>JAKOOJ010000001.1:214215940-215707190 GCA_022577455.1 Arizona elegans | reverse complement strand
AACTATCAAGTTCATATAGAAAAAGTAACATTATTGTTGCACTTATTTCAAGGACGGAAAAGCGATATGATGCTTATGGGCACCACAGATATTTTGGTATCCACAAGATCTTCTGACTCAGCCAAATTTATGCATGCATGCACTCATCCATACACACAAACATAAACACATAAAACAGGAAGCTGGCAATTACAAACGAAAGCATTAGCTTTCAAGTATGATCCACATTTATATGAGTGGTAATATTTCTGGCTGAAGGCTGTAGAAGTCTATACAGATACAGCGTTAAAAAAATACGTGGCAATTATTAGTAGTTAGTTTAGTCCAGGAAAATCAGAAAATGTGGGAAATCAACTCAAGATTGGTTCTTTTTGTTATTCGTAGGAGAGAAGAATAAATGTCAGGTTTTCAAGATTCCGTTATTATATAGCCTATATCCGTGATGGCGAACCTGTGGCACGTGGAGCCATATTAGTGGGCACGCCAGCTCAGCTCTGGGGCGCATGCGCATGCCAGCCAGCTGATTTTTGGGCCTTCTGGGCCCACCAGAAGTAGGGAAACAGGCTGTTTCCTGCCTCTGGAGGCCCTGGGGGTGGGGTGGAGAAGGCCTGTTTTTCTTTCTTACCTGGCTCCAGATCCTCTCTGTGTATCTGGGAAGGGCGAAAACAGCCTTTCCCACTCTCTTGGAGACCCTACGGAGGCTGAAAGGGCCCATTTCCCGACTCCCGGTGGGACAGGAAGTGACGTTTTTTCCTGTTCCCAGCTTCCAGAGACTCCTAGAGAGGCTCCTAGAGACTCCTGGAGAGGCTCCTAGAAACTCCTAGAGAGGTTCTGGAGGCTGGGGGCAGCAAAAAATGTCACTTCCTGTCCCACCGAGAGTTGGGAAATGGGCCCTTTCAGACTCCGTGGGGCCTCCAAGGGAGTGGGAAAGGCTGTTTTCGCCCTTCCCAGATACACAGAGAGGATCTGGAACCAGGTAAGAAAGAAAAACGGGCCTACCAGGCCATGTGCCAGGAGCGGGGAGGGAGGGGGTTCTGCATGCATGCGCATGGGCACGTGCGCGCGTGACCCTCCCCTGCCCCCCCTCTCCTGGCACGCGATGGCAAAAAGGTTAGCCATCACTGGCCTATATCAATCAAAGGGAGTTCTACTATTTATTTTTCCTGATCTGGTCTACCTCAAAGAACTGACACAGGCACACTATCATTTTTTTAAAAAATTAAAATGGTCATGACTTGACATTTATTCTGAAGTAATATGAGGTTAAAGATATTTTATTGATTTATATGCAGTATTTTTGTTAAAAATTATTTCTGTTCTAATAAATACAGTGAAATGCATAATAAAAGTAGTAAAAGTAGTAAAAGTAGTAAAATGCTTTAAAATGTCACTCACAGCACATGATTAGGTCAGCTGATAAGAAAAATCAATTTAAGCAGGTTTTCATCAGTGGTAAAAAGCATGCAAACTTTTTTTTTTTTTTAGGGGAAAGGCTCCATTAGAAATAGGTCCATGGCAGCATGCTGTGCTACCTGAATTTATAAAAATGAAAATTAATGACTTGTTATATTTTATTCTGTGTATCTTTCTAGTACACAAAGCAAAGAAATTTTGGACAGGTGTAAATGACGACTTTTAAGTCACAATCTAAAATTGGCTGCCTAAACCCTTGGTGAAAAAGCAATTCGATCTTTAAGTATTCCAACCTGAAAATTTATCAGTAGATAATGCAAGACTTGGATATCCCTTCTGGTCCTTTTATTCTATGCATCATTGCTTTATCGCTTCTCGGAATCAATCATCTTTGGAAAGCTAGCTAAAATTCAACTGACAGGAAATTCTGAAAGCCCAACTGTTGATTTTTTTCCTTTAACCACAGAGTTGATTCCACTGTACTTTTTACTAATTTTTTTAGCCCTATGCTTTGTTACTTTGCATTTTTTTCATGCCAAAGTAGAACTTTGAAATGTCAAGTGCTATGTTTTGACTGCTTCAATTTCTTTAGGGCTGGGGTTAATTAAAGTCAAATAGGATGCACTGAACAAATGACAGTATATACACATTCTTGATTGTTAGACACATTCTTGTCAAACCCTTTGCACAAATGTCTTGCTATGCTGTAATAAGACTGTTGAAGCTGCAGGCTCTAAACTTCTAGTGTGGGTTTTTTTCTGCCTTTTATGGTTTAAAAAAAGGAATTGCACTGAAGCTTTACAAACTTATATATACGTACCTCCATAATTTAAGATGCCTTTTCCCCCCCTCCCCTAAATTAGCGTCCCTCTCCATAATCAGCCATTTTATTTCTGTGGGTTAGGGATAATGTGGGACTTGCCATTCTAGATGTTATTTTTGAACTATATATACTATATGTGGATATGAATTCCCTAAGGATAGGTGGCTTATTATCACATTTACCTGGTCTGAAGGTCCAGAAAATGACTACAGGTTTCACTTCATATAATTAATATGTAAGGAGCTGATAAGCATTTAAATAACATGATCGAGCTTAAAATGACATGCTTGTTATTCTTCTCTGAAATAAAAGATATATGCTCTGAATTACTTTATTTCCTTTGTTTTCTCCCACAGCTGAAAGTTATCTTAAGACTCACAAACTCTTTAGTGTGCTACTAACATGGTCAACTTTGCTAAATTACTCATGTTGTACTTATGGTCCCTCAAAGGATGTCTAAATATTTCCAGAGCCTCTGCTCACTCCCTGTTTCACAATTCCAATCTTTAATTTTTTCTCATGGTTATCTCGAGCATGTTAAGGTAGTGTTAAGAGAATGACATATTACTATTAATTTTTTGTAGAAAACCTAGGCATAAAAAACAACCTTGAAAAGTGCATCTGAAACATTTTTCTCTTGTTTAGTCTACGGTAGGACTTAATTTATCTAACATATTATAACTGAAAAAAGATTCAAATATTTCCAGTTCTATTGTATTGTTTAAACATGCAAGTCTACAGTATATATGTAAACACACACACAAACAACACTGAGCAACAATGTACCCTTAGTAATTTGTCTAATTCTACTGAGAGCACAAATTTGAATATAAGGCAAACATGACTTGCATCTTCCTTAATAATTTATACATGTATTATCAAGCTAGAAATGAAAACACAAAACACAGTATAAATGAATACTGAATCACCCTGAACATACAGTGAGAAAGCATTCAAGGAAGCATTTATGACAAAAATCTAAAATTTCCCCCCAAAGAAGAGTTACTTGCCTAAATAAATGAGATACTCACCAAGATTTATATGTTGTTGCTAATCTAATACAGCTGCAGGCAAAATTTGAGACTGATCAAAGAAACATCCCTTTAAAAGTAATAAATGGTGCTGAAAAGGAAGGGCAAAACCATGTGCACAGGTTAATTATCAATATAGTAATTAGCAACAGCACACTGAAGAAAAGTAATTCTCCACTGGCATTTCACAAGTGACTTCTATCGTCAGATAACACATATCTGGGAAATGGTAAAGAACTTTCATTGGGGAAAAAATGCAATGAAGGAAAAGGTAACGTAACAGTAACAGAGTTGGAAGGGACTTTGGAGATTTTCTAGTCCAACCCCCAGCTCAAGCAGAAAAGTCTATTCCATTCTGACAAATGGCTGTCTAATCTCTTCTTAAAAACCTCCAGCGGTGGAGCATCCACAAGTTCTGGGGGCAAGCCATTCCACTGATTAATTGTTCTCACTGTCAGGAAATTTCTCCTTAGTTCTTAAGTTGGATCTCTCCTTGATAAGTTTCCAATCATTACTTCTAGTCCTGCCCTCAGCTGCTTTGGAGAATAGGTCGACCCCTTCCTCTCTGTGACAGCAAATATCCAAATATTGGAAGACCAAATAAATAAAAAAAATATTCTTTGCTCGCTTTGAAGTGACAGCTAAAATACAGCTACCAGACCATTGTAGCCCACACCTCATTGTGGAGGAACAGAAGGTGAGGAGCATTTTGAGGGCTGTGGACCCTAGAAAGGGTGCCGGTCCTGACAGTATTCGTGGCCGAATGCTTAAAGACTGTGCTGATCAGTTGGTTGGAGTCTTTACCAGGATCTTCAATCAGTCTTTATCCCAGTCCACTATTCCATCTTGTTTGAAGGCTTCCACCATTGTTCCGCTGTCAAAGAAGTTCCCTATCAATAACCTCAACGATTATAGACCAGTGGCACTCACTCCTATCATCATGAAATGCTTTGAGAAATTGGTCTGCCGGCACATCACTTCTGGTCTTCCGCATACATTTGATAAACACCAGTTTGCATACAGAACAAATAGATCTACAGAGGGGGGCAGCTCTGTAAGGATGATTTTTGTAGATTTTAGTTCTGCATTTAACACAACTCTTCCACATAGACTAGTGTCTAAATTTATGGACCTTGGGCTTTCTCATTCAATCTGCCTTTGGATTATGGATTTCATGTCTGGCCGCTCTCAGAGAGTCAGATTAGGTAATCATATCTCATCGGCCCTTATTCTTAATACTGGTACACCACAGGGCTGTGTATTGAGTGTATTGAGTCCCTTACTCTATACTCTTTATGCACATGACTGCATTCCCACTCAAGCTAGTAATACTATCATTAAATTTGCAGATGATACAACGGTGGTAGGATTCATCTGCCTGTCGAGGTTGCTTTCATGGTGTGGAGATAATAATTTGGTCCTTAACACCAATAAGACCATGGAGCTTATAGTGGACTATAGAGAAGGAATAGATCAGATATCCAGCCCTGGTTATCAATGGAGACCAAATGGTACAAGTGGCCAATCTTAGGTTTTTGAGTGTTATCATAAAAGAAGACCTGACCTGGGCGCTCACATTGCAGCACTGGTCAAAAGGACCCAGCAAAGATTATACTACCTGAGACTCCTCAGGAAACAACAACTGAATGAAAAGCTGCTGCTGACCTTCTACCGCTGCACTATACAGAGTATCTTAACTTACTGAACCTGTGTATGGTTTGCTAATTGCACAGTGGCAGATAGGACAGCGCTCCAGAGGGTCAACGTCATTGCCCAGAGGATCATTGCTTGCCCTCTCCCCTCCTTGGAAGAGCTTTATAGCTCCTGCTGCCTTAAGAAAGTTCAAAACGTTCTTAAAGATCAATCTAATCCTGGGCACCCTTTTTTTGAACTATTGCCATCTGGCAGACCGTGCAGGACAATGAAAACAAGGACAAATAGACTGAAAACAGCTTCTATCCCAGAGCAGTAACTATGCTGAATTCTACTGTATAATGCAATATTAATGCAGTATCAGGGGTTTTCAATTCAATTGTGTAAAATGTGAAGGATGTGTGTTTTTGTTTTATTTTTTTATAGTTTTCTCATGTATGATGTACACTGAAGATGGCATTTAATTTCGTTGTACGAGGTGCAATGACAATAAACTTAAAACTTAAACTTAAAACTGCTATCAAGTCACCCCTTGTCCTCTTTGTTAGACTAGACATACCCAGTTCCAGCAACTGATCATTGTTATATTTTACCCTCCGGGCCGCTAATCATCTTTGTTGTTCTTCTCTGCCCTTTCCAGAGTCTCAACATCTTTTTTGTACCTTGGTGACCAAATTTGGACGTAGTATTCCAAATGTGGTTTTTAAAGGTTAATAATCTTTTCCTCTTTTTTCTTAAATAACATCATGATTCCAATTCTATATAGCACATCTAGATGAAACTTCAGTATTTCACACTAAAAAAGAAACTTTCAGATCTTTCAGAATAATTAACAAGGCAGCATATACCTTCCCAAAATCTTTTTGATCAACCATAACCAAAAGTTTGAGTATAATTTATCAGCAGATGAATTCCAAGAATCTTTGAGTTAGAAGATATAAATGATAATGTAAATATGTGTGAATCTTAATTAAACTGTAAAAATATTTATATTTTAAATAAAAATATCATTAAATTCTTATTTTGATAACTAATTGAATATATTCTCTAGAGTCTACTATTCTCAAACCCTAGATTTTTTTATAGTAATTATCAACCTTGATCTAACATTTAGAGATGAAGTTGTCTTCTTATCCTGGAAAAACTACATCCAGAAGGAAGCTGCAAGCTTCAGAGCATTTAAAATAAATAATAATGGTCTTATTAAAAATGGTTTATTAAGGTTTCTAAATTTAACATTACACAGAATGAAACAAATTCTCAATGTGAAAATTAAGTACAAGGATGGGAACAATGACAGATCTTATTTTTAAAAAATCATAGTCTGAACCACAAGACATAAGGACTGATGCAGGTTGGACAGAATTAGCACTTGCAAAATAAATCTGGTATCTTATCGAATAGAAGTAGATTTTTTTTTTTTACATTTTAAAGTTTCATCAAATTCTGTACCATAATGAATATCCAAATAGTATTTAATTTGTTCTTTTTAAGATAATTTTATCAGAGGTAGGCAGAAGGATAATAAAACAGCACAATTTATCTTAACATATTTTAATATAAAAAAGCAAAGTATGAATGTTTCATGATTATATATTGAAAAATAAAAATTCAATTTTTTTAAAAAAATTAAAAAGCCTTACGTATAAGGAATTACTATTAAGGACAATGTCAAAGTAAGTAGCAATAAAATTAAGAAAATAACCAAATGATCTAATAAATTCAATAAAAAAAATACCGACCAGAATGTTCTAAAGATTTCAGCATTTGTCTAAAAATGGGTAAGACATCCCTAGCAACATTAATACAAAACTGTAGTTACACTGTTAAGATGTCTCGATTTTGGTGACTGCCAATGAAATGTGTATTAAATACAGATTAAAGGAAATATCCCCCAATTTATGGAACATATTAAGAAGTCTAAACCACACAGAATTAGGATAGCATCGTTATTTTAAGCTGAATCAAGGAAAAACAATGGGAAAAAAGTACTCCAGGATGACAGAATGCTAACAATGGCCTTTCCTTTACTTCACTACAGATAGCTTTTTAGCAATTGCTAAATTGTTAAATTTATACATTGTGATATAATTTTGCCCTTTTACTGAGCTGAGTTTGTGAGCTGAATTTGAGAAACGTTTCCTGCCATTTGGGTTCACCCGGCTTCTGACACTGTAAAACAAAGGGAAGCTGAAGTAAAATCGTAAACCCAGTCCTGGTTATGTGATTTTCTACTTAGAAACCACTTTGGTTAATAATCAAGTTGCTAGTCCCAATAGTGGTAGCTAAATGAGAACCACCTATAATAGAAAGTAAGAGAAGGTAAGAAAAAGGAAGCTTTTAAGAAATGCTGAGCATGCTATAATTGATAGAAAGTCACTTTGAAGATCATAAATAGCTGGTGCACAGGCCATGAAGAAAAAGAAAAGGGTGAAGCAAATCAACCTTCCTTACTTGCCAGGTAAGACTTCTCCAAATTTTGTTTCAGGAATAACTACCTGCCCAGAATAATTCAGCTGAATTTCTGAGCCACAATATTTTTTTTCATATATTAAATGGAACACACTTCCCCTATATAAGGTACTCTGTTTTTGCCATTCTTCCAATGGTCACATTTTGCAAGGGCTAGTTTTAAAGGCAATTCAATAAAAGATATCAAACCACTCTAGCGCTGAAATAACATTTAGGAAAGTCAGACACTGCTGTAACAAGTAAGCCAAAGACAAAAATAAGATCCAAAAGACCACTCAACTATAGTTTATCTTACAAAAGATTGCAACATCATTTAGAATACACTGCATAACTGCAGCCATAGGTACAGAATCCTTAATCAATGCCACTTCCTTTCTTTCTTGGTAAACATTTTTATTTGCTTATCTTAATCCAGAACCAAACTATCTGGACACAGTTGTTTTATTTTTTTATTTATTAAATTTATATGCTGCCAATCTCACCATGAGGCAACTCTAGGCAAAGAAGATAAAAACAATATAAAACATTATAATATTAAAATGATAAACATTAAAATTGACAAAGATGTCTAAGGAAGGAAGCAAGATACAATGCAATGAGGTAGAATCCATAGTCCAATGTTTCCAGTACATCTTAGGACAAGAACTTGGAAACAAGAGAAGATTTGTAAAGACAAGTGTATAAATTTGTTTCATCTCAGGATATCTCCATGCATTTCATATATCATCTGATCTCACAGTGATTCATTTCAAAGCCAAAATAGATTTGAAGCTTTTTAAAGATAGGAACATTTTTCACACCTGAAGGAAGCCTGAACTTTGCAGCTTCCAGATATTTAATGTAAATGGTGTTTTCTCTTAATAAAGTTTTATCACTATGTTTAAACTTAAACTTTACAATCAATTAGTGTATCCTAACAGAATTTTATCTCTGTAAATGATAAAACAACTGTGAGAAGCATTGGTGGCCGAAAATGTGTCAATTTTAATATTTAATATAGTACATATCAATAAGTATAACCCATACAAATAAAAGATCTCTTGCAGACCTCCATAATTTTTAAAAGGGATCCTGAGAGAAAATTGTTTAAGAAATATTGGCATATTGGTAGATTGGAGTAGAAATAGGTTACTTTTAAACGTTCAAGTGAGCTTCTGTCCTAATCCTTTAATAGTAATTCTGATATGATGAGTTTGACTGCGGCAGTGGGAACAAGGCTGAGGTGAGGAGCATATTGCCCAGGCTCTGCAGCTACAGATTTCCAAGTCTGAATTTTTTGAGATTATTCTGTTACATGTTCCCTGCCCCCTGCATAACCTATGTTTAATATGAAATCTATTCTGGACTGGAGGGATGGGGTAATTGTGAAGGGAACAAGTGGCTGCTGGAATGTTTGGTTGGTTGATTCACTTAGTTTGGTCTCTTTGTTTACCTAGTGCAGTTATGGCTAACCTTTTTGCCGTTGTGTGCCAAAAGCGGGGGGAACACGTGTGCGCACACCCATAATTCAATGCACCCCACCCCCCGTGCATGCACACATAACCCCCTGCGCTCCCCCCACTTTTGGCACACGATGGCACAGTGGGCCTGGTAGGCCCATTTTTTGCCCTCCCCAGGCTCCAGAGGCTTTCTTGGAGCCTGGGGAGGGCGAAAACGGCTTTCCCCATCCCCTGGAGAGCCTCCGGAGTCTGGAAACAGCCCATTTCTAGACTTCTGGGGGGCCCAGAAGGCCCAAAAATCAGTTGGCCAGTGCCATGCATGCATGCTAGAGCTGAGCTAGGGCAATGCTCTCGCGTGCCCACAAATATGGCTCTGTGTGCCATCTGTGGCACGCGTGCCATAGGTTCGCCATCACAGACCTAGTGCCAAGGGCAGGAACAGCTAGGCTTGGGTGTGTTATGTATAGAAAACTGATTGGATGAATTTCAAGTTAGGGAGACTAAAGGCAGGGCTGGAACAGGAGGAGAAATGAAGGTGGGTGATAACATTAGGTGAGTAATAGGCAGGTGATAACATCAGCATTGTGATAGGAAGAGGGAGATATGATGGGAATCTGATATTCATAGGATAGGACTGACGGTTCTAATTGATCCTGCATTTCAGCCCTCAGATCAGAATTCACCTAAGTCATTGGAACCTTGGTGGTGCTGGTTTTGGCTATTAAATGCCAGCTGAGTTTGCAGTAAGACCATCTTTACCCATGATTGATCATGGAAGAAGCAGGCAGCTTAGATATACAAGCCTGACTGGCCCAGAGGGGAGTATTTCCCTCTTGTAGTTGTTGTGCCTGTCTAGGTTTCATGTGTACAGCATCAGCTGTACTCTGAAAAAAAGGGAGGTTGAAGAGCAGCTGTCATCGTGGAAGACTTGATGGCTTTCAGAGACTCTGCATTGAAGATAACTGGATATGACACCTTGTGTTGGAAACTGGGCTCTAGGAAGCAATTGGGCTTGTTGTTGCTATATTAGTCTCCCTGCTGCTTAGCTACATCCCTGAATTGCTAGTCTTTCACTGGAGAGGAGTTGAAGACTTGAACCAGCTTCTGGTGGGAACAGTCTAGGGCAGCTAAGGTGTTCATGGCCACTATATCAACCATGGACCTGATTCAAATGATTATGTGTTGGGTGCATACCACAGGTCCCATGCTAGATCTGATTTTCATCTTGGGGCAAATGCAATGTGATCTACAAGTCAGGATATTAATAGTCCTTTGTTATGGCTGTATCACTTTCCAATCACCTCCCAGGAAGGAAGGACCTATTAGACTGGTCTGCTCCAGGCTTCTAAGAAATCTGTGAGGCTTCCAGGGTAAGCTTAGGACTTTCCCTGACAATTTGATTGATGTTTATCAAAGGACTCTCTATCTGAAACAGGTAGATGATGAAGATCTAAGATCAGATCACTCTTAAGTGGCCTCTTGCTGTTTGTTGATTTCAGGGAATTTCCTGGTTTTCATTTTCTCCAGGAAATGAAATGTTAGAACAGACACCTAGAATACCATTGCAGGAAGCTGAAGAGTAAATCTCAACCTCATACTTAGGATAACATCAGATTGACATCATCAGTATGTTGACGATACTCAGCTGTATCATCTTGACCTTGGACCAACCAAGTGATGCCGTCATTCTCTTGCTCAATGCCTGGAGGCTTTGGAACTTGTATGGGGAAGAACCGACTCAAGCAAAATCAAATATCTGGGCTATCTAGCTCAGGAGGCTTTCTGAATGGGCCTGTATTTATCCATGTAAGGCTGGTGTGCAATTTGAGAATCTTCCTGGACTTTCACTTTCTGTTCAAGGAACAGACAGCAGCTGTGGCCAGGAAAACCTTTATAGAGATCCATCTTATGTACCATCTGCATTAGCTTCTGGATCAAGAGACCTTGTTTATATTTACTCATGCCTTAGTCATTTTGCTTGTGGGCTACCTGGTCCAAAATGCAACACAGAGAACAATTACAGGCAGCTCTCACAATGTCCCTGTAAATACCTCTTTTCTGCAAGCTGTATTGATTATACAATTATCAATCGATCCTGGGTGCAATTCAAGGTACTGGCTATCACTTATAAAGTCCTACATAGTAGGGGGTAGTTATCTGAGAGACCAACAGTCTGCTTTGGCTTCTATCCATCTTACACAATTAGAAAGAGTTGGCTCTTGGTCCCATTAATAGAATAGTGTTATCTAGCAGGACCCAGGAAGTGTGAGTGTTCTGATGGAACATCTGCCCTCTAGAACAGCATCATCTCCTAGGAGGTTTAAATTGTATGTAACCTCCCAATTTTTTAAAAAAGCGTTGGACCCCTGGATCTTACCTCAAGCCCTGGAATAGGATAGCTGATGGACCCCTTTAGGTTGGGCACTGTATTGGAAAGAGGATTTTATTGCTCCTTTTTGGGCAACTATCAACTTTTGTGATACTGTAATTTTCTTTGTTTTTTGTAAAGCAGTTAAATTATTCTGGAGTTGGAGAGCCCTAGATATGTGTTTTAAATAAATTATACATTTATAGACTCATTCTGTATAGGTTTGCTTTTAACCAATGAAAATAGTTTTTCTCTTAGAAAAAATGATTCTAAGATAAATTAATTACACAAACTCCCAGGAAACACATGTTCTAAAAACTATTTTTGACATATTTCAAAAAGTCTAAGTATGTCAATAATGAATCACATTGAAATACATACACAAAATACAGATATATATAAAAGTGATTCATTAATATATATATATTAATGACAGTATATACACAGTATATATATTAATATACATCAATAGTCCAGATAGATAGTAGTGGCCTGCTTATGTTTATATATTATGTTTATATATTATGCTCTTAATAAAAGTAAAAAGGTTTCCCTGTCCAGTCGTGTCTGACTCTAAGGTGTGGTACTCATCTCAATTTCTTCACCAAAGAAGACATTTTCCATGGGCATGTGGTCAGCATGGCTATATGCCAAAGACACATGGAGCACTGTTACTTTTCCACTGAAGTAGTACCTATTAGTCTACTTGCGTTTGCATTCTTTTGGAACTGCTAGGTGGGCAGGAGGTGGGACAGAAATGGAAGCTCACCCCATTGCACGGCACTTGGGTCTTGAACCCGGCTGTCAACTTTCCAACTAATAAACTCAGCATCTTTAACCACGGAGCCCCTTATCTTAATATGTAATCCAAATTGTTTAGTTTTGCCAACAAGCACAATTCTCATTGGTGAAACTGGAAAAAGGGTGCTGTGGCTTCAGAATCTGTCCTGGAGAGCTTTACAATACCAGAGCAATTTTTTTTAATGTCATAGGAAGTTACAGAGAGAAATAGTTTAAGCCCATTCAAAACCCATTGGATTTTACCCAATATTTCAAGTGTTGCAAAGTTTATTCATAACAGCTCTGTTGGGCCTTAATCAGATTCTTTTCGTTTAAATAATATTTTTCTTACTGAGAACACTTTTTTTATTTTAAAGCTTTCCTAATGGCAATTAAAATATTTTTAAAACACTTTCTAGTACTGCAATTTTGCTTATATACTAGCAAGCTACAAACCTACTCCCATCTATACAGGAAAGATTCTGCTAAAAAAATAAAGTAGACCTTTATTGTAAAACCTATCCTACAAATATTGAAATAAAACTTTTTTTATACCTCATAAAATATCAATACATATTTTTATATACAGATTACATACATGCACATATGTATATACTATAAATTTAATTTGATAAATGTGTGCTGTGCATATCCCAATTTCTTCCACAAATCACATTCCCTACATTTTTCTCATAAAATAATTTAGAGAAAATATGACATCTTCGCAAACTGCAAAAATGTTATATTCTAAGGCAGATTAAGAAAACAAGAGGAAAGGTAAGAAAAATCAAAACTAAATCACTTTAAAAGTGCGCCGCATCTTGGAAACAAGTAAAAATTTAATCTCAATCTCAAAGGAAAAAAACTGGACAAATGGTTTGGAATACTTCCCTATCCTTTAGTTTGTTATCTAAGATTTGTTTAATATAAACGGTTTAATTACCATAGCTACATTAAAGAATATCGTATTTCAAAGGAGTTTGGAATGGACTGTTTTACATTTTATTGTACAGGGTTTTTTTTATAATAGAAAACTTAAATTCTATTTGAAGAAGTCACAGATTTGAAAATTAGACATAAGAGAAACAGACTGAATTTGGAAAAAATCAACAAATGACATTTTATTAATTCAATTATAGCAATCTACAGAAATACATTCCCCTAAATTTTGCAACCAGGACTCTCTTATTCTGTGTGCCAATGTTTCCCAGAAGTAATTCAGTATTTATAAAGGTAGCCACTTCCTTTTGTGCACTCAGGAAAAGAATATTAGCCTTCTGATATGACTCATATCTTTCTTTAGCCAGGACTGAGGATTGAGCAAAAGCAAGACAAACTGAGAAAGCTCTAGGGCAAACACCACTGTACAATATAAAACCACAAAGCTTTTCCCCGACTCTGAAATAATGGAATGAACTAATCCATTCATGAAAGCTTAGACAGATTTCTAGTTTATATATCATTCTCCCCCCTAACACACCCCATAAGTAATCTACTGATTTTACTGTCGTTACACTAATGAACGCAATAAAATGGACCGGGTTCATTAAAAACGAATAAAAATCAGCTCATAATTAGAAACGCCAGAAATCAGAAAGAAATCAACACAACAGTACCATGAAATGACCAACGAAAACTGAGATTGCCACATGCTCGCAACAAAGCCAGAACCTTAACAGCTGCTAAGCGCCCCTAAAACCAAAAACGGTGCCCACGCTTCCCTCTTGCTCATCGTGGCTTACTCAACAACCACGATCAAGATTGGGGGGGGGTGTGTCCCTAAAATAAGCGAAGCCACGAAGCACGATTTCTACACCACCCGACGCTTAGACCCACCTAACCCACGCTTCACCCAAGCCAAAGATACCCATCTCGTGCCTTGGCCTCTCGCGTGGAACAGAGATGCCGCCCCTCCCCCCACATTCACCTGGCTCACCCATCACCTCCATTCACCTGTCTCTCTCTTCCCCCCCCACCGCCCGGGAGCCTCGGAAGCCACGCCTCCTTCCCCTCCCCAACCCCAAACCAGCGACCCCCGCCCCCTCCTCCCCGCACCTTTGGCCTCACAGTCCGCGCAGTACTTGTTGTCCTCCTCTCGCAAGAGCTTGGCCAGGATGGCCTGGTGCTGCTCGTTCTGCTTCTGCGCCTTTTCCCGGCAGGAGCGGGTGGACATGGCGAAGGGGAGAAGGGCGAATGGACGGGAGGGGAAGGGATGCGGGGGAAGAGCAAGCGGGGAGGAGGAGAGAGAGGCGACGAGAGACAGAGAGGAGCAGGGCCGGAGGCGGCCGGCGCGCTCGGAGGACCTAGAGGAAGAACTTGAGCCGGCAACCCGAGAGCGGCAGCGGCAGCAGCAACGTCAGCAGCGCTTCCTATTTCCCCTCCTGCCGCTCCTTAGCTGGCTCGCTCTTTCGCTCTCCTCCCTCCTCCTCCGTCACGGAGACTGGGCGAGGCGGGCGTGCCAGCTCAGCCAATCAGCGGCCGCCGGCATGTCAAGCCAGGTAAGGCGGAGCGGCGTCGGCGTTTCTCAACCGGAACTATTACTGGCAAACGCCCCTCATCCGCTTGCGCAAAAGCCGTTCCTGACATCTTTTCTCAGCGGGGTGACGCGGCTCTGTCGCTCCCCCCCCCGCCTCGCCCCTCCCCTCGTCTCTCCCCGTGACAAAGTAGTTCTGAAGGGTTCGGAGTTTGAGAGACAAATGTTAAGGAGACATTTCTTGGCACTCGGAAGACATCCTCCCCCTTTCTGAGTAAAATAGGCGAAGGAGAAAAGACGCCTCTTCCTTGCATCTCGCTATGCAAAGAGCGCAGTCGCCCACCCAGAAAATAATTTCCTATTAGATGTCAAACATTCCAAGACCGCGTATTCATCCGCTTACGAATGATGAATCTGCTTGCAACTGATGAAGTTTCTTGGATGAGAAACTACTACTTCTTCTTCTTCTTCTTCTTCTTCTTCTTCTTCTTCTTCTTCTTCTTCTTCTTCTTCTTCTTCTTCTTCTTCTTCTTCTTCTTCTTCTTCTTCTTCTTCTTCTTCTTCTTCTTCTTCCTCTTCCTCTCCCTCCTCCTCCTTCTTCTTCTCCTTCCCTCTTCCCCCTCTTCTTCCCCCTGGAAAAAATCAGTTGCCTTTTGAAAAAGCACTTTTTTAAAAAAATTTGATTTATATGCCGCTCTTCTCCGGAGTCTCAGGGCGGCCTACAATGTGCTCAGCAATACTTATGAGACAACTGTGACCTGGATGACTGAGAATTTCCACAGACATCTGCTTATGAAAGTTTGGAAGCATAGTGGAGATGGAGCAGCTATTTCCTCACCTTCCATCCTTGTAGCTGGTTTCCCACACGGAGATCTCTGTGAGGAAATCAAGTGATTTCTCCACTGAAGGTCCAACATTCAGCTTTAGAGCAGGGAGGGACTCTATAGTTTTAGGCATACTTCCAAGTGCTAAACTTGCCAGCAAGCAACCTCTCTCCACTTTCTAGCAGGATGTGTTTATCAAGAAGAAATTAATCTTGTTGCCATTGCTGTTGGAATATTGCTGCCTTAGTTGCTTTTCCCCAAATTTGTGTGTAAAAATACTAGGGTCCAGTAAAGATGATGGTACACTTCAATGTAATTACAAAAATGCTGAAGAAACAGTGTATTGAAAGTTGTAATGCTATCAAAATACAATTTATAGAAATATTTATAACATTTATAAAACTTCATTACAAAGAAATCTATTATAGTAAAAATCTCATTTACAAAGGAACTGATTCGGTCTTCGTTGCCACCCAATAAGGCAATCTTATAGTATTGTTTTTCAATATCTTGCTTATCATTATATTGTCACTGGTTATTTATTTTGTAGGCTTTCAAGCCAAGTGCACTGTCTACCTTTCACCTGACTTCATTAAAATCAGCCTTCTGGAAGTCTAAAAGGTAGAGTGGTACCTTGGTACTCACTGTTAATTGGTTCTGGGAGGCACAATGAGTACCAAAAATGATGAGTACAAAATTTTTTCTCACAAGGAATACTAAAGTGAGTCACAAGGTAGCCGACACTGATAAATTTTAGTTTGTGTGTTGAGTACCAAACGAGTACCTGGACAAAATTTTCACATCAAAATGTGTTTAGTACCAAATTCAATGAGTTTCAAAGTAGTTGAGTACACTGTATTGATTTGGCTCAGCTTTTCTTCTAGTTAGCTTGAAATCCAACATGAGGTTGCTTTGCTGAAGGTCCTGACACTTACAGTCCATCTCCTAAATCCTCTCTGTTGGTCAGGATTACATTTAAGATAGCTGATTCTGTTGTCTCCTGAAAAATGAGATTGTCTGTAAGAAATCAAAACCTTCCACTCCTGTTGGATCTTCCACTCCTAGCTTAATTCTCTGACAGAGCATCTGAAATTTTTACATTATTGCTATAGCTTGCCCTCTTGAGAATTTAGTTGATATAGAAAGACATCAATCAGCTGGCTGAAATGAACTCCCATGATCATGTCATTTTTCTTTCATACTCCATTAATTTTATCCATAATTTTAACAATATCTCGAATCTCTGAAATGCTGGGATGGATTAAATTCTTTATCATGTCATAAAGGATATTTTGGGAGATACAGATGTTTTTATTTGGAGGGATCCAATAATTAACTTGGGGTACATGACCCATTTGTTTTCTAACATTGTATGTTAGATAGTATCTTTGTCCAAATCAGCCATTGCTATGGATGCCATTCTGTGTCATCCAACAGGATATAAGGAGTATATTTCACTCCTTTCTTTGCAACATACAGCCTAAATCCTTATTTGTGTATATATTTATTGCCATGGAATGGTATCATTCTTAAGCCAGAATGAAATACCATACTGAATATCACTCCTGAGTATTTGTACAAGCCATTTACTTGAATTTAAAATCTGACCCAAAATTAATGTTTGGGTTATTCTTTAGCCATTTCTACATAATAAATCATAGGAAATCGGTTTTCTATAACCACATGCAAAGATTAATAGATTTTTCCACATAATCAGATGAAAAATGGTATTTGAAGAATGGAAGATGAAGTTGGCACTATCCTTTCAACTATCCTCTGAGAATAAAATTATGAGGTTATGAGGTGAGATGGGTATATTTCAGTATACAGCAATATAGGTTCTGCTGCAACAAGAAATTAATTTAAAAACTCAAAAAAAACCTGCTTCATCCCTGACTTTGAAGAATAGTAAAGCAGATACTGACCAGATTTGCTATGAAATTGATGAAAGGGCCCCGGAACACAAAAAGTATAAACTTAAATCTTAATTATATGATATGCAGTCCAGAACTTGCATATATTCTTGCTGTTTCTTCTATGAGGGGGGTTATGTAACTGTTAAAACACTGGAGCAAATATTTCAAGTTTATTATATATTCTGCATTAATTAAAATAATACTTAATCTTGGGACAATATCCAGGAGTATAAACTTCTTTGGATTTCTTGCTCTGGGGATCAACAAACTCATATGGAGAAATCTAACATCTCAACAGCCTGCAAGACTGGCTCTACCAGTAGTGAAGAATCTAGTCACTAATAAATCCCAAAAGAACATCAGTAGTTTCTGAAGGATTCTAAGCAATCAAACAAGGAAATGAGGTTGAATCATCAATCAGCATGGGATGAGTGTCTTTTAAAAAGCATATGTTACTTGACAGGGCACTGGATTTATCAGCAGACAAACTCCGCAAACAATAAAAGCAGAAGAAAAAGTATTTATAGTTACCGGTACATCACTGATTTTTATTTATTTATTTATTTATTTTGTAATCTGATCCATGAATGGTTTTGCAAGCACTACCTCCAAACTTCCAAAATACTTTCTTAAATCTTAAGAAGCCCCATTAAACCTAAGTAAAAGATGATGCCATTTTAAAGGTACTATTGATGCACACTTGTAGAATAAACACAATTTAATTTTTTGAAATATTTAACAAGTTACGTCGATTCTAAGTTGAAAGGAAACACCAGAATTAAGTACAGTGATAGAGAATATTGAATGTTGAATGTTGAATAAACTGCCTATTCATATTTTTTTATTTTTTTAAATTATTTAAATTTTCATCGCTTCCATCGCCACAAGATAAGACCTAATATGGGTTCTTAACTGTGTTCGGTCAGATTCAGATCGGGAGGATCTCCAACTCTCCTCTAGGCGTCTTTTCCGATGTTTCATTTCCCGGAGTTCCATGGAAAACCAAGGAGCGATCCGGGATCTGCATCGGGTTAGAGGCCGCAAAGGTGCAATTCTGTCCAAGGCGTCGGTAGCCACCCATTCCCAGGATGCCACCAGAGCCTCAGCTGAATTGCAGGATTGAGAGGTGGGGAATGTCAAGAACTTTTCTGGGTCCATCAGGTGCCTGGGGTGGAACCATTTTATGGATCCCGTCTCCCAGCAGCAAGGGTTGGCAGATTGAAAATCCAGTCTAAGGAGGAAATGGTCAGTCCATGACAGGGGAGTGATGGAAAGTTCCCCCTTACCATGACCATTTATCCACTGCCCAGAGAGAAAAACCAGGTCGAATGTGTGTCCTCCCCTATGAGTTGGGCCCTGAATAACCTGAGTCAGGTCCATGGCTGCCATGGAGGCCATGAACTCCCGGACTGTCTCAGATGACTTGCCGATCGAAGGCAGATTAAAATCTCCCACAACCAAAAGGCTGGGAGTTCAAGTGCCACTTCAGTCAAGACATCGAGCAGTGCGGGCAGGGCTGTGGCAACATAGCTGGGAGATAGGTATGTGACCAACAAGCCCGACTGAACTCCAGGGTCCCACTTCAATAGAAGAGACTCACACCCGCCTATCTGAGGGACAGTGACCTCCTTAGGATTCAGACTTTCTCTAATAACCACTGCCACCCCCCTGCCCCTTCCCTGGTGTCGTGTCTGGTGCAGGACACGAAAGCCTGGGGGGCATAAATCAGAGAGAGGGATTCCCCCCTCTTGCCCCAACCAGATCCCTGTGATACAGGCCAGTTCCGCACCCACCTCATCAATAAGATCTCGTATGAGGAGGGCCTTATTCATCACGGACCTGGCATTCACATATACCAGACGGAGACCAGGGTCCCTCGCTCTCATATCCCCAGGAAAGCAGGGTGAGCAGGAGGTATGGGAGCAAGCCACCATCCGAATGTATCTGGTGTGATGCTCCCCACCCCTACTTCGATTTCTTCTGCCCCCTCCCACCATTACAGGTATAGAATGTCCCACCCTCCTCCGAGCATTCCCTACAACTCCCAACCCCCCGGGACTGTCAGACTGGCATGGCTGCTGATCCTTAAGAGACCCCCCAGTCTCATTTTTGTTATTAAAAACCACCCTCCTCCCGGATCCCCTTAAAATTGATTAAGATCATCCACAGAAAGGTGTTAATAATACGGTAGCTATAGGAAATTGGCAGGAAAGTATAATCTGTGTCTTTTCATTAGTTGTGGGACACATCTGCTCTCTTTCCAGCTTGCTTGGTTTTCCCAGTCTCTTTATGTGAAACTTTTTTTTTTGTTTACTAGGGAAATTTCAATTGAAGATATAGCTAGGATTGTAGCCAAATACTGTTTGGTTGCATTTAAAATGTGACAAGAGTTGATTGCATTAGATTAATATCTTTACCTTTTAGTTTATATTTTGTTTTATTGAGCACTTTCCTGAGAGAACTGTGATGTCCTTTGCTTGTTTTCCTACTTTATTATTTCATATACTTTGATTATATAAAAGTAATTTTTATTACTGTGTTTCCCCAAAAATAAGACCCTGTCTTATATTTTTTTGAATCCTGAAATAAGCGCTTGGCCTTATTGCCATGCGCTCAAAAGCCCGATTGGGCTTATTATCAGGGGATGTCTTATTTTGGGGAAAACAAGGTAGCAGGAGTTTTTTTGTTTGTTTGTTTAAATAACTAGTAAACAGAGTGATGAAAATCAGCTGTCCGGAGTCGCTGCAACAATGAGATGAGCAATATATAAATTTAATAAATAAATGAAATGCTCATAATAGTTTCCTGAATTGTAAAACTAAAGGCTGATGAAGAACTTCCTGTTCACCAGCAATTATCGAAGCAATACTTTGGTTCAGTTCTCTCAAACTGAGGAACCATTGGATCTTACGATCATAATTAGTGATTAACAATTCTTAGTGATGTTGCGATCCATAAATGTCTTTTCTGCTTTTCTTTTTTTAGAAATCAAGCTCAGAATAAAATATTTTTGTTGTGGAAACATATAAATAATACTACTATTACACCCCAGGCTCTGTCCTGTATTCCATTCCTTCCCTGTGATTCACTACTGCACAACAACAAATCTTCCTATATTTGCACACATAAATGATGCATTTTTAAAAGCCACCATAACATCTAGCATCTTCTTTGTGTCTTTTCATTTCTTTACAACATTTTTGTTCTGCCCAAAGCTAATTGCTGTAGCAATAAGACCATCTTTTTTATGCTGTTGCATCATAATTTGGTTTGAGAACAAACTATTTAGAGCCAACTGTGCATAATTTATTTGCTGTGAGATTCAATTGTCCTTTGTTATGATTGACATAATTAGCCTGATGTACAATGTTCTGACAAATCTCATCAATCCTGCAGCATTTTTGCATTCCTCTGAGGCAGACTGTTTCTTCTTTATATAGATCTGACATTTCTTTAGAAAACCACTTTTTTTCTTCAGGGCTAAAATAAATGAAACTGGAAGTTTATTCTTATGCCATAAGATTTATAATACCTTTGAAAATACTTCCTGGAATTAATCTTTCTTTATTCTCTCATCAAGGCTAATGAGCTTGTCTAATTTTAATTTTATTTTCCTTTATTCAAATTATAACCCTTTTTTTTCCATGTTGCAGATTCCATTATGTAATTCTGAGATCATTATAAAGGTTTCATTAACTTAGGGCAGTATTTTTTTTAGGAATACTGATGTATTTATAGACTATGCATATGGCATTTATCAATCGACATAGATCAGGTTTGAAAACAAAATCACATCCAACTCCAGTTAGAATTTCACTAAGCCTTTGTGCAAACTGTCTATTCAAATTTGTATATTACTCCTTGATAAACAGTTTATAAATTATCTGCAGGGAAAAAAGCTTTAACTGACATGCAAAGAATGGACTTCTGTTTGCCTTCCAAAGGATGCTGAGACAGAACTGACAAGAAATAATTAATTCTACACCTTATACTAACCAGAACAGGAGGCCTTAAGATGTTTCCCTGTCTGTGGAAGAAACCCCCATTTCTTCTGCTCCTCAAGGAAAGAAGGAAAGAAAAGTGTGCAAGCACCTCATGGTACCTGTGCACAAACTGCTCAGTATTTTTGTCATGAGGTACAGCAAGAGCTCATGAGGCCAAGTTTATGTATTTATTCATTTTTTGAGTCCAGAACATCTTAAATAAAAAAATAAATAAATCCAATATAACAATCAAAAGTATTTTTTTACAAATACTTTAGGAAGAAAACTTTCACTATTACAAAAGTAATTCGAATTTAAAACACTTATGTGACATTATATAACATTTGAAGCTCAGAAAGTAGCTGCCTGAATAGCTTTATCATTGGTCAGGAACAAATAGTCCATTGTATGGAGCCTATCAAGATTATGGCATTTCAGTCAACGCTCAGGACTCTGCAATTCCCCACATTTGCAGTTTTCATCTTCTGTGGCATCGCCCCAGATTATATTCCCTATAGTAGCCAAGCTAGCAGAGGGGTGATGATGGTAAGGGAAACATCTGACCAGAGAAACAGCTTCAAGAACCAAATTGAGTAGTAGCAGCAATCAAGATGGCGCCCCTTTATCAAAATAAAATTGTCCCAACTACAGTGGAGTAGGAGGACCAAGGACTCTTATTGCTGTGCCTCCCTGCTCCCAAGTCAACAAGAAGACTCACTTGGAGTAGCAGTTACAGGAAGACATTAGAAGACTGAAGCTGACTGGGTACAGTCACCACCAAAATGGGCAGGCACAATGATAATAACATTTCCCGCTTTCAGTAGGTAACACCCACAGCAGCAATTTTGGTCAACTGCAGGACAGAGTCCCTGTGACAGCATCAACCTACTGCCCCTCCACTCCAAAACTGGAGTAAAGTTACCATTTACCAGCAGGCTGGATGGTAGTGGGAGAAGCGAGAGATGCTATATTGAGAGTATGTCAGTGACAAGAGAGGAATGGACTGGTGGTCTAGTAATGTCCAGCATTGGCAGTTCAGCTGCATTAAACCCAACTGCATGTTGCTTTCTCCACAGTAGAATTCTGTGCAATACTGGTAGTCTTTGACTTACAACCATTTGTTTAGTGATTGTTTGAAGTCACAACAGCACTAAAAAAAGTGACGCACACAGCATCCCCATGGTCATATGATCAAAATTCAATTACTTGGCAAAAGTATCCTATTTACAATGGTTGCAGAGAGAGGGGGGGAGAAGGAGGGAGGGAGGGAGAGAGAGAGAGAGGGAGAGGGAGAAGGATGGGGGTCTCAGAGAAAGCTCACAGAGAAAGCTCTACTCCTGGGGGTCGACGGCTGACATTGTCTAGTCGACGGCACCCTGAGTAGGCCCTCTCTGTGAGAGCACACCGGGCGATGGGAAGTTGACGCTGGTTGCAGGTGGTCCGACAAATAGCCTGGGCCTAAGCCATGAAGGGCTTTATAGGTTAACACCAGCACCTTGAATTTCACCCAGAGGGCAACCGACAACCAATGCAAGCCGCGCAGGAGACATGTAATAGGGGAGTATCGGACCCTCCCACAACAACCCGCATGGCCGCATTCTGTACCAGCTGAAGCCTCCGAGTGGTCTTCAAGGGCAGCCCCAGGTAGAGAGCATTGCAGTAGTCAATCCGGGAGGTGACTAGTGCATGAGTGACTGTGTGTAGGGCATCTCGGTCCAAGTATGGGCGCAACTGGCGCACCAGGCGAACCTGGGCAAATGCCCCCCTGCTCACGGCCATGATATGACCCTCCAAACTCAGCCGGGAGTCCAGGAGGACACCCAAGTTGCGCGCCCTGTCTACAGAGGGCAATACCTCACCCAATAGACAATGTTGGAACTTCTTGCTCAGGCTGAGATGCTGGTATCCACAGCCACTCGGTCTTGGCTGGGTTGAGTCGAAGCCTGTTATTCCCCATCCAGATCCGTACCGCTTCCAGACATCACGTCGAGGGCATCACTGGTCTGGTTCGGGGTGGATATAAAAAGCTGGGTATCATCAGCGTACTGATGATACCCCACCCCAAAACCATGGATGATCTCTCCCAGCGGCTTCATGTAAATGTTGAACAGAAGGGGCGAGAGGACCGACCCATGGGGCACCCCACAAGTGAGGGGCCTCATGGCCGACCTCTGCCCCTCTGCCAACACCACTTGTGTACGACCCGAGAGGTAGGAGGTGAACCACCGTAAAACAGTGCCTCACACTCCCAACCCCTTGAGGCATCGCAGCAAGATACCATGGTCGATGGTATCAAAAGCCGCCGAGAGATCTAATAGGACCAGGACCATGTTCAGAATCTCTGGCTTCAGACATCTAAGCAACATGTAAGATCAATCTCACTCCTGCAAGGTGTTAACTGCTCCTGATGGCTATTCCATGATCTCAGGTTACCTCTTAAGTGATAATTTCATCTAATCATCATCTCCCCAGCACAGAGGGACTATATCTAACACCAGTGAGCTGCTATCAGCCTTGACTTTTAAAAATGAATTGTTTTAGAAGACAGTAAAAGAAAAGTAGGAAAAGAGTTAAATGGGTATTCAGGAGAGATCCATATTTCTGCTGCTGGGAACCTGAAAAGAATGGTCGTGTCTGGGTATTTTAATGGTCATGTCTGATCTTTTAGCTCTGGGGTGTTCCAAAGAGACCAAACATGGCTGGACTCTGTATTTTTGACTTCTGAGACCAAAAAATGCTTAATTACTGTAATCTTCCACATATTCATTTATGGTAGGATTTCTGTCAGTATACTGCACAATGCAAAACAATGTCGTTTTTTAAGACATAATCTTCTTGAGGTAAGATTCTGGCTGTTCAAAATAAGCAAGCATCATGTTTCTATGATTATATCCATCGGTGAGGCAAGTTTTAAACAGCAGGCAGGTATTTATACTCTACAGACTAAATAGCATCTTCCATGCTGATCTATCCCTATGGGAGAAAAAAATCTGGAAAACACTTCAGAAAACAAATAGATTTCATGCAGAAAAACCAAGACGTCTCTGAATATCTCTGAAGTAATATATTATATGAATTTTATAAGTTGGTTAATTGTCTCAAATTTTATTTTTTCCTCTTAGGGGTTTTCTTGGTAATAAAATGTCAAAATTTAAAATCATTAGGCTAACGTTAGAAGTTGTACAGTATTCTTTCTCTAGTCTTCTAATTTTAAGATTATTGAAATGGTGATTCAGCCTGCCTACATTTCTGAAGTATGACTAATTAACATTTTAAGTTTAAATTTATAGTTGGGATAATTTGGGAGGTTTTGATTCTTTACAGATTTTGTGAATTTTTTTAAAAAATAAACTAAACTAAACATGCTCTGCTCTTGGTTATAGAGAATAAAACCCAGGAAGGAAGACTAGGAGCCAGAGCAAGAGTAAGGATCCAATCATTGTAGCTTTATTAGGGTAATGTTATAAAAATAAATTATGGAAAGTCTCTTTCTTCCCAAAATGTATGTAACAGAGGTGGGTTTCAGCAGATTCTGACCAGTTCTGGAGAACCTGTAGCAGAAATTTTGAGTAGTTCAGAGAACCGGTAGTAAAAATTCTGACTGGCCCCACCCCCATCTATTCTCTGCCTCTCAAGTCCCAGCTGATCGGGAGGAAATGGGGATTTTGCAGTAACCTTCCCCTGGATTGGGGAGGGAATGGAGATTTTACAGTATCCTTCCCGCTATGCCCACCGAGCCACGGCCACCAAGCAATGCCACACCCACCAAGCCACGCCCACAGAACCAGTTGTAAAAAATTTTGAAACCCACCACTGGTATGTATGATGGATTCTCGTAGTTGTGGCAGTTGTTGCATCCCAGTGATCATGTGGTCAAGATTTGGGTACCCAGCAACCAGCTCGCAATTATGACAGCCAGCATCCCAGTCAGGTGATCACCATTTCTGACTTTCAATATTGGCTTCTGATAAGCAAAGTCAATAGGGAAGTTGGCAGGAGTTCATAAACGGTGATCACATGACTATGGAACGCTGCAACCATATGGGATTCACCTAATCACAGGGAATCACCTTCGTAAGTCACCAAGGTCATATGATATTGCACTTTATGATCTCATCACTTAGCAAAACCATTCCCAATCACCATAAGTAAGTGAGGACTAAAACAAACCAATAAATTTATGCAACATAGACAAATATATTATACCCAGATCCACGTTGTCTTTTCACTGTCAAAGAGTGTACTTTTAACATCAGGTGGAGGTATTTTCCTCTTTAATGCTTTAAGCATAAATGCTTCATTATCACAAAACATATTTTATCTTAGCAAATCTCTATTGTATTAAATACAGTATGGTGCATCACAAATAATATTTATTGCATTTTTTGTGAAGAACAAAAATGTATATTTTTGTTTTCCGTTGTGGTTATGAAGTACATAATCAGATACCAAGCAAGTTATATCATACAAATGCTGTATACTTAAGTATTTGTGACAGATGAAGTTTTATTTACCATATTGCAAAATAGCTACTCAGTACAAATAAAAGTTGCTTGCATTGACTTTCATTTTCCATTTCATTATCATAGTGAAAAGAAAACATACTTCTGTTTATATCTTTTCTACTGTCAATTTTAACTTTGTTTATAAAGTGACAGAATTTTAACTAAACCTATATCATGTGTAATGTGGTCATATATATAAATTATAATCTTAAGAAGAGAAAATGTGGAAAATGTAGTTATTTTATAGTCAATACTGGAAAAAAAACTAGGTACAGGAATATGATCCCACACAATCTCAGGATTTCCAAACATGAAATATTTACCCAACCATATAAAAAAGCAGTTAAATTGGAAAAATTGTTTTGAATATTCAAAACAAAGTACTCATTGTCACTAGATTTATTTCAATAAGTTTCTATGGACATTTGTATCAATATTAATATGCTGTTTTAAAGCATTGTAGATACAAATGAAAATACATTCATATTCAGAAAACCTGAATGTGCTTCCACTTGAGAATTCACATTTCTAGCTATTTATAAATAAGCTAATAGTTTTATAAGGAAACCTTTATTTAAATAAAAGCAGCTGATCAGATAAATGATAAATGATAGCATAATCAAGATTGCCACTTCTTCTAAAGATAGGGATAAACAATTCATTAAGTGCAGAGGAACAATAAATGAAATAGATTGGAATAAAATCACTTTCACAGTTTTTAACATGTCTAAAAAGAAAAATACATAAACCTAATAGGTAATAATTAATAATTTTCTTGCAATGATTAGGAATTACATTGTGTATTTGGTTTAAATATAGATAAATGGCTTAAACAGTGTGCTAATTTTGGTACATTTTACAGTTAAAGGTTCAGCAGTCTCCTCCGTCATGATTAAACTATGTTCATATATGTGGAAAAATTACTTGCTTCATTGCTTTATATAGAAATCAAGGAATATTAGAAATCCCTTGCTCTGCCATACTTTGGCCTGTATGTAATAAAGTCAGAAGATATTCTGCAAACTCTGAATAATGAACTGTTTTTGTCATACTAAATCCAATATAGAAGTGTTCTTTGAAAGTGAAATAAATTCAATAAGAAAAATAAATTCAACAATTTTTTTCCAATAAGTATGTTTAATATTGCAACAGTAATAAAATCCTATTGCATTCCTATCACCACCATGGAACTACACCAAAATGTCGATTTGAAAACCTATAAATTAAACTATAGTTTTACCAGATTTTCTCATGCAGAGTTTTACATCTTTTCTTAATAATGTCGTAGCATCACCCAAATCAACAGCGGAGAACCTATCCACATTAGTTTATTAAAATTTCACTATATTTAACCATAAACATCAACAAAGATTCTAGTTAAATACTACAAATATGACACGTTACAGATAAATGCGAAGATTTTGGTTTATGTAGGTAAAGTGGTTTCCCCTCCTCACTCTTTTTGGTTTTATTTTCACTCAAATGTCATTATCCAAAAAAATAAAAGGAGTTAAAAATCAATGCAGCGTCCTTTTCTTTCCCAGTCTCCATAACGAGTTGGTTCAGGGCCTCTGGGACCACCCTTCTCTTTTGTCGTTGGATTGATATCATCGGGAAATTCTAAAAAAAAGAGAGAGAAAAAAATATGCAAAAATCCTGATGAATAGCAGATGCATTCAAATATCATCCATAGTTTGACTGTATGTGCTGCTCCTTGATTCAATTGGAGAGTCTTTCTTATTTTTAGCACTCAGTTCATTACTAGCACAATGGCAAAAATTACTCAGCACTTCTGTCTCCTAGTTTTCAGTCAATACAATGAAAGAGAATCTGCTTTTCAAATGCATTTCAAATAAAAGAATTTTGTCAATGTTTTTATGCATGCAGGTTTTATGAGCCGTGGTGGGGCAGTGGTCAGAATGCAGTACTTCAGGCGACTTCTGCTGACTGTCAGCTGACTGCAGTTCGGCAGTTTGATTCTCACTGGCTCAAGGTTGAGTCAGCCTTCCCTCCTTCTGAGGTGGGTAAAATGAGGAACCAAATTGTTGGAGGCAATATGCTGACTCTGCAAACCGCTTCGAGAGGGCTGCAAAGCACTGTGAAGTGATATATAAGTCTGTGCTATTTCTATTCTTGCATTTACAAACTTCCGGGGTAGCCAAAGAATAGTTGTGAATATCCTGTCTGATACTATTCAATAATCTGTACGGTTTATTTGCCATCTCCCCGGCTTTCCATGTTTTACTTACAGGTAGTCCTCAATTTATGACCACAATTGAGCCCAAAATTTCTTTTGCAAAGCCAAACATTTAAGTGAGTTTTGCTCCATTTGACGACCTTTCTTACCACAGTTGTTAAGTGAGTCACCACAGTTGTTAAGTTAACACATTTGTTAAGTGAATCTGACTTCCCCATTGACTTTGCTTGACAGAGGTGGCAAAAGGTGATAAACTTGACCCTAGGGCACTGCAACCATTACAAATATGAATCAGTTGCCAAGTGTCTGAATTTTGATCATATGACCATGGGTGTTAGGAATAAAACTATTACCTAACTTGTAATATATAGACCATCAATGTATGTTTGCTGTGTAGTGCAATTGTATTATTGTATAGCTTTAAGACTTAAGACTGCTGTATTGCATCATACTGTGTCCTGATTGGTTAGTTTTGTTGCCAATGTCCTTAAGAGGGAGCTAGAAACATGGCTTGTTCTCTTTGTTGTTCTTGCTCTCTGATATCTCTATCTGACTTACTGTATTACTGTTTGCAACTCCAGAGGAACTGTTTACTGTGTATGATTACTACGACTGGTATGAAGACTTTGTTTATTGGATTGTGCTTTATTTTTCCTGAATGTAAACTGTAACACAACTCAGTATATCTGTGTGGTGACTGTGCTTATTCATAGCTACTCTCAACCGCTTTCATGTGCACACCCTTGCTACTCAAAGGTTATTCCTTAACAATGGGGATGCTAGAATGGTCATAACTGTGAAAAACAGTCATAAGTCACTTTTTTTCAGTGCCACTGTAAATTTGGTCACTATACAAACTGCTGTTAAATTGAGGACTACCTGTATATCCATGAGAAATGCTTGTATTGGGTTTCTTCAAAGTAAAACATAGGGCCACCCATATGTTTGACATATAATAGAATTAGAACAACTCATGGGGTGTGTGCTGACTCCCTGTATAAATGGGAAAGACACCTTCAGCACAATGTGATTGTGGGGCCCCTCGACAGACTATCCAGCGTATAGTGAGGGAATGCCCTAACAGAAGGTATCCAGGAGATTCTAGGGACTTCCTCTGCATAACAACGGCAGCTACAGACTGGATCTCCAAACTCGACATTAGACTTTGAAATGTTATTTCTGTTTTCCTTTTAGGTTTTCTTACTGCTTTTTTATTGTTTTAATTGTTTTTAACCTGTAAAAATGAAGTGTTTTAATACTGTGTGTGACCAACCATACGCTAAATAATAAATAAATAGGGCCACCCAGGGAGAATCCAGAGTAGAGGGAAAAAAGAATAGTTGGCTGCCACCAGTAATAAAGTAAGCATAACACCACCACGAGAATTTGAAAGGAATGCCACAGTACTCCAGAATAAGATAGAAAATACAAATTTATATCATAGAAAGGTCATTTTTGCAAAATGGGAAGTCAGATTTTACACAGCCTTATTTATTATATAAGCCAAATTAATTGACTGTCTACTTGTTCTAGCTTTATCAATGGGGTTAAAACTACCATGATACACCCAAGTAGAACTCAAACGACATAGTAATTTGGTGTTATACGGGATTTGAGGCTTCTCTTAGGCATAAAAGCCAGCTGGGTGACTTTTGACCTGTCACTCTCTTCAGTCCAACCCACCTCCCCTTATTATTGAGGGGAAAATCAGATGCAGGAATATTATGTATGTTTCCTGCCTTGAGCTCAATGAATATGAATACACACACCCACACTGACACACCTGTTGGCTTTTAGTTTCAGCATGACTGGATATTATAAATTTATAGGAAGTTCTACAAGCAATAGCATTTGGGAATAAACCACTTTGGGAATGGTTCCCATGTTATGCAGTTACTTAATTAAAGCTTTTTTAGGACAAGTAATGGAAAGAAGTATCCATAGGTAGCAGATGACAAGCACACTTAAAAATAATGTGTATACTTTATGAATTGATTATGTTCATTCCTAATATCTTGTGACACCGTACTTGCATGGCACATTTGCCCATGACTCAAGGGTCAGAGATAAATATGAGCCAACATATTTTGTTGTAC
This sequence comes from Arizona elegans, assembly GCA_022577455.1. NCBI lineage: Eukaryota > Metazoa > Chordata > Lepidosauria > Squamata > Colubridae > Arizona > Arizona elegans. The sequence goes on along the minus strand of JAKOOJ010000001.1, from coordinate 215,677,217 downwards.
TTCAATAGAGGAGCATTTTTTAAAGTAAATTATATTAGAGAATGCAAAGTTATGCTAAGTGATTTAAGTACATATGAAGCTACCTACCTATAGCTTCATGACATGCATATATAGTTTCTTTGAAATGAAAAACTTTGAAAAACTCAAAGTTAATGATATATTGTCTAAAACATTATATATCACAAAATAATTATTTAGCTGTACATTCATATTTAAACAATAAAAGGTATTTGGAAAGCCAAAGTAAAAATGTAAAGTAACTAAAGATTTAATAAGCATCATTAGGAATTCTATTTTCTGAAGAGATGGACATAAAAAGAAAAAATTGGCTCAGAGTTCACAAAACATGAAAAATGTAAATGGAGAATCAATGGGGCAGAAATATTTTCAATTTTTCCCTCAACATCTTTTTCCAGAACATTAAACAATCTTTTAGACATAATTCTATGTATTAATTTCCTTTAATACTTCTCTGAAGATATTTATAGCATATCAAGACCGTACCTGTTTTAACACCATTTATTATATTTATATTTTACACAACCACACTTACTTTCTAGTGACTCCTTTTCTACATTGGATTCTTCTGGTGTATCAAAACGACCTACTGGTGTTACTGGCTTCTTAAGTGGTTGTTTGGTGGGTTCAGTACTTCGTTTTGCACTAAAGGTATTACTTCCCAAAGAACTGTGCAGAAAAGCTGAGCCTGTTATATATAAACATAAGATGTATGTTACAGAAGGCCTAGAGCCGTGATGGTGAACCTCTGGCACATGTGACACAGGTGGCACATGGAGCCATATCTGTGGGCACGTGAGCATTGCCCTAGCTCAGCTCCAATGGCCAGATGATTTTCGGGCCTTCTGGACCCACCGGAAATCGGGAAACGGGCTGTTTCCTGCCTCCGGAGGGCCTCTGGGAGGGGGAGAATCCGTTTTCACCTTCCCCAGGCTCCTAGAAAGCCTCTGGAGCTTGGGGAGGGTGAAAAACGGACTTTCCGGTCACACTGGAAGTTGGGGAATGGGCTGTTTCCTGCCTCCGGAGGGCCTCTGGGGGGGAGGCCATTTTCACCCTCCCCAGGCTCCAAGAAAGCCTCTGGAGCCTGGGGAGGGTGAAAAATGGGCCTACCTGGCCCACTGTGCCATCGTGTGCCAAAAGTGGGGGGAGCGTGGGGGACATGCGCGCATGCATGGGAAGCAGGGCGCATTGAATTATGGATGTGGGCACGCAAGTGACCCCCCGCACTCCCCCCGCTTTTGGCACACGACGGCAAAAAGGTTAGCCATCACTGGCCTAGAGATTTTAAATGGCCCATGGAAATGGATAAAACAAAAAATGGTTATCATGTAAGAAAAGTATAATATAAATATGGATGCATACAGAACACTTATGGACAGTTTCCTGTCTGTGTCAGAGGCCAATGTAAGAAGGAAGAGGCCCAGAGTCAGAAACAGGATGTGCACTGAAGAGTGTGCTATATGAGCATGCGCAGGATCACATTAATGATCACCTGCGGCCAACCTCTCTCTACAGTAAATACAGTAAGGTTTTCATTGTGATTATAATCTCCAAGACAGATATACTCTGAAGTGCCTCTCTTTGTTGTGCAGTTTTACAAGACCGCATTTGGAGCAGGGCAACTGCTGTCATTGCCGTTTTCAAATCCTGTTAGCGCTAATTAAAAATGGAAACTACTCCAGATTTGGACATCTTTAGTATGACAGAAGTCCCATATTTACAGGGTCATGCAGGTGAGAATCCCATATAATGGTGCATGTGGTATGCTTAAATTGAACAGCATGTTCAGAATTCTGTTCCACTACATATAATACATTTTTCTTCCAAAATGAAGCATTTATATGTACAATTTTCCTGTTACCTATCAACTGCCCAGAGTCAACAAGTATATATTCTACAACTCTTTCTTCTTTAGATACACCGAAGGAGACGTAAGTTAAGAATTTTTAAGTACAAATCCATCACTTCTCGTTCCATTTTTTTCAAAAAAAATCCAACCTCTTTCACAACACAATTTACAGAACAACCCTTTAACCGGCTTGGTGGAACTAAGGTGGGTAGCAAATATTTGTTTAATAATTATTTATTAAATTTATGTACCACTTGTCTCACTATCCAAGCGACTCTGAGCAGCTTACAACAGAACAAACATTAGCATTTTATTGGGAGAGGGAGAGGAATAAATTCTTGAGTAGCTACTTACAAGAAATGAATCTGAAAATCCTGAAAAGCTTACCTGGGCCAAGATAGAGAAGCAAAAATAGTGGAAGAGGTTGTATTTACCCATGTACCTTAGAATAAGTCTTATTAAATACCTGAGACTTAACACTACTCTGAAGTACAGGCAGTCCTCGACTTACAACCGTTCATTTAGTGACTGTTCACTAAAAATAGTATACTAATATTTTTTTTCATTTTAATTTAATTTAATTTTAATAGTTACTAATTTAAGAACTGCAGTGTTTCACTTAACACACATGGCAAGAAAAGGTCATAAAATGGGGCAAAACTCAACAAAGTTCTCACTTAGCCACATGAATTTTGGGCTCAATTGTGGTCATAAATTGAGGGCTACCTGTACTGGGCAAACGAGGGGCAGAAATTGAGACTTCAGCCAAAGAAGGGAAACAACGTGAAAGAAACCACATGTCCCCTTTATGAGTGATCCGAGCGAACAAGGTGCGGGGGAGGGGTGGGTTGGGGTAGATGAGCAGGCAGAGACTGCAGTCCAGGACTGGCCCCTGCAGCATTTGCCCCCTTGAGAAAGACTCGGGGTTGTCCTACCACCTCCCCGTACTCAGCCGCACACAACCCCCCCCCCGCCCCCACCCGGCCCCCAAACTCGGCTCCCCGCTTACTGGCTTGTCCGCCAGCTGAGACGAAAGAACGGCCCTGCCGGAGCGACAGCCGCAGAGCCATTTCCTGCCAGGACCCAGCGCCCCTCCCCGCCTTGCGGCGCCTCTACTGCCCCAGTGAAGTGGGCGGCGCTTGTCAAGGAAACCCCACCCCCCGGCCGCCTCTTTGCCTCTGGCTTCCCGATGGAGGAAGAGCTGCGTCTCGGGCTCTCTTTGCAGCTTTTGTCAAGGAACGTTGCGTTTTATTTAGAGTCGATACAGAGGAGGAGACGGGAGTCTGCTCTGGTTTAAACGAGGCCACGTAGACTGAATCGTGGGACCCGGCGGGAATTTTTCGCCAGGGTAAAAAAGCGGTATTGGATCGCGATCGATCCCTGCAACACCCCATTCGGTTTAAGTAAGCAATTAGTAGTATAGTACAGTATTTTTTAGCGACGTCCTTTCCTATTTTTTGACAACCTCTGCAAACTATATTGGAACTATATGGGAAACCGCTTTTTTTGGGGAGATCGCTTTGATCGATTCTATAGGGGTAGGTTCTACATGAGCGAATTAGGCGGTTAAGGCTCTTGGAAGTCTCCTTTGGCTCTTAGTGGCTACATCAATACCTCGATGCGCTCCTTTTCGCAACATTACAGATCGGTTTTGCAATGCTTTTCTTCAGGGCTATTTTTTTTTTTTTTTAAATCGTCCTAATCATTTTTCAAAGACTTCGGATTCTGTCGAGGTTTTTCATCTAAAACACTTGTGTGACATCACCCTTAACACACTATTTTGGTTCAGAAATGCAAACATGTAGTTTGCTGAATTCACACATGCAAAACCTAAGCAACCATATTATGCTTTAAGTCGATGGTCAAATTCGGGGCGCGACTGAACTGCGGTAGGGTAACCCAATCTGAGGCCGTGTGTTGGGCAAATGCAGACAAATTGGCATGAGCACATCAGCTTTTATGGCTATACTTTTTATCAGTCCTGCCAGGAGACACGAGAGATTAAATTTGGGGGACCTGACTGCATAACAACTGGCTTTCAGTGCATTGCAGCTTTTGTTTTGGAAAGAAGCCAGTCTTTAGGGACCATTTCTTGAAACCCTGGTGGAATGGAGGAAAGCATATACTGGCAAAGATTTGGGGCTCCTAATATTTAAAACAGCACAAATACTAGCATGTTTGTTCCTAAAATTGCAGATTTTGTACAATTAAAATCATGCATGCATGCATGCATGCATGCATGAACAAACGGAAGTAAATTATTGGAAACAAGTTTACAGTTCTGGAAATGTTGATTCAGTGGCCTGGCCAGCAGATTTACCAAGATAGGATTTGGGTTTGAGAAGAATCTTCTTTACCAATTTGCAGATGGAATTACTTTCTGAGTGCCAGTCAATCCAGTTGAAGCCAAGGGATTTTTAAAAAGAAACTCTAGAACAGCAGAGTCTAGTGCTGCTATGTTTACTTCATCCACATTCTACAGCTCTTGTCCTAATGTACTGTACCTTCTATAAAGACTCATCGACCCATCTCATAACACCAATAAAATATCGTGATAACATAAAATATCGTGGAAACACCAATCTTTTATGTACGATTGCTGTTATTGGATCAGTCTCTTTCAATGTAGCCAAATTTTGTTATAGTGTCCGCAAAATTAGGCAGACTTTGTGCAATCCATCACCATTGTTAAATATTATCTTGTCTTTTTCATTTCATTTCACTTTATTTTGCTTATTTGTAATGTTGGACTATAATAAAATTACTGGTATAGAAACATGATCTACAGCATGACTAAGACTTACATTCCTATCAGAACTTATAAAACAGCATTTTATTTAAATAAATGTCTAGGATATACTGGGTGGATTACAGAAATTTATTGAATTCCCTAAACATTGAGACTTTTTCTGATGGTTTTGTGAATAACCCTTAGTTTTACAAGAAAGAAGACCGATTTAAAAAATTCTAAGAAAGGAAACAGGTGGATGAATAATAGTTCAGACTGAAAAAACAGAAATAAAGTTAGAAATACGTAACAATTGCTGAAGTGATTGCATTTGGCTTGAAAATATAATTGAAGAGTCAATGGAATATTAATTAAGTTTGATCATTCAAGCTACATAAATCAAGTACAAAAAACCCTGATTACAATCCTATGGTAACAATGAACCAAGTAATTTGAACACTTATAAAAAATTAATAGTAACCATGGGAGATGGTTCAGATTGCAACTACTGGAGTTCTTTATATCACTTCCCTATTTATTGAATCCAAAAATAAATTTGAAACATGGCATTTTATATAAAGTATTTTCAATTTGGACACCATAGTCCATATGTCCAAACACATATTTTAAATTTATTTTTTTTGAACTCATACAGATATTTTAAAATATTTTAATGGTAGATGCAAATATATTACTCTATCTAAATTACTTTTCAGTTAAAAAAAAACTATACTAAAGCCAGGAGCAGGACAGGACAGCAATCATAGTAACCCAAATTGCATCAATCATAGGGACCCAAGTATATAAAGGTAACTAACAACCTTAGCAATTCAAAGTTACAATGGCACTGAAAACTGTGTCTTAGAACCAGTCCTTATACTTACAACCACCGCATCTCCACGGTCATGTGATCAGAATTTGGGCACTTGGCAACTTGCATGTATTTACAATGATTGCAGCATCCCAAGGTCACATGATTGCCATTTGTCATCTTTCTAGCTAGCTCCTGACGAGCAAAGTCAATCAGGGGAGCTGGATTTGCTTAACCACCACCACTTAACAACCATGACAAAAAAGGTTGTGAAATCAGATGTGAGTTAACAACTGCTTTGCTTAGCAATGGAAATTCTGATCCCAAGTGTGTTGCAAGTCGAGTACTACCTATATTTATGCAATGTCATTGCACACATGCTGTGATTTGGGATTAATCCACTTTGCTATGAATGCTGTTAATCATGATCCACCAGGCACATAGCATAATTTACATTACAAGCTTATCATTTCTCTCCAAACCAGCTGACATTTCTGAAACTGATGTGTATCTAGAATTAATAAAACCAATAATAAAATTCACAAATTCAATCTATTTCAGAGTCTGAAAAAATGTTGGACAATTTCTCATAGCCTTGGTTAGGCAAATACTTAAGTCAAATTTTAGATTTAGTGAGCCACAGGGAAGTTTTGAACTACCTCACTTAATTAGAAAGTTAAGTGCAAAGAGTATTCATGTTTATATAATAGTTTGTAAGCAGCATGGTATATTATTTCAATTATATTAAATTTGTTTTTCTGTCTCAAGTCATAAAACAGTAATAGCTGCAGGCATAATATTAAAACATTGACAGATTGTTAATTAATCTTTTGAAACATGGCAAATAACATTTTCCATTACAGCTGCACACTCACTATTAACCCATCTATCAATTTAAAATTAATAATATAATGGAAAAAACGGAATATGAGTCAATCATTGATTCATCTTCTTTTTCTTCTAAGTACATTCTTTTAGTTTCAAGAATGCAAGCAGAAAAAAAAACATATTCAAGAATTCATTAACATACACTATTAAGACCTTTCCACTGCTTCTAAATTACTTTTCCATTCTTATATATTAATTAGGCCAAAGCCTGATTAGTCTTTTTTTAATATGTTTTCAAAATGAGAATTGATGGTGTTACCTCTTTGAGAAGCAAGCAGTAAAAATATTGCAATCTTAGAATTATTTATATATTGCATAAAAAACTAGGTATTTCTGTGAATGTATGTTTGTTAGTAAATATTGTCATTCATAAAATTGTTGTATCTGTACTCAAAAACTAACTCCTTTAAAACTCAGGGGTTTTCTTCGGAGAAATAACCACAGATTGGGCTATTAGTGCAATTGGTGAAATGGCCAAGTAGCAGTAATTATTTCTAAGTCTTGCTCAATAAAATTCAGTAACATATGATTGCAAACCATTGCACATCCACAGAATTAAATTATTCTTAAACACTATTCGAATTAGAAAATGCAAGATTTTAAACCAATAGCACATATGGACAGTTTGCAGTGAAAAACTGTCAAATTAAATAATATTCAATCTGTTATCAAGCTCTGTGGGGTTATATATTATCCTCAGGATGTGGAAAAAGCAAAATCTTGCTTTCTCTAATTTTTTTTTTAGTTTATTAACACAAGATGCAATAACACAATGTTAGAAAATAAACATGCATTAGATATACTACAAAACTGTGTTCTCTGAAAAACTATTGGTTACAATTGCATAATGACAAGATTTTTTTCCCTTTTAAAAGCATTCTGCCTGAAAAAAGGTGAAAAGGGATGAATATTGAACTCACTACTTTTCAACCCCAGTAAGACTTTTAGCATTCTTGGATATATTTTTTTAAAAAGCTAAGTTATCACAAAAATTTAGCATTTTTTTCCATTTCAAGATGTAACTGATTTCTATTTACAATAATTTGTCAATAAATTTTAATATTCAAAAATTTACATTCATAAAAGTGTTGCAGAAATTTATGTTTACTTTTTTAAAAATGTACATACAAGGAAGTCCCATGTAAAAGGTTCACTGAAGAACTGAACCAATATAAAGAGCCATTTTATTAAATTTTGCAAAACTCCACTTGAAGGCAGCTCACATTTCAACATTCAAAAATCCTTAATTGCTTGCTTATGAAAACTAATGTTCCAGTAATAAAGGTGAAAATGTAAACTAATGTCCTATTGAGATCAGTAGAAAAATGTAGTTTCCACAGGCAGAGTATGTTCAATAATGCTTCTGTAAAAAGTAGTTCAGCTTGAATGTAGTGACGTAACAAACAGGTGACTCAAAAGAGTGGTCTTGAACAAACCTATATACTTATAGTTATTTTAGCAGCCAGCAGTTTGTTTTCCAGTTCAGCTTTTTAGAGTTCTAAAGAGATCTATCAAATTAATACCTTCTTAGACATTGAAATTCAGAGTTTTTGGCATCTAAAGACACATAAAAATGTAGTCATATAACATTTGCAGTCTAAATCCATCAATTGCACATAACTGTGCTTAAATCTGTTCTGAAATAATTAGGTACCCAAAATAGGAAAAATAGAAAAAAAAAACATTAAAAAATATTGCACAGCCACATACCTAGTAAGTAAAGTTGATGTTAAAAAAGCTCTTCACATGGATGATATAAATTATCTTCCATATAAAAAAGTATAAATATCTCTTAAAATACCGCAGTAACTACAGTTTAATATCACACATTATTTATCTGTTAATGAGGTAATAACCAAGTCTGTTACAATGTTTTTATTCCTACTGGAAATATTTTAGGGCAGCAACCAGAAAAAACTTTTCCAAAAATATGTCTGAATCCAAAACAGCAATATGTGCAGCTCTTCCTATCAGAGAATCAGCTGTGTTTGGCAGTGCACAATGCACATTGTATCGAATTAAATTGCAGTCCTTGCTTTGAAGAACAGGCAGAAGCATATTCTGGATCATTTCAGCATATATTGGTCCTGTAAAAGAAGAACCTGCATTACTTATTTAAGTAAGCACTACATGTATTTCCTTTCTACCATCAATTAGAGCAAATACCACGTTTACCGTATTTTCCGGCGTATAAGACGACTTTTTAACACATGAAAATCATCTAAAAAGTCGGGGGTCGTCTTATACGCCGGGTGTCGTTCTCCTGTAACCAGGCAGACCAGCCCAAAAGACTCTAACGAGCCTTAAATGGCTCTGGCGATCGAAGCTCTGACGATCCCAGCTTTGCCTGCTAATCAGGCAACTCAGCTGGGATGCCAGAGCCATGTTAAAGGAAAAAACTTTTTTCCTTTTAAGTGACTCTGCAAGCTCTGACGATCCCAGCTGAGTTGCCTGCCAATCGGGCATCGCAGCTGGGATTGCCAGAGCCCAGAGTCCTGTAAAAAGAAAAAAGTTTTCCCCCTCCAGCTTGCTTACCTTAGCTGGTAATCGCAACGCTTGCCTTGCTTCGCTTGCCTGAATCCATTCCATCAGCAAGCCACTCTCTGCCTGCAATCATGCAGGCAGGAGTTGTGGACTTCAACTCCCAGAATTCCTCAGCCAGTAAAAACAAAGCTGGCTGAGGAATTCTGGGAGTTGAAGTCTACAAGTCTTAAAGTTGCCAAGGTTGGAGACCCCTGTTCTATTGGGTAAGTTTTTTCCCCCTTTGGGAGCTTTAAAAAAAATAGTTAATTGGGGTTTTTTTAGTTGTTCTTTTTTAGACCTAGCCATTTAAAGTTTAGGAAGTTTTAAATTTAGTTTTCATATAAAAATAAAAATAAAATAATATTTGTGCAGCTTTCTGAGATGTGGTGTGTTTGTTAGATCGGCGCAGGAATGGAAGACGTGACCAGCTCGTTACATGAGTAACTTTTATTAAGAACAGAAACAGTAGCAAGACTGCCCGTGTGCTGCCGGAGCTCTCCTTATATTCGCTCCCGGCAGACGCACCGCCCCTTGCCAGGGATTCAAATCTCCCGCCCGATGGCTAGCAGCCAATCAGGGCGGATGTCCTTATAAGGACATAACACTCCTCTCCCCTTAGTCCGAACTGTCAATCTCATCCACAAAAGTCACGTAATCGCGCAGATACGTAGGACGCCTCAGCACCCTAGCTGACCTGCGCAGTCCCACTTCTTCTCTGTCTCCGGCCTGGACGGACGGGGCTCTTTCGTCTCCTGGTTCCTTCTCCGGAACCGCGCTTGGTTCGGCTGTCGAGTGAGCGGGGTCACCCCCAGCGCCTCCGGCCGGACCGCAGACCTTGGATGGCTGGTTCTGATGGTCTTCCTCCTGGCCTGTGGATCTATTGCCTCGTCTCGGTCGCTCGGTTCCGACTCGGGAAGAGCGTCTGAGCCTCGGTAAGTCCATTGCTTGCTCCTCCCTGGTTCCCCGGGCGCTGTGGTTCGGTCGCGGTCCGGCTTGCTGCCGTTCGGGTGGTGGTTCCGTTTGGTGCCCTTGGGCCCGGTCCGCCGTCTGCGGATGGTGCTGGCTTGCGTTGTGCTGTCCGACCTCGCAGGGGTGGCGTTGGTCCCCTCGGTTGGGCTGGCATAGGTCTCCCCCGTCTGGTTGGCGGTGGTCGACCTGGTCGGGATGTTGTTGCGGGGCTACCTCTGCGGGGCGGCGGAGGTCTCCCCTGCCGGGGTGGTGTAGGTCTACCTCGCCGGGTTGTTGTCAGCTTTCCCTTCCCCCTAGTCCCTGGTCTACCGTCAGGTGGTGCCTGGGGTCCTCCTGGTTGGGTTGTTGTTTCCCGGTTGTCTTCTGCGATGGGCGGGGGTCCCTCTCGCCGAGGAATCGTGTGCCACCCTCGCCCATGGGTAGTGGGGTGCCCGTCTTGGCTGGGTCCCGGTCTACTCGCCTGGAACTGCTGTCTCCCTGGCTGGGCTGGTGATGGCTGCCGTCACTGGTTGGGTGCGCTGCTCCTCCTCTGGGCAGGTCCCAGTCTACTTGCGGGCTGGGTTGGTGTTCCCTGGCCCTGTTGTGCCGGGTGCCCACCTGGCTGGGTTGGTGTTGCCATCCCCCGTGCGGTTGGCCCCGGTCTACCTCACTGGACTGCCGACGTGACAGTACCTGGTAGTGGGCTGGGCCGACCTCGTCGGGATGGCGCTGTTCTGCCTCGCAGGGGTGTGGTAGGCCTACCTCGTCGGGGTGTCGTAGGCCTACCTCGCCGGGGTGTTGGAGGCCTACCTCGTTGGGGTGTTGTAGGCCTCCCTCGTCCGGCTGGTTTTCGTGTGCCCCCCCCACCTTTTTCGGAGTTGGTCGATGTGCCGTCTACAGACCTGTCCATCTTCCAACTCGACGGTGTAGGATTTGGGGCCGGTTGTGCTGGCAATCTTCCCCTTCAGCCACTTGGGAGAGCCGTTGAAATTCAGCGCGAAAACTGAATCTCCGTTGCTGAAGGCGCGAAGCGGGCAGCTGGCGGTTGCGGTCACTTCCGGGCTGTATTGGGGGTGCAGCCGGTCCAAGGGTGACCTCAACCTTCTGCCCATCAGCAGTTCGGCCGGGCTCTTGTGGGTGGTGGCATGTGGCGTGATGTGCTGGGTGAGGAGGAAGTTGTCTATGCGTTCTTGCCAGTCTCCCGGGCCCATCTTGGTGAGGGCTTCTTTGGTCAGTCTGACCATGCGTTCTGCTTGTCCGTTTCCGGCCGGCCTGTAGGGGGCGGACAGGGCGTGGCGGATGCCCAGTCCTGCCAGGAAGGACTCCATGGTCAGGGATGTGAGCTGGGGGCCGTTGTCCGAGACCAGCACGTCCGGTAGTCCATGTGTGGCGAACAGACGGCGCAGGGCTCGGATCGTCGCTTCAGTTGTGGTAGATGCCATGGGCACCACCTCGAGCCACTTGGAGAAGGCATCTACCACGATGAGGTGTCGCCCTTTCATCGGGCCCGCAAAGTCGATGTGTATCCTCGACCAGGGGTTGCTGGGGGTCTCCCACTTCGCGACTTTGGATTGTGGCGGCACTGGGCGAACTTCTTGGCACGGGTCGCATCTGGAGACCCATTGCTCAATGTATTTGTCCATGGAGGGCCACCAGACGTAACTCCGTGCCAGGGCCTTCATGTGGACGATGCCCGGATGCCCTTTGTGCATCGTTTCTAGCGTCCGTCGTTGCAGAGTGCTTGGGATCAGCACCCTGTCTCCCCATAGCAGACAGCCTTTTATGGTGGACAGCTCCTTCTGTTTCCTGGCGAACGGGCTGAATTTCTCCTCTGGCTTTTCCGATGGCCACCCTCTGAGGATCCAGGACTTCACTTGGCGGAGTGTGGGGTCCTTTTGGGTGTGGACGGCCACATCTGCGGATGACACAGGACAGCTGGCGTCGTCATCTATATGGAGTAGATGGAGCGTGGGGGCTGGGTCTTCGACTGGATTCTTTGACGGGCATCTGCTGAGCGCGTCGGCGTTTCCTATGGCTGTGCCTGGCTGGTGCACGAGCCTATAGGAGTAGCCGGCTAGGAAGATGGCCCATCTCGTCATCCGTGGGGACATGAATGTCGGGGTGGGTTGGTCGCCTGCGAGGAGTCCCAGGAGTGGCTTTTGGTCGGTGACTATGGTGAAGCGTCTTCCGTAGAGGTATTCGTGGAAGCGCTTCACTCCAGCCACGATGGCCAGGGCTTCTTTGTCCAGCTGGCTGTAGTTGCGCTCCGCGCCGGACATTGTCTTCGAGAAGTAGGCAATTGGGGCTTCCGTGCCATTGGGCAGTTCATGGCTGAGGACTGCCCCCACCCCGTATGGAGACGCATCACAAGTCAGCTTGATGGGCAGCGTCTCGCTGTATTGGATGAGGATGCTTTTGGACGTCAATAGTCCTTTGATGGCCCGGAACGCTGCTTCCTCTTCCTGGCCCCACTTCCAGGAAGCCGATTTCCCCAGCAGGCGGTGGAGCGGCTCAGCAACTGTGGCTTTCTGTTTTAAGAAAATGGCGTAGAAGTTGAGCAACCCAAGGAAAGCCTGAAGCTCCGTTTTGTTTTTTGGGCTTGGAGCTTCATGGATTGCTTCCACTTTTGATTTGGTGGGGTGGATGCCTGTGCTGTCGATGAGGTAGCCCAGGAACTCGACTTCCTGTACTCCTATGATGCACTTGTCCCGCCTGACCCTCAAGCCCTTGGCCTTGAATCGCTGCAGGACAAGCCTGAGCCTTTCAAGGAGTTGAGCTCTTGAGTCACCGGAGATGAGCACATCGTCGAAGTAAGGCACCACCCCTGGAACGCCTTGGAGAAGGCATTCCATCATGGATTGGAAGATGCCGGGGGCAGCGCTGACTCCAAATTGGAGGCGGTTACATTTGAATGCCCCCCTGTGCGTGACAATTGTTTGAGCCTCCGCCGTTTTTTCGTCTACTGGCAGTTGCTGGTAAGCCTGGGCCAGGTCCAGTTTCGCGAAAATTGATCCAGATCCCAGGGAATGCAGCAGGTGTTGCACCACTGGGACTGGGTATGCGCTCTGTGCCAACGCCTTGTTGATGGTACAACGGTAGTCGGCGCAGATGCGCACAGACCCATCATGCTTCAGTGGGGTCACAATGGGGGTCTCCCATGAAGCATGATCGATCGGTTCCAGGACGCCTTGGGCGATCAGCTTATCCAGCTGCTCGTCTACTTTGGGCCGCAGGGCAAACGGAACTCGGCGGCGCTTGAGCCTAATTGGGGTGATTCCCTTGTCCAGATTGAAAGAGATTGGCCTCCCCACAAATTTCCCCAGCTTACCATCGAAGACTTCCTTGAACTCTTCGATGAGGTTGTCGAGTTCGTCCCTGCGAATTTGGTTGATGCCTTCGATTGAAAGCCCCAGCGGCTTGAACCACTCCACTCCTAGCAGGTTCGGTCGGCTGTCCTTCACGACGGTGATGGGGAGCTTGCCTTCGAACTCTTTGTAGGTGACTCGGATGTAGGCTCTTCCTAACACTCCGATGGGGTTTCCCCCAAAGTCGACGAGCTTGGAGTGTAGTGGCTTCAGCTCTCGCTTGGTGATGCTGGGATGCAGGCGCTTCAGCTGCTGCCAATCCATGATGGAGTAGACCGAGCCCAAGTCTACCTCCATGTTGCAGGGTGCTCCTTCCACGTGGATGGTCACGTGGAACTTGGTGGCGTTGTCCGAAGTCGTGTGTGCGATGGTCATCTGGTGGACCGCTCCGCTCCGGGGAAACTCGTCGTCTCTGCGTCTGGAAGGGCCAGAGGACCGTTTGGATGATCTCTGGTACTCCTTCCGATTCTCGCGGTGACGGTGGCTGGAGGGCTCTGGGGCTGGTTCCTCGGCTCTGCAAGCTTCGGCGATGTGACCCCTTCTGTTGCAGCGTCGGCAGGTCGCATCTCTCCACTTGCAGGTCGCCCTGGCATGGTCCCCTCTGCAGCTGGCGCAGCGCTCCCCCTTGTAGCTCCGTTGGGCGGTTTCCCGCCTTGGGGGTCTGGATACTTTGTGTACGGTGGACTCCCCCTCCGACTCGGATCCAGCTGTGGAATCCTCTGTTGATGATTGCGCTGTGGAGCGAATCTTGTGGATTCCCTTTGCTCTGCTTACTGCGGCAGCTGCTTTCTCCGAGATTTCGGATGCGGTGGCTTCCTCCACCACATCCTTGAGCACGAGTTTCTTCCTGCTCAGGAATTTCTTCTGCAGGCCTCTGTCCCTCATGCCGAAAACCACGCGGTCAGCGATGGCATTGTCCACGTGGTCGAACTCACAGCTGGCTGCGATCTGGCGTAGGGCGGCCACGAATTCCTTGATAGTCTCACCTTCCATCTGGTCCCTCTGATGGAAGGTGAAACGGTTCGCCACTGGTGTTCCTGTTGGGGCATAGTGGTCTTCCAGGATTTGCAGCAGGTCTGCCCATGGCACTTCTTCGATGTCTCGTGCTGCTACGAGATCGATTGCCATGTCGAGGACCTCGGAGCCGCAGTTGGCCAGGAAAATGCCCTTTTTCCGGTCATCATCGGCATCCCTGATGTTGTTGCCTCTCAGGTATTGCCGGAATTTCACTACGTAGGATTTCCACTTGTCCTTCCCTGGGCGGAAAGGAGCAAGGGCTGGCAAAGTGACTTCAGCGGATGCCATGCCTTTGGAAATGCCTACTGTAGTTTCAGGTGCCGGAGTCTTGGTCTTGTTGGCTTGGTGCCGTGAGGTTCGTTTCTTCTCTCTAGTCCTTCGTCGCCAGTGTTAGATCGGCGCAGGAATGGAAGACGTGACCAGCTCGTTACATGAGTAACTTTTATTAAGAACAGAAACAGTAGCAAGACTGCCCGTGTGCTGCCGGAGCTCTCCTTATATTCGCTCCCGGCAGACGCACCGCCCCTTGCCAGGGATTCAAATCTCCCGCCCGATGGCTAGCAGCCAATCAGGGCGGATGTCCTTATAAGGACATAACAGTGTTTCTGTAGTGTTTCACTCTAACTACACAAACACACAAAATCTCACAAAGCTGTATGTGGAATTTTGTGTGTGTAAAGTGTGAAGGTTGATTTTTTGGGGCTTTTTGTGGCTGTGTGAGGTTCCTGCTTGTTGCAGGGGCCATTTTGGGTCTAGCACAGCTGCTTTTACATTGTGGATGAGCCAGTTGTGTTGTGTTGTGTTGTATGTGTGTAAAGTGTGAAAGTTGTTTTTTGCGCTTTTTGTGGCTGTGTGAGGTTCCTGCTTGTTGCAGGGGCCATTTTGGGTTTAGCACAGCTGCTTTTACATTGTGGATGAGCCAGTTGTGTTGTGTTGTGTTGTGTGTGTGTAAAGTGTGAAGGTTGATTTTTTGGGGCTTTTTGTGGCTGTGTGAGGTTCCTGCTAGTTGCAGGGGCCATTTTGGGTCTAGCACAGCTGCTTTTACATTGTGTTGAGGCAGTTGATGTTTTTTAATTTTTATTTGGTGTGCGTTGGAAGAGGGGTAGTCTTATATGGCGAGTATAGCCCAAACCCTATATTTTAACAGGAAAAGTTGGGGGTCGTCTTATACGCCCAGTCGTCTTATACGCCGGAAAATACGGTAAATGTTCTCAACTGAAACCCATTTGTAATACTCCAAGCAAAAAAGTCTCAGCCTATAATTAGTCAACAACTATATGAACTACTTCCTTTAGCTTTAAAAGCCCTGTTTGTTCTGGCAGAGAAGTTAAGAGTGTGCCTAAAAAGGAAATCCCATAAAGTGCCATACTAAAAAACTCAAAAAATCAGCTGCCAAATACTTGCTGCATTTCAGTCAAAAGACAGCAAGCAGGGCTTCAGGAGTTGAGCAAGCACCTAAGAAGGGTTGTATAGAAGACAGATTTATACATGCGTACATAAAGAAAGACCGCTGATGCTTTTAAAATAACTATTATTTTAAGCATAAAATAACTTCCAAGGTAAAGAAATATGATGGCTGATCCAAATAAGGTGAACATTGATAGCTATTTTACAATTTTGGGTTCATTAATGGCAAATTTACAAAACATTGCAAAAAAATTCTTTTTAAATTTACTGTTTTTAATGGACGAAGATTGCTTGTCTGTTAGTTTTTAGTCCTAACTACAATGTCCATGCAAACAAATATGAGAGCAATTAAAAACAGCATTAATGATACTTTGAGAAAATAATGACAAGTCCTCCTAAAAATATTTTGTTGACCAAACCAACTTCTTCCTTTAAAAAAAATCAGCCCCTCACATATTATTTTTCATTAAATGAACTCGAAAGCACTGGCTTTTTAAATACAGGCAGCCCCCAGACATACAAGGCCTGATTTAGCAAAAGCAATGCTACAGAAGCAGGTATGCAAATAGAAGTTTCCATGTTTGTGTAATGCTGTGTAACTGATTATTGTATTTGCGTTTTTAAATTTATGTTTAGCTGGCCATAATTGCTATTGCAAAATGGCCACCATATAAAGAATATATATAAATAAAATGTACACATGTCAAGAGGGTGCCATCTGACATGTGTAGGTTTTATAGGAGTTTTCATTTTATATTATCTTAACTTTTAATTATCTTAACTGTTGCATTTGTATGTTTTTTAATTTTGGCTGTTCACAGCCCTGAGTCCCTTCCGGGAGAAGGGCGGTATAAAAATTAAATAAATAAATAAATAAATAAATAAATAAATAAAATAAAATCCAGACACTGTCTATATATAATTTCTTTCTCATACGTTTCATTAAAATTGATTTCTCCCTCATAAGAAAAAAAGTAAGTTGTTGCCCTAGAATAACATTATTCAAGTTTCAAGTACATATTCTCCTGAATATTTTCTAAATGATGAACAGCTGTTGTTTCACAAATATCTATGTTTTAGCTAATACCTGTCTGTTTATCTTTCAAAGCCGTTTTGCACATCTCAATGCGGGCAGAATGATAAGGGACATAACGATCTTGCAGGGAACCTACTAATATTATATTTTTGAAATACTGAAGACCTGTGAAAAGACAGCAATTATAAATATTAAGAACACACACAAACATATCAACAGTTACAAGCTTGGAGAAATTCAATCCCACCCCAACAAAACTTCTTGAATTAATAGATATTAGGGATGTAACAAATGCTAGGATCCTATTACTCCCTTTCTACGACTAAAGCATACATAGGAAAGGAGAATAAGGAAAATTATACTTTTATAGCACCCATCAATACCAAGGTTATGAACTTTAACTGTGAGAAAAGCTCTTTGAAGAATTCTGCATTCATATAGCTGTAGATATCCAGAAATATAACTACATGCAAATATGATCATGATATTTGTAAAAAAAAATGATCATAAGTGGTAAAATAGATTTTATGATTAATTAATTTATAGAGAAATAGTAAAATAAGTTTCTTAAATTTCCACTGATAGTTGTAATTGTCAGGGAGTGTAGATTTAATAGCTGTAAACTGATGGAAGGTTGTAAGTGGAGGCAACTGAAAGCTGATGCAATGGGAATGAGGCAGCAGGGTTACTGCCACTTTAAGAAGCTGGGTAAAAAGCTGCCTATATAAGGGAAGCCATTAGAGGGCGTCTTCCTTCTCATGTTCTCTCTCGTCATGTATCTCATTGCTCTCCTTTTGTCAGTAGCTATAAGGTATTTACCATGTATAAGTCTGTATATATTTAGCTGTAGACAAAACCATAGTTAATTATCTAAAGGCTGTGTGTGCTGTGTGTTGTGTTTTGCTCCTGGGTTTATCTCATAATACTAGTCACGCTGCCTAAACTCTGACAGTAATGTATGTATGTAATGTAATGTAATATAATTTAGCTTTTTGGGTACTGCTAAAGCAACTGACTCATTTATAATTTCTTTGAAACTTGATATTGCAGTCAAAACTATAATCCTTGCCTGGTTAATCTTAACAGCATTACCTTTATTATCATCTTAGCTAGGCTTAACCTTATGGTTTCATCCATGCCTTTTCATTTAATATTTTAACAGTGGAAATATTTGGCAAGAAATAATATTTCACTATGCTTGTGAAACTGAGCTACATGGTTCTGATTTCCAAAATAAAGTAAACTAGCAAGTCCTGTATCAATACAATAATTATGCTTTTTTAAAAAAGCATCATGTAGTATATTATTAACAGAAAACCTCTGACATTTTGTAGGAAAACTATCTAAATCTGAATGTCTGAGATCACTGGTATCACATTTATTTGCTATTCCAGTTTCTCCAAAATATACTAATGTATAAATGAAAACAAGTTTCATTAAAAGTTAATGCTTTCAATGAAGTTGATATAGCTTACCTGCTTTTCTACTAAGTTTGTATAAGAACGTTTGCCGGGGGTCTGAATGATCTCGACAGGTCAACTGTAGCAAAGATCCTGATTTCTTCCACTTCTGCATAAACCAGAGGCCTATATTTTTGCATATATCACATGTGAATACACAGAGCACAATTATACAAATCTTTGAATAATTTTCTAATTAGTGTTCATTCTATACATCCTAAGAAGGTTCTACTCTATTTGCTTATCTCATATGTAAGAATTAAAATTATAAGCACACATATCAAATGAATATGTCAATAGCCAAAATGCTTACTGAATGAATATATATATGTAACGTATATATGCTAAACAAAATTTTAATGTTCTTTACTGCATCAGTCTTGTGTTCTTCAGCCAATTGATTAAATGATGTGCTCTGTAGCCTGAAAAGCAAAACCTCTTTGACAAAACAGAATGGCAATTATTCTTAACACTTCCTAGAAAGTGTTGGAGTCCAGTGGTTCTGAGTATCTCAGAAAACAGTTCATCCCATATAAAATGTTCTGAAATTTGGGGAATGTATCAATGAAGCTCTACTTCATATAGTAATCAAAGTGACTTCCAGGAAAAGCAGTGTGATCCTGGTGATCCCTTTGTGATAACTAATTTTTATTGCTCCTTCTTCTTTTAACAAATTAATCTTGTTCCATAGAAGTATTAGCATTTTTCTTTATGTTGTATCTGTTTATATACACCTGTGTTGATTTTATTGGCCTTTCCCCTTACATTATTTTAAAAACTGACAATATAAACATAAAAATCTCACTTAGCAAACAAAGATGATACAGAAACCTGAAATGAAATGTTTTAGCTCCCTTAATTTAGTAATATTACAGTACTTAATTTTACTCGATATTATTGTAGGTTATTTAATATAGAGGTAGGTAATCTCTATATTATATTCCAGATATTTGAACAATGATTCATGTTACTCCTACCAATGACCTTAATAGCTCAGAATTACAGCACTTGTGCTTTAACATATCTGGTTCCTTTTTCCTACTTCATTATACCGCTCTGATTATTTAAATAGTGAGCATCCTGTGCATTTTAATGGATACTAGAAATACTTGCTCAAACTTTGACAATTTGAAGAACATAATTATACTGCTTAAAAAGATTAAAATAAACCACCCTTTTTTATAGTTCTGAGACTTTAAAGTGGACATCAAATCTAGGGGTTTTTTACCTGTATTAACAAGAGCACTGCTGTTGTAGAGCGTACCAAGATGTGGTCCAGACAGAGAGAGGAAGGTATAAAGTTTATTGAGGTAATACCTAAACCTAGGTCTTGTGAGTACTGAACGGATTATTAAATTACCCAGTGAATGTCCAATAAAACTGAATAAAAAAAGAAAAAAAAAGAGTGAAATTTAGAAAAATATTTTTTAATACATTATCAACTGAAACATTGAACTTTAACTGTTAGTTTTTCTTCCATTTTACTGTGTCCAAATCTTGGAGGCTGCCTTGTCAAGTCTTTGCTGTCTTCTTGGCAAGGTTTTTCAACAATGGTTTGCCACTGTCTCCTTCCTAGGGCTGAGAGAAAACGGCCGACTTTGTGCCTAAGGTGGGACTACAACTCACAATCTCCCAGTTTCTAGCCTGATGCCTTAACCATTACACCAAACTAGCTCTTAACTTTGTTTTGCAGTACTGCAAATGTTATATTTTCTGCACATGCCTAAAACAATCATGCAATTTATGAAAGGGTTTTCATTATGCTTACTATAATCACCATCAATGAGGAGGTATGAATAAAACTGCAGAGCATCTTTGGTCTATTACTGGCTTCCAAACTTTCCACAATACTCTATTTATTTCTGTCATTCCTCTACTTCACTTCTGTAGTTTCCATTACAAATTATGGAACTTTGTTTGGGAAGGCACTAGAGCAATAAATTGTAGGTGACACAGAAACTGCCTATCCTTGTTCAACACATTTAATTTTAAGAAATCCCAAGCTTCCTTTGGTGAATATCTTTACTGATGGATACAAAATATTTTTTTTTCTTTTTAGGAAAGAATGTGCCCTAATTTCAATGGATCTTTACTTATTTAGAAATTTTAGTCCCACTTTTTGAAATAAAAATTTAATATTGACATATTAAGGAATGAAATCTAGCTTAACAAGCAGGCCCATTTTTGCAATTTAGCCAAATCCTAGTGCATCTTTTAATCCAGGATAACATAAAAAAAAGCTGGCATATCTAAGGGGCCTAACATTTTGATTTCACTCCTGAAACATCTTTTCAGAGCCTCCCAATAGCCAAGCAATGCCACCCAAGGAGTTGTATATAGATTGCCCAAAGCCATGAAGAATCCACTGATAGAGGGACAAGGTCTCCAGTGGTGGGCCAGGTATGCAGTATTCATAACATTCTGCAAGCCATATTCCAAGTATTTTGAAGTTGGCCACTTTGGGTACCCTGGGAATAACTCAAAATGTTTTGGACACCTCTAAATTGCAATCCAGATCTATTTTTAAAGATGTAGATACAAGCCACTGCATAACTGCTAGTGTAGTAATTTCTGCTCAATGCTTTTTATTTATTCTCAGAAAATCCACAATTATTAGCAACTAAAATAATAATGACCAAATACTTGAAAACTCCACGTAACATAAAATTGAGAAGTGGGTTAGAAAAGACCTCTTCACTTGCTTCAATAGAAAAAAACATCTAAGTTTAATAAAACATCAGAGGCAGGAATTAAAATTCTGTCAAATTTGGATGGATTTTGTAGTTTATCTCAATAATGAACTATAATATGGTAATATTTTAGATATATAGTAAATTTGTATGCATGTAATACCTGCCTCGTTACTTATCACTTGGTAAACTTTTTATATTTTCTACAAGTAGTCCTCAACTTATGACCACAACTGAGACAAAATTTCTGCTGCTAATCAGGACAGTTGTTAAGAGAGTTTTGCCCATTTTACAACCTTTCTTGCCACAGTTGTTAAGTGAATCACTGCAGTTGTTAAGTTAATAATACCGTTGTTAAGTGTATCTGGTTTCATCATTGATTTCTTATTAGAAAGACACAAAAGATGATCACATGACCTCAGGACACTGCAACTGTCATAAATATGAGTCAGATGCCAAGCATCTGAATTCTGATGATGTGACCAGGGGGATGCTGTAATTGTCGTAAGTGTGAAAAAATGTTCATGAATCACTTTTTTCAGTTCCGTTAAAAAAAGTTGAGGACTACCTGTGTATATATATATATATACATATATATATTAAATGCTTCATGTATTTACTATTTTGTAATTTGATAACATTTGTTAATTATAGTTCAGTTTTTTTAAAAAATCCACAATTATGGTTACATTTCAAGCTGACGTTATTTATTCTACAACAAAATAAATTACCTTATTTTTGAAATTGTTAGATTGTAAATTTGAATATATTGGATTATTTCATCCAAAAGGCGATCTGTCATTGAATCAAAATCAGCAAATGTGTCATTCTGTGGGAAAAAAATTCAGGCTCCTTATACAAAACTGTTTTGCGGTAAGCATGCATCCTTAGCAAAGGAAAAGAGCCTTGGTAGTATAGTGGTCTAAGGCACCCTGTTATTAAGACCAGCTGCCTGCAATTACTGCAGGTTCGAATCTCGCCAAGGCTCAAGGTTGACTCAGCCTTCCATCTTTTCTAAGGTAGGTAAATTGAGGACCCAGTTGTGGGGGCAATAAGCTGACTTTGTATAAATATACAAAAGAATGAAGGCTATTGCTTAGCGCATTGTAAGCTGCCCTGAGTCTCCGGAGAAGGGCGGCATATAAATCAAATTAAAAAAAAATTACAGGAATATGGAAAAGAACAATAAAAAGTAATAGCAGTAATTCCCAAGAAAGCTTTAGAACAAAACAACGGCAAGACAAAATGTCCTGACATCAAGACAGCTCCCACCATGATGCCATTTCATAAAGCCTAAAAGATTTTGCTTCTTTCCCTGTCCTTGGGAGATGGACCCCCCCCGCCCCTCCCATGTTAGAAGCATTCATCATATTTTGTACGTTTTGATGTGAGTTGTTTGGATTGCCATTCTGTTAATTCCTGCTTATGTCCCTTGTTTCATTATCTTTTTATATTTTCTTCTAATATTGTGAGCCACCCAGAGCTGATCTGGCACCAGATAACACCAAAGTAGAGTGGAGTGGAACTGAATGGAACCACACTAAACCACTATATACAGCAGAACCATAACAACTGTTTTAAAAGACTGAAGCCTGGAAGACATAGCATGTGTAACTACACAAACCATAATGTTAGTCAAACTTAGTTTGTTCAATAATTCAAAGTTAAATCAGCCATAGCTGACCATAGCTTATTTAATGTTTGATGTTTAAAAAGCAAATGTTTGACTTGATCCCAGCCAAATGATTGTATTGCCAAAATGTAAGGATTCTGACACTCAAAAATATGGCAAAGTACAACTTCTAGCCAGCCTGGAAGGAATGTGGGATACCGGAACCTTTTCAGTCAAGGTTCAGGGCAGGATCCAGCACTGAGATGCTGGTGGAGGGTTGGGAATGTACATCTTATCCTGCCTGGATTCTTTGGCTGCTGTTGATATCACTGACCATATATCCTTCTGGACTGACTTTGGGGGTTGAGAGTGTGGGGCAGTGTTTCCTTTCTCAGTGGTCAGTTCCAATGGGGAATGGGAATAGAACCTTTTAATGTGGGGTAACTCAGGGCTTACATCTTTCTTCCCTCCTCTCTAATATCTGTATGAGATCACTCGGAGAGGTCATCCAGCAAGATTCACATATAAATTAATTTAAATAAGATATCTTTAGATGAGGTATTATAAATTAATCAGTAATTCTTGGGTGCTACTACCTGATTTCTCTCAGACATCAGAAAATCTATACGACCTCCCGGAAGACCAAGTTCAATGTAAGTTTTTACTAATCTTAAATCTGCACTATTACCTAAAATAAAGGAAAATTTCAGATATTAGAAAGGTTTACTTGGCAGAAATAACACATTTAAATTAAAATAATGATGTCTCATACTGTAGAAATGTTAATCAAAGTTCATTTGGTTTGAGACTCACATTACAGTTAAAATTCTATGAATTAAAAGATAGTATTTTCTATTCGTTTATATTTAAAACATAACAGAACAAAACAGAAATATTATCTTTTAATTCATAGTTTTAATAAGCTCTTCACCAAAAAGTATCCTTTGTTCCAAAAAGGATAAATGGTTCCATTTTAAAGGAATTGAACTCTGCGGTTTGTTTCAGTTAATAATTGCTTGTGGCACAAATATACATTTAAAATATAAATACTTGAAAGCTAAACTTATTAGTCCTTTGCTCATTTATCTGATTTGTATCACAGTTTCCTATTCAACTAAATATTTAAGGGACCTAAATGGAACCTGAAATAGAACATGCACAATGCAATTTAACAATATTTTATGATAATAACTTTCCATAAACATTTGGGCAGCTGCCTTGTTTTATTAACACTGTATTTTACCTAGATTATTTACTACGTTAAGCATCATGCTGAGAACAAGAAATTTAGATAACTGCATGTGTTTATTTAAAAAGAAAATACTTGGTATTTTATGCAATGCAAGGAAAATATCAAACATAAGCAGTTTCCTAATTAGCAATAACTAGATGGAAATGCTAATTTGACTGTTTTCAAATTAGCATTTTGGTTTAATTACTGTTAATTATGGATTTGCTTATATTTTGTACTATACGGAATAAATGTTCTTATATTTAAACTAAATTTGAAATCCAGCATTTCAAATATTTACTAATTTATTATCAACTGCCACAGCATACCATCTAGACCATGCACACAGATAATGAGATGTATTCCATCTTCCGAATTTTCTTCTTCTGTGCTGAAATAAGGCATTGAAGATGCTAGACTGGAAACATCACTGTACATGAATCCAGGAAGCTGAAGTTGCTTCAATTCTTCTTTAGCATGAAGGAATCTGTAATTAATAGATTTTTTTTTATCATTCAGCATAGAAATTAAAATAAGAAAATTATAGGTGTAACTTTCATGTATTAATTAAATACAATTGACTGGAATACAATTATTTACTTGTATCTGAATACAAATAAAATAAAAATAAATAAATACATAAACTAAAAAGAAAAGAAAAAACTCAAAAGGACAGGTTTGATGGACCACTTGGTCTTTTTCTGCACTCAGTTTTCTATGTTTAATAATAGTAACACCATCAAACATCAAAGAAATAAGAAGGACTAAATAGGTGGATAAAAATGCCAACTCCAATCTGAGCATCTAGATGACTATGCAATGAATAATTACGTTGGAAGAAATCAATGGTTGTACCAATACTAATAGGAGTCCTTGGAGCAATACCCAAAGGGTTGCCTAGATACATGGAAATTTTGAACTTATCAGACCTGAATATTCTGACTTTGCAAAAAAACCAAATCAAAAAAAAACAAAAAACCACCACCTTACTGGGAATTGCCCATATACTCGGACATTACCTTAACAGCTCTTAGGTCCTTGGTTAGGACTTGAACTGTTAAGTTTTTACCAGTCCCAGACTGTGAATTGAATTGAAGATTAAATCACGATCATCATCATCACCACCATCACAACAACAACAACAACCTACCAATCTTTTTGCATGCACTGTATTTAAAAGAAGCTGTATTTCTTCACCTTCACTTGTGCTGGCTCCCTTTCAGGCTATCTCAATTTCATTCCCAGCATAAACCAAGGTATACAATTTCAAAATAAGATATTCATATGTATCTTACCAGCCATCCAGTTTTACCCATAATTGGGAAAAACTGCAACCCCAAAAACTAATCTTAGTAACTGAAAACAACTTCATCCGTTTAAAAACAAGAATTCAATCTTCCTTTTACACACACAAGTACATTTTTTAAAAAGGATGGTCAAGTTATCCGCATACAATAAAATAGCTAGGTTCTTCTAGGAAATGCTTAAGATTGTGATTTTAGCATATCCTAATTCTATCTACTAAACTGGTAAACTGTAGCTAAATTCTGCTTTCCCATTTTTAAAGTAGGGTGCATCAGTCATAGTCCTTATGAACAAACAGGAAAATGCTTACTATTTTAATAAATAATCCTAATTCCTGACCAAAATGAAGAAAATAGCAACTATCAGAAACAATATGCAATTTCTATTTCTGAATTGCAATTCAAAAATGTGCATCTTTGTTTTAAAATCTCTTCTGGGCCCATTTTTTAAAGTATTGATTGACTGAGTCAACAGATGGATATATATGTCATCAACTCCATTCAGGCTCATGGAATCTTACAAATCAATATCAAAACAATAAAATATCCACTTACGCTAGCATTTGTGATTTTGGAGAATATTCATACCAGGGAACAGATAAAATTGCACTACAGGACGAGGTGCTAGACTGCTTGGAAAAAGAACTGGATTTATCATGTGTGGACCATAAATTGCTACTTGGATATCCTTTCAAGCCTGGAGGAAAAATCAAACTATCTGGCTTGCATAATGGAGCTGTATTTGTCTCATTTCCCAACAGTTCATTAGACAAACTTTCTATTCTTAAACCTCTTTCACTTGTTAGATCAAAGTTCTCGAGACAATCATTTATAGTTTTGTACAAAAGATCATCTTCTGCTTCCTCAAAATAACCATTTTCCACCATGCTTTGATCTTGATCCTCCTCTTCCTCCTCCTGTGGGGAAGCAGAACATATGGTTCCTCTTTGAGGGCAAACAAGATTGCTGCTGTCAATAGAATGTTCATTGGAAATCTCTGTACTATTCTGATAACCAAAGTAGTTTTCAACAAATCCTTGTTTTAATATATCAGTACTACCTTCTGACGAGGGGACATTCAAGTTTGCAAGATTTTGATTTTTTGTAATTAATAATTTATCAGTCATTTCTTTTTGCTCTAACTTTTTATCAATATTCCTTTCACTTGTCTGTCTCACACTATCAGCACAGGAACTTACAGAACCTGAAACAACACAGGAGTTTCCTGGATAAACAACTCCTGAAGGAATTTCACTTGATTTTTCTACAGTGTAAAAGTCTTTCTCTAATCTTTGGGAATCTTTACATGTATTGTCTAAACTGAATTGTGGGCCGTGAGCGTTCATAGCTGTAGATGTATCTTCATCACAAACTAGCTGTTGATCCTTGATTTTGGACATCAAGGAAGGCAAACATGTAGTTTCATTGTCTGATTGTTCAAAATATGTTATACAGTGAGGTGGCAAAATATCGGGCTCATCAATATCATCACATTTTGTCAAATCAATTGCTCCCAAGTCTAATACCGTTTTACTGTCCCTTAATTGACATTCGTGTAAAATGGATATCTTTGAATTTTCCTCAGGGGAAAGATCGTCATCAGAAGGGAGAGAATTTATAGATGTTAGAGAAGATTGTATTTCACTTGTGCTCTCAGTACAGTGACTTTCCATCAGAGTTTTAATCATGACATCTGGTTTTTGCACAAGTTGAGGAAATGTTTTTTCACTGTTGCATGTGCTTTGGCTTTGAGGAATTTCAAAAGCTGTATCTGCACTTGGGTGCATTGCAAAAGAACTTGGTTCACTTTCTACACCAGAATCTGAGAACCTAGATGATGCATAGGTTTTATTAACATCAGGCAATTTAAGAGTCTCTCCACTTAAAACTGTAGTGGGAATTTCTTTTGTTGATTGATTAGCTATGACCCTGGTCAAAGAATCTGCAGCATGTTGGAAGCCTGTTTCTTGCACAACTTTTGTTTCAAGTATTAGTTCCTCTTCTGATTTAGATCTTTTTTCTGATTCTGAATCTTCAAATATAAGTTCTGCTAATGCTTTCCCTGGTAAATCTTCTGTCCCTAATCCAATTCGAACAAACACTTTATCTCCTCCATGTGATTTCCTACAGTATGGTTTCACTTCTATTTTTGTAACTCCGGAGGAACTATTATAATTTTCAGCAACAGTTCTGGATGTCAAACTGCTATCTTCATGACTGTCATCAATTCCAGTCTGGGAAGTACAAAATTTACCCAAACTGAGTGAATCTGCACAGGGAGAGGTGACAGAAGTATGCAGGCTTTCCTCATTCCCTTCTAGTTTAATAATTTTTTGTTCAACTTTAAATTCTTTTTGACCAACTTCTTGTGGGGAGATTTTTGCTTCACAGGCATGTTCACCAACATTAACATCCAGTCCTTCTTTCTCGTATGAAGAAGTTCCTTCAAAACACTTGGCAATGTCCTCTGGTGCTGCAGTTTTCAAACATTTATAGCCTACTAGCACAACAGAATCTTTAGAATTTTGTTTTACTACTTTTTTTGGATTTTCGGGTTTAATTGTTTTTATTAATTTGGTGACCTTAACTTTGGACTTATTGATGTCTTCACATTTTCCTTTTGTAGACTTTGTAAACTGCTTTTCACTTTCTGAGGCAACCAAATGTTTATTTTTCAACTCTGGACTCAAAAAGGTAGTTGTGAAATTTTCTTCAGTATCTTGTTTATCTTGTTTCTTGGAATCAGACTTCGGCTGAATAGTTAGCCAGGGAACATCCACGTCTTTTTATTAAGAGACAAAATATTAAAAATAAAATTAGAATAAGCTCATGAAACTAATAGCAAAAGACATTTTATTATATTATGGTAAAGATTTCAAATATATATGAAAGAAGATCAGGTATCTTTGAGATAAAGCCTGACTGTTCATGACTTCATCATCATATTAGAATAGTATTTAGTCTATGTAACCAAAAGCAGAAAGCTTTTCTGATTTTATCTAGATACAATCGAAGCAAATTCCCTGATATCAGGTTATAAAACAAAGCAAGGGAAATGTTATGTGGCACATTATAAAATTTTCAAATGTCAGTAAGATTTTAGATGCCTGTCTTCCCCCTCTCAATGCTATATACAATTACTCAAATAACTCCCAATCTTAAGACATTATGCCTTTATGTGAAAAAAAATCAGTTGCACTAATTTATTCTGGTCTTGCTTAGTTTCAGTTTATAAAATGTATTCAATCCTTGCTTTCAATAAGAATCTTGCAAGGTAAAAAGTCAAAATTTTATTTAATTCCAGCAAAGTTAACTCCAACATTTTTGACTTACCTTCAGTGACAGAATCTAGATACCGATCTTCAAAGATTATAGGTAAGGAATTCAGATCTCCATCTAATTCACTGCATTCAATTGGGAGGGGTGGGAGAGAACTACAGAAGGAAGTGCTTTTTATTGCAGTACACATCTGAAGGTAACTCTGGGCACTGAAATGTTAAAGTAGCCACAAAAAGTAAACATGCAATTTACAGTGCAATTAAAATGTAGTTGTATTCATGTACTCAATAAATTGTGAACACTAACCATATGTATTTTGCATTACTTATGGAAATCATATTTAACTGTATTACATTTATACATGTATATAATTATACATGCATACAACTGTATTACATATTATGAAGGAAATCTGCATCACCAACAGAAATGGCAGCAGTTAAGCACAGTGTAACTCATGTATTTCTTCATGTAAACACTTTTTGCACTTGTAGCTTAGATAATGTAAACAGCATATTTTATTTTGCCAGTTACCCAAAGAGGGTCTTGAAAAATTGGTACTAACAGTCTCTCATTATATCACTGACTGAGAATGGTACTTAATATTATTTTTGAATCTACTAAATTTAGTTACTTCTTTTTCCAGGGAAGGCTATTTGATCCAATAGAAGGTTCTAAGATATGAAAGGACTAAAAACAGATTGAACTTCTTTTCTGACAGTTTCCTCCTTATCACTGAATCCGGAAGAATTTCTATACATCAGGAGCAGGAGGGAGATAGGGCATTGTAGGAAAAGAAGGGAACTGTACCAAAAGAACTGCTTCCCACAACTGTTCACAGAAGACTCCAATGATGTAAGATTTCAGAGAACGCTAAGATAGCATTTGATAAAAGTCACTAATATAAGAAGACTGAAGATACACATTACAGAATATGTTTTACTAGTTTACAGAATTAATTAATTTAAATCAATACAGAACATAAAGACAAGCAGTTTATGAATTCTGATTCAATCGTTTCTTTTTAAAGTTACTTACTGAAGCTCTTGATACGCAAGGGCTGCCTCCCGAGGATGTTCAAAACAAAAAAAAGCTTCAGAAAATCTGCGTACCTAAATGTTTTGAGATAATATATTTTGAATTTGCTTTACTTTTCCAAAAAAATACACAAAGTGTACTTATATCATTTTAAAATAATGGTGGTTAATTATTATTTTTTTTAAAAAATGAGATATATACAATGCTTATGCTTATATAGTAATGTTTATGTATAAAATTATAGGGATTTTAAAAAAATAAGTAATATTTGGCTGCTATCTTTTTTCTTTATTGTCAACCAGAGATATATGTAATGGGAGAGCATTCAAAGAAAAACCATTGGTTTACACTTAAAGGCTACACATTCTACTCAATGTCTCCAGTCTGAAAAGTTTATTTTTAGTAAATGTGCTAGTTTTATTTAACAAAATATTATCCATTATTCTTAGTCATCTAAATTCAACATCCTAACCCTTAGTACATTTCCAAACATCACAGATATCCATATATAATAAATACTAACTTCTCCATGGGACTTTCTATACATCTGAAACTGATTTATTGAAGATCAGCTTATATTTCTATTCCCAGTCCCTGACCTAAAATGCATATTAATTTAGCTATTCCATTATCCTGTAAGTAAATATTCAACTGCTTCTTATCCTGTCTCCTTTTGTAGAAGTCAAAATTAATTATTCATCTATTGTGCAGGAACTTTATAGTGCAATTCACTGCTTTGTTGAAATAGCTGACTCAGATGCCACTAGAATTCATTTACATGGAATCAAGATCTACAAATTAAAAAGATTTGTCGGATAACTGAGGGAATGTTAAAGCATCTAATTTAACTTGATCAATACTTAATTCCAATATTATCCAGATTACAGATGAAGAATTTAGATTGATCATAAAGTCTGTTGCCAGTCTTTATATATGGTATTTTCTAAGATTTATGTTTTTAAATTTTAGTTAGCCAGACAACTTAGTGGTTAAGAATTAATTACCAATATGTTAGATATTTATAAAGTTAAATAGCTTGACACAACTTTAGTAGATTTAATCCTCTCTTAATAACTTTAACCTTTTAGAAAATAATTTATAAATTTAAGGAGATAACAGTTTAATGAGCTAAACTGATATAATACTTTCAGTTTTACTAGAACTGAGCTAAAAATATATGATTTTACTTTTATGAATTGTAATAAATACAAAAGATAAATACATACACGCATTATATGATGCTCTTGTGATAATAGTGCAATGACATCTTCTTGGAAGTTAACAGATTCCAGAAATTGTCCCCATAAAGCCATCAAGAGAGAGCACAGCTGTGCAAGATTCATGTTTATAAGTTCTGCCAGTTCATCAGGATTTTCCATTTTCTGCACCAACAGAAACCAACAAGCCTATAATCCTAGTAGAATGGCTATTACCTGAAAAACTTATAAGAATTCTTTTTCCAAGTGGCCACACTGAAACTTTAATATAATTAACTTCTATCTTTGTTTGAATTACAATATATATTTTCAACATCTCAGGTAATTTCTACATTAAGAACCATATGTGAATGAGACTGCATCTAGGAATTCATTTTCAACAGTGGCTAATCAGATGAGGCTTCTGAAATACAAGAGAATGGACAAGGAGACAATAACCCTCCCTTGTATTTATTGTTTGCTCATGGATTCCAATGAACATTGATTTTGAATTTACATTTCCACTTAGGAATAAAGCCTAATAATCTTTGAAAAATTTCTGAATCCCTTTTAGTGTTTATGATTACCACCATATCCTCTGTACACAGGCAAACAAGCTACCTCTCCAGCACATAGACTTTTTCCATTCACTCTATGTGCCACTTTACAATTGGTAGAAGTTACAATTGGATATCATTATCTTTTTTCTTAAATTAATCAGTCCTTAACACATTATCATCTTTCTTCAAAAAGAAAGAGTTCTGTTCCTTTAATAATTTTAAGTGTTCGCTTCAGTAAATTTTGTGCTTCTCTAAATATCCTATCAAAGATGATTGACTAGGTTTGTAAAATGCATTATAATGTTGTACTTTTACTTTTAGCATTTGCCTTTTCCTTTTTTCCAGTGTTGTTGATATCTGTTTTGAACACCCTCTTCTTCCTAGTGCTCAGTGGGTTTTTGAAGCTGGACATATGTTAATTAGGGGACAATACCTTTATTTCTTCACAGAGTTCCAAAAGGCGTGCTTCTACATCTACATCTACGTTCTCTGAAAAGACCAGTGTATGTAAAATTAATATTCCTAAATTCTAAATAATATGTAAATTACAAGATAAACCACATTTGAATGCATTAGAGATATAAAAACAAGGAATTTATTTTGACAGTTTTAAAATATTATAAATATCGTATGAAATCTAGTAATTTCTAAAGTGACTTAAGCCATTCTATTTAGAGCCCTTCTTTCTGCAATATTTTCACTAATTATGCTTTTTAAATATTAAACATGCATAATACAGATTTTTCCTTTAGACCTCTTTTGATTTTGTATTTTAATGCATTAAGATGAAATGTGGAAATTTTATTAAGATTGACACAATCATGAGGTCATGAAAATTATCACTAGAAAAACAAGTTTAGAAGAATGTGTGCTGAAAATCTAAATGGAGTTGTATTTTAAAAATGTCAGAAACTTGGTTGGAGAATAAGGAATATACATAGAGGCTAATGGAAAAGTTTAACAAACATTATTTTGGAATTCCATTTATCATATGCCCTTGATTTAATAAAGGAGTAGGTTGTCATTTTCTGGGATTCTCCATTTATTTATAAATTTATTCAGAATAAAAATCCCTTACAGGTAGTCCTTGACTTATGATCACAATTGAGACCAGATTTCTGGTCACAAGTTGTTATACTCATAAATCAAACACGTAAGTGACTGAACCAAGTGAAAAAAAATACAGGAATTGTAAAGTGTTTTCATATAAGTAAAGTTAATTGCTAATCTTTTTTTAATAATTTAGTAGTCTCATTGATAAAAATCTCTATCAATTTAAATCTACTAGGGCATTTTTCAGATTAATTATACTGCAGATGTATTTGTCCTCAAATGAAATATAGCTTAAATCTTTTTCTAACCAAACGTTCTCACAACTATCTTTTAAAATCGTGTAACTAGGATTAAGATGACCCATTTTAGAATTGGAGAATAAAGACCAATAACCAAATTTAGCTAATCTCAGAAACTATACAGGGCTAGATATGGTTACTATCTGGATGGAAGAGCTCCTGGATATACCAAGGCTGTACGTAGCATTCGGAATTGCAAATCAATTCTTGAAGTCACTGGGAATCAAGCTTGATTTGAAGATTCTTATCTTAAAATCATTCCCCACAACCCCCATATTACATAGAATTTTTTTAAAAAATGTATTCATAAAAATGCCTATAAACTAGGATGTTACTTAAAAATATTTTGGACACATCTATACATTTGAAGTATTAACTTCCTTAAAAGTCTTTAAAGTTTTCATAAGGGCTGAATTGGTAATGTTGCATGAGAAAATAAAGAACATTTGGACAAAATATTAAGATACAAAAAGATATAACAGCATAAGCTTTGATTTTTTTTTAAAAAATATGTAAAATAACTTTCCTAAAACAGAGTAAGTTTTTCTAGGGTAGTTATTTAAATTTTGAAACAAAGGTTTTTATATAGATCAATTAGAATTGCAACCTGGGAGGTATTTTATTAGCATTTCCTTGTCAAAAATGCTCTGGAGATTCTCCCACAGATCCAGAGTATAATTTGAGGATAAGGTAGCGGTCTGCATAGAAGAGAACCTATTTTTCCAAGGCTTACTGTTCTATTGAAAGTGCCACCACTGCGTTCAGCTAAAAGTGCCTCAAGCTGCTAAATATTGGGAGTTTGACACAAGACCCTTGTAGGAACAGAATAAAGTTAGCATTCACCCTTCATTTTTCTGAAATGTAGCATTCCTTTGTTTTGGCCCAGGATATAAAGTTTTATAGGCTCAACTAAGTGTTTAAACAAACTCGGTCTATTCATAAGTTCCAGGAATGGGCAGAAAGATCTGAACTTGAAGCAAATCTTTTACCATCCAGAGCTCGGACCAAATTTTCCCATAAACCAAAATTTTGTCAGAAGCACAGAACAAAATGTTCTGATGTCCCATAATTGCCTTGTGTTTTCTGTAAATTTCCCCAAGCGATGAAGCTTAGAGTCTGTGTTAATCAAAAACAACAAGAGCAGGTTTACTTTGTTGACATTGACTTGAGTGAGATAAAAGAGGGAAAAAAGGGTCATTTAGTATGAGCCAGAGCCATCATATATTGCTGCCTACTTGATAAGTAGCTTTCATTTTGTTTTTAATTATTTGCTATGGGGAAATTGTTACTGTTTGTAATGTAATGTCCCTCTATATTTTCGTGTCTTGCACTTTCTTGTAGGTTACCAATTGGAAGAGTGAACATTAAACTACACTTTGGAGAAAAGCTTCCAACCAACAGCCTGAGAAGTGTATTTATGTTGCTCTCAGGCTTTTCATAGACTGTGTTCAAGAAGCACAATGTCGTACTGTTGATTCTTCACTGGGTTCAGTTGTGTATCTGTCCAATCAAGAAGGCTGGAAAAAGTGCACTTTTGTTGCTTTCATTGTTTGTTATTATTAGTTTTTTATCGCCTACCTTTTTTATATATAACTCAAGGCTGCAAAGATACCTAATAATCCAGCCTCCTATTTTCTCCTGAGAAAGCATGACTGGCCCAAAGTGACCCAGCTGGCTTTCATGCCTAAGGCAGACCTAGAATCTACCCTTTCCTGATTTCTAGGCAAGCAGCTAGACAAGCATTGTGAAGTTGCCATTGATAAGTTGGATAGCTTCTTGCATATCTTGTATGTTCTATACTAGTAAATAATCCTATGTATTAACATATGTTTTAAGATAGTAATTTCAAGACAAAAGTATGGAGCATGTATTAGGTGTAAAATATGAAGGAATGGGCTGTTTTAAACTATGAATCAACAGAGCCACAATCCATATTACAAATCATATGGAATTAATTACAGTGGCATGTTTTCTTCAATATGCATGTGAATTCCTTCAAGATACAGCAACTGAGTCACAGGAGATGATATCAAAATGTTAAAAAGCCCTCCAGGCAACTAGGCTAAGGATCACCAACATCTGCAGGGGAATGAGGAAAGATAATGAAATCTGTGTGACATCGACATGCAAATGCATGTGATTTTATGTATTTATGTTAGATGTCAGGATGCAAGTATGTGGTCAAGGCATTTGGATGATGTTGTCACATCACGGCATGTGTTGTCATTTTGATGTCATTAGTTTCCGCAGATGCTACTGCTAAAGGACATATGATACAAATTGAAGAATTTGCTGAATAATTATTTTATTTTTAAAACAGCTAGAGCCAGTTGAATGAACAAATTAGGATATTCATCTGTGATTATTCCAGCTTAAGGTAAACAGATACCAAAAATGCAGCACTTTTTCCACTTGCAGCAAATGAATTGTATCTTAAAAGTACAATTATGTTCCTAAGCAGACTAACACAGAACTACAACTCAGTTAAAAGGTTTTTTGGCCTTCTGTAATTTAAGACAATCAAGAAAATATTCTTCCTTTATCTTTCTAATTAAGAAGTTTAAAATGTACAAGAAAGCCACTGTTTATTTATTAATAAATTGTAAATATATAGTGCATTCAGAAAGTATTCAGACCCCTTTTGTTAATTTTGTTATGCTGCAGCCTGATTCTACAGTTGTTGCAATTCATTTCTTCTCTCATTAATCTACACTCGGTACCCCATAATGACAAAGTGAAAATATAATTTTAGAAATGTCTATAAATTTATTAACAAGAAAAAACAAATATCACATTGGCATAAGTATTCAGACCCTTTGCAACAACACTTGAAATTTAGCTCAAGTGACCCCCCCCCATTTCTCTTGCTCGTTGCTGACACACCTTGATTGGAGTCAATCTGGGGTAAATTAAATTGATTGGACATGATTTGGAAAGGCACACACCTCTCTATAGAAGGCCTTATAGTTGACAATGCATACTGTAGCAGAGCAAAAGCCATGAGGTCAAAGGAACTGCCTAAAGGACAACCATCACTGCAGCCCTCCCCTAATCTGGGCTTTATTGCAGAGTGGCTAGACGGAAGCCTCTCCTCAGTGTAAAACACATGAAAGCCCACTTGGAGTCTGCAAAAAAGCACCTAAAGGACTCTCAGACTGTGAGGAAATTCTCTGGTCTGATGAACTGTTTGGTCTTAATTCTAAACATTATGTCTGGAGGACACCAGGCCCTGCTCATCACCTACCCAATATCAACCCAACAGTGAAGCATGGTGGTGGCAGCATCGTACTGTGGGGGTTATAAAGATGCCCTATGTCTTCACTATTGAACACAGGCACAGGCTGTTAGGGATGAGTGTGGTCTGCCTCTCAAACCAAAGCGCAAATGGTTCTTGTAGTCTGCAATTTTTTCTGGAAATCCGTTCATACTCCCACACCATTCGAAATGTGTTCATCCCAAAATGCACCATTCCTCACGATCCAGTCAGAGCTGAAGAAGCTTCTTGGATGCGAAAGAAAAGAAAAACAAAAAAGTCCAGTTGCCTCTTGAACAACCTTTGGGACAACCATGATTTGGATGAGTGAGAATCTCCACAGACATTTAGCTATGCATTTTCACGCTTCAGTTTGAGATGCAGACAACACAGACTCATCCCCAACAGCCTGTGCTGTTGAAGGAACAGTGAAGGGACACAGGGCAGAAAACATCCTGCAAAAAAAAAGTTCCACAACACAGTCCTTTCAGCAGTTACAAGAAGGCTCCACACCCATTTGCTCCACGCTCAGGTGAACCTGAGGAGACAGACAAACCTCCAAGTGGCCTCAATGACTCTCTAAAAAATGCAAATGACCAGCTATCTGCAAGGAATAGAAATCCTTCCATTCCCCACCATCCAGTCACAGCTGAAGAAGCTTTTTGGATGAGAAGCGAAATGTCTTTGAAGAAAAACAAGAAAGTCCAGTTGCATCTTGAAAAAGCATCTATAGGAAAACCATGACCAAGATGACTGAGAATCTCCATAGACATGCTGTGGGGGTGTTTTTCAGCAGCAGGGTATGGGAGACTGGTCAGGGTTGACGGAAAGTGAATGGAGCAAAGTACATGGATATCCTCAATGAAAATCTGTTCCACAGTGCTCAGGATCTCAGACTGGGCTGCAGGTTCACTTTCTAACATGAAAACGATTCTAAGCACCCAGCCAAGAAACACAGGAGTGGCTTAGGGACAACTCTATGAATGTCCTAGAGTGGCCAAGCCAGAGCCCTGACTTGAACTCTATTGAACATCTCTGGAGGGACCTGAAAATGGCTGTCCACCAACGATTGCCATCCAACCTGACTGAGCTTGAGAGGATTTGCAAGGAAGAATGGCAGAAAATCCCCCAATCCAGATGCGAAAAGTTTGTCGTGTCATACCCAAAAAGACTCGAGGCTGTCAAAGGTGCTTCAACAAAGAACCTAGTGAAGGGTCTGAATTTTATGCCAATGTGATATTTTAATTTTTTCTTTTTAATAAATATACAGACATTTCTAAAATTCTGTTTTCACTTTGTCATTATGAGGTACTAAATGTAGATTAATGAGAGAAAAAAATGAATTGCAACAACTGTAGAATCAGGCTGCTGCATAACAAAATTGACAAAAGCGAAAGGGTCCTAATATTTTCTAAATGCACTGTATATGAAGGCAATAATGGGATTCCAAATAATATCCAAAAGGGTATCTTGAATTGGATCTTTTTCATGAACAGAAATGTTTTTGCAGTTGGTATCGCTTTGACAGAAGACGTTCCAATTCAATGGACACTCCTACTAAAGGAGATGCAGTGGCTATTTGATTTTATTTTTCCTTTGACATTTCTAGCATATGCTGTTTAGGAGAATATTATCTCCAAATCCTCCTGCCCTTTTCTTTTTAACAGAACATCCTGGGATCAAAATATCATGTACGGGGAATCTGAATTCAACTCATTGAATATTTGCATTTATAGCATAAGCATGTGTTATTATTTAATCTCATGCCTGGAAGTAGAACCAGTTATTATTACAAAGCATGTTATCAGGAGGACAAATAGGAGAAACTGAACTTCCAGTGAAAGTATCTCATTTCATCAATACTGTAACTTCAGACAAAACTGGACAGAGCCTTAATTTAATGTATTTATTATGGTAATTAATCCTTCGCCACTGGGGTTGAATTGCTCTTCTGCAAACATGAAATAATAGGTATTATTTACAAACAGTAATATAATTTTACTATAATAAATCCTAATGGGTTATAAATATAACCCACTTTTTAAAGAACATACCTAGATAGGCGTCTCCCTGGATTCGTAGATATTTTCTTCTGAGAAGACGTTCATAAAGGACCTGCATGCTGGACTTGGCTAGTTATAGGGATTGTACACATGACTAGTTACTACACTCTTCCATTTGTGCTTATTATTATTATTATTAGCTTTAAAGTTAATAAGAAAGCTTATAGTTTGCCTACTAATTAGTGAAATTAGATAAGAAAATTAAAGAATAGAATTTAGTAGATTTCTAGATCTGGAATTGATGATGTACATTATGGCTGCTTTGGGCTTATAATTTATTTGGAGTTTAATCTGTTAATGCAAGATTGTTCAAATGCTAACAATTTTTGTTATTTAAATATAGTAGGGTGGAACATGATTTGTTCAAAACTTCTCTCTTTTTGTAAGACCAAAAGAAAAAAAAAAAGGGGGGGGGAAGCCAATTATGAAAATAAAAATGTACATCAGAAAAATAAGAAAACAGAAGGCAAAAAGAAAGTATACAGTGCAATGCAATTTAAAATAACAGAATTTCAGATTCTTTTTACTAGAATCCCATTTGAATCAAAATTCTAGATAGTGTACAACAAATACCCCATTATTTTATGATAATAATTCAAAATACTACATTTTTCTGTTTATAATCTGAATGCCCATTGCAGGTAAGTAAGCCAGTATCTCATCCAAACTTACATACATGCAACCTTGATTTGCACTCAGTTATGTTTAGCAGTAAGTTTTATAAGTTCATGTTAGTAGTATTAGTACACATCACCAACCCAGTAAATGTCCTAGACATAACAAGTTTTTTTTTCATAGGCACAGACCAAATTAAAATATTGAATAAATGAACTTAAAAATCAAAATATAATATCTACAGAAAATGTCAGCAATAAAACATAATGTATAGAAAAATCCTCTTTTCAATTCTAAACCTTTAAAAAAAAACAATAATTGGATAACTCCATTTAATTCCTGCAAAGATTAGAATGGGTTCATTTAAATAATTTTCTCTGGGGTAACTTATTATTGAAACATAACTTTTAATTTTAAGGAAAGTATTTAGATATTTTCCTTAAATAATTCATAAAACTTGATAAATGTATTTACAACTAAATGACCAAAATATATCACCTTACAAATTATTACTGTGTAGATACACAGAAACAATTCATTACAGAATACAAGGATTTTATTAATAACACAACCAAATGCCATATCCCAATTTATGTATCAATTCAGGGGTATATTTTGCTATTCTAATGAAATGTTAGATGAGGACAACAACTTATAGTCTAGGAAGATGCAGGGATTTGCATCTTCAGTGGAAAAAGTGCTTCAGAGAAAATAGGTGCATGCTACTGCATTTGTTGACAGCTTAAAGAAGATGACCACAGAATATAAGAATTTGGTTGAATCTTGATTCCTCAACTAAAATAAACATTTTTGAGGGATGAGGTGGCTGCGGTGCAAATCCAGGAATAGGTGTGGCTTTTTGAAGAAGGTATTGATATATATGTTTCCATGTTCTCTCTGAAATATTTTTCCATGTCAGATTCAAGTATCTGTGGATAATTGCTGGAGTCTTAATGCACAATAATAGATTTTAGCTGTATCTATATGCTATAGCATATAAAACTATATTTATGGAGACTACTAGTTTGTTGTGATCAGCCTGTACATCTATGCATAAACCTGTTGTAAATATAATACTCTGTACATGCTAACTCTAACCCTTCCAAGAGCATGATCAGATAAATTAACCAAGAATAGAAGGCATATTATTTTCTCCATATCTGGGTCTTTGCATTGCTGTATCATTTTACACATCAAAATGGCAAAAGTAGATTTTCTTAGCTAAAACGTCATAAATGTTTAATTACTATACGGAGCCACACTAGCATTTCCTCATTTCTGAAGTTCCTTAAAATCACACCATTGAACTTTAGAAGCATGGTTAGGACTCACTGGAGATATGGCTTC
The DNA here is from genome assembly GCA_022577455.1 of Arizona elegans. Taxonomy (NCBI): domain Eukaryota; kingdom Metazoa; phylum Chordata; class Lepidosauria; order Squamata; family Colubridae; genus Arizona; species Arizona elegans. Next base: position 215,637,627 of record JAKOOJ010000001.1, on the reverse strand, counting down.
TAAGTGTTCTGGCTTCGATCTACTTTATAAATAAATCTAAAAATCTAAATAAAATATTAAATAGAGAAATATCATCAATAAAAGCATAATGTATTAAGAACTCTCTATTTTAAAGCTGATTTTTTTTCAAGATAGTAATTGGTTAATTTGTAGCCCTTAGTCAATAGGGAAGATAGTGTGACCCCAGCTGCTATGTCAGCAGACACATGCATGAACCAACATGCAGCTCATTCATGGTAAACTAGATTGTCCAAAAATGTAGCATAATATTGAATCTCAACACAGCTGCTAACTTTCTAATTCTATCAACTACATTAAATCTTTAATAACTGAAGTTCCAAAAAGCAACTTACTGTAGATGCATATAAAACTGCAAATACAACTGGGTTGGTCTTTGTCATTTTAACCATTATATCAATAAAGATTAACTTGCTATTGCGCCCACTACTAAGGAGAGCACACAATGATCGTCACACTAAAAACCAGATGAATACTCCTTCTGTCTCATTTTTTAAACAGTTGGTTTAAGTGAATCTATTTTACTTTTACTACTGACTATGTATTTATCTCCATGTCTCTAAATTTTAGGCTTATCCTGTATTAGTAATATCAAAGTTATACAATACTATATCACCACTGTATACAATATACAGTGTTAAGGGATTGTAAATCACCATATCATATGACATGGCCCCAGAAAGATTGATAAGCCCTTAATTTAAAAGAAAACTGTTTTTTAAGTATACATCCTATTATATTATGTAGAAAGTTTCAGTTTTTAATTCTTATTGTTATTAATGCAAATACATTTGAAATAAAATGTTTTGCAGTAATTGCAGTTTATTTTGAGGTGCACAGGATATTTTTATTAATATACTGTATGATTATAATATTAATATGTCTACTTAGTATAAATATGTGGGTGCTCTGACATATTATATGAGAAAATAGGGTAAATTTTACATTTTGAAGAAATAGTCAAAATATTTAATAAAAAATATGTAATTAAAAAAATATCTATGTAATTAACTCTATGGGCAGCATTTTTTCTTGTATTATCTATATCCTAAGGTCTATCTTAGCAATACAGTGCCATCGAAGGAAAAATATTTTGACATACCTGCATCTAATTTGTGACAGGAAGGCAGTTCATTTGATAAATTGGTAAAATAACTGTGTAATCCTTTGAAAGCAAGCAGCAAACTGGCACAAAGTGTATGGTGAAGACTGTAAGCATGATTCAAGAAAGGTTCTGCTATTACAAAACTGCAACCCTAAAAATGGATTTATAATTTATAAGTCATAAGGAAACATCAACATTTTATTTCAAGTTTAAAGACAATGCTTAAGATATTACCCAAGGCATTCTTTTTATATAAGCTTTTCCCCGTCACCTACTTACAAATGTATACGCAAACAAACATCCAAAGTTAAGGGCATTCCAGAAAAGGGGGGGGGGGGGGAGGAAGGAAGGAAGGGAGGGAGGAAGGAAGGCTTCCTATGAACTGAATTTCACTGCATTTCTTTGTTAAAGAGTTTACCTTTTAGGATATATTTCTCAGTCAAATAAATCAACAAAAACAGCTGCAGTACAACAAAAAATTATCTGTTACATAGCATCATGACCAGTAAACAATATTTTAGTAAGATAAATATTTTATTTCTAGTAAGCAATATTTTAATACAGCAGATATTTGTCAATATCTACTCCACGTAATGTTTTGCTTCTTAACAAATTATTCTGTAAATTGTTTGTACTGTTCAATCTATGAAGAAGACAAAATAATTCCAATCTTACATCAGCTGATAATTGCTTGGTGTAATTGTTGCCAAAGACAACACTTTCAAGAGAAGGAATCACAGAATCCCTGGTCTGTGCTGGTGCATTTCTGTTTAACCAAGTATTCTTTATAGGGCGAGGAAAGCTAAAAACAAATGAAGGCAGAATTAAACATCAAAACAAATACAAAAGTGCGAAGTATGCAGGAAAAATCAATAGTAGACAATTAAAACTTGATACAAACTACTAGTTCAGTATTTGTTGCAACTAGTGTATAAAGCGACTATTCTGCACAGAATATAAAATTAAACATTATTTAAATTATTGTAAATACAGCTGTCCTTACAACTTACAACCACAATTGAGCCCCGAATCTTTGTTACTAACCAAGACAACTGTTAAGTGAATGCTGCCCCATTTTATGACTTCTTGTAACAGTTGTTAAGTGAATAAATGCAGCTGTTAAATTAGTAACACAGTTGTTAAGTCAATCTGGCTTCCTTATTAACTTTGTCAGGTCCCAAAAGGTGATCATATGACCCCAAGACACTGAAACAATCATAAATATGATTTGGTTGCCAACAATCTGAATTTTGATCATATGACCACGAGGATGCTGCAAAGGTCATAAGTGTGAAAAACAATCATAAGTCACTTTTTTCGTGCTGTTGTAATGTTGAATGGTCATTAAATGAACTGTTGTAAGTTGAGAACTGCCTGTAATATTTTAGATGTTTGTAGATGAATGAATTGTTAGAGTTTCCTAAATGTGAACAATCTTAGAAGTCATCTTAGTGGCGACTTTTAAAAGTACTTTTGTAAGTTTTCATTTGACTGAGGAACGTAACTTTAAGTAAGAAAAGGAGATAATATATGGAAGTTACAGTAATTATCTTTTTCACTATAATTTTACCAATTCAACCTGTTATTTACTTTTAACAATTTCTGCTAATTAAAAAAGTAAATGATCACATTATAAGCTTACAACTAGCATATCTAAAAAACAACTACATCTGAATATCTCGATGTAGAGAAAACTATTTTTTTTGCCAAAATAAAAAGTATGCATTTTTGCACATTTTGAGTTAATTCAAGTTAATTCAATTGTAATGCTATAATTTTGAAATCGTATAAGAAAAAACAAAAGAGAGTATTAAAATATTCCAGAGTCTTAAAAAAAAAAAAACCCAAGGTAGTTGATCATATTTTTCATTAAGAGAACAAATAAGTTTGTTCTGCTTTCTTTCCTTTGCTTGTAGGTCCAAAATTAGGTCTCTTTCAAATGTGCTTAGTTAAGTAAAAAGCAAGGGTTTGTACAAACTTAACAAATTTAACAACGGGAAGTGCATTTCATGAATAATGAATACTACAGCATTATGATCTAGTGGAAGCACTATCTGTGCATGCACTCTCTTGTTCCAGCAGCAGATGACATCTCTGAAGCAGCTAAAGGAACCTTGCAAATTATGCAATTTCTTTAACTCTTTGAACAGAAGTGTGCTGTTCATGCAAATGCACTTTGCAAAGCACTTATTTCAAATGCTTTGCATAGCCCTACTGCAAAGTTTAACCTTTTTAATGAATAAAATTGCTAGGATAGCAGTACAAAGGATACCTATGGATGCCACACTATCAAAAACATAACTCATAAGTGTTTGTTGTTGGTAGGATAAATGCAAGTTCATAAGATGAACAAAAAGTATAACAAGATGTTTCAAGCTATAACTCCATACATAGCCTGTGTAATTTTTCTATATTTTCTCCCTTTGCCAGTCCTATTCTACTATGCTAATTTAGGAATAATTTTACATTCCGTTGTTTACAGAGAACTAAACTTTCTTCAGATATCTTATGTCTATAATATTTCTATTAGAAGCGGTTTCATATTAGATAAAAAATAAGGTTGCAGCAACACACTCAATGCAAGAGAAATATATCATATATTCAAACAATGATCAATTTAGGTAATATCTTTTGTCCCAGAGAAATATTTACACTAGCAAGTAGGGTCTTTCATATTAACTACCCATGATTCCCTGCAGATGACCATGCTAGCTAAAGCTATTAAGAACTGATATTTGACAGGCATCAGTAGATGTTCCCTGTCCAAAATATGTACATAGTATTTGGAAATTCAAACGAAAAACAGTCTGTTGAGAAGTATTGTCAAAAGAGTTATAGAGCTATAGTTGCATAATAGAGTTATCCAAAATAGTCTTTCCCAGGGCAGTTCCCCAGTTCTTAAAAATGATGCCCTGGAAATCAGAGATCTTATTAAACAGAATAACCTGTAGTGTAGGGGACTGACAGAGAAGGGAAAATTTTAAAAAATTGATGTGACCATTTTATTAAGAGAATAATTTAGTTCTAATCTCTGAATAAGACATAAATCAATTATATAGTGTACTAAATGAAAGTTTTAAGTTTTCATTTTTAGCTAAAGCATCAAAGAAACCAATTCACACAATATTTCAGACAATGGAAACAATTATGACATCCTTTTTTTTATAGTGCTTTCTTCCCATAACAATAGTTAACACAATTACAATTATTATTTTTAGTGTTTAGGTTAAAATAATTTCAATATTCTGGCTTTACAAAAATCTAATAATTTGATAATTTTAGCAGGGTAGCTACTCTATCTAATTATCTGCCCAAGAGGTTTATCAATGAAACTAACAAAATAGGAATGAATTTCATCACATTAAAGTATTGAAAAACAGAACATTTAAAGTCATTACCTTATCAATGGCTGATGAAGAGCAACTAAAGAGGCATGCACTATAACAGAGATGACAGAAAGGTGAAAGTAATCAAACATAACATTAACGTAGTGATGAAGGCCTCGGTGTAAAGTAAAGTGCAACTTTAGCGTTCGGCTGCTAATTAGCTGCAAAGTGTTCAGGTCCTCTGGTCTAAATGAAAAAGAGCATAAACACAGGCAAAAAAGTGTGTTATTAGCTTAAAAGAACAAGTATACAACATAAATTATTTTTAAAATAATTTAATACTAGGATTAAGAATCCAAGAATACAAAGCAATGACTGAAGTCTTTTATAGTTTTGGTATTCATTCTCATTTAATAATTTGTTTAATATGAGGACCTTACAATAATCTTTTGATGAAATGATTAGAAGGTGCCATGTATAAGGAAGAGTAAAGAAAATATTACATTGAATAACCAGATGTAACCTTCAATGAAAGCAATGTGACATCATATATGCAAATACACAATTATAAAGTATACTGGAATATCAAATATAAAACATGTGGAATTGTATTTACATACAGACACACAAAGTATATAATAACAAATTCAAACATAAGCAAAAGAAGCAATCCCAAAACTAATAACTAGAAAATCTTTAATTTAGTTTTGATACATTTATTTAATCACAATAATTTTTACAATTTATATTTTATATAGCCTAATCTAGAAAGTATTTTTGAATGAAAAAATTAAAAGTTTTTAAAAATCCATAATACACCAAAAAATACACAACCACTGACTTTCATCCTCTTTCAATATTAAGGGCAGGTTAATACAAGAATGAGTTCAGTGCTTACAGCTTTACAGTACATGAACTGATCAAAAATGTATACATTGATGCATACAGAACTAGTGTGTATAATGTGACACATAGAACTCCAGCTGAAAAATATAAATACTCAGTGTAATTGTATCAAGACCAATATGTAACTGAACTTTGAACTTACGAATAATCTGTATCTGTGAAGTGCAGATCTAAAGACAGTAGGAAATTCATTTCATTAAGAGACTCTTCAATCTAGGAAAATAAAATAAGTTACACAAACTATGATTTGCCATGCATTCTTGTGTTGAAAGACACAATATTTATTTATTTCTCTTCATTTGTTCATAGTTACCAACTTGTTTACAATAAATTAAAATACTTTATTGCTATGCATGACAAAGCAGCAGATAGAAAAACAGACAACAATGCTTTTAAATGTTACTAGTGCAATTTAAAATATTGAGTGAATAAAATACTGGACCGTAAATCCATTATTATTTGTACAAAATGGACCTATGTGTTTTAAAGTTACACACACACACACACACACACACACACACACGCGTACATATAATATGCTACTCAGTCTGCTTCAGGAATCCAGGGCTTTTTTCCCCCTAGCTTGCCAGGGAACATAAATCATTTACAACCAAGATGCATGGCATGGCATTCTCATTCCATGCTGACAGAGTCAAATTGACAATACCGGTAGGTAATTTGGCCCATTGGATAAACAATCGAGAATACAAAAGAAAAATAAAGGGCAGACGAATTATTGTCTTGATAACTGGATCTGAAATGACATGTACCAAATATCCCAATTCTTCTCACAGAGTTGTGACTGCAAAGATCAAATATTCTCTAGAGATAATGAAAGGAATGGCTCCAGCAAATAGCTGGGAAGCCATGCTCTACAGACCAATTTGCACTTTTGGATTTTGCCTTCTCAGGTTTCCAAAGGAAAAAAATAGTAGGTGCATACTCCCCACAAAGGGACGTGGTGGTTCAGTGGCTAAGATGCTGAGCTTGTCAATCGAAAGGTTGGCAGTTCGGCGGTTCATATAACAGTGCCATATAACAGGGTGAGCTTCCGTTACTTGTCCCAGCTTCTGCCAACCTAGCAGTTCGAAAGCATGTAAAAAATGCAAGTAGAAAAATAGGGACCACCTTTGGTGGGAAGGTAACAGCATTCCATGCGCCTTTGGCGTTTAGTCATGGCAGCCTCAAGACCATGGAGACATCTTCGGACAGCACTAGCACTTCGGCTTTGAAACGGAGATGAGCACTGCCCCCTAGAATTGGGAATGACTAGCACATATGTGCGTGAGGAATCTTTACCTTTACTCCCCACAAATATGACTGTATCATAGCTAAACATTCCTCTGTTTAACTCCTCAATCATATAAAGAGAATATATTTACCTATGCTATTTATATCAATGAAGTTTTTTATTAACTATATAGGTAGACCTTGACTTATGTCTTGTTGCTTAGTGACCATTCAAAGTTATGATGGACCCCGCTCCTCAAAGATACTTATGACATGGTCTGAATTTCCAATGGATAGGCCCCAGCAGTCAGTTGACTGTATTTCAGGCACTTAGCAACTTGTCTGCATTTAGGGTCATTTATAATTTTCCAGTTATTACCACTAGGTAGGACGTTTTGGCAAAAATCAGTGTTTACAGGGGGCCAAAAGGGTATAAATGGGGAGGAGGTAGGTGGGTAGGGGGAATTGGAGGTAGTCCCTGCCTTTTCTAATGCTTGGAGCTGAGAGAGACCAAGCCTGGAATGGTTTGGATTAAGGTAGGTACTTGGCTAGCAAGCAGTAAAAATCACTTAACAATAGCAATGGGGATTGCCCACATTGCACTTGCTAAGTGATGCAGTCATGTGACATCTCACTTTATGACTGCATTGCTTTGTTATCAAAACTCTGAAAGCAACTATGGTTATAAGTCAAGGATTACATGTAACGGTATGTTTAGAATCAGAGAGAAAGTCACATTCTAACCATTTGGACATTCCTCTGTTATCATTTAGGAGAATAGTCTCTACACTAGTTCACATAGTAGCTATGAATAAAAGACTAAAATGTCTTTGCCTTAGGAACCTTAAAAATAAATTTAATTCTAAAGGGGAAAAACAATTCGCATTTCTTATCCTAATCTTATTCTTTTTCATTAACTTTGATAAATAACTCTGAAAGGATCCAGCAAGATTTTGATATTCTGGTGAATTATAAATCATTGTCTATTCCCCAAACTATACTTACATTTACACACACACACAGTGCATACTAGGTAGGAAGATATCATATATTATCTTGGCTTGTTACGTCTTTGCACAGAAATAGCACTGAACTGCTTATTTATTGATTTGAAATATTTGCCTTCTTCCTACTCTTCTAATGGCTCTGAGCTTCCTGAATGCTTTGGTTGTCTACTGACTTACACAGAATTTTGGAATAGGTTAGTCTTCATTTACCAGGGTTTTTTTTACATTATATGGCAGTCACCCATACAGAACTACTATATCTGTCTGTCTGTCCGTCCGTCCGTCCGTCCGTCCATCCATCCATCCATCCATTATTAGTTAAACAGATGCCAGGGTTACCTTTCTTTCATCCAATAGCATTTTAATTTTGAAGATCATTGCATCATTCACACAGACCTCTTCATTTTTGTAGAGAATCTGAAATGTTTTACTGCAGACTACATTGTCATGGACAGAAGCTGGGAAGGCAAGATCAGCACCTGAAAACAAGAGAATTGACAAGTATTCATTGTGGCTCAAAATTTATTGCTATTCACAAACTGATAACTGACAGTTTTTAAAAGACTTTTTTCCAAACAACTAGATATATTGTAATACATTTTTTTTACCATTATCATATAATATAGTTAATATACAGCCATTCAAAAACATAAAAATCGGATGTTGATGCATTATGGAACAGAATGCTTAGTTAACTTCATGATTATTTAATATTTGTGAATTAATTCCACTTCCCAGAATAAAAATCTAAAGAATACATAAAACCGGTGATGTCAATAACTAGTAACATTAATAAAAGGAAAGTGTAGCAGAACGAGACCATACCTTTAAAATCAATGCAGCCATTGTTGTAAGTGTTTGTGTGAATGTATGTGTGCATGGCAAGTGTCCATAATATTTTTAGGAATTTCTTAAACCATTGTTAAATTCCGCAATATATTAGTATTTCTGATTTGATCTGAAGAGAAATCCTAGAAACATGCAAAGTATTTTGAATTCAAAATGTTCCAAATTTAAAATGGCTTACTGTTTTGACATCAAAAAAGATTGTTCAAACTTACATCAGTAATTTTAAAATATTACCAGAATGGAATACTATAGATGAAACATTTTTCTAAAGTCTAAAACATGTATAAACATTTTGAATTCAAAGTAACTTTCATATAATTGTAAAAATTCCTTTGAGGTTTATGAATTTTTAATAAAATTTAATCAATCTTCTATACAATTTCACAATAGACAACTACAAAACAGTAACTGCAAATACAATTTTGACTGTTTTTCTCTGGGTTTTTTTTTTTTCATTTCTTCAGAAGCCTTAAAATGCACATATGCTCAGATTTCTCATAAATATTAAGATCAATTCACTAAAAATATTTAATATCTAATGTAACGTTAATAAGCTAATAACTTTCTAATAAAAGTACTATTAAACAGTAATAATAAAGCTTAAATACTAATGAAATATTTATACTTACTAGTTGCACGTAATAAGCTTGCTTCAATTTTGTGCGGTACTCTTGGAGGAATTTTCATAGATGTACGAATTTGATAGAATCTACAAGACAGAAAGAATATTTCTAGAATTATTCTGTTTATGATGTTCATCTTTTAAACACTTTATCAAAACTTTATGCTAATATGGTTTTCAATATGTAACCATAATGTAAAAATTACAAAAGTCAACAATTTACACATGGAGAGTACAGAGACTGCTGCTGAAAATGCCGTGGACGTTAAGTGAACCATTGTTCACTATGGTACAATTTTGCCAGAAAACAAAAGTAAACAGTTAGGTGACTATGAAATGCTGCAAATGGCTGTAAATGCAGCTATGTTGCCAAGCACCCAAAGTGCAGTCACAAGATCGCAGTATTTCAGGTCCAGGTCATAAATTCCCTCCTTCAAGTAGATTGTAACTTTGAAAGCAAAGCAAAAATATGTATGTATATATATCAGGGGTGAAATGCTCCCGGTTCGGACTGGCTCAGGCGAGTAGGTAGCGATGGCGGTGGGCAGTTCGGAGAACTGGTAGCAAAAATCCCTGCCCCCGCCCCCCATTCCCAGCTGAGCCGCGCAATCATCAGAGGCTTTTTTTTCTTTTACATGGCTCTGACGAGCCAAGCTCTGACGATCTCAGCTGAGTTGCTGAGATCAGGCAACTCAGCTTGGATTGTCAGACCCATTTAAAAGAAAAAAAGTGCCCCCTCCCCCAGCTTGCTTACCTTAGCTGCTGGTCGCAAAACCTGGCTTGCTTCGCTTGCTGTAATACCTGCAATCCATTGCATCAGCAAGCAACTGAATCTCCCTGCCTGCAATCAAGCTCATTGGTGAGCAGCTCTATCTGCAACTTTAAGACTTGTGGACTGGCTGAGGAATTCTGGGAGTTGAAGTCCACAAGTCTTAAAGTTGCCAAGGTTGGAGACCCCTGTTTTATTGGGTAAATTTTTTCCCCGTTTGGGAGCTTTAAAAAAAATAGTTAATTGGGGTTTTTTTTAGTTGTTCTTTTTTTAGACCTAGCCATTTAAAGTTTAGGAAGTTTTAAATTTAGCTGCTTTTATATAAAAATAAAAATAAATAAAATAAAATATTTGTGCAGCTTTCTGAGATTTAGTGTGTTTCTGTAGTGTTTCACTCTAACTACACAAACACACAAAATCTCACAAAACTATGTGGAATTTTGTGTGTGTAAAGTCTGAAAGTTGGTTTTTTGGGCTTTTTGTGGCTGTGTGAGGTTCCTGTTTGTTGCAGGGGCCATTTTGGGTCTAGCACAGCTGCTTTTACATTGTGGGTGAGCCAGTTGTATTGTGTTGTGTTTTATAGGTTAAAAAAGGGCAAAGAAGTGACACTGACTTGGCCACGCCCACCCAGTCACCTTACCACCAAGCCACGCCAACTAATTAAGCCCTGCCCACAAAACCGGTAGCAAAAAATTTTAGATATCAACCCTCGCTTCTGGGTATCCAAGTGCTCTTGCCAACATTTTCAGAACTGGTTTGCTAATACATTCTTCCTATGCTGAAAGAGATTAACTGGTCCAAAATCATTCACCTGCCTTTATTGCCAAGAGAGGATTAGAATTTAAATTTCCCCATTCTGAGTCTAGTACTTTTAACCATGACACCAAACTGAGTCTAAGTCATCTTTAGACTCTAATAAATTTTAACGTGGAAATTTCTGCACTCAAACACAAAGAAAGGACATGTAAATATATATTAATTTTCAATGCTTTAATGTGATGTAATGAATATTTATTTCATTTTGCAAGAAAGCAACAGCCATAAAGTAATTTCTTTATTTGGGACATGAAAAAGAATAGCAACATGCACACAAATGAGATTCAGGAATGAAGATACTGATCACAAAGCTGCTGTACCATAAACAACAGAAACCATAAACAAAAACCTTTAAAGGCTTTTGAGAAAACTCTAAGCCACAGCTTTATTAGATTTATATTTAGAAATGTCACAGAAACCTAAATATCAAGGTGTGTTTATGTTATTGTAATTTAAAATCCTCACAGATTTAAAGTTACAAATGTCACATGTCAATATACTTTTTAAAATGGTAATATTTTCAATCCTGCTCTATCATCTATCAATTCAAAAAGATGATTCAAACTACTTAGCTTTTCTTATATAAGGTAAGTAATATTTAACAGGGTAAGATCCATGACTTCAACTACTTTTTATCTCAAGATATGCATTGAAATACAAAATAAATCTCTCTATACAAAGACTTTTGCAATAAAACCATCAGAATTTATAGCATTTATTGTATGGTAGGAAAAATAACTCACCCTCTTTGAAACAAATCCACATTATAAAATTTGTGGAGCTCCACAGAGAATTCTACCATTGCTTGTACTTCGCTCATTTTTATGTAGATGGAGGAGCTGCAGTACAGTTGTAAGGAACTTAAATTACTAAAAAGGAAAAGAAGACAATTGACGTGACTTATAAATGACTTTCATACTCATAAATATCACTCATAAACATGATTTTCTACTAATTCACTATCTGTTTTTTGTAATAAAAAACGAAATTCTTAAGCTTCACATCCATTTTAGAACGACTTTTTAATGTTACAAAGGGGAGAGGGAAGCAGGTGAAAGAAAATATCTCTTTATCTAAAGTGGCAAATTTAATGAATTTGGCTACAAAAATTTGTGTTCAATCTTTAATTATTCTTAAAATAGAAAAGTCTGCTGTATTAGATTCTATAGCAAAGAAAATATATTCTATTTCTTTTTAGTGACAGATATACAAACTTTAAAACAGAGTTGCAATTCCACAACAAGGACCTATTAGGGTGGTCTGAAAACTACAGCGCCATAGAAATATTCTGATTAAGACACCCCACCAAACAACATCTTTCTTCTGTTGACATTTTTGTGAATGTCTGCAGAAGAAAACTGTCATGCATACTACACCTGTAGGTTTTAGCTTTCGTGTGAGGCAGAGCTTCTAAATACAATTATGCTGAACAAGTAAATATCTGCAGAAAAGTAATTTAGCAATGTCAGCAGAAATTATGTTTAACTGGTACATTCACCTGATGAGTGCTCTGATTTTCTGAATGCAGATAATGAGGACTCCTTATTTTAATCTATTTTGGATGTAGCAGTAAAACCCAATTTAGCAATCAAGGTATCATCAGGATCTACCTTTTGGCTCTTCATCTCCTCTTTTAGTCTAGTGTAGTTATGATGAAAAGATTGATCAATTTTGAAGCAGAAGTTTTTCAGGATTTTTCATCACATCCAAACTAAGAAGATTTTTCATTTAAACTATGTTTTGTTCAAACAAACCATTAGTCAATGAGTTATAATTCTGGCTTCTTAATAAACCAAAATTCTCTCAAGTTCTTCTTGTCTGAGCCAGGGGAAAGTAGGCAAGTGTGTAAGTTCAAGGCTCTCTATTACTCATATTGTATATGATCTTACAACATAATTTAATGTAATGCCCAAAGTAGACACTGGCCTTTTGCTTACTATGCTTTAAATAAGCTGAATCAGAATGCTTAGAATTAACATAGCAACCCAAAGCACACTTTTTTTTTGCTTACTAATGAGCATTTGATATAATCCTTTCCAATAATTCAAATAATGCAATGTCAATCGCATTAGAGCCAAAGTAGGGTCAGTCAGACACTGTTGTATCCACAAATGCATAGAATTAAAAAGTAAAGTTATAAAGAAATACTTTCCAAAGCACAGTCCAGTAAAGACCAAGCATGTTTGGTCATGTTCAAATGTATCAGAGTGGTAGTGTCAAGCTTTAAGCCTTTGTTAGTAATCAGTCTAATCAAAGCTGTATATCTGCAATTCCCTTTGGTTAATAACACAATATTTACTTCTCCCCACAATACTTAATATTTTGTTTAATTCAGTTCATCTAGTATAAAGTGTTAAAGATCCAACAAGAAGACAGAACATTGTCTCCTTCATAAATCCATCACCTTGGTAGTTAATATAGATTTTCTAACTCTTTATTATAATACGGTAAGAGTGAAACTTAACACAAAAAAACCTTACAAGTATGCATTTACGGTATTTCTAAATGAATAAGCTTCATCTTTACCTCTAATAATAAATAATCCATTTTAATGAAGGCAACAAGCAGTCTTCCAGTTCCTCATTTTTGCAATCAAAACCATTCTGCTTACTCTGCATTGAAAAGAAAGCAAATTATGGAATATCTAAATTCAATCTAAATCCAATCTATTTCTGATTTATTCATTAGAATAAAACAAAATATTAACAGTATTCCATGTGCCTAGGTGTATAGTCATGCTGGCCTCATGAGCATGGAAGAGTCATCCAACAATGCTGGCTCCCTCAGCTAAGAAATGGACGGGAAAGCGTCACCTTTACTTTGAAAGTGAATGCCTAAAGAAAAAATAACATTTGAAATGAAACCAACAAGTCTGGAATGTTTTGTAAAAACTGCATTATTTTATTGTGATTAAATGCAGGAAGAAAAAATAATCTACAGTAATAGTAAGTGATACTTAATTTTGGAGAAAATTAAAAATCTATTATATTAAAAATATGTTTTAGTGCTGTATCTTTATTATAGCTTTTTATTTATCTAAATCTTAGGTTCATTTATATGTTGACTTGAAACGCCCTACAATTTAGAGCAACGTGCAACTATTAAATTGGTTTAGGCTGGTTTCTGTTCCCTTGTCACAAAGAAAATGCATCTCTGTTATATATGTATTCTATGAATTCCATGCAATTGATTCTTTTTATATTGTGCTTTCTCAAGGAAAAAAAATATTTTCATCTGTAAGAGAAACAGTATTGTAACTATTAACAAATTTACAAGAAAGGCATTTTGGAATATAGTCTGAATATTTTCATTGTTACACTATTTTAATTTATTTAGAACATCTATATTCTGTTTTTCAATTAGTAAATGCACAATAAGATATTTAAGGTACATTTTCAGTTCATTATGAGAGAAAAGCAACTAGCATTTGCAAGGATTGCCTGACTAATTAAGATAAGCAGAGAGCAAGACAGGGGTAAATAACCTTTTTTCTAGCCTAGGGACTATATAATCTTTGTGCTCCACCTGGGGCTGCTGGTGGCAAGAGGTCACGGGGTAGAATGGGAATTTTTTAGCCCTTAAGGGGGAGTTAAGGAGCAAAATGACCATATTCAACTTTAAGGCAAACATTTTTCTCCTTCAACTTCTCCAACATCAGCATACTAATGCAGCAGTTTCAGGGCTTTTAAGAAATGAATGACTGGGTCATATAATACGTTAATCAGGATTCTATTGAAAACAAAATAATTGTATGGCTTTAGAGAATAACTCTATAGTGCTTTCAGATAGAATTCTGGGAATTTATTAAATAATATTCCTTAAATTTAATAACTTAAGAAGAAGCTATGTTGGGGTATTTGTGATTATGGAAAATAGAAGGCATAGAAAGTGATTTTTAAGTTGTAAATGTTAATGGTATAAACTGCTTTTCTGGAAATTGAAAGGTGGTATATAAATATTTGATACAAATAATTTTATGATTTATACAACATTCTGCAGTCTCCACTGGAGAGCAGTGATACAAATATTGCTTTACTGTACAGTTCCAAGAGTGCTAACAACTACAAATAAACAAGAAGCTAACAAGCAAAGATCTAACACCTCATAGTTATGACAAATAGGATGCCTACTGCTTATTAAATAACCCTCTTTATTTCAATACACACAAATTTGCTTCTACGCTGGAAAATAAATTGCTGCAGTTAGTGTTGAGGTGAGGTCATAATCTGCCATTTGGTTTAATTTATTTATTTATAAGATTTATATGGCTGCCCATTCACTCTTGATGATTCTGGGAGGCTTACAAACAATAAAAATCCAATATAAAAGAATAAAAAACAATCCCTCCCCCTCCCGGTGACAACACATAGCATCATAGATAGAAAACAGGTTGGTCCTTTTTCCCATTCAATAAATTACTATGATGAAAAGTATGGCTGGTCTCAAATAAGTTATCCTAAAAGTTGTTGTTGCTTATTACCTGCCGTATAACTACATAATTCTCATTCTCATCTATGAACCAGTAAAATTAATCACAGTGTAATTGTGCTAATAGAATATTATATAAAAATTATTTTAATTCAGTTCCGTTCTCGATTGTTAGACACTGACTGACAGGAACCCTATATGCAGGAAACTTTTCCACCACTGTGTGTCTTAATTAAGTAATTAAAATAAACACTGCATGCATTTAAATGTTCGGAATAGGTAGATAAAATGGCCTATTTTTATGAACAAAAAATAAAATTAGAACTGTAAATATAAAGACTATACTATTAAAAAAGTAAAGAAGACAATCAAGGAATGTAAAGAATAAAGACTAAAAAGTGGTGTTTGAAATTATATAGCAAGCATTAATTGAGCAGCAATTATATTTTAAAATACATTTAAAATCATTAAACACAACCATATAGATTTGCCCTTCTGTAAATATTTACTACATATAAAAAATAAGTAAAAAGGGGTATTTATGATATAATTTTTTTAATTTTTCAAATGTACTAAACTATATTTGAAGTGTGATGCATACTGTATGACATATCATGCTTATGTTTTTACAGTTATAAAGGTAAAATCATTAGTTTTATTCCAGAATGCATATTAATGGAAGTAGATGACTAAATTTAATGTCCTTTATTATAAATAGGATGAAATTTCCCCCAGGTTTTATGTGGTAGTGTATATAATGAAAGAATCTCCTTCTCTGTGAGTTCAAACAAGCTATTCCTAGGATCTATGTACTCAGTGTTTTTATTTGAATACAAGTAGTCCTTGACTTGCAACCACAATAGGGGCTGAAAAAATTGTTGTTAAATGATATGGTCATTACGTGAGCCTGACTCCACCCAATTTTACGATCATTTTCCTATGGTTTTTAACTAAATCACCATGGTCATTAAGTGAAATTTCATTTTATTGCCATTTGTGATCTTCCCTGCTGACCTCCCCATTGACTTTGCTTGTTAGAAGCCGCTGCAAATGGCAATCAAGTGACCCTAGAATACTGCAACTGCTGCAAATGCATGAGAATTGCCAAGCATCTGGATCACAATCATGTGACCGCTGGGACACTGCGATGATAATTAAACATGGCGACTGGTCCTAAGTTTTTTCAGCACTCTTGTAACTTTGACAGTTGCTAAAGAAATTGTGGTAAATTTCAGATTACCTGTACTGGCATTGCTTCTGAAAGGTAAAAAGCTTAACGGGTATAGAAGAAAAGCAGGATACAAAGAAATGCTTAGGCTCTTGCAAGAGGCTTGCACCATACTAACAGATTTATATCACTTAAAGACCTAAGATATATATACAATCCTGCCCCCAAAGTCATATCAAACTCTGTCTAAAATTTACTTCAGCATTGATAGGAACTCTTTTTAAAGAGAATAAGCCTAGTAGCATTATACCTTCTTTGAAAAATAGCTGTGTGGAAGACAGTCTCAGGTCCATATAATAGGGCACTCAAATCATACACACCAGCATTAAACTAGCTATGCTATAGAATCTCATTCTTCCCACTGCATTTGTTTGCTTTCATGCCTCTCCATGGTATACTTAGGATTCTTCCCAACAACAAAATTCAAAAGCCTCAAGCCCCTTTGTATTCTGGTTCTTTAAAGACTAACTTTTGCTTCCATAGAGACTCACAGAGAATACCACTGCTTGTACAATTCTGATCTTATACCAAAATACACTAGCTACTGCTATAAATTCTCACATAAGGATCAAAAAGTATAGGGTCATTGTGCAAATATTTGTGCTGTAAACAGGAACATCTCATTCAATTAGAGAGATAATGGCTATTAGGAAACAAAAGACAAATATAATGATATGTGAATCAGGAATAAATGAACAAAAGCATTAGAATCTTCACATGGTTGATTAAAAATATAACCAGCTATTTACTTCTTGAATCTGAAAAAAACTATATTAGCTTATCCAGACTCTACAGTTTGATAGTTTACAGTCTAATATAGAATTTGATAGTCTTGGCCAACTATGTGAACATGGATAAGCGCAGTAACTTTGGCAAATTATGTGTTCATAGCATCCTAGTCTATGATTCTTCACTATGAAACTCCTGTGTTCTGTCATTGAAATCTAATGCATCCCAGATGATTTTGTAATATGTTCTAAGAAATACATTAATACCATGATTACTTCTTCATAAACTAAGTATACAGTTCAAAAGACATTTAATTCTATTTCAATGACTATGAGTGGCAGAATAAAATTGGTACACCAAAGGATATTTCTAAAGGAAAGTTTATTCACCATTATTTTCTCCTTGAATAATCTCTGAGTATTTATTTACTTATTTAAAACATTTATATAGCCACTAATCTTCTAAGCAGATCTCCAGATTTCTCAATTTACATTCTGAAAGCATTATCCATTAAAACAAAATTAGAAACATGAGCAAATAGAAAGATGGATGGATGGATGGATGGATGGATGGATGGAGAAGGAGAGGCAGATCCTAAATATATCATTCATCTTTCCTAGGTATGTCTGTGAAAATATATAGACAAAACCGAGGCCCGTGGCTACATGCAATTCCTGAAAATCTTTTATATACCGTAATTCCCAAAGACCTTTTATAAGCTATCAAGTTCCTGTAATTCTTAATGTAATAACTGTTAAATTATTGAGCAGTAAATTGTTTTAATACATCAACAATAATTTAATTTAATTTAATTAATTCAATTTATATGCTGCCCCTCTCCGAAGACTCAGGGCAGCTCACAATACATTTTAAAAAATCATTATAAAAAACATTTAAAAATTAAAAACATTAAAAACTCATTCACGCCATTCATGGCGGATCTCGCCAGATCACAAGAGCGAGATCAACGGCCCCAGGCCTGCCAGAAAAGCTAGGTCTTCACTGCTTTTCGGAAGGCTAATAGGATGGGGATGGTCCGGACCTCAGGAGGTAACTGGTTCCAGAGAGCAAGGATTATCACATTAACTATTTAATTAAAAAAAGTTTAACATGCATTTCCAATTTTCTTTTTATGTTTCTAGCTGTACCTATTTTTTGGAGTATGACGTCAGCACTGTCACTCAAAGATCCCCTGAAATTTAGAGCCGGGGCCCCCAACATTTTAGGCACAAGGGACCAGTTCTATGGAGAAAGTTTTTCCATGAACTGGAGAGTGTGTGGTTTTACATGCTGCCTGCATCCCATGGATGGGGCTTTGCTTGTTTGTGCAGCCCAGTTGCTGGCACCGGTCCGCAGACTGGAGGTTGGGGACCTTGATCTAGAGGCATGCTACAGGACCCAAACAGCCAGTCCATACAATCTCTAGTTTGTTATGTCACTTCTAGCAAAGAGAAATATTAGCTGGGGACAAGTATTTGACGGTGCTTGGCCAGCTTTACTCAAGAGGAAGAGCAATCTTTACAGCTATTCACCATAGGCCGCAAATCCCAGAAAAATTACTATGCTTTTCCTAAGGAAGGCCAGGAAAAACATCTCAATCCTACCAAAACTGAGTAGTTGTGGCTTTTGGAACTAACTAGGCCCAGGGATTTTCCTCAAAGTTTCTGTCTGGCCAATATGATCTGGCACAGTGGGTGTGCTCTGGGTCCCCTTGATTAAATAGTGACATCTTTCAGGAGGAAAAAAGTATCCTTCTCTGTGGTAGGACCTGCTCTCTGGAATGAGTCCCCCCAAGATCTATTGACAGTAGCTCCAAAAGACATTAAAAACCTGGATGTTTTATCAGAATTTCTGATGTTTTTATATATTATGGACTACGCACCACTCCCTACATGAGGGTACTCTTGAAGATTTGGAAAGCTATAACTGATACAGAATGCAGCTGCAAGGACAGTTCTTAGGACTACTAGGGTGATGTACATTGCTGTTGCACAAGTTGCACTGGTTGCCAGTTTGCTTTCATGTTCAAGGTGTGGTTATTACCTTTAAAGCCCTTTATGGCATGGATCCAGGTAACCTAAATAAGTGTCTTCCCCAATAAACTGGCCCGCCCCACCTACATGGGGCAGGAGGAAGAGCATGCTGAAGGACCCCACCAGTCAAGGAATTTTGGCTGGCAGGGTCTAAGAGAAGAGTTTTTTCTGCCATGGCTCCTGCCCTCTGAAACATTGTGCCTCCTCACGTAGCACGTTCTTGGTCTTCCAAAAGAGCCTGGAAACCTGGCTTTGCCAAATGGCCTGGGACTCTGATAGGAACACATCATACTGAAAGTAGTTAATGGACTGAGATAAGATACCACCTCCATCCTGTGTGTATATTGCTCCCTCACTTGCCATGTTTGTTCTTTTTAAGTCAATTTTAATGATTAATGAAATTAATGAAATATTAATAATCTTAACCTTTATTGTTTTAATGTTTTATGTTTGAGGATTTAGTTAATGTAAACAATTATCAGCAGTTTCTTCAACTCTCTATGTACGACTAAATATTTCCCTACATGGAAATATATTTCTCTGACCTTAAATTTTGGCTGGATCATTTGATGCTACTAAAAACAAAGTTATGATTTAAATTCATAAAAAGGAAAAAAAGGAAATTTGAAATAGGATTTGAAATCAATTATAAGAATTATTTCTCTGGGGAAATGCTGTTGTTAAAATTAAAAAAAAAAGATAAGACTTTGAAGGCTGAACACTAGAGGGAACTACAAGGAATTAAAAGATTACAATTAAAGAACAATCAAATTTGATTTATTCATAAAGAAGGAGTAAAATTGTCCTTAACATTGGACATATTGAGAGTTATTTGTGAACAATGGATCTTGAAGTAAATTTTAAGGATGTTTGCCATAATAGATAGTTTAATGCGCAAATAGATAGTTTAAAAGACTTTATGGAAGAAGAATAAGACTGAGACTGAATTGAAAATGGTTTTAAAAAAGACAAGCTACAAGAATGATATGGCAAAATGTGCTACACTGGACATTAAAGATCAAGATTGTTGTAAGTGAAAGAAATATAAAGTTTATTTGATCAAAGTTAAAACAGTTATGTTATTTCTGATAATCCTTAATGGATTTTTTCTGATTAGGACTGAACAAAGAGGCTTTAAGGATTTGTTTATAGATATGAGATCATTTACGGTATTTTAAATTTTTTTTTTTACTGTATTTCTTTTTTACTAAAATTATTTTTGCTTGTTGTGATGAAGTTGGAAGTCATTTCTTATAAGATATTATGGTTGTCTTATGCTTAATATCAGATTATGGTTTGCTTTTTCTTTATTCTAAGCAGTGACCTGAAAGCAAGAAGTATGGCATATAAATTTAATATATTACTATTATATTATATGGCTTACGTGTTAAGATGCTGGACCTGCACACCGCTGAGGTCGGCAGCTCAGCGGTTCAATTCCTGTGAGCAAACAAACCACTGAAGGGACAAGAAAGGAACCTCCCCCAATTGCCTACCGGCATTCAGGTGTCCCACAGGTAAAGAAAAAAAAGATGAAAAAATTCCTTTCACAGAGGCGGCCAGTAGCCTCGGTGATCCCTGGCTAACATGTGCCATACGCTAAATAAACAAATTACTGTTCAAGACAATGTGACATCACAGATCCCAGTTCTTTAACTGGTGTTGTTGTTTATACATATCAAGTTCTTCCCAAGAACCTAGGATGTCATAACATATCAGCATAATATATGTGAGGATCCAAGCAAGGTGGTCTTTCGCAATAACAGATAGAAATTTTGTCAATGTGCAGATTTTCTAAGTGATGTCCAAGATTTTTCAGTATGGCACTCAGTGTGCTGATTATTATTATTATCAATAATAACCGATTAGTTTAGATGAACAAAGCCACAACAAGTCTAAGCAGTGGATGGAAATCAGTTCCTAGCCCTGTTTACAATTCTGATTTGATGATCACTCATATATAGTGGTGTAGATATAATAATGACTTATATCAAAATTAACTAGATTATATTATCAAAAAAAGTATGTGCAACAATCGTGTACCACTGTGAAACCTTGAAATGAATAAGAACCTTGTATTTGCAGGAAAACATGAGGAAGAAAAAATGTTCAACAAAAGCTTATGCTTTTGTTAAAACAGGTAAAATATCACAAGATGCCACATAGCCATCTTTCTGAAAACATTCTGTGTGTGTGTGAGAGAGGGGGATCCAGTTTATTACTCTACAGCAGTTACATCCACAACAAATCTTTGCTCAGAACTTTTAATTGAGTGAATACATTTTAATTTGAGGTAAGGAAACTTCATTCAAAACCACTATAAAACCACAGAGTTATAGTTCATTAAAATAAATATATATAGTTGTAAGAAAACAGGTAGCAAATACCAAAATTATAGGGAGATCATTTCTAAAGACTTCTGGAAAGGATCCTTTTAAGGTCATTGTCAATCAATGTAACCAATACATTGAAGAAAAATGGTAAAAGGTTTAAATTAATTTAAATCATTTATGCATCATGAGAATGGCATTTTAAGGTCATACTGTAGGAAGTTATCTGTAAGCCACCAGGAGACATCACGAGTTGGGCAGCCATATAAATTTTCTAAATAAATAAATTATATGCTTTGGTAGATAAAACAAATCAAGATAATGATAACTAAGTATACCCACTCTTATATGTTAGGGCAGGCTTTAAGGTACAGTACCTAAAAGCCAGTAAAATAACTGTTTTTATAAGGTATTAGGTGGCTTTGGTAGAGTTAAACCAGGTCACACTATTATCCTAGGAATGTGAAGAATGTATATTTCTAAAGTCTGGGGGAAAAAATAGTAGATGTCCCTGGAAAGAAAGCAAATACCAGGCAATACCAAAGTTACATCTGGCTATATAGCACAATGAAATTAGGCGGGAGAGGTTTTTTTCCTTCTATTCCAGCCTTAAAAATAATAAGAGAACCAAACGCACCAATAACCGCAGAACAGAAACAACCCCGAAACCCCGTGAAATCAAAGGGAAAAGAGCCTTTTAGTTAGAAACAACCAGGTTTTCTAAGACGACGGAAAAACTGTAATTCACGGGCAAGCTCGGCTGCCTCTGCTTGAACTACAGAGAAACGAGAGGAAACTATTTTGAAGAGGGCAAAAAGCCAAAGGGACCTTTCGGTACTCTCGAGTTCGTACACACAGGATGGGAGGGAGGGAAATACGGGGAAGGGTTTTCCTTAGGATTTTTTTTTTGGGGGGGGGAGATTTACAAATAAAATACAGCCAGAAACGAAAAGGGGGGGGGGAACCCAGAGAGACAGAGAGAGAGAAACGCCAGTTTTCCTTCCTTAGTTTGAGGAAAAACTAAAGGTATTTCGACCCAGCTAGACTGAACCACCAGGCTTGACTTCTGACTTTCCACTCGAAAGCCCAGATCATTATTTTTTTTAAAAAAAAAATGGGTTTTTTTTTAAAAAAAACATTTTGGGGACCCCCTTGGAGAAGCCCCCGATGTCTTCCTCAGGCTGCTTCTTGCCTTGGCGCAAGAAGAGGAAAAAGGGACGGCCCTCTTCCTCAGCAATAACAAGCCTTTCCCTTCGGGTTTCCCACTGACTCGAGAGAGAGAGAGAGAGAGAGAGAGCGGCAGAAAAACAGGCTTGCCCGCTCGCCGGGAGCGGCACCCACCTTGCCCGTCTCCACCTCACCTCTTCCGGAGCTGCTCGCTGGCTTCCCCCTCGAAGACGAGCCCAGGCCTCAACCGCAGCACCGGAGTGGCGTAACGAGAACATCCGACGCCGGCTCTCCCCCCCCACCCCTCCTCTCACTCCACTCCCGCTTTCCCGGCCGAGCGGCCCGTGTGTTGGGGAAGCGAGTACGAGCCGCCGCCACCGCCGTCGTCGTCGCCGCCACCAACGACCAGAGGCGGCGTGTGCCGTGAGGGGCTGGCAGGGGAGTTATGCCCCGCGGCCGACGCTCCGCAGGCAGTGCGGCATCCCGTGGGGGGGCGGGGGGGGGAGAGAGAGTGTGTGTCTCCCTGGGCGCCGGGCTCGCGACTGCCCTCGCCGCCGCTCCCGCTTTCCCGGAGCTTGAGATGGAATAAGAGAGCTCACCGCAGCGGCCTTCTCTCCCCCCTCCCCCCCCGCCGGTCCGCACCTCTTGCTTCTCGGCTGGAGCGCCCCCTGCTGGGCCGTGCGCGGGACCGCTGGAACTAGCCGAACGGCTGCTGCTGTTGCTGCTGCTCCCTCTGGCCGGCCAGCAAAACAGGGTGGGGGGAGGAAGCGGGGGAAGCAAATTTAAAAAAAAAAAAAAAAAGCTGGCAGGCCGCCGCTTTTTGATTTACCCTATGGAGGCACGTTTTCCTTCCACCGCTACCGCCGCTCTGGGGATGCTGAAGGACGAACGGGATGGGGGTGGGGCGTTGACTTACGTGCGATGCTACCTGCCCCGAAAGAGTTTCTCCTCCCGGTGAATTCCTGGGAAGGGATAGAAAAAGAAAGCCAGTTGCTGCCGCGGCTTCGAGAAGCGGTCAGGCGCCGCACCTCTCTAGGCCGGTTTAACACTCCCAGTTTACAGAGAAATATTTGCCTCGGCCGAGTCTTTCCAGAGAGAGCGGTCTCTCCTTGGAGCCTCAGGGACGTGAAAAGTCCCTGAAAGCGACGTAAATTAAATATAAGTAGAACAATCCAGCCTTAAAGCGAATCCCCAAGTTCTCCTGGGAATCGCGGTCGTGCGAAAACCAGAAGGTGGATTCTCAAAAGGTGAATTTCAA
This sequence comes from Arizona elegans, assembly GCA_022577455.1. NCBI lineage: Eukaryota > Metazoa > Chordata > Lepidosauria > Squamata > Colubridae > Arizona > Arizona elegans. The sequence continues at coordinate 215,613,806 of JAKOOJ010000001.1, read as the reverse complement.
AGGAGGCAGGACGATTTCTCTGGGTATCGCTAGAAAGCCAGCTAATCTCAGGAACAAGAGTCCAGCTCTTTCTTCAAAGGCTTATTATCTTGAATTAAAAAAAACAAAACAAAACTTGAGGAATGTGGCCCTCAAATAACCAGCAGTTTATCTAATCAAGATGTAGTAGCAAAAAAAGAAAAAAAAAGCCTTGTGGCAGATAAAGAGTGCGGTATTACCTCATATTTTTTTAATGGGAACGATTAAACTTCAGCTTCCAAAACAAGTTCTGGCATATGTGTATATTTCAAGCTGTTCACATGGCTTGCATACAGTTTTTTTTAAAAAATAGGACATTAGTTGCATTGCACATGATTATAAAAGCGTACCGCACAGTAATTCTAGTTATGTTAATAATATGGGTGTGTTATGTGATCCTTTAGCCTGTTCATAGCGCATCAAGTACATTATTTCAGAAACCGTGTAAGTTCTTCATATTACAAATAAGAAGAGAAATAGTGACTTACTTTAGCATTCCTCCTAGGTAGCTAAAATAACATATAGGAAAAAGCAATGGAGTGAAAATGATAAGCACCACATTGAGTTGAAAATTATGCAAACGGAAGGTCATCAAAGAAACTGGAGCTTTTATTGAAAAAGATTTGTGATGACCAGTGTAAATTTGTTCCAATTGTGAATTGATTCCTTGGGAATGACGTAACTTAAAGTGAATAATTGAGATGGAATAAGTTTAGGAGGATGTACTTATTGGTCTTCAAAGTGTGTTCAAAGTGTGATAGATTTTATAGTTGTGTCATTTTAGAAAGCCAATCCAAAGACACTCTGGAAAACCCAATCAAGGTGTTTCAGTGAATTTGCACTTCAGTTTAAACAACATATTGTAGGTTCCCTCAATTCCTATATTTCAGTTCTTCATTTTTTTAATGACTTGGATGTATAAATGTTTCCAATTCTGATGTAAATACTGTAAATGGGATTTTTTTTTCCTGGTTCCAAGATCTTTGTTATATGTTGTAATTAGCTACCACCAAAAAACATGCATAGTTTTTTTTAATGAAAAAAATGTGGACTAAATGGAGATCTTCATACAAAAGAATGAGTTTGAATAACACCACTCTGCTTTTGGTTTAGTTCAAAAAGTGGCATTGGCCTCAATTAGAGTTTTTGTCTCCATACAAAATAATCAGTCATCTGGTATTGGATTCTGTTAAAAAAAAGTACACATTAAATATCAATGTGCTGTGTGAACTCAGCCAATGTATTTTATAATTTCAGGCTTGGTGTGTTGTGGTGTGTATTCAGCTTGTGGTTCATGCCTAATGTATTGCTTATCATGCGGGAAGACTCATGATACACTATTTTTTCAATGGTTTACCAGTCATCTCTTACTTTGGTCACCATTGACATATACTTCCTGTTTGTTTGTGACATATAGAAAATCAAAGCAAAGACAGTAACCTGATCTGGATTGAACCATAGTAGATACTGGAACACTGAGTTTTTATCTACCCTGTGATATCCATGTTTCATTGTTACACACGAGTCAGTTGTCAAGCATCCTAATATAAATCACCTATGCGGGGGCTACAACGGTCATAAGTGTGAAAAATGGTCATAAGACACTTTTTTCAGTGCCATTGTAACTTTGAAGAGTCACTAAACAAATTGTTGTAAGTCAGAGACTAGCTGTAGTTTGTTATTGTGGAACTCCTGCTTTGTATCTAAAAGGTGAGATTAATAAAAATAAAATGAATTTTAGTTACAATAAATTTAAAAGTAGCATATAAGAAAACTTTAACATTAGAAATAAGAAACATAATAAAACATATCTTAATTACAACAAATTAATCCAGCATTTTATGCAAACTAACTTGAAACAAATTGCTTGTTTCAAATTAAGTGTACATAATTAATATGTTTGTTTCATTTTTTAAAAAGCTCATTTCAGAATAACTGTTGATTCTCATTGTTAAATTCATGTCATATTCTGTTTTTTTTCTCCTTCTGCTAGAAAGAATGATATCAAAGCAGTGTTACACCTAGGATATTCCTGCTGACTAAAAGGTGAATGTGATAGCTGATTTTCTCCTCTTTTTTTTGATTACCAATATAATCTACTTCAGCGATTGGAAGATCCTCTTATCTTCCAAAACAGTTATGGAAACACCAGACTGCTAAGAATTACAGCATAAACTATTGCATCGTCTTATTCCTTCATGGATGGAAAAACCACTTTAATTTTGGGATGACAAATTCTGGATCTAGCTCAGCTCATTAAAAAAAAGTATATGTGATAAACATTGGGATAAATAATAATTCCTATTTAGATTACCTTTTCATCATTAATCCTCCAAAATAAAATATATTTGCCTTTTCATAGACACTTTTCATATGATAAAATATTGACACCTGCAATATTATGCATATTTATGTGAAATTGATATTCAAGGTGTCAATGGGGTTTATTTCTAAGCAAATACAAGAGTTGAAGAGGCCATTTTGACCATCAAATCCAATTGGTCGCTCAGTACAGGAATCCACATCAAAGCATTTCATAAAAATGGTTGTCCAGTTTCTGCTGCTTCCATGCATTCAGTGAATAGGAGCTCACCATGTCTCTGAGTGACATTTCACTATCAAACTGTTCTTGCTGTTAGGAAGTATTTCCTGACATTCCTTTGGAATCTGTACTTCAGTAAGTTAAATCTGTTATTCTATGCCCTGCCTTCTGAAGCAAGAGACAGCGAGTCTTCTGTATGACATCCTAGCATGTCTTTATGATACATTTACAAAGCCATGCTGACTTCTGTTCCTTTCTGTATTGTTTTCAAGGTGCTTACAAATCAATTATTAAGTGCTCTGGAATCTTCCTAGATTTCAGTATTAAGCTGACTGGTGTGTAATTTGCTGGGTTCCTCCCCGGATGTTCTTCCTCTATGTACCTTCTTTAAAGATAAGAACAGCATTCTTTTTCCTTCATCTCTCGGTCCCTTTTTCCAGGATTTCTCAGACAAAAGAGTTTGGTTAGACCACCAACTAATTCTTTCAGTACTTTAGAATGTAATTTATTTTAATTCTGGATTTTTGAACTTCTTTAAAGTAAAGATGATTATCTGGCTTTGTTTTTTTTACCAATTTCAAGTTTAAACTTATCTTTTTATTCTGTTCTTCACAACTTTGTGGTGGAACGTTTACTCTTTTGTTGAAAAAGACTGGGGAAAAAATAGCTCTATTTTTCTTTGCTATCTGTTCTCATTTCGTTCCTTTGTTCGAGTGTGCTCAGTGTATAGAAGGGTATTACAAGTAATCATGCATATCAATGTCACCATGATAATGCTTTTAATATAATTGAACAAAATATCAATCCAATATAAAAATGTTTCTTGCAAGACTACATAGAATGTCACACTGTATAAATATGATCCTACTAATATATCTCTGTTGACTTCTCCCGAGTTAGGATTGTAACTTTATTTGCCTTTGTATTAAGTAACAAAGCAATTAAAGATCTAAATACACTTTGTAGTACTAATAAAAATTAATGTTTCTCCTAATGTTTAAATATTTTTTTTACTCTTCCAGTGAAAATACCTAATGCAGACATTATCTTTCTCTGAATCCTAACTTAGGACACTGTTCCATACATGACCCAGCATGAGAATGAGCCACCTACTATTTTGCAAGAACTGAATGGATGAGGAATTTGTGAGGAATGAATTACATTGTCCTCAGTCCACCTGTAATTTGCTGGGAAGGTGACCTTCTGAGTTTTCTAGCTCTGCATCAAACATACAGTATTGTTTTTCGTCTTTGTTGCTAGAAGGAGGGAAGTCTGGTTTGCTTACTTAATTCTATCTAACATAAATATTCCTGTTCCAATTGGCTGAAATGTGCTCTGTGAGGTACACCCATTTCCTCAGTCTCTGCCCTCTGCCTTTGATGGCAATCTCATACTCTTATTATATTCTCTCCTTATTCTATTTAATACAATCTATATATATAAAAGCGAAAACTACTCACGCATTAATCACGAAATCTCCAGAACCGTAAAGCCTACAAACTTGAAAATTGCCACTTATGTTTCTCTTGGCTTCTAGGTACTCACTAAGAAAGGATTTTTCGAAATGAGCATCAGAGCATTAGTATTTCCTATATTATTATAACACGCTCTGATGCTAATTAGTTACACATTCTACTCCCCCTCCCAACTTGAAAATTACTCTAAAGAGAATGAGATAGCATAGGACAGGCTTCTGTGGGGCAAGCCGCATGGAGAGAAGGGGCTAGAAAGTCTGAGAGAGAGAAGGGGGCCAGCCTGAGGGAGAAAAGGGGATAGGAGAGGATCTATGGGACCAGCCTGAGGAAGAGAAGGCGGATAGGAGAAGCTTCTGTGGGGTCAACCTGAGGAAGAGAAAGGGGATAGGAGAGGCTTCTATGGGGCCAACCTGCGGGAGAGAAGGGGGATAGGAGAGGATCTATGGGGCCAGCCTGAGGGAGAGAAGAGGAAAGGAGAGGACAGGAGAGGCTTCTGTGGGGCCTGCCTGAGGAAGAGAAGGGGGATAGGAGAGGATCTATGGGGCAAGCCTGAGGGAGAGAAGGGGAGAGGAGAGGTCGATCATAACTACCCATTAATTTTCAAACTCTAAGTGTCAATTTATCAAGTCCCATCACATAGTTTTGTAGCGAAGCACAGGTATCCAGCTAATAGTGTAATATTAGCCATTTCTCCCCCTCCCCCAATCAGCGGAACTTTGAAACGCTGGGTTTTTCTTTTTTTATTTTATGCATTTGATTAACACGTGTTTAGCAAAGTTGTGGCTGCTTCACTGCTGCCAGGTTGTCACTGCTGTGGTCATGTGATGCTCATTTTGAACATCCCATGACAGTTTCCCAGCCATTTGCACAATCCCTTGTTCCTTCCCCCTACCCAGCAGCAGTTACTTACCTGCCTACTAAGAAGGAAAGGGAAGTAATGACAGAATGACATGGAGGAAAGAAAGTCAGGCGAAAGGAGGGTAGGAGGGACAAAAGGAAGGAAGGAAGGAAGGAAGGAAGCTTTCTGATACTCTCTGCCAGCTTCCCACAAGGAAACTAGCAGGAAATAACTTCTGCTCCCTTTGCTTTTTTGCCCATCTTTGATCATTCTTTTTCTGTTTAGGTAAGGAAATATCTCTGAAAGGATGACCCAGGAGATCATTGGTTGTCTAGTCTTAGCTTCTAAAAGTCATGACATATGAATCTGCATCTGCAGGGGGAAGAGGAAAATGAAGAAAAGAGTGTTGCAGTGGCACAGTCAGCCCTACCTCTTTTGTACATTCATTGTTTGTAGATACTAAAGGGACAGAATGTGTCTTGCAACAGTATAATGATTTCACTATTTTTATTAAAGTGGTGGATTCTGCAGACAAGTGCTGGCTGCTCTGCATTTTGTGGTAGCGGATATGCATCCTGAATTGAAAGTCTTAAACTGCAGCTCCTATATGATTTAATATATGTGTTTGATGTAGCTATCTCTATATAGGCCGTTCTTGGCTTACAACAGTTATTGTGACCAGAATTGCCACAACTAAATAACATGGTGATAAAGCATGAAATCACATGATCATATCACATCACTTAGCAACAGCAATTTCAACAGCCCTTGTTCCCATCATTAAGTGGTGACAACACAAGTCACTAAACAAGTGCTTGACTGTGACTTCTGTTTTCCTGTTGGCTTCCCCATTAACACTGCTTGTGGGTAGCTGTTGTGGCCCGCCAGCGGCCTGCGCGGATCATGGCTGATCCCAATGAAGAGGAGGCTGGTGTGGTGTCGTGCCAGCAGCCTGCACAGCCAGCACTCGCGTCAGAGAGTGAGGAAGCTGAAGAGGATGTGGTGCCAGAGGCAGAGACTCAGCCAGGGCCTTCAGAACCTCCAGAGGTTCCTTCAAGTGGAGAGAGCGAAGTGGAGGAGCCTCTCCTCAATGCTCGAACACGCAGGGCTGCCAAAAGGCAGGAGTGGCTACTCAGGAGGAGAAGGCCTACTCGAGAGTAGGGCTTGAGGATAATTGGCCACTCCCTTAGCCTATTTAAGTTGCACGCAGCTAGTGCGTTCTTGCTGGAAACAACTCGTATTATTATCAGAGTATTTTTGGTTTATCATATCTTGTTTTCTGGGCTGGTTGCCAACCTTTGCCGCTCTTGTTTATTCTTGCTACTTGCTACTTAATAATATCCTCAGAAATCTGGAGCTGGGGCAGAACAGTAGCCTATAGGGAATGTCACATATTGTGATCACATGACTGTCAGCCTGAACTATGAGGACCCATCGTAAGTACCATTTGTTAGCACCATTGCAACTTTGAATAGTTGCTGAATGAATGGTTATAACACAAGGACTACCTCTAAATGTAAAAAAGTAGTAAAATTTACCCTGAAAAATGTATCTGTTTTAAACATGTCTGTTTAATTTTTTTTAAAAATAACTTGTTTTGCTTATATAAATTGTGTTCTGTGAGTTTATGAGTCACATAATTGAAATAATTTGAATTCAAATGAATTGTCATTTATAATAAAGCTTTCTTATATGTAATTTTAGAATATAGAGTATATCTATTTTCAACAGCTATAAAACCTGTTTTGGAGCTTTCATGGCTTATATCCTAATTTTTATTGCTTGGAAATTTCTATAAAACGTCTATATTAGAAACAACTACTCTGCATCTTTTTGCTTTTCTGCCAAGCATGTTTTGCATCATTTTGATTATAACTTTAATTTTTTTGCTTAAAAGAATACTTTGTTAAAATCTTATTCATATTTGCTCAATTCTTTATATTATTCCTTTTCAACAGTAAATTAAATTTATTGTTATCTGAGTTATTAGAAAGAATATGTCTATTCAATTATATTTGCCTGTCCCAACAAATATGGCAGAAATGGCATTCTGTGGATCCTGTCTGCTAGAGAGCCATACTTGATGGGTCCCAGGAGGTGGGCCTTTTATGCTGTGGTGCAGGGGTGGGTTCTATTTACCTTTACTACTGGTTTCCAACGGGGCTGCGTGCGCGCAGAAGCTTCTACACATGCTCAGAAACATTCTGATGACGTCGGGGTCGGTGGGCGGAGTCTCCTGCTGGTTTTACTACTGGTTCTATAGAACTGGTGTGAACCGGGGGCAATCATAACTGCTGTGGTGACTGCCTTATGGAATTTTCTCCTTCCAAAACTGAACTGAACTCCATTCCTGTTAACATTACGCAAATCTCTCATGACCTGACTATGTCATCAGGCCTGGGGGATCCGATGACACTTGCAATGGCATCATTATTTGGGTTAGCATTATCTTCTCTTGTTCTTGTGCTTTTTATAATTTTTAATACTGAATATATGTGTGTATGTATGTAACTATGTATGTACATATATATTGTATAGTGTTCTGCACTGTCCAGAGCAGAGTCACTTTTTGTGAGATGATGGGGAAGGGCAAATACAAATTAGATAAATAAATAAAATATTTCTCATATAGTGAGAAATCAATTCACCTCATGTGATGGTGAAATATTTGTGTAATTATGTACATTAAGTTTGGAGGATAACTTCATGTTCCTGTTTCTTAATTTATACATTTCAGACATAAATAATTCATTATTTAATTGATTCACTATATTAATTGTAATAAACAATTGACATTTGATTTAACCGCCAATTAATAATAATCCAAAAATCTATGCAATGCTTGTTAAATATTTTAGTTTTGTAAGCTTCAATATGCAGAAAATAAAAATGTCAAATACTAAATAATAATGGAAAAAATAGTAGAGGTAATGTTTACATAAAGTTTCAATAAATGGATTTGCCAGTGATTTATATTTTTTCTGAACATTATTTTTAAAAATGGTACGCTAAACGTGTTTAACAGTTTCACATAGGGATATTATTGCAATCCCATGGTTCTGATTGCATGGGATTTTCAGGAGGTAATGTTCATGCTTTATAGGAAGGAAGAAGAATCAGGAAAAGGAAAGGATGATCTAGTACAGAGGTGGGTTTCAGCAGGTTCTGACCAGTTCTGGAGAACTGGTAGTGGAAATTTTGAATAGTTCGGAAAACCGGTAGTAAAAATTCTGACTGGCCCACCCCCATCTATTCTCTGCCTCCCAAGTCCCAGCTGATTGGGAGGAAATGGGGATTTTGTAGTAACCTTTCCCTGGAGTGGGGTGGGAATGGAGATTTTACAGTATCCTTCCCCTGCCATGCCAACCAAGCCACGCCCACCAAGCCATGCCACACCCACCAAGCCACACCCACAGAACCGGTAGTAAAAAATTTTGAAAACCACCACTGATATAGTAGTAGAAAGGGAAAAAAGGTTAATTTGCTTGTTATTTATTTATTTATTTATTTATTCATTCATTTATCTGGGACTGAGTTTACAAGATGCTCCAGTTATGAATGGCTCTTAGCAACATATCTCCTAACTTCCATAAATTGCATTAAACACAATACAATAAAGAGAAAAGGCAATCAGAAATATTATGCAACATACATATAGCAATAGTAACAATCATAAATATAAACACAAATTTTAGACCATATAGTCTAAGTATGTTTAAACATAAAAACTCCTTCCCATACTATCCTATAAATTGCTTTTGCAGATTTTGAATACTGTTGGGATCAGAATAAAGCCCTGGGTGATCCCACTTGAAACTGTTCCATAATGATTCAGAACAATTTACAAGCACATTTTGGGTTAATTGATTAAGCAGTTAAAAATCCATTAAACCACAATGTCCACATTTATCTATGGAGGAAGAGAGGGAAGTAGAAGGAAATATTTCATATGCATTCATATTTGTGATGAATTGCACTGGTTCTTCTCAAACTCCATGGTGAAAATCATACTACTGAATGCTACGCAGTTCTATCTTCATAAAATTTTGCTCCCATCAGTCCCCCTGATTCCATCCACTGTTTATATTTAATAGTAAAACAAAAATAGAACAGCGGAAGCAGATAATGTGAGCTCAGTCTCAAGTGCTATAACACAAAAAAATAATCTGACAAAAATAATACGAACTGGGACAATTCATTTGTGAGCTATTGTTTTTCGAGCTATATTACTTCTAATAATTCTGTGTTGCCTTTTTTCATCTCCCACCCTCCTTTTCTTTTCCAGAGGGAATAGGGCATTGAACTTCTCTAGCAAACATCAATGCCAAAATCTTTAGAAACGATTAGTAGTTTTGAAAGTGAGTCACTCAAATGGTATAGGATTTTTGTCAGCTCTTTAAAAAAAGGGGGAAAGAAGAAAAAACCCAGAATAGAATTCTCAGTATCGAACAGTGCATCTTATGAAAATTGAAAACATGTTCTACTTTATTGAGTAAGACTTATTCCATAGTGAATGGGTTTAGGATTGCATTGACCCAAGTGAAATCAGTACAATGCAGGTAAACATTTTTCTTTCAAATAATTTATAAAATTTCTGTATGTCAAACAGTATTCACAAGCTGACGTGCTGATTTTAATGAATAACCTGCTTTTTAGTCATCAAAGTCACTTCTGGTTCTTGTGACCTCATTCACAGAACAATCTGTCAGTAACAACTTCTCTGAGATTTTATAAGCTTTTTTTTATATGATAACAGTGGTTGTAACTATCTTATCTTCTGCCAACTGGTTTTTTATTATGTCTTTGATTTTTCTAAGCATCACCGTTATGTCTTAATGAAAAATGTTTGGCTCTGTATTAATTGTCTGAGATATTTAAGCTTTAACTTCATTATTAGTGCTTCTAGTAACTGTTTGTGCTCATTTAATCTAATAAATTATTTGTTGTTACTATAATACTAGAGATTCTCAATTATATTCTCTGGCACTATGGTTCAAAAGCATTAATTTTTCCTCTTTCAAACTTTCTGATAGTTTGGCTTTCACAAACATTTGTAACAACTGGAAGTACATAGACTTCACAATAAGTACCTTTGTTGTAACTATGTCTCTGCTCTTTAATATTTTGTCTAGATTTACTATTTGATTTCTCTTTCACCCAAAGAGCAGTTTTTTAACATGTAATAATTACAGTTAAAGTTTTTTTTTAGCCCAAGAAGATAAAGTCTACTACTGTTTATCTTCACCTATTTGTAGTGGGTTAGTACTGTAATATTTCCATTTGACGTAATCTTGGGTTTTTAATATTCACCCCCAAATCAGCATTCTTACTTTTTTCACCTTCACCAAGAGATTGCATCAAATCGGACATTCTTCAGATTTCTTCCTGCAATTTTAATTTCAGTTTCTCTTCTAACTCATGATATGTTCTGCATAAAAGTTAAATAGGATGATGTTATCCAGCTTTTACTCTCTTTTTTCCATTCTAACTTTCCCATTCTAGATAGTATACAAATTGTTCAGAATGTAGGTAAGTTGCTCTGGTACATCCATTTTTAAGAGTGATTCACAATGTATTGTGATTTACAGAATCAAAATCCATAGTGTAATTAATACAAGATTAATTTTTTTTGTAAGTCTCTTGCTTTCTCCGTTACCCACTGGAGGTTTACAATGTGATCTGCATTGCAGCTACTGCATCTTCTGAAACCAGCTTGTTCTTTTTACAGTATTTGTTTATTTACATATTTCATTTATTTGTTTGGTTTATATAAATCTGTTGAAGTCTGGATTGCAAAATCTTAAGCATTTCTTTTTTCTTTTTATGTTTTATAAATTTTATCTTAGAATATACATCAATTTCAATACATGAACAGTGAGGCATCTGGGTATCATTCATTTGGATACAAGTAATAATATTAATATTAATATTTGTTACTTTAATCATATTAATCATATGTTCATCATTTGTTACTTTAATCATATTCATGTAATTGTAATGTTATTATACATATTTAGTTAAAATATAGGCCTTCATTATTTAGTTATTCAGTATTTTGGAACTCCATTCTAATGACAATAACAATATCATTAAAACATACATAGTGACACCATCTTTCAACATCTAATCTTTAAATCTAGCTGCTGCTTTTAGTATATTTTATAGAAATATGCATAATAATAATTCCCTATTTCTTCTTTCTGCCTCTGTTCTAGCTCCTAATAGAACCAATCTTGTGTTATAAAGCATTATTAAGCATTTCTTATTAGCGTGCAAATTAAGTGCACATGCTTTGGATTTTTACTGTTTCCCATTTATCTTTATTCTTCGATGAATTTATTTTTAACAGTGTGTAATGATTTCAATTTCCATGAAAATAGTACGCCATGAAGTATATCTCATTGATCAGAGTAAACATTCATTCATATTCTTTGGACTGTTCAGAGTATCTGTGTTTGAGATTAGGGGCCAAAATGGCAAGCACAACAGCTAGATCAAAATGTTACAGGAAGACACACATAAGAAGGTAGTTAAGGTTAAGGTGACCAGATTTTAACATTGGTAAAGAGGGACATTGTGGGCGTGGCTTATTTTGTGGGCGTGGCTAGCTGGTCATGTGACTGGGTGAGCGTGGCTAGCTGGTCATGTGACCGGGTGGCCATGGCTATGTGTATAGGGTAAGGTGAACAGATTTTAACATTGGTAAGAGGGACACCATTGTGGGCGTGGCTAGCTGGTCATGTGACTGGGTGGGCGTGGCTAGCTGGTCATGTGACCGGGTGGCCATGGCTATGTGTATAGGGTAAGGTGAACAGATTTTAACATTGGTAAGAGGGACACCATTGTGGGCGTGGCTTATTGTGTGGGCGTGGCTTGGAGGCCATGTGACTGGGTGGGCGTGGCTAGTTGGTCATGTGACCGGGTGGCCATGGCTGTGGGTATAGGGACTACTCAGAGGGCTGAAAAGTCATTTCTGACAGGTCCTCACACTTTTGACTGGTCCTCACACTTATGACCATCCTCACATTTATGCCCGTGCAGCATTCTTAACAACCATGTCACTCATTTCACAACTGCTTCTCTTCACCATGGTGACAAGATAGGGCAAAAACGTAAAATGTGAGGACAGTCGTAAGTTCGAGGACTGGTCAAAAATGCGAGGACCAGTCAAAAATAACTTTTTCAGCCCTCTGAGTAGTCCATATGCATAAAAGGATACACCAAGAGAGGGATGAAGGAAGGGAAGGGAGATTAGAGTAGGAGTGAGGATAAGAGAGGGAGGAAGAGAGAAGGAGAAGGAGAAAGGAAGAGGAAGTAGGGAGGAGAAGAAGCGGGGGGGAGAGAAAGTAAGAAGGAAAGAAAAGATAGAGGTGGTAGGTTTGAGGAGAAAGATTGCTGTACAATAAAAAAGATGAAAGGGAAGAAAGCCAACCCCAAACAAATATAAAGATATTAAGATAAAGAATGAATTGTTAAACTTTAAAGAATAAGAGAACAAATATTAATAAATAGCAATAATTAGAAACACACATACATACAATGTATTTTCTTTGAACAGAATATTTGGCTGGTTCACAAATTTAAACAGTGTTTAGTCATTTCAATTAAATTTACAATTTCTATATTTCCTTTTTGCCATATTTATTCCTCATCTATTTTTTTAAAAAAACAATTTTACCCTTCATCCTCATCTCTAATCTTAATCAAATTCAATTTTTCCCTTCTATTCTATTTTATACCCCTTCCCATTGTCATCTATTTTTATATCCATCCTCACATTGGTTAATTATGTAATTATGTAATACAGTTGTTTAATACAAATTCAACATTTTAATATAAATCAATTAGTTATATAACTATCTTTTTTGTATATTAATCAATATGAACATGAATATTCCAATTATTTCCATGCAATCCAATTTCTTACAAATCAATTAATTATACTTACCAATAATAATAAACCAAATAATTTCCCCCATATATTCCTCCAAACCACAACTTAACCATTTCTGCTTTCAACACAGTATACAATTAATAATATCTCAATTATTACAATTCCCTAGTTAAAAAGAGCTTTTTTTTCTTTTGTGTTTTAAAATCTTGAACTCTCCTCTTTTGCCCTAAATAATTTTCCATTGTTTGCACTTACCTTTTTTGGTGAGGAAAAGGAAAATAAATCTGCTGCCTAATTTTCCAACGTTGCAAGCAAACCGCAAAGCCAACAGCCTGTTTTACTTTCAGTTTCGTTTTGAGCTTGGTTTGCACAAAGAGGAAAAAAAAACTGAGCAATTTAGCAAGAGCAGAGCCCTGTGCAAATCAGCTGAGAGGGGGAAGCCGAGCTAATTAACGTAGGGCGGCCCTTTGAAGCCCCGCGGCAAGAGTTTAAACAGGTTTTTTCCCTCTAGCCATCAGCGGGGATTCAGGAGGCAGCCGGGAACCAGGAGGCAGAATGAAAAATCGGGACTTTTTTAAAACGCCGCGGGACGCGGGACAAATTGCTCAAAAGCGGGACTGTCCCACCAAAAGCGGGACGTCTGGTCACCTTAGTTAAGGTCCCTCTATAGGTGCCCTTCAATAGATTATAACATGCCATCTCACACTTCTGTATTCAGTAGAGAGCGAGAGGAGGACCAGCATAACTATTTCATGTTATTATTTAGATTAGAAATGACTAGAAATAATGGATTTCTAGAATTCTCCCTTCAGAAATGCACTTGGCTCCATAACTTTAAAAGAACTACAGTGCGATACTATGCATTTTGATTCAAATTAAGGCCTCCTGTTGTGTGCAAATGGGAATTACTCCCAGTTAAGTATGTGTACCATAGCAGTAATTCAAACTTGGAGCTTCTGGATCTTATAAAGGGCATAATCACTGGAAGAAATTTTTTAACTTTCCAATACAGTAATGTTTATTAAAGAAAGGTCTGCAGCCTTTCATTATACAATCGTGGAACATTTTAAATCATATTATTTTTTCTCAATTTGAATAACCTGTATTCTTGATAACGGATGAAAGATCTCGTTGCACATACTGTTTCTGCTGTTTCCATATCAGCTCTAGGCCAGCTTGTTCCATGACATCAGGTCTTTCTGAGGGCTGAATTGGCATTTCTCTGTTTCCTTGCCAGTTCATCTGAAATGAGAGCAAAGTTGGCTTTGTGTGTTTGCTTTACAACACTAAGTCTTGTGAACAGTCTGTTTCTGGATCAGCTTTAGTCTTGTATCACAATGCCTCCCAGCTTCTGGGCGTAAACAAAACCTTATTGTATATCTGCTGCGTTTTAATTATCCTGTGAAAGAATAAAGGCAATGCTATCAGCCAGCTGGATCTTAATGATTCTTAGAGTATAGTCAGCTTCATATCTCCGTTAAAAAAAATAAACAAACTTAGTTTTTTGGTGGTTTGTATAGGCAAGCATTAATAACAATCCTTCTAGTCAGTTTCACAGTCCCTGTTTGAAAAACAAACAAATGATTCCAAACCTGTCCAGCTTGATTTTCCCTCCTTATGTAAGCAATGTTCACTGAACAGTTGTTTCACTACTCAGGCACTAGTCTAGGCTGAAGCCAGCAATTACTTCCTTCAATGCACACAGAATACAGTGGCTCTAAATTGCCACCATGCTTGAAACTATTATAAATTGTACTTGCCTACAAAAATAATGCTATGTTTTCCTTCCAGCATCTTAATCAAAAACAGAAAAAACAAAGGGTTTTATAGAAACCGGGTCTCCCCCAGTCAGCTAAAAATGCTGTATGTGTTGTCTGCTAACCTTTTATTTTAGTTTTCGTCTATCTGGAGCAGAAGTGCAGCAGTTTTCTACTACATCAGGAACTATGACTCAGGGGTCCATATATAGTGTGAGTCCTGGGGTTTTTTGGATTTTTTTTTTTTAATATCTCTTAATGGTTACTTGATGGGAGCATTGACTGACTACTGCTGTTCTCAGGCCGGCTTCAGCAACAGTGAAGACATTTGGAGACTGGCTTCCAAATAGTTGATCAGAGAGAAGGGGATGAAAATTGTGCAACAAAGAAGTGCCCGACACGAAAAGAAGGGTCATATTTTGATTACCAGAGTTGGATGTTGCTGTTCTTGTTTAAACAAGTCTATTTGTGCAACGTCTTTGGAATAGATAGAAGGGTGAAACCATGGCTTTATTATAACTAACTACACTAGTTCAAAAGACTGATGTGACTCATAAGGTGCATAACAGCAAAAAAAAAAAAAAGAATCTATGAATATGTTGAAGCCATTGAACATGTATAACTGGTTATTAAATCCAAAAGTGAATGCTAAAATTTATGAAGGTTTGCCACTACTTCAGTAATATCAGTCACAAATCCAATTAATTTGATCTACTGTGGAAAAATGGCTACCATACTTTTTGGAGTATAAGACACACTCCCCCCCAAAAAATAGGGTGGAAATGTTGGTGCATCTTATACACCGAATATAGCCTGTTAGATCAGGCGCAGGAAATGAAGACGTGACCAGCTCGATACATTAAGTAACTTTATTAGCTACAGTAACAAGACTGGCTGTGTGCTGCCGGAGCTCTCCTTATATTCGCTCCGGCAGACCCACCGCCCCTGACAGTAATTCAAACTTTCCGCCCAATGGCTGGCAGCCAATCCGGGCGGATGTCCTTATAAGGACATAACACTCCTCCCCTCCTAGTTAGAAAACAGTCACTCAAAGTTAATGAATGTCACATAATCGCGCAGGTACGCAGGACGCCTCGGCACCCTAGTTGACCTGCGCAGTCTCACTTCTTCATCGACGCCGACCTGGATGGACGGGGCTCCTGTGTCTCCTGGTTCCCTCCCCGGAACCGGGCTTGGTTCGGCTGGTGAGTGTGCGGGGTCACTCCCAGCGCCTCCAGCCGAACTGTGGACCTCAGACTGCTGGTTCTGATGGTCTTCCTCCTGGCCTGTGCATCGGTCGTCTCAGTGTGGCCGCTCGGTGCCGACCCGGGAAAAGCGTCTGAGTCTCGGTAAGTCCCTGGTTGTCACTTGCTCCTCCCTGGTCTCCCGGGCTCTGTGGTTCGGCTGCGGTTCAGTTTCTTGTTGTCGGGGTGTGTGTGTCTCGGATCGGTGCCCTCGGGACTGGTCTCTCGGTGGTAGGTGGTGCTGACTTTGGTCGTGGGATCCGACCTTGCAGGGGTAGTGCAGGCCTCCTTGGTCGGGGTGGCGGAGGCCTTCCTTGCCGGGCTGGTGTTGGCCTACCCCATCGGGTCGGCGGTGGTCGTCCTGGTCGGGTTGTTGTTGCGGGGCTACCTCCACAGGGTGGTGGAGGTCTCCCCTGCTGGGGTGGCACTGTCCTCCCTGGTCGGGGTGTTGTCGGCTTTCCCTTTGCCCTAGTCCCTGGTCTACCGCAGGTCGGTGGCTGGGATCTTCTGGGGTGGGGTGTTGTTGCTGGGCCGCCCTCTGTGCTGGGTGGAGGCCCCCCTCGCCGGGGTGTTGTGTGCCATCCTCACCCATGAGCTGTGGTGTGCCCACCTCAGGCGGTCCCCAGTCTACTGCGGTCCTTGGCTGGCAGTCCTCCTTGCTCTGGGCCCGTCTGCTGCCCCAGCTGGGTGGCCGGGGTTGACCTGGTTGAGAAGTCCCGGGTCTACTTCTCTGGCATCCCGCTGTCCTGGTCGGTTGGGTCTTTGCTTCCCCACCTCGCCGGGGTGTTGTTGGCCTGCCTTGCTGGGGTCTGGTGGGCTGACCTCGCCAGGGTGTTGTTGGCCAGCCTCGCCGGAGTGTTGTAGGCCTACCTCGCCGGAGTGTTGTAGGCCTACCTCGTTGGGGTGTTGTAGGGCTACCTCGTCGGGCTGGTTTTGTCCTACTTCCCTCCACCTTTTCCGGAGCTGGTCGATGTGACGTCTACAGACCTGTCCATCTTCCAGCTCCACTGTGTAGGACTTCGGGCCGGTTGAGCTTTCTATCTTCCCCTTCAGCCACTTCGGAGAGCCGTGGAAATTCAGTGCGAAAACCGGATCTCCTATGCTGAAGGCGCAAAGCGGGCGGCTGGCCGTTGCGGTCACTTCTGGGCTGTATTGTGGGTGCAGCCGGTCCAGTAGTGACCTCGGCCTTCTGCCCATCAACATCTCAGCTGGGCTCTTGTGGGTGGTGGCATGCGGCGTGATGTGCTGGGTGAGGAGGAAGTTGTCAATTCTTTTCTGCCAGTCACCCGTGCCCATCTTGGTGAGTGCCTCCTTGGTGAGTCTCACCATCTGTTCAGCCTGTCTGTTCCCAGCTGGCCTGTAAGGGGCGGACAGGGCATGGCGGATGCCCAGTCTGGCCAGGAATGCCTCCATGGCCAGGGACGTGAGTTGGGGCCCGTTGTCGGAGACCAGCACATCCGGCAGTCCATGGGTGGCAAAAAGGCGGCATAGAGCCCGGATCGTCGCTTCCGTTGTGGTAGATGCCATGGGTACCACCTCGAGCCATTTGGAGAAGGCATCGACGACGATGAGTAGGTGGCGCCCCTGCATCGGGACCCGCGAAGTCGATGTGGATCCTCGACTAGGGGTTGCTGGGGGTCTCCCACTTTGCTGTTTCGGCTTGGGGCGGCGCTGGGCGTACTTCTTGGCACGGGTCACATCTGGAGACCCATTCTTCGATGTCTCTGTCCAGTGATGGCCACCAGACGTAACTCCGTGCCAGGGCTTTCATGCAGACGATGCTGGGGTGCCCATTATGCAAGGTCTCTAGCGTTCTTCGTTGCAGAGTGCTGGGAATCAGCATCCTGTCTCCCCATAGCAAACAGCTCCTTTTGCTTCCTGACGAAGGGGCTGAATTTCTCCTCTGCCTTCTCCGTCGGCCACCCTCTGAGGATCCAGGATCTCACTTGGCGGAGTGTGGGGTCCTTTTGAGTGTGGACGGCCACATCTGCAGATGAGACTGGGCAGCTGTCGTCGTTGTCGATGTGGAAAACGTTGAGCGTGGGGGCTGGGTCTTCCACCAGATCCTTTGATGGGCATCTGCTCAGCGCGTCGGCATTTCCTATGGATGTGCCTGGCTGGTGAACGAGCCTGTAGGAATAGCCGGCTAGGAAGATGGCCCATCTTGTCATCCGCGGGGACATGAAGGTCGGGGTTGGTTGGTCGCCTGCGAGGAGTCCCAGGAGTGGCTTGTGGTCGGTCACTATGGTGAAGCTCCTCCCGTAGACGTACTCGTGGAACCGTCTGACTCCTGCGACGATGGCCAGAGCCTCTTTGTCCAGCTGGCTGTAGTTGCGTTCCGCGCTGGACATTGTCTTGGAAAAGTAGGCTATTGGGGCTTCTGAGCCATTAGGGAGTTCATGGCTGAGGACTGCCCCCACCCCGTATGGTGATGCATTGCAGGTGAGCTTGATTGGGAGCGTCTCGTTGTATTGTATGAGGACGCTTTTGGATGTTAAGAGTCCTTTGATGGCCCGGAATGCTGCTTCCTCCTCTTGGTCCCACTTCCAGGAAGCCGCTTTCCCCAGCAGGCGGTGGAGTGGCTCAGCAACTGTGGCTTTCTGTTTGAGGAACATGGCATAGAAGTTAAGCAATCCAAGGAATGCCTGAAGCTCCGTTTTGTTTTTTGGGCTAGGAGCTTCATGGATGGCTTTAACTTTTGATTTGGTGGGGTGGATGCCAGTGCTATCTATGAGATAGCCCAGGAACTCGACCTCCTGGACTCCTAAGATGCATTTATCTCTCCTGACTCTCAAGCCTTTGGCCTTGAAGCGCTGCAAGACAAGCCTGAGTCTTTCAAGTTGTGCCTGGGAATCTCCGGAGATTAGTACATCGTCAAAGTACGGCACCACCCCTGGAACGCCTTGGAGAAGGCGTTCCATCATTGATTGGAAGATGCCGGGGGCAGCGCTGACTCCAAATTGGAGACAGTTGCATTTGAATGCCCCCCTGTGGGTGACTATTGTTTGGGCCTCCGCCGTTTTTTCGTCGACTGGCAGTTGCTGGTAAGCCTGGGCCAGGTCCAGTTTGGCAAAAATTGAGCCAGTCCCCAGAGAATGCAGCAGATGTTGCACCACTGGGACTGGGTATGCGCTCTGTGCCAATGTCTTATTGATTGTACACTTATAGTTGGCGCAGTTGCGCACAGATCCATCATGCTTCATTGGGGTCACAATGGGGGTTTCCCATGAAGCATGATTGATAGGTTCCAGAACGCCCTGGGCGATCAGCTTATCTAGCTGCTCGTCTACTTTTGGCCACAAGGCAAACGGAACCCAGCGGGGCTTCAGCCTAATTGGGGTGATTCCCTTGTCCAAATTAAAGGAGATTGGCCTCCCCACAAATTTCCCCAGCTTACCATCGAAGACTTCTTTGAACTCTTCGATGAGGTTGTCGAATTCATCCCTCTGGATTTGATGGATGCCTCTGATCGATAACCCTAGCGGCTTGAACCACTCCACTCCTAGCAGGTTCGGTCGGCTGTGTTCCATGACTGTGATGGGAAGCTTGCCTTGGAAATCCTTGAAGGTGATGTGGAGAGTGGTTCTGCCCAGGACTCCGATGGGGTTTCCGCTGAAATCCACGAGCCTCGACCTCAGGGGTTTTAGCTGGTTCTTTTCACAGGATGGCTTCAGGCGCTTCAGCTGTTGCCAGTCCATAATGGAGTAGATGGAACCTGAATCTACCTCCATTGTGCACGGTGACCCCTCTGCCAGCAGTATCACGTTGAATTTCGTGGCACCATCGTCGCTTGTGTGGGCGATTGTGGTCTGGTGCACTGCTCTGCTGTGGGAATATTCATCGTCCCCGTGCCTGGACTGGTTTGAGGACCGTTTGGATGTCCTCTGGGTTTCTCTGCGGTTTTCGTGGAATCTTGGCCTGGGTTGTTCCGGGGCTGGATCTGCTGCTCTGCATGCTTCGGCTATGTGTCCCCTCTTCAGGCAGCGGCGGCAGGTCACGTCCCTCCATCTGCAGTTTGCCCTGGGGTGGTCGCCTTTGCAACTGCCGCATCATTCCCCCCGGTCGCCATGCTGAGGATTTTCCCGCCTGGGGGGGCGGAAAACCTTGTGGACGGCCATTTCCTCCTCGGATTCCGATGGCGTGTGGAGTCATCTGAGGAATTGGGGCCTGACTTGTGGATCTTGTGGACCCCTCTGGCCTTCACCATCGCGGCGGCCGCTTTCTTGGATGTCTCGGCGGCTGTGGCTTCTTCGAGGACTTCCTTGAGCGGGATTCTCTTGCAGCTCAGGAACTTCTTCTGGAGCCCCACATCTTGCATCCCGAAGACGATCCGGTCCCAGATGGCATTATCCACGTTGTCGAATTTGCAATTGGCAGCGATTTGGTGAAGCGCCACCACGAATTCTTTGATGGATTTACCTTCCCGTTGATTTCTTTGCTGGAAGGTGAATCTGTTGGCAATCGGGGTGCCTGTGGGTGCGTAGTGTTCCTGCAGGACTTCCTGCAGGTCACTCCAGGACATCACTTCAATGTCCCTAGGCGCCACGAGGTCAATGGCCATCTCCAGGACGTCGGAACCGCAGTGGGCCAGGAACAGGGCTCTCTTGCGCTCATCGTCGAGGTTCTGGTAGCCGTTCCCTCGAAGGAATTGCCGGAACCTGACCATGTACGACCTCCATTTCTCTCTTGCCGGGTCGAATGGGTTCAGCGAAGCGATCGGTGCTTGCGGGGTTGCCATTCATGCAGTTGAGTGGCTTCAGCTTGGTTAGGCGATCATGCCACGAGTCTTGCTCAGGTTCTCTTCTCTAGTCTTTCATCGCCAGTGTTAGATTAGGCGCAGGAAATGAAGACGTGACCAGCTCGATACATTAAGTAACTTTATTAGCTACAGTAACAAGACTGGCTGTGCGCTGCTGGAGCTCTCCTTATATTCGCTCCGGCAGACGCACCGCCCCTGACAGCAATTCAAACTTCCCGCCCGATGGCTGGCAGCCAATCCGGGCGGATGTCCTTATAAGGACATAACACAGCCATTTTTGGCCTCCCGAAGCCCCCCCCAGCGTGTCCCATGTTTCTGAAAAACAAGCCCGTTTTTCGCAAAAGTGGGGCACGCAGAGGCTTTGGGAGGCCTGCAGAGTGCTCCTGTGGGCTGGGGCGGGGGGGGGGGGAAACCGCTGCTGTTTTTGAAAAAAACAGGCAAAAAATGGACCGGTCTTTCGCAAAAATAGGGCATGCAGGGGGCCGAGGAGGGGAAAAACTTTTTTTTTTCTTGCTTACCTCTTGAAATCTTGGTGCATCTTATACACCAGTGCATCTTATAGTCCAAAAAATATGGTAGTTTTTAAAGAAAGAAAGAAAAGGAAAAGAAAATGATTATTGATGGAGAAACTTTGTCCTGGCATTGTTTTAAATTCAGTTATGAGATTCTTGATTGCAGACTATTTTTATGTCATGGCTTTCTCTATTAAGTCTACCCTCCCTTCTCTGAATTCCTCTGGCATCATAGCCAGAGTCTAATTACCTGGCTTCAGGGCACAAAACAAGATACATTAACATTATAGTACTGTAGCTTTTTTGTTCTGAGCTTTTTTAAAACAAAAAATTAAAATATCTAATTTCAGTAATCATCTTTGTATCCATTCATACATTCCTTAGAATTGCAGAAACTGTTGAGACATTGCCAAGCATTAGGCCGAATCTCCATCTTCATCTTCTGCTTTGATGCCTTCAGGTCAGCGTGGACCCTTTGTGACTGTCTGAACAAATCCCTGCAGTTTTCTTGGCAGGATTTTGCCACCACCTACAAAATGAGAAAGGGGATGGATGAATCTAGATGTTGACCAGATCCTATTGACTCTCTAGCAGCATATAAATTTAGCTTGATGCCTCTTTCAAATCCTTCTACTCCAGTGAAAGAATTGGCGCTCTTTTGAAGAGATTAAACTAATTATAAATACATGATAGAATTATCTCTACATTTTAAAAATTCTTTTCATCAGTTGAAGGAGATGGCAGGAACTTCGTTTGAAGAATATTCAAAAATTTTAGGATAAAACAAAGGAAAGAGGGCCTTCCTGCTATATAAGAAATTATAACCCATCAGATCCAGCAGGAGATGCATATTATAGGTCCCATCTGCCAAAGAATTCCATCTGATGGCAGCTAGGAGACAAGGCTTTTTTTGCCACAATACCTGCCTTTTGGTACAGCATCCCCACTGAGGAGGATGTTAGCCCCAACCTTCTCGGCCTTCCAGAAAGTTTTCAAGATATGTTGTTTAATCAGGCCTGAGGATCCCTCAATAGCAGGGACCCCACACAGTGGCTCCATCGCATGTAACATTATGATTTTAATCCTCTTGTAATTTGGTTTTAATAATTAGTTGAATTGCTTAATTGGTTCTATAATATGTGTACATCATTGGTTTTATTGTACACTTCCCAGAGTCATCTTGTGTAAGATAGACAGCCATATATACATTTGATAAAATAAATAAATGAGTAAACCCAGTAGTGGGTTTCAATTTTGTTCGCTAGCGGTTCGTTTTTGGGCGCATGCGCAGAGACATCCGGGCAGATGGGCGGAGCCTTCCGCCACTGCCGCTACCAGTTTGCCCAATCCAGGGTGAACCGGTAGCAACCCACCACTGGATTAATGTTCAGGTTTCATGTTGGAAGCCCTCTAATATGCTTTTCAGGAGATGATAGGCTATGATATTTGTGCAAGATCCAACACAGGTAATCTTCAAGTTACCATGGCAATTGGGACAGGAAATTCTGTTGCTAAACGGTGTGCTCATAAAATGTGACTGCATGTGACCGTATCACTTAGTTACAGCTTTCCCAGTAGACTGTGTAGGAAACAGAATAGAATAATTATCTCAATATAGGAAACTTTCAGTGTTTAGAAGTCCAGGAAAATGATCAGAAAATCAAAGATCAGAATTAGAAACTGCTGGTAATATTTTAGGTTTGGTAAAAGATGGATTAGGCATTTTCTGTGACAAAATGTTTATTCTTAATATTTCCCCCCTGAACATTACTGTTTTCTGTAGCTCTCTGACATAGTAGAAGTAGTAGGTGTTTATCAAGATACGCATTGTTACCTGATTATAGTCTTACTGGTTTCTTTTTTTCACCAACATTAACTTTTATCTGCCCCTTTTTCTTAAACAGGCAAAAACGAAGAAAGGATACATTCTTTATAATTCAGCACTTGTAACTCCGTTTTAAAAGAATTCAAGCAGTCATATCTCTACCATAATTAATTAAGTTTTGCTAAACAAAGTACAGCTATATGTATTTCAGGAAAATATAAATAATGAGAAAAGAACTATCCGTAAACCTGATTAACCATTCCTATTAATATAAACAGTTGTGCCTGCTTTCAATAGCAGATTGTTTAAGTAGTCTGGTCCCATAACCTCTCTGCCCTCAAGTCAGTAGAGTGTTTATATTTTAGAAAATGTGCAAACAATGATTCCCTAGCCCATTATCTTAAATATTGCACTTAGCCTCTTCATGCATTTTAATATCTCTATTGCAGTATTTCTATTCTATATTGCTGTTTATATGAGCATCATTCAATGATGGAGACAATGTTGGCATACATGCTGTAAAATCGGAGAATAATATCTTATTGTCTGTAGAGTGGAACACGATACCTACCTACAGAGAAAAAGTCTCTGTAGGAGATACAGTATCATCCATACCAGTCCCTGACTGTGATTTTAAATGTGTTCAGTTTTGTTCCAACTTTTCTTAATAATCTTTGACTGGCTTAATGGAACATTTATAGTAATAAATAAAGCAATATTCTGAGCCATCATTCTGAGGATCACCACTTTAAAAACAAACAAACCCTGAATCTTGATGCTGTAGACTTTTGTTTTTCTTCTTTGTGTGGAAAACATTTCAAAAAAAAACTTTCTAATATTGTTGTTAATTCAAAGTCAGAGGTGGTTCCAGAAGGTCCTGACCAGTTCTGGAGAACTAGTAGTGGAAATTTTGAGTAGTTTGGAGAACCGGTAGTAAAAATTCTGACTGGCCCCATCCCCATCTATTCTCTGCCTCCCAAGTGCCAGCTGATTGGGAGGAAATGGGGATTTTGCAGTAACCTTCCCCTGGACTGGGGACAGAATGGAGATTTTACAGTATCTTTCCCCTGGAGTGGGGTGGGAATGGAGATTTTACAGTATCTTTCCCCTGGAGTGGGGTGGGAATGGAGATTTTACAGTATCCTTCCCCTGCCAGCCCACCAAGCCATGCCCACCAAGCCATGCCACGCCCACCAAGACACACCCACAGAAACGGTATTAAAAAAGTTTGAAACCCACTACTGTTCAAAGTATTATTGATATTGAACTAGTGGACCACGATTTAAGTATGAGCCAGCACTGTGCTGTAGCTGCCAAAAAAACCAGTGCAGTCCCAGGCTGCATCAACAGAAGGATAGCGTCAAGACGAGAAGTGATAGTACTGCTCTATTGGCACTAGTGAGGTCACACTTGGAATACTGTGTCCAGTTCTGGTCTCCATAATACCAAAAAAAAAAAAAAAAAATTGCCGAGAGTATGCAGAGACGACTAATAAAAATGATAAGGATCTGGAGGCTAAATCAAACGATTATCAGTTAAGGGATCTAGGAATTTCTAGCCTTACGAAGAGAATGATTAGAAGTGACATGAAAGTTGTCTTCCAGTACTTAAGGGGATGTCACAAAGAAGAGGGTGTTGATTTATTCTCCAAAGCGCCTAAGGATAGGACAAGAAGCAATGGATGGAAGCTTGTTAAAGAAATCCAATCTAAAACTAAGGAAAAATTTCCTTACAGTAACAATTAATCAATGCAACAACTTGGCACCTGGAGTTGTGGGTGCTCTGAGCTGGAGATTTTCAAGAATAATTGGACAAACATTTGTCCAGGATGGTATAAGGTTTCCTGTCTTGAGTAAGGGGTTGGAAGACCTCCAAGGTCTCTTATTCCCATGATTTCCCTAAAATAATTCCATAACAATAAAGTCTATGAAATCATCATAAACATAAGAAAATAAATAAGGGATGACTATATGTATTCTGATTTTAATTTGTAATCTGAATTAAGCAGAAACAGAATTTGAAGAAATCACAAACTTCTATTAAGAACATCCTAAAATATGTTTACTCAAATAAATGCCACTGAATATGAAGTGTGATCAGAATTGTTGCCTAGTAACAAAATTAACATGTTAGACAAGAACTAAAATAAATGTGGCAAGATAACTAATATGAAACAAATGCAGTAATAATGCAGATATATCTTTCAGGAGAACCAATCTTTTCAAAATTCAGTCTTTTGAAATATTTCTTACCTGAATATTTTGCTGTGTAATCATAATAGAAATCAAATTACATCTGTTGTATGTGACAAAATCAGCAATGTTGACCTTGAAAATCCAGCACACAGTGAAGATGTTAATTGAGAAGAGTAGAACAGGCAATTAACAGTATTAATTCAAGAGGAATCTGCAGGCAAACAATAGCTTATGAACAATCACAAGATTCTTGGCCTGTGGAAAGGTTTAAGTGTGTCTACTGATGTAGAATGTGTGCCTACAATCCCTCCTATTGTGCATTCTACCTCTTCTCTCAGATTTCTTGGCAAAGGAGTTATTCAGGTCTGAATCTTTGTCACAAAAAAGGCTGCATGGGCTTTCTACAAGTCTTTTGTAGCCTGATGCATTGTGTGGTCTTGTTAGTCATTCAAAGTAGGCCAGACCTAAGAACCAGAGTTATGGGTAATTATTCTACTTCTCTTATAAGATGACAGCAACAGAATCTTGCAGTGGGCTCCCCCTCCCTTTATTTTCATTAGAGCTAGGGAGAGTCACATCTGAGATGCTTTTGCAAATTACATTTCTGCACTGTACTCAAATTTCATTTATCTGGCCACTGTCTGAGTCTTCCTCCTGTTTCTCAGAGTTATTTCTACTGCCCATTACAGATCTCTTGTACCTCCCAAAATAATGTTTTGAGGTACAAAAGGAGTTCACAATTTCTAGATGGACCATGGAATGATAACTGGGGACTGATAGAGTTGTAGTAGAATCTAGTGCCTCTAGAGATGATTGAGATAAATTTGGACATGTTAGATGTTGTGTTTATTACCGTTTAGGTTTGTATGCTCATGTTGTGTCCTCACTATGATAAGTTTATTAATTCCCACTGAAGGTAGTCCACAGGTAGACATTTCTACCAGTATAGTCTTTGACATTTGGTTTAGGTGGAATTTCTAGGGAACCTAACAATGTATAATCAGTATTAATGAGGGACGGCGGGTTATAGGGAATTTTCCATCCTCTCAAATTGAGTGGGTGTGTAGCATATAACAGCTAATCTCTTAATATCATAACTTATTCTCAACAATGTTTGAAATATTTTGCAAATTAATATTAGAAGGAAAGCAGTATGATACTGATAGCCCAGAGACTAACTTTAACTGAAACAAAGAAACAAAAAATGTTCTACAAAGACAAATGAATATAATGAATACTCCCACTCCCACGTTTTGATTACAATTTATTTTATTATAATTTATTGTAATAAAAATTCTTATATTGTGGAATCCTTGGTGTTCTTTGAGCTTGGTTGTTTGCTTGCAGATATTTTATTACCCAACTACTGTAGGTATTGTCATCAGTGTGAATGAGTGTGAGATTTTCTCCTTGTTTATACACAGTAGTGTGGTGGAATGTGCAGCTGGAGAAGGTGTGTGTGTGTGTGTGCGTGTGTATGTGTGTAGGAATCTCGGCAATTCCACAATTGCATCCTAGAGAAGAGGCAACATATTCCAGAGAGAGGCTCAAAATAAGAGACTATGCAGTCATGAACCGGATTGGGAAGGGAGGAAAACGTTTGTGGTAGCCCCACGTTAGAGTCTCCCAGAGTATAGCTATTAGGTTAGAAGGTTATAGCTTTCATCTGGGGAGATTGGATTTCATTGTATGGTCTTTGGGCTTAGGCCTGACAAAAAGTTTGCCCAGCCAGTGTTGTTGGGAGTGTATTTTTCTCCTTGGTGTTTCCTTGATTAGGGTATTGTTTTCTCCTTGATTGTTTGTTTGGTGTTAATCATTGCTTATGTGATTGTTGGCTATTGAAGAGGATGTGATTTGGTCTTTTTGTTTCCTTATCTTTTTTTTTTGTCTCCTTTGAATAGTGTTTATATATGGCTTATTTCTATGTGTCTATTGATGGCTGATTTGTCTGAATACCAAACAGTCAGGAATTCCCTTGTGTTTTGGGATTTGGTTTGGTTAGGATGCTGGCTGGGTAATGAAATGTTTGCAAGCAAGCAACCAAGCTCAGAGAGCACCAAGGACTTCATATTTTCAACCCTGAGCTACTATATTCTCTTCTATTGAAAATATTATACTTTGTATAAGTTCTCTATAAACAAGCTTTTATGAAAGTGCAGGAAAATTTAGTTGATAATATCTTGCATGGGTAGTGAAATTGGGTTTTGTATTTTCCGTATTTTGCTCCATAGTGAGTATGAACATGGCAAGAAAAGCAGCAACAGTAGTTTCTAGAATTCCTGTTTCTAATAGGAAAATATAGTTGCCATGTTAATGCAATCTGCCAGTCTAAATGACTGAAGCATGTGAAAAAATGACAGAACAACAATTAATTCATTGATGAATAATTTGCCATATTAGGAAACTATAAGCAGAACTGAAATTTTATAGAATATATTCATATTATATCATTGCTTTTATGATCAACCCCAATCTTTTCTAGGTGATCCGTCCTCTTCAGGATGTTCTTTTGATACAAAAGACCCAGTTGTCCTAATAATGTGCAAATTCATTTACTGCAAAAAAAAAAAAGTATAAATAATTTACTTTCTACACCAATTCTGAGGATCCAAGAATATCTTAGATGTAGGATGGACCTAGGCAATCACTCTTTAATTCAGAGCACAATCAATACGTACAATGTTTTCAGCATTGGGAGCACCACAAAGCAATAGCAATAGCAATAACACTTAGACTTATATACCGCTTCATAATATACAGCCCTCTCTAAGTGGTTTACAGAGTCAGCATACTGCCCCCAACAATCTGGGTCCTCATTTTACCGACCTCAGAAGGATGGACAGCTGAGTCAGCCTTGAACCGGTGAGACCTGAACTGCCAAACTACTGGCAGCCGGTGATCAGCAGAAGTAGCCTGCAGTACTGCATTCTAACCACTGCGCCACCAAGGCTCATACATTCAATTTTTTTTTTTGCAAAAAAACCAAACAAACATCTTGTGCCTTACCACAGAACTGGTTGTTCAAACCAACTCTAGAGAGAGCTCTTCCAAGATGTTGGAGCATGTAAACCTTTAATTTGTATTTGTATCTGAAAACCTGATTTATATTGTACCAGCCACTTCAAGGTCTTATCACGTTTAAGAGATATTAGGTCAACATCACCCAGCACCCTTTGTTTTAAACTTTTCTTGGCCTTAGGTCTGCTTGAACTGAGAATCAATCAGAGAATTTGAAATGTTGTTTGCCATTGAAAAGATGGCATAAGATAACCACACATATTGAATTATACTATCTACATTATGTTCTGGCAGCCCCTGAATTTCAGTAGCCCCACTTTATGAAATTCTGGTCTTAACACAAAGGCTTACAAAACTGATGGCCACGATTTTTGCACAAGCACTCAGCACACAATTCAGCCTGGAACTGAATCCTTGTGTAACACACCACTAATGTTGACTTTCAGTGACACCATGGAAATCCAGAAGGCTTTCAGCAGCGTTCAGAATTCTCAACTTCAATCAGGTTAAGGTTGGAGGAATATGTTAAAGGTATATACAGCATTTCCTAAAGTCACCTTCAATAAAAGGAAATTCTTTATCCTGACATATAAATTCCAACATAAATGTATCAATAAATTGCTAGTAATGAGACTGACAGAATTCCTGTTCCCCATCCCTGAAAAAAGCACTATTGGCTGGGCATTTTGATATATACATTCTGCTGTAAATGATAACATCCATTTTTAATGAAACAATAAAGCTATTTGAACTGGTCTCTGTAGAAGAATGTGATGGTAGAACCCCAAGTTGTGGCTACTACTAGTGTACTCTTTGACTTTAGTAGCAATTGAGATGGGATGATAGTGGGCACAACATTTTTATGGTTTTTAATTAGAGCCACGCAGTAGAAATTGCTGTCTTTTTAACATTAAGGTAAAAGTAAAGGTTCTCCTCGCACATATGTGCTAGTCATTCCCGACTCTAGGGGGTGGTGCTCATCTCCGTTTCAAAGCCAAAGAGCCAGTGTTGTCCGAAGACGTGTCTGTGGTCATGTAGCCGGCATGACTAAATGCCAAAGACGCATGGAACACTGTTACTTTCCCACCAAAGGTGGTCCCTATTTTTCTACTTGCATTTTTTACGTGCTTTCAAACTGCTAGGTTGGCAGAAGCTGGGACAAGTAATGGGAACTCACCCCATTACGTGGCGCTAGGGATTCAAACCACTGAGCCACCACGTCCCTTCCTTAACATTATAGTATTTTAATTATTTCATTTTTGTTGGCATCAAAAATTATTTCCTTGCTCCTTATGCACTATTCTAGAGTAAGGTGTGAAATAATCACATAGCACCTTGGGAATGTATCCCTTCTACTATTTGCATCTCTCTCTCTCTCTCTCTCTCTCTCTGTGTGTGTGTGTATTCAGGTGTGCAATATTTGCTTCCAATAAACAGCTAAACAGTGGGTCTGTGGTCATAAAAATTAGTATAACTAAAAGGGAAAGTCAATATCAGAAAGGTATAAATAAACCTTTAATGAACTTAACACATGAATAAATGGATAAATACTAGTTTTGCTGGGCTTTTAAATATTTCCACTGGTTTTAAAGAGGAGCTAGTACATCAGATGTTAACCCATGCAGGTGTTTATCTCAGTTTCCTTTCCTATGGAAGAAAAATGGAGCAATGTTGAGCTGCAAAACATTTGCATTTGCATTTGTAAATATAAATGTTATATCATAGCCACACACCCACACATCTGCATCATATCTATCTGGAGCTGGTGTCCTTATGTGAAGGGCAGAAAAGGAGTAAGGAATAGTAAGCAAAAAGGTTAAACACATGAGATAAGAGTGTAGAAAAGGAAATCTAGTCAAATCTAGTTTGCATCAACAACATTCCCTAACAATTTTCTATACCTTTCTATCCTTGTAAGACCTCTTTGCTTCCATTTATAAATAGGACAAAGTGGGAAGACATGAGGAAGAAAATATAAAGTCTGAAAAATGTTTTATAGCAACTGAAAGAAAGAAAAAAGAAAACTGCATGAGATTAGAAGGCTATAATAAGGAACTCTCCATTTCTCTTTGTGTTTTTTTATTACCTACCCTTATTACACATCAACTATATTTTTAAACAATCTCTCTTCATAATGAAATCTTCATATGCCTTTGAGCATTTTTCTTAGTCACTTCCCAATTGCTCCTATTTTTGCTAGGCTTAGACACAATCAGTACATTTTATTTAGAAACTGTCACTATGTTACTGACACTGCACAATTTTATTATCAGCAGTGTTCAAGCAAACACAAATCAAAGTAGGTCAGTTACAGTTTTATGTGGGAAACCAAATCACTTAAAAGAGATCCATAGATAATTTCATCATACGGTTCAAAGCATTCCAAGCTACACCTTGATCTAATGAAATACAATTCCAAGCAAAATCCTTTTGTTTTCCTTCTTTTCTTCCCTCCCGCCTCCCATTCTTCCTTCAAAGGGCTTTGCTTTCTACAATCTCTTTGCCACGATACAGTCTGCCAGTCGAGTAATTACATTCAAAATAACCATTCTTTTTTTCTGGCAGTTTTAGAAGCAGGTAAGCAGTAATATTTTTTTATAATTAGTCACATATAATCCCTTGTTCAATTTTCTAAAACAAAAATAAACTAATGATAGGCCAACTCAACTGCAAATTATATCATCATTAGGCTGACTAGTTTGAGAGATCTCAGTAGAGCAATAATAGCTTAATTCATATTGGCTGTTATCCTATATCATTATGCTTAACTGTGGCTTCTGCACATTTTCACACTGCTGATTTCCAGGGTGGCAGCCTAATAATTAGAACCTGCCTGAGCATCATTAGCATAAACAAACCCTGCAGCCATTTCTTTACCATTAAGTAATCCTAAAAAATGCACATTCCTAGAAGTTATTTGTATCTATCCAGGTTGTCTTTATGGTGTTCAGAATGCAACACAAAACATTATTTCTAGATCCTTCATGCAAATTCATGCAGGTGTCAGAATTAAGGAGAAAACAAACCTATTTAATATGCACTCATTCTGGTTGTTTAATATCTCAGTTCTAAAGATATATGAAACACTTTGAGGACATAATTTGTCTTAAAGTCTTAATATTTGCTGCCTATAAAATGGTATTCTCTTCGATGTATTGTTTACAACTATGATGTTCCTGACACAAATTAGAAAGTGAAACTTCATTACAGTTTATCTTTTGTAATACTTAATACTCAAGAGAAACGTCCTAAAAACATTCTAAGAAATGACAATATTTTACAACGTAAGTCAAGTCAAATCAAGAAATTAGCCCAGTATGAAAGCAATAATAATAAACCCAGAAACAGCAATGATGAAACTTGGGATTCCAAACATTTAATATCTGTTGAAATAAATAGAGCTTGCTTTTAAAATAAAACTGTTTTAAAATTTAAAAGGGAAACCTACGCAGGTCTAGGTGCAACAAAATCCTATTGGTTTCAGTGAAAAATCTTCATTTCCTTCATTTCTAGGTAAATGTATATGCTTGCACCCTAAGTAATATTTCTATATGTGAATTTCAGAATGTGTTCTCTTTGCGTCTGAACTTGTCTCACAGGTATCATGATTGGAGATTAAAATTAAAGTATGAAGCAATATGTATAGGATACTTAACTTGTAATTATATACGATGCTAATTTACCACCCATAAGTAAAACGTAATCTATAACAATACATTGGTAGTACAATTTATGTACAGTTCTCAGAATTTCTTTTTGTTTATGGTCTCCCTAATGTGTACCATGACTTATTATTATTAATATAATCACTCATAAATCTGAGCACTTTCTGCAGTGTGTATTGCTTCTCATTATATGCTTACAACACTTCAATGAAGTTGGTCGCAATTATTCCCACTGCAGGAATGGACAATTAGGTTGAGAAATACCAACTTGCTCAAGCTCATCCAGTGAATCCAAGTGAGCTAACACATAAATCTTTAACAACACTAGTTTTATTTTATTCCCTGAACTTAAGGATATGGGAAGGCCCAGTTTAAAATTTTTAGTACAGTTTAATGGAATAAATATAATTTAAAAGCCATATTGCACTCTTAACTTTAATAGAGAAATTAATAGAGAAATTTCTATTAAGCAAGGGCAATCAATTACATTTCTTCTATTTTTGTATTATGTTATTGGCAGGTAGGGGAAAGTCACTAGCAATCTTTTGCAGTCTCATTACTATTTGTCACAATTTAACCCACTCAACATTTACCTGTAGTAAGACCCAAGTATTATTTACAATGCTTTAAATTTATTATACATTAAATGCACCATAACATTATGATCTAGCCCTTCTACT
Organism: Arizona elegans; assembly: GCA_022577455.1. Taxonomy (NCBI): domain Eukaryota; kingdom Metazoa; phylum Chordata; class Lepidosauria; order Squamata; family Colubridae; genus Arizona; species Arizona elegans. Next base: position 215,581,384 of record JAKOOJ010000001.1, on the reverse strand, counting down.
CCATCATATCTTTTAAGAGAAGGGTGTAAGGCAATACATTATTTATTTCATGCTACTTGCCACAGCTGTAAGAATCCATCTGAAGTGCTTGGCCAGATCTCAATATAGGATATATAATTTTACTGTAAGAATTCGGGTTTTTTAAAAGTTCAATTTGACTATCAGGCATTCTAGTAGATTAAGTAAGGATGTCAAAAGTGTGTGCTCCGTGGAATAAAAAAGCCAGCTCAAATTATTTATTGATTTACTTGCAAAGAGACAATGGAGACTATAGTTTAAGAAAGGCAAAAAATATTGAATTCTAGCACCAAACTGTTGTTAAAGAATTTGTATGCTGCATCAGTTAGAGGTTACATCAGCGGGAAGATAATTTATAGGCCAAATCCAAAGAGCAATTTCCATTTGTAAATGGGTGTTTTCCCAATTCCCATTTTCTTTGTAGATCAGATCTACATTATTGAAAATCTTTTCAGACTTCTGATTACATCATTCAAAGCCCAAACCAAAGCTGGAGCACTAAATATGAAGTCTCTTCAGCTTCTGAAACATTTTTGAAACCTCCTAGAAAGTATGAATATTTTAAAGAAAGATAAAACTCTGAGGAATGGATGGCTGAAAAACACAATAAAATCCTTGCATTTAGAGACCTTGTAATTCATTTCAGGCAGTCAGAATAGAATAACTGTCTCCAATCTGGTGCCCTCTAGGGGTATTAAACACTATATTAATTCCTAAATTAACTCCTTAACTCCTTAATTCCAAGGATGCATGTCAAAGATTGACTGAGATTTATGAGAATTTAGGCCCAGCACAGTTGGAGGCCCAACAAAAACTGTGGTGGGTAAGCTAGTATATTTCACATGATTTTTTTTTCATTCATAGCTATTTCCCATGGCATTGCCTCATCAAAAGAACATCAAAAGAACAGCCAGTATTTCTGGAGAATTCTCAAGTATGAAGAGTTATCTCATGGTTTTGGAAACTAATCAGCACATATATTAAATTCACTGTGGGCATCCGATCAATGACTCATGTGATTAGAGGAGCAATTAAATCAAATAATCTTCGTATGTTTAAAAAAAAAAGAATTAAACTTGGCAAAAATGCAAAGCATGTTTAAAAAGACAAGAGCAGCACTAACACAAGCCTTATTAACAGCTAAAAAGGAAAAAAAAGCTCAAAGATATGACATGGAAAATGAAACAGATTGTGTTCTATAAAAGTACAGTTCTCCCTGGAAAAATAAAGAGAGTAGATTTCCCTCATAAAGCTGTCTCCTGGGACAGTCTAAGAGTTTATTTATTAATTTTGATCATGCCCTTCACAAATAATTCAAGCGGCGAACATATCCAAACACACCTTCTTCCTCCTACCCTTCACACAACAACAACAATTCTGTGAGGCTGAGAGACAGTGCCTGGCCCAAAATCACCCACCTGGCTAAGGTGGGATTTGAACTCTCGGTTTCCCACTTTTTAGCCTGGTGCCTTAACCACTAGACCAAATTGGATCTTACAGAGTTGCTGTTGTGGGGACATAGGAAAAGGAAGGGGTGTTGGATATATTTGCCACCTTGAGTTATTTGTAAAGTTAAATAAATAAGTACCAAGACAAATGTAGAAAATGAAAATGGAATTTGTCTAGTTTGGCCCTTGTTGATAACGGCACAAAGTATATGTTTTATCTTAACTTAGAAATAAAGGATAGTGGTGATACATTGCAGAAAGTCAATTTCTTAATTAAATATATGGCCCTGATATTTAGTGCTGCAAAGTTTTAAAATTTGAATGCCCTCTACTTGGACTGTCACCAAGGTGTGTTCATTCTCATTTAAAAGGTTTGGAATTGAAAAAAAAAATTACAACAATCAAGGAATGAATAGAAGAATAATATAACACTTTCCATCATTGTCAAATATTGAATTATATATTCATGTGTTCCCTTGAAGAAAGATATGTCTGTTGTGCTGCTTTTTATATACAACTCAATTTCAACATTTTAAAGGTTTCTCTCTTTTTAAATAATTTCCTACATTTCTGATGTTTAAACTTCAGCATTAGTGTTTATATAGCCAAAATACCCTTATTTTTAAAGCCAAATGACATGATCTCAAAATATGAATTATGCTTACTGACCCCTGAGCTAATAAATACCATATGTAGTAGAATAACCTACAAAAACCTCAGTAAGTATTTTGTAATACAGATGCAAGGATTAGAGAAGAAAAAGTATTACCCAATTATCATTTACCCATTTAATGAGACAGCAACCTTTACTAAAGCAACATAAAAGCAAGACAAAGGAGATGGGGACCTACAATGCATTCCAGGCAGTGTCATCTGTTTTGGGTAGTATCTATTTATTTATTTATTTTTATTTATTTGTTCCTATTTCTATACTGCCCTTCTCCAAATAGGACTCAGGGCGGTGAACAGCCAAAGTAAAAAACAAAACATACAAAATTTAAAAGCAGTTTAAAATAATTAAATATTTTGGCCGTAAATTAAAACAACCCAATTTAAAAAACCAATTTAAAACTTAACTCAAGCCAGCCCAGCTAGTTGAAATAAATGGGTTTTCAGGGCCCGACGAAAAATCCGGAGGTCTGTTATTGTACGTATCTCTGGAACTGGTGATATGAAAAATAGGTGATAAAGACATACAGCAATACTAAACTTGAGAATGTTTGGAAGTTAATTGGAATAAAAGAAAAGATGAATAATTGAACCTGTGACAGGAGAAATCCCCATCCTGTCTATAATGTGTTTTGATCCCCATATGGGTTTTTGCTGGAATAATTTAGATTCTCTGTGATTTGTCTGATACACACCACTGTCAAGGCCTCCAAAGAGTATCAGAGTAAAAGTAGCATGTCTGTCAATACCTCACTCGGACAAATGGCCTCTGGTTGCAGCATCAAACTGAAACATTTTAAATGTACACCATGAGGTGTCCCTTGGTTTTGGCTTTTGGCAGAAATGATTTATATGGAAAATATAAATAAATAAAAATAATTAAAAATAAAATAAAAAGTGAACCGCTCCAAACTCGATTGCAGAAAATATGACTTCAGCAACAGAGTGGGCAATGCCTGGAATGCACTACCTGACTCTGGTTTCTTCCCAAAACCCCCAAAATTTTAACCTAAGACTGTCTATCGTGGACTTCACCCCATTCCTAAGAGGTCTGTAAGGGACGTGCATAAGAGCACCAGCGTGCCTACCATCCCTGGCCTAATGTTCCCTTTATTTGTATTCATTTTATGTATTCAATTCATGCTTATACTTATATATATTATCTAATACATACTTGACAAATATAAATAAATAAATAAATAAATAAATAAATAAATAAATAAATTAAGTACTGGAATCATTTCTCAATAGTCTACAGGTTTGGCCTTTGAGCATCACACATTCATTAGCTTCTCTTTACTTGATTTTGCTGGGAGCCTTCTTTCATTCTTCTCTCCCATTGTTCCTAACTGCATAATGCTGTGTTAATCTATTTCTGATCTCTGACTCATAATTTCCTGAATTTAATATTTTCAGGGTTTGACAGAAGTATCATTTTAATTGCTCTGAGATTCAAAGGATTGTTCATGGTGCATTTACGTACTCAAAACACCTGCAGGCCACCGTGCCTTTAATTTAGATTAGATTAGCAAGTTTAACTTGTTTTGAAATACTAATACAATTAGTATAAGCATGTATTCTGTGTACATAATTGGGATTGGGAAATACAGTGAACTCTTAATCCTTCCCCCACTTAGTTGGTTAACAATATCAAAATAATAAACACATATCATTTACCTCATTTATGGATAAAACTGACAAATGATATATTCAATCTGGCTTCTGAGTTTTTAAGAGGAGTTTATCTGCAGATCATGCTGTAGAATAATGTTTCTCTTCCCACTATAAAAGGCTAATTTCCGTGGATTATCCTTTTACCCAAGCAAGGTTTGTTTTGGTCATCTAGAAATTCTGAGTGTGGATTAACATAAAATATCAGATGTATAATACTTTAAGTTTTGAAACATACAGCCATATATCTTTAGAACACACACAGACACACACACACTCCATTCTCAGCTTGGGGACTTGTATCTGAGCTGGCAAACTGCCAATCTTGGGCTGCACTGGACCCTGGGTGGGTGGGGAGAGAGTCAAGCAAGGATGGTGACAGGGTGACTCGCTCCCAATCGCAAAAAGCAGGCTAAGTTCCGGGCTGGACACTCCAGCAGGAAGAGAGCACATCTTTCTCCTTCTATCCTGGCAAGTTTTTACAGAGGCACGATTGAGAGCGTTTTAACAAACTGCATCACTGTTTGGTTTGGTGGCTGCAGTTAGATAGAAAGTCCATTCAGAGAGTGGTAAGGAAAGCTGAGAAGATTATAGGAAGCTCCCTTCCTGTCATTCAGGATATTGCTTATAAGCGCTATGCGCTTACAGCGTAAAACATTGTCAGAGACCCCACAAACCCACTTCACAGTCTGTTTCTGTTGCTCCCCTCTGGGAAGAGGTTTCAAAGTATTTGTAACAGGACTACCAGATTCCTTAACAGCTTTGTTCCCTATGCCATCCGTCTGGCAAACTTGCAAGATTTGTTTCTCTTGCCATGTGCATGTACACATCCAAACTAAACTGTGTTGTTTCTCCATGTCATATAGTATATGTGGGTATATGCATAATTTTGTATTTATTTATTTACTTATTTATTTAGTCATGTATATGTAGTGTATATTGGAGATGGAGACCCTTTGAGAGCTTTATGCAATGAAATTTCATTTTAATGTATGCCGATTAGTGTACATTCAAAGTGACAATAAAGTAAAGTTATTCTAAGTCTATGACTAAGAGCCTTCACAGCGATGGCTGTCGGGAGGTTGCTGCGGCAAGGTGGCAGCAGCAAAGTGGCAGCAGTGAATGGTCCTAGATCAGGGGTGTCAAACTCACAGCATCATGCTGGCGTCATGTGATGTATCAGGACTTTTTCCCCCTTCGCTAAACCGAGCGTGGCCGTGGCCAGTGCGTGATGCATCCAGCCCATGGGCCTAGAGCCTACATGAGGATTTGTTGGCGATCTTCGTTGATCACCTAGATTCATTTATTCACTTCTTTTTTTGGCAAGTATTTTTTATTATAAGAAGATTTTACATAGATTTTAAATAAACTACAGAAATACAAAAGAAAATGTACGAAAAAAAAAAGATAAAAGGTAGCCTAAAAGGGAGAGAAAGAAATATAAAGAAGTGACTTTCTATCCTCTTTGCAGCAATTCCAAAAACAGTAATTGTCATATCTACCTTCTAAAATTACAGGAAGGTTTGCTTCTTTCCCTAAGCAAACCTTGTCAGTGAGTAAATCCTAAAACTGCCAGTTCATTTTTATCCATTTTCATGTGTTATCAGGAAAGGCAGGTAGAAAAATAAGTTAACAGGGCACTAATATATGCATGTTAGAGTTGACTGAGATCTGAAATTCTGGCTCATTTATGTATGTGGAAGAGATCTTCACTTTAAGCAATGAAAAATAAATACATCAGGACTGTTGGTAGGATGGAAGGTGTATGGTTTTTTTCCCCTTACAAAAAAGATTTTAACGCAACTATAATTAGTAGCTGGGATCTGATTGAAACCTCCAACTTCTTTCAATTAAGAGCAAGACCTGAGACAAACTGCCTGCTTATTCACCACCTACTGAATGACCTCATTTCTCTGGTATAATCCATCACCAATTATATCCTGACAGATTATTTTTTCAAAATGATTAGCATCCTCTGCATTATTCTGGTGGAGTCATAGGTGATGTATCCAATGTTAAAACTCAAACAAAAATAAGGAAATGAAACCATTTCCTTGATAGAAATGGCCTCCATTAACAAATCACTTAACTATATTTTCATTTTGATCCCTTTCGTTTCCAATCACATGACAAAAGAGAACTAATTTAATTTAATTTAATTTAATTTATCGCATTTCTATTTCTATAACTAGTTTGGGGAAAAAATTATTTCCCACCATTTTATTTCCTGAAGTATTTTAAAGATTGATTTTGTGGGAACCATTTTTCAATGCTGTAGTCAAAAGGTTTTGTGGTGCTCTGTTTCTGAAAAGATTCTCAGGGGGTGATGTAACAGCAGAAGCTTGCATAGATTATCTTTTTTTGGCAGTTGTGCAATGTGATTATACCAGTATTACAGAACATCCACTGAGAACAAGAGCAATTGTTGGCAGCCGTTGTTATAAACCAACTATATTTGTTGCGATGTGCCACACATGTTCATTCTTTCTCTTTTGCTTTTTAGTCCATAAATGAAATTGCTGGAGTAAGTTGTCTAGAATTATGGTGTAGATTGTTATTGGTAAAATAATGCACTCAGCATTATTTTTCTTTTCCAACTGAATCAGATGTTACCTTTTTGAATGACTAAGTTTGATGGCATGAAGAAACACTTGTATTAGAAACAAGATGAGAAGGAATGACTCAGGTTAAGAGATCATAAAATAAGCTTAATTGTAGAAATGGTGGGAGTTCTAGGTTAGCAATGTTTCACCTCTTAAAAGAGAAGATTTACAGTTTGTTGATTCTCTGGCATCTAGGTCTACTCCGGCATTTCATACCTGTCATAGTTTAGTTTTCCCTTGAAACTTTCAACAGGACCATTGAGTGTTGTAAGGAGAACTAATACAAGAGACACTTGGGGACTTCAGAATGGATCAGAATGTGGTCAGTATTTACCAAAGGTATATAATGCCAATATTGCAAAAGGCATCATACTTGGCAGTGATGAGTTGCTCTGGGTTTTCTTTCTTTTAGGCATAATTTGCTGTAGCACTTAGAAAAACATACAAGCACACCAAAACATTTCCCAGATGATTCTTTAATGCTGACTTTTAAGCATGTTCTTTTCAGATAGACTTTCAACCTTCAAACGTTCCAGGATTTTTATTTTATTTTATTTTATTTTGCTCCTGAGAAAACTCTCATTTGTACTCCTACTAGATGGCTAGTTTAAACTGCTTTTCCTTTAATTTTTGTTTCAAAATCTTTTAACTGGATTATGGCTTTTAGTAAAAATAATACAGGTAAAGCCCCACCCACAAAACACACAACACTTCACCCTTGTTATAATTAACCAAAAAATTTCAATAGGGTTGACCATAGGCAACGATTTTAGGAACACAATGGGGCATAGTCATTTTCATTTACTTTCCTTTTTTATTTAAAAAAAAAAAACAGATTGAAGGAAAAACTGAAAAGGTATCAGCATAAGTAATATCGGCCATTAAAGTGCACCATTTATTAATAATTATATATTAATGCCACTAAAAGGCACTCTCCATCCACCCCTTAGCTAATGATAGACCTGTGTTGGTATAAGTGGCTCCCCACATGGTATCTGTGAAACCCTTTCCTTGCTTCCCCCGATTTTTATTTGAGCACTTAACTCCATGTGAATTTGTCCTAAAAGAGCTCAGTATATCCAGGTATCTTATTGAAAGGAAAGTCTCTTAATCTCTCAAACAATATTAAGGCATAATTCAATCCCCTGCAAAATTATTTACATCTATTGTATGTTTTCAGCAAGGAGTATAGCCTCCATTTGCTTGCATTTGCAGCTGATTTTGTTCTAAGCATGTAAAAAGGGAAGAAATTACCATCTCCTAAACTGGGGATTGGCAGCCTATCCTTCCTAGTCCTATTATTGTAGTCTTCAGACTTCTCCAAATATCCTCTATCTTGGGCAGCATTTGCTTCATTTTGGGAAAATAGTGCAAAGTACATGTCTTAAGTAACGCTAGCACCAAAGTTCGTTTTGAAGTTTTCAGGGTTGAAATATTATTTTATGACTACTCCTTGCTGAGTTCATTCAACATCCTTAGATGCAACTGATTTGCCCAGGTTTTGTTCTTCTTTCATAGATCTTGTTACCTTTTCTAAATATTCAAGAAGAAAGAAAAGCAAGGAGTGATAACTCTAGCAATAAGGCTTAGACCAGTGGTGAAATCCAATTTTTTTTCCTACTGGTTCTGTGGGCGTGGCTTGGTGGGTGTGGCAGGGGAAGGATGCTGCAAAATCTCCATTCTCACCCCACTCCAGGGGAAGGATACTGCAAAATCTCCATTCCCACCCCACTCTGGGGCCAGCCAGAAGTGGCATTTGCCGGTTCTCCAAACTGCTCAAAATTTCCGCTACCGGTTCTCCAAAATACTCAAAATTTCCGCTACCGGTTCTCCAGAACCTGTCAGAACCTGCTGGATTTCACCCCTGGTTTAGACTTAGTTTAGACTCTAATGCTTCAAGTTAACCCCTCATTAAGGAAAAAAAAAAACCCGAAATTTGCTATAGGGCCATAATGAAAAAAAAAATGTTTGCAATCAGATGAAAACAAAATTTGAATGACATCTGACATTTTCCACAATCATTTTTAATCAGCCTAACTTATTAACAAATTGAAGTGAAGTCTAAATATGAAGTGAAACGTAAGTGATAAAGGCACTGTTTATGAAAATACTGCATATACTTCGGTGAGTACTTTCCAGTTTTAGAACTGTATTCTTCCTTGGATTTGTCAATGTTTGAACTATTTTTTTTCCAAAAGACATTGCAGTCATTTTATCTGGATAATAATTAATAGTCAAGGATAGATAAAGGAGATAGGAAACAATATATTTTGAGCTTCCCATGTTAAATATTTCAATTTCAGCTGTATAAAAATATTCAGTTGGTTGGATGTGCTATCAAGTTGGTGTCAACTCCTAGCAACTGCATAGATAGATTTTCCTCGTGACCATCTATCCCTAACCTGGTCCTTCAGGTTTTCTAAATTGTACTCATTGCCTCTGTATTGTATGTATGAGCCACGGTGGTGCAGTGGTTAGAGTGCAGTAGTGCAGGCTACTTCTGCTGATCACCAGCTGCCAGCAGTTTGGCAGTTTGAATCTCACCAAGCTCAAGGTTGACTCAGCCTTCCATTCTTCCTAGGTGAGTAAAATGAGGACCCAGATTGTTGGAGGGGCAATATGCTGATTCTGTAAACCGCTTAGAGAGGCTGTAAAGCACTATGAAGCGGTATATAAGTCTAGGTTCTATTGCTATTGCTATTGAGGCCATCCACTTTGCTGCTGGTGAACCTCTTCTCTTTCCTTCTACTTTTCCCAACATTAGACTTTTCCCCAGGAAGCTGAGTCTTCATATAATATATCTGAGGTAGGATAATTTGGGCCTGATCACTTTTGCCTTGAGTGACAACTCTGGGTGGATTCGTTGGATGATCCATTTGTTTGTTTTCGAGAGCTGTTCATGCTATTTTTAGGGGTTTTCTCTAACACCAAAGTTCAAAAGTGTCAGTGGTAAAAATTCTCTTACTTCATTTTAATTTCTTAAGCCAATTACATTTTCCTCAATGTTTACTGGAATCCCAGTCTCTGATCATAAGTAGCACAATCTTGCTTGCATGCTTGTCAATTTCAAACTGAACTTTATCATAAAACTCATCAAGTTCCTCCTCTTTTGCATCAATGTTGGAGCACAGACTTGAGGATGACTTGATGGGATATTACAGAGTTGTCCATGAAGTCTAATTTTGCATTGTAACCAAGTACAGATAGCCCTCAACTTACGACCACAATTGTGCCCAAAATTTCTGATGTTAAGTGAGACATTTGTCAAATGAGTTTTGCCCCATTTCCCAACCTCTCTTACTACAGTTGTTAAGTGAATGACTGCAGTTGTTCAGTTAGTAACACGGTTGTTAAATGAATCTGGCTTCCCCATTGACTTTGCTTGTCAGAAGGTTGCAAAAGGGGATCACATGATGCCAGGACACTGTAACTGTCATAAATATGAACCAATTGCCAAGTGTTCAAATCTTGATCAAGTGACCATGGGGATGCTGCAACGGTCATAAATGTGAAAAATGATCATGTCACTTTTTTCAGTGCCATTGTAACTTTGAACGGTCACTAAACAAACTGTTTTAATTTGAGGACTACATGTACTGTTCTTTCTATACTCTTAAATATAAAAGCAATACCGTTCCTTCTTGGTTTTTCAAGCATTAAGCAGTATGATCCTCTGACGGAACATGTCCAATTCCAATCCATCTCCATTCTCTGATGCCTAAGATGTCAATCTGTAGTTGTTTCATTTCGTTTTTCACTATGTTTGAGCTTTCCCATGTTCATGCTTCTTATGTTCCCTCTTCCCATTGAAACTCTGTCTCTCCTCGATAGCAACATCAGCAACTAAATATCCCAAGAGCTTTAATCTAGATGTGACATAAGCATCATTAATGTTCTAATAAGGAAGAGCCTTTGCTCTTCCTTATTAGCATATTTAATGCCATCTGAACTGAGGGGCCCATTGTCTAGCACTATATCACCAATCATTTTATATTTTCTATCCATGTGATTTTCTTGGTGTACATATAGAACTTTATTATTGTCCTCTTACATGCAGTATTAATTAATGCCTTTGCTATTGTCACTAAAGTGGTTTCCTGCCTCTAGCATCTTCCTTCATTGCCCAATGTAGGTACCTACTTGCTTTAGTTGGGAAGCTGGGATGACGCAATGCCTTGGGTGACCCTACTGAGAATATGTACTCTTGGTATATGGTCTCATTCTTCACTCAGTCCCCCTGCCATGATGAGGCAACAGAGTAGGTCTTGGTGTGGGGTGGGGTGGGGAAGTTGAAGGGTTTTAAAACAGTGATGAAATCTTCTGCGGTTTGCCACCGGTTCGCTGCCCGCACATGTGCGGTGTGCGCAAGACATGCGCTACATGTGCACATGTACAGTGCATGCCTGACACATGCTGTGCACATGTGCATGTACAGTGTTTGCCTGACGCATGCTGCATGCACATGCACAGTGCATGCCAAATGCATGCTGCATGCATGCATGCACGGTGCACACCAAATGCAGGCTGCACATGCGCATAAACAGTGCGCACCAAATGCGCGCTTTGCATGGAAAAAGGAGCCACTTGAAGGTAAGTAGAACAGTGAGGGGGCGGAACAGCTGTGCCATACAATTTAGATTCGCTAGAAAGTAGGATTTCCTGCTTTCTAGCGAATCTAAATCGTGCGGCACAGCTGATCATCGGAAATACCTGTTTGGACCAACCGGTAGCTTTTTTTTACTACCGTTTCACTGAACCGATAGCTTTTGTCACCACTGATTCACTTGAACCGGTGCAAACCAGTAGCATTTCACCCCTGGTTTAAAAATATCATCTGCCTCCAAGTTATGTACAGGGTCAATAAATAAACAAATCAAAATCAGGCTGAGGAAGGCAAAGTGACATCAACAAGAACAAATATTGGAAAATTATTCAATCACTAATACCTAAATAAGAGATGTATAAAACTCCCTTTTACTACTCTGTAATCCCTTAATTCGGGATATAGTCAGTGCGGCTGAATGGAGATGAGCGTTCACTGGCCGGATGCCCTTCCTGATGCCACGCAGAGTTCACAACAGGTATTTTTTTCTTTGCACCCTAAGAGATAAGCATCTATCACTACCTAGGATTAAACTCTCAACCTTCTGAATGGGAGCCAAACGTCTCCCACCACTAGGCCACCACACTGCCATAAAAGGTGAATTCCTATGCTAAAAAACAGAGGAAGGTTCCAATATTTTATTAATATGTTTTTTTTTTAAAAAAATAGTGCACATATATACAAAATGCATTGGCAGAGAGAACAATAAAAGAAGAAACACACTGCATGAGACGACACTACTGGAGGTAGCATAAATAAGAGAAAATCATCAATTCTGAAAGGGTGAAATTAGAATTAAAGTCAAGATGAATTTTCATCATAACTAAGTAGCTATGTAATTTTTGTAGTCATTAACTGAACCTTATGTCTGCATATAACTTATCTTGTTCTCAGTACCTTCCGTTTGTCTTTACTTTACTAGAGGAAAATGGGTCAGAGTCAAGGGCCCATTGCTATGGAAATGTTTGACAGATCCATTTTTAAATTAAAATACATTTTCCCCCTGCGGTGCTGTGTATGGTCTCTAGAAGGACACAATCACGATTTTATGCATGTTTTAAAATTGAAAAAACAACAATTGCAAAACCCATAATTCAAGCATCTGTTTGAAAGAAAGCAAAAATGAGAGTATATTCTTTGGGCAACAATGGGTGAGTTGTATCACAGCTAAAGTGCACACTGAAGAGATTTCCTGATTTCCCTCCTACATCATCTTTTCCTTTTTCTGTTTTAAATAGAGTGGAAAGTGTAAGAAGGGATGGGGGAAACCAGATGGCAATCTTATAAAAAAAAAAAATCTATATTCAGCCCGCAAGCTACTAACTGCTGACACTTACTATAAATAGGGGTAATAGAATTTGTGATCTGCTGTGAAATAAAAATAGAATTGGCACAAAAAAGAAATGCTTCCATAGAATTATACTCCTACTGAAGTTATTAGAAAAAGCTTTGTGGTTTGGGGAGTTTATGGTGTTTTATTCCCAAGAATTTGTTGACCTGCAACAAGATACAATTGGGTGGTAGAGAAGGATCCTGCCATCCACCATCTGCCCTTTTTACCCTCCCTTTCTGCAACATTAGGCTCTTCCTGATCATTAATCACACCGCTATGGTGAGCATTTTTATTTATTCATTTCTCTCATTTATATACTCCTTAAATGAGAAGACACCTTTTCATAACAATAAAAAGATACAGGAGAACAAGTAAAATGATAGAGTTCCCTTGGCGAGATGAGGAGCATAGAAGTTTAATAATAAATCATAAATAAAAAATAATAATTAAGCTATAATAAGGGATTGAAAACCTGTACATTAAAGGTGACATCAACTTTCAAAAGTTCAGAATGACACCATTTTCATGATTCTTAAAACAAAGCCAGAGCTGGTCTGACCTATGGGTGAAGTTGTCTCATAGAACTGAAGTCTGTCACCAACATGATCTCCAATACCCAATAACTTTCCTTTTGTTTGGGAACCTGCAACATACCCATCTAGACTGTGCAGGTTGGGTGGGTGGGTTCTGCCCAGAGAAGGTATTCTGCCATGTACATCACAACTAATACTCTGAATTGTACCTATCTATTGGTAGCTGGTATAATGCCTGCAATATGGATTCTGCTTGTCAGTAATACACCTCACCTGTAAATATATGGATTGTTTCATTTGGTTCCAAGTGTTCATCGAACATAGTTCTGGGTACAACACACTGCAATATGCAATGCAAATAGGGATGAGCCACATGTCATTGCTAGATTCTCTTACTCTAGGTGGTGTTGCAATGAACACACCTACTATGTCTTCTAGGACGCTCTGGAGCTGGACTCTGGGTGAGGGGGATCTCCTTGCTATGACCTCCCCTTGCCCATGAAAGAATAGCTGTCAGTTCAAGGAGACACAAGTTCCAGGCAGGGGACAAGAGTCCAAGAAGACGCCCCCCCCATTTAGAGTAGCAACCACAGCAGAAAGAGAACCAACTGATCTCTAGACAAACAGCAACTTAATCTTAGTTTCTTTTGTCTCATCCAGACCAGCATGGTTTCCAGATATTCCATTAAGGCCTTCATTGCATTTATGGTTCATCCCAGAATGGCAACTTATAATTGGATACTGACACTTCCCCCAAAACTGATGGATTATCTTTCACAATAGTTTCATATAGCTGTTAAGCAGCATTGATGAGTAAATGCATCCCTGAGAAAACCCCAAGGGTGGTGGTGGCGGCAACCTCTCCTTCCCCAGTACCACTGACTAGAACCACCTGCTGAGAAAGGAGTGAAGCCCCTGTAAAAAATGGTTCCAATTCCCAATTGTAACTGAAGCAGTGGTGGGTTTCTAGCGGTTCGCCTTGGTAGTGGCAGCGGTGTGAGGCTCCACCCACCCGCCCGGATGTCATCACAAGCGCTCTGCGCAGAAGTGCTGTGCACGCACACAGTTCCGAACCGGTAGCAAAGGTAAGTGGAACCCAGAAGCAAATAATCTTGTTTATTCCTGCCTAATAACCTTAAACAGGATTTGCTGGATGAGGCTGAAGTGTTAGTGTTTCTGATTAACCCTTACAGTAAAAAGGCAGTTAAATAGTGAAATAAAACAATGTGAGTGATTATTGGGGAGAGGCAAATGGTTGTTGTGGCCTGCCAGCGGCCTGTGCAGATTGTTGCTGATCCCAACGATGAGGAGGCTGGTGCACTGTGCCAGCAGCCTGTGCAGCCGGCGCTTGAGTCGGACAGCGAGGAGGCTGAAGAAGATGTGGTGCCAGAAACAGGGATTCAGCCAGAGTCTTCAGAAACTCCAGAGGCTCCTTTAAGTGAAGAGGATGAAGAGGAGGAGCCTCTTCTCAATGCACGGGCACGCAGAGCTGCCAAAAGGCAGGAGTGGTTCCTCAGAAGGAGATCTCCTCCAGAGTAAGGCTTGGGGCTAATTGGCCATGCCCTTAGCCTATTTAAGAAAGAACGCAGCTTGTAACAAGCTGCAGGAAACAACTTTAGTTCGCTAATCATCACGTTGGGATGTCTCTGCAACCTTGCTTCTGGGCTTTCTGCCAACTCCAGTGAGACTCTGACTATCTTATCTGTGGAATTCTGGCAGGCTGTTAAGAACGCTTATTAACAGCCGGCATTTGCTAAAACTGTGTTATTTGAGTAAACTAAGTTTTGTTCAGAGTTTGTGTGTGCTGTGTTCTTTGGGATCCGTAGCTGGGGCAGAACAATGATTCTGGAGCAATGTTAGAGAAAGAAATACATGTCAGACACAAACAATGAGGTCTACATGTAAAAAGTTTCAGTTTATTTTTTTATTGCTCAAGCAGATACACAGGAATCTTCTAAAACTAACAGTTTGCACTTGAATAAAACTAAATAAGGTTCAGTAGCATGGGGTGGGGTGGTTGGACTTCATCCTCTTGTGACTATGAAGAGACTCTCAACTAATTCCACACTTGACTCCTCTTCCCTGGGTTCTGCCAGTCTCTCTCTGACAGTAAAATGGGTTAGTTCTTAAAGTGATTTGATTGATTAGAAAGATCCCACTAGGTACTTCCTAATGAGTCTCAGTAATTGTATTTATTTCTCATGAAGTTGGGACTACCTGGTGTACATTTAGTAACACAATCTTGCACAGCTTTTATGGTATTAACTTTTCCCCATTTTTTTTTAAAAAAACAGATAAACTCCTTAACAGACTACAAGAATGTAATAAGTGTAATATATCTTGATTATAGTTGCACTTTGACACAATACTGATGAAATACTGGTCAGCAAGCTAAATTAAGATTAGCAAACTGAGTGTCATGACAATCAAGTAGGTTGAATATCATAATCAATAATTCCTCTTCAGTATGGAAAGAGAATAGAATACAACATAGATCAGTCCTGGCACTTCTACTATTCAAAATTTATTAATATAAATACCATGTTTTCCTGAAAATAAGACCCTGTCTTATATTTTTTGAACTCTGAAATAAGTGCTTGGCCTTATTTTCAGGAAGGTCTTATTATTTTGGGGCACGTGGAGCAAGACGGGGCTCCCCTTCCTGTCTTACCTGATTTCCAGCTCTGTGTGCCTAACCCTAACCAGAGGAAATGGCGGGGATTGGCTGCACATGCGTTTAAATATTTTCGGGGAGGGCTTATTTTCAGGGGGCAGCTTATTTTAGCACATGCGCTCAAAAGCATGATTGGGGTTTTTATCAGGGGATGTCTTATTTTCAGGGAAACAGGGTACTTATTCAAGTCATGTAGTCATGGGGAAGTGGGGAGAATGTCTATAAATTTTTCAGATAACTCAGAATTAGATAAAATAATACTCCAGAAGATAATAATAAAATTCAATTTTTTTCATATATTAGAGAAATGGATTTCCAAATGCAAAGGTTCCTCAACAGTCATAAGCACCAGTACAGGATAGGGGATTCCTAGCTTGATCATAGTATTTGGGAAAACTTTTGTGGAAGGGTAATTGATTGAAACTAAATATAAGTCAGTGATGTGCCTGAGCTACAAAAAGGCCAGTACAGTTTTAAGCTGCGGCTCCCATTGCCAAATCAGGGCAATTTGTTTGTTTGATTCTTTTTTAACCAATCCCCCACCTTCAATGTAACTAGATATGAATACCAAACTTCAAAGTAGGTTCAACAAAACTGGAAAGCTTCAAAGAAGGGTAGTGAGAATGATTATAGAGCTATGCAAGAGCTGTGATGGTGCAGTGGTTGGAATGCGGTATTGCAGGCTAATTCTGCCGACTGCCAGGAGTTCGATCCAGACTGGTTCAAGGTTGACTCAGCCTTCCATCCTTCTGAGGTGGGTAAAATGAGGACCCAGATTCTTGGGAGCAATATGCTGACTCTGTAAACCACTTAGAGAGGGCTGTAAAGCACCATGAAGCTGTATCTAAGTCTAACCTTATTTAATTATTTTAAACCTATTTTAACTTTTGTGTACAAATGTTTTATTTTGGCTGTTCACTGCCCTGAGTCCGAAAGGAGAAGGGCGGTATAGAAATTTGAAAAAATAAATAAATAAATAAATAAATAAATAAATAAATAAATAAATAAATAAATAAATAAATAAATAGGTGCTATTGGGATTGCTATTGCTATGCAAAGAGGTTGAAGCAGCTAGGTATATATATTTAGCCTTGGGAAGGGGAGATCAGGGAAGCATAATATAGCACTCTTGAAATTACTAAAAGGATGCCCCATGGAGGAAAGACAAGATGTGTTTCCCATTGTTCTAGAGCACAGTAAACAGAATAATGGGCTTAAGTTATGAGAAGGTAGAGATGCCAACATAATGGTATAAAATATTTAAGAGTCATTCAGCAGTGGAACCCATTACCGAAAGAGGCGGTAGACTCCCATTTGCAGGCTGTGTTCAAGCAGAGACTAGCCAGCTATCTGTCAGAGGTGCTTTAATTTAGACTTCTACATGGACCAAAGGGTTGGACCTAAAGACCATGAGGTGCCTTCCAGCCGTAGGATTCTTAGAAATCCATCTGTAAAAAGCCGATTGAGATCTCTTTGTTATTGCAGAGAAAGTACAGCCAAGAGTAATACTGTGGCTCAAGCCAAACCATTAAGATGGAAACTGGACTTTTCAAAACACCAGCGTGTAATTTTAGCCTCTTCAGAAAACTCTAGTTTCTTTTTCTTAGGCACTCACATACCATTACTGAAGAAAAAGGAGACACAATGCCAGGTAAATTTATACTGCCTTTTCTCCAAAGATCCCTTTTCTAAATGTGATGCCCAATCTTTTATCTTTCTAGCAGAGCACAACCAGGGTATGATTGCTCCAATCACAAGTCTGCATTGGGGATAAATATTAACATAGGAATCTACCTTTTCATAGGCTTGCAAGGTGAGGCTTTCCACTGGTTTATAATAGCTTGATGCTTCTATTGAAAGTTTTGTGCTATATTTAAGAGCAATTTTTCAGCAAGACGTGATTTTATTTTTCACCTCTGCCTCCACTCTCCCACCCTTCTCGGGACTATCTCCAAAATATTGGGACATTCCTGAATCACTGCAAGAAACAGTGTTTTCCCTCACTTTTCCAAATGTGCACACCAGGGGTGAAATTCACTTACCTTCCCTACCAGTTTGTAAATGCGCGCGCGCCATGTGCTCGCTTTGCTTGCACGTGCCATTGTCTGTGCATGCACAAAGCCTTCTGTTCACATGCGCAGAAGGCTTGCATGCGCAGAGGCTGAAAATCGTCGCAAAAAAGGGATGTCATGCGGTCCGTGTGGGTAGGCGGAGCTTCGCACAGTCAGCCCTACCGGATCGCGCGATCTGGATAGAACCGGCTGAATTTCACCCCTAGTGCACACACCCCTTTTAAAATCTGAAACTGACAATCCAGTCATCACGTCTCCTTTGGAATAAAAATACAGGGGTATAATCAATTAAATAACAACCTTTGTCACTTCGTGCTTTCATTTCAAGGCTGGCTCTAACCATAAATCCAGGGGAAAGGATTGCAGTGTTGTCGTCACAAAGACAATTATCTTAGGTACATCATGAAAAGATTTCAAAACGACTTTTGAGCCAAGCTAGACGCTTGATGACTTCATAGGCACACCCATGCAGCTAAGTCAGCCACAGGGTTGACATCTTCCTACTTCAGAAAAAAAAATTCTACGCTCAAGTCTAGCCTATAGACCTGGGAAACCCCTAGTGGAATCCCACCCAAGGTCTAAAGCAGGGTTCTTTAAAGTGGTTCACATTGACTCCCCCAGGATCAATGGGACTATCCAAAGGATCAATGTTGTTTGACAGCCCTGATATAGAGAATATTGTCCTAACTGCTTTTTAAAGATTATTTCTATCCACCCAAGCAGTATCTAATTCTCCCGGATCAATAATTCTTGCTTTTTCCAGCTACAGAAAAATATCTGCAGGCACAATTACAGTATGTATACTTAAAATACAGCTAACCTGAAGAGGAGTAGTGGATTTATTAACCAACTGCTACAGAAAACTGAACTAGGTTATCTGCATTATTATCTGGGGAGATTCAGACCTGAGCTATGAATCTTGCATAAATTGCCTGATTCTGTTCAGCAAAATTCCTGTACTGCAGGAGTGTCTGCCACATTTAAGTTTTTTCCTCAAGGGTTTAAATTTACCCTGAAGAGTAGATGTGCCAAAATATACATCAACATTATTGGGTCAGTTCCAGGCACCAGCCCTTTATGTTCTCCTTTTAGTTCCTTCCCTTTAGTTTTCTTCCACCACTTGCTAGGTAGTATGGCTAGCCCAACGTTTCTACTGAAATCCCCCATCCACCCCTGCCCCCACCCTTTCCTCCTTGTATGTCCCAGCCAAAATCTTCTCACCCTCCCTTCTAGCCTAGGACACGTAAGCTTGCCTAGTGCCCACCTCCATCAGGATCATTAAAACTGTCTCAGAGGTGTGACATCCATTCCTCCACAGATGCCCTGCAGAGGAAAGAGAGACCCTGGGGCACATTGAACCTTTGTTTAATAGGGACAAAACCCAAAATAATTTTCTAGTCTTCTACCACTCAAGATAAGGTGGAAACATGAAGAACAGCTGGTAAGCAATTGAATCTATTTCTAAAAGAATCGCTCTCTAAAAATGGAGAAACTTCAATGGACTGTATTTAAAATAATCTATGTGATCTGAACCGCTATATTATTGTCTTTATTTCCCTATGGCAATCATGGATGTGTTAAGAAAGGATGTTTGAGAGAATGACTCCAACTCCAACCATTTTGTTGAATGGAGAAATAAAATGTGGTAGACCTGAAACGTTTTAAGAAGAATTGCTTGCCTATTGTGTTAAGGAACGTTTATGGAGATTGGTTGGGAGTGGGGCTGGAGGGGGTTGGTTATTGCTTTTTTATTGTTTTTATATTAGGTTTTTATCTTTGTAAGGGTATCCAGGGTCACTGAGAGTGAGCTGGGCAGCAAACTAAATGTTCATAAATAAATAAATATCATGGGATTATGTATTTAAATTACGTAGAATATATCCATGATTCTGAAATGAAAATGTATGAGATTATTAGGCAGTCTACCTTTATGTTTCAGAGGTTTTTTTTTTTTTTTTTTCTCCTTGCAGGCAGTATCAATTTCTCTTTTCTGTGAGTTGCTTTCTGGAGATTCTGACATCAGTTACTGTTCAAGGGCAAACAAGTGAGAAATGTCTTCATTATACTAACTAAATGTTTGGTAATCAAAAGTGTCTTATTGTGTTAAGGTATAGATAAGAGATACAGTAGATTGACTTGCTACAGGGCTAAGTTAGGCTTTTTGTACAATGAATGAGAAAAGAAACCAAAAGTAGAAATTGCATAACTTAGAATCTGATGGATGACTTTTCTGCCAATCTCTCTGTTGTGACACATTTTTCTGTTTTATTACTGCATTAAAAAAAGAACAGAAATATATGACATTTTTGAAATGAAAGATCTGGGAATAGACACGATTAAAGATTATATTGGAATAATATGGAGAGGATATGAATGGAATGGAGTTAGGAACATTAATATACTGTCTAAAAATATGAACATCAATATTTTATAGAAGTTATTATATATATACACGCAGATGTGCACCCACCCACCCATACACATCTCCAAGCACTATCTAAACAAAAAGTGGTCAAATTTGCAAAGAATTGCAAAGAACTATCATTGCATTTCTAGGACAGCCTTCCTAAATTTATTACTGCCTGCCAGATGTGCGAGTACTACATTTGTCCAAATTTCCATCTAACTGATAATGCTGGCTGAGATACCGGGTGGTTGTATTGGAGGGCATTAAATCTGAGAAGGTCATCCTAGAAATATAATGTGATCAACCAACTGTAAGAAAATTTCTTGGAATAGTAGACAAAATGCTTTTTGCGGTCAGGAAAAAAAAGTTCTCCGTTCAAACTGTAGGTCTTTCTTCCAGCCTCCAGAGGGATCTTCCAATTTGACTTGAAACAGTGCATAGGTTGAATTCTACAGCTAACTGGAACCAATGTTTAGTTTTCCTTTTCATTTTTTTTTAGGACGGGTGAGGTTGGTTGACTAAATAGACTGAGATTTTTTTCCCTCCCTTTCCACATACACACAGTGGTGCTTTAGAGAGAGTGAAATGGCTGTTTGTTCTTGCAAGGAACCTTCAGTTATGATTCCCACATTTGCCCTCATGTAACTGAGCATGTTGTATAATCAAACATGCGGAAAGAAAGAGTAAGGAGAAAATATCTGAAGTATGAAAAGAAAAGGGAAGAACACCAAAACTTTGACAGGTTTTGCAAAAGCAGAGTTGGCGCTTGCTTATTTTGATTTTAGTGTGGGTATGAACTTCACTAACTATCTAGGTAGAAACTTTTTAAAGTTGTCCAAACCACAAACAACTCTGCACTACAGAACTATTTCTAGTACAAACCTACCTTAGGGAAGACAGAGGACCTTCAGAAATAGCAGGGAAAGAACTGAGATTCTCCACGGCTTTCCCCAATATATATTTATCTCACCTGTAACATCATTTGACTTCATGAATGTAGCTTCTTTTGATTTTAGCTGTACAAAGTGTGAACTTGTTTGTACTTTTAAGTTTTTATACATGATCCTAAATAAATAAATTGATTTGTTTTCTGCGAACTCCCTCTAAGGAGATTGTTCCAGGTCATATAGACCCCTCAACAGTAAAGTGGACAGAGATACAGTAACTGCAGCATGTCTAATCTTGTTGCAGGGTTTCCAATAACATTCAATTCCAACATGAGGATGGACCTCTGCCCACGAACCAAGATTGGCCAGGATGATCTACCAGGCAAGTAAATGCAAGTTATTACACATATCTTCCTTCATATAAACTGACACGGAACATCTTTTTTAAGGGCCGTTTATTTTTGTTCTGTGAAGTGAATGTGGCTTTATATATTATTTAATTATACCATCATTAATTATTTTCAAGGTGATACACCTTTATATTTCAAATGTGAACTATTAAGAAACTTAACTATCTTAAATTGAATTTTGAACAGCAGCAAAGTTGAATTAATCAGAAAATACATATCTAAAGAAAAAATAGCAGGGTAAAAAGATCTACTGTAACTACATCATTTTGTGGTTTATTTTTTTCTCAAATATTTGTGTTCCTTACTTTAGGTTATGACTTAATTTCGCAGTTCCAGCTTGATAAAGCTGCTTCCACAGGCATTATCCAACGTGTGGTGGGCTCCACATCTTTACAAATTGCTTACAAATTAGGTACCAAAGCAGACTTCAGGATTCCTACTAGGTAAAATTTTTTAAAATTTATTTTTCGTATTATTTCTATTAAGATTGTCTATTTATTTGACTGAGCAGCCATTTTGAAAAGAAAGACATTGTGCAATCTAGAAAGCCGGAGACCATGAGTTTTAGCCCCTCCTTAATTATGAAAGCCAGCTGGGTGACTTTGGGTCAGTCACTCTGAGACCAACTCACCTCACAGGTTTGTTGCTGTGGAGAAAATAGGAGACAAAAGTGTGTTAGATATGTTTGCCACCTTGAGTTATTTGTAAAAATAATAAAGAAAATGTAAATTAAAAAAATATAAATCAATTACACTTCTCATGTTGAGGAATAATAGCTGTGTTTGATACCCTTTTGGACAATTATAGTGCTGGCAAATTTAGGGCTACTAATTGAGTGGGGAGCTTATGAGCACAAAGAAAATTTCCCAGTAATTTTATATTCCTGATATATACTGATATATTATGAGAATGGTGAAAGTGTGAGAGCAGAGTTAGTGTGATCATTTTTATACACCCTTCACATATTCACTAAATAGGGAGAAAATCAGGCAAACACTACCCTCTGGGACAGATTTCAAAACCCGTCGCTACCAGTTTGCTTGTGGGCGCTTGTGCGTATGTGCAACGCTTCTGTACATGCGCAGAAACGTCTGTGCATGCACAGAAGTGTCTGGACAGGTGGGCGGAGCCTCCTACCACCGCTACCGGTTTGCCTGATCTGGGGCGAACCGGTAGCAACCCACCATTCCGCGCAATAGAACCCTATAGTTCTAGCACCACTTTTTAAATGTATATGTCAGTGATGGCTAACCTTTTTTTCCTTGGGTGCCAAAGGCATGCACATGTGTGTGATAGCATGCGCATGCATGCCCACACCCATAATGCAATGCCCCCACGTACGCCCTGCCCCCTGCGCATGCATGCGCAATCCACCCCCTGTGCTGCCCCAGCCCCCTGCACATGTGCGTGTGACCCCCCATGCTCCTCCACCCCCTGCACATGGATGTGTGTCACCCTCACGCTCCGTTTTGGGCCTAACAGGCCTCCCTGAAGCCTCCAGAGGGTGAAAATGGTCTCCCCCAGTCCTCCGGATGCCGGAAATGGCCCGTTTCCAGACTTCCGGTAGGCCCATTTTTCACCCTCGCAGAGCCTCTGTGTGAGCCCTGTACTTACCTGGCATCCAAACAGGCCACATGGAAACTCCTGGGTGGGGTGGAGCAGCATGCACTTGCGTGTGTGTTTCCCGCATGCACAGCTGGCCATTGGGAGGTGCATGCACATGTGCAGTGGAGCTGATCTAGGATGACGGCTTGCGTGCCTGCAGAAATGGCTCTGCGTGCCATCTGTGGCACGTGTACCATAGGTTCACCATCATGGGTATATGTCATGGTTTTTATTTATTGATATTTATATTCAGGTCTAAATATACATACATTGGTATTTCATATTTCAGTAACTTTTTTTCAAATATCTATTGGAAATATATAATGGGAATGAGATAACTTTCCTCAAATTTATAAGAGTCCCAATGCTATTTTCCTTGATGCCTGACTGTGTCAAACTTTCCATTGCCAAACTTTTAATTTATTTTGGAATTAAAAATGAAGAACATTAAGCAAGGATATTGGACAGCATTAAATGAGAAAGGCTATATTCTGATAAAACATGTTTCTGCTCTGCAGAGTAAACCATTTAAACCTTTAAAGTATTTACCCAGCAATCAGAAACCTGTGTTGGCTGTCAAGAGCTCATGAAATCTGGCTTAGTTGGGCATCAAGACTATCATTCTAAGAGTTAAATAAAAAGGGGGTGTTCAACCCATGAATGAATTGCAGAAGAGATCTCAAATAAGTTTAGAACATATTTTGTTCAGATCACCTAACCTGAATGTGGGTAATACATTGGTCCCTAAATCCGGCTAATAAAGCTGTTATCCCTCACCACACTGCACTATCATTTATTTTTACATGAAGCATGTAATTATTTTTAATATTAGTCTGGGACACAACAGTGGCCAGCTATTATGTGGGGAATGTGTGAGCTTTTCTATAATTTGTCTGGATATGGTTGAAAGGGCTCTGTTATTTTCTTGAAATTTAGGTCTTGGACCCACCGCCATCTAGCGGCTGTGGAAGCTTAGTGGTGCTGTTCACCAAAACTGGTGCTGAAAGATGCTCAATTATTGTATTGCTATAACAGGCTTCAGTAGATCGGCTTTTTTCTCTCATTGTATTTGTGTGATTTGTAACTGACTCGTTTTAGTGTTGTGGTGGTTGTATTCTTGTTGTTGGAATCCCTAGACAGAGATGATTATAATTTAGTACGAATGTTGCTGTTGTTTTAAAAATCCTGACAGATTTCTCCTCACTTGTCCTCAAGGAATTGCAAAAGTAGTTGGAATTATGGGTTAATCCCTAAGATTAAAAAATGCTACTAACAAAAGTAGAAATGTAGCTAGCTTCTGTCAGAGGCATCCAAATTTGAATCTAATCTCTTACAGGCTTTATTTCAGAATCTATTGTGGTTTTTCCCCAGTTTCCTATTTTTCCTCCTATGTTTCCAACAATAGGCTTTATTTTATTGTTTTTCATGTGTTTCTTTGCAGCATAATAATATAAGAATTGCACTGTGTTGAATTTTGTATTGTGAGAAAAATGTTAATGTAAAATTAATTTGGAGGTAGGCTTAGGGGAAAACTGTCACGTAGATAAGGGTAAATTCAATTATCGTATTTTGCCAAAATCCCTCATATCAGAATTTATCACCAGAAATTGAAGGGAAAAACAAGAATGCATCTTTATAGCTTCTTGCAGGCAACTTAATTCAGAAGGGGTTATTTACAGTTCAGCTTTATTAATTGCTTGTAGAAACCTTTCTTTATATAATAGCATTTTTCAAGCAGCTTTGCACATTTATTCCATTTACAAACAATAATAGGTACAAATAACAGCTACATTTTCAAATCTGAGTAGCTATGTAGAGTCCCACAATTATTTCAAGATTTACTTGTATTAAAACAGATTTAACAGAATAACAGATTTGGAAGGGACCTTGGAGGTCTTCTAGTCCAACCCTTGCTCAGGCAGGAGACATTATACCATTCCAGACAAGTGCCTGTCCAATCACTTCTTAAAAACCTTCAATGATTGGACAGGGGGGTAATATTCATTTTCATTTCATTTTCATTTCATTTGATTTATATACCGCCCTACTCCAGAAGGACTCAGGACGGTGAACAGGCACAAGATAAAACACATAGAATACAAAAATTTAAGAGCAGAAGTAAAATCGAATTAAATCAATTTAGCCCAAGACAAATTTAAAACCCCAGGTTAAGAACAAATTAAAATTTACATTAAAATTTACATTAAAAAGAGAATGAGAGAGGTTAGGCCAGTCCAGCCTGGTGAAATAAAAAGGTCTTGAGAGCGCGGCGGAGGGTGCACAGATCTGGGATCCTCCGTATCTCCGGGGGGAGCTTGTTCCAGATAGTAGGTGCCCCCACAGAGAAGGCTCTCCCCCTGAGGGCCGCCAGCCGACATTGTTTGGCTGACGGCACCCAGAGGAGTCCCTCTCTGTGAGAGCATACCGGCCGGTGGGAGGCTGTTTGCGGCAGCAGGCGGTCCCATAAATAACCAGGCCCTAAGCCATGGAGTACTCTAAAGGTGGTAACCAAAACCTTGAAGCGCACCCGGAAGACCACCGGGAGCCAATGCAGCTCGCGCAGGAGAGGTGTTACATGGGAGCGCCACGTTGCTCCCATAACCACCCGCGCGGCCGCACTCTGCGCCAGTTGGAGCCTCCGGGTGTTCCTCAAGGGGAGCCCCATGTATTCAAGGTATACTTTCCACCCACACCCAAACATACATTTTTAAAATGATTTCTTGAGTTTGAACAGACTGCAATCTTTAAGAGGAAAAAGACTGAGGATATATTCGTAAATTTGAATTGAAGCATATAAAGCATTTTTTCTTTATCGCATAAATTCTCTCATTTGTTTCCCCAGGTCTTTGTTATCAATGGAATGCTTGCTTGGTCTTTTCATAATCGTTCTCATTAAAAGCTCAATTAGAAACACTGCATTCTATCAAAAGCTAAAAGATTAATAATGGAATTCTGCAGCTGTCTTGTAAGGTTGTAAAGCCCTTGAGTTAACATGAAAAATTGGAGTACACAAGTCATATATTAAACAGTAAACATTCTAATGGATTGTTTGCAATCTTCCAAAAAGAATGGGAATTTTTTTTGGGGGTGGGGGAGCTTAGTTGAAAAGGTGTAGATGAATTCTATATGTTGAAATTTATTTATTTATTTAATTAATTAAATTTATGTGCCAGAAGAACAGTTCTGTATTCAGAGACTTGATGGTCAGTAGACTTTTCTGTAAGGTAGAATAGCAATGCTTAATGTTTTAAAATAAATCTCTTTTACTCATCAATGTTTTCAACATGGTTGCAATGTTCTTCTCTTGTGACAATGTAAAGGGCTGCAGCATTTCATATTTGAGTATGCCTCACTGATGCATTGGCAGCATTACTTGCAATCAGCAATTTATTTTTGCTCAAGGATTCATATAGTCTAGTGATGGAAAAGTGCTGAAGAATTATTGAGTCCAGTTTTTAAAATGGCATTAGCTAAAATATTAAAATATTTCTCTATTTCTGAATCAGAGGTGGGTTTCAGCAGGTTCTGACCAGTTCTGGAGAACCGTTAGCGGAACTTTTGAGTAGTTCGGAGAACTGGTAGTAAATATTCTGACTGGCCCTGCCCCCATCTATTCTCTCCCTCCCAAGTCCCAGCTGATCGGGAGGAAATGGGGATTTTTCAGTAACTTTCCCCTGGATTGGGGAGGGAATGGAGATTTTACAGTATCCTTACCCTGGAGTGGGGTGGGAATGGAGATTTTACAGTATCCTTCCCCT
Organism: Arizona elegans; assembly: GCA_022577455.1. Taxonomy (NCBI): domain Eukaryota; kingdom Metazoa; phylum Chordata; class Lepidosauria; order Squamata; family Colubridae; genus Arizona; species Arizona elegans. The sequence continues at coordinate 215,554,693 of JAKOOJ010000001.1, read as the reverse complement.
GCCACGCCCACCAAGCCACACCCACAGAACCGGTAGTAAAAAATTTTGAAATCCACCACTGTTCTGAATAGTTTGCTTTTCTCTTCTAAGTAACACCACTTATTATTTTTTTAAATCATTGTTTCCTTTGCAATATTGCTAGACGTAATGAGCATATATAAAGATAATTTTAAGGAGTAACTAGGGAGAATTTAGAGGACACTAAAAATATCAGGATTAGAATGAGGGTGTTGTTTGTACTGTTTATTAAAATAGTCTATTCTGTCTTCGTGGAAGCTTGCAGTTAATTAATGTTACTTCATCTGTCTTAGCTTATTTGTTATGAAATATTCTAATAAATAAAATAAAATACGTTTACAAATGCTGCATCAAGAGTAGGCTAATAAATGCTAACATGTATATTCAGTATTTGTTGGCATTGGCAAGATTCATTTCAGAATAAATAATTTTTTGATTATTACTCACTGCTTCCAATTTGCATATCTCCAAGGAAACCTTGGAAACTAATAAAAAGCAGAAGTTTATCTGGTTTGTTTTATCAGTTTTTCTTTTCCCCCAATAAATAAATAAAGTGAACTTCCTATGGCTAGTATATTTTCCAGCAAGGACTGAGCATAATATAAATTCATATAGCCTGAATTTATAGCCTGAAAGAGGTGACATATAGTTTTCCAGTCAAACTAAGGGCATCTAAAGTCATTATTTCAGTATGTTAATCCAGTGTTTGGATTTCAGCCATAATCCTTGAGGCAAAATGATTGAATGTTAATCTGGTATGCATGTGAGACAGCACTGCCAATGCATAAGAGAGAGAAAAAAATCCCACTATCAATCTGGCTGATTCAATTGTCCAAAATTTGAAATGCATATGATCATCTAGCACGATGCTATGCTGAGTCATATGAAGAGATTCTTATTAACTGATGGATGGAGTTGGGATTACTTCTTTGTTTATTCAATTGATTTATTAATATATGAAAGTATAGAAGGAGAAAAGGAAGTAGGTATAGCATAGATGAGCAAGGATGTGTTTATGTATGTGTAGTGAAAGAAAAGTAACCATAATGTATATTTGAGTGCATGTGTATGTATGTATGTATATTTATATAACAGATATAGTGTCAGGCCCGGAAGCCATCTTTTGTTGGGGGTGTTACGTGGAACTCTGACATATAGAAGAGAATATACAAACAGATACAGATATGGAGGCAATATCAAAGGAAGTAGTAGCATGCAAAACATTTAAAATTCCACTGGTTTTAAAGTGAAACACTCTGGTTTGAATTCGGATCCCTTGTTTCAAGTCCAAAACAGCCTGTGAAAGATTTTGAATTTTAAACATTTTGTATGTATATAAAAGAAAGCCCTTTTGCACTTTTGCATATAAGCTTATGTGCCTTTTGCAAATTGATCATCGTCAGCAATGAAATTAAAGGTTTTAAAGCTTGTTTGAAGTGTAATTTTATCTAGTGGTCCTGTTGATCTCTGTGCTTGGGATGAATAGATGATCCAGACATCGCTACAATTACCTCTAGCATTTTCAATCAAACTGTAATGCTGACTCAACTATTTTGTGTTCTGAAGAAGTGGAGTACCTAAACGCTTAGGTCAATGACCGGGGTTGGCTAGTTTGAAACTCAGAGAAAACATAGTTAGAATCTGAAATATCTTTGTAATGATTACAGGAAAGAACTCTTATTACTTTGATTCTATAGCATGATATAATGATTAAGGTATTGTGTTATCTTTAAATCCACCAGAAAAGTGCAATTTATGATTTTGGACTCACCTTTTTCCAGCCCAATGTACTTCATAGGCTTGTTGTATCAAAGTGAAATGAAGTGAAGGGAGATCCCTATGTAAGTCACTTGAGATCCTGAAACACAGGCCAAGTATAAACCTATCAAATTAATTAATTAAAAAACAACTAGCCAGCTATTCTGTTTATTTGCAAGGAGCCCACTGGGATTTGGGGACCAGAATGAAGAATTTATAGACTCTAGCTAGGACTGCTTTGTCCTGCATTTTGCAAATAAAATCAATTGGATCTGTGCTGGATAGCCCATTTTAAATAATATTTTAAAACTATATACCTAAGATGTTTTACATTTGTAGAAGCTGGGAGCATAAACAGATTTTCTTTGAGAACTAATGCCTATCTACCTATGTGTTAAATTCTTCCACATATTTTCTTACAAAAGTCTTCCAGAACAAGATTGTGTGTCACAAATAAGAAATGCTGTTTTGGAAACAATAAATCTGATTTCTCAGTTTGTGATGACTTACATACTCATATCTTACAGTATTCATGAAGATACCACAGGGAAAACAAGTAACACATACATCAGAACCAGAGGAGAAATGGATTAAGGTTTCTTTATAATAAAACGTGTGAATCATCTCAGATTTTGTGCAAAACTACAAACCCAAGGAGAGAGAACAGAGGGGCAATATTGCATATAGGAATGGAGGATGAGATTTATTCATTGCTTTCAGCCCAATAAGCTATCACTGAAGCTAATCTCAACACTTTACAGCCATTCGAGATGAGTTAATGGTGTGCTCCTGCAACTATCGGTGGCCCCTAATGGCAAAAAATTGTCTTCTTTTCTTAATTAATTAAAAATTTCTTGAGATGCTTTTTGAAGAAAGAACAAAGCAACCTAGGTACATAGAAGAATCCAATTCCCCAAGTGAGAAATTTAGCATAGCAAAGGCTACCAATGGAAAACAATCCATAGAGATTCTCAGTCATCCAGGTCATGGTTGTCCCAAAGGTGCTTTTTCAGGAGGCAACTGAACTTTCTTGTTTTTTCTTTGAATACTTTTCACTTCACATCCAAGAAGCTTCTTCACCTCTGACTGGATGGTGGGGAATGGAAGGATTTATATTCCTTGCAGAACAGATGGTCATTTGCATCCTTTTAAAGGGTCATTGAGCCACTGGGAGGTTTATCTGTGTCCTCAGGATCACCTGAGTAGTGCAAATAGGTGTGGAGCAGGGATGGGTTCTAAATTTTTTTTACTACCGGTTCTGTGGACGTGGCTTATTTTCTGGGCGTGGCTTGGTGGGGGGGGTTAATGTGACTGGATGGGCGTGGCCAACTTTTTTTTAACTTTTAAAAGCATTTTTTCTACAACTGTAAGAGGTTGCAGAAAAAAATGCTTTTAGAAGCCTCTGACGATCCCAGCTGAGCTGTGCAATCATCAGAGGCTTTTTTTTTTTTTTGCTTTTAAAAGCATTTTTTTGGCTAAAGAGGTTGTAGAAAAAATGCATTTAAAAGTAAAAAAAAAGCCTCTGATGAGGTGGGCAGGGTAAGCGAGCGGCGACCGGGCCAGGGACCGGTTTGGAGGCGTGGCCAGCCAATGTTATTACCGGTTCGCCAAACTACTACAAATTTTTACTACCGGTTCTTGCGAACCGGTGCAAACTGGGAGCAACCCACCACTGGTGTGGAGCCTTCTTGGCTGCAGAATGTTTACTGCCCTGTGTCCCTTCACTGTTGAAGACAGACGCAAGCTGTTGGAAATGAGTCTGTGTTGTCTGCATCTCAAACTGAAGCGCGAATGGTTCCTGTAGTCTGCAATTTTTCTGGAAATCCATTCATACATCTGCACCATTCAAAGGGTGTCCATTCCAAAGTGCAGAGCTAAACGTCTATGGAGATTCTCAGTCATCCAGGTCACTAAAGGTGCTTTTTCAGGAGGCAACTGGACTTTCTTGTTTTTGCTTTGAAGACATTTTGCTTCTCATCCAAGAAGCTTCTTCAGCTCTGACTGGATGTTGGGGAGTCAGAGCTGAAGAAGTTTCTTAGATGAGAAGCGAAACGTCTTCAAAGAAAAACCAAGAAAGTCCAGTTGCCTCCTGAAAAAGCACCTTTGGGACAATGGAAAACAGGCAGGGCAGATATTCAGGTAGTGAATACTATTGGAATGCGGACTTTGACTAAAGCAAATCTGAAGAATTTGGTACAGCCAGGGGAAAAAAATAATCTGTTTTAATAGTATAATATTTAATCCAAACTACAACTTTAGAACGAAGAATGATGTAGAACATGGGATAGCTTGATTTCAGTAATCTGATTAGTACACTTACACAGTAGTTTTGGATTCATCCATAGCACTGTTTTGTTATTGGTAAAAGGTCATGAGCTTCTAGGCCTTGTCTGGATTTAATTCTTCCACAAAGTAAGCTAATATTACTGAATCTCTCTCTGACAGTAAAGTGGAATTATTGGTTCAGATTGGGATGGATCTGTTTGTTAATGTTGTCTTTAGATATCAGCTTCTTGATCATTCTTTGAAATGATAATGTACCTCAATGTTAAGTCAACTTAGTAAGCAGCCTGTTTTATTTGCATTTTTTATAGATCTTTGTATCCTCAAGGACTACCCGATCTATACTCCATTCTTACTACTTTTCGGATGACTGGGAATACAATTCGGAAAACCTGGAGCCTATGGCAAGTTTTAGATTCTTCTGGAAAGGAGCAAGTTGGACTGAAGCTTAACGGACAAGCCAAATGCCTTGAATTCTCATATAAAGCAATTGATGGAAGTCTCCAGACAGTATCATTTTTGGACTTACCTTATCTTTTTGATTCCCAGTGGCATAAAGTTATGGTCGGTGTAGAAAAGAATTCTGTCACACTTTATATTGACTGTGCTACGATACAAACTTTAGCCATAAAACCAAGGGGGAAGATCAATATTGATGGCTATACCACATTGGGAAAACTGAAAAATAATCCTCAAATGTCAGTTCCGGTAAGTTGTAGACATTTCCCTTTATAGCAAAAAGCTTTTTCAATTTTTAAAGAAATTGTATATGGTAATAGAGGCTAAAATATGCTTCAAATGGAACAGTAAGAAATGGTTCAATAGTTTTGACATTGTAAGGAAAGAGTATCACTTAATAAGGTATAAAGACTGAAATTTCATTATAACTGAATATTTGGACATTTGTTTTAAGTGAACATTTCAAGAACTGCATAGCTACTAAGGGAAATAGGATGAAAGCAGGAGATAATTAATAGACCAGACTAAAAAGGAAGCTGCATCCAATGAAAAGCTATGTCTTAACTCATTGCAAGGGTACGTAACTAAAACTGTTTTGTTTTTTTTTTGCAAATTTAACCATCACTCTGAACTATATTATAGTTAAGCAGCTTATCAAATTTAATTATGCTGTCAGTTAAAAAAAAATGTGTTGGCTTATGGGTATAGGATTTATTTCTGGTATAGAAGAATATCTGAAAAAGTCCGAATGGAAACCACATCTTCCTGATATAGAAGATATTATCCTCTTCCTAGGAAGATCACAGTTCCAAACTCTAGACTACATATGATTTTTTATGTAAGAGTAAAATGAAACATTTTTAAAAATAAAACTAGTACTTTATTTTGGAACATATCTTGCATTTGGCAAGCGATTGAGAATCTCCAGACACTGACCAGATTGTAGCAATGGATTCAATTGCAAAAAGATGTTTGTTGGTGTGAGCATTTATTCATTTTCATAGATAGAATTAAAGAATCAGTGAAGAACCTGCCACCTAGGGTAGCAGAAAAGAAGACATGTAAGCCTTAGATATCTTTGAGCAAAAGCAACACTTTGCATTATTTCTAATAGCATAATAAAGCTTTATTCCAATGATATAAAATAAAGGTATTAACGAATATATGGACAACCAGTCTTCCAGGCTCTGTAAGGGCCTTTCCATTCATTACTCATTACTTTATTCATTACTTTTATGTCTACCTCATGGTACTAAATTTACAATGCAATCAATCTGCATTAACTAAATTAGTCTTTAAAAAGGGAACACTCAAGTTTCAGACTGATTTACATTTTCATTTTCTGGAAAAAACATTCTTTCCTATCCTATTAAATTTAACCATCTCCTGCTTTCTTGAACTAGCATGATCATCTTAGCATGATACCCACAGAGTTCTCTCTTAGCATCCAGCATTATGTGATTTTGTTTGTCTGATTATTTTGTAAGGAAAAAAAGGGATGCTAGCACACTACAAGTCAAAGCATGAGACTTAAATTTAATCTATGTTTCCAACAATGCCAATGGCCTCCTGTAATACTTAGAGGCAAACTCAGAAAAAGAAGTGGTAAGTTCTAGAGCATGGTGTTTTGTTTTGAAATGAACCATAAGATTCCCATAAGATTCCAGCCTGTCAATCCAACAAGCTGGGGATTCCTGGAACTTCTTAAACTATCAATGGTGAATTCTGCAGGTTCATATGGACCTAGATCAGGGGTGGGCAACTGTGGCCCTTTTACAACCTGTGGACTTCAACTCCCAGAATTCCTGAGACAGCCAAGCTGTCTCCAGAATTCCGAGAGTTAAAGTCCATAGGTTGTAAAAGGGCCACAGTTGCCCACCCCTGGCCTAGATGGATTATGAATATGGCATATAATTTTGAAATGCTTACTGATGAATGAAGTATTAAGACATGAATTCCAACTCACTGCTGACCATGTCTTTCTTTAAAGAATGAAATAAAATTGACTTAAATAGGTTTAAAATTTGAATATGATGGAGGTACGATTGTATCCCAGCAAACAGTTGCCATAAATATATCCATACATGTTTGTGTGGGGACATATGTCTAACTTAGTGATTGGAGTAACTTATTTTATTTATGTTAAGCCAGATACTGCATGGTTGTAGTCATAACCCTACTACTAGTGTAGGGAATATATACAACTTGGATTAAATGATGCTAAACTTAATTCTTATAAACCCTTTTGCACAAATATCAATAGAAGAAAAATTAGCCATGTAAAACAGAGATTTAAAATAATAATGAATGTTCTGGCGCAGTGGTTAGTATGCAGTACTGCAGGCTACTTCTGTAGTTTGATTCTCACCAGGCTCAAGGTTGACTCAGCCTTCCATCCTTCCAAGGTCACTAAAATGAGGACCCAGAGTGTTGGGGGCAATATGCTGACCCTGTAAACTGCTTAGAGAGGGCTGTAAAGTACTGTGAAGTAGTATATAAGTGCTATTGCTATTGCTATAGCTGGTGAGGATTTTGGTGTAGTAGTTAAGGCACTGGCTTAGAAATCGGGAGACTATGAGTTCTAATCCTGCCTTAGGCACAAAAGCTGGTTGGGTGATTTTTGGGCAGTCACTCTCTTGCAGCCCAACACTCCTCACAGTGGTGTTGTTGTGGAGAAAATAGGTGGAGGAAGGAGTATTAGGTATGCCTGCATCTTAAGTTCTTTATAAATAACAAAGGTATGTTAACATGTAATAAGTCAATAAATCAATCAATCATTGTCCTGCCTTTTTATACCATGAGCTAATAGTGATCCCAGCACATGGCTATTTCTTATCCTCCTTACAGTGATATTAGGAAGAGGATGGCTGGTTGCCTCTGCATGAAATGGTTAATGGTTTATCTTATTAATCCAATTGAATGAATTTTCTCTAATCATCATCATCATCATCTTTTAATGACCCCATAATCCCTTGCGGGCTGGAGTCTGGGCAAATGAATGGAGCTGAGTGTTTACTGGCCAGATGCCCTTCCTGTCACCAATGCGGAGTTATATTCAGCAGATATATATTCATCGTGCCCAGAGAGAGAAATATCTGCCTCTAACTAGGATCGAACTCACAGCCTCCTGATTGTGAGGTGAGAGCTCCACCTCTAGGCCACTGCACCACAATTAATTTTCTCTACTGAATTGGTAAATTGGTAAATATGGTAGTATACCGGTTGTCCTTAACTTATGATGCCAATTGAGCCCCAAAATTTCCATTGCTAAGCAAGGCAGTTGTTAAGTGAGTTTTGCTCCATTTTATAATCTCTTTTTCTGCCACAGTTGCCAAGAGAATCAGTGCAGCTGTTAAGTGAACCATGCGGTTTTTAAGTGAATCTGGCTTTCCCCATTGACTTTGCTTGGAGCTGGGAAGATTATAAAGGGTGATCATATGACCCCCCCTCCCCGGGATAGTGCAAACATTATAAATGCATGCCAGTTGCCAAGCATCCAAATTTTGATCATGTGACCATGGGGATGCTGCAACAGTTGTGTGAAAAACGGTATTAAGTCACTTTAAGGTCATGAGTTGAGTTGGGTTGGGTTGGGTTGGGTTGGGTTGGGTTGGGCTGGGCTGGGTTGGAGTGAGGTGAGGTGGGAATAGAACAGAAGTCTTCAAACTTGGCAGCTTTAAGACTTGTGGACTTCAACTCCCAGAATTCTCTAGCCAGCTATGCTGGTTGGAGAATTCTGGGAGTTGAAGTCCACAAGTCTTAAAGCTGCCAAGTTTGAAGACCTCTGGAATAGAATATCAAAAAAGGTAATATAAAAGTCATAACTTTAAATGGTTGTAAGTTGAGGACTACCTCTTTGTATTAATCAAGCTAAGAAGGCTACTCTGCCTTGCAGTTTCCTGTCTTTTAGGTGTTACTATAAATACATTCAAAAAACAGTCTGAAGAAGGGAGACTTATCCCATATTGCATTAAACTGTAAGAAGAGGGTACTAATTCATACTAAAGGGGTATGGATTCCCCTCTTCATTCTTTTCCAATCATATATTGACAGGAGGAGAAAGTGAAGAATAAGTTAATTACAGTCTTCAAGACTAATCTGTGTAAAATTAGTTACACCCCATAATTGGAATCTTACAAATTAGGCATGGGGAGCAAAGACAGGTAATACGTGATTGCTTTTTTTTTTCTTCTGAAGATACCTGAAAACAAGATAATATATTATTCAAAATATTAAATGATATGGTCGAAAGTAACCCTCTGATTTTCAGTGTGCATCCATGAATAAAGTCCTTTTGGCATCAGGAACAGTTCCAAATGATTCAAAATCTAGTTATTTGCAGGCAATGAGAATGTATAAGGAGTGTAATAGAATATTCCCTGAGTATCTAAAAATTTCAGAATCTGAGGAAAAATGAAAGCAATATCACTGATAATTATTGTATGAAACATTAAAAAAAAATCAGAAAATGAAATTATAAATGCTTCAGAGAAAAGCAACTTTCATATTACCTTTTTTGACATTCTATCCCCATCTCACCTCACCCCAATCCAGCCCCACCCAACTCATGACCTTACCTTACATTACCTGAGTTTTCAGGATTCCACTTTGATAAGGCATTTAATTCTTCTATCCCAAATAAAGGTTCATCTTTATTTGATATTCTGGAAGAAAACGAACCATATAATAACATATTTTCCTCTGTCCATCAAATATAACTTGAATTTAACAAAGTCATTGACAGCATATTGATATAGCATTAGAATTCTAGTTCTCCAAAGGGGAACAATGGCATGAGTTTTTCTGGAAGAATCCATCTAGAAAGATATTACTTGTACACAGTAGAAATATACACAAGCCTAGCTTTTTTCAATCAATAGGACTAAATTAGTAAAAATTGCCATTTTATTTTTTTTATACATCAGTGTGCAAAAAGTGTGACTTTGCATGAAAGAGAGCTGCTCAGACTGAGTGACTTAAGGGACACAAAGGGTGTTCTAATGTTCTAGATCATGGGTGTCAAAGTCGCTGTGTCACATTGCGTCACGTGATGTATCGTGACATTTCCCCCCTCTCCCACATGCGTGGCCTGCATGTGATGCATCTGGCCCGTGGGCTGCCAGTTTGACACCCCTGTTCTAGATGCTTAAGGTAACAGTGCAGTCTTTAACACTCTAATTCCAAAACTGGATCCTGTTCCTGTTAATTTGGGAATGGAGTTCTTGACATGGTGTTTAACATTTGAAGTGACCTTCAAGGTAACCAAAGTAAAATTGTCAATCAAAGTTGATAAAAATAAAATGAAATAAGCTATGGATTTTATCCCTTGGAATTGATTAGGCAAGTACAACTTACAAGAGCAGATTTTTCTTGGAAGAAAATGCATCATAGAATTAGTTTTTTTGTCCTTTGGTTAAATCATATATATTTCTGCAAATTACTATATTTGGTAGGGTAGGAATGAGTATGGTAAATAATATTCTTGGAAATGGTCCTTAAAGGTGAATGTCTAAACAAAGACTTGGGTTGGTAGCAGTTCCTAAGCTTCATGTAAGAATTAAGTACAGGTAGTCCTCAAGTTATGACTATAATTGAGCCTCACAATTATGATCGTAAGTTGCGACTCTTGTTAAAATGGATCATTAAGTGACCAGACCCAATTTTACAATCTTTTTTGCAGCAATTGTTAAGGAAATGTGACTGTTGTTAAGTGAACCCATTGGGGCAGGTCCCCCCCCGCAAGAAACCAGAAGTAAAAGTTGATTTCTGGCAAAAGCATCACAAATTGTGGTCATGTGACAATGGGGCATTGCAAATGGCCGTAAATGAGGCCTGGTTGCCAAGAGCCCAAAATGCAGTCACATGATCATTGGGGGAAAATGGATGCCAAAATTTCAAAACTGGGTTGTGAGTTCCTTTTTCAGGGTCCATTGTAACTTCAAACAGTGGCTAAACAACTGGTCATATGTTGAGAACTATCTGTATTTGGGGTGGTGGTGGTTTGGAAGTATTGTTTTCATGTGGCCAAGCTTGTATTGCTTACCTTTACCTCCGTTGTTATGATCTGTTCTAGCCATTGTGGTCCAGAGTTCATCCTCTAAGCGTGAATATCTTGTTTCAATTTTTAATTTATAATTACCAGAGAGTTGGAATTATCAGATAGGTTTTTGGGTCATCTCTGCCTCCCAGCCTCAAGTTCCTGTTTGTGAATGATGTCAGTTATTAACTATATCACAAAACTGTGAGGATCGAAGTGAGAAAGTCTTGCAGTTCTCAATCCCCAGACTTAAGGAAAGGATACCACCAAAGCAATATCTTACCAGCCTTAGAGTGGTTCTATTGCTGAATGATGATGATGATCAATAAACAAGTATTGGTTTTATAAAATTTCTCTTTCTCTTACTGCCTCTCTTTTTGCTCTCTTCTCAGTTTGAGATCCAGTGGCTGATGATTCATTGTGACCCCCGGCGTCCTCAAAGGGAAACATGCAGTGAACTTACAATCAGGAGCTCGGTAATCTTAAGGGCAAAGCTTACTTTTCGATTTTGGAATACAGGGAGCCTCTTGACTTATGACCATAATTGAGCCCAAAACTTCTGTTATTAAAGGGGATCACAGGATCCTGGAAAAACAGCAAAGATCATAGATATGAACCAGCAGCCAAGCATCTGAATTTTGATCACATGAACATAGGGATGCGGCAAAGGTTATAACTGTGAAAAACGGCCATAAGTTGCATTTTTCAGTGCCATTGTAATTTTGAACGGTTGCTAAACAAACTGTTGTAAGTCAAGGATTACCTGTATTCAAAAGGCCTAATATATTTCCCTTTGAAAGCAGAGCTTTAAAAAGTCATTCAGGATGGGCAGGTGCTCTCCTTGCCCGATTAAGCCCTTTTCAGCACAGATCAAGGCACAAGGCGTTGCCAGAAGTGCATGATGCTACAAGCAGGCCAAAGGGTTAAAAAGCTGGAGTCATTCAATCCCTCCTTTCTAGACATCAGGTTTCCTCCAGTCTAGCTACCCTCCTCCAACACTCATCCGAGCAACAGCTGTGCTTTTTGTCGGTTGTGCTATTTGGGGGGGGGGGGGGTTTGGAGGGATTCCTTTGGGCTCTGATCTTCAGTAACGTTAAAATCCATCTGTGGCAATCGAAGAAGCAACCATGGCTAGCTCAGGCTCCTGCACAAAGTTTCCCTGGTTCCTGTGGATTTTTCTGCAAGCCATTTGCCTTTGTCTAGCACAAGTGAGTTCTGCCTAACTTTCTTGTTATTCTTTTCAGATAAGCCAGACAATCATAAAGGTAAGTCTTAAAACTAGAAGGATTCTTACTCAATTGAAGCATGTGAAAGGTTCCTATAAACTACGATACTTGCTGTTTGATTCTAGTTTGGGTTGTCAATCAATTAAAACTGTGTGTATGTTTCTAGTGATGTTGCTATATTGGAGAAGGTATGGGATCTGTTATGCCCAGCTGGAGAGCTTCCTAAAGGAAGCCAGAAGCCACCATAAAATATATTGCCTGAGATATCATAATTTGAACCTGCATTGAGTTATTTTTCCTGGTTGGTGAAGCTTCCCAGGGACACCATTCAAAGTAATCTAATTAAGATCAACAGGTATGATTAGGATCATTAGAATCCTAATGGAATTGGGATCCATTCTACCAATTTTGATGCTTCCCTCCCCCAGATATATTTAGTACCCTTCTGCTTTAAACCAGAATTTTTAGTCCAAGGAAGCTCATTTGTTTTAATTCAGTGCAATCCACAAAGGACACATCCTTCAGATTAAGTTAGTGGGTTAATTATCACTTCGGTTCCCTAAGCAATCTTCTTATAATTACAAACAGGGTAATAAAAAGGGATCATTTCCTCCACATTTATGCGTAACGTGGGCTTCCAACTGATCTTAGTGATTATGAATGTAAAGCCAAAATTGATTTTTTAAAAAATTAATCACCATATAGTGACATAGATAGGTACATGGTACCAAGATACATAAATGGAAGAAAGTTGAATGTGGAATAAGGCACTTTGCCTTGGGAAACACAGAATGGGAAAAATTTCTGTGAATTTCACTCCGCTCACTTATTTGAGGATTCTGAAAAGATGATATGTTTCCTAATAACAGTCATTCATTGTTTTGTGGAAGAATTCTCTAGTGACTGACACACTGTAAAGCAGAATCACATATATACATGCATTCTTTTATGAGCTTACATTAAAAATAGATGGAAAGCTCTCATTTTTAAAAATCAAGTCTTCAAAGAATGACAGAAAATCAGCTGAGAGTTTACTTAAAACTATTAATGTGAAAATGCATTTCTCCAAAATGAAATGTTAATCTTTTGAAGCACAGTGAGCAAATCCAACAGATTTGTCATGACTTTTATTTGTACAGAGTCAACCTAGCTTTGCTAGACACTAGAAAGAAAGAAAAAATCTGCCTATGTTTTTACAAAGAAAACAAATGTGTACTATGCAGCCTTAAGATTGATGGCGACATGAAGCAGCAACAATAATGACTCTGGTCTGAATTAAAAATACCTTTTAAACTACTGGTTGTGAGAACTCTGTCTAAAGCTGAAATTCTCACATTCTGAAATTAATAGGAAAACTGCTTTTCCTCCCAGCTGGTCACCATTTACCGAAAAATGTGAAGGTACAAAAAAAGGGCCTGTTAGAAAATCACAGAGCATCTACTGTGCAGTAAGAATTTCATCACCAAAAGAAAACAGTGTGTCTTATAGGCCTTGAATTCCTCCCCTAAATTATTTTGAAAATGAATAGTTTTGAATTTTCCAAGCCTCTTGGGACTTACAAAAATAGTTTGTAAGAAAGAAAGAAAGAAAGAAAGAAAGAGGAAGGAAGGAAGGAAGGAAGGAAGGAAGGAAGGAAGGAAGGAAGGAAGGAAGGAAGGAAGGAAAGTTATAGAGGACAAGCTTTTATTAAGGGCTATGGTGTGTGTGCATAATTAATCTCTTGCTTATGTACACTTCTCTGAAGATAAGTGTGGATATTAGCTATACTGTTAAGGCAATTTCTCTTAAACTCCTTTGTGTAGGTACCATTTTGTTTTCTCTATTTCAAATTGATTTCCCATTTTACAAGGGAGTGAAGTTAATGGGGCACAATTTTAATCCATAGGACGTTATTTTATTCCATTTTATCACTGGGCCAGTCATTGTGAGAAGACACCTTCTTTTCCTGTTTAGAATGAAATGAAAATATAAAGCATAATAATCCCTTCCTCGGTGGAGATTCTCAGTCATCCAGGTCATAATTGTCTCAAAGGTGCTTCCCCCCACCCCCTTCAATAGGCAACTAGTCGGGTTTTTTTTTTCCTTGAGGAAAAAGAAGAAAACGTTTTGCTTCTCATCCAAGAAACTTCATCAGTTTCAGAAGCTTTACCCCACCCTCAGAACTGATGAAGCTTCTTAAATGAGAAGCAAAATGTTTCTTCTCCTTCTTCTTCTTCTTCTTCCTCTTCTTCTTCTTCTTCTTCTTCTTCTTCTTCTTCTTCTTCTTCTTCTTCTTCTTCCTCCTCCTCCTCCTCCTCCTCCTCCTCCTCCTCCTCCTCCTCCTCCTCCTCCTCTTCCTCTCCTCTTCCTTCTTCCTCAAAGAAAAAACAGTCTAGTAGCCTTTTGAAAGAAAAAGCACTTTTGAGATTTACTGTATGCATGAATTTTCTGTAGGCATGAATTCTGTCTCTGCCCACCTCCACTAACAGAGATACATATATGCGTATGCCCATCTGTCCCCACACACCATGTGTCAATCTGTACATCTCAGATTGTAATTACTCACATTTGTCATGAATTACTATCAGGCAGATTAGAACAGGAACATATTACCCAATCAAGCAAACTGAATTTGATTAGGTTAGTCAGAATATCTTGTTTGTGGTTCTCAATTATTCCTTCCCCTGTTTATAGGCTGTCTTGAGTTGTTTCCTCTTCCTATTTAAACATTTCTTTTTACTCCTTGCCAGAGAGGCCCTCCAGGTCCACAAGGCCCCCCTGGCCCCCCTGGCTCTCCAGGTGTCCCTGGCATTGATGGCATTGATGTAAGTATAGCTTGTGCTGTGTGGTGACAGGGAGCATTCAAGACATTCCTCCTCCAGCATTATACAATGACACTGCTGTCTCTCTGAGTGTATTCAGCATGCAACACACTCGGGCACATCTCTGTCATGACTCGTTAATTGGCATTAGAAATGTTGTGCTGATTGGCTTGGAAACTTAGGAGGTGCACACGAGAACTGGTGGTGTGAACTAGAACAAATTATCCTCTGCAGCTGGATCAGGTCCATCATATAATCTGTAATTTGCATTAGGGATTCCACAGGATTAGTATTTATAATCTGCAAATTCCATGTTATTAGCTTCATAGCAATTCTGTCTACTAGCCATAAGAATTTCTCCATATAATGTGCACGTGGTGATGCAGTGGTTAGAATGCAGTATTGCAGGTTAATTTACTGCTGACTGTCAGGAGTTCGATCCTGATCAGTTCAAGATTGACTCAGCCTGCCATCTTTCCGAGGTGGGTACAATGAAGAACTAGATTGTTGGGGGACCAATAGGCTGACTCTGTAAAACCACTCAGAAAGGGCTGTAAAGCAATATGGAGTCATATATAAGTCTAAGTGCTAATGCCATGTGTATTACAGGAACATTTATATCATCTATATAATAAATATAAAATTTACAGATAAGTGCTCTATGTTAACATGAATTTCACTTGATTGTTACTTTCTTCTATCCCATTAGGGAGACAGAGGCCCAAATGGTCTTCCAGGCCGTCCAGTAAGTAACTGAGAACAGGTAGCATTTTAAAAACATCTTTAAAAAAATCTGTTTTTATTTGCTAACTGACTTCATTGATATGAAATTCACTCCTTTAGGGTCCTGATGGTGATGCTGGAAAACCAGGTGTCCCTGGATTGCCAGGAGTACCAGGAGCTGATGTGAGTATAAATCTTTATGGTATCATCCTAAGATGTTTTTGTTATGTGCTAAAAAGGTTCTTTTGATGTCGAACCTATACTGGGTGTGAAAGTGACATGCTGCACTCCCTGAAACTGGGAGTTCTTTATTTCACAATTCCCTTAAATTTAGGCAGAATACTATAGAATCATAGGGTTGAAATAGATGCTGTGGTGTTTATCAAGCCCAATCCTCTATCAAGTGCACTAATCTTTGTACTATCCTAGACAAATGGAAATCTTTTCTTGAAAGCCTTCAGTGATGGACCATCTATATTTCAAAAGGTAGTCTGTTCCACTGCTTAATAATCAGGGAATTGATCTTTTTTTTCCTTCCAAATTTGGATTTCTCACTATAGAGGTTTTACTCACTGGTTCTTGACTCATCTTTGAGTATTCATTGGCCTATGTTTCTGTTGTTTCCAATCCAATGGAATGCTTGAAAAAAAATAATGTCTAGGAGGTCAGGACTTTGTTCATCAGCACAATCATCTTCTGAAAACTGAACTTAATGGGACAAAATTTGATATAGTGAGAGGAATTAGTAGTGTCGTGGGGACAAATCCTCTCATAATATTTTCCCAATTGTCAACTGCTCCATTCCAAACTCCTCTCCTTCCTGGTCACATGACTTAGAGCAGAAATCCAAAAATAAGAGACTGGAAAGAATTCTATGCTCTTCATGCATGTTTTCCTTAAATTGTGTGCTCTAATATGCTGTTAGGGATTTAGAAATCAGCACCTAAGAATGAGCCATTGTTATAGATATAGCTACATAATTCTAGTTCATCCTTCACTGTCCTTTGCTGGGTGCCTTTGCTGGGTGACAATTCTGAAAGCCTATGGAGTGTATCAGGTAGGAGAAATGTATTCTAGGCACTGAACTCAATGGTCTTATCAAAATCTTGTTTACTTACATACAATTTATACAGCAGTGACTTTTTCCTCCATAGATAAGTACACATGGTATAATTTGTACCTTTTCATGTTTGTTCAGAAACCTACCAATCTATTTCTTGATAGATTTTATTGCAAAGCAAGTTCATAATTACTTGTTATAAATAGAACAGTTCAAAAACTTTGACCAAATTGGTGAAAAGTCTTCCTCCTTGCCCCAATATCAAAAAAGACTAATTCAAATGTTAACACACACACCAAAACTACATTGCTGCAAATTAATTTCTCTTTCCTATGTTCAAAAATGCTACAGCCATTCCATATACTTGGAAAATCCACAAATTATATTTTGATACATACAAATAATAGGGATATAACAACAACCCATACAGATATATCTTCTAGAAACTGATCCAGAAAAACATTGACTGCCCTGTTGATGTCAGTTCAAATGCAAGAATTATAGGACAAAACCAAACCATCTCCAACAGGGTGCTTCAAACTGAAGCAGTTTTTTGTTGCTGTTTGGTCATAAAGTCATTTTATGTTCATGCAAAATTCATGTCAAATTGTTTTTAATACAATTCTCCACTGGCTTTCCAGTAGAGAATGTTCAAGTTCATTACTCCTATGATCATGTAAATGACTAATAGTAATTATATCATTTGTCATCATATCTCCCTAAAGGCAGATTAGAGAAACAGATAGTTTCTCTAAAACATCTAAACACTGTGGAACAGGGCCCTAGATCATTGTGGAGGATGGTGGTACAAATAAATAAATGAATGAACTTCAGAAGAAACCGATGAAGCTGGATCAAAGAAACCAAACATCAGATGCTTAAGCTGAAAGTACTTCCAGGAAGCACTTGGTAGTAAATCAAAGCTCATTTTTAAAAATTCTTTGCTTCCGGAGAATTGAGTTGATGTAAAGTAAAAGCATTATGACAGGCCCAGTTTATTCAGTTACACACAAATGCAGATGACATTTTAAAACTGGGATTATTTTATGGTGTAAACTTTTCATGGGTACATGGGTCAAAATTACATTTGTGATTCAATACTTCCCCAAGATGTGTTGCCACACTATTTCAGGGATGACATTTACCTTCCTGCAAACAGGAATTCCTGTAGTTCAGTGAGGTCAAAGAATCATTTTGCAAAATTAAAGGAAGGGGAGAGGGGAGTTCTTGAAGTGACTAGAGCTAGTATAATTGAAGTGGTTCGGGAATAACGAGAGGCACAAGCAAGCAAGTGACAACAGCTCTTTAATATACAGTGAGACTTCAGCAAAAACTCTGAGGCTGCAGCCCTCCTTATATACAATCCTGGAGAGGCTGTCAGCCAATCAGCAACTTAGGCAGGTTTGAATTTCCCGCTGAAATGTATCAATACATAACACCCCTCCCTTCCCAGAAGGCACTAACACTCAAATATTTACATAAGTACGCACAAAATCTCACAGGTGACCTGGGCAAGTTCTCGTTCTGGTCGACCTGCGCAGTTCAGTGTTTGGTGGGGCGTCGAGCTGGTCGGAGGGACTTTCTGTCTCTCCCGGCTCCGCCAATGGAACCTCCTGGATTTTGTCCAGGGCATGGTTATCCCCGGCTGGGAGTGGCGACTCGCTGGGGCAGCGCTGGAACCAGGGCTTGTCAGCTAAGTATTCCCTTGAACCCGGGCTTGAGTTAGCTGTTTTGGGAAAGTTGTTGTAGTTAGGTTCGGAGATATCTAATTTGATGTTTGCCTCGCTGACTATTCTCCTTAGTTGGTCTATGTGGCGTTTCCAGATTCTGTCTACCCCTACGTCTACCGTGTAAGATTTTGGGCCAGTTATGCCCACTATGGTTCCTGCAACCCATAGAGGTCCGCTAGCATAATTGCAAGCGAACACCGGGGACCCCACCTGGAACTATCTAAGTCCGGTGGTCTCTCCCTTAAAATTCTCATGCGAGTAATTAGGGTGAAGTCTGTCTAACATGCACTGAAGCTTCCTGCCCATGAGGAGTTCAGCTGGGCTTCTCCCTGTGGTCGTACAAGGTGTGTCATGCTGGACTGCTAAAAATTGATTTATCCTGGCCTGCCAGTCCCCGTTATCTAGCCTGGACAATGCTTCTTTGGCCGTTCGTACGAAACGTTCAGCAAGGCCATTAGAAGTCGGATGGAAAGGGGCCGATAGGGCATGGCGGATGCCCAGTCCGGCCAGGTAGCCCTCAAACAGGGTTGCTGTGAATTGAGGGCCGTTGTCAGATACAAGAGTATCCGGTAGCCCATGGGTGGCAAATAGTTTCTGAAGAGCTTTAATGACTGCTTCGGCTGTGGTTGAAGACATTAGTATTATTTCAAGCCACTTTGAAAAGGCATCAACTACGTTTAAGAATGTTTGCCCGTGGAAGGGCCCGGCAAAATCAATATGGATCCTCCCCCATGGCCCCTTTGGTTTCTCCCACTCTCGGATGGGCACTATCGGGGGATCGGAGCGAGATTCCTGGCAGGGCCTGCACTTCCCCACCCACTCGGTGATGACCTGGTCCATGTTGGGCCACCATACATAACTGCGGGCTAAGCTTTCCATCCAAACTATCCCTGGGTGCCCTTTGTGCAGTAACTCCAAGACCCTCGTTCTCAGTTTCGTTGGTACCACCACCCTATCACCCCACAATAAGCAACCCCCTTGCATAAACAATTTGTTACGTTTGTTAACATAACCCTGATAATCCCCACTGCCACCCCTTAAGAACCCACCCCATCACAGTACGAATCACAGGGTCTCTAGCAGAGGCTTTAGCCACCTTGCAAGAGGAGATGGGTCCCAAAGTCATAGCGTCGATCAAAAGGACGGAGGCTTCCGGCGTGGGATTGGCAAGCAGGTCGGGTAGGGGACAGCGGCTGAGGGCGTCCGCGTGGCCCAAAGTCCGTCCGGGTCGATGGACAAGCTGGTACGAGTAGGCCGATAGGAAGATGGCCCACCTGGTCAAATGTGGGGACAGGGCAGCGGGAGTGGGCTTGTCACCAGCCAAAAGTCCCAGCAAGGGCCGGTGGTCTGTCACAAGTTCAAATTGACGGCCATAGAGATATTCATGGAATTTTTTAACCCCCGCAATTGCAGCCAGAGCCTCTCTGTCCAACTGACTATAGTTGCGCTCTGCCCTGGACAGAGTGCGAGAGTAAAACGCAATGGGCATCTCTAGGCCGTTCGGCAGTCTATGGCCTAGGATGGCACCAACTCCAAAGGGGGAGGCATCACAAACCCATACAAGCGGTAGCACTGAGTTGTATTGAATGAGGAAGCTATCCTCAGATAAGAGTCTCTTTACAGCCTCAAATGCGGCTGCCTCTGCTTTACCCCAAACCCATGGAACATTCTTCCCTAACAGTTTGTGCAGGGGATCTGCGACGGTAGCCTTGTTCTTTAAAAACATAGAGTAGAAGTTGAGCAGTCCAAGGAAGGCTTGGAGCTCCGATTTGGTTTTGGGGGCTGGTGCGCTCTTGATGGCTCTCATTTTGCTTTCGGTGGGGTGGATGCCTGTGCCATCCACCTTGTAGCCCAAAAATGCGACAGAGGGGACAGCGATGATGCACTTATTCCTTTTTACTTTAAGTCCCGCTTCCCTAAATCTGGTTAGGATGTTTCTCACTCTGTCCCCTAGTTGACGTTCATCCTGGGCGCTGATTAAAACATCATCAAAATAGGGCACCACCCCTGGGAGCCCTTGCAGGAGGCGCTCCATGGTGCTCTGAAATAGGCCAGGTGCGACGCTCACCCCAAACTGGAGCCTGGTGCATTTGAATGCACCCCTGTGAGTCACAATTGTTTGCGCCTCTGCCGTGGCGGATCAACAGGTAATTGTTGATAGGCCTGTGCTAGGTCTAATTTGGCAAAAATTTTTCCTGGCCCCAGGGAGTGTAGTAGATGATGCACGATCGGCACCGGATAGGCGCTCGGCTGCAAAGCCTTGTTGATCGTGCACTTGTAGTCGGCGCAAATTCTGATTGAGCCATCAGATTAAACTGGGGTCACTATGGGAGTCTCCCATTTCGCATGGTCAACGGGGACCAACACCCCTTGTTTAATTAATTTGTCCAGTTCTGCATCAATCTTTGGTTTCAATGCGAAAGGCACCCGTCTGGCTTTAAGTCTTATTTGGGCTACGTTGGGGTCTAAATTTAGGGAGATAGGGGTCCCCACATACTTGCCCAACATGTCCCCGAAGACGTCCTGGAACTCGGTCAGGAGGCTGTCCTTCAGTGACGGCTCGGACATTCGGTGGACGCCGGTGAAGCCCATGCCAAGGGCTCGGAACCACCCCATGCCCAGAAGGCTGAGCAGCTGCTTTGTGACGATGGTTAGCGGCAGGTCTTTTTCGAAGTCTCCGTAGGTGATTCGGAACGTGCCTACTCCTTCGAGGGGGACCCGGTTCCCCTGGTAGTCTAGGATGCGCAGTCTCTGTTTAGATAGCTGGTCCTTCTGGAATGACGGCAGAAGGGTCTTCAGGGTCACCCACGACATTATGGAGAGAGCTGATCCAGTGTCGATCTCCATCGGGCATGGTTTGCCGTTGATCTCGACCACCGTGCTGACCTTGTCTTTGATTGCCGTGCTGGCCTGGTCAATGTGTATGCTGCGGCCATCTCGTGGTTCAAATTCGCGCCATTTTCTAGTGCCGCCTTCTCTCATTGGGTGCTTCTGGCGCGTTGATTCTTGTTGGCTGCGGCGCTTACTTGGTTGGTGTTTTCTGGGCAGTATGGCTCTACAGACTCGCGCCAAGTGCCCCTTTTTCTCGCAGCGCCTGCAAATAGCCTCTCTGTATTTGCAGGACAGTCTATCATGATGCCCGCCACAGCTGGGACACTTACGCCGGGGGCTGCCTGCGTCTTTTCTTTGGTGCTCTGTGCGGAAGATGTCCTCATCAGACTCGGACTCCGAGCTGGATCTGGCATCTTCCCTGTGCACTGGTGTAGACTTGGGACTGTCCTTGCTGGTCAGCGGACACTGCACCATTTCTGCGGCTTTTGTGGAAGCTTCATGAGCCCTGGCCTCGTCTAGGGCTCCAGCAAGGATTAGATCAAGCTTAGCGAGTAGTTGCCTTTGCAGTCTTATATCTCGAATGCCACAGATTAGCTGCTCAAGTAGCGCATCGTCCAAGTCTCTATAGTCGCAATGTGTTGCGGCTTTACGCAGGCTCGCCATGTAAGCGCTGACCGGTTCTTCCTCTCGTTGCACGCGCTGTCTGAGTTGGTATCGTTGCACGAACTTGGAGGGCACGGGAGCGTAGTGAGCCTGAAGAGTTGCCATCAGAGTGTCCCAGGAAACAGTCTGGACCGGCGTTGGCTCACACAGTGACTCCGCCATCTCAAACACGTCCGGTCCGCAGTGGCTTAGGAAGAGGGCTCTCTTTTGATTAGCGGAGAGTCCTTGCATGTCGCTGGCTTCAAGCGAGCACTCAAACCTCGTTAGGTACGAGACCCATTTTTCGTGGGCCAGATCAAAAGGCTTGGGCGGAACATAGGCAGACATGTTTGGTATGCCTCCCGTAGTTCGCCTCATCGCCTAGCTGAAGCTCGTGGTCTCACTGGTTCGCTTCTTGTGGCCTCAATCCCATCCTCGTCGCCAATGAAGTGGTTCGGGAATAACGAGAGGCACAAGCAAGCAAGTGACAACAGCTCTTTAATATACAGTGAGACTTCAGCAAAAACTCTGAGGCTGCAGCCCTCCTTATATACAATCCTGGAGAGGCTGTCAGCCAATCAGCAACTTAGGCAGGTTTGAATTTCCCGCTGAAATGTATCAATACATAACAATAATAGCCCAGTGAGAAACCTGAACATGTGAGAAATTAAATCCACTCTTTAAATGGGTAATTGTAATTTATACAAAGGAATATTTCACAGGATGTCCTTGCAAAGAAATGTATTCAGTATCATGTCCGCTTGTTAAAATAATGTGATGGAATAAATATAGGAAGGCTCCTGAAAAATTAAATCATCCTTGGAGTTACATTCATTTCAATCACATTTACATTAAGGGAATTCAATACCATCTTCCTAAATCTTCTTCCAACTACATCAAAACAGCAAATAAGTTCAAATTTACCAGCTGAAAAGAGCTCCTGAAAGTTTTTATGTGAGCAAAATAAAGTTTGTTGCTGTTGTTGCGAGCCAACAGCATCAGATCTGATTTGCAGACTATCCAGACCAGTGATGGGTTGCCCCCGGTTCGCACTGGTTCTATAGAACCGGTAGTAAAACCAGCGGGAGGCTCTGCCCACCGACCCCGATGTCACCAAAATGCTTCTGTGCATGTGCAGAAGAGTGCACGTGCGCGCGAGCGAAGCGAGCTTTGCAAACCGGTAATAAAGGTAAGCAGAACCCACCCCGATCCAGACAGACTATCAAATATCATCAGTATGTAATTTTTTATTTTATTTTCCAGTAGGAAAAAAGTAACTCTTTTTTTCTTACTGGACTTGTAAGATATTTTCAGAATTTCTAGTTATGCATAAGACTTATACAGCCAAATTAAAAGGAAAAGAACAAAGAGATATCCTTGGTCTGGTACCTCAAAATGATTTGAATCAAGCAACAACACCATTAATGATTACTAATAATTAAGTAAATCTAATCCTGTGGTAGAATTGGTAAAGCCAACTTTTATTAAACAAAGAATCTCATATTCTATTTATGAAGATTGTTGTTCTGTTTAGAATCACATTCAATAATTGTTGATTAATGAGTCTGGAATTTGTACAACATTCCCATTTATATTCTAAATACCATAGATAGTACAATATTACTTGATTAACTTGTTAGAAACCAGTAATTAAGAAAAAAAACCCTCAGTTTAGATTTTTCTCCCTTTTCCCAATTTCCTTGCTATTTTCTATGCAATGAAATTCTGTTTTAGAAGAATAAAGCGTTTAACTTTATATTTAATACAGCAAAAATTTGTCAGTCTAGCAATGAATGGAATGCATTAGTGATCATAATTCTTTGAAATCCTACTCTAGCAGTTGCTTGCTTCTTTTATATGAAATGTACATCAATTTCATATAAAAGAAGCTTTTATATAAGTATAAAACCCTTACTTAGCAGTTTATACAACCGCTGTTATATTTATATTATTTATATTAAATATAAACCCTTATATAATATATATAAATGTAAATATTTATATCAAATATAAATACTTATAAAATATATACAGTTACCCAAAGATGCTAAAGACTATTTAAAGAATGTACAGTATGTAATTTTCATTCAAAATTTTCAAGAGTGTGATCTGAAATTGTAGTACAATCTACTGTATAGCTTGCTTTAACTTTAGTCATCAAGGAATGGGAAGTCATAAAATAATGTAATCAAAAGCATTTCTGTGTGCATACAGTAGATATCTATGGGATGGGACATAAATGACAAAATGTATATTGTAATTGTTACATAGTGGAATGCAATATTACAATAAAAGTAGGAGAGAATAGAGCTTGCATTATGCTATCACAATGCACAATTTGTCACTTTCGTGTCATAATGTAAGAAATGGACTCCCATGCTTATATATAGAGAATATAATAGCATGTTCTTTTTTTAAAAGTTTAATAGAATGTAAAAGATCAACTGAATTAAATTCAGGCAATCTAATCTAGATATGTATTAGAAAGTTGACAATATAATATTGGTGACAGAGTGTTATGATCCAACAAGGCCTCAAATTTAATTCAAATTACCTTCAACTAGTTTACGCTCCACTGACTTAATGTACATATGTTGAGAAAATTATGTACTTGTTTTGTATAGCCTGTGTTTGGAGTATGTAAATGTAAAAGTGATTAATGCGGATGACCCAGTCTGACAATGACTGTAATAAATGATATTCTCCATCTGATATTTCCTCTTCAGCAATCAATTTGGAAAGTCTGCTAAGGAAGAAAGCAACATTCTAAATTTGTACCATTAGCGTTGCCACTAAGATAAACTTCTTCCACCCAAGCATTTTTGTAAGAGCTGCTTATTCTGAAGAAGAATATACAGTAGGTAGTCCTCGACTTACAATGGTTTGTTTAGTAACCGTTCGAAGTTACTACTCCATTGAAAAAAATGACTTATGACAGTTTCTCACACTTACCACTGTTGCAGCATCCCCATGGTCATGTGATCAAAATTCAGACATTTGGCAATTGGCTCATGTTTATCACAGTTGCAGTGTCTTCTTGAGGTCATATGATCATCTTTTGTGACCTTCTGCACAAGCAGTCATTGGGCAAGGCAGATTTACTTAACAATCATGTTACTAGAATTAGAATCAGAATAGAGCTGGAAGGGACCTTGGAGGTCTTGTAGCCCAACCCCCTGCTCAAGTAGGAGACCTTATACCATTTCAGACAGGTGGCTGTCCAGTCTTTTCTTAATGATGAAGCACCTAGAACCTTTGGAGACAAGCTGTTCCACTGGTTAATTGTTCTCACTGTTAGGAAGTTTCTCCTTAATTCCAGGTTGCTTCTCTACTTGATTAGTTTCCACCTATTGTTTTTTGTCTTGAGTTCTGGTGCTTTGGAAAATAAGTTGACCCCCTCTTCTTTGTGGCGCCCCCTCAAATATTGGAATCTTGCTATCATGTCACCCTTATTCCTTCTTTTCTCTAGTCTGATCACACCCAATTCCTACAACTGTTCTTCATCTGTTTTTGTCTCTAGGCCTTTAATCATCTTAGTTCCTCTTCTTTGCACTTTTTCCAAGGTCTCAACATCTTTTTTGTAATGTGATGACCAAAACTGAATGCAGTATTCCAGGCTTGGTCTTACTAAGGTTTTATAAAGCGGTACTAATGCTTCATGTGATTTTAATTCTATGCCTCTGTTTATACAACCAAGGTTGGTATTAGCTTTTTTGACTGCTGCTGTACACTGCTGGCTCATATAAGTGATCGTCCACTAGGACTCCAAAGTCCCTCTCACGGTTATTATTTTTGAGTCAGGTTTTGCCTAATCTGTACTTGTACCTTTCATTCTTCCTGCCTAGGTGTAAAACCTTGCTTTTCTCCACTTTAAATGTCATGTTGCTGGATAGGGCCCATTGTTCAAGTCTTTCAAGATATTTTTGAATCCTGAGCTTGTCCTCTGGGGTGTTAGCTATTCCTGTCAGCTTAGTGTCATCTGCAAAGTTGACGAGTTCCCCTTCTAATCCCTCATCTAAGTATTTATGAACAGTACTGGGCCTGAGACGGAATCTTGTGGTACCCCACTGCTTACTTTCCTCCATGTAGATGTAATACCATTAAGAACTACTTGTTGAGAGAGGAAGAGAAGGAGAAGGGAAGAGGAAGTAGAGAAGAGAAGAAGAAGGTGGGGAAAGAAAGTTGGAAGGAGAAGAGGGAGAGGCTAGGATTAAGGAGAAAGATTGCTATACAATAAAAAAAAATATGAAAGGCAGCTCTGAACAAACAAATATAAATATATTAAGAAAAAGAATGAATTGTTTAAGGATAAAAGAGGACAAATATGTACAAATAGTAAAGTTAGAATTTAGGGATAAATGAAGAAGGTGTTTATGTATGCAAGTATAGAAATACTGAGGTATATTCAAAAAAAAGGAAAGGGGGGAAGACGATATTGACAAAAATTGTAATTGAGTAAAATGTATTTGAATCTGACTAATTGTATAAGATAAGAAACGACCAACACTCTGTTCAAAAAAAAAAAGAAAAAAGAAAAGAAAAGAAAAATGTGGGTGAAGGTGGGAGAGGAGAAAAAAAAAAACAATAAAACTTGTTTTTTTAAAAAAACTTGTACTACTTGTTGAGTACAATTTGTTGGCTAGGTACAAATTCATCTGGTGGTGATGCTGTCTATCCCACATTTTTCTAGTTTACCAAGAAGTAGGTTGTGATCTACTTTGTTGAATGCCTTGCTGAAGTAAGTATATTATGTCCACAACATTTTGTTGATCTGCTAATTTAGTCACTTTGTCAAAGAATGAAATAAGATTGGTTTGGCATAATCTGTTTTTAATAAACCCATTCTGGCTTCTAGTTATAACTTTATTTGTTTCTAGATGTTCTTTGATTATTTTTTTCAGTATCTTCCCAGGTATTGATGTTAGGCTGATTGGTCTGTAGTTTTCTGGGTCTAAGTTTAATTTTACTAACTTAACAACTGTGAAGTAAAAGCAAGAAAGATCGTAAAATGGGCAAAATTCACTTAACAAATGTCTCACTTAGCAACAGGAATGTTGGGCTAAATTGTGATGGTAAATTGAGGATTACTTGTATTGGTCTCTTGCAATAAATATATATTTATTTATTATTTAACTTAGCAAAGACTTGTTTCTGTTTGACAAGAGAACTCCAATCCTTTAGCATGTAGTTCCATGCTACAAAATATGTTCCTGGTTTCATATAATCAACTTTAAAAAATAGCGGGCAGAGAACAAAAGCCTGTATCCATCCATATCATTTCTGAATTGCATTCCAAACACAGACACAATTTAATAACCTTTCAGAGAACCCGGTTTTATATATATCCTCTGCATACAGCATGAAATAAATGAGTTAAAAGGAGCTTTCACGCCCTTCAACTTTCTCAATTCACCTGGGGATTTCACTTGATAATCCCAGGTGAACATCTGCCCTTCGGAAATGTTTATCCATGCACAGTAGGGGGATACGTGCTTGTCCTGGTAAGTATGAATGAAATGAATTTCATGCACTGCTGTATCTCTTTAACAAGCAGGCGGAGAGCTAAAGGCTTAAAGAGCAGGTTTCCAAAAGCTTCTTAAATTGACGCAATTTGCTTCTGAGTCAGGGGGCATTAACTTCTGAGTAAAAAGGATAAAAGTCAACAAGAAGAAAAACGACAATGGCCTATATTTCCTACCATCTCTTTCTGTTGAACTCTAAAGGGCTGGATACTTTTTTCCATCTCAGGAGAAAAGTTAGGAGATTGGAATGAGCCACTTCTGGCACCAGCTCCCCTGCCGCCCCCCCCCCCCCCGCTGGTCCTTCTGAAGGGAAGCAGATCCATTGTTAATACACCTGCTGGCTGTCAACGCGGGTATCCTGCAGGGGTGGGTTCTACTTACCTTTACAACCAGTTCGCAATGGGGCTGCGTGCACATGCTTGCTTTGCTCGCGCGCACTCTTCTGCACATGTGCAGAAGTGTTCTGATGATGTTGGGGTTGGTGGGTGGAGCCTCCCACCGGTTTTATAGAACCGGTGAGAATTGGGGGCAACCCACCACTGGTGTCCTGTGATATGACCAGTGTGTTGACTGGGACTTGGATTTTTCTGTGTCTCTAAAACTCTCAGCCTGGCTGAGAGGACAGCAGGACTCCACATGTCACTCAAAACTTTGTTGGTGTGGGAAACAGAAAACCCTGTTGACTTGTTTGGAGTCCTTTTGCAAGCCATGGTCTGCTGTACTAAGCTAAGCTAATAGTGCAGTTTCTTCTATTCTTCTATATACCCTTTGGCAATTATGGAATTGCTGGCAAACATTTCCTAGTAGAAAATCAGGGCAAAACAACCTGCCTCTAACAAGTAGGAGTTCACCTCCTGGTGTTTTGTCTAAAAATTGATAACTGTATCGGTCACCTCTGAAGGAGAAGGAAAATATATTTCACTGACCTATGGTAATGCTTGCAGTATACATTCCAATTTATGCAAAGCATTAGATGAATGTCACAATGGATCCCAAAATATAACTAGCAAGTTGGTCTTGAGTTACAGCCTTTGACTTCGTAATTTTCTGGATTATTTGTGGCATTAAAGTGGTCATCAACTCTCGTTATTGGTGATAATATCAGTGAACAGAAACTTCTTTCTTTCTTACTAAAAATAACTTCTTTATTTCTTACTCAAAAATGTATACAAAAAATACATTATACATTTACTTTCCAAAATATTTAGCTTTACAGTTGTACAAAGGCGTAGATCCTGTATGATAGTGTGGGGTTTGAAGCAGAAGGCTCCTGATTCATCTTTGCTACACCATAAGCCGAGCGGGCAGATATAAAATGTACTGTCCTCAATTAAAACATCACTCTCACACCTTGGATCATATTCGACTTCTTCTTCTCATGCTTTCTGAGCCAAAAAGTAATACCAGGTCCAACTCAAAATTTTAGGCATTTCCTTACTGAGCTGAATGTGAGATTGGGAACAGATCTCTAGTTTCTGGATAAAATTTTTATAATTGGGGGCCTTTCACCTTTTATAATTGGGGTTCTCTTTAAATTGGATGTAGAGTGCTGCAACTGAATGCTGAAATCTGTCTGAAGAAACCTTTTTATTGGAAGCTAAAAGAGCCTTGAATTCTACTCTTAATGTATGTGTGTGCCTGCGCATATATAAAGAAAAATTGCTTATCTAGCAGGTCATTAACATTCTTTTTTTCAGTCGTTTTGGCCATTGACTGTGCTAAAAGTTAATATTTTATTTCAAAAGGGATTGACAGGACCTGATGGATCACCAGGTCCAGCCGGTTCAAAAGGGCAAAAGGTGAGATTAAACTCTTTCATTAGATTTCCTTCCCATTTTTCAATTTCCAGACTCTTTTATTTAATTATAGGATTGGAGGTGCTTGCCAGTTGCTTAATCATCATCATCATCATCATCATCATCATCATCATCATCATCATCTCAATAGGTGGATAAAAATGCCAAATCCAGTCTAAATATCAGTCTGACTGTATGACGAACCATAATAACAACAACCCATCTTTTTATATATACTTCAAGGTGGAAAACATATCTAATTATCCTGTCTCCTATTTTCCCCACAACCACAGCCCTGTGAGCAGTGGTGGAATCATTTTTTTTTTACTATTGGTTCTGTGGGCATGGCTTGGTGGATGTGGTGTGGCTTGGTGGGCATGGCTTGGTGGGTGTGGCAGGGGAAGGATACTGCAAAATCTCCATTCCCACTCCATTCCAGGGGAAGGATACTGCAAAATCCACATTCCCACCCCTCTCCAGAGGGAAGGATATTGCAAAATCTCCATTCCCACCCCACTCTGGAGCCAGCCAGAGGTGGAATTTGCCAGTTCTTTGAACTACTCAAAATTTCCGCTACCAGTTCTCCAGAACCTGTCAGAACCTGCTGAATTTCACCCCTGCCTGTGAGGTAACCTGGGCTGAGAGTGATGACTGGCCCAAAATCACTCACCTGGGTTTTTATGCCTAAAGCAAGTCTAGAACTCATCATCTCCTCGATTCTTGTACTCTGCCTTGTCTCTAAACAAAAAGTTAACACAAACAAACAAGAACTTGTATAAATGTTTTAAATATTTGAAATGTGTAACATTTATAATTTTTAGGGTGAAGTGGGCTTGCCTGGAGGCCGTGGACTTCCTGTAAGTCATTGATTTTTACATGGTATCTTTTTTTAACAACTGAAATATATTTCCTTAACTGTTCTATAAAAATTAGATCAATTAAAAAACACATCTTTAAACCTGGAGGAAGTTTTTGGTCATCTATAGAAAAATTCAAAAAATACTCTCCTGTCTTGAAATTGATAGGGGATATTAGTCTTTGTGGCCTTCTTATTACTTAATACCAGAAAATAGCTTTGAGTTGATAACAGAATTTAAATTCCAGCAGGAAGCTGTTTTTATTTGTGAATAAGATTTGATCATAGTCTCCTCAGTTGAAAGTGCTGAAATTTGAAACAGGAATTTTGTAAAACCCTCCTCCCTCCCTTCTCAACCCAACAAAGGGATTTTACCATGTTTATAAAATCAGAGGAATTGTAAAGCAAGCACTAATTGGAAATGTATTTAAAATGCATTAAAAGAGTTCTAAAATAGGATTCTGGATTAAAAAGACACAGCTTAAATTGCCTCTGAAAGATACTGAAAGAAAGAAAGAAAGAAAGAAAGAAAGAAAGAAAGAAAGAAAGAAAGAAAGGACTGCTTCAGCTTCAACCACAACAATACATGAGCACACAATAGATACAAACTTAAAGTAAACCACTCCAAACTCAATTGCAGAAAATATGACTTTAGCAACAGAGTTGTCAATGCCTGGAATGCACTACCTGACTCTGTGGTTTCATCCCAAAACCCCCAAAATTTTAACCTTAGACTGGCTACTGTTGACCTCATCCCATTCCTAAGAGGTCTGTAAGGGACGTGCATAAGCGCACTAGCGTGCCTACCATCCCTGTCCTAATGTTCCCTTTAATTGTATTCATTGTATGTATTCAATCCATGCTTATATATACTGTATTATCTAATACGTACTCAACAAATAAATGAAAATATATAAAATAAATAAAATATTGGAGAACTTCAAAGGAAAAAGCTTAGTTAGAATGAGTGGGGTAGGGGTAGGGTTACTTCCAAATAAATTACTGTTCATGTGGGATTTTTGTTTAAATAATAACAAGTGCTTCTACCTGAAGGTGCATCCTGTGCCAGTGTATGTGTGTTTGTGTGTGTGTGTGTGTGTGTGTGAGAGAGAGAGAGATCTCAAGATGGTGGCTACAATTATGCAATTGAATCCTTGTCTTTTAAATAGGCATGTGATGTGTGTAGAAAAAGGTCAGGCTTGATCATATGGATATTTTGACATTTTACATCCCACCTGCAGACATATACCTACCTACCATACTTTTGATCCAACTCTAGCTTTCTCATGGCAACCATGTGCATTTAAGAATATAGTTATGCATTTATCATATTTAACTTTCTTCTAAGATGACACAGCTAAGTCCACATTTCCTCTTGTTCTGTGACCTATTTATTATCATAGCCATTTAAGTAACAAGTGCCAGTAGAACAAAGCTGTAAAAATTAAACATTGCATGGAGATAAATGAAATATGGAAATAGGGTAGAAAGACAGACACCACCTAATAAAAGGAATCTTAGCTTTGTTGGTCAAGGCTATTCTAGATGACATTGGAACATTCCTTATGGGCTTTTGTTTTCTTTCTTTTTTTTAAATTAAAGTTAATTAAATTAAATGGGTAATTTAAAAACCATAAGGTTGCTGTGAAATGGAGATAGGAATATCAGTAGAACAGTAGAATGTTCTACATCTACAATAGAGTATAGTACAGTGTTATCTACAAGGCAAGTGAATTATAGTATGATAAAAGGCCTAAGAGGACTTATGAGAAAGTTCTCAAAGAGAATGGTTTCCCAATAGATTGTGTGGTAACAACTGCCCAGAATATTTGCAATATCTGCCAATTTAAGAAAGCTGAATTGAGTAAAGTCACCTTGAATTTTACAACTGTATTACATTGGAATCTCTGGAAAAAGAAAAAAAAATAAAACTGGTGGAGATTAAACTATACCCCACACCCACTATGAACTATTGTTCCAGTAATTCTGTTGAACAAAACCAAAGTCACTGTTTTTGAAGTTTTATATTATATAATATATATATATATATATATTATATAATATAAAATATTATATATATATATATATATATAATATATATATATAAATATATTTATATTATTATATTATATTATTTTATATTATATTATAAATATATTTATATATATTTATGAGGAGCCTGGATAGCTCAGCAGACTAATGCATTGTAATTTAACTCCAACTGTCTGCAATTAGTAAGTTCGAATCTTGCCAGGCTCAAGGTTGACTCAGCCTTCCATCCTTTCTAAGGTAGGTAAATTGAGGACCCAGTTTGTGGGGGCAATAAGCTGACTTTGTAAAAATATACAAAAGTATGAAGGCTATTGCTTAATGCATTGTAAGCCGCCCTGAGTCTCCGGAGAAGGGCGGCATATAAATCAAATTAAAAAAAAAATATTGTCCTTTTCTACTGCATGGGCTTGGTAGGTAGCTCAACTCATCATAATTCATGATGAAATTACAAGTCACACCTTTCCATAATGATGAGAACATCGTGGCATTGTATAAATCGATTTATAAAGCACAATATGGGTGAAAAAAGGCATAGATAAAATGAGAGTATGGTAGATTTTCCACATGACATACTGATGTTGGCTGGGTTATTATGTCATATTATCTGATACAAATGCAGCATTCTTGTATTTCTTTATTAATACAATATTTTGTAGACCACTTACTTCCCAAGGTTCAAAATGGATTAGATTATGAGTACGAAAAGCATAAAATATAAATAGCCTCCTCCACACGTGAACTAACTCAAAGCGACCCTATCACATTGGTCTCCAAATACTTAGTGGAAGAATGAGGCATAAATCCTTTTGAAAGAGTAGAAAGTTAGGAATGTTCTGTAGCTCTGGAAGGAAGGTGTTCTGATTAACAGGCCCTTGCGGCCATCCAAAGCTGTTCTGGGTCCCACGAGGCCTTTGTTTTGGAAGCAACTTTGGAAAATGCTCTTCCATGGCCTCTCTGCAGCCTCCCCAAAAGTGCAAGAAAGCACAGCTCTTCCATGATTTTTGGAGTCTCTGGAGGCTATGTAAAAGCTCCATTCTCCATAAAAGCTTCATTCAGGAGCCCTAAATTGCACGGAAACAGGGCTGTGCTTTTGAGAATACTGTCAGGAAATTACACCTTAGTTCTAGATTGGATCTCTCTTTAACAAACTTCCACACATTGATAATTGTCCTGCCCTCAGGTGCTTTAAAAAATAAGTTAATCCCTTCTTCTCTGAATGCTGACATGTGAATGTTGGCATGTCACCTAAAACAGTCTTGCGTGCCATTTTTGATACATGTATCATAAGTTCACCATCACTGCTTCCAATCCCCACCTTCACAGATCGTTCAGAAGGGTATTATGGTAAATATTTATGAGAGGAGTACCATACCATAAAGACATGCAGTAGCAACAACAGCAACTACAGCAGACTGCAAATGAACTGATTGTTTGCATAGGATGCTGCTATGGACATGACAATGCTCATGGGGTTCAGACTGTAGAGCCATTAGGGCTGAAATGGAAAAGAATATATCCGTCAGTAGCTCCTTTGGTTGAAAGCTTCACTTCAGAAAAAAAAATGGAAGCATGGAAAATGTTCTCAATATTTCAAACAAAGAATTAGTGGAGATCTTTCAAATTGACTGTGAAATCATCATTGCTTTCTATCCATTCAACCATCATTGGGCCCATTCTGTCTTCTTGTAAGCTTTGGATAGTGGAGTTCTTGTCTAGCCTCTTTCCTTTGGGTAAAGAAAACAGATTTTTGTCTCTTGAACATAAATGTTGAAACAATCCAGAATAAACTTCTGTACAAAAATGTACAGATAGGATCTGGATAGTGTGGCAATAACGGTGAAACTTGCATTTTAAAATGTGAAGTTGTACTTTTAAGCACAGATTAATCAAGCAAGAAACTGCTTTGTCACATTCAACATCTGTCTCAAAGATAATTAAAACTGCTTGAAATTCTTTGCTAACTCAACCAATTGGAGAGATGAAAACAATATATTCTGTTCCCAGTTAAAAATGTTGATGTTTGTTTTTCCATTCTGAATATATCTACAGTTGGTTTGAGTTGAAAACTCAACATATAAAAATAATAATTAGAAAACTTTGTTTTTTCTATTTTAGGGAAAGGGAATTCGTGGACCTCCTGTGAGTAGGGGTTTTTGTTGTTGTTTTTTGTTTTGCACTTTGAAACAGTCTGCACATACCAGTGGTGGGATTCAAACAATTTAACAACCAGTTCTCTGCCCTAATGATTCTTCCAACAACCAGTTCACCAAATTGCTCAGAAAGTTAACAACCGGTTCTCCTGTAGTGGTGCGAACTGGCTGAATTCCACCACTGGCACATATCCAGTAAACATCTCAACAAGCCCCCACAGTTTTCTTGGCAACATTTTTAGAAGTGGTTTGCCATTGCTTCCTTTTTAGGGTTGAGAAAAAGTGACAGGATCAAAGTCATCCAGTAGGCTTCATGCTTAAAGTAGGACTAAAATCATGGTCTTTCAGTTTCTAATCTGGTGCCTTTAACCACTCCTGTATACCCAAACCAAGTCTCAAACAGAACATAATCAACCATACACAATTAACTGCTATTAAACTCTTCTATTTAAGAAAAACCCATTCATTCCTTGGACTGGGCTAGCTTTCAAAGCAGGAGTGGTTAGCCCTTGGATACCTCCAGCACTGTTTTTATGGTCCAAGCTTTTTGCATGTTTGAGGAGAGTACTTTTAAAGAGATGATATAGGGCTTAACTCTTGCCAAAATTTAAGACACCGATTTCACACGTTAAAAATGCAATACTCCCAAATGTTGGATGGGATTTTATTTTCCTATTTTGGGCATTTGGAGTGCAAATCAGGAATCTTGAACTAAGACATAAGTCAGATATTTTGTCTCTTTAAGACTCTTACTATGCACACCCTTCCAAGGTGATATCCTTTGCTGCTCTAGAGAGATTAAAAAAATAATAACAATAATACAGCAGCACAGGCCCTGGTTACAAGAAAGTTACCAATCCCTGTTATGAAAAGTTTAATTGGTTTTTATCTTTTTTTCAATACAGGGTCCTCCTGGTATAGGAGGACTTCCAGGAGAAGTGGGAAGAGTTGGGCCACCTGTGAGTATTTTGTTCCATATGCCATTAAATAATTGATTAATATTTGCCTGCTTGTTAAAGCTTGTACCATGCTTTTAGGAAAGATATCCCTCAGGAATGACTGACACATTGATTACATTTGAATAAACTAAAATGAATCTACCCTTTAGGTCTATCTTTGAAGGATTGTTCCAATTGTAAATATATACCCAGTTTCCGCCCAAAATAAGCCTGGGTCTTATATATTAATTTTTGCTTTAAAAGACAAATTGGGCTTATTTTCCAATTGAGTCTTATTTTCAGGGGAACACACATCCATCTGGCTGATGATCTTAACTGGGGCTTATTTTTGGGGTAGGGCTTATATTATGAGCATCCTGAAAAATCATGCTAGGGCTTATTTTCCAGTTGGGTCTTATTTTTGGGGAAGCACAGTAGTAGTCATTCCAAACTTGATAATTTTTAGATGTTTAGTTGTAGCCAGAATGTCCAACCAGCACAGAGGGCACAGATTGTGGAAATCTGTTGTTGATATGGATCTCTGCAATAGGATGCCACCAATATTATTACTATGTCTAAGGGAAGATTCACACTTCATCTTTAGTCCATTGCCTGTTGCCCTCTGTGGAATAAATAGACCTTTGGTTTAAGCCTTCACAGCTCTTATTATGTTTGCTATATTCTACTTAATTACATAAAAAGCTCTTCTTAATTCCTATAAGTAGCATTTATTGGAACTCAGTTGAACACAGATTAGATTAGATTGCTTAACATTCTCTCATGTGGTGAAGTCTCATCTGGGAATATTACTTTACAATTACTGTACAAGTAGTCATTCCTACGACTGCTTATATGGATAATAAAGGTTTTACAGCTCATTCCAGCTGATGCAGATTAAACAGTGAATCCAATTAAGTTCAGCTTTTCTTCCCAAATAACTGCACGTGAAAATGTGTGATATTTATTTGTTGGATATTGTAATAAATGAAGTCTTTCAAAACTCCATAAATTAATCTGCCCATTCTGAAACACCCATTTATTTGGAATTATTGATTCTTCTATCTTTATCTATGCACTCCCATAATTAAAGGTGTATATTTAAGAGATTTCACATAGGAATCCATTTGTATGTAATCAGCTTCCTACATCAGTTGAGAGGTAAAAGTAATGAAAGGTATGAATGGTTTTAATTGGTTTTCATTATCCTTTCTTCTAAGAGACTTGGATATACAATTTATTTTTATGCTGTTGTGACACTGTTTAGGGTGATCCTGGAAGGAGAGGCCCCACAGGAGTGCCGGGACCTCCAGGGCCGAGGGTAAGTTTTCAGGATTAATACTGAAAATAAGAAGTGTTTCAAAAAAAGTCCTCCTTCTCCAATTCATTTACAGAACCTTTTTAAACAATTTGTATGATAGATAGATAGATAGATAGATAGATAGATAGATAGATAGATAGATAGATAGATAATTTTATTTCTATATCGCCCCTCTCCTGAAGGACTTGGGCTGGTGCACAGCCAAGTAAAAACACAATACAAATCCCAATTAATTTTAAAAATTATTAAAATTATTACATTTACGGCCAAGATTCGTTAAAAACCCAAAAATTTAAAACTCTGAATTTAAAACTCCTTTACAAAGATAGCCCTGCCTGTTGGAAGAGCAGGGTCTTGAGGGCACAGCGAAAAACTCAGAGGTTGGAGATCGTGCGTATTTCCGGGGCCAGTTCGTTCCAAAGGGCAGGAGCTCCCACAGAGAAGGCTCTCCCCCTGGGTGTCGCCAGCTGACATGGTTTGGCCAACGGCACCCTGAGGAGTCCCTCTCTGTGGGAGCAAACTGGTCGGTGGGAGGCTATCAGTGGCAGAAGGCGGTCTCGTAAATATCCAGGCCCTGAGCCTTGGAGCGCTTTAAAGGTGGTAACCAACACCTTGAATCGCACCTGGAAGATCACTGGGAGCCAGTGCAGTTTGCGCAGGACAGGTATTACATGAGCACAAGTGGCTGCATTCTGGATGCAGAATAATATTGTATGGATGCAGTATGATATTGTAGGGAAAGGAGTAGCAGAACCTGGAGCCAGAGATAGGAGAGGCATGAGCATGAGCCTAGAATTTCTATGTAGCCACAAGTGAACTAAGTCCAACCCCCTTTGACTTCTGTTACCCTTATCTAGCACCAAAATTGTGTTACCCATTAGTTGAGGATATTCCTCTGCATAGGCATAAGCAGCCATAAATCATTTTAATTGCACCTTCATATGCGGAACTGATCTTTTGCACCTGACAGATATTCTCAAAGAGGAAATTTGAAATATTTTAGGCTGCAGAATCTCTTAGTTAAAAATACAATTCCAGGAACTATTAAGAGGCAAAGCATTGAGTTGTCATGACCACAAAGACACTTGGAAGGGGGGTGACTTCTGAATGGCAGTTAACAAGCCCCACTTTTTCTTCCGTTCTTTAATTGCTATAGTCACCCTGGCTATGCTATTTTCCCTCTCATGGAACACCATTAAATTTTTGCAGAACTGCAGAGCCTGACAACTGGAGAAATCCTACTCTAGTCAGCATGAGCGATGTACCAAGCTTTGCATAGCATGTCAAGTGGGCCCTTTGCACCCTATTTTAGATACATGTTGCTCTGGCTTATTTTCAAAGGGTGCCAGTTGATCCAATTCAATACTGAGTAAAAGGGCAAATGCATGAAGGCTGCCCATATTCATAGTTGATCCCATTTATTAAATGAAGACAAAAATGAAGCCAGAAATTTTCAGAAACCCAGTATGAATGGAGAATGCAATCCTGAACTAAAAAGATTCCAAAGGCAAAGTTCGATTATATAGGGAAAGAGGTCCTACGTTTTCCAATATTGGTTCTATTTGTGAGTTTAAATAAGTTCTCTGTTGGTGGTGGAAGATAACCCTTGACCTTGTAAAAAGCTCCTTTACTTCATATGTGGATCTGTACCACCAGCCTTATTAATTCAAATTCAGCTCGATGCTTGACAATATTCATGGCTATCCTAATTTTAAACTTTGCTAATCTACTTCAGGGAACAGTTGGCCACCATGGTGGAGATCCACTGGTAAGATATTTATCTTCCTTTTTATGGATGAGGACACCTTCCTGGGCTTCCGGAAAGCCCTAAAGACCTGGCTGTATTTCCAGGTCTGGGGTTAATGTGATTGTAGATTGTAGTAGTTAGATTGTAGGTGGGGGCTGTCATATTTATTCTACTGTTTATGCCATAGGGCATTTAATTGTTTTATGCAGAAAGTATGTTTATGTGGGTCTTAATTGTTTTACTGGAGGTAGGGGAATTGTCTCTATGAGACTTTTGTAAATTGCCCAGGGTCTTCTAGAGTGGACAGTCATAATAATTAAATTATAGAAAATTAGTAAACAGATTTTCTCTAATCAAAATTTCTCCTTATTAACTTAATTCATTGTTTCATTTTTAGTGTCCACACGCCTGCACATCTGGCCATCCCGGATTTGCTGGAATGATGGGGATGAAGGTAGGAGAAGGGACGGAGGTAATACATTCTGGGTATGACTGGATATTGGTTGGATGTTGATAAGTTTCAAAAAATGTTACAGCAGTACCATAACAATCTAGAGCTAAGGTTAAATGTCACTGGAACATGAAACAAACATTTATTATATAAAAACCATTTAACAATTTAATAAGTGCTACTTACAGCAATAGTACTATGATTAAACTGCTGCAAGAAGATCGCACAGACTGACTACAAACACAGCATGACAAAGTAGCAATCATGCTGCAATGGAGTATCTGCAAGAAATACTATCTGTCTGCAAGCCAGAACTGGTGGAATCATAAAATAGACAAACTCATAGAAAATGAAAAAGCTAAAATGCTT
Organism: Arizona elegans; assembly: GCA_022577455.1. Classification (NCBI taxonomy): domain Eukaryota; kingdom Metazoa; phylum Chordata; class Lepidosauria; order Squamata; family Colubridae; genus Arizona; species Arizona elegans. The sequence continues at coordinate 215,515,925 of JAKOOJ010000001.1, read as the reverse complement.
CAAACAAAATACCTACTACATAATATAGACTTAACAAATGTCAATAAGAAAGACAAAAAAACCCTGGATGTGGCAATACCTGGAGACAGCAAAATTGAAGAGAAAGAACTGGAGAAAAATCACAAAATACAAAGGCCAGCAAATAGAAATAGAATGACTGTGGCAAAAGAAAGCAAAGATAGTACCAATAGTAATAGGGACCTTGGATACAACACCAAAACAACTGGAGCCGCACTTGAACACTATTGGCATTGACAAAATCACCATCGGTCAATTGCAATGGCAGCTTTTACTTGGAACAGCTTATATCCTGCAACAATACCTTTAACACTATCAAACAACATCTGCCTATCTACCTGCCAAGGACCCAATAGGCAGATAAAAATGCCAAATCCAGTCTAAATATCTGGCTGACTGTGTGACCAACCATAATAACAACAATGGATGATCCTATTAACTCTTGGGGGTTCATACTGAACACTTTGGAGAACTCTGATTTAAATGTTTTAATTCCAACTTCTCCAACCTGATATTCTCCAGCTATATTAGGTCACATCACACATAATTACTAGCTGATATGATCATGGCTTAACGGATTCTAAGAGTTGAGGTCCAGGACATCTGGAGGGCATCAGACTAGGAAAATAACTGGTTTCACATAGCTAAAATATCATTTTTTAATAGGCAATGTTTCCGGTGGCATATTTAGCATCAGTGAAAATATATTTGCTTTATATTTTAGGGTCACAAAGGAGCAAAAGGTGAGAGTGGGGAACCAGGAAAGCAAGGCTTTAAGGTAAGAGGAAGTAGTACGTGATTACATGCAAATCAGCTGGAATAATGATGCTTTATGGAGGAAGAATGTTTAACGTTGCTGTGTTTTTAAGAAAGGAATAACAACAATCTTCTTAGAATTAATCTTGGCATTTCTTCATTATTTTCCTAGCAGTTAGTTACAGCAGCTAATAATGGCCCTCTGAATCACTAAAAATAATGTGCTTTGTTTTGTTCTGCTTTTTATGACATGTGAACAAATCTTGTGATTTGTAAACTACAGTTTATGCTTTAGCATATAGTTTGTTCAATCAACCATGGCTGAAAGCAGTAATGATTCAGTGTGATATTGTGTACCATCAGCTTTTCATCCTCTTTATTGCCTGGTTGCATGCTTTCTCAAATAAGTCAGCCCTGTTTTAATGTGCGCTGCCTCCACACGTACATATATGGGAAATACATAAATAATACAATAGATAATATCGAGGGAAACAGAATAAATTATGTATGCTAATTTTTATAATGCGTTATTAACTAACTTGTGCCTTGTATATATTTTTAGGGAGAAGAAGGCGAACAAGGACAAATTGGTGACATTGGAGATCAGGGCCCTCCGGTAAAGTATTTCCTTTTATTTAACTTTTTAGTTGCATTTCATCATATTGAGATGTAAGAAACTAAGAAAACCCAATAGCCATCTACCCCTTATCATTATAAATTCCTAATCTGACTATGTTGTCATCAGGGGTAGTATTCACTTACCTTCGCTACTGGTTCGCAAATGTGAGTGCACGCGCACTTCACTTGCATGTGTCACCTCCGCACATGCACAAGGCCTTCCGCGCATATGCAGAATGTCAAAAATGGGATGTGATGACATCTGGATGGATAGGCGGAGCCTCCTGCAGCTGCCGCTACCGGTTTGCCTGAACCAGATAGAACCGGCTGAATACCACCACTAGTTGTCATGACCGTTCTCATGATCAAACTAATGGGAGTCATTTTCCTCCTGGGTTTAGTACTAATTGAAACCAGAAGAACCTGGATTTTTCTTTAGCACATTTAGTGTTGAAGCCAATTGCTTAGTTTGTTACCTGTCTTGAACCAGACTGAAAGCATAATAATAAATAGGAATGCCATTCACAGTAGAAATAAGGAAACTGACAACTGGGTGATGTGAGAAGTAGGAATGCCTGAGCCCTAGTCTTCTTCCCATACAGGTAGTCCTCAATTTACAACCACAACTGAGCTCAAAATTTCCAATGCTAAGCAAGAGAGATATTAAGTGAGTTTTGCCCCATCTTACAGTCTTTCTTGGCACATTTGTAAAGTGAATCACAGCGGTTGTTAAGTTAGCAACATGGTTTTTAAGGGAAGCTGGCTTCCTGATTGACTTTGCTTGTCAGAAGGTCACAAATGGGGATCACATGACCTCAGGACACTGCAACAGTCATAAATACATGCCAGTTGCCAAGCACCTGGATTTTGATCACGTGACCACGAGGATGTTGCAACGGTCGTAAGTGTGTAAAACTGTCATAAATCACTTTTTCCAGTGCTGTTGTAACTGTGAATGGTCACTAAATGGATGGTTGAAGTGGAGGACTACTTGTAGTGCCAAAGTATGTGTGTCGACGGCTGTTTCTTTAGACTTAACAGCAAGCACTTTCACACCACACCAATCAAAAGCAAATCTAGGCAGTTCTCACAATTGATAAATAATAAATTCTACAGTACATCTAATAATAATACATGACGTGAAATTAAAGTAACAACATGTCATTAGTTGCATCTCCATAGGATTCTAAGTATAACAAACATTTCATAATCTAAATAGTAACAAAAAGGAAGGTGATTTTATTTCTGGGAGCTGATTTCACAAAAGATGACTCACAGTACATCATTTTGGAAGTTCTGAGTTCATACAGATGGAGACAGAAAAACATATGCAATGTTTAAGGCTTTGTTGTTTTTCTTTCGCTAAGTCATGTCTAATTCTTTATGGTCCCATGGACCATAGAACACCAGACTGCCCTGTCCACCACTGTCTCCTGAAGTTTGCCCAAATTCATGTTCATTGCATCGATGACACTATCTAGCCATCTTGTCCTCTGCTGTCCCCTTCTCCTTTTGCATTCAATTTTTCCCAACATCAGGGTCTTTTTCAATGAGTCCTGTCTTCTCATTGGGTGACCAAAGAATTTGAACTTCAGCTTCAGTATCTGTCCTTCCAAAGAACAGGCAGGGTTAATTTCCTCAAGACTTTGGGATTTTTTTTTTAAAAAAATGAATCAGTAGAAAAGCTTTAAAGTAAGACACAAGAATGAACATAGAAGAGGTTTAAAAACTGTTTTATCCAAGGAAAGTGAGCATATATTTGTATGTGATCAATCGTGTACATGGGCCTTATGTTTTCATGAATCTTTTGTATTTCAGGGACCTCAAGGGTTAAGAGGTTTCATTGGCATTATGGGTCCTAAAGGAGATAAAGTAAGTAGCATCAATTCTACATTTGTGATTTCAAATCATTTGGTAAAGTTGATTAATTGAGCTGTTTCTTGATTTACATAAGAATTGATATGTGAGGACATTCATAAGGACATGGTGGATATTACTTGAAATGTACATGGTGAATCTTGCATTTCTGCTTCTTCAGCTTCCCTTGAATGGACATTAGGGAGTGCAAGCCTTGATCTGATCTCAAAAGCATGGTCATTGGTTCCCAAAGGATGGCCTATCCAAGTGATAGCTAACTTTTTCCAGACCAAGTGCCCAAAGCATGTGCGTGTGAACCCCCAAAATGCAATGCACACACGGCCCTCCACATGCGCCCTGCCCCCGTGCATGCGCGTGTGGCCTCCCCGCCCCTGCACATGTGCGGCAGAGACCCAAAGACCAGCTGGCCAGTGGGAGGCATGCACGCATGTGCAGCGGAGCTGAACTGGAGCAATGGCTTGCGTGCCATCAGAGAGAGTGCTGCGTGTTCACCATCACGGCCCTATCCTATTCTTTAGTATCTATGATCCTATTATATATGGATGCAACTAAAACAGTCACTGGAATATTTAGTTATTAAAAATGTGGTAAAAACATTTAACATAAATGTTAGAACTATTGTTTTTTAAAACTTATGCGTGTTTTACTACTAGTGCATGTGTAGATACCCTTGTGTAATAATCTATAAATCTGAATATACATTCCCATTTATCTGAAAGATAAAGGTTCTTCAATTCTACGGTTTTATGGTTTGCAGTTTAAGAATGAAACTAAAACAGTCACTGGAATATTTACTTACTAAAAATGTAACAACTTTTAATATTAATATTAGAACTGTTTTTTTTTGTTTTTTTTTAAAAAAAATCATGCTTGTTTTCCCAATAGGGCAGGGGTGTCACACCAGGATGGCATGGGCCAGACTGAAGTGACATAGGCTGGAACCTTACAGTTTCTAGGATGGCCACATGGGCCGGATTCAGCCTCATCGCGGGCCGAATTCGGCCCTCAGGCCTTGAGTTTGACACCCCTGCACTAGGGCATATGTAGATAAACTTGTATAATAATCTATAAATCAGAATATATATTCCCATTTTTCTGTAAGATAAAGGTTCTCTAATTCTACATTTTTAGGGTTTGCCGTCTAGATATCCAACTGCTATAATCATGCAGTGTTCTGAGCAACCTCCCTTTTGATCAGGGGTGTCCAACTTTGGCAACTTTACTTGTGGACTTCAAATCCCAGAAATCTCCACCCAGAATGCCTGGCTGGGGAATTCTGGGAGTTGAAGTCCAAAGTCTTAAAGTTGCCAAGGTTGGATACCCTTGCTTGAGATGATATGGGATTAAAATATACATCATGTGTATTTTGTTTTCTTAAACATTAAAATTATTCACATAATTCAGTGTTGTATTGGTTATCAATATTATCTCAATATTTCATCAAATAAGAATAATACATTATTGCTATAAGCAGCACATTCTCTATTCAACTTCTATTTGTGATTGGCCATACAGTCCTATTCGATTCAGTGTTTATAGGCTTTCTCTAAGATGGAGTTTATTGATTATGTTAGCTTTCTCTTTGCTTGTAATTAAAAATATTCTGAGGTAGTTCTACAATGAAGAGTATATTCTGATTCATCACATAGTTTAACACTTGTTTTATGGTTTCCAGAACAAACCCAGTTTGTACTGTCAAAATTTGGTGGTAAACCAGTGATATTTAACTATGCAATTTAATATCCCTTTCTGTTTAATATATGTGAACCAAATAAATTAACCCTATTCAAATAAGAGCTCTCTCAGTTGTGAATGAGGTATGTTCTACCAGAAGGCGTAGATGCCCATTTTGGGTGTGTTTCTGGTTTAGTATCACTCTCTAGTTTGTCAGACTGAGGTAATAGCAAGGAACACCTTTTTGTCAACTTCAGCTAATGTACTAACTATGGCTTATCTCTTGACCCGATTACTGCAATGTGTTCTACATGCAGCTGCTTTTGTATCTAATTTGGAAATTACAGTGCAGAGTTCATCAGCCAAGAATAGCCTTGAGAATGCCAAAAAAGATTTTAAAAAATCCAAAATCTTAGATCACTTCTATGTAGAAAAACATCACATGGATTCCCAATATTAATCTTGATGATATACAGAAGTGTTAGTTATGATGTTTCAAATGTGACCGCATGTGACTGACTGATGTGAAAGCCAGAGTGAGGTTATTATTTAACTGAATCTCATCCAGGAAGGTTTACTTAAGAGACACTATTGGCTTCTCCGACAGCAATCTAGGTCTTCTCTATAATTGGATTGCATTCCCTGTTGAATTGAGAAAAAAGACATTCTCCTTATTATTCAGACATTTCCTCCCCCTAAATGGGCCTTTAATTGTTGGCTTGTATTTTTAAGAGTTTTCTTAATCATTTTAATACTTTACTTCAGAGGTCTTCAAACTTGGCAGCTTTAAGACTTGTGGACTTCAACTCCCAGAATTCTCCAGCCAGCATAGCATTGAAGACCTCTGCTTTACTTCATTCTAATTATACCTTTTTTATATGGCGACAACTCACCATGGTTTATTCCAGGTCGCACTGGCCATATCTGAAATTCAAGAATCCCAGAATTATCCAGATTTTCATGGCTTTTTATAGATATGCAGTCCACCTTGGCGGAGCAGGACTGGTGATAGAATAATATCAAATTTATGAATCATGATAAGGATACCTTGTGATATTTCAGCATAGAACAAAATTGGGTAGTTTCATAGGGCTGGTCACATTGTAAATAATTGATTTTCATTTTCATGCTTTCTTTTATGCCATTCATTCACAACAGCTGTAGGTAGGTTCCGTGTTTCCCCAGAAATAAGACTTGTCTTATATTTTTTTGAACCCTGAAATAAGCGCTTGGCCTTATTGCCATGCGCTCAAAAGCCCAATTGGGCTTATTATCAGGGGATGTCTTATTTTGGGGGAAACAGGGTAATAGCAGGGTGGATAAAAATCAATGATTTTTTTAAAAAAATCAAAAAAATCAGATTTTTTTTTATTTAAATCGGATTTTTTTATTTAAATCAGATTTTTTTGATTTTTATTGAATTTATTTTAATAAAAAACTTTTGGGATAAATATCCATCGTAAGATAGTTTTCTATTTAAGATACATAAATAATTTAGTTTATTCAGCATGAAATGTAGCTTAGTTATGTAGCATGAGGCTGTATATTCTGCAACACTGGGACTATCGGTGAGTCAACAGCGGATCAAAGGAGTAGCAGCGATGACAGTTGCTCTTTAAAAATTATGATTTAAATCGAGTTGATTTAAATCAAGTCTTTTTACTAGTGATTTAAATCATGATTTAAACCATGATTTAAATTGACTCGATTTAAATCAAATCCACCCTGGGTAATAGTGAACAATTTAAAAAAAAACCCAGAAATTAAATCCAAATGCAATCTCCTCCCACACACATTCATATACACATATGCCATGCCTGTCACCAATTCAACCTGCTTATTAACTATCCTCTACTACCAGAGGATAGTTTCCTGAAGCACCAGGGGAATGAAGCAGACCAAAATCTCGCTAGTAGGGAGCTTCAGAGCATGAGAATGATGAAAAAAGGCAACTTTTGAGGCTCTGAGGAATGGAAGCCTTGAAAGGATGAGGCCTGTAATAGCTGGTTATATGAGGTATGGTTGGAGATATATGAATGTCAGAAGTAGTCTCTTGGATAACCAGGTTTAGAACCATGTAAGGACTCAAAGGTGATAGCCGGCATTTTGACTCATATCCAGTAGCTTAGTGGCAACCATTGGAGCAGCCAAAGCAGAAGATCACTTGATTTTATTGGGGGAAATACCCATCACTGCTTGGGCTGCTGCATTCTTTGCTAGTTGTAGCTTTTAGATTTTCTTCAAAGGCAGCTTCTTGTAGAACACAGAAATCCAACTAGGAAGTAATTAGGGCATCAGTGCAGAGGTGGTATTCAGCCTGTTCGTACCAGTTTGGGCGAACTGGTAGTGGAGATTGCAGATGGGCCCAGCCACCCACCCTGCCTCTATGCTGTCCTATTTAGGCACATTTTTGAGGCTGGGCACATGTGTGGAAGGCGCACGAGTGAGCAAAGCGCATGACCGGAAGGCCGGGCACATGTGTGGAAGGTGCTCGCACAGGGCGAACCAGTGGTAAGAATATTGCAAACCCACCGCTGCATCAGTGACCATAATTAGGGCATCTTGAACCAAAAATGGTCCCAACTGATACACCAGAAATACCTGCAAAAGCCTTCCTAGGCACAGCCGCCACTGCTCTTCAAACAAGAGGCATACATCTAAGACAACTCCTAAATTGTAGACTGTTTCTGAATATGTGAGTACAACCAAACCACTCACAAAAAATTCCCTGAAATAATATTAGACCATAAATCTAGAGCTACTCCATCTTAGATTCAATCTTTTTTCCTCCCCACCCAGACCCTAACAACCTTCAACCTTCAGGGCATATTGATAATATACCAAACACCATGCTGATGAATGACTTCCCCAAAAAGTTTCATGTAGATGTTGAAAAGAAGTAAGGAAAAGTGGGATCCCTGAATGTATCACAATGTAGAGGTTTCTGGGCAGATCTCTTCTCTCTTACCACCATTCACTGGAAGTGTTCCTTAAAGAGGGAAGAGAATCTGTAAAAAAAAAAATGCCCCCACTTCAAACATGAATAGAATAGAATAGAATAGAATAGAATAGAATAGAATAGAATAGAGTTGGAGGGGACCTTGGAGGTCTTCTCGTCTAACCCCCTGCCCAGGCAGGAAACCCTGCACCACTTCAGACAAATGGTTATCCAACATCTTCTTAAAAATTTCCAGTGTTGGAGCATTCACAACTTCTGCAGGCAAGTTGTTCCACTTATTAATTGTTCTAACTGTCAGGAATATATCATTGTGCTACTCACTTCAAAGGGAATGGAATGGGGTGTAGGAACCAAGTCTTTACAAATGTAAAACTGAGTTTGTCCTTATTGGAATTGCTAAGAAAGTGGAATATTTTGAGATCTTGAATCGTAATAATCGTTCTTCTTGGTCTTTATAATATAGGGTGTTCGTGGTTTTGATGGAGAGCCTGGTCCTCAAGGTCTTCCTGGGGCAACTGTGAGTTAATCTGCTTAATCCTAAAGTTCTTTAGCCTGCTCATGGCCTCAGGATAGAATTAAACTGACTGTCTTCACTCTCACATTAACAAAATCCCTTATCTCAATTTTCATTCAAAACAAACAATCAAGCGCTAATTTTCAAGATACCATGGTAAGTGCCTTAACACAGGGGTCCCCAACTCCTGGTCTGTGGACTGGTACTGGTCAGTGGCCCGTTGAGAACTGGTTCGTGCAAGTGTGTAAAACTGCATTTGCACAAGTGGCAGGTGTGCATGCAAAACCCCCGCTCCTGCTCTGCAGAGCCAGAAAAGTTGGGGACCGCTGCCTTAACACTTTAGTGCAGCAACATACAGTATAAATTGGGGTGACTGTACTTTTTGGATTTGGAAGAGGAAGAGCCACTCTTCTGTCCTGGGGACATGGTCTCTTGGGAACCTCAGAACTGGCACCCCAAAGATCTGCTTTTCCTTCACTTCTCCCTCCTGGGTTCTTAAGAGAATGGGATAGGTGACTTTTTGGTTTCAGAATAATTTAAAGAAGACTGACTGTTGGGCATGCCTTGTACTGAAGCGGAAAAATATCGCTTTTGATGCAAAACCAGGAAACATGGGTAGTGCTTATCTTTCTGGACAAACTGACTATGGTGTCCAAAGTCTGGAAAAATAATTAGAGGGGCATATTTGCTCCAGGGCAAGCTAGACACACAGAAGATTCCTAAAATGAGAAGCTACAATTGGAGTCAATGTGCATTTCCTGTAATTGGTAATCACTCTGATGAGTTGATTTGGTTGTTTCAAGGAATTGCTCAGAGATTGCTAATCACTATTTATATTCCTTTCCAGGGTGATCGGGGACCACGAGGTTCAGTGGGAGAAACAGGCCCCGAAGGAGAGAGGGTAAGTTTTTAATAGCCTTGTAATAACTGAGAAAAATAAGAATATCTCCAGCTAAAACTAGGGACATTGGTTGGAATGCAAGTCAAAATATGACCCATGGGATTTGTGCAGTTTATTTCATATAACGACCCAGATTCCACATATCTAAGTGTAAGTAAGTTTTATTGCCTTTAGCATGACTTATTCTGTGATAAAATTTTAGCTTAAGCTGTCTACCATGGACCTTTCATGTTTCTTAAGAGGTCCCTAAGGGGGCATGCATAAGTGCACCAGTGTGCCTTCTGTCTCTGTCCTACTGTCCCCATTTACATGTAATCATTCTATGTGTTTATGGCTATGTTTTGCCTATTTATATCCTTTTATTTGTGCCAATTTTTTTTGTCATGCGCCCATGTCTATCTCTATACTGTTACTTGTTTCCTTATACTTGTTGACAAATAAATAAAATAAAATAATTAATTAAGCCAGTACATATTGAAAGCTACATGAAAAAGAACTTAGAAAGCAAAAATAGATGGGAGGTAATGCTGATACCCAATTTTAAGAATATCTGAAATTGTCATTTCCTTTGCTTTGTTCATATCTACTGACATGCGTGTCATACTTTCAACATGCTTTTGTTTTTTTAAAAATACTTCTTATTTTTAGGGTCCAAAAGGCGTTAGAGGAATTACTGGATTTCCTGGGCCAAAAGGAGAAACAGTATGTATGCCATGATTCTTAGGTATAATGGAATTTATTATTGATATTTCCAACAAGTTTATGTTGCCTTACAAGGCCAGGCAAAAGTGTGTGAGACTTAAGTATACTAGTGTGACTTATACTGTATGATACCAGTATGTAAATTATAGTGCTATTTCTTCTTCCAGGGCTTACCTGGAGTTGATGGACGTGAAGGTATACCTGCCATGCCAGGAGCAAAGGTACTTAAAGTGAAGTTAATATATCTGTTCTAATTTAATACAGCCAAGTGGCGACCAGAAAAAATATTATGGAGAAGTAGATCAGCTAGATGAATAGGATTCTCAACTGTTGTTAGTAAAATAGAACCACCAAACTGAAAGGCAGTAACAGTGTTTGGTATCTTCAGACAAGCAAAGTTGGTAGAGGAAGTCAGATTTGCTTAATGATTGCAAGACTCACTTAACAACTGTCTTGCTTAGGAACAGAAATTCTGGTTCCAATTGTTATCGTAAATCAAAGACTACTATAATAATATGCAGTAGGGAAAAACTCTGAAGTAGCATGGGTTAGCATATACACACACAAACACTGGATAATGAAAACAAACAACAGGTAGAAATGGTTGCTTTTGTGTAACAACCATTTAGCTGAAAACGATCTAGATAGAATACTAAATAAGGTAAAGACAGAATGGAGAGGACTCTGGCTCATAAATTCCACAACAAGCAACCTCTTCTTCAAAATATGTGAGGAACTTTCTCAGACGGCATTTCTACTCCCCATGTTTACAGAGATGAAATAAGGAAGGGAATGCAACAATCTCTGATGGCAAATATGATTTCATCACATAATGCTTATTAAGCAGCAGAGCCTGCTTTCAGTTTTCATATTTAAACTTGCAATGTTTAAGCCAAGGTGGGTTGAATGCTATATGAAAAAAAAGAAATGGAAATCAAAAGAAATTATTAAGGGTTTTTTTAATTTGGTAACTAGTTTTCACATTAGTTTTATTTATTTTTTTTTAAAAGTAATCTGTATTTGATTGATCTATCTTATTCTGTTATCTGTCTGCCTGTTGCTTGTCTGCCTATCATGTATTCTCAGGGGTGAAATGTAAAATTTGTTACTACTGGTTTTGTGGGCCTGGCTTGGTGGGGGTAATGTGACTGGGTGGGCGTGGCCAACTTTTTTTTTTAACTTTTCAAAGCATTTTTTCTAATGCTTTGAAAAGCCTCTGCCGATCAGGCAACTCAGCTGGGATCATCAGAGACTTTTCAAAGCATTTCTTTTACCACCTCTTCAGCCAAGAGGTTGCAGAAAAAAATGCTTTGAAAAGCCTCTGACTATCCCAGCTGAGCCGCACGATCATCAGAGCCTTTTTAAAAAAACTTTTATAAGCATTTTTTCGTCAGAAGAGGTTGTAGAAAAAATGCTTTTAAAAATAATAAAAAAAAGCCTCTGATGATCGTGAGGCTCAGCTGGGCATGGGGGGGGCGCAGGGATTTTTGCTACCGGTTCTCCGAACCACCCACCGCCATCGCTACCGGATCAGGTGATTTGGTCCGAACCGGGAGCATTTCACCCCTGTGTATACTGCTGAATTGCACAGTGGGCAAATAACGAAGCATAAACCAAAATGTTCATGGTAAACCAAAAATCAATTTATTTAACATTGAAATATCCCTAGTAAAAGTTATTAATTTCAGCAATTCATAAATTAATCAGGCCATCCTATCATAATTAAGTAGAATACGTCATCCAATTATCTGCTGAAAGGTGTCCAGAAGAGCTCCATTTTCGGATTAGTCTCCTTGAACAGTCAAATGAGAAGATAGGATATAAATCAAATACATGCATAGCAGAATATGTGCTGATGGTAACAAATATAGATGGCTTTCAGAGAAGATATGCCAATTCAAGGAAGATAGAACTACAGATGCTCACCAGCCCTTATGGCTAATTTGCTCTGTGCAGAAGTGGATATATTTCCAAATGAGAAATGATTCTGTGTACTAAATGCAAGGAAACCCTCTATCTGTACCTGACCCAGTTGCTCAAAGCCAGAACTGAGGGAAGACAAATATTGAAATGGATGTCACTTTGGTGTGACTAATGGGATCTTCATATACACTACTCAACAACTCAAAGAAGATCAGTATCACTGGAGTCTGACATATATCAATGGTGTTTCCAGCACAAGTTCACCTCCCTCCATTTATATCTTTGTAATTATTTCCCTGCAAACATTTACTGCCTGAGACAGGGAAATGCCTATTTCTCTGGCTTGGTCAGTCATGGTAGCTCTCCAGTGGGTGGGTTTTAGCAGATTCTGACCAGTTCTGAAGAACTGGTAGCGGAAATTTTGAGTAGTTTGGAGAACCGGTAAATACCTCTGACTGGCCCCCACCCCCATCTATTCTCTGCCTCCTGAGTTGCAGCTGATCGGGAGGAAATGGGGACTTTGCAGTAACCTTCCCCTGGAGTGGGGAGGGAATGGAGATTTTACAGTATCCTTCCCCTGGAGTGTGGTGGGAATGGAGATTTTACAGTATCCTTTCCCTGCCACGCCCACCAAGCCACATCCACCAAGCCATGCCACGCCAACCAAGCCACACCCACAGAACTGGTAGTAAAAAAATTTGAAACCCACCACTGTAGTTCTCCCTTTCTTAAGGTGGGTACAAAGGGCTTGCTCCCAAAGAGTTAATGGCAGATCCACGCCAGAGAAAATCCTAGTGATTGTCACTCATGCAGTGTAAGATATGTGTCTAGCTACTTGTCCTCCCAGGATGATAAGCCTGGGGCAAGGCAAGATGTTTAGTGAATTACCCAGTGAACATGTCTCTTCTGCTTGTCTTCCTATTTGTGACAAGTAGTATAGATACTTTCTATCTAGTCTAGATCGATGTTTCTCAACCTATGCTAGATGGAGAATTCTGGGAGCTTAAGTCCACACATCTTAAAATTGTCAAGATTGAGGAATATTGGTCTAGATACAGGCATCTCTTAATTAGCATTTAATACACATATTAGTTACATATTAAATGAATAATATCTGTGCATGCTATATATTTTTTTTTACAATGTCTTTACTGCTTCCTTAAAATGATATCTTGATGGATAGAAGCACTGAATAAAGATCAAATTATCAGGTGTTAGTACCTACCGTAGGAAGTCCATATGTCTTTAATATGATCTTTCCAGAGGTAATTTCCTGCCTGTTATGAAAATAAAAAGCTAGATGGCCTATTCTATCAGGATAATATCTACATACTATGTCTTTATTTCTTGGGCATATGTTGGCGATTTACTTTAACTGGATCATTTGCTTAATGCCACATTTAACATATGAGGCAGGGGTGATGTTTGCCAAAGTGGGAAACCTATTCATCTTCTTGCTATATATAGGTTTGTATATTATGTAAGCAGATGGCTTGATTCAGAGGTGGGTTTCAGCAGGTTCTGACCAATTCTAGAGAATCAGTAGTAGAAATTTTGAGTAGTTTGGAGAACCGGTAAATACCACCTCTGACTGGCCCTGCCCCCATCTATTCTCTGCCTCCCGAGTCCCAGCTGATAGGGAGGAAATGGGGATTTTGCAGTAACTTTTCCCTGGAATGGGGTGGGAATGGACATTTTACAGTATCCTTTCCCTGCCACGCCCATCAAGCCATGCCCACCAAGCCACGCCCACAGAACCAGTAGTAAATTTTTTTGAATCCCACTACTCGTTTGATTCCCCACAAAAATTTCTTCAGAGTCACCTGAAGTACAGATTATTATGTTTTTCAGGGTGAACCAGGAAAACCAGGACCTCCAGGTGACACAGGCATTCAGGGAATCCCTGTAAGTGTTTTCTATATTTTTTCCATATTTAAAATATGAGCAAAGTTACATTTCCAAGCTAACTGAAAACGAGTGTTTATTGAGTCAGGCTATATTTTCAGTAAGAGCAGCTTTGAACCAAAGAGTAAGATGATGGTGAAAAGTAGAAACTTTAAAATTTGGACAAAGTATATTGTAATGTTATTAGGAAGAAATCTTGTTGCTGACTTGGTTGTATTTTTTTTGGGGGGGGGCGGCTTAACTGTAAAAATAAACAATCAAAATGGTGTAATTTTACCATGCTTTGGAGATTTTTAAAATTTTAATTTTAGGAACCAAATTGTGTGCTTATAATACATGTATAGAGTGCAAAAGGGAAAGGCGCTCTTTCTTAAAAAGTTAACCAGTCTTGCAAATTGCTTAATACAGTTCAAATAATGAATAAATAGGAACATTTCTGGCTGATTACCTCCTTGAGTATAGCAAATTATACCCTAGATACTACCCTGAAAAAGAGTTGATTGGTTGATAAGGGACAGAAGACTTTAGAGAAGATCAATCAACCTTTGTAGAGAGATATATCCACTGTTCTTGGATATGTTTTACATTGCATTCATCCATTCATCAAGGCAGCTTTTAATTCAATCCCCAAAGACAGTCTGTGAGAGAAATTGGTGGCATCCTTCATCCATTACCAGTTTTTCTTGTTGAGAATGACAGTAATTTAGTACAAGTTCAAAATGACATTTTTACTTTTTTAAAAAAAGGAATGAAATAAGGTAGTATCTTGACACTTTTTAATTTTTGTAGTAATTCTTTGATGCAAAACCAATAGATCAGTGTCACTCTTTTTTTCATGTTGACCATGCAGTTCCTTTCTGTAAAATCATAAGAGGCTGAAGGCAAATATTCAAATTCAGGCCTGTTATTGTGGAAGGAAAAGACTGGCTATTATCGTGTTTCCCTGAAAATAAGCCCTCCCCCCAAAATAAGCCCTCCCTGAAAATATTTAAAAACATGTGCAGCCGATCCCCGCCATTTCCTATGGTTAGGGTTAGGGAGACAGAGCTATAAATCAGGTAAGACGGCAAGAGGAGCCCTGTCTTGCCCCAAGCGCCCCAAAATAATAAGACCTCCCCGAAAATAAGGCCAAGCACTTATTTCAGGGTTCAAAAAAATATAAGATAGGGTCTTATTTTCAGGGAAACACGATAATTATAGTAATGAAAAGCTGTTTTCTCTGGAAACCTTGTCATCTGTTGCTACATTCAGAAAATCAACAGTTTGATTATTGATCAAATTAAGCTATTCAAACAACTTGAGTGCATAATTATTCCCTTTGTGTTTGCTAGTTTATGGATCCAGGCAATGCGCTTTGTTGCAGTGATGTAGGATATGAGGCAGATCCTGGGGATGGAGTCAAGCAAGTAATTAGTCTAGAGTCATTACATTCCCACTAGTGATTCAAATTCAGCTTCCCTCCCTTGAATTCCATTAACTCTTCTCTAACACCAAGTTAATGTCAAAAGTTAGTTGTAAAGGTAAAAGGCAAATAAATAATCTTAACTGGAACTTAATGTGTGGCCCTGATTCTTTACCCCTGACATGTTCCCAGATTGATGAGGCTTGAAATCTGTGAGACTGTGATTACTAGTCCCACCTTAGACATAAAAGCTGGCTGGGTGATTTTGGGCCAGTCCCTTTTTCTCAGTCCAACCCACCTCACAGGGTTGTTGTTGTGGGGAAAATAGGAGGGGAAAGGATTATTTGGTATATTCATCACCTTGAGCTACTTATAAAGTAATAAAGACGGGATAAATAAATAAATTAAAAAATAAATAGATCTATATTTTGCAAAACTGAGGACCTCCCCTCTTCCCAAAACTCATTAACAGCTCTTCTGTGTTCTTTGAAATATCTACCTATGTGTTGTGGCCCGCCAGCAGCCTGCGTGGATTGTTGCTTATCCTGACGACGAGGAGGCTGGTGTAGTGTCGCGCCAGCAGCCGGTGCAGCCAGCACTCGAGTCGGACAGCGAGGAGGCTGAAGAAGATGTGGTGGCAGAGACAGGGAATCAGCCAGGGCCTTCAGAACCTCGAGAGGCTCCTTTAAGGGCAGAGGATGAAGTGGAGGAGCCTCTTCTCAATGCATGAGCATGCAGAGCTGCCAAAAGGCAGGAGTGGTTACTCAGGTGGAGGTCTTGGGGTTAATTGGCCACTCCCTTAGCCTATTTAAGTTTGCACACAGCTTGTAAAAAACTGCAGGAAACAATGTGTTCGTTCGCTGATCATTGAGTTTGGATTTTCTCTGCAAACCTGGCTTCTGGGCTTTCTGCCAACTCTTGTAAAACTCTATCTTATCTGTGGAATTTCTGGCAGGTTGTTAAGAACGTTTTATTAGCAGCCTGCATTTGCAAAAGACTGTGTTTTGAAGTAAACTGAGTTTTGTTCGGAGTTTGTGTGTGCTACATTCTTTGGGATCCGTAGCTGGGGCAGAACACTATGCTGGGTTACTTTGCATTGATGCATATCTGAATGGACACCTTTTTAATAAGTATATGTCATTAGGATTGGACATACCGTATGTAGGACAAATCCATCATTATAATAGAACACATCAATTTCCTTCTGCCTGTTTATTCTGAGTTGAAGCATTCATTTTTCTTATGTTTCTTGGTGAATTTGAGGATGTAAAGCTTCATTAAATTATTTTTTCACTGCATTAATTTGCAGTGTTTCAAGAAAACTGGTTACAAAGTAAAGCAACCTTTTGACATTTCCATTAAGAAATTTCTCTACAAGATTTCAAATATTTTCAATATCTGTTTATTTTTAGGGCTTATCTGGCTCTGCTGGAGCAAAAGGTGTTGCTGGACCAAAGGTAAAGTATCCTAGGAAATTTGGAAATAGTCCATCCTCTTTACAGATGGAACTGTTACTTATTCCTTGTTTTGGGAGCCTTTTTTTTTTTTTTAATTTGATTTATATGCCGCCCTTCTCCGGAGACTCAGGGCGGCTTACAATGCGTTAAGCAATAAGCAATAGCCTTCATTCTTTTGTATATTTTATACAAAGTCAGCTTATTGCCCCCACAAACTGAGTCCTCATTTCACCTACCTTAGAAAGGATGGAAGGCTGAGTCAACCTTGAGCCTTGGAGAGATTTGAACCAGCAGAAATTGCAGGCAGCTGTGTTAATAACAGGGTGCATTAAACCACTGTACTATCAAGGCTCTAAATGCCACAATCCCATTTACGGTGTCTTCTGTAGAGTGTTGAGCAGTAGTTGAAGGAGAGAAAGTTTATTTAGTCAGGAAGCTTCATGGCTGAGCAGAGATTTAGATCAAAGTTCCCACAGCCCAAATTCTAAACACCAGCTTCTTTTCAACCTTGATTTTATTAATGGGTCTACTGGGATTACCATTTTTACAAGTTACTATTTTCAAAAAGCCTGAAACAGTTATTGACTATGAATTTTTATTTCTTTTTGGTACCAGTGTTAAAGCAAGTCAAAACTGAAGTGAAAAGAATGTGTGTGTGTGTGGGGGGGGGGGGGGTGTTCCTACAGCATGCTTAAAGCTGATTAATGAAAGAACCATTTACTTTGGATTTGTGTAAAAGGCTAAATTGCGATATAAATCAGTTAAATAGTTTGGTTGATATAACATGCTAAGCCTTCCCATGAGAATCTGGGACTGTTGTGGAGGGCCAAACGAACATAACCTCCTCAAACTCCCATCCCCGCAACTCTTCAGGCTGCTCCAGGTGAGGGTAAGCACTGTGCAGGTGCTTTTTGTCCTTGCCCTCCTACAGCCACCAGCCAACTGAAAGAGCCAACTTGGCTTCTTCTCCTGCCTCTTATGGTGCGTTTATTTACATTTGATTTCTAATTTCCAATTGACCTCACATGGACAGTGACAGCCAAAGGGCCAGATGTGGTCTGGGGAGCATAAAATGTGCTAAGCCATAAAAAAAAGTCTAACTAAACTGCACATTGCACAGCTGGGCTGCCGAAGAAGTCCCCCTCCCCCCCTCCCCCCCCGCCCCCCAGTATTGGAGAACTTAAAGTTTCACACAATGGGAACTGGATTGAGAAGCGCTCAGGATTCACAGCAACCTAGGGCTTATCCCAGTAATCTCATGGGTAAACTCATTTTGACTTGGTAGCAGTTGCCTTGAGATCCGGTTCTGGAGAGCAGTATCATCACCCTTTTGTCATGGTTCGATCATTTCTTAGTCTGGCTATAACTTATTGGCTGCCCATATATCACAAGATGGGACCCATTTGAATGGTCTGCCTCAAGCACCTTATGAATCCAGCTACTTTCTGGTGGGTGCTTGGAGATGTTCCCGACAGTCTGTTGGGCAAAATCATTGAGTCCTTGGTTTGCTACTGGCAACAGATGACTTGGCCCCGATACCATTCCTTGGTGCCCTCTCTTGGTTGAGGAAGCACTATCCTTGAGGGAGCAGGTCTGGAACTTGGAGGTCCTCCTGAACCTGTAGCCCACACTTAAAGAGTAGGTAGAGGCTGTGGTCAGGAGAGCCTCACCAAGCTTTGGTTAGTTTACCTGGAGTGTGAGAAGTTGTTTCAGTAAATCATGTCTTTATGAATACTTGGTCAAACTACTGCAACATCCTGTACATGGGGCTGCCTTTAAAGACTGCTTCAAAATTTCAGTTGATTCGTTAATGCAGCAACCCTTATAGTAGCTTGTATTCCCTGGTCAGACAGCATTAATTTTGCTAATGTTCTGCATTCCTATAAGCTTCCAGGTGCTTATTTTTAAGATGTTGGTGTTGACCTATAAAGCTTTTACCAAGCTACTTTCGGGACTGTGTTTGCTTGCATGAGTCAGCCTGACCTATTTATTCTTGTCATAAGGCCCAGCTGGTGGTTCTCCATTTGGAAGTGTTGCTTATCCAGTGCTTTGGAATTATCTCCCATTGGAAGTTAGACTTCATTTGCCATCTGGAAAGGGTGTAGGCAGAGCAAGTTCAGAAGGCATTTAGGACCCAACACTTCCTTTTTAGATTTTGCTCTCTGCATCGTATTTTGGATATTTGCTTTCTATAGGTTTATCTTTCTGGGTTTTATTGGATTCTGAATATTCTATTATGTGTCTTCTAGTGAAATTACAGAGACGCCTCAAGGGTGCAGTGGGGTACAAATGCAATCAATAAATTCACCTGGGAAATTCCGGGTGACTAATTAATAATGTTTTAATTACATTTCAGATAGAATATTCATACAGGGTTAATAGCTACATATTGAGGCTTGGAATAAGCCATTTATTAAAAATTCCTTGTTTGGAAAGAGAGACAAATATTATTGTACCAGGCAACCCATGACCTCTTGGGTCATTATTTCAGAGATAAGTCCTTACCAGATTCCTCAAAGGCTACAATAGTGACAGAACTTTTAATGTACTGCCTTCACTGGATAAATTAGGATACATTCATGTCACAGTCAAACATTGGTACAGGAAATGTTTTATGGCATTTTTGTATTATATGGTAAACTTTTTTTGATTATTGTTATGTCAGAGCATGGTGGCTTGCATAGTTTGGACACTGGGATGGAGGTTCAAGACCCGAGCGCCACCAGAGATGGGTTGAGGTCCCATTCTTCACTCCAGCTCATACTGGGGACATGAAAGGTGCCCCCCAACTGGGAATTCCTCAGGCAATGGTGATGTCACCAGCTAATCCTTTCAACCCAGAAGCGCCTCAGTACTTTTGCCATGAATGCTGTGCTATTTTTATGTCATAAAATATTTTTAAAAATTTGCCAAATTTCAGTTCCATGGGAGCCACGGGTCCTGGGTTTTGGATGCATTCCTTAAATTACTTTTGTAACTTAAGGGTACTTTTGTTCAAAAATTATTGCCTTGTGATATACAGTTTTGCCCAGTTAAAGGTTACAGGAAGAAGAGTTTTAGTAGTATATTTATATATCATTGATTGTATTTAACATTTGAAAAAGAATGGAAGGTAATTATATTCGGACTGTGTAGCCTTTTGGATTTGATATAAAAAAAGCACTTTGGAGCACCATTGTGCCTTTCTGAAGCCTTAAAGCAACTGGAACTTTTCCCAGGAATGAGTGACTGTCTTCTGCAGTGAATAAAGCACCTGCTGGAGTCTGAATCCAGGGCCTGCACAGTCCTTACTTACAGTGCATTCAGAAAGTATTCAGACCTCCTTCATTTTTACCAATTTTGTTGTGCTGCAGCCTGATTCTACAGTTGTTGAAATTCATTTTTTTCTCTCATTAATCTACACTCAGTATCCCATAATGGCAAAGTGAAAATAGAAGTTTAGAAATATCTGTAAATTTATTAAAAAGAAAAAAACTGAAATATCATATTGGCATAAGTATTCAGACCCTTAGCTGAGAACTTTGTTGAAGCACCTTTGGCAGCAATTACAGCCTCGAGTCTTTTTGCATATGACACAACAAGCTTTGCACACTTGGATTGGGGGGGATTTCCTGCCATTCTTCCTTTCAAATTCCGTCAAGCTCAGTCAGGTTGGATGGTGATCATCAGTGGACAGCCATTTTCAGGTCCCCCCAGAGATGCTCAATAGGGTTCAGTTTGACCAGGCATCCAACTCTTGGAAAAGTCCTGGTTATGCCAATCTTCTTCCATTTGAGAATTATGGAGGGCACTGTGCTCTTGGGAACCTTCAGTGCAGCAGAAATGTTATTGTAGTCTTCTCCATATCCATATCTTGCAAGAATCCTGTCTCTGAGCTCTGCAGGCAGTTCCTTTTATCTTGTGGCTTTTGCTCTCCTACAGTATGCATTGTCAGCTGTGAGGCCTTCTATAGAGAGGTGTCTGCCTTTCTAAATCATGCCCAATCAATTTAATTTACCACATCAAGGTGTGTCAGCAACGATCAAAAGAAATTGGGGGCACCTGAGCTAAATTTAAAGTGTTGTTGCAAAGGGTCTGAATATTTATGCCAATATCCAGCGACCTGGTCTCCTCAGGGTCCCGTCTGCTAAACAATGCCGGCTGCCCCAGTTCTCTGGAACCAGTTACCTCCTGAGGTCCGGACCATCCCCACCATATTGGCCTTCTGAAAAGCGGTGAAGACCTGGCTCTTCCAGCAGGCCTGGGGCCGTTGATCTCGCTGCTGCGATTTGGTGAGATCTGGCCATGAATGGTGTGAATGGGTTTTAATTGTTTTTAATGGTTTAACTTTTAATGTTTTATATATGGTTTTTAAATGCATTATAAGCCACCTTGAGTCTTCAGAGAAAGGCGGCATACAAGTTGAACAAATAAATATAATATAATATAATATAATATAATATTTCAGTTTTTTTCTTGTTAATAAATTTACAAACATTTCTAGGCTTCTGTTTTCACTTTGTCATTATGGGGTATTGCATGTAGATTAATGAGAAAATAACAAATTTCAACAACTGCAGAATCAGGCTTCAGCATAACAAAATGGACAGAAGTGAAGGGGGTCTGAATACTTTCTGAATGCACTTGTATATAAAATAAAAGGAAGGCACACAATCTGTTCATTGAAAAGCAGAATGAATGCATTATTGAATTGGATTAAAAAGCAAGTTTACCCATTGTTAGTTACAAAAGAATGACTATTCTGAAAAATGGAAGATGGCCCATAAAAGCCAAATGGTCCAATTATAGAAAAATAAATTGCTCAGTTTGCTCTCAATCTCATTGTAGATGAGGTGGGAATGGGACAGAAAATGATTCTGTTACCTGAACATATCTCATGGGGTCAGATAAGGAAAATGAGGTGGAAAAATGAAGACTAGTGAAAAAGATTTTTAAATAAGGTTGTCTGGTTAAGTGTCTTATCCTGTCACTGAAATGGCCTGAAAATGGCTGCTATACTTTAAAGGTGCTAAAATCTTTTCTCTCCAACAGGGAGGTGTTGGTCCTCCTGGGAAACCTGGCTTGATGGGAAATTCGGGCAAACCTGTAAGATTCTTTCTTTCTCAAGTTTTACCTTCTTTTTTTTTTGAACCAGAGGATTTGCATTTTTTGAAGTATCGATCTTTAAATATATACAGTGTGTTGTTCTTGCAATCCCACCAACAGGGAGAACCAGGACTACAAGGAGAACCAGGATCACTGGGTCCCAAAGGCCCATCAGTAAGTTTATTTGCTTGGTTTTTGGTGTAGATTGAGCCTCTGGATTTTCTGATCCAGATTGTTAAAAAAAAATCACTTTCTGATGAGAAGTAATTTATAAACTGGGAGCATTGTAGAAGTGGTGGATTTACATTCACTCTCTGTTCTTAGGATAGTAGCTTTATTTTAATGTCCCTTTATTTTCTCTGTCTTGCTCTGTTTTTCTCATCCTCGCTCTTGTCAAAATGCAGTAAAACATATATTTATATTTAACAAACTGAAGTTCAGAATTTGACTCCCACATTCTAGGACAGTTCCGAGAAGCTGTGAGTTCTCCAAAAGTTTTAAATTTAAGAAAAGGAATTATAAAATATATCTTTAGATAGTAACTGTATTCATTATGTTTAAATTTAATTAAATCCAAATGGAATCCAATCAATTATAGTTTTTATTCTGGCCCTGTTTTTTTTACTTTTTGGTGCATAGCTTCCAGTTTGCAGTTCAAAAGCTGAGCATGATCGTTTGACAGGAAATATTTACACATTGCTACATTAGGCATAGATAAATCTAATCCCTTTCGTTTATACTCGTAATATGCATGAAAAGGCAGTGAAATTGCAAATAATCATTGTAGGAGGGCAGCCATGTTAGTTTATCGTAACCTCAAATCAAAATGACTTTGATAACCTTTTCAGATTAACATATTACATTAAAAGGCATAAGCTTTTGTGAGCTACAGCTCATGTCATTGCTGGATCTAATGAAGTGACCATTGAAAGTTTACAGTATGCCTTTTAATAATATTTGATAGAAGGAAAGAGTGCTATCAGACTATTTTTGCATAATAGTGGCTCTCTAAAAGAAGTTTGGAAAAACATTCAAATGCTGTGATGTATATATATCCAACAAAGATCAGAATCATGCAAGCCATGGTATTCTCTGGGATAATCCATGAAAGTGAAAGTTGGACTTGAAAGAAGCAGGATAGGAAGAGTTTCTATGCCTTTGAACTTTGGTGTTGGAGAAGACTCCTGACAATAGTATGGACAACCAAGAATATAGAGCAGGGCTGTCAAATGCGGGCTGCATGTGTCACATTCTGACCACACCCACGCCCAATTTAACAAAGGGGAGAAAAGTCCACAGACAGAATAAGCAAAATCCTTCACAAACACAACATCAAGGCAGCATTCTGCACAAACTGAAAAATATCCACCATCCTAAGGAACCCCAAAGACAAAATTGAGTTAGAAAATCAAGGAGTATATGAAATCCCATGCACTGCCTGCCCCACCACATACATCGGACAAACCAACAGACGAATAAGTGCACGCATAGAAGAACACAAGAACTCAGTCAGAAAAGAGGAACCAACTTCTTCCCTGGTCCAACACCTTAAAGCCACAGGACATGATATTGACTTTAAAAAGACCAGAACTATCGCCCAAACTGAACACTTTAATAACAGAATAATCAGAGAAGCCATCGAGATAGAAAAACGCCCACACAGCATGAACAAACGAGACGATACCTCCCACCTACCAGCCATTTGGAAACCTGCCCTTATTGACAAACGAGTCCCTAACACGACGAATGACACCAGACCCACACTCACGAGAGCCACACAGGATGTCACCACCACACATCCACGCAGAAAGAAGACCCAAACCCACACTGATAATGAGCCACGACCAAGGACCAGAAGCCAGACCGCAGCTGCATCATTAGCCACTTTAAACCCCTCCAATCCATACATGAAGCAGACTGACACCCACCATGAAGAGCTCGCACGGCCACAAACACGAAGCCAAACAACAACAACGCAGCTCACCAGCTCAAATCCCCCTGCAACTCAGACTAAGCTGAGCACAACCAAGCCCCCACCCAAACAGAACACACACCCAGCCAATCAGAGAACAACCAACCCCCCATCCAATCAGAGCACAGCCAAGCCCCTAACCAATCAGAACACACCTCCACCCAATCAGAACACAGCCAAGTTCCCACCCAATCAGCTCACACCCCCACTAGCAGTTAAAAGGAAGAGACAGCTGCGATCTCACATTGCTCCTGGAAGCACGAAGCCGAGAACACCAGCCTGAAGATGACGAATGAGACTTCGTCGAAACGTCGCCAAGACACTTCCAATTTTACGTGGGAGAAGACCCGAATAACCAAAGACCTATATACAAACACCCGCGAAAACCTGAGAAAACATATATATATATCCCTATGCATTGCTATGAAATGATTTCTTGAAAGAGTTACCATATGAGTTTTTTTTAAAAAAAATCATGCATACATTTATTAACTATATTATTTTATTGTCTTATTTTATTGGCTACCACTCTTATTTAATTATCTCTATTATTTTTATCTTACAATTCAATAGTAGGTGTTTTTTTTGCAATAACTTTCTTTTTTACTATTATGTTTCTGTGCTATTTTTTGAATTGCTTGATTTTAGTAAAATATCACTATTAATCTTCAAAAGTGGGCAATTTCACATCAAGAACTGTAGCTGTTTCTACTTCAACAATATATTTTTTGTTTCCTAAAAGGGTAGCAGAGGTGAGCCAGGTCCTGTTGGTCCTCCAGGATCCCCAGGTAAAACGGTAAGCGGGCAGTCTTGACTTCCATCACATTAGTTTGCTTGGTCAAGGGTTTGCGGTAAGCAGGTCATTTATTCAGGAAATGAAAAAGATGAAATGTGAATAGGAACCATTGTCAGCTTCATTCATTTTTCAGCTCGTGACTCAATTGCGTCATTATTTGAACTTCCTAAAAATCTACTTTTTTTTAACTAACATTTTTATGTGTTGGTATCGGAAGCTGCTTAATATTAAAATTCAATTTTAATATTCTTATACCTTTACAAGGAACAAAAATACCGGAAGGCCACCCTCTTTTTTTTTTTTTTTTTTGCTAGTAGTTATGAATACCTTTTTTGAAACTGTTCATATTTCATTTGTGTGGTTTCTGCTGGAAGGCCAGTTTCAATATTCAGGCTTTGAAAGAATTCTCTGTTAGAAGGGAATGCACCAGAGGCTCGGTGGGTTGCAGCGTTTCCTGCAACTCATAAAGCCCCCATTGTTTTAGCAGATTGATAAAATCAAGAAGGTGCTGCTGTTTCCCGAAACAGCAAATCATATGAAAGCAATTTATTCATTTATTTATAACATTTATATAGCCGCCCATCTTCTAACCAACTCTGGGTGGCTCCAGAGTTTAACATGCTTTCCTGTTTTGAATGAGATGCACAGCCAGCTGTGAGAAAGGTCTAACCCAGAGACTGGCCATCTATCCCAACTCTCCCTTTCTTCAGTGCAAAAGTGCTCTAAAACCCTCCCATCTCTGATTGCTTTCACAGGGCGCAGAAGGAGACATTGGACTGCCAGGTTTACCTGGACCCCCGGGACTGCCGGGTGCTAAAGGCAATAGGGTAAGCAGATGCAGGTCAAAAGATGCTGCTCACTTGACTTTGGTCAACCATTTGTTTTCACAAAACAGAAGCTTTTTGCCTTGTGCCAAATTTAAATCCACCGAAAGGAGAAATATGGAAGGTTATGAAATCAGCATGTCAAGTTTCTTTTCCAGTGTTCTTTGAGAGTTATCGTACTGTACAATTAAAATATTTTTTCCCTTTAATTTTTCCCCTCTGCTTCTCCTTTGCTAAATATTGACAGAACAATTCATCTTGCTGTTACAGCAAGAATCCTTAGTGTAATCCTTTCAATAAGAGAAATAAGCCAAAATATAGCATTTGTTTGTTCTCACTCTGTGTCCTTCATAAAGTACTGGCTGCCCGGTTTGGCACCTGAACCAAATTTTGTTGAAGTCCATCCCATCCTCTTCTGTAATCATTTCAAACCACTGTTAATCCTTTGTCCCACCTTGCAATTCTTTGTTTCCTGTACTCTGTATGACTAGAACCTCTATTGCTGCTAAAGTTATTCAGATAATTTTTTGTGGAATTTATCTTCTCCCCCCCCCCCCCCATGTTTCTAGTGGTGAGCTTTCTGATTCTGAAGCCTTTTACCCAGTAGCATCTGCAGAGGGGGTGTGGGGGAGTCAGAGTAATCTAAGTAATGTTGCAGCACCATGGGGGATGCCCCACCCATTTTCTATGTGTGCTGTGACATTACACAAATGTCCCCAAAGATGGTGCTGTTATACTGCAATGCTACTTCCACCATTCTGAGGAAAGCAGTGCCACTGATAGGTGCTGATAGCAGAGCTTAGAACAGGGGTGTCAAACTCAAGGCCTGCAGGCCGGATCCAGCCCATGGGGTGCTTAGATCTGGCTTGTGGGGCCACTCAGGAAAAAGTGAAGGACTGATCCGTGGAGCATCTGTAAGCAAAAATGGGCTTCCGAGCTCTGTTTTTGCTGGCAGAGGGTTGCAGGAGGCCATCTCAGCCGAAAACGGAGTTCAGGAGCCTGTTTTTACTGGTAGAGCGCTCGAGCTACCACAGGCACCCCCAACATGACTGACGTCAAGCTGGCCACAGCCACACTGGCCATACCCACACTGGCCTCCTGAGGTCAAACACAACCCTGATGCGGCCCTCAATGAAATCGAGTTTGACACCCCTGGCTTAGAAGAATAGAGTCATGTCCTTCGATTTGTAATCCAGCATAATTTCAGGTGAGAAGCTACCTATTTACTTTTGTCAGAAATACCTGTACATGTTTTCTAAAATATGCTATGAAACCAGGTTGAATGTATGGGAAATCAACTATTGGCTATGTCAGGTCCAAATCAATTGAGACTAACCAACAGTCAGTGGAAAGAGAAACATCCACAACAGATCCCTGTATAGGTCCCACATCCAATATTTCTAATGTTTTGGTTTTGAAGTGTCAGCATAATCTATACTGAGCTGTGGTGGCGCAATAGTTAGAGTGTAGTACTGCAGGCCACTTCTGCTAACTGCCATCTGCCTGCAATTTGGCAGATCGAATCTCACCAGGCTCAAGATTGACTCAGCCTTCCTTCCTTCCGAGGTGGGTAAAATGAGGGCCCAGATTGTTGGGGGCAATATGCTGACTGCTTAGAGAGGGCTGTAAAGCACTGTGAAGCGGTATATAAGTCTAAGTGCTATTGCTATTGCTATAATGTTTACACTCATTTTCTTGCAATGTGCTGGTTCTTTCAGCTTTAACAATACATTATATAAAAACACTGCCACTATTTCTTTTTTCTTAAATAAACAGCAAAGTACACAATCTCTTGGAAACCTTAGCTAATAGTAAGCACTGAATATTTTTATTTTTGGTTGCTTTCCTTATTCATAAGTGCCTTTTATTTAGGCCTTACTGTTGCTCAGCAGGTATTGCTATCTGTTAAAGTTAAGAGAGAGAACAGGTATACATGAAAGCATTATTATACTTTCATATGCCTCTAATATAAAAGACTCCAGATTAATTTGTCAAAACAAAGACTAATGGGGAGATGGCAAAAAGCAGAGCAAGAGCATCCATTCTTTCCATAAGTCTCTTCGCTTCAAAGCTAAGCAAATTTAAAAGAATAGTTTTAATCAAAATTCTACTTTAAATTTCATTTTGTTGTTTGGTTTAGTGTTAGGTTCTAAGTGTTATTAGTATGAAAGTTTCTTCCTTTCTTGTTTTTAACAAACAAAATAAAAAACAATCTTGGAAACTCTCCCATATCTGTTTTGTAGAACTAATTCTTCCACGGTTGCCAAGCTTGTCTAGGAAAAGGAAAACAAAATGTTCTCTTCAATATATTCTGCAAACTGATTTAGTAAAACTCTCTGGTAATTTAAGTAAGTGAGCCAGTCAACACAGTGAAGATCAATGGGATAGGCCTAGACACAAAGGAATGTAGGTTACAAGGTACCTAATAAAGATGGAGAAAAGATCAGTTTTGATACGGAATTAAAAGAGGGAATGATGAGTGAGAAGGGAACTGCTTAATTGAAAATATAGAGAAACATTTATACAGGATTATTTAAAAAAAACCGTTAAATGTGCCCTACATAGAAAACAAAAATTAGCTGCAGCACAACTGATTACAGTGTTGCTATCATGATTATCACCCTAGAGTCTAGACCAGATGTCTCCAACCTTGGCAACTTTAAGCCTGGAGGCCTTCAACTCAGGGGTGAAATCCAGCAGGTTCTGGAGAACCGGTAGTGGAAATTTTGAGTAGTTCGGAGAACCGTCAAATACCATCTCTGGCTGGCCCCAGAGTGGGGTGGGAATGGAGATTTTGAAAAATCCTTCCCACAGGAGTGGGGAGGGAATGGGGATTTTGCAGTATCCTTTCCCTGGAGTGGGGTGGCAATAGAGATTTTGCAGTATCATTCCCCTGCCACGCCCATCAAGCCACGCCCACCACGCCACAGCACGCCCACCAAGCCACACCCACAGAACTGGTAGTAAAAAAAATTGGATTTCACCACTGCTTCAACTCCCAGAATTCCCCAACCAGCTGGCTGAGGAATTCTAGGAGTTGAAGTCCTCCAGGCTTAAAGTTGTCAAGGTTGGAGACCCCTGCCCTAGACCATTGATTCTCTGCAAATGCAGTCATTTCAAACTGCCTGACATTCCTGGAGAGAATTTCCCCTCTACACCGGTTGAAGTGGGCAGTTCCAGATGCCCGAATGAACCCACCTTTGGAACTACCTCAACCTTTGAACTGAATGGGGACCTTGCTTTCACAAGAGTTTTCATTCCAGTGGGTATGAGAGTGTAAACACGTGGATGTGGATCAAGATGATAACATGCTAAGTATTCATAGAGCATGCTTTTATGTTTTAATGTTTAATTAATATTCCATTCATATTTTAAGATGTGGTAGCAGGGCACCCGAACAGTCAAATCATACATTTTCACTTTCTAAATACAGATCTGACTCGCTGTTTAATTATTAGGCCATATTTAAATGACTTTGTATTTTTCATTTTTCATTTGTATTTAGGGTTCAGTTGGTGGGCCAGGGCCAAAAGGAGAACAAGTGAGTATATAAACTTGCACAATCCATTTATTTTCAAACCTTGCCAAAAAATCTGGAAAGTGTATGGTGCCTATTTACAATCTAGGCTTGTCTGTCTTTTTATATCCTAGGGACCTGCTGGGGGAGAAGGAGAATCTGGACAAAGAGGCGACCTTGTAAGACTCAATGTTCACTCCTTTCAAAAGGAAATATTCAGATTTAAAATACAAAAAACAAAACAAAACCCTATTGTGTCTTTTAGTGTGATTAAATAGTTCAAGGAAATTGTTCTTGCAGACACTGCAAAATGTTAGGAAGGGATTTGCAATTCATAAAACATACTGGATGCAGTAGAGTCACAAAACTGCCTGTTTCCACATTTATTATTTATTCAATTTATATGATTGTGTAATCGCAAACGACCAGATACAGCCTCCAAAAAGGATTGAAAACACGTCATGGTGATAAATAACGGACGCAAATGCTGTCTGACTAGGTTATGGCAATCTTCCCAGAAAAACAATGCTAATAACCCTCTCCCAATCAAGAAACGTGAGCTGGGTTCTTGGTTCTTCTTGCCCTGTGACAAAGTCTTCGCTGAACTTGATGACAGTCTGAGAACTGCCATCATTAACACATCTATTCCAGGGGTGGGTTCTACTTACCTTTACTACCGGTTTGCATCGTGCCCGCGCGTGCACGCTTCGCTCACCCATGCACGCTCTCTTCTGGTCATGTGCAGATCGCTTCTGATGACGCCCGGGTCAGTGGGCGGAGCCTTCTGCCGGTTTTACTACCAGTTCTATAGAAACAGTCTGAACTGGGGGCAACCCACCACTGATTTCTTCCCTACCCAGCAGTGCATGGCTGATTTGGTCCACAGACCAGCACCTCATTTACTTACGTGAGTTGTTTAGCTGGAGCTTCTCCCCAAGTGGGAGCTTGAAAAGAAATTTCCCTCTTCATGTAAAAATAAATGCATGAATCAGGTTAGCAGCCCTCAAGGACAAGATAATCTTTATTGCTTTATTCTCAGGTGCTAGTTCCACATTTCTTGTATAAGATCTCCCACTGAATATTATCATTCCTGAACTTTCACTCATCAATGGCTGTTCTGCTTGAGGATTCTGCTTGACAAAACCCATAGTCCTAGAAAGGGCTAAGATTGGGGAAGACATGTACTAACTGCACTATGGTAGCTGTTTCTGATACAAAAACTTATTAGGTTTCATATTTTTGATTGTTGCAAAGATAACCTCGAGGCCAAGAATGCTCCAAATAAAAATACCTTGAATTTGACATATAAACATTTTTGTATAGGCAGAAACTCATTCAAGGCCCAACACAACACTTCAACTTTAAAATGTGTATTCTGTTGTGGAATTTGTGGTTATTGCTTTTCATCCTTTTGAAGCATCCCTCTAAGAATCCTCCTTTCCTGTAATTATAGTAATACCTGTATACACTGTATACGTAGAAAGAATAATATGAAATTGATTATATGTAAAACTGCACATATCTATGCCAACCTGACATCATTCATCTTGCTTTGTTAGGGTGACGCAGGTTTGCCAGGCCCTAAAGGATCTGTAAGTATGATGAACTGCAGGGTTACTGAAAATCCAAAACATAATAAATCAGCAGAATGTGGCAAAAAAAAAAAAAAAGAAAGAAAGAAAGAAAAGAAAAAAAGAAAAAAAAAGAAAAAGAAAAAAAGAGAGTAGTTGTTTGCTTTCACAAATATGTTAAAATATTCAGTTCCCCAAGGAAAGAAGCTAAGATGGAATGATCCATCCATTTTCTACCTTTTAAAACTGTGAATTATTCTCTAGAGACTTTTTTCAAAAGTGAGAAATGTAACTTTTCTTAATTTGTAGAATGGAGGAGCATTCCTCCGTGGGCGAGCATGTAAAAATGAGGTTGGTAAACAATAAAAGTAAATAAAAATCCTGGGGAAGAAATGAAGGATTTAGAACTAAGTATTGGCAAAGCAGTACCTGTGAAGTCAATTTCTATATAGGGTATATCCAGATCTACACACCTTCTAGAGCACAGAGCATCACTGCTATAAGGCTTAAACCCTTGGCATCCTTACCTGAGGTTCAGATTTCTACCTAGCCATGTGTCCAATTGCATTGCAAATCAGGATGCAACATCTGATCTACTTTAAAAGTTATTTTAAAATTGTGGCTACTAGCACACAAAAATAAGCAAAGGGAAATGTATTGCTTGGAACCCTGTATTTTTTTGAGATAGTGAGATATATATTTTTCTCAAGTTGGTTCCTGTTACTTACATTGCCTTCCACTTTTGCAAATTATCAGTTCATTTCATCCTGTGGAAGGTGCAAAATTAAACTCCCTCTTACCTTCACGGTAACGTTCTGCTATAGAGCTTGTTATTTTGCATGTTGAATTAAACATGAAAAGATGCTGAAGGTCTTTTTGAGATAAACTCAAGGGGTTCCACAGTTCTCGTGATGTGGGGCAACATGTGTCAGTGGTATCTGGAGTGGGAGCAGCATTTGTTGACTTGGTGGTGTTTGGACTGGAATATTATAGTTAACGATGTTTAAACAAACTGGGATATGAAAAGTTAGTTTAATCATCCACCTCCTCTGAAAGCCATTAGATCTGGTTTCCTGATGAGGACTAATGGAGAAATATTGTTACATATTATAAAGTGTTATGTGTTATTACTTACATGAAGGGAAGAAAATTAGTGAAAGCGGCAAGAGAATGCCATTTGTTCATATATGATTAAGCAGATATGATGATCTGAATGGGGAAAATGGGCCCTGGATGGTTTAGAAAGGGAAAAGAGGCTTTGCAATTTATTTCTGCGAATGGCAGAGGACTACAGTAACCATTCAAGCTTAATAGAGTTTGAGTACCAGAGGACTATATTGAATTTCCGAAATACACAATGTAATGTTTTAGTGGAATTGAGTTACATTTTGAAAAACAACATTCTCCTACCTGCTGCAATGACTGCTCTCACTGAATATTTTCATCGTATCAGTTCTCCATATAATCATTCCAAGGGGCTTTCTTTTCATCTGTGCATATGACTCAATGAGCCAATTCTTCTGTGTTGGTTGCAACCATTTGTTACATCTTTCCTTTCCTTTCCTTTCCTTTCCTTTCCTTCCTTTCCTTTCTTCTCGTCTCGTCTCTTTTTTCCTTTTTCCTTTTTCCTTTTTCCTTTCTCCTTTCCTTTCCTTTCCTCCCCTCCCCTCCCCTCTCCTTTTTCCTTTTTCCTTTCCTTTCCTTTCCTTTCCTTTCCTTTCCTTTCCTTTCCTTTCCTTTCCTTTCCTTTCCTTTCCTTTCCTTTCCTTTCCTTTCCTTCCTTTCCTTTCCTCTCGTCTCGTCTCTTTTTTCCTTTTTCCTTTTTCCTTTTTCCTTTTTCCTTTTTCCTTTTTCCTTTCCCCTTCCCTTCCCTTCCCTTCCCTTCCCTTCCCTTCCCTTCCCTTCCCTTTCTTTTCCATCCTGTCCCATCCCATCCCATCCCATCCCATCCCATCCCATCCCATCCCATCCCATCCCATCCCATCCCATCCCATCCCATCCTATCCCATCCTTCCATCCTTCCTCTGCACCTTGCAACAATACCATCCTAATTTTCTGTTTCCCCAAGAAGAGAAATAGCTCGCTACCATCCCAAATGCTTGTACAACCAAATTCTAATATTTCTTTCCTCGACAGTGATATTTATAGGACACAAAAGTGACGAGCTTAAACGCCCTTGTAGTTTATAGCCTTCTGGTGGTTAAACTGTTTTTAAATATTTAATATATTCATAGGATTTGTGCAAAGACAGGAGTTTGAAATTGCTTCGGGGATTCATATTGCTTAAATAATGTTTTGCTATACAGGTGCCTGTGGGGACAAGGGAAATCAAATGCTACTTGCTATGCAGAAGCTTCTTTTCTGGTTTAAGAGAAGAACCAGGCCTCTATCAAAATAATATTAATTTTAAAAAACACCACTGAAACGTAAAGTGCCATATCAGATTTCCAGGTTATTTCTCCCTCCTAGGACTTCTTTCTAGAATTTCAGATCAAAAGTAATGTGAAATGTTATGGTGTCATAATAGCATCTTAGAAAAGAGTACATAATCACTGATAGTGGAAATCCACATGTCTGGGAATTAAACCTATGGATTCACTGGAACTTATTGTGCCTTGGAGGAGATAAAAGAAGACAGCATTTGTTGTCTGTTTATTGAACAACCTTCACATTTAGCAAGCTCACATTATCATTTAACAAGGTGTCAAGAAAGTTAACATAAATGCCATGAAGAAGGAACCAGAGTTCTGGTATGATAAACTTTTAATTACGTAGAAAGTTGTTTCCACAAAAAAATGAGTCTGCCGTTTACTTCTTGCCCCCTTCTTTGTTAGGTTGGGAATCTTGGTGAACCTGGTTCACGTGGGCCAGAGGGAAACCGTGGCATGCCTGGCATAGAAGGATTTCGTGGGCCTCCCGGCCCTCGTGGTTTGCAAGGGGAACAAGGGTCTCAGGGGCTGCCTGGCAGTCAGGGACCAGCGGTGAGTAACAATTTCTTTTTATAATATGAGTGTTGGCCTGGCAAGTGCAATTCTAGTCTTAGAAGAATAGATGCGGGAAGAAGAATGTATTTCGTACTTGCTAGCATGGCTATCCGGCTATGAATTCAAATGATCTTTTCTGTCACGACACTTGATTGGCTTTGGGTGGAGTGGTTTGAGTGGAACACTACTGCTGTCCTAGCTGAAGCAGCACATTACAAAATGCAAGAGGGACGAAGACCTCCTTTTTTTGCCCAAAAACTTAACAGAGCATAGAGTTTATTACTTCCAGAGGCCTTCTGCATTCTGGGCAAGGGGTTCTGACAGGCCCTTACACTGCCGATACATTTCAAAACTTTGAAGAAAAAGTCTGAAAGGGAAGCAATTGTCTGGGTCTCTAAGAGTCTCCAGATCAGTGGTTGGTTGCTACTGGTTCACCCCGGTTTGGGTGAACCGGTAGTGGCGGCAGCGGGAGGCTCCGCCCACCCACCCAGATGTCATCAAAAACCTTCTGCGCATGCACAGAACCTTCTGCACATGCACAGAAGTGCCGCACACAAAGCACACATGCGTTCCTGCGCACTCCCGGTAGGGAACTGGTAGCACCGGGAATTGAAACCCACTACTGCTCCAGATGGATCTCAAGGCTCATAAATGATTTGTGTTTTCCACCGATCTTGAAGGTGACTCTCCCCACCTCTCCAGGGAAACTTGACCTGCCCCAGTTGCAGTCCCAATCGAGGGCCTATATTTCTAATAGGTTCATTGTGAATCTATTAGGGTTCTGGATCCTCTACAATTGAAAGTATCTAAGATGCCAGCCTTAATACTATTCTTTCAGCTGAGTTTGCACACGGAAGCATAGAGTTTTGGAAAACAATTGGAACTCCTAATGAAATACATATTCAATAACTTTGTGTAGGCAGCAGCAAAGAGCAGGTAGAACTAAACCATACAGTGAACAGGGCAGGCAATTCCACCTTTGAGAATTAATCCTAGGCTGTGAGTAATACAATTCCTATTGAAAAGGTCCTACTTCACAGTCTAAGAAGTGCAGAGTCATTGCACTTATTTTCATTGGAAAAAATAACCGTTCTTCAACCCCATGCGCTTCAGTTTTCAAATTGTCCCTTGCTGATATTTATCTTTGAAGGTGCTTTTTTGGTAAATTGGTAAACTGCACTTGGATTTGTGTGATAATGAACTTGAGCCTGCAACTCTCAGGCAAGAGGCTGAGAAGCAGAGTTTTCTATTCAGGTGATGTGTCAGGCTCTATGGGTTATTCCTTCTTGCCTCTCATGCTCCACATGCTCAGTTTCCAACTTCTTCTGATTATCTCATTTTTGAAGTAAGGTGCCAGGAAGCAGCATAAAGGACTCACCAGCCTCCTATAGTTAGACCTTAATGCATGTTGTGGCCCATATTCTTATTCTTGGATTTCTGCTCCTTATATTATTGGAATTGCTTCAATCTGCAGGCTTGAAAATATGCTTGCAGCTGCAGAATTGTTCTCTTTGCTGCTCATATTCCCATCTACTCCATCCTCACACAATCACTATGTTATTTTAATGTTGTATTTCTTTCAGGGCAGAGAGCCAACTGATTTGCATATTAAACAGGTTTGCATGAGAGTAATACAAGGTAAATAAAAACACTCTACTTACCTTATATTCTTAAGGTTTGCTCATGAGTATATTATTTTCCTAGTTAACTCTACAATATCATGTGCGTATGTTTTGTTTTGTCAGCTCTTGCATTCACTTCACTCAGCATTGTCTTGTGCTAGTTTTTGAAATCCAGTGGGAGTTAATAACTATAACAGCTGAAGTGCAGATCTGGGTTTGCAAACTCAGATTCAAGGTCTCTTCCTCTATCATGATTCAAGTCCACTCAACTCTCACACAACCCAAGATATTTCACAGGGCTATTGTGTAGATAAAACAGCAAGGTATGTTTTACCCCACCAGGTACTATACAGATCTCAAGAATAAGGCAGGAAATAAATATCGTAATAAATGGAATTAATTCCAAATGCAACTAATCTACAGAGGAAGGCACTGATTTATTAGGCATTTTGACATTTTGTAATAACCGTGAACTTTTGATTTTTCCAGAATGCCTTTTTAGGTATGTTCTTCCATGCTCATGGAAAATCAGGACTAAGGGAAAGGACTATTTTTTTTTAAAAAAATAAGTGTGACTGATTTATAACAATGCCAATGCAAAGTTTCAATTTTAGATGGAGTTTTTTGGATGTCATGAGGTCTAGTACATGCTACTAGCACATATAGCATATGCTTTTCTAAATTTGCTGGGAAGATTAAAAAAATGAGAATCTCTTTAAAAAGATAACCCTAAATGCAGCCTTATCTATGTACATCTCTTGTAACACACTGAACCTTACTTGGTGAGGGAGCAGAAAGAAAGTGATCAAGGCACTAAACTATTTACACTATTGAACACAATTTTGGCATCAGAATTGGGATTTTTGGAGAGATGTAGTTTTAAAAAAGGAGTCAATCATAGCAATTCATTTCTTAAGAGAAAATTAAACTTTTCTTCAAGAAACTCATATCTAAACTTCTAGATCTCTCTCTCTCTCTCCCTCTCTCCCTCTCTCTCCCTCCCTCTCTCTCTCTCTCTCTCTCTCTCTCTCACACACACACACACACACACACACACACACACTCCCACACATAGATATTCTCCATGGAAATTTTCTTCATGGAAAATAGGTTTTGTAATTGGTTTTTTTTAACTAATAGGATTATATTTTGAACTGCTAAATAATCATTCGTTCTTTCTTGCTACGGTGAGTGTCAGATCACTGAAAAAAGGACATAACATATACATTGCATCCAAATATTTGCAAATCCAACCCCAAAATCTCTAGGGAGGCTAAGAAAAACTCTAATCTGAAACTAGCAGTCAACTAGATAGATTAGTGACCTGTTTCTCAGCATGTTTTCTGGGTTTGCAAGAGAAATTGATTGGTTCAACCTTAGGACCTTAGCATAGGGTTTACAGTAAGGTTATTCCAGTAAACAGGAATATGGGTTAAATAAAAGATCTTCTTTTTTTCAGTTCTACTGATATTACTCATCTACACGCATTAATCATAAATAATGTTAGCTCATTGCTTTTACCTAGTGCTGCATTTTATGGAGTTCCTTTTGCAAAAACATAGGTAAAGATTTCAAATGTTTGTGTCAAGTACAACAGTTCATAAAAATTGGAGGTCCAGAACAAGCAATTTTTCTCTGATTGTATATATAATGAGCAGATAATAAGAACTCTGCTCCTTCAGTTATTAATATACATAAACATGTTACCAGTATCGATTTGATTCTTGCTTTGTGCGTTATTATACTTGTGGTTTGGGATTTATTATTGTGGAAAAATAGCTTGCCAGGGGCTGCTACTGGGATCTGCTGGGATGTTACAATGTTGTATTTCTGAAGTTTAAGAGGCTTTATTGCTCTTCGTGATTTAATTTGAAGCCTTCTCGGTGCAACTATTTTTTAAATTGCCCAACAGAGGACCACATTCATTTCCTGTTTCAATATGCCTTTGCTACCAAGATAAATGTTTCCTTCTTCCTTGTCAGTATCAATTATTCTAAAATGTAAAGGCTGCAGCTTGGGGCCAGAGCACCTATTTCCATGCAGAAGATCCTGGATTTTCAATCTCTGCCATTGCCAAATAGCAATGCCAGAATGCTTCCTCTCTTGCAGATGGAAGCATTCTCTCTCTCTCATTCTCCCACTCTCTCAGAGTAGTGAAGTAAGTTTTATTATTATTATTATTATTATTATTATTTTAAATTTGATTTATATGCCGCCCTTCTCCGGAGACTCAGGGCGGCTTACAATGTGCTAAGCAATAGCCTTCATACTTTTGTATATTTATACAAAGTCAGCTTATTGCCCCCAAAAACTGGGTCCTCATTTCACCTACCTTAGAAAGGATGGAAGGCTGAGTCAACCTTGAGCCTTGGAGAGATTCGAACCAGCAGAAATTGCAGGCAGCTGTGTTAATAACAGGGTGCATTAAACCACTGTACCATCAAGGCTCTATGACTGAAAGGAGATCTATTTACCAGAAATAGATCATAGGGATAGCAAAGCCTAGCACCTAGCAAGCTATGTCTTACCAGGAGGTGCTCCATGCCTGGGAAGAAAGGCCAAAGGAAGTGACCTCAGATTAGCAATCCGTCAATCAGAATGACAGACAAAAAAGGAATACAGAGCAAATATTTACTTACTGCCTAGTGCTCCCTTGTGGTCAGAAAGTCCTGAAATCATGTAGGGTCAGTGTCACAGGACTGACCTTACAACAGTTTCAGAACTGAAGGGCAAAAATCTACTAGATGGAACCTGATTTTTCATGGGGAAGGGGCACATCAATTGCTAGATGGGAGACTTGCCTTAATAGTTACCTTACCTCTTCCTACTTTATCTCTACTTTACCAGACTGACCTCTTCCCTTCCTGCTGAGGGAGAAGGGACCATGAAGCTTTGCCCTTCTAGGATCCCAGATTCTGAAGTGGGGATTCAGCTGTTTTAAATAAGGCCCTCTCTGAAGGGAAGCCTTAATTTCACTCTCACAGCAAATCTCTTCAAACTTGACTTCTTGCTACAAGAAGTCAAGCAATAATTTGTATACCATCAACCAGTTTATAACAATAGCAAATTTCATAGTAATAGATTATCATGAATTTAGGAAACTTATATATCAATGGTTTCCGCCATTTTGAAATCAGATGTGGAGTTTTGCAATTCCAAAAATGCCATTGCACCATGATGGTGCAATGATCAGAATGCAGAATTGCAAGCTAACACTGCCCATAGCCAGGAGTTTGATCCTGACTGGCTCAAGATTGATTTAGCCTTCCAGCCTTCCAGTAGTTGGTAAAATCAGGACCTAAATTGTTGGGGGCAATATGCTGACATTGTAAACAGCTCAGAGAGTGGTGGTATATAAGTCTAAAGTGTTACTGCTATTGCTATTAGAAAACTCGAGCTAATTTATCTCTAGTTCAGCTTTCTGCTGTAACATCCATATTTTGCAGAGAAACAGTCCATGTAGCTCTTCTCACCTATCAGCTCAAGAGGACTGACACGGATATCCCCTTTCCCCCTTTTTTAAGCAGGAGAGGAGCCTTATGCCAAATACTAGTCTATTTGGTTTTCTTCATTTCTTTTTCCTCTCTTTTTGTGAGGAGAGGGAGGACTTTAGCTTTTATTTTGCCATAACACTTGCAGCGATTCACATTAAATGAATGATATAGTTTGCTTCATGAATCACAAAATGAAGATAAGTTTGTAGCTTGTTTGCAAACTGCTTAAGAGAGAAGGCAGAGGGGAGAAGGTGATGGCGAGGAAGTGGTCTGCACGAACATTAACAGTTCATTCTTTTCATTGAGCAGAACAATTGGTGCAGATGGCTGCTAGTCTTCGGAGGCCTGAATTTGGGGCTCCTGGCATCCCAGGCCCACCTGGCCCACCTGGCTCCCCTGGACTTCCAGGAGACAGTGGCTTCCCAGGACAGGCTGGATCCCGTGGATTGCCTGGCCTTAAAGGCCCTCCTGGTGACATTGGGCCGAAAGGTCCCAAAGGTGAGAAATTCAGAATATTGCTTTGTGCATCAGATATATTGTTGTTGTTGTTGTTGTTACTTGTTTATTATATTTTATGGAATCCAATTATTTGATTCTCCATTAAATGCACGGACCTAGATTCAACTTTATTCATTTTTCTGGGTTTAGCTGTAGGGAAGAGGTTGAAGAAGGCATCATGGTAAGCATTGTGTTGTGCTGCAAACTCCTTTTGAATGGACATGCAATCCTAATGCATTTCCAAAGGGCAAAGTTTGCATCATAATGCAGTTTCTGCCATCTTGGTTGTTTTCACACTCTCCTCCCTCCAAATGTATGCTACTACTGGGATTGCATGAAGTATGAAAAATATTTCTTTTTACATTTGACTCGAGGAAGGAATATGAGGTAATTTTAAAAAGCTATGTTTACTTCAGTATCAATAGTTCTCGACTCATGACTGTTCCAATAAAAAAGAATACTTGTTCCAATAAAAAAGGGCTCAGGTTTGAAATGAGAGGTCCTTGGTGCACTCTGAGCTTGGTGGTTTTCTTGCAGATGTTTCATTGCCTAAATTAGGTAACATCATCAGTGCTAGTCTTCAGTGCTAATATTATCTAGTTTGGGTAACAAAACGTCTGCAAGAAAACAACCAAGTTCAGAGTGCACCAAGGACCCTTTATGACTGTGTGTTGAATGATGATGATTGAAAGTTATGATGGCTTTGGAGAAAGTGCTTTACAATCTGTATTCACCAGTGGTGGGTTCCGCCCGGTTCCGCCGAGTCGGTAGCAGTGATGATATGATGTCACCGAACTGGTTCTGCCCCCCGCCCCCCGCCCCCGTGTTATTCTTACTTTTTATTTGGCCCCACCCCCAATCTATTGCTGCCTCCTGAGTCCCAGCTGATGGTTAGAGGGGAAAAAACTGTTTAAACTCTTGCCGCGGGGCTTCAAAGGGCGCCCTACAGCTGATCAGTATTAAAAGAAAACAAATGAGTAGACCGCAAAAATACATGAGTAGATCAGTGCCTGCAAAAATAAATGGGTAGATCGGTACAGCTCTGCAAGCAGTTAAAAGCCTGGTAGACCAGTACTGCTGCTAAATCCTAAATAATTGTCGCATGACCATCAAGCCACGCCCACAAAATAAGCCACACCCACAGGTAGTAAAAAAAATTAGAACCCACCCCTGGTATTCACACTTATGACTGTCGCACTACCCCCGTGGTCACATGATTGCAATTTAAGCACTTGGCCACTGGACTGGATTTATAATCATTTGCTGCATCCTGCAATCATGATTTGTGATCTTTTTTGTCACTATCCAACAGAAAACAGGAAAAACTATCCATTGTGGATGCTAGGTTTGGTTCACAGCTATGGTAAAAATAGTTGTGAAATCAGGTCTGGTCACATGATGACTCATTTTAACAGAATAACAGAGTTGGAAGGGACTTTAGAGATCTTCTAGTCAAACCCCCTGCTCAGGCAGGAAACCCTTTTACAACTGCCTCAACAGTTGGTCCCCAACTATGGTTGTAAATTCAGGACTATCTGCACCAGGGGTGGGTTCTAAATTTTTTACTACCGGTTGTGTGGGCATGGCTTATTTCATGGGTGTGGCTTGGAGGTCATGTGACTCGGTGGGCGTGGCTAGCTGGTAAGAGTCATTTCTGGAAGGTCCTCGCACTTACGACCAAGTCCTCGCACCTACGACCAAGTCCTCGCACTTACAACCTGACTCATTGTTTGCTTTTAACACTGATCAGCTGTAGGGAGGCCCTTTGAAGCCCCTGGGCAATAGTTTAAACAGTTTTTTTCTCTCTAGTCATCAGCTGGGACTCAGGAGGCAGCAATAGATTGGGGGTGGGACCAAATAAAAGGTAAGAATAATGTGGGGGGGTGGGGGGTGAAGGCGGGGTGGGGGGAGAACCGGTTCGGTGACATCATATCGTCACCGCTACCGGCTTGGCCGAACCGGGAGGAACCCACCACTGATCTGCACTCCAGTTCATTCAGAGTTCTTTAAACGATTTGCGTTTCTAAAGTGCCCCTGAGGTGGATTTCTTTCATCAAGTAAAACCTGTGCTAACCTTACGACTTCCATTCTTTTTCATTAGCCTGTCTGTTCTAGAACAAACAAAAATTCCGCAGCTTTACAAACATGAAGCATCAGTCATTGGAATAGGCAGAAGAGGTAGCATCTAATCCAGATCATTGCAGATGGGGCATCTTGATAATATTTTTAGCTCTAATCAGAACAATGGGAAAGGAAAGATTTGGGCAAGATAGGTTATTTTTGATCCTGAGCAAATTGGGATTTGGGGGAGTGGGTGGGTGGGAATGTAATTTGCTTTACCCTGCATTTCAATATGTGTTATTTTCCAAAATCCGAGGTGAGTGTTCTGATCCTTATTCAGCTATTGAGTGAGCTCATCTGGCAGATAAAGAGCAATGTCATTATTATGCATATAATACTCTATTTCCCTAATGTAATCTGAAGGATGTTTGGCTGCAAGGGTACAAAACTGATGCCTGCAATGGATGCAATTAATTCCTGATGATCTACTCAGGGTAGATGTTCATCAGGTCTGGTGATTCTCAATCAGGTTTGCATATACTGTAGCTTAGGGTGCAAGTTCGTATTTTATCCACTCAGTAAAATTTGTCATGCTGCTATAAACATTTCCGAAGGCACCATGCAGTGGCATGACAAACAGCATATGGTTTTCGAGTAAACCACAGTCTAGGTTTAATATGAACATATGTCTGCTGGAGAAAACTAATTCTGTGAAATAGTTTTCTTGCTCAAAGATCAGAGGTGGCTAAAAAGGAGAGAGAGGAAGTGAAAATTAGCAAAGCTTTAGACCAAAATAGCTTGCTGTCTGACAACCCTACAAGATAATTACACTGGCACACAGTAATCAGCACCTAAAAAGCATGTTATACCTAAAAGAAGAAGAATGGGAATGAATGTGCAAAATAAAGCATGATAACAGCAGCTAATTAACCTGCTCAAAGGAAGAATGCAAAGTCTGCATTTTATATCTCACAGTTAACAAAAAAAAAACAAAAAAAAAAAAACAGGAATAGGTGAGAAATGTAAAGCTTCTGGGAGAATGTGGCCTGCCAAGAGTGGTCCATAGATTATATAATAAAATCTATAATGTTTTAGCAGCATTCCTCCTAATGACAGTTCAGTCTGTATCTAGGCAATTCTCCAATGCAAGCCAGGAGGAAGGAAATTCTAAATCAGGCAAAGTCGCAGCCTCAGGAAGGATGCCGAGATCCCATCAGGACAGTCTCCATGCTGAATACTAGAAAAAGAAAGGAAAAAAAAAACGTGCTTCTCTGTAATGTCTCCCACAGCTAAAGAAAACTATTCTGATTTAATGAACCAAATGGCCTTTTCTGGTTGTCAGCATTGCAGGGAGCTGAAGATCAGCAGGATCAGCTGTTTCAAAGTGAACTTACATTCCTCTGGTATTGCTTAACTATTCCAGATAAAAATCAAAGCATCCTTTACGCTTAATAGGATGT
Source organism: Arizona elegans (assembly GCA_022577455.1). Lineage (NCBI taxonomy): Eukaryota > Metazoa > Chordata > Lepidosauria > Squamata > Colubridae > Arizona > Arizona elegans. Next base: position 215,473,334 of record JAKOOJ010000001.1, on the reverse strand, counting down.
AAGGCACAGAAACCCCACATTTACTAATTGCAATGGAACGTAGGCACTCTTAGAAATCATGAGATAGAAAAAAGGGGCTTGGTTTAATGGAAAGTAAAACTGACTGCGGAAAAAAAAATCAAAGTCTTAGAATTAGAAAATAAGTTTATTTCAGTTTGCAGTATTCTTAAAACTCTCTGGTATTATTAACATGACTAGAGGCCTGCATTTGACCATATAGATTAGCCAGTTTATTCACTTCTAAGCTAAATTCAAGGTACTAGGACTTATTTTTAAACAATTTAAATAATCATTTTTAAAGCTGTAAATACAGTAGCTAGAAGTGGATATATCTGAAAGTGCACCAAGCTTTAAGGTCTCAGTGCCTTTCGCCGTGCCCTTAAAACCCACTTTTTCCAGCAAGCCGGGCTGGTATAAGAAGAAATTTTTAAAAGTTTTAAATTGGTTTGTGATTTTTAATTTTTGGACCAAATTTATATATATTTTAATTGTTTTTTAATATTTGTATTTCATGTTCTTAATTCTGGCTGTACACCGCCCTGAGTCCTCAGGGAGAAGGGCGGTATATAAATTGGAAATAATAAAAAAAAAGGTCTGTTCTCAAGGCCTTTTCCGGGTGCCTTGATAAAAGCATCCATTATAAACACTTCAAAGCATCGACAGAACCCCACATTTCTTTGGACGTAGGTGCCTTAATCTCTGGCCCAGTTACCTCCTTAATCAAAGCCATACCAGAACAGAGGAGACTTTATCAACAATGACACTTTCTCCACAGGCATTTTCTAGCCAAGCAAATCTGTTTAATTCGTTCTTAATAGTTTTAAGGATGTGCTACAATTGATTGTAACCCCAACTGGAAATTTTAAACAAGATGGCAGGTAGCATGAAAAATGTTTTAAAGAAGCAAGGAGGTAGGAAATATATATAAAATAAAATAAAATGTGGTTTTTTTAAAATTTTATTTTAGGTGACACAGGTGAGAAGGGGGAGAGAGGATTCCCAGGTCAAGGGCCCAAAGGTTTGCCAGGAACAACAGGACTCCCTGGTAAGTATCGAAAATGGTATCTGGGTCATCCAAGAAATGAGCAAACTATTTCACATTAGAAACCCCATTTAACACAGTGCTGAAAATAAAGGCATCTGCTTTGAGGAATGAGCGCTTCTCTCTCTCTAGACACACCCAAACACACCCATCACCTATTTTTCCCTCTACCCCCCAATTTTTGGCCTCCTTTTCTGTTGCAGCTCTGTTGCCTCTGTCGTAAAAGGTGACTTGATTGATATGTAATATCAAGTCATATTGGGGTTGTTTTGGATTAGCATGAGTTAACCGACACATTATGATTTAGGAATCAGTGCTAGGTAGGCCATAATTTTTAAACAAACCTGGTGTCCGCCTTGGAGGCCATCTGTTTCTTTGGATCTTCAGGGCTGCCACACCTGACATCTTGGTTAAAACACCTTGGCTTAAATATTATGTGTCAACTCTGACAATGTGTACCTCTTTTAAAATAGCCAGTTAGAGCTAGGTTATGGTTCCTGCAACATAACTGTTATCATTTTTCTCATGCTGCTTTTTACACCTTTATCGTAGTGGGCTAAAACTGGGGATTTACAGTATAATAAAAAATCAGCTTGAAAACCAGGAAGCCATAGAAGAAAAGTATTAAAATCAATTTCAGTTGTGTCATAACTGCACAGTATGCAAAATTGCATGAGACAAGGACCAAGCACGTTTTGAAGAAATTAAAAATACAACATAAGTTTCCACTTAAAATGAATTGTGTGAGGATTTGCAAATCCTTTAAATTGATTTTGGTGGCGCAGCATTTTGAAGTTCAGCTTTTGAATACTGCATTGGGGATATAGTGAGAATGAGGGGGGAGGCAAAAGTCTTCATTGGTCATAACTGAAGCAAAAGTGCCCTCTAGCGGCCAGTAGAATACAAATAAATACAAATAATTTGACATAATAAAAATAACTTTATGGTAACTTTTAAAATACTGGATCACAAATAATTCTGCAAATACTATAACCCCTTTATGTTTCTCTGCATCAAAAGTAAAATGTGTTCTATTGCTTTAATTTCCTAGCAGACATTCTTCCTCTTCTTTTCCCAGGTTACAGCGTATTTTCTATGTCACTTTTCAACTTCTTGTCTGCCTTTGTCAGACAGATCAATTATGAAAAGCCATTTATGGTGTCTTTGTGTGCCTTCATGGAAAGAAGGATCTGAATGTTATATTTACATATTGGGATGAACTATTATTTGCTGTTTTTGACTGAATAAACTACAGTTGGCTCTGTTCACTGAGCATACTAAGCCATAGATCATGTCTTACAAATTAGGATGATTGGGTGTGCATTTTATCTAGTGCAATAAATCCAGATAGTGGAAGTGTTTTCTCATTGAAGAAACCTATTGCCTATTGGCTTAGAAAAGAAGGGAAATTAGAACCCAACCCTCCCTTTTCATACAGAAGATGACTGTCTATAGCAAATTTGAAAATTTTGAGATGCACAGATTTCAATTCCCAGAATTTCCTAACTAGCATGTTAGCTGAAGAATTCTTGAAGTTGAAGCCCACACGCCTTAAAGTTGCCAAGTTTGAAAAACATTGGTCTATAGCAGGGGTATCAAACTCGCAGTGTCACGGCGGCATCACGTAACGTATTGGGACTTTTTTCCTCTTCGCTAAACCAGGCGTGGGTATGACCAGTGTGTGACGCATCCAGCCTGTGGCCCGTGAGTTTGACAACCCTGGTCTATAGCAACAAGTATCCTGGGTTAAGATTTTGGAGATTCAGTTTTCCAGAAGACCCAATTGTGTAGAAAGCCTCCACTAATATTTTGGATCTTCTACATGGGGTTAGATTAACAGGAGAGACCGAGGCTGATGCAACCATCCATGCAAATAAGACTTTCAAAACTACAACAAAATGATATTAGATACTTTTTCTAAACTTATGGCCTGGTTTTTGTTTTTGCAGGAGAACCCGGCAAGCCCAGTTATGGCACTGATGGGCGAGATGGTGAGAGAGGCCCACCTGGAACCGCTGGTTCCCCTGGTGTTCCTGGTCCTCCTGGCCCTCCAGGTCCTCCTGGTTATTGTGAACAGTCAGCCTGTACCATGGAAGCTGGATTACAAGGAGGGCAGAATGTTAAAGGCCCATGAAAAATGTAGCATTGAACAAAATGACATGAAGCCATCTTTGATCTGCAGATATCGACCGACCGCCAAGAGAAACAGTCTAGAAAAATCAGACTGTAAAAAATACAGCAAATCTTATCAAGGCCTTGACAGATCTAAATGTTCTGATTGTTCCCTCCATCTGTTTCCTAAAACAGTACAAGACAGTTAAACGTTTCAAAATGGTGCTTTACAAAGTGATGCCAAGTGGCTTTTCTTTTCTTTCTTGAATTATGATGAAAGGCAGTAGATGTTTTTTCAACTGTTAGTTCTTTGAAGTTCCTAAAGTACTTACTTCTAGAGTACATAACAACCATCTCTTGTACAGTCTAGTGCATTGGAATAGTAAGTTATCCCAATTTCTTTCCTTTCTCCCTAGGGCCCATTTTAGTGATATAAGTAGCCTGAGATCTAGATGTAGTCACACTGTTTTTAAAAGTGCTAATTTCTAAGGAGTTTATATATATTTATAGTGTTTCAGTGCCAGGTTTACCAGGAATATATCAGGTGAAATAAACTTAGTTTTCTGCTCTGTTTGAAACATCTAAAAGTTAAACCACTGCGAAAGGATTTTTAATCTTTTGAGAACAGTTAAAATTTATAGCTGAGTTTATTTATTTATAAATATCTTATCTCTGATTGTATACAAATGAAATAAATAACCTTACTTAATCTTTTGCATTTTTATAGAAGGTAAATGAAAGTAAAACGAAGAGCATTTTTTATTTCCCTTTTGGAAAAAAATTGGATGTAGTAAAAAACAAAACAAGTATATAACATCCTCCAAAAATTGTAATGCATTTTGAGCATAGCTTTATTTTTTCATGAAACAGACATCCCTTATAATTATCCCGATTTTATGAAACACATGCTGTCATTTGCAATTCAAAAATAAAAGTACTCTTTTAAAATAATAAACACCACTTTTCCTGTTTCTTTTTGTCTAGTTTCTGCGTGTTGAGAATGAATTATGTGGTTATTTTCACCTGTGCCTTCTTGATAATTTATTCCAATGAATCCCTCAAGTTCGTATTGTCCAGGTTGTTCAAGCTAATTTATTTGCTAAAGTACTGCAAATTGCTTTTTTTTTTAACAAGTAGCATACAAAATACACCAATGATCAAAATGCAGTCATAGTAATTGGGCTATTTCTTATAAATTCAGAAAGGTCTGTACAAATATTTGTTTGTGGCAAGTGCCAGCTACTGTGATTGATGACAGATAGAAAAATAACCGAAACCCAACGTAGAAGAAGGCTTTGATTTTGCCTGGCAGATTTTGCTTGGCAGATATGGGGAAAACATTATGGATATATATACACACGTATATGTAGTTTCCACACCAATTTTCATGTGCTGGAAAACCAAAGTCAGGTGAAAGTGGGCTGGCTAATACCTACTTATAACATAGAACTCACTCAGCTTGGATGAGCTCTTATGTTCCTCAATTATTTTTCCTTCCACTTTGTTGGTAGTCATCCTATGAAAGTTATGCTTCCAGAATAAATGAATTTTATTTGTTTGTTTGTTTATTTAAATTCATTGACTGGCCAATTCTATTGGAATCTAGTGGCTTAGAAAAGTAGGAAAACATAGAAATAGCTAAAAACATTGACTCACACAGGCAGCCCAGCCTAAAATAATCTAATAGATGGCAAAATAGCGGTCATTGAAAAAATAGTAAATATCATTCCCAGGTCTGGGACCAAAGCCAGGTTTCCAAAGGTTTCTGGAATACTAGGTGGGAGGAGGCTTTTCTTATCCCTGAGAAAATGCTATTCCTGAGGCTGGGGACAACGATCGAGAAAGCATGCTTCCAATGTCCCACACGAGGGCAGTGTTTAATGGAGGGGACCTTGAGTACATCCACAATATGATAACCAGCGCGGGCAGCCCCATTGCGAACCGGTAGTAAAGATAAGTAGAACCTACCCCTGATGTACATGTTTACATGAGTTTATATGTATATATAATGCCTTTGTCCTCCAGCATCAAAATACCTTAGACCTGCCAACAGAGAAAATGGTCTCCTGAAAACTACTTCTGCCCTTCTTAACCATTTTAAAATACCAATTTCCTATGTATTAAAGTGTATGAATTATAAATTGGTGCTGCAATTCAATACTCACATACTTACCTAGGAGTAAATCTGTGGAATTCAATGAATGTTCCTTCTGAGTCAAGATGTTTAAGATTGTGTTATAAATTTGTTAGTAATATTTATGGAGCGAAGCACTCTGATTGCATTGCTATATACACTATTACTCACAAATGCTAATCTATTATATAATTTGCATAGGATCTGGACAGCATATAAGAAGAAACACAATCTTAAACCTGTGGTTCCATCAGTAAATTTTTATTTTAAACATAGCAATAACATAAATAAACAACAGAAGAAACTGAAAAGAGAAATTGTTGAATGAAATTTAACACTATAAACCAAGTGGAAATACAAATTCTATCAAAACTTTGAAATTGAATTTTATAAAATTCTGAACCAACTACAAATTAAATGTGGCTGATTTAAAAAATAAATAAATAACCACAAGTTCACTATTATAAATGCATACACACACACACACACACACACACACACAATCTTTCAGGTTCAATTCAATGCCATTCAAAATTAAGACCAAAGCAGATAAGATACCATATGCAAACAAGTGAAGTTTTCACTTGTGGATTTGAAGAAAACAAAAATAGAGATGTAAGGACAATAATAAGGCAATATTATTCAGTAATGAAAAGGCAACAATAAAATATGCCTTCATCAATTGCTGTGAGCACATGAGATAAATAAATATTTACATAGAAAAGTTCAGAAAATAATTTAAAAGCATCTGTATTTTATAAAAGAAAACAGCAACAATGAACCAAGATCATAATCTAACAGTAAAGTAAGCCTGCTTAAACTCAAAAGATCAGAGAACTAAGCACCTTTAATTGTTAGACTGTGACATTCATTTTGGTTCCTGTAAAGTTTGTACATCCATTTGGTCTATTTTATTTACCACCTTTCCTTACAGTTTTAAAATTCACTCAAAAACATTTGCAGTTGAAAGCTTACAACCATCATCATAATGACCTGTGTTTTCTTAATGGTTATCAGAGGTATGAAAAACCTGTGCTGTGTATTTATATCAAACACATTTGCATGGGGTAATAAGGTAAAGGTAAAGGTTCCCCTCACACATATGTGTTTCCCGACTCTAGGGGGTGGTGCTCATCTCCGTTTCAAAGCCAAAAAGCCAGCGCTGTCCTAAGACGTCTCCATGGTCATGTGGCCGGCATGAGTAAATGCCAAAGGTGCACAGAACGCTGTTACCTTCCCACCAAAGGTGGTCCCTATTTTTCTACTTGCATTTTTTGCATGCTTTCGAACTGCTAGGTTGGCAGAAGCTGGGACAAGTAACGGGAGCTCACCAGGTTACATGGCACTAAGGATTCGAACCGCTGAACTGCTGACCTTTCGATCAACAAGCTCAGCATCTTAGCCGCTGAGCCACTGCATCCCCTATGGGGTAATAAAGTGTAAACTAAATTAAAGACAAGAAAAGGCAACACCCAGGTTTATATTAGCTAAAACCAAATTGACTTTTTATATAAAAATATTGATATTAAAATTTAACATCTGAGATAGATAGCATAAAGCTTCCACATCGGTACCAAGGCATTTTCATTTATGTAAAGATTGAAATACATACTATTCCCATAAAGAAATGTGGAACAAAATGGGGATCCCCAGAAACCCAGTAAGGATTCTGCCCCATTTACACACACAGATGTGGAAGGGGCAAGATTGCGCCCAAGCCTTTGTTACCCTATTATGTGCAAGCTATGTTAAATAAATGGTGATTATATTCAAACTATTCTGGAGGGGAAAAAAATACAGAATGAGGATTATCCAGCCAAAGATAAGCATTATCAAATCCCTTTGATTCAAAGGGGAGATATAAGCATCTGTTTAAGTTATCTCCTGCTGAAAACAATGAGACTTAAAGAAAAAAAACCAAATATAACCTTGCCTGCATTGTTCCCTTATTTATACATTAATTCTAAGACCAAAAAAAGAAAAGAAAAACAATGATAAATATATTATCTTGTAAAGACAAAAAAAAAGGAAACTTGAACAAGTTTATTTATTATTTGGTGCACAGTTTCCTATTATATATGCATTTATATAATTCAAACTCTATTAAATCATATTCATAAGTTAAAAAGAAAGAGTGCTCCATGCTACAAAATTTTAGTAATTGGCTAAGAGACAGAAAAAGTGTTGGGGGACAAAGAAGAAAAGCAGCTTTTGTGTATCCCAAGAGATATCAGTACAAGATACCATAGGGTAAACTGAGGCATTTTCAATAAAATTTGCCCTCATTATTCCAGATTCAAGGACATTCTGTGTACCAGTGTAATAGTAATCCTTTCTTTCTGGAAATAGGGGAGGGGAGGGGAGAGAGAGAGAGAGAGGGGGGGAGGGGGGAATGAATCTGAAAACAGACTCCTAAACTGAGTGTAGTTTTGCTGGAGTCCATTCTTAAATTGAATGTCCCAATTTCCATGCTTACAATTTACTAAGTGGTTGTGTGCTTTGATTCTATCTGCAGAAATAGATTAGCTGTGGATGCTCCAATGCAAGACCTCTATCACTCAGTCACTTAGTCTTATTCACAGACCTTAGATCCAAAGACATCCACTAGTTTTCCAATGGTTCTTGCAGTCTGTTTAAAAGGGTGCATAAATACGAAAATATACTTTTTTTTTTCCTCCACAGAGGTTTGATTTGTAGCATTCTATTTGAATACATCCTCTGTATTTCAATTTATGGTTTCAGTATATCACTTAACAGTTTCAGAAATGATTGACTCTATTGATAGAGAAAGAAAATATTTTACTTAAAAAGTAGTTATTAAAGCTGCCTGTTGTGTGGCACACAAAGAATAAAAATATGCCCGCCTCAAAATATCATGAACCACAGTTAAAATAGGCTGCTCAGACTAATACCTAAATTATTTTTTAAAATATTAGAATAAACTTTACTATTTAAAAACCATGTGAAAGGCACTAGAAAAACAAAATAGGTTATTTGGGTTTAAAGAGCAATACACTCTTCAAAATGTTAAAACGAACTAAAATTTGACATATATACACACACAAATGTAGATTTTAAGGATAAGAATAGAAATCTTGGTGTGCTGCAATTCATGAACGTTTTTAAGCAATCTTTGAGTTTGGCCTGTTTCTAGCATAAAGTTACATAATAGCTTTAAGAGTTGATGATGGAAAGTCATATTGCCAAAATTTCTCAGGAAGGAAACCAAGAGGAAAAAACTTACATTTATCTCAATCACCTAATAAAACCCTGAACAAATGATTTTTCTAATAAATATAATTACCAAACACAGGCAAATAAAAATAAAAGCAATATGAATTGAACATATTTTCCCCAAAATATATAAATGTTTTGTTTTTCTGATCAATTCAAGTATTATACTTTTACTTTTATGTAAAATGCTAAATAATTTATCATTTATATTTCACTCAGTGAAAAGTCAAAATATACACAAAGCATCATATTATATATAATCTCGGCTACTCTATATATTTCCAAAATGTGACATTTTACAGAATCTTGCCAAAATATAGCACTTATAGTTATTCTCATAGCAAAGTCTAAATAAAATAAATTTTAAATTAAAAAAAAATTGAAAATCTGAATTAAATTGGGGATCACTAGAAAAGTTTAAATAAAACAAGATTAAAATCTCAAAACAAAATCCTGCCAGACATTGTAGCTATCCGGCAGTCCATCTTGCAATACTGAAACATAGATGTCCTTTTGCGTCATCAAAAGAGGACAATGATGCAACTTCAGAACAAATTTAGAACAAATTATATCACTATCTACTCTACTACAGCTTCAGCTGCCAACAAATTGCCCAGTATGGTTCTCAGCTACTATAAGTCGTTTACATGAGATATAAAAGATTTCCCACCAACAAGGAACTACACTTCGACTAATCCTTACTATTTCTACCTAGGCACTTTCCTTTTTTCAAAAAAATAGCTTTCATATAGGTAAATCTATTCGTGAAAGAGCTAAAAAGTCCAGTTAATTTGTTAAAATAGGAATTAAGCCAGGAGACAGTCGTCGTTTTCATTAGTCCTAGATGCCAATGCTATTCATTATCTAATGCTACTATATATCTCTGCCAAACAGTTTTATTTCACTTTATACAATCATTTTCTCCTCAAGATAAATGAAATGGGAATCTGCTTCAATCCCTGAATTTTTCAGATAAAGGTTGTGTGTACCTTTAGGTACCTTTTCAAGTAAAGGTTGTGTATGCCAACTAGCCTATCTTATATCAATATATATAAGTTAAGTGGGATTGCTGAGGTTTGACTGCTCTTCTCCTTCCCCGTCCAACAAAAACAAGGAGTCCAACAAATATCACTGATCAAGATGTAAGATGATAGATACTTCTTTCCAAACTACAGCTACTTGCAGAAATTCTCTGTCGAGTCTGTCAGAATTTTACCCGAGCTAAAGCCCTGATTGTCTTACAATAAACCTTGAAAATTCATTACATTTGTACAATCTTCTATAATCTTTTGTTCTCTAGGTGTATAGTACTGAACAATACTCCATTGTCTACAAAAAGCAGGACACTTGCATGTTGGCTAGAGGCCACAAAACATCCTGAAGAAGAATTTGTAGATGATAAGAAAAATGGCCTTGGTAGAAATATGCAAGAACCATAACTTAAGGAAAGGGGGCTGAAACATTTTTTTAAAAAGTTCTGGAAAACAATATATTTAACAGTGGATTAAGCAGACACCTCCCTGATTTGGTGGGGGTGGGGGGGAAGGGAAGATAAAGCTGAACCAGACCCAAAGATTCTGTTGCTGTAACTAACTTCAACAAAAACTGCTTCTATTTTTTTAAATTCCTTTTTAAAAAAATAATAAAGTTATATAAAAAACAAAGTGAGATTATTTCCAGTCTTCTTGTGCCACTGATTTCCTGGTCTAGTCTGCCAAGTGGGGCTGACAGGACTACAGACTATAGATACTGTGATTGGATTTGCACAGTATTATAATTGTTATAATCATCCTGTAGTAGAGCTGACTTGCAAATGTATATTTTAACTAGGACAAGTTACTCAAAAGTCTTTTAGGTCATTCAGAAATGTAGACACTATTAAAAAAAGCCTTGCAGATCTTACCATATTGCATTATGGTGACAGAAGCAAGGAAAATGCCAGTCACTACTTAGATTTTTTAACCAAACTTTAAGAAAAACTTCAAAATTCCACCATATTATAAACTATATTTGTCATTGAATAGATGGAACTGCAAAATCCAGCAAAAGAAAACTAAATATGGCTTCTGTGTTAAAGGTAAAAGTAAGAAACTCATTAAAAAAACAGCAACTCATAAATTAAAAAACCATTAAGAAGTCAACAGGCCATCATGATACACATTTTGCTAAAGAAAAATACAGTAAAAGTATAAACATATGGAATGAACTCAAGAAAACAACATCTCAGTTGTTTAATCTGGACATGGTTCCACTGAGATGCTCTGTAAAATATACATAGACAGAAATTCACCAATAGTTTAAAACTTAAATTTCAAAATTTGATAGGGGGATGGGGGAAGAAGTGAGGAAAAGATAACTGAGGAATTTAAATGTATCCAAAATATGTGTTCATTTCCCAGTTGTTCGGGATTGACTTTGAGAAACTTTGTAATAGCAATCTTCTGGATTGCATCTTCCTGCAGGGCCAGGTAGTCCCTGTACACCTGGTTCTCCTGGAGCTCCATGTGGGCCTTGTATACCAATAACTAAACAAACAAACAAGAAACTGCAATTAGCCTTGTTAATTTTAGTCAGGGATCCAGCAGTATTATCAAGAATAGGAGGAATTGTATTTACCTGAAGGACCAGGTGGGCCCGGATCACCTGGCAGGCCAATTCCAGGCTCACCTCTTTCACCTTTTTGTCCTCTATAGCCTAGAGAAGATAAATACAAACGGAATAAGAGTGCCATGAAATGACACTGTTAAAGTTTTGTTAGACTCTTTCCTCAAAGAACATTTTAATTTATTTTCCCATGCAGGAAATTTAAGCAATATTGTACATACTTCCTATACATAGAAAATTCCCAATGGAGAAGAGCAGAGGTTGATATTAAAGGTGCTGGCTAGGTATATTTAACCATTTACTGGCATTAATTTTGCCTAATTTGGACTAAAGTGGATTTGAAGACAGGAAGGTGTAGTGAAAGGGAAAACAATGGATTCTTTTTGTTAGTACTTGAAAATAAGTTTAATGGGGAATTGGCAGAGAAGTGAACAACTTTGCGGTAAGTTTAGGATATCATTAAAAGTGCTGAGCACAGGGCGTATTACGATATGACTTGCAACCTGAGATTTCAGCAGCAATGAACTGCCAAAACAAGTACAGGGTAAAATATAGCTTTTGTTTAAACACAGGAAATTTAGGTTCAAGTATCTGTGCTTGATTTACCAAGGAACGGATAATTACAGAATGATGTAACCATTGCATGCTTTATATGTGAAGGTTGCTGAAAAATTCAAGGTTATTTGGATATTGTATTGAGTTTGTTCACATACTGCATTAAGTTCACAATATACCATAAAAACATGATGGCTTAGCACAATATAAGAACCTAACCACAGCATGGGCATGGGGATCTGAATTTAAGTTTGCACTAGTATAGAGTCTACCTATATCAGCTTTCCTTGATCAGCCACCTTTCTGACATAATTTTTGTCCACACTGGGTGAAAATTCTGGGAGTGACAATCCCAGCACATCTGGACTGTGCTAAATTGGAAAAGGCTGCTCTACATGATCAGTGGACTATATGGAAATTATTAAAAATAAGAACAGGCGGGGAAGCCGCTTCTTTGAGATATAAATAGCATTTTTTTTCCTTGGGAATATTAGAATTCCATTTTGATAGACATGGAGAATGTTCATAAAGATCCAGTAGGCCTGAGTGGATCTGTGGCCTTCAAAATAGTTGTTTCTAAGGAAAACAAAAAGGCCCTCCTGCTGGTTCCCTAAGACTGAAGTCCAGTTTTGAAGTTATATGAATAGATTTCCCCTTATGAAGTTGTATAAGCAATTCTGGAAAAAAAAAGTTTCAGATGTCTTCAGTGAAATCAAGAGAAAGCTTATAGACAATTGTGCATCTTTATATTCATCCATGTTATAAAACTCTAATCAGATATTTGAAAGAGCTATAATTTGAGACACAAAGTGGTTTTGTGAAAAAGCAGGACGTTAAAACAAATTCCATCTTCTACTGCCAGAAAATGGGAAGGCTAATCAATGGTTCTGAAAAACTGTCAGGCATCAAAGGCATCCTCTTCTTGATGGACAAAAGGTTTAAGGGACATTAAGGGAATTAAAGGATGAAGATAGATACAGCAGATAGCTGAGAGAAACCAATTTTGAATTGCTTATTTCCAAATGCAGGGTCAGTTCACATTGTTCAGTCACACAATTTTAGATGGGTTGTCCCAACAATACTAAAGAGGAAATATATTGAAATAAATAACATGGGTCAGAAATACATATTTGAATGCATAAGTTGTGGATTTGAAAATGCTGAGGTCTGTTTTTACTACTTCTGATTCCTAATTCTGTTTCTGACACTGAAAAAGAGGTTCAAACTGAAAATTACTTTGAAAATAAAGTGTGTGTGTGTGTGTGTGTACTCCAAAGGGCTTAATTTAGGAGTGATTTAACTCTTTGTTCACTGTTGTTCAAAGTGATGCTCCTGATCAAACAGCATGACCACAATTTGAAAGGAGACAAAGATGTATGTCTCCTTCCAACACATTTCTCTGCTTGCTTCTGAATAAGGAAAACAAATGTCTTTAGCAATACATTCAGAAAACACAGTTTGACTCTAATTGGGAAGCAGCATCCATGTAGGTACAATAGCATGCTGGATACTGACCAATAGAAGCCAGCTGACCCACCTACCATGGCATGGTTTGCTTTATCATTTGATCGAGTAAACAACATATATTTGAATGCATAATCATGCAAAGACATAAATCATGATTCACAAAAGATATAGTTCACAGATTTGCTAAACCAAAACTAAAGAAGCCATATCATGGCTTAGAGGTGCTAGGTGAATCCAGCCTGTGGCTCAAGAAAATGAAGAATTGCATCAAAAACCTGTAGCTGAATGTTTTCTCAGCAAAGTGAATGCATGCATGCCAGTGCTAACATGGGATTAATGTTCTAGTGTTGTCACATGAAGGAAATTAGAACAATACAATTATGGTTAAATGTGATTTCAATTACTGTTACCTCAACAAAACAAACATGTCAGCAAGCATGCACCCTGTTTAGAAAATGACATACATTAAAAAACAAACTGACAGTGAAATGTAATATCTTCATAAATTAAAAAGTAATAAGAATCGTTATCTTCATTTATTATCTGGGAAACTATTTTCCTGTTGAATAGAACTCCTAATGTCCTCCAATTACCATGATTAATTTAATAAACACTTTAATCAGAAAGGTACACAATTTATTTTAATCACTACACTTTCTAGCAAGAGCATCTGTTACGTTTGTTGTTTGTTATATTACCTTCCTTTATTTTACAATAAAAATCATTGCTTCAAACTAACCCTACTGAGCTGTAAGAGGCATCTTCAGGAAGGATGAAAAAAGTCTAGATTTTGGCTATGGTCTTGTGATTGAAATTCTGCTTCGCATTTTTTACAAAGGTAAAAGGTTTTGATTGTGCAGCCATATCTGCCATCTTGATTATTTGGCCACTATTCTGCCCATGGGCACACCTGGTGCTATACATTTTTTTCCCTTAGATATCCTCATAGGTATCCATTACTTGGATATCTACCTTATATGTGTCATGGGTAAAAAAACAAATAAATAAAACAATAATGTGGAACCATAGGTAAACAAGAAATAAGGCAACCCAAAACATCTCCTGACATGAATATAAAAGTCAATTCACAATTTATGACTATGAACTCTAAAAAACAATGATCAGTCACATCCAAATTACATAAAATAGTTTTACATTGTTGAGCAATAACAAAACATTTATGAAACATTTCATCAACAATTTTTAAATTTAACTTTATTTTACAGAGTCAAAACAATAAGAAAAACACTTAAATATTGTAGAGAATCCAAATATTCAAGAGCAATCCAAAACAAATATCTGTCATTAATACAGCAGTTTTAAATATGAGGTATATTTTAATAATTATTAAACTTTCAGAGTTTAACTTCACAGTCTACCTGAGTGACATTTTAAATTTATTGTGAAAACTATGGTGTTATTATAAGGTTTTATTATTTATTATAAGGTGAAAAAGGTATAACTCTAAAATTCTCACAATTAATGTATGATGAAACATAGATAAGTTATTTCAGCATATATTTGGCTTGTTAATTATGATTTATTGTAAAGATACAGTAGTAATAATGCAGTAATCAACCACATTGTTAGCTCTGGTAGCATTTGGGAAGTTTAGAGGATAATGCAAAACCTGTTTAGATGAGCAGTACTTCTTTGGATGAGTAGAAGTCCAAGAAGAGACAAACATAGGCTGGAATACTTGAAAAAAAGGAATGCTGACAACAAGACATTGTATGTTTCTCCAATCAATGAATTTTAGGCTGCACATCTGAGTCTTCAGTCCTACTGATAACAAAAGTCCTGCTTCTTTGTAAGATCAGAATCTAGGCTTTCCATTTAGAAGACTTAAAAGGTGCAGAGTTCCTTATTCACCTATAGGTGGGTCAGCAATCTTTTCAGATGCCAGCACTGTGGCACAACTTTGAGTGATGTTGGAGATAAAAGATTTTCCAAGCTTTGTCTATCTTGCAAGATTCTGGACATTAAAATATTATATTTTGGGATGGGTTAGTACCATCTAGGAGGGCTGCAGAGGTTATGGTGCCTATATACTGTACTATAAACCTCTTAACTAGACAAGAAACATTAAAATTTCTAGAAATTTCTAGAAGACCTTCTAATGCTAGGTGTAGGAATTAAAAAGGTCATTAAAAAGACACTTCTCTCTTTGATGTATGCCTGTCTTTTCCTTCTAAATAGAAAAGTTGGCATGTTTTGTCTTTCACTCAAAATCTGCCTTAGCATATATAACATTTTTTTGTGTATATTTTTATTGAATTGGAAACTTATAGTACATTATAGTTCTCCACACTTGAGAAAATATTCCTCTTGCCCTCCAGTCTGATGACAGGACAATAGATTAAAACTATGAAAATCATTTCTGGGTTATTTATCACTGAACAGGCTATGTTTCTACAGTCCATTGCTCTGCCTTCTACTTAACTTAATAATCGGACAAGATCAAGGTACTTTCTACTGAGAAAATTTCATGTTTGTGATTCAGGTTTCAGAATATCTTTTGAAGAATTTTTCTTTATCTTACAAATGTGGAAATCTTTGAGGAATATTATATATCATATCAGTGCATGGAACTAGTTAAGAACAAGGTTGTTAAAAAAAAAGTCAGCCACTGAGACATGTTTTAGAAATCCATTCAGTTATTTTCTGCATTGAAAAAAACTTCTGTAGTAATTTTACCCATTATTTTCATTTCAACAAAAGCACATATAAAGTGCCTATGGGTAGTCCTCTGTGAACAAATGCAATTGGCTATGGAATTTCCATTGCTAAGGAGTGCAGTAAAGTGTGATGCCACATGATAGCGTTGCCTAGCAATAGCAATTCTGGTATTCCTGGTTGACACCAATAAGCAAATTACTGTGAGTTGTTAAGCGAGGATCTGGTCGCCATTTGCGACCTTCCCCATTTACTTTGCTTGCCAGAAGCCAGCAAAGAAGGTTGCAAATGGCTGACTTTGGGATACTTTGATGGATGGAACTTCAAGGACTGGCTGTAAGTACCACACATTCAGCATTGTTGGAAGTCTGAATGGTCACTGAATGAGTGGCTGTTAAATAAGGACCACTTGGACTTGTGAGGAAAATTCTTTATATTTTCTCTACTTGCTCAGTTATATAAAAAACAGGGTCAATGCAATTACAGACTGCCACATGGTTATTATTTTTTTCCAAACAATTCAGGAATTTCAGCTTTAAAATTTATACTTCTTAACTAGACTATTACTTAGTTTTGCAAAACACTTTTTATTCAATGTCTCGCTTAATAACTGAAGTTGTTCCTTTAATGTATCTTAGTGGTTGGTGGCTTGTGTATTGTGGGATAGAGATATCCTGCTTGAATACTGAAGCTAATAAGCAAGAAAATGTTGGGCATACTACAATTTCTGTTTTGGGAAATTAATATTTCCCAATTCTTTCTAGCCCTACCTTCCATACCGACTCCATTGCTCAAATGGTATAACTGAAAATAAGCAATACAACTATAATCCCAAGTAATTTAATTTATTATTCTCATCACATGAGGGAATTCATTCATTTCATTCTTTCTTTCGTTCTCTTTCTTTCGTTCTCTTTCTTTCTTTCTTTCTTTCTTTCTTTCATTCATTCATTCATTCATTCATTCAGTCAGTCAGTCAGTCAGTTTCTATACCTCTCGTCTTACCTAAAAAACTCTTATTAAGAGATGCCCTGAAACATCCTACTGCTCAGCAAATTAGTGACCAAAACTGTTTTATTACTAATTTTAACCTTAAACCAATTGAGGCTTAAGACTTTCCTGTACAATTCAGTGACACTGGTCACCTCCCATCCCTGAGACAGAAACAAAGTCATTCTAATGTGAAATTTACCCCATTTGCAGATCCAGTTTCTGCCTCTATTTTGCATACTCCGAGTCACCACCAAATGGTGCTGTTTCAATTGTACGAGATAAGCAACCAGTCACTTCCTTGGCTTTCCTGCCCTCCATCTTAAGCACATCACTAGCTGGTGGGAAAAGCATCCATCAATCATGCCACTGTTGCAGGAACAGGAAGGGTGACTTCAGGATTCTTTCTATCTTCTCTAGCTTCTTCCTGAGATTTTTCTCCAACTCCCCATTGTACTCTAACAAACCAAAAAGTCATGCATGCTGAGCTGCAAATACCACTTAGACTCAAGATTTCTCCCCCTTCCTTTTCCTTACACAGATAGTTCTCAACTTATAACCGTTTGTTTATCCCAAAGGTGCTTTTTTCAAAAGGCAACTGGACTTCGTTTTTCCTTGAAGGCGTTTAGTTTTTCATCCAAGAAGCTTCTTCAGTTCTGAGTTAGAACTGAAGAAGCTTCTTGGATGACAAGCGAAACGTCTTCAAGAAAAAACAAAGTCCAGTTGCCTTTTGAAAAAAGCACCTTTGGGACAACTATGACCTGGATGACTGAGAATCCCCATCAACATTTAACTATTTGGTTAGGGACTGTTCAAAGTTACAGTGGCATTGAAAAAAGTGAGTTATGACTGATTCTCATGCTCATGACCATTGTAGAATTCTCATGGTCATGTGATCAAAATTTGGATGCTTGGCAACCAGTATATATTTACAAAGGTTGCCTTGTCCTGAGGTCATGTGATCACCATTTGCCAACTTCCTAGCCAGCTTCTGAAAAGCAAAGTCAATGGGGGAAGCTGGATTCTCTTAATGACAGTGATCTACTTAACAACTTCAGTGATTTGCTTAACAGCCATGGCAAAAAAAGGTCATAAAATCAGGCACAACTCACTTAATAATCACCTTGCTTATCAACAGAAATTCTGATCCCAATTGTGGTTGTTAAGTTGCAGACTACCTGTATAGACAATATATATGCAAAAAATGTTCCATATTCTGTTGAGAAGCTATTGGAAAACACTATTATACTCATTCAGCCTTGGGAAAAGAGTTGAAGCAATTTCAAAATTGCCAGCCTACTGCTACTGCAAATTTCTGATTGGCCAGAATTGGAATTTACTGGCTTCCAATCACTTTCAATATTCTGTGGAAAATCTAAAAAATGACAACCTCATCTCCCATGTTATGAACTACGGGAAGATGTGTCGAACTCTTTGTAACCATCTGGAATTTGGCAGCTCAAATTGGGTAGTCCTACAGTCGTAACCTTGAGTATCCAAAATTGGAGAGGTGAACGGAGAAAAATTAGTTGGAAGCTACAGAACATCTCATGAGGTAGTGGAGGATGGATAGCGGGATTGGCGAGTAATAATCTGGTAAATTGGTGCTTTGTAAGAGGTTGTGTGACCTGCAACTACCATCTGGTGAATGGGAATGCCCCTCAGCAGCCATTTTGGAATAGTGTCCATTTAAATGCTCAATATTCCCAATATGCCATTTAGCCTCAAAGGCTGAGGACCCTTGTAGAAGAGTGAATGCAGTATTATCATTTAAAGAAAGGAACATTGATGATAGATGTATTTCTCTGAGAAGCAGATTTTACAAGCCAGATCTTTTTGGAAGTAAATGAACCTGACTTAACTGAATTTTCAACTGCAGCATTAGCTCTGAATTACTGAAATGTTTACTGTGTGGGGGTACCTGGATATAATTCAAAGTACACATTTTGTTCAACATTTTAAAGCATGCCTGATTTAGGGTTGGTGCATTGGGGTTATAAGCTATACTCAGCGATATTCTGCGATAATCTCTTTACAACTATAACACTGTAAGCAGCTTTTATTATTTCTGTTACTAGAAACATTGTTTCTAGTCCTTCACATGCCAGTGGGAAATCATTCACATTATATCTTGGCTTGCTGGTTTTCGTTTTTTTTTTCGTTTTTTTTTTTACAAACATCTTTAGCTATTCACTCTGTGCATCCTAGTTAAACAATCTCAGCAACAGAGATATTCAAGTCGATTATTTACAAGAATTTGCATATTTCATTGAGGAACAAGCCATATTCTGAAAAAGCTCTAGTTCTCTGTAACAATGCTTGATCTTTTCATTCTGGTTCTTCTCATTCTGAGCTCTTTCTCAGTCTCTAAGCCATTAGTCTTCTCCTTACAGCTTTGTGTTCCGCCCTTCTTCAGCTTTGCTTTCATGTTCTTCATTCCAGTCTGACTTGCTCTGACTCCAGAGCAGACCAAACTAACAAAAAATAATAATTAAAAACTACCTATACTTATAAAGGATTTATATCTACTATCCCAAACATAGTTTTACAATGTGAACTCTAAATATCTTGTTTGTACATCTAAAATGGCAATATAGTCTGTTTTCACTGATTCACTGAGACTAATGAAACATAATACCGAATAACTATAAACATTCCTTTCCCCTCAGTTAATCAATATGCCGCTTTACAGAATTTCTTGCTAAGTTTTCTTTAGATACTGCACAAATGTAATTACAAGAATATATGTATGTAGTTAAATTTACTGGAAAAGTAATAAATTGTAACATTTACAGTTTTTCATTTTGGCCCCACTTTAATTTGTATATATTTTATAACACATTGGATCCCTAAGATCAGAAATTCAAATAGCTGATTTTGGGAAAATCCTCATATTATTAATATTCAGGTACTAATTATCCTGTTAGAATAATTGTAGATTGATAAAAAGGGTATATCAGTAGCCTGATGTGATCAGTTATTAAGATTATGCACTAATTAGAAGTGTTTAATATGCAACAAAACAGACCCCTAAACAAATGTTAATATATTGATCTAGTCTAGAAAATGCTAGTATAGATTTAAAAGTTAATTGTTAGAAAGCTACTACCTGTATAGTTTTACTCAGCTCTGAAGATGTTTGAATACTTTAAAAACAAAATATGCATATAGGAATGAGATTGGAAGCCCTACCTGGTGGTCCAGGTTCCCCAGGTGGCCCAGGTAATCCATCTTTTCCTGGAAGACCTGGCTTCCCATGAGTTTGGGAAGCTAGCATAGCAGCAGGCAACTTCAGCTGAGACATAAACTGAGTCATTCTCTCTTCATTTATTAAAAAAGCAACAAGGATAATAAAATAGCATTAAATGTCTTTTCAACACCTGGAAAAATATTTTTATCTATAACTACAATATTACAGTTTATAATTTTTCAAATTATAAGTGGTCATTAAAGTGATCATTTCTTTTTTTCACTTTTCCCTTTCTTCCTGGCCTGCTTTCTGATTTTTCCTGACCTGTGTATTTGAGTTTGGCAATATGTAACCTTTTTAATGTGTTTAATTGCCATGGGTGAAGGACCAACGAGAGAAGCTTTATTATTTATAATTTTTAGCCTTTTAAGTAGGCTAAAAATTATAGGTTGGGTGGTGATGAAGTCTCCTTGGTCTGAAACTAACTTCTAGAAGCATGAAAGGAAATAGATAAAACTATGTAATTCCAAGGGAGTCTTGGAATTTCTCCCATATCCCCATTCAGCTTTCTGCCTCACCACTTATTTGACCTCTAAGCTTGTGTGCTTTAATAAAATGATGGGGGAAGTTGGCTAGGATATGAGAAGTGCACACAGTCTCTCTCTGCAATTAGCCTAGTCTGAACTGAAACCTGTTCCTGTGTCAGGTATAGATGGAAGAAAACTGGGCCCTGTTATCTTTCAAAATCTTTGGTATGTGGGAATCGTGTGTGCAATAGATATGATTGCATTTTTATGACACCATAGTAATCATAACATTTGATACAAAATGATGCATGGAAGATATGTATGTTAACTAGCATCAACTCTTCCTAGAAAACAATCATGTATCTTAGTATTCTTTAATTCAAATAACAAAAAGGAGTCATTCTTTAGGAAACCTTTGTGAGTGCCTAAGAGTAGGATTATTTTGTTTCATTTTGTTTATTCTGTTATTTTTTTTTGTCTCAGTCAACAAAGAGAAAAAAAATGATGAGAAAAGTTACAGATTGCACAGGCTAGTTACCCCCTGCATGATATTGATTGAAGAGCAGACTGGTATCAAAGACTTGGTGAGGAAGCTGGCAGTATATGTTACTTTTCCTCCACCTTATTATGTTTGTGTAGTCCAGAAACTGACACTGAATATCCCCTGTATTTCTATGTAGTTTGAACTGCCTCTGGTTTGCATAATTTCACTTTAGAAGAGGAAAGAGAAGAAAGTCATACGTGGGCCTTCTTTTATTTGATTTTATTGCTTCACTTGACCCTGAGGGTTTTGCACATCAAGAACACTCTAATGTGACTTCCAGTTTGCTTCCCGTCGCTGCCAGATGGTCCCTTGGGACCGCCAGCCCCATCGCCTGTAAAGAGCCACCTTTACAACTGAAAGGCGGCTCGAAAAACTCCATTTCCATAAGGAAATGTGAGATAGAGCAGGTGAGGGCAGGTAGAGCTCTCCGCAAAGCCCCCAGAGTTTTTTTTTACTCTTGGGGGCGAAGTGGATGAGGCTCTCTATTTCCCTCGCCGCTGCTCCGGGCTTTGGGAGACTTCTGCTTTTTTTGCAGAGCCAGGCGACAAGAACAAGCCTTTTAAAGAAAATTAACAGATTAATTAAAGAGGATGAGATCTGGACCTGTGACCCTAAATCGCAAGTATTTTCATTTATTTGATAAAAGATATTGAAGAAAGGAAAAAAGAATTTTAAAATGGCGACTGCCGAGGCTTGAGAAAGCTGAAAGGGAAAGTCCTTCCGTTTCTTAATAAGCCACAAAGTAGCAGGCTACAATACTGCTGGCTACAATTGAAGAAAAAGTGTTTTCTTTTTCCTGGAGATTTGATACTGATCTTGTTTGGAAAGAAGTTTTCTTTTCCTTTCTTTTCTTTTCTTAAAAAAGAGTTTGTCTGTGTGGAAGTATGGCGTTTAGACTAACTAAGCCAGACAAACAAGCAGTGGGGGGGGGGGATTCCCCCATCTACAAACTACATGAACAAGTTTTAAACCTACAGACTCAGAAAACTGATTTTAATATAATTGAATTTCTTTTGGAGGAGATTGTAAGAAGGGATGAGATTGTGAACCAGAATTTTGAAAAATTCAAGCAGGAAATTAAAGAATTGGTACAATTAAAGTATGATAATTTGCAACGAAAGATTGTAAAAGTGACTAATGGTTTTTCAAAAATTGCTATGAAGTTGGATACAAATATTAATTTATTAGAGTCTAAAATGGAGGAAATTGAGGACAAGATTTATAAGTTGGACAATAAAATACAAAGAATTGAAAATGATTTGATAAACACTTAAGACAATAGCTTAAAAGAAAAATCTAAAATGGAAGCTGATCATAAGACTTGCAATGTAGAAAATATAAAACAACGGATTGAAAAAGAAGTTTTAATGATGCAACACAATTTCACAGAATTTGCGATTAGACTGAGAGGATTACAGGAAAATAACAGAGATGATTTAAGGAAAATATCTGCTGAAATTCTGGCTGGAATCTTAAAGGTTCACCCTGAGGAAGTATTTTGCAGGATTGACAGAGTTTATAGAGTAAATTCTTGGATTGCAAAGCAAAGGCAACTGCCTAGAGATGTGGTGATTTACTTTACAGATAAAGAAATAAGAAATAATATTGTGCAAAAATCTTTTAACTCTACTTTGCAACTGTTTGGAAGAAAGATTTGGATATATAAAGAGTTACCGCCCAAGATGTTATTGGATAGAAAGAAATTTGGATTTCTGGTGACTGAGCTTAAAAAACAAAATATTTTATTTAGGTGGGATGTTCCAGTTGGCATAATATTGAGATATCAAGGAGAAAGATACCAATTAAATACTGTTGAAAAAGCGGAAGAATTTCATCATAAGATTTTGAAAATGAGCTCAACATTTTTATGCACAACACAAGATAAGCAGAAGGAGTTGGAAATAAAGGAAAAACATTGAGCTACAGAGGTCTTTGTAGATGAATTGCCTTTGGATTCTTTAGATGTCTCAGTTGGATTACCTATAAATAAGAGAGAATCTTATTTATAGGTAATCTTAATGTGATGACTCATCAAGTCACAGACAAGCATGGAAATCAATTAGTTGATACACAACTTATGGAAAAGAAATATGAATGGCAATCTAAGCCACAAAAGCAAAACCAACAAGATCAAGTCATAAATCAGAACGAAAACCAAACAGTTGATATACAACTTGTAGAAAGGAAATTAGGATGGAGATCAAACCCACAAAAAGTCAAGAAAAAAAGAAATAGGTCTCACAAAAACAAAAATTTTTAAACTAGGCAACAGTGAAGCCAGTTATCTAAAAGATGACTGAATATATGAAAAGACAGTTGAGGTGAAGTATTGGTTAATATTATCCTGAGGAGAGTGACAGACCTCTGCAATGCCGTAACTTTGGGATGTGAAAAGGGCCTTAAATTGTTGGATTGGAATTATCTATTTTGGATTCTTTGATAAAGGTATTACGTTTCGGCTGAGTTATATGGCAAGAGAGCTATGCTGGGGCATGCAGAAGATCTGGTTGTTACCCCATTATGATGGTGGGAATTAATAATCCTGAAGAAAGCCACTACTACAGATACTATATGGAATACAATTATAATGTCACTCGGGTGGTTGTTTTCTTTCTTTTTTATATATATACATGAAGATATTTATTATTGATGGGGGCAGATGATAACTGAGGATTCTGAACATTCTGTTGGAATTAGGATGTTATGTTACCCTAATATGGGTGATGGAGTTAAATCTAGTGGAAAGACATCAAAGAAGACATCATATGGATTATAAATTTAAAGCCATTGATTTTATCTATATAAGGGAATTTTTTTTTAGTAGGGTGGGCAGAAGAATAAAGATATTAAGAATTGTTATGTATGGAAATTTTGTAGGGAAGTGGGTGGAGACAGGTTAGTTTATTGATTGTTTAGTTTAAGAAAAGGGATGTTTAAGAGATATACTTATGGGAGTGGAGGAAATGGACAGACTATGAGCTGAATAAATGTTAAATTAGGATTTATTATATAGTTTTATAGTGGAAGGCTGCTTTGAAATGTTATATTAATATACACAAAAGATTAAACGTTAAATTAGGATTTATTATATAGTCTTAAAGTGGAAGGTTGTTTTGAAATGTTATATTAATATACATATAAGGTCAGATTTAAGAGAAATATGTAAGGGGAGGAGAAAAAGGGCAGATTATTGTTAAATGGGGAGTTATAATAATATTATTATGCTAAACCAGAAGTTATCACATAATGTTATAGTAGAATGTTATTTTGAAATGTATAGTAAAAGGGGGATACAATAATATTATTAGAAAGAAAGGGTCAGTATTTGGGGGATGGAGTATGGGGATGGTAAAGTACTGTATAATCTGTTATGAATTTGGATCTTACTTTGAAGAAGTCACAGGGGGGAGGGGTGGAGAGGGGGGGTTAGGGAGGAGGGGGGAGAAAAAAGGGGGAAAAATCTGTATTTGAAAAACTTTTTCAATAAAAAAAAAAAGAACACTCTAATGTGTTGCATTGTGCAGAGTTGCACAATATTGGGAAAACCAAAATTAAAACAGACCACCATGAGTTTAAAAATCTCAATTTTTACTGTCCGTCCAGCACTGCAAGAAAATGTTTTTCAATTAACTTTTCCCTAGATACAATTCATCATATTTTGGAGGACGTAGGATGGATATATAAAGGTGCTATAGGTTTCATTGCTATCTGCTTTTTAACAGGTGAGTATCCTTTGTGATTCCAGTACACATTCAACAAGTAGATTGTTAGTTAAAGGTATTTTGAATGTCAAACCATTATTTGTGATAAGTGACTTGGAAGGAACTTGCCTGTCTTAAGCATTTTAAATGTATTTGTATAAATGATGAAATTGTTCAGTGAAATTGTTTCAAATGTTACATATCCAATAGATCTATAATGCACGATTGGAAGCATGTATTTACAATGAAGATGTGAATACATTTGCCATTTCCTTACCTTCAAAAACTCTAAGAACCTCCTGTCTGACATATTTTTTCATTTCCTCAAATGAAATTGAATCAGCCTGAAGAAATAAAAAAATGAAAGAGATTAAGAATAGATGGCTTGGGCTACAAAATCATCAAAACAAATAAAATTGTCTTCCTGTTTCTATTAAGAGCTCTGCAACAATAAAAGTTATAAATAGAATTCATGTAATGAAAACCTGCTAGCATCATAACCATAACCACCCATCACCATATAAGCAATACTACTGCCTAGAAATACTTGTTTCTCAATTATTCTTTCAGAGTTTTATTTCGAATTTAAAAAAAAAAAGAAAAGATAGCCAAATCCAAACCAATAGACTGCATGCAGACCTGAAGGCCCAGAACTCCTTCCAACTGCAATTTCTGAATATAAAAATTGGATTTTCTTCTGGTGTAGAAAACATATACAAGCTGTTGTTTAATCTTTAAAATAGGCTTAGAATAGAAACCCATTTCATTATATTTCCTCCTGTTGTGTCCTTCCCATTAAATAATGCAAATTTGCCCACTGTAGCTTTACCCTCTCCAAAATGTTAGGTGTAGCACATAGCCAATGAAGGTTGACCACTCCCTGCCCTTCACCTTACCGGTATTCCTGGAATTCCTGGAACACCTGGAGGGCCCTTTTGACCTGGAGGTCCTGAATTGCCTTTTTGCCCTGCAGATCCAGTAGGTCCCAGGGGCCCTTGGTCTCCTGGTAAGCCAGGCTTCCCCCTTTCACCTTGTGGGCCCCTGTCTCCCGGTATACCTTGATCACCCTGTTGAAACAAAAAAAGAATGCCGTGTCAAATATTTTGCTTGAGTTTTCATTTATCTTAAATCTCTTGAAAATGAAAATATTAAAGACAATTTGAGGGGAGCAGTCCTTTGTATTTCCAGCCAAAAACATGCCTTAGAGCTTTGCAAGGTGCTTACATAGCACCTTCTGCATCTTCCTAAACATACTTTTTTCCCCTTATGATTGCACAGCCACACTATTTTGGGAAAAGAAGAGTAACCAGCTGTGTGGGCATCCCTGCATGTTTTGAGGCATATTTTTTTTTGCCTTCAAATTCAAAGCACTTTACAGTCCTTCTAAATAATATTTCTTTACACTACAGAATAACATTCTGTTAAAGAACCACATAGAGAAGACCAAGAAAACTGGAACCCATCAACAAAACAACCAGAAAAACCCATAAAGTTTTACTTCCTTATCAGCTGTAATATTTTAGCACTGCAAAAGAAAGAAAATATAAGAATATAGAAGGCTGAAGGACATGATGCAAAGAAAGGAAAATCCATAGGAATTTCTATTCCTCTAACTATAGATTTTTTTTAAATACACCAAATGTTTAAAAGAGATCTTTCTTATTTAGTTTATCTTCTGAATTTTAGATAAAATAGGATGGGGAATACAGCAAAAAACCCCACAAAACTGCTTTCCTCTTTTATGCAAAGAAGTTTCTCTTGACAACGCCCCTGATGTCTTTATCATAAGGGCTGTAAAGACAGTGTTGTCTACAATCCAAAATAAAATGAAATAAGTCTTAGGTGTAATATTAATTATATAAAGTGATCCATTACTCAAATTGTAATTATGAAGGTGACATATACTATATATATATATATATATATATATATATATATCAAAAATATCAAAAAATATCAAAAATATCTTGTAAACCAGGATATGCTTGCTGCAAATTTTGGGAGCTGAATTCCCAATCCATATGGAGGACAATGCTTTGTCTACAGTAGTATTACTGCCTGCTTATCTGAGTGTTGGCTGTTGGAGAGAGAGACTTTTGACTTTTAGACTTTTTGTTTCCTTTTTAGCTTTTTAAACTGCCTTTTTGAATAGTGTATAAGCAGTAAGCTGAAATGAACAGGATGACACTTAATAGGAACAAATATGGGAGCAAATATATGATGGGGAAGATCTGGTTTGACAGTAATAAATGTGAAAAGGGTAGATCACCAGTTGTATTGCAGCTGCTAAAAATCTAACACTATTTGGGGATGCCTTAATAGGAGTATGGTGTTCAGAGCATGGGAAGTAATCGTCCCACTCTAAGTCAGACCCCACTTAAAATACTGCATTTAGTTGAGGTCGCTTTGGTCACAAACTTGGAATGAATTCATTAAGACTTCTAAATAATCTGCCATTTTAATATGTTTTATTTCCACTGTATTAATATTCATTGCAAGCTATAATACTTGAGTTTATATGCATTTATATTTTACAAGTATGCATGTAAATTGCAAATAATAAATTGGATAAATAGTATGACAATTGGCAAAGTAACTTACGCGTTCTCCTTTGGGGCCTCTATCACCAGGTTTACCCATTAAACCCTACAAAAATGGAAAGTATTGCTAAAATATATATTCCTGCTGACAAAGGCCAAAAGCACAATTATATTCTGCATACATAAATAGTTTTCTTACCTGAGGACCAGGCAATCCATCTTTCCCACTTAAGCCCTAAGGAAAAAAAACATAACGATCCTCATATTACCAAATGTATGAATTTTGCTATCTATATCTTAAGACAGAACAGAATATAAGCATAAAGCCCTCAGGATGCAAAATCTCAACTGATAAAGTGATTGAAGACAGTTGGCAGCTGCCCCAAGTCCTACTCATTCAGGTTTCAAAGGGCTCAAAGCATTCTTCAATCAAATAACCACAAAGTGGGTGTTGGACTTAGAGTAGCATTTAATGCCTACAAATTATCAGTAAAACTAACTTCTAAAATAATATAAAATTACTCATTACTATATAGCTAGCTAGGTCAGAGTATGCACTTTTATTATTGCAAGATCAGTTTCCTTTACAGGTATGTTTAATTGCTGAGGAGGGTTTTCCCTCCTAAATAAATGGAAAATCCCAGCAAATTTTAGCGGTTTCATTTTGGGGACTTGCAGAGGAGGAGGAAACAATAATTTTGTTGGAGTAGCTTTGCAGGGACTTCATAATAATAATTAATTATAATTAATTAATCAGATTATGGCATAAATTGTTTATTGTGGTCCCAGGGGTTATCGACACACTGGGTCAGTAGTGGGTTTCAATTTTTTTTACTACCAGTTCTGTGGGCGTGGCTTGGTAGGCGTGGCAGAGGAAGGATACTGTAAAATCTCCATTTCCTCCTGATCAGCTGGGAATTGGGAGGCAGAGAATAGATGGGGGTGGGGCCAGTCAGAATTTTTACTACCGGTTCTCTGAACTACTCAACATTTTCGCCACCGGTTCTCCAGAACTGGTCAGAACCTGTTGAAATCCACCTCTGCACTGGGTGCCATAGCAAAATATCTTGGATGGCACCTAGAAAAACTGTGCATTAACAAAATTTCCATTTGTCTGATAATGCTGATACATTATAACATCCTAGATTCTTGGGAAGAACTTGATGCATCTAAAGACCAGCACTAGTTAAAGAACTGGCAGCTGTGACTTTACATGATTGTGAACCGATAATAATAACCATCCAATAATTGGCCATTAATTAATTAGTTGGATGAAGAAAAAACGAATCCCTGTCTTAGGTCATACCAGAATCCCTTTTCAATTACTCACGGGTATTCCCGATGACCCTTCTGGCCCTGGGAAGCCAACATCTCCAACAGGCCCTCTTTCACCCTAAAGGAAAAATAAAGAGTCTTTTATATTAACTGAAAGCAATCAGAATACTAATACTATTATGGGAGTGCTGAAACCTAAGTGCTCTTACAGGTTCTCCAGGGATTCCTGGTGGCCCTGGAGTGCCATGCCTTCCCTGTGAAAATAAATACATAGAAAATCACTTTTAAAAAAATCAGTTATTTAGTCTGCTCTGTAATTATAGCTGTTTTAACGTATATTAGGTTACACTATATTACACTGATATTTCCTGAGCAATGAATTCTTCCTTAATTATAAAAGCTTTTGGTTCCATTCTTATATATACTAAAACTATACTAATTTAGGCTATTCACACTAAATTCAATGACACTTACTTCTGAACAGTAAAGCATCTTTTTCTAAAAATTATTAGAAATACCTTGAGATTGTTAAATCCTTTTAGGATACAAACTGACCCTCAAACACTTTTCAGATGGCATAAATTAAATGAAGCTTTAGTTATAAAAATATATCATAAAAAGAAGAGTCATGATTTAGGGGTTGCATGTTCTTCAACCCCAACATCCCAAAAGAAAGACAAATCCTGAAGCAAAACTGTCACATTTCTGTTTTCTATTCCCCCACCCTTAAATCAAAGTGAGAATCAGAGCAGAAAACCCCCGGAAAGTGAATTCTTCCTATTCTTATCCTTACATGTGTATAAACTGGATGAAAATGTATAAAGATTTTGTTATCACTCTTTCAAATGATAACATCACATTAATAGATGCCCCCCCACCAGCCTCTCAACAAACCAGGAGGTTGATCTATAGCCCAGCCCATCTGAATGTACCCATTGCAGTAATACTATAAAATGGATTACAGATAGAACAAAGAAAAAAATAGAGATCAGATATTCATTCATTCATTCATTCATTCATTCATTCATTCAAATCTGTTTTTTCAGATTTGCTAATTCTGAATATAGGTGTGGACTTGTTTTTTCAATGTCTTGTTATTTGAATTAATTTCTAACATAAAATAAATAAGGAATGATTTTCCTTAAAATGTTGATTTGCTAACTACAGAAAATTTCCTCCAAAATTGAATGCTCAACACATTCTAAATATGAATGGAGATCATTTGTAAGAAGAAAAAGTTAAGGTTAGCTATCAGCAGTGCAAATTGTTTGGGTATAGTCTACTTCCAGATTCTTTTGAAGATTCATAGTAAGAAGGCAAGTAATGTAGGAGGTATTTTATAGTAAGAAATGAGCATATAAGAAAAGATTAATGATTAGGTATGACAATATTGATTCTGAACATCCAGAAGAGTATTTGGCTACAATTTCCAGTTTGTACACATTGTTATGTAATGTGTGTCTAGCAGATTACCCTTATTCCAGTTATTGTGATTACTATTCACTTCCACAAAATGGAAACATCATTGTTAAGAGTATACTTACAGGTATTCCTGGAACTCCTGGAGGTCCCACTGATCCCTGGTCACCCTAAAAAAGACATACTACATTGCAGTATTTCCAAAGTATATCTCTTGAGAAAATCCAATGCCTGCTAAGAAGGCTTAATGAATTCACTTAGCATTTGAGGAAACAATTCTTCTCATACATTGCATGATCTCTTATTTATATGGTTAGCACTATCTGAAACAGCCTTCATCCTATTAAAATAAAAAGAATCTGTTTGGATTTTTCCTTTGCTTCTGTCTCCTGAAATGATCATAAACAATCACAGACATCCAGTTACTTCTGTTGAGCCTGAATGATTGTCATCAGTTCTTGTTTCTGGCATAAATTCTAGAGAACAGTTTAGAGAAGGAGGCAAATTCCATACATTACTCAGGATATGACACTTTACCTTAAATTATCAAAAAAATCTTCAAGACAATGAACTTTTTACATGCAACCTTATGAAAACTGTAAGTACCCTGTTTCCCCCAAAATAAGACATCCCCTGATAATAAGCCCAATCGGGTTTTTGAGCGCATGGCAATAAGGCCAAGCGCTTATTTCAGGGATCAAAAAAATATAAGACAGGGTCTTATTTTCAGGGAAACACGGTATGTATGTCACAATTATTTTGCCATATTCAATAGGAAAACAAAGAAATGAAGTTTTCTGAGTGGTGGACTAACAGTATTGGAGGACTGGGAAAACAGGGTAGCTTATAGCCAGGGATAATGACTGTGATTGTGATAACAGTAACAACATGAGAATATTCAAAATCTTTTACCATACGGTTAATTCTGTTATAATCTCCTTTTTGCCATTTATTAACCTCGCTGCATGGATAGCACATTCTCTTTTCCTATATTTTTATTTCTACTACAATTAAGGCAATCTCAATTTCTTGCCAATTTGGTGTGTAGAGAACGTAATAGAGGAGCCTATTGAAATGAAGTCAGTTGAATGTAAATTATTCCTGGAATATACCCATTAACAGCCCACTACAATAGTAATAGAACTTCTACTGTCCTGGCCACTCCTGCCAAATGCACTATAATTATATAATGTAGAGTATGTAATACTCTAATAAACCGATTATCTGATTTGTTTCTCACATTCATCTCATATAGATATAGGCTTGTACCTACAGGCAAATTGACAACTTATGTGAATATGAGTGTCCTTTATAATACTTATCAGCTTTTCCTAATCTGATATACTGGTTTCTGAAAAGAATGCTCTGGAAGAGCAAATACCCCCATGTATAATTCAAATAGACCACAATGAAGAATCTACCAATTACAATCTCAAGATAGTCAGAGGACAGCAAGGTAGAACATGGTCACTAATGTTAGGAGAAGACACAATAGCAGCTTCCATTCTTTCTTTTCTTTTCTTTTCTTTTCTTTTCTTTTCTTTTCTTTTCTTTTCTTTTCTTTTCTTTTCTTTTCTTTTCTTTTTTTCTTTTCTTTTCTGTTTTCTTTTTTGCCAGGGAAGGAATCATTCTAAATCAAAGCTATTTAATAGCAGGTAGAAAAGAATCTAACAAGTTGCTCAATAACAATCGCAGACAATATGGAAAGATAATTTGGAAAGATTAGGAAAGCAAAGTTTATACAGGTTGAATCTGCATCTTGTAATAGATGGATAAGCAATCATATGCTTTGTCTTGGTGTGTTGTAGTGTATGATCTTAGCTATGGTGGTTTAGAAACCAAGGTTTATGTTTAGTGCTTTATGAATCCAGCCAATATTTTTCCTTAAAAATGGATAACTAAGCCATGACTTAATGCTATATGTAAAATCAAGTATAGTCTTTTCTTCCCCCACCCTAAATTTTATCTGAATTTACAGTACATTCCATTTGGATTCACAGGCCATAGTTGCCAGCCTGGTGCAAAGCAGGTTGCCCCAAAATAATAGCAGTTATTGTCCAAGAATCATCAGCCAATATTTTTGTTGTTGCATAGCAAGTTTTTCTTCTATCTTCAATTTATTCTGTGAAAATGCCCTAGTTAGCACAAACAGCAACATCCAATGTGCTCGGTGCTGTCATAACACTAAGGTGATATCTATTTGCTTAAAATACTCAGTTTTGCTGTAAATTTGTAATTATTTTGTTCTAAATGGAGGATTTCCTATACGATTTAAATATGTAAAGGAGAATTGGAAAAGAATGATTATTGTCAGTAGGTAAATGCAATCAATTTTCCACATGTAATTTTGTGATTAAAATGCTACCTTTTCTCCTGGTAGTCCTTCTAAACCTGGTAGTCCCATTGGGCCCGCTTCACCCTTGGAAAAAAACAAAAAGACAATCATTTCTGATTTCAACACTCTAAGTAAATAAAGCAAGATGTATTTCACAAGCTGCTACTTGGCAATGACCATTTTTGCCCTGCTGAGCATTTTAATGACTTGAAACTAAAAAGTGTTTTCAGATTCAAGATTGTTTTCTGTGTGATGTCTGGCTATACAGTATTTAGGTTACACAGGGGCATAACACTTGTGTTTACATTCTCTTGCACAAGTAATGACTAATGGCCATTTTAGCGTATTTTAAAAGGATCTGAGCCTAGTACTAAATTGGTTTCCATCATCACATCTGATAAGACTTCATTCCGTTAAATTGAATTGATTTTAATTGGGTTGTTTTAAATTGTGGCCAAAAATATTTAATTATTTTTTAAACTGTTTTTAAATTTTGTATGTTCTGTTTTATTCTGTCTGTTCATCGCCCTGAGTCCTGCTGGAGAAGGGTGGTATACAAATTAAAACAAACAAACAAATAAATAAATAAATTCCATAGTTCAACTATATGTGCATAAAGTGGTTCCTTTTATAAGTAAACCAAATGGTCAATGTTGTCTTCTAGTTCTGAAACTGGACAAAATGAATTCCACAAATCTCCTCTCCATCTTGACATTATATTCTCCAGGGCCATTTGCTTTCTTTCCCCTACTGAGATTAACTATCCAGAGGGATAGAAGAAGGTAAATGGAAACTGGAAATAAAAACTAATGACCAAACATATCAGGGCACATTTTACAAATAAGGACTCATTTTACCCATTACATACCATGGCTCCAGTCTCCCCCTTTGGGCCCTGTAAAACAATAGGACACAGTACATCATTTATTTATGAGACTGATACCATGAGATTGATCCGATGATTTTATGGTCTTTTATCAGAATCAAGAATCTTCCACTATTGAATGAATTAGCCCATGAAATGTGATTATTTGCTTTTTCTTAGGAACCATCATTCTGCAAATGTTCTGAGTCTAGGGAAAAAATGGTATTTGAAAAATAATCTGGAGATTGCCTTTATTTTCCATTTGCTATGATACTTTTATTCCTCAATATTTGCCATAGATTATTTTGCAAGAAATAGATCATTACAGCAGATTATTTATTTGTTTTTTTATCATGTTTCTTAACTTCCCACCTTCCTCAAAGATAATTTATCATTTATCCAGAAATAATAAATGAATTCATGTTGATTCTGCTCTATAAATAAAACTCATGCATCCACTGATTGATGGATTGAGCAAGAAACTCTGCATATATATCTATTATTTTTAATAATGACACTTTAACGTAACTATCATATAAAACAAAAATAGATCTTTGCATCTTTATAAAATAAAATGTTTTCTTTGGAAATAAACAATAACCAATTTTAAAAACTAATTTTAAAATGGAAAGAATGAGGTTGTAGTAATTTGGGCAAACAGGTTCTTCAAATGGAATCAAGATTCCAAACTTTTGATATAAATTTCTGTAGTCATTTTGCACATTGATCTAAAATTCAGGGAGGGAATCTGACAGTAATCTTGTTTTAAAAGAATTGTCAGAAAAGATATCTATGAATTACTCCTTCTGGGTACTAACAAGTCTGTTTAGCAATGAATAGTCTCCATCTCCAGATAAAAATTTGTATATCATAGTTACATCTGAGAAATCATTTTTAAAATATAATTTCAGAGAAAAATTAAAATACAATTCTTTATATGTTATTGCTCTCAATAAATTATTTTAAAAGGGAAACATGTTTACATTTGCATCTTCCATTTAATATTTCTACCATTCAACTTTCCTAATAAATGACTTTAATATATTGAAGAATATTATGTCAGTTTGCAGTGAAGTATCGAGTGTTCAATTTCTCAAAAAAATATTAGTTAAATAGCCTAGCTGCACTTTGAAATCACTGATAATAAACTTATATGCCTTTCCTTAGTTAAATATTGATAAAAGCCATTTTTCACTTCAAAAGCATGTGTTAAAATATTTCCCAAAGCAG
The DNA here is from genome assembly GCA_022577455.1 of Arizona elegans. Classification (NCBI taxonomy): domain Eukaryota; kingdom Metazoa; phylum Chordata; class Lepidosauria; order Squamata; family Colubridae; genus Arizona; species Arizona elegans. The sequence continues at coordinate 215,438,894 of JAKOOJ010000001.1, read as the reverse complement.
CCACTCATAATAAACAATAAGAAAACCAACTCTTGAGAATAATATTTTCTTGACAGGCCTGGCTTTTATAAAGATCCTAATATTTTTTATTCTTTGTAGAAACATCTCCACTGCCGTACTCAACTATTCTTATCAAATGCTTGCTTATGAAACATTTATTTATTTTACTATCATCAAAAAATCTAAACTATTTTACTAAAAATCTATCTTTATTGCTATTCATCATCTGATCTATCTAAATGAAAAACTATGTGTTTATCTTTTCAATTAATTGATCTCATATATATGTAATTGGTTGGAAAACAATGTCATTAAAGAAATACTTGGAAACTGTTTGCAATCATCTCAGTATGTATCAGAAATTACATTTTCTCCTATAATTGTGTCAATTTTTTACAGGTTGATAAGAAATAAGAGGTGATTCTAGAGGGATATTTTAAAACCAGATTCCAATTTGATTTTTCATTTCATTCCCCCCCCCTTTTTTTTAGTGATAAAAGTCTGGAGATTTGTTAGTTAAGTAATCACAACTTCTTTTCAGAAGTCATTTTAATTTGTTACAGTTTTTATTTTTAATTGACAGCTTTTTCTGACAAATAATACACTAAAGACTTTCTTCTCTAGAAACTCTTGGGAAATCAAAAGATGCTTAACTTCCATTATACTTTTTGATCTAGACTTATTTTTGTCAGCATTTTAGCATTTTGTTTACCATAAACACACCCTTCTCCATTTTTAGTCAAAACTCTAAAACCACTCTTTAGCTGAGGATAGAGCAGAACCTGGCTCTCCCAGTGTGAATTCAAAATCCTGAACACAAAACCGCACTGGACTTATACAGGCCTGCACTTGTAATACCAGAATGCTGTCATGGAATCAGGACAACTGCCGTCCAGTGAGGTTCATTGTGTAGGACTGCACTATATAATAATATGCTATTTTAATGTTTAAACTCTTTTGATTTTTTTAAAAAGAAACTGAACATGAATTTTATTTCTAATTGTAAACTGCATAGACCAAGATTATGATACTCATTAGACTTGACAGGCTTACCATCTCTAACTATGCTGGTTATAATTTTATATTTTTAAACCTTTTTTTTCTTCCATGGAAAAAGGCCAAAAATCACAATGTTTTTCAGAAATTTATAATGTCACATTGAAAAATACATCGAAAGAAACCAACATGAAGTGGAATCTAGGTACTAGTGAATATTAGTACTATGCAAAATGCTATTCTTCTTCTTATCAGTCCTATTTCTGGATATAAACAAGAAAGTGTTGTAACTTCTACAAAATTGGATGTATATTCATATATAATAAATATCAAACTATAATAATGCCATACTTACAGGAGGCCCGGGGGGACCAGCATAACTAGAACTTCCCTGCAAAGGAAAAAAGATTTCACATTAAATTAAAATTTAAGTCTTGTAAAGTGACTTATAGTTAGCTTAGTGCCATTGGTCTTATTTTTTTAAATTGATCTTTTGTGGATTAAGAGACTTCTGTTTTATGTTATGGAATACTGTATGTTTCAGATGTAAAAGGTGTAGATAGTTCTTAGAAGATCTGCATTGATTTTTAAAAAAATGTAAATTATTAAAACTGATTGTTTCCCCATTTTGCTATTTTTAATCAATAAAAACAGGATATACGTTCAACAAACAAATAATGTTTTCCATGCTACAAAATACCTGTAGTTTATATAAGCTGCTCATGCCACTACTTTCACTATATGACATACCCTAAAGAAAAAATAAAATAATATATTAATTAGAAACCTTAAAACTCAGAATAAGTCCCAATGCCTTCTAAGATATCAGCACTACATATACTTTATCTGAGGCAACAATATGAAAACAGAAATTCTCCTAAACCAAAAAGCAGATTTGGGGAAATTCTGGATCTGCAAGATCAACCTGTAGGTTCCCCCCTGTTCCTAGGCCACCTTCCTCCAATTGTCTGTTTTCTCCAGGGCAGAGTATGAGGGATGATAGGAGGCAGAATGACTCTGCTTTGCACTTAGATGGCCTTCCACTTGACCATGCAAAAAGCAAAGTCTTGAAGCAGTGTAAGATTGACATCTCCCCCGCCAAAGCCTTTTTTCTATGCAGTATCAGATTGGAAAATATAATCCAAATATTATCACTGAATAATATTTCTCCATTTGTTGCTTCATAGAAAAAAGGTCTCCATGAAGAATGAGAGGGGAGAACTTCCCTGCTTTGACTCCATGGATTATCTTTCTCCAGGAAAATATTGTTTCCTCTTATAGAAACAGACTATGTTAAGGCCAGGCACTTTTCTAGGAATAAAGGGACTGACAACATTTGACCTACTGAAGCTGTTAGGAAATTAATTCTAATCCAGGATTATGTTCAGTTCTTCCCTGATACAGACCTTTCCTGATGATATATTGCCCTAATTTTGGGAATCTATTCCATCAAAATCATACTATGAAATATTTTAGGATTTCAGCCACTTGTAAGAGAATTCAAATTACTTACAGGTGGTCCAGGCTTCCCAGGAACACCCTCATTTCCCTAAAACAAAAAAAGAATAACACTCTGAAAAGACCTGTTCCAGAGAGAACAGTAAGAGCTTACAGAATATATATAGATAATACTTGCATTTAAAATGTGTAGTAAAAAGTAAATAATATTTAGAATTGCTAGAGCTTTTTCACATTAAAATGTTTTTAAATGCTACCTCTTATCTCAGTGGTAATTCTAAAAGTTCTCTGCACTTCAGCTTAATGACTAAGTAATATTCTAATCTAACCATGGGGACAATTACTATGCAATTTAAAAACTTAATTCTATTCTTTTACTTGCAGTTTTTAAAATCTATTCAGAAGAAAATGACCGAATCAACATTCTTGATGTGTGTGCTCTAACTACTTCACTGTGGGACACAGAATTTGGCAGATAGATTATTAAAGTTAATAAAGTTGAGAAAAATGGAGATATTTTATTGAAGATAAAAATATTTTTCTAAATAACTGCCACCAGTTCCCTGAGACAAATTGTCTCCACAATGTAAAAAACCTTATGACAAATTGTCTCTGCAATATATAAATTCAGAATATAAAAAGAAAGTGCATTGCTCTATCTTAAAAGATGGCATTGATGGTGATTAATCTGTACTATCAAACAAATTGTTGTAGCAGAAGGCACTCATTCTCAAATGAAGAACATTAAACCTCAGATGGGTTATGAGAGTGTCGAGAATACTGTTGACATTGAAGCTCTCAGAACACTTCAAAACCAAGTTTTTTTTTAATGAACTCATCTATTCTTAGTACACTTCAAAGAAATTATTTAAACATGTTTAAGAAGTCGGTTTTAGGGTTTACATGTTGATAAATGACCATATTTAGAGTCATAAACTTTCAGCAAAAAGATGAGATCAGAAGTGCTACAATTTCTGCTCTCAGGAACAATCAATGTTTGGGCCCATATTTATTGAGGGTCAAGTACAAAGAACTTTTGGAATTACCACTGAGATAAGAGATAGCATTTTAAAATATTTCTATGTGAAAGAGCTTTAATAAATCTAGTTATTACTTTCTTTGTATTGCTATACAAACTATGCAAACCACAAATCTTTGAATTTTTATAAAACGAAAGATTCAATCTCAATAATGTTAAAGAGTGCACCTGGAATTCTTTATTTAACTAAGAAGAAATTAAGTAGAAACAATAAAAATGCTTTTAGAGGGGTATGTGTGTACTGTGAAGAGTAGCAGACCTTCTCGCCTTTTGTTCCTGGTGAACCAGGTTGTCCAGGTCTTCCTATGGCGCCCTGTAAAATAAAGAAGTTACATAAAACAAAAGAATTCAATGTCATCACATTCAGAGTTTGAAAGCTGTGCTTTTGGAAAGTAGTCTTAAAACAAATGATTTTTGTGCAATTATTTATTTAAACATGTATTTTATTTCATCTGACATGTCAGATATAAACCAAAAACAACATTGTAGAAAAACTCATTTTTTAAGTAAACCTTTTATCTGAAGGAAAGCAAATCCTAACATTATATTAACATCATCAGCACCCGATCTAGGAGTTACAGGGCAGGGGTGAAATCCAGCAGGTTCTGACAGGTTCTGGAGAACCAGTAGCAGAAATTTTGAGTAGTTCGGAGAACCAACAAATGTCACCTCTGGCTGACCCCAGATTGGGGTCAGAATGGAAATTTTGCAATATCCTTCCTCTAGGAGAGGAGAGGGAATGAAGATTTTTCAGTATCCTTCCCCTGCCACGCCCACCAAGCCACGCTCACAGAACAAGTAGTAAAAAAAATGGATTTCACCACTGTCACAGGGCAACATGTTCCTCAGTATTGGTGTTATTTTTGAGAAAGTCCTATTCAGTCTATGCTACACTGTTACATCATGGGTAGAACACACAAAAAAAATCCTCTCCACCTGATCTGGGGATATGTCTGATACAGCAGAAAACAGCCCTTCAAGTAATTTTTCCTAAACAAATGTGCAAATAAGTGCAAGTGTTACAGAATAAGCGAAATGTCACCCAAGGATCAGCATGTACAAACATCCTTGCTACTACTCAGAACTTCCTGAAGTTTCCAAAGTTTCTTCCAGATGATCCTTACTGCACTTCTTAATATAACTAAAGCACACTTTATCCTTATACTTGAGGCAAAGTACTGTACTGCATCTTATTGATGCTTTATATCTTTGACATATTTTTAAAATAGAATGGCTGAAAGTTGTTTTCATTCCTTTTCTTTTCCCCAGCTTTGACAAATTATTTGCAATGATTCTATTTTAAAATAATGCATTTTTTAAAAAAAATATAACAATGCATCGATGGCATTTAGCACCAGAGAGATAGTCAAAAATAGTGGGACTTCTAATCTATGTTGGAAGTATAAACACCAAGAAGGGTGTTTATTATTTTACCAGGTATCTAAGTTAGCTTGAGGCTTTAAAAGAGGATTTTCATACTCCTTCCTTAATCAATTAACTCTTCTCCGATACAATATCCCAAAGTGACTGGGGTACTCAATGAGTTTTATATGTACAAACAACTGTAGTGGGTAGAGAATAATATAGAGTATTACATATACCTTTTGTAGATAATGCATTACATACATCTTAGTGTAAGATTGACAATTCTACTAAAAGAGAATTAGGGATATGACCACCATTTTATTGCAATTATTGCAAAGCTTTCCCACATTATTTTCTCCAAAGTTATTGTATTGTTTGTTTAAATTTCAATACTGTTAACATGTTTAGGAATTATTAGATGTTCTTTTTATATTACAAAATAACATGGAAATCCTTTGCTCATATCTTCTTTTGAGATGTTATTAAAATTGTTACAGCCACTCTACACTCTTAGGACTTCCTACTGATCTCCACTGAAGTACTAATCAGATCTGACCTTGCTTAGCAGGGAATCAACTAATATATTTCCTTTTGCTATAACCTATCAAGCACCATTATTTGCACTCAATTTAGCAAATCATCTTTTCAAGTCATATTAAGAAGAACATTGAGAGGCAGCTGTCAAGTTATTAGGCTACAATATTGCATTGGCAAATATAAAAGTAAATACTTACAGAAGATCCTGGTGGTCCTACCACACCAGGTACCCCTGGAATTCCTTGAAGGCCCTGAAATAAATCAAAATATGTGAATGGGAATATGTGAACTATGCTTGTGTGTATTTGATATTTGTTTAAATTATTGCCAAGAATCTTTACCTAAATTTATAGAAAATGCAGTTATATAGCAGTAAACATTTTCTATAAACAATTAGTTCAGATAAGTCAAACATTATGCTAATTGGTAAGAAGATTCCTAAATACATAGGGAAAAAAAGCAGGTACTGATTCAAGTATACAATAAAACTGAATATACAATAGAAGTTAGAGAATATTGAAGTAACATTTTAAAAAAACTGGAAACAGAACATGTTTCTTGATATCATACTTTAATTCTACCTTTCTGCCTGGGAAAAGAACCCATTTCTAGTACATGTATACTCTCTCAAAATTCTCCTGTGAACCAGAAACATTTTCAGACAGGCTTAAAGTGCAACCCTGCTTTGCTGATTTTGAAACTATTTCGTTCAGATACAATCTGCTGTCCTGGATGCAGGATTAATTTAGCCACTTGCTGTGCAATAGAATGTGAGAACCACTCAAGAGTGCTAGATTGCCTAAGAAGCTTATCAACTGTGCAGCAGTTTGACTCTTGCTCAGTAACCAAATAAGTCTGAGTGGCACCCTACCGATCTAATAAAAAGATTTGCACTCACCCTGGAGCCTCTTAAAAATCTAATTGCCAATTATAAACCAGCCCTTTTATTTGGATTTGCCTTTTGCTCATGGGTTCTGAAGAGTGAATTATTGTTAAGAAGCGCTTGACGTCAGGTATCTGGATTTTCTGCTATTGCTGCTTCTTTTGCTGCATTGTAAAGGAATCTTTAAAGATATTGCAAGTCACCCAAATAAATAAATAAATATAATTGCTTGCTTGTGGTGAATTTGGAATAATTCTGCCTATTTTATTGAACAGGTTTCCAATTTAGGCTTCTGCTGTATTATTGGTGCTATATTATACAATGCCATATTGCTATATTATTTTTTTATTTTAATCTTTGCTAATAGACATGAGAACATAAGGCATTCATAGTTGTATACAGATGGAGCTGTATTTAAGCCTCTGCCTATTTTTTTTTTTAAAAAATCAATAAATACAATGTTTCCCCAAATCAAATGTATTCTGATAAACTATATGTCAAGGTATACATATTAGCCCTTGTATGCAGACCCAGATTGTTGGGGGCAATATGTTGACTCTGTAAACTGCTTAGGGAGGGCTGTAAAAGAACTGTGAAACGGTATATAAATCTAAGTGCTATTGCTATTGCTATTCAGCTACTAAGTGGAGACATGGCCAATTACACAATGTTGCAACATCCACTATCTATGGTATGTTTTCTCTTTTATAGACAGAGGAGAAACAGGTGGCAAACAGGTAGGGAAAAAAGAGGAAGAAAAGGAAAGAAAGAAAGAAAGAAAGAAAGAAAGAAAGAAAGGGAGAGAATGAAATGAAGAGAAAGACAGGTTGATGGAATAAAGGTAGAAAAAAATGGAAAGAGATTTATGGAGAAGAAAAAAAGTAAGGGATGTTTTATTCAACTGAAAGCAAGAAATAACCTTTCATTTAAATTTCCTAATTTAAAAATGTTTCTGGGGGGAAAAACTCCCTCTCATTAAAAATCCCTTTATCCCAAAGATCCTTGGTCATGTGGGAATCCATGAACCTGCAGTCATATTTTTTTAGGCAGAGGAGACTTTTTGCCTTCAGTAATATGAATAAGGAAAATCATTTTTTTTGCAGGAGGTGGGGAAAACATGAAGTAAATTCACTTAGTGAGGAATGGATGGTGGAGAAATGCTTTCTCTATGCCAAAAATATCTTGCTTTCTAGGGCTATAGTGAGAGGGTTAATAGATGTGGCAGTGACAGCAGCGAGGCTTGTTAAATCAAATGCCTGAAAGCCTCGAATGAAGACTTGGAAGATGACAAGGGTAACGCTAATAGGAAAACTATTCTTGTTACAGCAAGAATAGATCTTCATACCTCATCGCCTTTCTCTCCCAGAAGACCAGGAAATCCACGTTCACCTTTGCTCCCCTTGGGACAAAGAAAATAGACATTGCCTCGTTAATAAAACACATTTATTAGTTTCAAGTAATGGATGCCAAAATAGCATAGCAGAGAAGGTAACATGCTCCTTGTTCCTTAACTCTAACAACTGCATCATCAGTGATGGCTTAAACGCATATAAACATTTACATTTTGTAATCCAATGCATACTTGGAGTTGAATCCTACTAAATTCAAGAGAACTGTTTAATTTTCATTGAATTGCAGTATTGATGCCGAATGACAGAGTGAGGAGAGATCACTCTGTATATATGAATCAGCTCGTAAAAAATGTTCAAGATAATTTTGTACAGGAATTCTCCTTGGTACTTCATTGTTCCCACATTTTATGTAAAGTGCAACATTAATTAGGAAGTAAATTCAAAAATATCATTTGTCCATGATAAATCAAGGGACCAGACTGAGGGGTCTAATCATATGAAAATGAGTCCAACAGTAAGCTAGTAGGACTACCACTAATGCAATTCAGAGGACTCGTGTAGCTCAGACATTGTTATTTTGAAATCAGATCAAAGTGTAAAATCTGTGAACTAGCAAAGTCTATTGTCTTGCCCAGATTCCTTTTCTTACAATGTTTCCTTTATAAATTCTGCTCCTGTGCAGCCATCTCTTTAATTAAAAGTTTCTATGCCATTTCCAGAAGACCTGACCAACTAGGACTGGTCACTTATTCTGAGGGGGACAGTGCAGGAATGCACATGGTCTTTTAATCTGCCAAAATGTTGATTATTTCTGGTAGTGATAACAATGTATTTACAACTTAAAAAAGCAACAACCTTGCATGTATAATTAAATAAAACCCACAAATTATCAAACTTCATTTTAAAAAGCTCACATGAGGAACTCACCTTTGACCCTTCTCTTCCTGGGATTCCTGGGGGACCTCTTGGACCAGGATCTCCCTTAATGGCACAAAGACAATGGTAGAGGGATTATTTTTTTTTTTAAAAGTAGCCTTGGGGAATGTATTCACACAGGACATAATACTGGATATACTTCCTGACTTCAATATCTTGCCTATGATAAGTCTGCAATATTGCATTTTCTCCTCTGAGAAAAATATTCTGATCAAAATATCAAAAGCCTTGGTGACCACCTTCTAATATAAATCTTGATAATGTGAAACAGAGCTTAAGGGAGTGTTGCCTTATTTTGGATTTTTGTTTATGAAGTGATAAATAGAAGAATATTTCAGGGTGTGTAGATTTAATAGCTGTAAACTGATGGAAGGTTGTAAGCGGAGACAACTGTAAGCTGATGCAATGGGAATGAGGCAACAGTGTTACTGCCACTTTAAGAAGCTGGGTAAAAAGCTGTATATATAAGGGAAACCATTAGAAGGCGTCTCTCTTCTCCTCATGTTCTCTCTTGTGTATCTCATTGCTCTCCTTGTGTCAGCAGCTGTATAAGGTATTTACCACAGGTATAAGGTATTTACCACTTATACCATAAGTCTGTATATATTTAGCTGTAGATAAAACCACTGTTAACTATCTAAAGGCTCTGTGTGCTGTGTTTTGCTCCTGGGTTTATCTCATAATATTAGTCACGCTGCCTAAACTCTGACAGGTTATAGGCCCAGTCCAGAGAAAAGACCTTAGTAACTAGTGAGCCTAGAGAAAAGAGAATCCCAGTGTGAACTTGCACCAGAGTAGGTGGTTTAAATCGTGGTTAGCGGGCAGCATAGCCTCCGTTGGTCTAATGGGAAGAGGTTTCCTGGTGTCTCAGCTGAATGAGACTAATTACCTCTCCTGGAATGTGAAGATGGAATAGCATTAAATGTTAAATTTAAGAACTATTTGTAAACAGGGCCTTCATTACTCAGGGAGCTTCTGTAAAAGTTGCTAAAACAAAACTTTATATAACAAGATTTTGAAAATGCATGGATGTTATACATGTGGAAAAAAGCATTAGTCATTTTATATGTGTGCAAAAGAAATATGATGTTTCAGTTTGGGGTAGTGGTTAAGGCATCAGGCTAGAAACTGAGAGAATGCGAGGCACAAAGACAGCTAGGTGACTTTGGGCCAGTCACTTTCTCTCAGCCCTAGGAAGGAGGCAATTGCAAAATGCTTCTGAAAAACCTTGCCAAGAAAACTGCAGGGTCAATAAGAATTGGCCATGATTGAAAGAAAGGGGGAAAAAAAGAAACAAAGTCATCCTCCAAACAGAAGAGGCACTAAAAACCACAGATCTTAGATTGTGGACACAAGAAAGGACAGGACACGCAGTAAACTCCAACACTTGTATTACCTCCGAAAATCGCAAAGGGAATCCTAGCCGCGGCAGCTCCTTTTATAGCTAGGAGCTGTCCGCGGCTTCAGCCACTGATGGTCCTATGAATTTCCCGCTCTAGTCCCTGATTGGTCCGTTCAAATCTGCCATTCAATACTCAACACCCCTCCCCTCTAGTTAGCATAACCAATCCTGGAGTCCCTAGGCAACATAGTCACACAGGTAGGCGGGTCGTTTCGATTCGCGACTTGACCTGTGCAGTTCAGTCGTTTCAGAGTTCTTGGAGTGAGAGGTTGAGTTACGTAGCTCTGCTGGCTCCGCCTCTGGAACTCTCTAGAACTCGCCTGCCGGAGTGGAATTATTTTCTTGGGTGTTACTCCCTTCCTCCCCTGGACGACATGGTGGATTATCGCTGACGGTCTGCTCCTTCTCCTAGACTTCAGGTAAGTGTCCGCTGCCTCTGCTTGGGTTTGAGTCTCTTCTCATGGTGTTTGGTGTTTGTGCCTGTGGTAGGGAGTGGTTTCTGTCTGGTGGGCCGAGTTCATTCCTTGTCATTCTGCCCCTGAGCTGATCAATGTGGCGTTTCCACTGTCATCCGTCCTTGGTGTGTAATCTGTATGACAATGGTCCTGTTATTTGTGTTATTTCTCCCAGTATCCAGAGGGGGTTGCCGCTGAAATTTTTTGCATAAACTTTGTCCCCCACTTGGAATTTGCGGATCTTGCTTGTGGAGTCCATGGGTTTTTCAGAGCTGTATTGAGGGTGCAATCTGTCTAATGGGGATCGCAGCTTTCTTCCCATCAGCAATTCTGCTGGGCTTCAGTGGGTGGATGCGCTCGGCGTGATGTGCTGGATCGTGAGCAGCTTGTCTATCTTAGCTTTCATGTCCCCTGGCCTCAGCTGTGGCAATGTTTCTTTGGTCGTCCTCACCATTCGTTTTGCAAGTCCATTAATCGACGGCTTCCCCAGTACTGATAATGCGTGTCGGACTCCCTGGTTTGCTAGGAACATTTCGAATGCATTGGCGGTAAATTGGGGCCCATTATCCAATACCAACAAGTCTGGCAACCCGTGTGTTGCAAATAGCCTTCTCAATGTTCGGATGATGGCTTCCATGGTTGTTGAAGGCATCAGGAATACTTCTAACCATTTTGAAAATGCGTCCACTACGATAAGGAACATGTTGCCCTAGCGTGGCCCTGCAAAGTCTATGTGTATCCTTGCCTAGGGTGTTCTTGGGTTCTCCCAATCATTTGTAGATGCAGTGTGTGGTGCCGGTCGTGATTCTTGGCAGGGTGTGCATGTTGCTACCCAGGCCTCTATTTCTTTATTCATCCTGGGCCACCATACATAACTTCTCGCCAACGCTTTCATCTTCACTATTCCCGGGTGCCCCTCATGTAATAAGTTCAGAATGTCCTGCCTCAGCACTTTGGGAATTATGACTCTGTCCCTCCACAAAATGCACCCCTTTAGTTCCGGTTTGTCTGGATTTGAATGGTTGAAATTCGGTGTCCACGTTTGCTTCCGGCCAGCCCTTCCAGACCCAATTCAAAACGCACGCTAGGGTTTTGTCTTTCGCGGTGGGTCTTGCGATGTCTGCAGTGGAGATTTGAGCACTTTCCATAGTTTCAATGAGGAGTATGGTTGATACTGGTGCTGGATCTTCTTCTATTTTCGGGAGCGAGGATCTGCTGAAGGCGTCAGCGTGGCCTATTGTTTTGCCAGCCTTGTATTTCAGCTGGTAGTCGTAGGCTGTTAAAAACTCTATCCAGCGACGCATTCTTGGAGATAGAATGGGGGGAGTTGGTTTGTCTCTGGCGATGATGTCCAGTAATGGTTTATGGTCGGTGATGAGTTCGAATCTCCGGCCGTACAAATACTCGTGAAATCTTTTTATTCCGGCTACTGCAGCTAATGCCTCTTTATCTAGCTGGCTGTAGTTCCTCTCTGGCTTGGACAACATTCTGGAGTAAAATGCTATGGGGGCTGTTTGGCATGCAATGGCTCAGTACAGCTCCGATGCCAAAAGGTGATACGTCGCACGTCAAACGGATTCACAGTGTTCCGCTGTACTGAACTAACACCCTGTCTGATGTTAATAGTTTTTTTATTTCTCCGAATGCCGTTTCTTCCTTCTTCCCCCACTTCCATTCCGTTGTCTTATCCAGTAGCCAGTGGAGCGGTTCAGCAGTTGTGGCTTTCTGTGGTAGGAATATATTATAAAAGTTCAGTAATCCTAAGAAAGCTTGCAGTTCTGTTTTGTTTTTTTGGTGTGGGCGCCTCTTTAATTGCCCTCAGCTTTCCAGGCGTGGGTCTTATTCCTGATTCATCAATTAAGTACCCCAGGAATTCTACTAGCTTTTCTGCCAGGTTGCATTTATTCTTTTTTACTTTGAGACCCACTTCTCAGAATCTAGATAGTACTTCTCTGAGGCTTCAGCTGGTCTAAATTCCTTGCTGAGATGAGCACGTCATCGAAATATGGGACAACTCCCTCAATCCCTTGTAGTAATCGTTCCATCAGGCTTTGGAACAATCCTGGGGCTACACTGACTCCAAATTGTAATCGCTTGCACTTGAAAGCACCTCTGTGCGTTACGATTGTTTGCGCTTCAGCTGTGGTATCGTCTACAGGGAGCTGCTGATATGCCTGTGCTAGATCTAGTTTAGCGAATATTTTTCTGCGGCCCAATGAGTGAAGCAGATATTGCACCATTGGTACTGGGTAAGCGCTCTGTTGCAGGGCCTTATTCATGGTACTTTTGTAGTCACCACAGATGCGCACTGACCTATCTGGCTTAACTGGGGTGACGATGGGTGTTTCCCACTTTGCATGGTCTGTAGGTTCTAATACTCCTTGAGCAACTAGCTTGTCTATTTGCTCATCTATTTTGGGCCTTAGAGCAAAAGGGACCCTCCTGGGTTTAATCCCGACAGGGGCAACTTGGGGGTCTAGGTTAAAGGATATTGGGGATCCTGTGTAGTTGCCTAATTCGCCATTGAATACTTCCGCGAATTCTGCCATCAGCTCTTCTTCCCAGCCACAGTTGTTGATGTGGTCGATGCCTGTGACTGCCAGTCCTAATGGCTTGAACCACTCCAGACCCAATAGGCTAGGTCTGTCCCTGTCCATGATGGTTAGGGTTAACTTTGCCTTGAAGGTTTTGTATGAAACGTTGAATCTTCCCGTGCCAACTACTGGGATTCGGTTCCCTTGGTAGTCTACGAGAGTCAGGCTTTGCTGTTTGAGTGCGCTGGGTTTGATGCCTGGAATCAGCTGTTGTATTGTTCTCCAGGAGACCATGGATAGGCAGGACCCCGAGTCGACCTCCATTTTGCAGGGTCTCCCCTCAATGAGTACAGTCGCCGCATTGTGTTGGTCTTTCCTGCGCTCGCATGACCCACTAATAACGTTTGGTGGGTCTCGCCTCATTCCGATCCGGAGTCCTCACTTCTGCGACTTCTTCCAAATGGTTGCTTTTTTCCGTTTGGCTTGAATGATTAGTTGGCTGGCGGTGAGCTTGGCGGGTGGTTCGGGCAGCTTCTTCGGTCTGCTGGTTGAGATGCCCTGCAGGCTCTCGCTATATGCCCTTTCTGGTCGCACCGTTGGCATATGGCATTCCGGAATCTGCACTCTGCCTTGGGATGATTTCCCTCGCAGCCTGTGCACCGGAATTCTATCTTCCCCTTTCCTCGCGGCTTGCCTCTCTGGCCTGTTTGTAGGTAGTAGACCTCATCCTCCTCTTCTTCCTCTGATTCTGTTTCCACATCCTCGTAGAGGACCCCGGATTCCTCTTTCCCTTGTTCTCTTTGTTAACTTTTTTCATGGCTGCCGCGGATTTCTGGGATGCCTCGGATGCTGTGGCTTCTTCCAGTGCTTCCTTGAAGGTTATTTGGGGTTTGGCTAGCAGTCTGCTTTGCAATGTAATGTCTTTTAGTTCCAATACTAGCCAGTCTCTCATAGCCTCTTCTAAGTTTAAGTAATTGCAGGCTGCGGCTATCTCCCTCAAGGTTGCGACAAATTCACTTATTGACTCACCGTCCCTCTGGTCCCTCCGGTAAAACTCATGTCTCCTTACCAGGGAAGAAGCTTGGGGAGCGTAGTGCACTTTGAGGATGTTTTGTAGATCCGTCTAGGACATCGTTCTCAATTCTGTGGGGGCTGCGAGAGCTTTTGCCATTTTAAGCACTGTGGCCCCACAGTGTGTAAGGAATATGGCTCTCTTCCTCTGCTCTGACAAGCTTAAGAGGTCATTCCCTTCCATGTACATATAGAATCTTTCCATGTAAGATTCCCAGTCTTCTCCAGCCGGGTTGAATGGTGCGGGTGGGCTGATTGAAGGCATAGTGGTAGCCAATGATCTGACCGATTCTCGTGGCCATTGATCGGGATGGCTGGTGATTGCTGTGGAGGTTCAGTGCTTCGTTCTCTGTCCTAGAATCCCACCTTCGTCGCCAGTGTTAGATCATGAGCGCAAGAAAGGACAGGACACACAGTAAACTCCAACACTTTTAGTAGCTCCGTAAATCACAATGGCAATCCTAGCCGCGGCAGCTCCTTTTATAGCTAGGAGCTGTCCGCGGCTTCAGCCACTGATGGGCCTATGAATTTCCCACTCTAGTCCCTGATTGGTCCGTTCAAATCTGCCATTCAATACTCAACATCAGGCACATGAAACTCTTTATCCTAAATAATAAACTCTGGGTGCACTTATCATTCATGGTTAATAAAAATTGTGGATGGTGAATTATGAAAATGATGTAGATGTAGATTGATGCCATTGATGTAGATCTTCCATTGCCTTTAATCATCGTGCCATCTACTGTATATGACTAAGAGACCAGTGCATGCCAAAGACTGATAAGACTAAAAAGGATCCAAAACATCAAGACTACGAAAATGTTTTTTTAAAAAATGGTATGGAGTGGCTACAAAAAGGCAATTACCTTTAATAAAGTATTTATATCACCAAGGAGAGGAAGAGCAACCTGTAATTAAACATACTGTTAGATTGGTGCTTACATGAACCCAAAACACATTATTTTTTTCTTTACTGCATTTGTTTATTCCATCTGTTCAGATAAACAGTGTATGATACTTCCAAGGACAGTTTACTTGTATTAAAATGTAGCACTGCTTTTAAAGTTAATAAGGTATGCAGTTTGTCCCTATTTTTGACATTGGGAGAGATGATCAAAAATTACATAATGCAATCTGAATTTAACCTGGTGTTATATACATTGTTGTAAGATTTTATTGTTATTTAAATGTATTATTTTCTTTTAATGCTGCTTTTCAGAACTCTATTGTTGATTTTATGGGCCAAAGTGAATAACTTAGGCCCATAAAATTTCCTTATCTAGGAAAGTAATTCAGTTGCTAGATAATGCTCTTCATAATTAGCTAGAACCATTACATTAGAGATGGAGTGGTAAAACAGCAGTGTCCCCAAGGAGGCTGGCTTTCAATCATCCACTAAATTCTTATAAAACCTAAAAAATTGTGCCCAAGGGGAAAAAGGAGAAAGAAAAAGAGAAATGAAGGCTAGTTGCTAAGCTCTAGTCTTTGCAATTTGACCTGGATGATTGAGAATCTTTGTAGACTGAAGCCTTATGAATGATGGGATACATAATTCAGTAGGGATGCCTATATTTATTTGTTTTGAAATTTGTTTGAGGGATTGTTGGCCATTCTTGTTTTTCCTTATATTCTCCTTTCCAATTTTTATATCTAAAGGTTTGGCTTTTTTAGTCTAATAAGTGAGCCTCTTATTAAAACTATTCCCATGGGCAAGACCACATGGTTACACAGCTTCCCTTTATGCTTCCAACTTGTGAAGCCCAGCATTGCTACTTTTCTTTCTGTTTTATCAGGATTGAGCCTGTGGGACAAGTCCTTGGTGGAAGGAAATAACCTTGCAATTGGACTATCTTAGCAGGAGGCAGTTTATGATAATTAATTTTTTAATAGAGGAAACCTTAGAAGAGATACCTGCAAGGGAGACTTTACATTAGATAACATCCTCAAAAAACTAGGGGTTGCAGAGAGGGTGAGGAAGAAATTTAGTCTGAAATTCTTCAGTTTTTTCAATTTCTCTTTCTAACCCAAACCTGAATTATTCCAAACCCCTCACAGTTCTTTGGGAGGGTTTGAGACAAGGAATTTGACATTGCGACGTTTCGACGAAGTCTCATTCGTCATCTTCAGGCTGGTGTTCTCGGCTTCGTGCTTCCAGGAGCTCCTGGAAGCACGAAGCCGAGAACACCAGCCTGAAGATGACGAATGAGACTTCGTCGAAACGTCGCCAAGACACTTCCAATTTTACATGGGAGAAGACCCGAATAACCAAAGGCCTACATATACATACATACATACATACCTACATACATACCTACATACATACATACATACATACATACATATATTTACAACCACAATTGAGCCCAACTTTCTGCTGCTAAGTGAGACAGTTATTAAGTTAATTTTGCCCCATTTTATGTTCTTTTTTGCCAGTTGTTAAGTGAATCACTGTAGTTATTAAGTTAGTAATGCAGTTGTTAAGTCAATTTGGCTTCCCCATTGACTTTGCTTATCAGAAAGTTACAAAAAGTGATCACAGTTTTGGGACATGGGACATTGCAACTGCAACGGTCATAAAATGAGTCAGTTGCCATGCAGCTGAATTTTGATCACGTGACCATGGGGTTGCTGCAATGGTTGTAAATGTGAAAAATGATTATAGGTCACTTTTTTTCAGTGCCATTTTAACTTTGAAGAGTCACTAAATGAACTGTTGCAACTAAAGGGCTATCTGTATTCAAATTTTAGTGATTTTAGATAAATTTGCCTTCAGTGTAAGAGAGTCGAATTAGTTTATATACATACTGGGTCACCGGGAGGGCCTGGGATTCCTGGCTTTCCATCTCGACCTGGAATACCCTAAATGTACATAAAAACAGGCAGCGGTTATTGTTGTATTGCTTTTGTTCAAGAAGATATTACTACCATATATTTATTAGTACTTACATCAAGGCCAGGAGTTCCAGGAGTTCCAGGTAATCCAGGAGGCCCTCTTGGTCCCTGTGGAAGGAACATTTGGAGCATCAGGGATCAAGGAAGACTTACACAATAAGCACAATAAAAGTATTGACCCAGATTTCTTATGAAATAACTTACTTGGAATCCTGGTGTCCCAGGAGGCCCTTTAAGACCCTGAAAAACAAAGCAATGAGTGAATACAATCATCATCATCATCATCATCATCATCATCATCATCATCATCATCATCATCTTCATTGTCAAAAAAAGGGGGTTATTATTACTATTGAAAACTTGCTCAAGTAAAAAACCCACCCAGGATATCAAAGAGATAGAGCTGGACCTCATGTCTGGTTATTCATCAGCACAAATGTATCACTTGAGGCTAAGATTCTTCTTAGCCAGATCTGTTGATTTCAGCAGAATACAATATTGGAAATCATGATAGGAAGCTGCTTTCACCAGTCAGATCATTGTTGAGCCTAGTTTAGTACAATCCATCCAGATTGATAGTTGCCCTCAGGGATCTTAGTATGGAGTTTTTCTTGCTCTGCTTAGAGATTCTGCAAATCTTTGCATGAGGCACTCTACTCTGAAGACATGGCTCTTTGTAAGTGGGGGAGGAGTAAATTTTTTAAACATCCATCCATCCATCTATACATTCCTTTCATATGTCATCCCTATTAACATTTTACTGTTGAGTAAAGCTTCTCAAGATATTGGTCAAAGCCCTCTGTGGGGTTATTAGCAATTTAGAGGAGGAATGATTAAACTCCACAGGCAAAGCAGGAGAGCTATCAAAATACCTATAGCTCAGGCCATCTGTCAAAACCCTCTGCTAGCAGTTTTTAAAATTATTATTTACTTAGCTATTATTTATTTATGAGGGAAGGTTACAGAAATTCATCTTTTCTTTTAGGTGGTTCTGGAATTTAAGAACCTTTTCTGAAGAGAGCAGTTTACTATCTGATTTAAGACTTAAATGCAAATGTAAAATATACAAAACATGGCATTTATAACTGTATAAAATAACAGAGAATTTCCCTCCCAAAACTACTCCTTTTCAAATGACATGCTTAGGAGAATAATATGACCCAAAGGCATCTTTTCCCTAAGTAGATATGTGCAGACCTGTGCTTCTGGCTTAGTTGCACCCTGGGAAGAGACAGGAACAATTGCCTTGCTAGGCAGCAATATATAATTCCTTTCTCTCCATTCCCTTGACAGTCACAAAACCTAAACAGCAACAATTTTATTTAGCCGTTCTATTCAGACATGCTAGCAAGTGTAGTAAGACCCATTTTATCATTTCTTTACAGAGGAAAAAAAAAATATACACATGAAATCATATATTACAGGTAGAGTTGCCATCCGTGTTGCATCTATCAAGCAATTACAGAACGACATCCATGTTAATAATAGGGTGAAAGGAGCACAAAACAAAATGTATACTTACAGGTAGTCCTGGGGTTCCATTCCCTGCTGACCCTATCTCTCCTGGAGGACCTTGCACTCCAGGGAGCCCTCTTTCTCCCTGATAAAAGAACAAGCCTTTGTTTTTAAAAAAATCTTTGAATCAAAGCATGACTCCAAACAATTAAAATACAGGATCAGAATAGGCTTTCCCTACCTTAGGCCCTCGTGGACCTATTGTCCCAGGAATGCCAGCTAATCCCTAAAATAGGGGAGAAAAAGATGAAGAGAGAAAGTTTTGCATATTAGGGCAGAATGAGACCACACAAGCAATTCTGGATGCCCCAAGAAGGGTGAATGAAATTTTTTTGCTTCATGAATTGTATTGGGTGCCAGTTTACTTTTGGGTCCAATTTAAGGAGTTGGTTGTGACCTATAAATCCCTACATGTCATAGGGCCAGGCTACTTATGGGAATTGTCTTTTTTCCAATACATCAACCAATCCATCTGGCAGAGAAGGTATGTTACAGATGCTGTCAGTTAAATAACTTCAACTGGTGGGGTGTAGGAAGAGAGCTTTCTCTGCCCTTGCCCCTACCATATGGAATATTCACCCCCCCCGGAACTGAGACATGTCCCCAACTCTTGTGGCCTTCCAGAAAGGAGTTAAAACACAGCTCTGCAGCCTCATTTGGGGAGCTTAGGGCAACACATAGCTGTGGGGCTGGTTGGTACCCTGAGAGCCCTCCTTCACCTTTTGAACTAGTTTGTAACAGATCTTAATCATCCTTTCCTTTTAAATTCTGAATTTTCTAATTTTAGTTTTATATGCTGTTTTTACCCTCCCCGAGGAAGATGGGCAGTTCAAAAATGTGAAACAAACAAATAAAATATATGTTTGTGTAATTAGGAAATAATAAGAATTCTTAAATTGACAGGAAAAAAATCAGTTTAAGATAAGGTGACCAGACGTCCCGCTTTTGGTGGGACAGTCCCGCTTTTGAGCAATTTGTCCCGCGTCCCGCGGCGTTTTAAAAAAGTCCCGATTTTTCATTCTGCCTCCTGAATCCCCGCTGATGGCTAGAGGGAAAAAAAACTCTTTAAACTCTTGCCGCGGGGCTTCAAAGGGCCGACCTACAGCTGATCAGTGTTAAAAAAAAAAATGAATAGACCCATGCCTGCAAAAATAGAAAAAACAGCCCCTGTTAACAGCTTCCGCTAGGTTAATTAGCTGCAAAAAGCTGCAAAAAGTTCCTGGAGCAGATTTCCCCCCCCCAGCTATACTGAAAACAAAGGCAAAAGCGAAACTAAACCTGCAACATGACAAAATGAGGCAGAGAGAGATTTCTTTCTTTTTCTTTTTCTTTTTCCTCACCAAAAAAGGTAGGTACAAAACTGCAAACAATGGGAAATTTTGGGCAAAAGAGGAGAGTTCAAGATTTTAAAACACAAAAGAAAAAAAGCTCTATTTAACTAGGGAATTGTAATAATTGAGATACTATTAATAATTGTATATTGTGTTGAAAGCAGAAATGGTTAAGTTGTGGTTTGGAGGAATATATGGGGGAAATTATTTGGTTTATTATTATTGGTAAATATAATTAATTGATTTGTAAGAAATTGGATTGCATGGAAATAATTGGAATATTCATGTTCATATTGATTAATATACAAAAAAGATAGTTATATAACTAATTGATTTATATTAAAATGTTGAATTTGTATTAAACAACTGTATTACATAATTACATAATTAACCAATGTGAGGATGGATATAAAAATAGATGACAATGGGAAGGGGTATAATATAGAATAGAAGGGAAAAATTGAATTTGATTAAGATTAGAGATGAGGATGAAGGGTAATATTGTTTTTTTTTAAAAAATAGATGAGGAATAAATATGGCAAAAAGGAAATATAGAAATTGTAAATTTAATTGAAATGACTAAACGCTGTTTAAATTTGTGAACCAGCCAAATATTCTGTTCAAAGAAAATACATTGCATGTTTGTATGTGTGTTTCTAATTATTGCTATTTATTCATATTTGTTCTCTTTTATTCTTTAAAGTTTAACAATTCATTCTTAATCTTAATATCTTTATATTTGCTTGGGGTTGGCTTTCTTCCCTTTCATCTTTTTTATTGTACAGCAATCTTTCTCCTCAAACCTACCACCACTCTCTTTTCTTTCCTTCTTACTTTCTCTTCCCCCCACCCTCTTTTTCTCCTCCCTACTTCCTCTTCCTTTCTCCTTCTCCTCCTCTCTTCCTCCCTCTCTTACCCTCACTCCTACTCTAATTTCCATTCCTTCATCCCTCTCTATTGCTGTATCCTTTAATGCATATGGACTACTCAGAGGGCTGAAAAAGTTATTTTTGATGGTCCTCACACTTTTGACCAGTCCTCGAATTTATGACTGTCCTCACATTTTACATTTTTGCCCTATCTTGTCATCATGGTGAAGAGAAGCAGTTGTGAAATGAGTGACATGGTTGTTAAGAATGCTGCACGGGCATAAATGTGAGGATGGTCATAAGTGTGAGGACCAGTCAAAAGTGCGAGGACCTGTCAGAAATGACTTTTTTCAGCCCTCTGGTTAGTCCTTTTGTGCATATGGACTACTCAGAGGGCTGAAAAAGTTATTTTTGACTGGTCCTCACACTTTTGACCAGTCCTCGAACTTACGACTGTCCTCACATTTTACGTTTTTGCCCTATCTTGTCACCATGGTGAAGAGAAGCAGTTGTGAAATGAGTGACATGGTTGTTAAGAATACTGCACGGGCATAAATGTGAGGATGGTCGTAAGTGTGAGGACCAGTCAAAAGTGTGAGGACCTGTCAGAAATGACTTTTCAGCCCTCTGAGTAGTCCCTATACACATAGCCATGGCCACCCGGTCACATGACCAGCTAGCCACGCCCACCCAGTCACATGACCTCCAAGCCATGCCCACACAATAAGTCACGCCCACAATGGTGTCCTTCTTACCAATGTTAAAATCTGTTCACCTTACCCTATACGCATAGTCATGGCCACCCGGTCACATGACCAGCTAGCCACACCCACCCAGTCACATGACCAGCTAGCCACGCCCACCCAGTCACATGACCAGCTAGCCACGCCCACAAAATAAGCCATGCCCACAATGTCCCTCTTTACCAATGTTAAAATCTGGTCACCTTAGTTTAAGACACAGATGTCCTATTGTGCAAAACCAAATAAGATATCTTATAATGATAATTATTCACTTCTGTTTTAGTTTCACAATAATTGATGAGATAATTATTTATGAGAAGTAACAAAGGGAATTATGGTGGGGGAAGACTAGAAATGTGTAGAACTGAATAACTTACAAAATGGAGTTATCTGCAGCTGTTTGCCCCAGAGAGATCTTTTCAAAAAGCTCATTACTTATGGCTCTGAGTTACACAAGCATATCTTTGAAAATACTCAGTGCTAGGTAAAAGAACAATGGATATTGTGTTTATGGAAATTCTCAATCATCCAGGTCGAGGTTATCCCAAAGGTGCTTTGGGACATCAAAAGGCAATGCATGAAATGTATGGACATTGTGGAAGAAAGGATGATTTGCAAGAATAGAAAGGTAGGGAGAATTATAATAAATAGTGTTGGTGAAAACTAGTTTTAGCTAGGTTTTCTTTTTCTTATGTCATACTTTTGAATTTTTTGACATATTATTTCTTTTTCATTTCCGTACTCTACATAACATTGCTTGTCCTGAATGAAATAGTATATGCAATGTGGTAATTCCACTTGTGGTTGGAATTTTTCTTCTGTTGACCTCATAGTCTTTTCTGCAATAGAATACTTAATAGTACTTACTGGTTTTCCTGGAAGACTTAATCCTGAAGGCCCTGTGTCACCTTTAGAACCTGGAGGCCCAGGTGGGCCTATGATTCCACCAGAGTCTCCCTATGTAATATAGATGAAAACAATTTGATAGGAAGTTACAAGAGCCAGATTAATGTATCATATTTAAATTAGCTGAATTATTTTATCTCCACATTCTTCCTGTGTTGTCAAACTACTTGCCAACATAGGTAGCCACTTGCTTAGCTATATTCTCAAGTAGCCTTAGTCAATTAATTTTTATATCATCCTTGTTGTTGGACCTAAACTAGTGGGATTGCTTGTATTAGCAAGATTTTTTTTTTTAAAAAAAGAAATCCATTCCAACCAGAAACTCTCCAAAAACAAAAGAACAAATCTTTGCTGCAGACTCCTAATGTTGCAATTGTTTTCTGGCTGCTTTTTGGCAAAGGGGGAGAGGAGATGACCATCAGAGGTGGTATTCAGCAGGTTCTGACCAGTTCTGGAGAACCGGTAGCGGACATTTTGATTAGTTCGGAGAACCAGTAAATACCACCTCTGACTGCCCCCTCCCCATCTATTCTCTGCCTCCCAAGTCCCAGTTGATCGGTAGGAAATGGGGATTTTGCAGTAACCTTCCCCTGCAGTGGGGAAGGAATGGAGATTTTACAGTAAACTTCCCCTGCCATGCCCACCAAACCACACCCACAGAACTGGTAGTAAAAAACATATGGAGAACTAAATGAAGTCAGATATTACTTTTGCTCTCTTCAGTTGATAGGTATTAACTAACCCAAAATTTACCATTCAGTTTGAAACATTGCCTCGGTTTAAAAATATTCATTGCAGTCATTTTTTTTTACAACAAATAAGATAGCAAAATATAGAATATTGAACCTAACTGAGGTGGACAAGATAAAACCCATACAGTAACTGGAACAGATACATTGAAAATACATGCAATTATTTGATATTGGTTTAAAAATTACCTTTTCTCCTTTAATCCCTGGTTTTCCAGGTATTCCATGTTCTCCTGGTAAGCCCTAGTAAATTAAAAAGAAAAGTATATTTTCTTGGACTTTATAGGTAATTATCTATTAAAAGAGGAGCAATTCTGGAAAAAATACTTCTAATATATAGTGTACTTCACTAAAATTTTCCTTTCTTGGAATCACAGGCACAATTCAAAGAATACAAATTCTATTTAAAACATTTATGCTCTATAAAACAATGGAATAAGAAGAATTATGTTTATTTGTGGCTTGGGAAAATGGAAGATTAGCAAGACTGGTTTCCATACATTTATATATTATGCAGCAAGGCATATTTGTCTAGAGTACAGTATTTAAAGAGAAAAAGAATTGACTAAAAGATTGAAACCTGAGACAAGTAAACCATTAACTAATATTTAAGGTGTTTTCAGTAATTTTCTTTTCTTTTTTCTTTATTTTTTGTATTTTTAAACAACAAATAGTGGAAATTTTGGCACTAAGCTCAAAAATTTAAATTCTTACTTATATTGTTAAAATAATATAATATAGTTAAATGTAATTTCTAATCAAAAATATACTGAGCGCTAACTTTACAATCTTGGTAATTCCTTTGCCCACTTATTATCTTACTATAGAAAATTAATATTTTTCTTATTGTTTTCTTTTTGTTTGTTCACTCTTTCTTTTAAAAATGATTAGTACATTTAAAACAGATATAGGGTAAAACATAAGCATAAATTATCTTTCCTTTTTTGTAGATGGTGCTAGATATTACTAAGGCAAATGAATTGTTTAAGAAATTGTAATCTGACCTTGGTCTTATTAAACATGATCATAAAATCAGATTTTGTTTATCTGACATAAATTTGTTTTTTAATTTGCTTTCAAAACATGAGACAGATTTTTTAACTTTATGTATTTAAAGGCTTTAATGAAGGAAGCAGACATAATTGCATGGCATAAAGTTTTCCAAGACAACTTTGCCTCAACAACATTGACTTTATTACCTATCCTTATTTTCTTTTTATCTCTGTCCTTAAATAAAGGAACATAAAACATGAAATAAATTAGAATATATCTGAACAAATGGTCCATTTTTTAGAGTTCTATTCAGATTTATATTATGTGTGTAAACACTCTAAAATAAATTCTAAAGAAGACAAGCAGAAAACTAAATAGCTTTGACGCTTTTCAATTAATTTCAATAAAAGAAAGTAAAGTGTGTCATCTTTATACATTGTCTGTCTGTCTGTCTATCTGTCTGTCTTTTATCTGTCTAATCACTGGAAATAGCAAAATGTGTCGTATGAATTTACCAGAGAAAAAGGAATTATTTCCACTATAGCAAAAAACACTTTTATTTCATTTCTGTGTAAGATGAAACTCACAGACGTTGATTTTTTGTTGATCAAGGAAGTCATTTATATATGCATAGGAATGTTAAAGAAACTAGTTTTGAATTACTATGTTCTGCTCATCATATAGAAGAGAAAAAAAAATATGTTTCATCCTCTTACATTGAACTATGTGTACCTCACTGTTTTTAAAATTTGTAATAAGTAAACTAGTGTGGTAACATTTCACTTGCCTAAAATTTCTGGGTGAATTTCATGAGTATCTGAATTCAACTTTTCTTGGCAGCTACAACCTCATAATCCATTTCTACTGATGGTGAATTAGGAAGTCTAAAAACAAAATCTCTTCCTGAGGTTGAATGCTCTTGGAACTGTAGCTAACATAAATAATGGTGAGACAATTGAGAAGACAGTTATGGCCTTTGGACCCAATTCAAAGGTTGTAACACCTAAGAAGTACCTTAATTAAACAAGTAATGCTTAATTATTCTGAGGCTGAGCTGTGACCGATGTGAATCTTAAATGCGAACTTCATGTAAATATACATGGAAGCACAATTGTATATAAGGAAATAGGGTAGGAATGTGATTCAAGAAAATGAAAGAAAGTCTCTGGGCTTGGAAATGAATGCAACAAAATGGAGCAGGAAAAGGGCTAGATAAAGTCATGAGAACAGGTCTAAAGCCAGATGAACCCAAGATTGAATTTGGCATGTCCATGATGAATCCAATATCAAAAGAAAGATGCAGGTACATGAATTCAAGGATAGTTATACAATTCAAATAAATAAGATAGAGAGATCAAAAGCTTGAGTGTGGGAAGTGAAAAATCTGGGGGAAAAAGTGAAAAAACATCTTAACAATGTGACTGCACAGAAAGAACTGAATATTTCAAAGTTATGTATTTAAGAAGCACTATTTCATTTAGCAGATAATGTGTAAAGGGAAAAAATCGTGATAAGCGATATCAGAAATATAGAAGTAGGACATTTCAGAATTTGTCTACTGTTCCTGCCAGAAGTAAGAATTGGCATCATGGCTTATGTTACTAGAGTAGTGAATAGGTAGTAGATGAAAGGAAGTTGACCTGAAAACCAGATAAGTGTTTGCATATACTTGGAGTTATATAAAATCAGTTTTAATTAATCACTAATAGATAGGCATATTGGTTTCCCCATCTGCCAGGCAACAAACTGGGGATCTTAGCAACATTCAAGCCTCTAGCTGCATTCTTCTGAAAAAAAATGTTTTTTGAACCAAAGTGCTAATAAAAATATGCCAATCTATATTTATACTGTAAACTGATAAAATAATGATTAAGGCTGACCTTCTTAGTAACAGTACAAAGATGCAGAAATAGAATGGCATATTTGTAACTACCCAAAGGTATAGCTATAAAGCTACTGAGGCCTTCTATGGTAGCAATTTTACAGGATCACCTAGCCATTGTTGTGGTGATATAAATACTGTCTGCCTTAGTGATTTATTACCACACTTGATGGGATGAGTGAAAGTGTGAAAGCATAAATTGTTATCATGGAGCACCTCAGTATGCCTGGTTCTAAATCTTTGCACATTGATTACTTCTTTCATATAGCTTGTAAAAGGAGATCACCAACAGTTTAATATTATTATTTCATTGGTTAATATTTTACTTGAATAATTCTTATGAGCAGTATGATACTTGCCATTTCTCCTGAAGATCCTCTGGGGCCAGGTGGTCCAGGAAATCCCTAAAACATTATGATAAGTATGAAATTTTTTAGAAAAGGGAGAGAAAGATAAATAACCCTCCATATATTTATACTATTCTTTTTAATGAAGGGTTATATTTGAAGAAAATACATGAAAATGCTAGACTCTGAGTAACAGATACAAAATTCTTTACTGTTTAAAGATACAAAAATCAATACACTGAAATCGGCACAAAAATAGTCTAATATTTTGATTTTGCTAATGTCTACATGCAAAAGGGAAAAACACTGTTCTAATTAGAAGACTACCTGATTTCCAGAAGCCACACCACTGCATGCAACAGAAAATGTAATACAGGTAAGTCCTCATTTAGTGAGTGCCTTGTTTAGCAATGATTCAGTTACTATAATAATTAAAAAGTAACTTAGTAATCAATCCTTGCATTATGATTTTCACAAATCTGTTAAAGAAAGGAACACTGAAGTGAAATCGTAGAATCATGACGTTTCACTTAGCAATGGCTTGGCTTAATGAGTTGCTGGTCACTAAACAAGAACTACCTAGAGCAGAAGTGTCAAACTCGCATTGTCACGGTGTCATCATGGGAAGTATTGTGACTTCCCCCCACTTTGCTAAACCAGGCATGGGCGTGGCCAGTGCGTGATACAACCAGCCTGCAGGCTGCAAGTTTGACAGCCCTGTTCTAGACTTAGGTGTTCCTCTATGTCTGAATTCAAGGATCCTTTTGTCAATTGCTGAGTCAAAAAAGGAAACTAAATCTCCAGACTGATCTTGGATTAGTTGAGAGATTTCTTTTCAATTTTTAAGAAACATGGGAAATAGGAAGTGATGCTATTTATCCAGTACAGGTAGTCTGCGACATGTGACCACAATTGAGCCCAGAATCTATATTGCTAAGTGAGAAATTTGTTAAGTGTGTTTTGCCCTATTTTATGACTTTCCTTACCACATTATTGCAGTTGTTAAATTAATAACCCAGTTGTTAAGTGAATCTGCCTTCCCCATTGATTTTGCTTGTCAGAAGGTCCCAAAAGGTGATCACATGACTCTGGGACACTGTAACCATCATAATTATGAGTCAGTTGCCAAGCTTCTGAATTTTGATCACATGACCATGGGGATGCTATAACAGTTGTAACTGTGAAAAATCGTCATAGGTCACTTTTTTCAGGGCTGCTATAACTCCAAATGGTCATTAAATGAACTGTTGTAAATAGAGGACTACCTGTATTAATTTTCAGAAACTGTCCTCACACTTCTCCACTTCATGAGAAAACATGGGTATTAAACAAAAAAGGCTTTTCAGCTGTAGTGTCATTCTTATAAAATGTCCATGGCATGGAGCCATTCCTTCCTCTGAAATTGATGCCTCCCTTCATGTAATCTAGTCATCTCTAATAATATTGCTGACATTGATTTTATTATTTCAACCTGATGTCTTATTTTTCGTGCATCTTTATAAACCTATTTCAGTTTTATTTTAATTGGTGGGTTTTCTGTTGACTATCTGTTACTACGTATGCAAACTGAAGGTTAAAATACACATTATTCTATAAATAGAATGAAATAAAATGCATGTTCTTTGTTTTGGGAAGAAGTAACTTTAGTTTGGGGTGGAAAATCTGTGGGCCTCCAGATGTTGCTGAAATACATGGCATTATTGGATGGGGTATTTGGTTACTGTAGTTTAGCAGAGCACTTCTCTTGATAAACTTTGAGGACTTCTGGAGGAGTTACAACAATTTAAAAGACTGTAGGAGAATAAAGTTGTCACTATCTTTAAAAAGTCGAATGAGGAAAGCTTGGAAGATATAGGTATTTATATTGAACAACGATCTCAAAGATATTTCCAACTGTACAATTGTATAAACATATGTTCAATTACAATCAGGTTGGATTTTAAAACTGTTATGGAAGATCATTATGAAACTTTATACATTTTCTATATTATTTCAACTATTATCAGATTTAACTTTCAAAATGCTAGTAGGAATACTATGAACATTTATATAGTTTAAATATATTTTGGCATTTCATACAGGTGTAGTTAGGAAACATACAGAGACAGAAACATACAAGAGTTTAATTCATTCAGAGGACAACAGAACTGGCTATCAATGGTGTTCCCATTACTGGATTGTAAGAGATATTCATACACTGTTCATTAAATATAATTTACATACCGGAGGTCCTGGATTTCCAATAGACCCTGGAAGACCAGGCTCCCCTACTTCGCCCTAAAACAACATTTTAAGAAAGATAAGTTATATATCTTTAGAGATGAAACTGTAGAGTTGGTAAGTATATATACTAATGTAACACACTACATTATGTTTCTAATGTCTATAGATCAAGTGAAATCCCTTGCAAGCCAAGTAGTTTAACTCCAGAACCTGTTGGTATAATTTCTTTGCAAAATGTTCCCAATGGTGATATACTAGTAGATGACTTCTATTTATATACAGCATTTATCCACTTATTGTAAAGGTGGCCCTTGTGATCCATGGCTTTGCATAAATGTAGCTGACAAATCAAGATCACAAACTTATTATCTACGGTAAAGATTTTTGCATTTCTCTAGTTTTTGGTTTGTAGTTCTGATTATAAGACAACTTTTGAAGTGTTTTCTTTGCGGATGTGCAAATGTTACATGTGTACTTTTGTCATGTGAACTTGCTATCTAAAAGTGGTATCATCTCTTAGTCATTATAGTTTCCATATGGCTAAAATTTAACCTTAGCATTTGAGAACTGCTAGAAGCATAAGGAACATGCCCCAGAATAAGGATAAAGCTGACTTTGTATAAAAAAGAACACTGCTTGTGGGGAGGGGGCAAAAGCCCTACTAAGCAGGTATTTACAAAAGTATGAAGGCTATTACTTAATGTATTGTAAGCCGCCCTGAGAAGGGCGGCATATAAATCGAACCAATAAATAAATAAATAATATTGGATATAATTCATCACTTTCACTGGAAGTAACCATGATTAATGAGTATCATCAGTTCATCAATAATGAAGAAAAGAATCCTTGAGCATTTGCTCAGATCAGTAATTAAGGTACTGTCATGCCTTCACAAATACTTCTGGAGCAAATAAATGCTTTGATCTGTAAATCTGGCAAGATGAAATTAATTTATATTACATGATAATTGAATTACATATAGTAGTGGCAACAAATTCAGCTGCCAAATCTGTCAGATGTTCACAACTGGATGTAGCTTTTCCATAAGGCCTATACATTTAAAATCCAAGGCACAGAGTTCCAAAGATGAAAACAATATAATTTCAGAAATATTTGCATAATGGGAATCTAAGCATAGATCCTTATGCAAATGTTTCATCTGGAAAAAAAAAAGATATGAAAGAATGCAAGTGCAAACAATAGGTAGGTCATGAACTGATTTCTCCAAGTTATGGATCTCTTCCAGAGATAATTGTCCAAACTAGATTACCCTCTATCTTCCTATAACTGCAATTACTTGGGTATGACGATAACACACAAACTTCACATTTTACCTTCAGAGAAATTCTAAATGTATTGTTAAGTATTAGAAATACTCACAGGTTCCTGTAAACATAAAGGGAATTTTGAGCTGTACTTACTGAATCCCCCTTTTCTCCTTTTTCAGAAGATTCTCCCTGTGACAGAGTACAAGTTAAACTCAATATTTATCAGGACACTTTCACTCAAATCCAGATTTGCTCTCTGTTTCTAAAGGTTTTGGCAAGAATGAAACCCACTTTTAATTTCCAGAAATCCCATATAAAAATAAACTAAACAATCATAACTATCAATAGCAATTGATTACTTACTTTTTCTCCTTTTGCACCTTTTAATCCCTTTTCATCTCGAGGACTCTTTCCCCAAAAAAGAAAATAAAGATCAATTCTTTCCAATTTGTTAACAAATTAGAGATCAATTTCCCAAAATCTTCCTCGTCATAATGGTTATCCAATATTCCTTTCATGAGCAATTTACACTATATAATTGCAATATAAATACTGAGGAATCATATTTAGAATAGCAATATATGTATCTCTGCATTTCCGAATGAATGTAGCTGGCGTATTTCAAATTACTTCAAATTGAAAAAGTGTTTTAAAAGTCAAGAGTAACATTCCAACAAGTTCAGTATTGCTTAGTCTCGAAATAAAAATGTATATATGTAAGTAAGTTGTATAGGAAGGGAAGGGTTGTATGAATCATATATTGGTTCAAAATGTGGTGCCCTGGATTGTGTAACCTACTTTGGCAGAATAACTTCTATATTGATTGCTGATTATCTTTCTCTGTTCAATTCAAACTGGTAATGTTTTTCTATAAGGTACTACAACTATAACTCACTCCTACTTACTTTGGGACTGTCTTGTTTGACTAGAAGCCACCTATCCTGTGTGATCATTCGATAGGGGTTGTTCAGGATCCTCACCCTATGGGAAATCAAGGAGATCAGGGAGCAGAGGCAAACCATCTTTGTGGTGGCACTGACACTATGGAAGAGCTTAGCTTCTCATTCATTTTTGGCATTTGGAAAAATGAACAATCTTATCCTGATTAATAGGTATTTATGAGTTAACGATGATGATAATGGTGCCTTTTGTCTGAATTTAAATACTGTTCAGTGTTGTAGCTGCAACAGTTGTATGAGAGATTAAAAGAGGCTGGGTTTTTGTTGTTGTTACATAGTCTATATACTCCTTGCAACTGGGTAGCATACAAATTCATGTAATAAAAATTATGAATATATGTATGTATGTGTGTATGTATGTATATGTGTATATAAATAACATAACATAATAACATAACATATTGGCAATTGATTTTAAAGTATGACCTTCATTTAATCTTTCTTCCTGGCATTTTTGCTTTGAGAAGTCTGGTTCTGTATGTATCTGTGTTTTGTGCATATGTGCACTCTCTCCCCCATGTACACAATATATACATGGTTTTCATGCACATATTTGTTAGATTTTTTTTAAAAAATCTCCCGAATTGATTTCAGTTAAAACTGATACCTTTAATTGACATGCTAGGTAAACCAGATTACAGTATAAACTATTTTTAAGAATATTAATAATAGTTTTCCTATCTGATCTTCCTATAAATAATAATCATGTGGGTGTAACAGTTTTAAAATTCGAATTTTAAAATAAAATTATTTGTTTCAATGATTTGTTAGTATAAACAAATTTATGGATATCAATAGAGCAAATTGTTCTCAATTAATACTATACTGTTTTTAGTTTAATTTATTCATCTCCGGTCTTGAAAATTTGGGTGACTGTTGCAACCTGAAACCCTGGTTCCAGCAAGTCTAAGTACTTAAAACTGAAGTTTAGACTGGTAAATCATCTTCCTAAATACTAAACTTAGCGCTTCTTTTCTGGAAAGCTGTTTGCTTGAGAATAAATCATTAAATATTTTGCATTGGACAGCTGAAGGAAGGAGTGTATTTGTACACTACATGAGGGTTAAAAGATGATTAATTTCTTGAAGGTGAAACAGCTGGCTCCCATGTTTTGCCAGAAGCTATTAACTGGAAACATGATAAGGCATAGGAATTTGAAAGGTCTTACAATTGTAAGAAACATGAATCTGGCAGACAGATGCATATCATATCCTGAGGACCTCAACTTGGGTTCATGTCACCTGCCACAAACTTAATCTTAAATAGGAATTAAGAGGCTACTAAAATATGCAAAATATACCAAGAATGATTGCAAGAAGTAAGTTATACATAATGAAGAAAAAAATGCTTGGATATAATTAATTTTCTAGGCACAAAAGATTAAGAAATATAAAGCAGCACTTCAAAAAACTGAAACATGGCAGTTCAATCTATTGCGCAGTTGGTATAAAATACAGCAAAAACTATTGACTTGTATCTACCTACCAACCCAGAAATATAGTGATTTTTGGCAAATTTGTTTGCACACAGCTGGTCATAAACTGTTTTTCCACAGACTGAGGAAATGAGCTCATTCATACAAATGTATGATAAAATAACTCAATTTTATTTAATACATTTAAAAAAAAAACTAAGGTCAGTATATTAGTATAATTAGTAAAGCACCATTACTAACAGTGGTGAAAATAGAAAGAGGCAGAAAATTAGAATTTGCCAAAAAGGAATGATGAAAGTACTAGAAAAATAATGAAACAAAGATTGGAAAATTATAGCTATCAAAGTTTATTACAGTTTTGACGGTACTGAATGAATCAGAGGAGCAGAATGGTTAAAATTGCAGTGATTTAAAGAGAAAGATGGAAAGGTGCAAAGGGAATAGATAGCTTATTTTGGAATACCCCCTGTCCATATCAAAGGAAGTATCATTCTGCTTGTTACCCATCCTTAGATATTCATGCAGGATATAGTTTATTATTTAGAAACAAGACTTTTGGTCACAAATTTAAGATAGAATAGTCACCTTAGTTTAATAAAATTTGAAATAATGAGTTACCCAGAACTGTTCTGAGTCAATGATATAAAATCCAAAGCTATTGTTATGGATTTTGTTGCCAAACATTAACAAAACTGAATTTGTAATAAGTAAAAATAAAAAGCTTTAGAACTCCAATTAATTTGAGATAATAATACAACAACGAGTTAGAGGAAAAAGATAAGAAAGTGAAACTGCCAAAGTGTGTAGAGCAGGAGTGTCAAACAAGTGGCCCGCGGGCCGAATGTGTCACGTGTTGGCCATGCCCACCCCTGTTTTAGCGAAGGGGAAAAAAGTCACAATACGTCATGTGACAATAATGTGATGCTGTGAGTTTCACACCCCTGGTGTAGAGTATTTAATTAAGTTTGTCTAAAATGTTCCTGAAAAATTTTAGCACAATGCTCTGGGATCTCAAATTTACGAGTGAGTGAGTGAGTGAGTGAGTGAGTGAGTGAGTGAGCAAGTGAGCAAGCAAGCAAGCAAGCAAGCAAGTTAGCAGGCTAGCTGCTAGATTTAATCTGCAATATTTAACAACATAAACAACTGAGCCTCATACAATTCTAGGATTCTGAGAAAAGGTCAACAACTTTAATATAATCTTTGAATATACTCACTCCTTATTGAATGACCAACTCTAGTTCAACAACCAGGATGTTAAGCAAAATGGTTGCTAAGTGAACATATGGGCGAGAGAGAGGGACAGAGACTGGGAAGATCATTGGTTGGTGCCATCTCATTTAAAGTTTTTACATGCAGCTGCCAGCATTACTCCAACATGCATTTTTGTCAGGTGCCTGAAATATGGTCATAAATGCACACAGTGATTGAAATTTATTTTTAATTACTAACACATTTGTGAATGGTCACTAATTGAAATTGTCACTAAATGAGGAATGGGTATATTCACAGCTTTGGAGAACTGAGTTCACAGTATAGCTGAGAAGTTGAACGCATTTGTGTGACTTTTACTACAGAATGGAAGATGTTATAGAGCTTCCATGGAAGAGCTTTATTAAGGCACCAAAGAAAGAATACAGAGGCAGAACGGATTTTTTTTTCATAGAAATATGAAAAGATCATATGATCTTTTTTCATTAAAAGCAAGAGAGGTGGTTAAACATGGTGAAAGACAATCCTTTGATTCTGTAACATGAGAAACAGACTCAGAATCAAATAAACCCAAGACAATGATTGAAGATGTGCCATATAGTTTATTTAGGTAGGCAAATGAATAGTAAAAGTTTGAATTCACTGTGGCAGTAACAGCTGTTAACCCAAGAGATGACAAGAGAGCTTGTTTTTAAGAAAATCAAAAGGCTGCCAGCTGTTTCAATGAATTAAAGCTAGGTGATTAAACATTACAAAAGCCCTATTTCTGAAAGTCTAATTTAGCTATCCAGATTAAAAGTCATATCCAAATGATGTAACCTGTTCACTTATTTTGTGTTAAAAATACAAAATAATAATTAGATCATGTTTTCCATCAATATTCTAATTTGGCCATTTAAAAGGAAATCTTGTGAATTGTCAGGATGAAACAAAATGGTAGTCAGAAAGAAATGAATATTTCATCTGTAATTCCCAATTTTCTCATACTGCAGCAGAACATCTAATTTAATTATCAAAGATGAACAATTTTCTGACTTGTATAATCTACTGTATAATTATATCTGCTAATATGTCCCCTATTTCTTATTTCTACCTGTATTCTAGCTTCTAGTCAGGCCACCATTACTAATCCTAGTGTTAATACACGTGTTTATATTAAGACATAGTCCTTCATTATTTGGTTATTCAAAGTCTCAGTATGCAATTCTAGTACCAATCATCCTATTATTTAACCATACCTAATAGTACAATCTTTCAACCTCCAATCTTTCCATCTAACTATTGCTTTATATAAAGGTGTGTATTCTTATTTCTACCTCTATTCTAGTTTTGAATCAGGCCATCATTATATTAGAAAAAAAGAAAAAATAACCATTCCTTTTTATCCATCATCTCGTGCCCATTTTAATACTTCAATTCTTATTTGTTTTTTAGCTTGCCTCCCATACTCCTCTCTTGGATCTTTATCAACATCTGTGACTTCACCATTCAGTCTGAATATTTCTCCCATCTCTATCCTCCTAAACTGCCAGGTCTCCGGAGTGTCCACCCAAAATCTCCCTTTCAAAAGTGTCTTCCAGGTTATCCAATTCCATTTTTAAATCTCTTAAGGTACTTTCCTCTTGGTTATTTCATCATTCATAATTATCTTTATCATCTTCTCCTTCTCATCTTCTTGCTTTATTTGCTGGTTTGTCTGTTCTATCTTTTCCTCCATTCTTTCTGCTGTCTCCTCTCTTTCCTGGACTCTTTGATCTTCATTCATTATTAGTTGTAGGATATTTTCTATTATCCCATTTATGCTTTGCAATAGGTTCTTTATCTCTCTGTGATTCTTTGTCATAGTATCCCTAATGCTTTGAAACATCAACACAATTTCTTTTGAAATCTCACTTATTTCCCCCTGGTGGAGCATCTTGTCTTATTTTAGTAAATCCCGCTCTTACTCAATAGTTCAAAAACAATATATTCAAGTCCAATGTTGCTCCTCAGAAAGTTCAATAATCATAGTTCTTTACATATCAGGATTATTAATCAGTTCCATTTAAGAGGTCTAGGCAGCTTTCCACAAATCAAAAATCACTTTACTTTACTTAAGAGTCTTCCTTATTCTCACAATAGAGTCTCCAATAATCATAAAGTAGATACAGTAGTTATAGAACAGTAAGTATCACCACAGACCTCCAGATGAATGTTGTTTATTTTTCTTATCAGGAATTTCCCAGGCTTGTGTGGGTATGGTATATTTTCCATTCACCAGTAGATGGCAGCCTCAGCTTAGGTTTCAGCATTGTTTCAAGTCTGATAAATTGATTAATCCAATTTTAATTCAATTTATGGAAACAAAGTTGGCTATTCAAGTAGATAGTTCCAGCATTTTATAATGCCTTTCCAAAACAACGCCTATCCAGTTTAAAAATCCAATTTTCTATGTTTTAAAAGGTCTTTAGCTTTTCTCCCCTTAGTTCCTTTCTTTCGGGTTCTAGGATTTTTCTCTCTATGGTTGTTTGCCGCTTTAAGAAATAGTTCTAAAAGTCTCTTTTCCTGGATTTTCCTCTTTTTTTTTCTTTTAAAGTTAGGGTCTAAATAAAAAAGAAATCTTCTCACCCAGCTCCACTCACTGTTGCCCCAGTTTCATGGCAACCATAATGGCTGCCTCTTCTCCTCGTCGTGGATGAGAGGGAAGAAGCCCTGAGTCGAATGGAAGAGTTGTTGCTCTCCATGACCTACAGGGCACCCCTCTTTTCTTCACCACCCATACAGGGTGGCTTTAGCTCCTTTCAGAACCCTCCAATGGGGACAACTCAGTGCAGGAGTGCGGAGACCTGCTCCTCATGTCCGATCTTGCTGCGACATCAGCTGGAAGTCCCCAAAGATCTATTTTAATAGACCCAAATATATATCCTGTCTACCCTTAGTTTCAGTCACAAAGAAAGACACAAAATAGATGCTCTTTGAAATGCAGGAATGCGATTAATATATCCATGTTAAAGCCTGTTCCTTCTAGTTTCTGCAAAACTTTCATCACATGGATGTTTTCAAATCCATGTTAATCACACTGTGGACTTGGATAAGGTCACTAAAGTGCCAGAATATAAATTGTGTGTATGCAAAAGGTATTGTAATTATATTCTCAAACATGACTTATTATTTAGAGACAAAACCACTTAACTCATTGGACCTTCTTTCTAACCGACTATTAAAAAATCTAAAGAGAGTGAATTAGACTAAATGCATTTTGTAGCTTCACTGAATTGATTCAGAGCAGCAGATTTACTTAATTTTCTATGTTCCTTTTGCCAATGAATTGTTACAGTTGTATATAATCAAACATATTACTACATTACTTCATCTCTATATGCAAGCTAAAAGTCAAAATAATTATCACAACCAACAACAAATAAATTAAGATACATCTGATTTCAGAAAATAGGATAAAACCTACTTAAAACCTATCTAGCTAAACCAAACCTTGTCAGGGAAGGTGGGTGGTATAAAAATTTAATTAATACATAAATACTTAATAAATAAAAGGTGTCAATTCAGTCAATTTTAATTAAAAGGGTTAGTATTGATATGAAAACATTAATAAAACAGATTAATTGTATTAAATATTTGAGAGTCAGTAATTATCTTCCAAAGAATTAAATCAGCTAACACTCCCTCTGATAAAACAGGAAAGGAAACCACATATATTTGTACAAATATATAAATATCTAAATGGAGGAATCATTATTTTTAACCAATGAATAGAACTAAAGGTTTGATGAAACAAGACGATTATTAACAATGTTATGAAATGTGTTAAGAGAAGATGACATTTAGGCTGCTGGAAGAACTTTTTCATAATATGGGCCCACCATGGAGAAGGCCTACTAACTTGTCCAAAGTCCAAAAATAGCCCAGAAGAAATGACTCTCAGTAGACCTTCCTGAAACAACCAGACTAAAAAATGAATATTACTCTAGAATAGTTTCTTATCAATCTTCTTAACCAGTTTTTTTTTGCTTCAATTTCTTTTTGAAATGCAAATCATTAAGCCCAAAACTAAGTATAATATTGCACAATTAGGAAGATGTTACAGTATGTGATATCTTTGACTTCAGGGCAAGGATCTATTTTTAGTGAGAGCTCCATTATATTTGCATTAAACATTTACAACATCTTGAGTTGGAAATACAGTTTTGACTCTTATTGACATGGTTTTTTTTCTCTGGGAGGAAGCGAGGAATGGACTATTAGTTATTTTCAAGCACTCTGAAAGAATTAGAATCTCTCACATCAATTAATCAATGGCTAAAAAACTTAAAGAATGTTTCTTACGAACTTAAATTAAAACAAATTCAACAAAATATTTTTGTTTACATTAATTGGATATTCCAACAAATATTTTAAAAAAGCTGGCTGTAAATGTTATTAAACTTATTCATACAATATAGGTTTGGTGTCCTGTTGTCCTATTTTAATTAGTTAATACCTTTTAGAAAGACCACTGTGGTTTAAAAATGTGAATGTGCATGTGAATTATATATTGAAAACTCAACACTTATCTTGTGATTTATGGTATCTCAAACAGAAAGGCAGGGAAAAAAAGATAATTCTTTAGTATTGGAAAGACAGGCATAAACCTAGATTTACAATCTTGATTACTGATATATGTTTGCTTTTTATTTATAAATCATATACATCTATGAATGTAATGAAACGAGAGTTCAATATTATTTTGTGTGGTTAAGATTTAAATGTTCTGCATAAAAGATACCTGAATTATTTCTTTTAAGCAACATAATTTATCTTCATTCTTTTTGCTGGTTTTTTTGAGCATTTTTCTTTTTTCCTACTTTTTGTACATTAAGATAACAGCATCTAAAAGAGCTCAATAATTACTCCGATATATGTATTTTGAATTAGTACCACTAACTACATTTAAAAAATTACTAGATATTATTAATTTATTATAACATCTGAAAATACACTAACACTGCTGGAATAAATGGATTTTGCGCCTGTTTATGAAAAATCAGATCTACATGATGTGCATGTCTATTAAAAAAATCAGATCCATATTTCTAGAGGTAGAAGACACCAGGAAATACTTTCTTGCATTCAGCAATAAAATACAAATAGTATTATATCTCTCAAAATAATTTATGTCAGAATCAATAGACAAAATATTTATTAAAAATTAAAAGCTTCAACATGCAGAATATTATTTTGGGAAAAAAGGGAGAATAACATCTATTAAGTTGAACTATATTTTCAAACTTGTTGATAAAAAACATTTATATATATTAGCACAACTTAGTGCTCCACACTCTCAAAGTAAATTGGTCCATCTACTTTAAACTGTTTTCACTAACTGTCACTCAAATGATGGGTTGAAGCTAGGCCATTATATATTGCAAGATGCTCTGTTATTCAGGAGTGGTCTACACCTTCAAGTGCTAATATGGCTAATACAGCTCATGAAATGTACTTAATGACACCAATTGGGACCTGAAATTCCATTGACATAATTCTAAGTCAGAAAAAAAACCCCATATGGTCATGCCATTTAGTGATAGCAATTGTTGCAGTCCCAGTTGCTGTCATTAAGTGAGGACTAGGCAGGTTGTTAAGCAAGGTCCTCATGTACAGTGGTGGGTTGCCCCCGGTTTGGACCGGTTCACAAGAACCGGTAGTAAACCTGGCAGGAGGCTCTGCCCACTGACCTGGACATCATCATAGGTGATCTGTGCATGCGCAGAAGAGCGTGGGCACAGGCGCAATGCAAACCAGTAGTAAAGGTAAGTAGAACCCGCCCCTGCTCATGTAGCTGTGACTTGCAACTCCCTGCCAGTTTCCCCACTGACTTTGCTTGTTAGAAGCCCACTAGAAAGGTTACAAATGGCAACTATGGGACCTTAGGGACTCTGCGTCAGCCTTAAGTATGAGAACCAGCTGATCACTCGTTGTACAATTAAAGGGTATTATAATAATGCTTCCTTTGAGTGGAACTCAGTATTTAATGACTTCAATTTTATTTCCATGTCCAGATTAGCTCTTGTGTTTTTAATACCTTTGAAACCATATTAATTCTATAACGATATAGAAACAATTTGCTATTCTTTTTTTCCAGAATGTTTTTGACTTCCCGGTCCAATGTATAACTCTGATACTTTCTAATGGACTCTATTCAAGGGCTGTAATTTCTGATCTAGAAAAAGAATCCTGCATTTTTGTTTTGTTTTGTGGAATTATCCAGTAGCCTCCCAGCCTTACTCAATCTTTTGAAATCAGCCACCTAGTTTGATTTAAATAGTATATATTTAATATATATTTATGCCCAATTAATCAGAATTAGAGGCACCCAGATCAAGAATTCTACATAGCAGCTTTCCCAATAAATATTATCTATATACATTAGATTGTGTAAGTGAGTGATTATATGAATAACACCAGCACATGATTTTTTTTTATTTCTATGGAATGGAGATGAAAGAATTGTTAATTCAAAATTAGTTAAAAACAAGGATTAGTTAAAATTAGTTAAAAACATCCAGGTTTTCATCAGCTAGCAATGCTATCGTGATATACTTTGCTACAAATTGCAGATCTCAAAATCTAGACATTTTATTGCTATAGTATTTGAATAGTAGCATGTGGTATGTCTGAAAAAAAATTGAATAAAGCCAAATTTGGTTTAATATGTATTGCAGAGGCTTTAGAATGAAAATGCCAAAGATATTGAAATATAATTTTGAGCCTCAGTCTTTCTGATTCTTGTTTAGCACTGTAGCCATGTATTGGTTTATTGTATAAATATATAGAAAAACATAGTTACATTATAAAGTGATTTTCAATCATTATCTAAATCATTATTTTAAAAAGAGATACCAAACCAAAATTGAATTGTGTCTCTTTTACTGAGAATGCATATACAGTGAAAAAAAATCCCCCCTTGATAAAAATTTGGCAAATTTGTTAAAATAATTAATTACTATAATAACATTTATTCTTTCTTATTTGTGAGATGACTGATGAAGTTCTAAAATAACTTGATAGTCTGTTAATGTTAATTTAGCCTTTTAAATTGTCAATGGGTTTTAGTTTGAATGTTTTAAATTTTGGGCCAAAGTCATATACTTCTTTTAAAAATTTTAAATTTTGTATTGGTATGTGTTTTAGTTCTGGCTGTGCACCGCCCTGAGTCCACTAGGAGAAGGGCGGGATACAAATTGAATAAAATAATAATAATAATAATAATAATAATAATAATAATAATAATAATAATAATAATAATTGACTGGACCCAGATGGAGTTAGACAATTTGGACAGAAAAACAAGGAAGCTTATGACAATGAATCATGCCTTGCACCCTAAAAGTGATGTTGACCGATTATATTTACCAAGAGCAGAGGGTGGTCGAGGACTCCTATAAGTAAAGCAGACTGTGGAAGAAGAAAAATGCAGCTTGAATGATTACATCCAGAAAAGTGAAGAACCAATGATTAAGGAAGTAAATAAAGGAGGCCTTTTAAAGACAACTAAAACAAAAGCAGAATATAAGAAAGAAGTAACTGAGCAGCGAGCTGAAAATTGGAAACACAAAGCTCTGCATGGCCAATACTTGAAAAGTATTGAAGGCAAAGCTGACCAGAAACTAACTTGGAACTGGTTAAGATCAGGAGTACTGAAAAAAGAAACAGAAAGCTTTATTTTGGCAGCTCAAGAACAAGCCCTAGCCACAAACTGCATGAAAGCAAAAATTCAGCATGTCACCACCAACAGCAAATGCCGCCTCTGCAATGAGAAAGATGAGACAGTCGACCACCTGATCAGTGGGTGCAGCAAAATTTCACAAACTGACTACCTACAATGCCATGACCGGGTTGCTAAGATCATTCACTGGAAATTGTGCCAGAAGTTTGGATTTGAGTACAGCAAAAACCACTGGGAACATCAGGTTGAGAAAGTTTTAGAGAATGAGAAACTCAAGATCTTATGAGACTTTAGGATTCAGACTGACAGGCACTTGGTCCACAACACACCTGACATAACAATAGTTGAAAAGAAAAAAGTATGGTTCATTGACATTGCAATACCTGGTGATGTACGGATTGAAGATAAGCAGCAAGAAAAAATCACAAAGTACCGGGATTTGCAAATTGAAGTTGAGCGACTGTGGAAAAAGAAATTGTGTGTTGTCCCGATTGTAATTGGAGCCCTTGGAGCAATACCCAAAGGGCTACCCCGCTATTTAGAAATTCTAAATTTGCCGGACTTGAACATTTTGACTCTACAAAAAACCACCTTACTCGGAACAGCTTACATTCTCCGACGATACCTTAACAGTTCCTAGGTCCTTGGTTAGGACTCGAGCTGCTGAGCTATTAACTGGCCTCAAAGGCTGTGAAGCTCACTAAAGATTAACTAATAATAATAATAATAATAATAATAATAATAATAATAATAATAATAAAGATTTTTCAGATTCACTACATAAGAGTTTGAAGGAGTAAAAATCACTAGAGGGAGCTGCTGTTCCATTCAAAATGAGCTTCTTCAATAGTTTTTCAGCTTAAATGACCTACACACATTGAATAGAATAAATTCACAGCAATATAATAAAGGGACTAGCTCTAAAACAATATAAGTGACACTAAAATAGATTCCCAAAATGTTGTGCTAGAAAGAAAATAACAAATTATGGTCATAATTTCTCATTCTTACAGGCATTTGAAGAAAAGCATAAAAGTAAACGGGGGAAGTAGTACGGTTTTGAACAAAAACAATTATATTGATTATTCCTTCTGTGGAACCTAAACTTAGTCCAGTGAGAATTAGAGAACTCTTACAGAATGGTGGATTAAGCAAAGTCACCGGGTCTGCTTATTAAATTATGAGTTTGCTCTCAGCTTGTTAAGAGGGCTAGAAATTAAGTACCCCCCCCCCCCATGATGAAATGGTTATAAAACAACTCAGCATTTGTCAGAGCCAGAGTTCTGGGCTCTGAATTTCAATGGGAACAGAATAAAAGTAAACGATGCTCTGGCTTTACTACAAAACATGTCAGACAAACTTCAACGTCAAGTAGCTTTCTGATAGCAATAGCAATAGCACTTAGACTTATATACACTTCACACTGCTTTACAGCCCTCTCTAAGTGGTTTACAGGGTCAGCATATTGCCCCCAACAATCTGGGCCCTCATTTTACCGACCTTGGAAGGATGGAAGGCTGAATCAACCTTGAGCCTGGTGAGATTTGAACTGCCAAACTGCAGGCAGTCAGCAGTCAACAGAAGTAGCCTGCAGTAATGCACTCTAACCACTGCGCCACCGTGATGCTGTGAAATTGATGTTTGTTCTGCTATCTATTGTTCTACACAGTCACCTCTGAAACAATGAATTAATTTAGTGCTTGATGAAAATTTCCCATCCTAGTTGGATAATTATGAGGAATAATTACTCCCATAGCCCTAGCTACATCAACCTGTACCGAGCTCAGTAAAATGTATTTTTTACTTCCCTTGTAACAACTTACCACCCACCGCTAGCAGACCTATTCACTGAAGCCTGTGATTGCAGATGGATCTTCCTACTCTGTCAGGATCCAGAAAAGTCTGTTTTTGAAGTGGGAGATAAACATAATGGCAGCCGGGGCAGAGAAACCTTATATGAAATATATTTGTTCATCTTACTTAAAGCTATATCTATCATAATACATCTTCCATCAAAACAACTATTTATTTAAAACATGTATACTGTATGTAATTATTAATCAGGTCGATGGTACTCGGCTTTTTCAAGATCAGCTCAAGTGGGCTAGGTGTTACCAATTTTTATTTTAGATTGTTCCATCCTGCCTGTGAAATGCTTTATTGCCATGATATAAATGAATACTGTATATTGGCCATACAATTACTGTCACATTGGGCAGGGACACACAATAGGGCAAACAAGAAGCCTATTAGCATCTTCTTTTTCTGCTTTCCTTGTATTTTAATAAAGCCATGTATCAGGATGGAATAGCTCTATTCTTGGAGTGAGAAAACTGTCTCCAATTATTTTCCTGCTTTAATATAAACATATTTACAATCCAATGTTTAAAAAAAGAATCAGAAGACAAAGGCAGCATCCATTGTGTGGCTTGATACTTAGCTCTGTAAAACCTACTCATGACAGTTTCAACCAAAACCCCATTTAATGCTAAATGCAAATGCCATGTTTACAATGTTCTTAACACACAAAGAAGTCTGGTTACTTCATATATTTCAGTTGTAAAAATTACAGTACAATAAGATAGGCTGCTAGTTAGTTCAAGTTCAAAACACTCCAGAAAGTTTAAGAGGGTATCTTGTATAAGAAACCTCAGTGGAAGACTATACTTGTATTTTTAGCTTGAATTTCTATAGATCTAACATTACCATAATTCAACAAAAATATGTTGGGTTCTATTGGACACTTATGTGACTTTAGAATAGGTGACACCTGGCTCAATTGTAGTAACTACGAGAGGGATCTTGGAGTCCTAGTGAACTATTACTTAAATATCAGCCATACAGATACAGATTAACAGAGTTGGAAGGGACC
The DNA here is from genome assembly GCA_022577455.1 of Arizona elegans. Lineage (NCBI taxonomy): Eukaryota > Metazoa > Chordata > Lepidosauria > Squamata > Colubridae > Arizona > Arizona elegans. Next base: position 215,394,971 of record JAKOOJ010000001.1, on the reverse strand, counting down.
TTGTAGGTCATCTAGTCCAACCCTCTACCCAGTAGACCCTACACCATTTTTGATAGATGGCAGTCCAGTCTCTTCTTGAAAGCTTCCAGTGATGAAGCTTCCACAACTTCTGAAGGCAAGCTGTTCCATTGGTTGATTGTTCTCACTGTCAGAAAATTTCTCCTTATTTCCAGGTTAAATCTCTCCTTGTTCAGTTTCCATCCATTATTCCTTGTCTGGCCTTTGGCTTGACCCCCTCCTCTCTGTGGCAGCCCTTCAAATATTGGAACACTGCTATCATGTCTCCCCTGGTCCTTCTCTTCACTAGACTAGCTATGCCCAGTTCCTGCAAATGTTCATCGTATGTTTTAGCCTCCAGTCCCTAATCATATTGGTTGCTCTTCTCTGCACTCTTTCTAGAGTCTCAACATCTTTTTATAGTGTGGTGACCAAAACTGGATGCAATACCCTAGGTGTGGTCCTACTAAGGCTTTATAGACTGGTATTGATCTTGATTGTATCCCTCTGTTAATGAAACTTAGGATTGCTTTGGCTTTTTTTGCCAGCAGTGTACTGCAGCTGCTAAAAAAGCCAACACAATCCTAGGCTGCATTAACAGAGGGATAGAATCAAGGTCATGTGAAGTGTTAATAACACGTTATAATGCTTTGGTAAGACCATACTTGGAATACTACATCCAGTTTTGGTCATCTTGGTCAAAAGATGTTGAGATTCTAGAAAGAGTCCAAAGAAGAGCAACAAAGATGGTAAGGGTACTGGAGGCTAAAGCATATGAAGAATGGTTGCAGGAATTGGGTATGTCTAGTTTAATGAAAAGAAGGACTGGGGTGACATGATAGTAGTGTTCCAATATTTGAGAGGCTGCAGCAAAGAAGAGGGAGTCAAGCTATTCCCCAAAGCACCTGAAGGCAGAACAAAAAGCAATGGAGAGAAACTAATCAAGGAGAGAAGCAACTAAAACTAAGGAGAAATTTCCTGACAGGTAGAACAATTGATCAGTGGAATGACTTGCCCGAAAAAGTTGTCAGTGCTCCAGCACTGGAAGTTTTTAAGAAGAGATTGGACAACCATTTGTCTGAAATGGTTTTGGGTTTCCTGCTTGAGCAGGTTGGACTAGAGCAGGGCCCCCAACCTCAGGCCACAAAATGGACCATCCCATGGCCTGCCAGGAATCAGGCTGCGCAAGCGAGCGAAGCCCCATCCGTGCATATGCAGGATTCAGTCTGCAAAAAACCCATTTCTATGGAACCAGTACCTGGCACCCAAAAGGATGGGGGATTGCTGCACTAGAAGACCTCCAAAGTCCCTTCCAATTCTGTTATTCTGTTTTAAGAAGAAATGAGTAGGTTCAGTTAATTTCCTGGAGATGAGGCATTCATAATCCAGCATTGATTCATATGATAAATTCATGTGCTGTAAGAAATCTGTTTTGGACAGAAGCATCATTTGCTTGACCATTTTTGAAATCGGGATTGCAAGTACTATACCTGTTTATTACTATGTAGGAGACACACACTATCATGAACTATTTTTTCTTAAGAACAACAATAAGAATGATGTTCAGAACACTCCTCTATCACAATTTCATTTCATTAATGAATAATATGCCCCAATCTGATAAGGATTCTTCATTCTGAAGGTTTTCATTTTCAATACAACTATGTCCAACACAACTGTTACATTCTTATCCTATTTTTTCCTATCACACTTATATCCCACACCTCTCTATATGCCTTATCTTTGTTTCTCTGTAGAGAAAGAAAAAGAATTGTTCACACAACCTCCTCAGGGTATCTGGTATAGATTGTGGCCTAAGCTGAATTTGATGCTATCCTTGTGGATACTCACAGGTGGCCCTGGTGGTCCTGCTTTTCCAGGGAGCCCTGGTTTGCCTCGTCGTCCCTGGATAAACAAAGACATATAAGAGCAAGAATTATTGGGACAAAGAATTATTTATTTGTTTAAAGAACATGGTTTTGAAAAATATAAAGTCTTTAAGGCAGAACTATCAAGGAAATTTTCCAGAACAACCATTCTAAGAACATTACTAGAAATGTATGGCTTCCCTGCATCCTATACTACACTTTTCTTCTGTAGAAGCAGATTTGAACAAACTGGCTTAGTGCCTTGCACAAATTATTCTGGATAGAATGTTTCAATTTATATGAAAAGAATCATTTTAAAAAATTGATGTTAAAAACATCATTTTAAAAAATTGTTCCAAATAAAGTTGAGCTTTCAAGCTTTCAGAATTTATTAAAGTCAATATTGAATTCTGGGGAAAAAAATCAGAAAGCTTTACTTTTAATCCTTTCAATGGAAATTCCTAGCAAGGACCTATTTATAGTTTTCCCAGTCTATATCAAAACTCTTTGAAGGCACAATTGTGTACTATATATTTAAAACTGATACAGCAGTAACTGTGACAGTTGAAAAATTTTCCTGAACCAAAGCTGGAAGCCCCAAAGAATTGGCTATAATGCAGAAATGATAAATGTCATGAACAATGAAGTAGCTTTAATTATTTTAAGATTTTTTTCCCCAAAACAAAAAAGGTTTGCTTCATCAAAAATTTTAATTAGCACTTGTTTTGCAAGTTATGGATCATAGATAAAAGCATTTTCATGTGATATCTATCAAAATACAGCAAACTCAGATGAATTACCATAAAGGAACAGACAGGATTGGCAGTGGAAGAATTACAGTACACTTACCATCCTAAATCTTAAAAATAGGCTGTGCATTACAGATTTACAGATATCCTGCCTCCATTTTCTCAGCTGATTTTCAATTCTGCTGTAACTGAACTGAATTATGCACTTCTTACTTATTGATCTCCATTATTCAAATCATCTATCACTGTCAGAGATTCCCTGTCAACTAATCTGGACTTCATAAATTGAGCAGTTCTATGGGTGCAAGATCAGGAAACAGTGGATGACAATGTTTCAGAAGCCATGTGTCTCCTAACATTTTTCATGTGTTTCACATATAGCATCCATATTTAGGTCAATGTGCTTTTTGTTAACCTAACTTTAGCTATAGCTTTTGATGATTTTGGTTTGATGGCTTCCACATGCACATTTGTATTTTAGGAATAAAAATATGTGAGATATGTAAACATTTTTCATCCAGATGTTTATTGCATCCCTTAATTCTAAACACACTGAGTACAACTTCTTATAAAATAGGGTTGTATTACCAATATTAATATAGTCCTTTGGGGTATTCAAGGTGCACAGAATGTCATAACACATATTTGTAAAAAGTATCTGGCTGAAAAGTATTTACTGTGGGTTGTTTTTTTTTTACATTGCTTAATATTTCTCTATAATGTAAAAAGCTTCATGTGTCACAGTGTACATGCAATATTAAGTTCAGGTGAGTCTTTCAGAGAAAAATGCTTTGCTATATCACTAAAGTGAAGGGATATGCTCTTGTAGGCGGTAGAGTTCCATAGATACTGAGAAAGGTAACCTTTATTACCACCATCATTAAAGGGAATAGAAAAGCTCTTGCAGGCAATGGAATCTATTGGTATGCATGATCAGCGCTTCTAAATCAGAAGTTTTATTATATGAACCTTGGTTTCCCATCAAAGTTATTAACTAAATGCACCATTTAAAGTAAAGAATGAAATGTGAGATTTCCATTCAAAGCAATTTGGATTTGTTAAAAATTTAGATATTGATGAAAAATCAGATTCTGTTGATTACCTTTCCAGTTCCTGACTGCTTAACATTTTAAGTAAGTACAAAATAAAGAAATATTAAGCACGTAGTAGGATTTGACCTGGCATGGACAAATGTAGGTACAGAATGAAGAACTGAATTCTCTGTAACTTATATTTGTAAAAAAGTTTGCTAATATAATTTACGGAGCATAACATTTTTTCAGATTGTTTCTATACCAATTACTGTCAGTGCCATTGTCCATTATAGATCCATTGTGGACTTCAATTCCCAGAATTCCTCAGCCAGCCATGCTGGTTGGGGAATTCTGGGACTTCAAATTCATATGTCTTAAAGTTGCCAAATTTGGAGACCCTGATTTATATGAGTACAGCCTGTTCATCACATTTGTCTAACTTTTTATGACTCGTAGAATATAAAAGTAAATCCATTAGTAGTTGATCATACATAGTACATTCACTAGACATTTTGTGAGAACTATCATCAAAAGAATTTGGTATGCATGTCTTGTTCTTTATTAAATAATGAATGGTTGGTAAAATACAAAACCAAATGTAAGGTTTCTCACAAGCCTTGTTCCCTGCATATCAAATACACTAGCATTATGTTCAGATCACCACTCTAAGTAGAATGCTTAGTCCTCCATTCTTATAAGATTTGTGCTACAGGAAAAATTGATCCACTGAGCTCTATTAATAACAAGAAATGTGAAGGTATTTCTTATTTAGGAGCAACAGGAAGTGCTAGCAGTCCAAGATATTCTCGTGAAGTGATTGCATCTCTTTCTACTTACAGATTATTTGTAAGAAAGAAAACAGTGAGGAAAAATAAGGGAGGGTTGTAAGCTGCAGGTTACTCCTGCAATAATCAGTAAATAAAGGATGATTGAATAATGATAGTATTATCTAGAAATTCCCCAGGTGAAAAAGGTATGGATGGGAAAGCAAAGACACCAGAGCAGGGCTGTCAAACTCCTGGTCCACAGGCCAGATGTGTCACACACTGGCCATGTCCATGCCCAGTTTAGCGAAGGGGATAAAAGTTACATGATGCCATGTGACAATGTGAGTTTGACACCCCTGTACTAGAGCATCAAAAACCTCATGCTGGATGAATATTTCTTCTTTGCTATTTTGCTATGTTGAGGATTTGAAAATGGACTGAACACTAGTTAATTGGGATAATGAATCATAGGGTCCACGGTAGTTGGGTGGCAAATAATAAAATAAAAATTATATTGTTGTTGTTTAGTCACTAAGCTGTGTCTGACTCTTTGCGATCCATGAAATATAGCACACGAGGCCCTCCTGTCCTCCACTGTCTTCCAGAGTTTGGCCAAATTCATGTTCATTATGTCAATTACGTCCCCTTCTCCTTTTGCCTTCAATCTTTCCCAACATCAGGGTTCAATGAGTCCTCTCTTCACCAGCAGTCTGCTGGTGGCTCAGCAGACTAAAAAGCATTGTGATTAACACCAGCTGTCTGCAATTACTGTAAGTTTGAATCTCACCAGGCTCAAGGTTGACTCAGCCTTCCATCCTTTCTAAGGTAGGTAAAATGAGGACCCAGTTTGTGGGGGCAATAATCTGTATAAATATACAAAAGTATGAAGGCTATTGCTTAATGCATTGTAAGCCGCCCTGAGTCTCCGGAGAAGGGCGGCATATAAATCAAATTAAAAAAAAAATTAGGTGGCCAAAATATTTGACCTTCAATTTCATTATCTGACCTTTCAAAGAACAGATAAGTTTGATTTCCTTTCAGATAGACTGATTTGATTTCCTTGTAATCCAAGGGACTCTCAAGAGTCTTCTCCAACACCACAGTTCAAAAGCATAAGGTGATATTAACATTTTTCAATATCTGCCATAACATTCAATGTTTGCATCAAGATGGTATGTGTGCCTTCCTGAATTCAATTTCTTTTCCATTTATTTCTGCTGTTTTTTAATAGTAAAATGTTAACATATCGGCAATCTGAAGCTCCACGTGATTTCAGTATGTGCAGTTTCTATATTGAAGGGGAAAATATTCTGTTCTGATTTCTTAGGGTTCTTGTTCCTCTAGAAATGTGTACTGGGTATTTTTTTAACCCATGAAAGTCAAGCCAAAGCTTCTCTTTAAAACCATTAAATTTGTGAGATGTGTCTAGTTTGGCTCTTTGAGAAGGAGGAGGAGGAGGAAGAGATGCTAAAGGTAATCAAAACTTTTCCTTTTGGAATTGAGAATGTTCTTGGAAAGCTGTGCTTTATTCACAGAGCCTTGGGACCATGAGTTTTTGTTTTTTTTTGCTTTCACCATGAAGCCAGCCAGCTCTAATGCTCCAGGTCTACCCGGGAGCATGGGAAAAGGGGAATTTTAAGATGCCACTACTGAGCAGCTGCCTTTAGCATTTTTCTTCATCTTTGTAAAGGGACAGGCTGGGTGGCCTTGTGGAAGCTAGAAAATGATGAAGATCAGCAGGTGTGGTAGAGTGCAGGGCAGCAAGGGCAACTGGGATGGAGGTTGCTAGGCATTCAGTACTTTATGGGATGGGGGTGCTTTGCGCTGTGGTGGGCTCTTGGATCTCCCAGGAATTTGGAACTTCCTGTGGGGCAGCTCCTTTGTACTCTGCTGTGGAGGCTTCCCAGATATTCAGCCCTTTGTGTGAGAAGGTGCAGCTGCTTTGTCTTGTGGTATTGAAACTTCCACTGCATTTAAGGGCATAATGGTGGGGTACATAAGCAAGTGGGGGACAGTCATAAGTGCAGGTGGTTACCAAGCTCCCAGACTTGGATGACATGACTGCAGCAGGGCTGTGACAACCATAACTTCAGGCACAATTTAAAAGTCCCTTTGTACAGTACCATTGTAACTTTCAATGTTCACTAAACATATCTTCCCAAATATGACTGGCTTATCATAGGTATCATTGCATCACAATAGTCTAATAAATTAGACTCAAGCAGTCTAATAAACATTGTGGTGGTGGTCATGTGGTAGCGCTAAGCAACCATTAGATTCATTTAATAATTGATTCTTGGAGGGATTTGGGGACAGGAGGATTTTTTTTTTTTACAAGGAGAGTCCTTTTCATTAACAAAGACCTATTAAATGGATCCAGAAAAGTTCCTCATTTTTCATCAGTACATGTACTAACATCTCTGCTTGATTTCGTCTAGGGTATTGCAAGCTTCATTTCAGCTGTGTCTAAATGAATCTGAATGGAGATAATGCGATTTGAAAGTTCACTGCAATGAAAGTTTCACATACTTGGTTCAGATAAAAGAAATGCTCTTTCATGTGGTTTCCACTAAAACTGCAATTGTTCCATTACTTCTCTAAATCGGTTTCCATGTTCATTTTACTTAGAGTAATTTTAAATGGGGAGAGGGGGGATTCATGGAAATGGCCAAGCAAAATGAAGAATGCTTCAAATAACATCCTGGCTCCACCCTGAAATCCCTGAAAGCTAATTAGGCTTGAAACTATTAACATGTGTATTAATAATCCACATGCAACAATAGAAAGGAGAATATAAACTATTTCAAAATATCTTGCCAAAAGGTATTATTACTTAGTGTTCCCTCACTTCTGTGCACTGGTTTGCTATTGTTCGCCTACACAAGACTCTCTGAAAAGGCAAAAAATTATGTAGAATTAAATTGTAGCTTCTTGGTATATTCCACATTCTTAGGCAAGGACTGATACTCTGGCTGGGGATGTAAGAACACTGTGGTTATAAAGCTGGTTTAATTATATATGACCAAGGATAAGACATCTACCTCATGCCAAGGCCTAGCATAAGACCGTGGGGAAATTGGAGAGCCATTTGACTGGGACTTTACTCTTAAGTATGCTAATTTATTTTACTTAAAAATACTCAAATTGCATCTTTATTTCCATCTGTCATAATTTTTAAAATTTTTATTGTGAATAAGGGCTTCCAAAGTCTAAATCATTCTACCTTTTCAAATGTAATATTTAAATAAATGCCCACTCTTCAAGTAAAAGGCAAATACTAAAACTGTAAACAGCAAGACAGTATTATTTCTTCTTCCCTTAAGGAATTTTAATTAGAAGTTGCAGTATTATTTGTACAGAATCTAATCTCCTTATGAATCTGGTGCAGAATGGAAGATGATTACTTTCTTTAACACTATTTTTTTCTCTTCCAAAGTGATAATAATAGTGAAACTGACTTTGGTAAATTCAATTCCCAGGGAAATATTACTGCTAATATTCATATATGCAAAGTAGTAAGAACAGCAAGCTGAATACTTTTTCAAATCAAATCAAAGACTAAGCATTTAAATGCCTCCTAAGAAAAGATTCCTTATTTTAAACTTCTTGCTAAACTTTAACACATTGTTAGGAAGAACATTTCAGAAAATGATGTTTGTTTGACTATTTTTCCTGTTGGCACTGCATTGACCTTTAAATTTGCTTTCATTAAAAATAAATCTTCCCCTTAGCTAGAAACACCAAATTATGTAAACTTTAAACAATGCTTCAGGTGTTTCACATGACAATTATAATATATTTAAAAGGTCCAGTCCAAACATATTTTTTATGTTACCAGTTGTTACCAGCAATTATTGCATACTTTTGCAATATTTTCCTAGGCCACTTTAGCATTACATAGTTTGAACAGCTACTTGCTGATTTATGTTTTTTTAAAAAATACAACCCATTGACTGAGAGAAGTCAATTGGTTGTACGTGCTTTGAAGGTTACCTGGAAAAAAATGCTTTGGGGCCCGTGTAAGTCTGAGGAAAAAGGTGCTATTACTTTAAAAGTTGTATTAATGTTGATAAGTGGATTCATTAAAGCAACATCATTGCTTTTTCAGACTTGCCCAGAAGCCTCAACCATGTTGAGCCACTTTAAAGAAGAGGGATTCAACCTATTCTCCAAAGCACCTGAAGGCAAGACAAGAAGCAATGGTTGGAAACTAATCAAGGAGGGAAGCAACCCAGAACTAAGTCAAAATTTCCTGACAGACAATTTCCTGACAGGTGAAATTTCCTGACAGTTAGACAATTAATCAATGAAACGGCTTTCTTTACAGTTGCGGGTGCTCCGTCACTGTAAGTTTTTAAGAAGAAATTGTCTGAAATGGTATAGGGTCTCTTACTTGAGCATGGGCTTGAACTAAGAGGTCCCTTCCAACTTTGTTATTTTGTTATTCTGCAGAGTGCTGTATGTGTTTGTGTTTGAGGTCCAAAGGTTTTTCTAATAAATCAGTTTTGAAGCACAGACAGCATGATAAATTAGTATCTGCCAGTTGCTGCCATATTTACTTACCCGCTGACCTTCTTTTCCAGGTGGGCCTTGAGGACCTTCTATTCCTGGCATACTCTGTAAATATAGACAGTTTTCAAATGTTACTTCCCTCATTAATATAGCTTAAAGTAGCTCTCATATTCCTAAAATAGTAAGCAAACTTTCATAATTAAAGTTTAATTTCAAGAAGTATTCATACAGGTTCTTATGACTCTGGCAAGCAAATGCTAAAGAACATAGAAAGATCACACTTTAATTTGAAAGATGGTTCACAGCTGTAGATTTGAGCAGTTCTTGCTTGATATTTTTTAAATAAATGCTACAGGTTAAGTTTTGAACTGGATAGACTTGATGAAAGAATGTGTGTCTGTTTTATGAATAAATGGTGTCCTCAATATCGGAGGGTTATTTTGTATATTAATTTTTGCACATGGACATTTCTATATACTCTCCACTATGCTGAATGACGAGAGGGCAGTATTGACTATCCTGATGCCTCAACATGATTGTAACTTTCATCATCTTCAGTCAGCATGACCACTGATCCAGAAACTAGCATGGTTGCTGAGATACACAAAAGCAGAGTACAGATAAAAATGATGAAGAAATTGTCTGGAAAGCAGGTTACCTTTATACTTGGGAAAGCATTTGAAAAGATTTCAGGCTTTGTTAACAGGTATTTCAATCCTAAAAAGGAAACTGCAGTCACAGAAAAAGGGAAGGAATGCTATAGCAAACCAAATTCAAATTCAGATTTATTTATTGCAACCCCGGGGCCATATACAAACAAGATATTGAATAAAATAAATATTGAATAAAATATTGAATAAAATATAATATTCATACACACACACACACACACACACACATAAATGTATGTTAAGAGACAGATGTGTGTAAAAGGAAACCAATAAGTATAATAATGGAATCTAAAAATAATGAATATAATTACTAAAATAAAATAGAATAAAATGATATTTTAAGAAGTTCCAATCCTAAATAATGGTACAGCATATCATAGAAATGATAGCACAGAACTGAGCAATTTAAGAGATTATTTTCGAGTCATTGTCTCAGAGTAGTAGCATTAAATAGAAATCACACTCCCCATTTAAAAATTTCTTTCAGACAGGATATATATAAACAGAAGAATGGGGATCTGTAAGGTAGGGTGAATTCTCTCCAAATTTCTGGGATAAAATAAATGTTAGGACAAGTCTATATAATAGGGAAATGCAGAAGAGATATTAAATCAAAAACTGTAATTATAGGAAAAACTGGAAATCAAGACTTCTATAGACAAGGACACAAGAACTATAGAAACCTATACTCTCAATTAGGAGAGCAAAAGCATCATTGTGCGCCTATCTGCCTATGTAGAAATAAAAGTGTGTGAGTAATTTAGACATGATCTTTGTAAGATGGTTCACCTATAGCAGTGATGGCGAACCTTTTCAGCACTGAGTGGCCAAACTGGAATGCATGAACGTACGCGTACACACGCACCAGAGCGCCAAAAACCCAAAGACCAGCTGGCTGGTGCGCATGCGCATGCCGGAAACCAGGAGAGCAGCTGGTGATGGCACACATGCCCACAGAGAGGGCTCTGTGTGCCACCTCTGGCACCCATACGATAGGTTCGCCATCACGGACATATAATTTGGCTTCAGTCATTTTCAGTTTTTACCTCGCAATATTTATGAGAGAATATGATCTTTGGGATGAAGAGGTATCTTGGTCTCATAGCACTACATGTTGCCGTGGGTAATTTCAAACCAGTAACTTGAGAAATCTCTAGCTGATTTTAATTAAATTCTATTACTTTGGATGACATGGCTTTGAGTTCATGTCTTTATTTGACTTTGTTTTCAAACTTTAGATCGATACAAAAAATGCATGACCCAATTTTTCTTTTCTTAAATCAACTTAGTAAGCTACGTGACATATATTTATGAAGCCAACAAAAACGTGACAAGGGAATCTTTTTATTCATAACTACAGAGCTGTTTTCTGTCTTATTCATAGATACATAATCAAACCATTTTTTTAAAAAAAATATTTCTCTAGAGCCAAGTAAGTTTTGCATATTTTAAAGTAAAAAAATTGAGGTCAACTTCAACTTTGGTATGAGTGATTTATCACTCATACCAAACAAGGCCAGTTCCTTTATCCCTAGAACAACATTTCTCTTTTATCCAAAAGAGAGGTGTGAATTAGTCCCTAAAAAAGTAGATTCTGGTGGTGATAATAGAATGGAGCATTTAAATAAAATGCATAGGTCATACATGATAACTTTCTTACATTAGCATATCTCAAATTCTCAGCTTGACTAACTTGATCTCTTAATTTCAGCTTGGCTTGATTTCAAACTGTACTCATACACTCAGTAATGAATGTCAGGGCATCAATTAATCCCATGTTTGGCTCCGGGACTAATGACCCTGGTTTAGAGGAGATGGATCGTGGCTTATTCCAAGTTGCAATATTCTGATAAAGAAAAACGCGAAGGAAAGTTTCTAATAAAACTCATTTATTTGTTATAAAGAAAATAAAACACCTCACTAACTAAGAAAAGTTAATTGTTACATTTTGGCAAGCGAGATCTCCTGCCGGTCCAGCCGGACCTCTGGCAAGAGAACAAAGGAAAAAAAGTGTGTGAAGCAAGTGAAGGAATGCGGACATGCGTAGTAAAGTACTGATAAGGAACTTGGCAAAGTCCAAAAATAATGAAGCTCAGCTGGGAAATAAAATAACGCAGTGACAATGAAAGTGATAGAAAATTTAAATGAGCTTAAAAGATGCTACAAAAATAAAACTGCCAGATGACCTGTCTTAGCTGTATAGTATAGCTGGATTCAATTAATATTGTAAATATTTTAATAAAGATTATTTACTTCATAGAGTTCCTTCTCTCAATTTTATATTTTTCCCTCCCTGACTTACATGCTTAAGAACATTCTTTATGCTTAGTTCATTAACCATAAACTAGCTACATTATGAAGACATGTAATATGAAATCACAGAATTTAAACTGTCCTCTGGGGTCACACATTTCCTACCTTCCTATCTCAGATTTGGCTAAGGGGAAACTGACAGTGTCTGCTTCTTTTTTTATATCACTAGAAGTTTAGCCTATTGCCCAAACTGTATGGCACAAAAACTGCAATTCACAATGTCCATTCTTTCCATGTGCTGTTTCTCTAGCTATTGTCTACTTATCTACTCACCCACCATCTCCTTCTTTCCTTCTACACATTCCACCATCTCTCCCCCTGCCAAATTTCCAGATTTCCACATTCATCCCTGCTGAGTTCAATATAGCTGGCCTCATTTGCAAATTCCTACTCCATCTTCAGATTCTCTGAATAGCTGCCCCACATTTTTTTTCTCACAATCATAACAATCCTTCACAATCTAGCCACTGGTCTCGCAGAATATTACTGGGCATTTTGGAGCTGCTATTGGGATTCCCTCTCCCTATCTCAGTGTTGTTTTCTGGTTTATCAATGCCAAATATTCCCAAACATGCTAATATTCTGTGTAAATATATTAGATTGTTGAGGGCTCTAAAGAGATTATGGCCAATCTCCACTTCTTAAATTCTCTGGTCATGATAATTAAGCTACTCAATCATTTCAAATTGTGAAATGGGTGGCAAATAAATTTTATAATAATGATTTAAAATGTTAAAAATGACCCAGGACAAGAAAATGTTAAGGCTGAAGACTGTATGAATTTAAGACAAGTTTGAAGATTTTACTACTGAGTCTGACTCCTTCTGCGACCAGCCAGAAACAGAAGCAACAACTATTTGAAAGGCAATCATCTGCTGCTTGTGAATTTTGGGAATCAGCTTCAAAGGGGTGAGGGAACTGAATATTTACCAGATTACAACACCCTTCTGAAGATATGCAAAGCAATTTCCATCTGAGTAATTTCCATCTGAGATAGCAGTGAATTTCCTATCTGTAATGGTATATTAGAATGAGCTTGGGAGACAGGAGGAAGACATTTATCTAGACAATAGTCCAATAAATGATTGAGTATGAAGGAAGAGAGGTGGAGAAAGCATCTCAGAAGGGACACTCCCTAGTTTTCAGCAGAACAAAAGTACGGGGTGAGAAGTACTTTTAAATTTGCCAGATTCTCTTTTTTTTTTTTTTTTATTGCAAAAGTTTTACAATTACATTTTCTCCCCTTTTTTCCCCCCCCTCGACCCGCCCCAAACTTCCCAACCTCCCTAACCCACCCTAACCCACCAATTTGCCAGATTCTCTTAATGTAACCTTACAAATACGATAGCATTAGTACTCAGGGGTAAAGTATCTTATTTAATAAAATAATTATGTTATAATTTGGTAATAAAAGCAACAGACAAACTTTTCTAGGTTTCAGTGAATCAATTACTTTATCTTTTAAGCCATGTTCTACTATTAAAACCCACATTCATATTAGCGGTGCCCTCCCTTATTTACAAAATTTTGTATTCTATCCAGGTGATGTATATTTTAGCAAATAGGAACATGTTATCTGGGCTTGAAGTTAAGCAGGGTCAGGTCTAGTTAGTATTTGAATGGCAGACCTCAAGGTAATACCATTGGCTAGACTTGTGGTAAAAGAACAGTCTAGAAAAGGTACTATTAAACCAGTTACTGTTACCAAGAAAATTCCGTGAATCAGTCCATAAAGTCACCGGTAACTGAATCTGATTAGATTAAGAATTTATTTGTAAATGATCCATTTTCCTTTGCTTCTTTGATCTTTTTCTTCTTTCCAAAAAATCCTTTCAGAAAGGAAAGTCAAGAAAACTGCATAATATGTTTTAATTACTAAATTAGGAAGCACTTGTCTGGAAACACATTACTTTATGTATAACGTGAAGTAATTCTATGTTTTTTAAAAAAATTGTAAATATACTTAAGAAAAAGAAGGGAGGGAGGGAAGGTGGATGGAAATTAGATAAGTTTTATAAAACAGAAAAAATGGGGAAAGTCTACTTTTATACTATAAATTAAATTATAAATTAGAACAAAGTATAATCATAAATTAAATAACCACATATCTCTATGGCCCTTTAAAAACTATTAATAGAGTTAAGTCAGAGATTACAAAAAACAGGAATAAGAATTATTAGTCAAAATATTGAAGAAATAACAAGAATGTCTAACTAATCTGAAAAAAATTCCATCATTTTAACTTTATGAAAACCAGACAGAATCTGGTGTTTTAAGACCTAATTATAAGAGAAAGGCAAACCTGAGTTGTGGTAAAAGTCTATGTACAGAATTAGAGTCCATAATCCAACATAGCACCTTGTTAAAAATATAAGAAGATTTATGGCCTACTTTTAAAATTTTAACAAGATTTGATGTAAAGCATTACTTGAATTAACTATAAGCCATTTCATCTGTGAAAACTTAGGGAGTTTACTTAAATTAATATTCAAATAAATGTGATTACATCATAACCATTTTTGAAGCCTGATAAGTGAATAAACCATTCAGACTTTTTTCTTAGAGAAAAAAAATGTTTAAATTTAATATTATGCAAGATACATTCAATGAAATTAGGTATTATGAGATAAGGTATTATTATTATTATGTGCACTAAGGATATGTACTCAATTTATGTTCAACCGTAGAAAGTACAAAACTCATACAAAGGATAAACAGAGAACATAATGAAGAATATTACTTCAATAACATCTAGAGAATTATAAATCCCTTTCTCTAGATTAGACTTTGATTCTTTTCAATCTTTTTAAGCTTTTGGTGCACTGCTTTGCATTAGATCCAATCCTTCCTTTTGGGATGCATCTAGAAATGATGCTGGGAAACTACCGTCCAACCCTACTTTGTTAAACTATGGTGTTCCACGGGACTTTATCTTGTTTCTATGTTGGTTTACATTTACAAATCTGACCTTTGGGACTGAAGAAAAACCTATTTGGCATGGGTTTGATTTCCTTCATATAGAGCAGATTTCTTGATCCATAGTGGTTATTGGATTCACAGATGATAGTTGTGGCAAAGAGTGTCTTTGTACAACTATGTCTAGTGAGACAATTGGATCCTTCATGAGCTGGTGAGATATATCAGTTGTTATCTATCGCTTGATCATATTCCATCTAAACCATCGTAAATGCTTTACATGTGTCTGACTCATGTAATGTCTAGAAAAAATGTCTAGAAATTGCAGTTGGTGCAAAATGAAGAGGCTAAATTGCTGATGGATAATATAATGCCTGTAGTGAAAGACCTTTACTAGTTGCCAGTTGTCTATCAGACATAATTTAAGACAAGGTATGGCCTTTCATTCTAAGAACCTGCCCTACTCAGATCAGTAAAAGCAGCACTTTAGAAGAGGCCCTTTTTGCCAGAAACTCATCTATCTGGACCGTCTCTCTCTGATTACAGATATGGAATATAAAAGATCAACCAATTGCCATTGATCCATGTTATTGTATTATCAGTGATAGGAAGAGGTGTTTGTGATATTCTAGGGTCACATGTGTTAAAATAATTAAGATGCATTTAGATAATCTGCACTTGCTAGAAGGGTAGGACTAGAGAGTATCATATACTGCTTGATATCAGGCAACAAAAGTATCTTGGGCTAGTTGTGTCTTGAAACTGCATAATGCCACTTGTTAATTGTATTTATATGTAGCAGTAACCACAGGGCATGTCTCGGTCTGAATGACTAACTTCATTCTGTTTGCTTTGTACCAAATGTGTTATCTGATGCTTCCTTTAACCAGGTCTCAAGGAATATGGAACCAGTATTTCAAGTATCTGTTTAGTAAGCACATTTAGGTGCTTTTGCTTGTGACAGACTTAACCCTTGGCTTCTGCTTAAGAATTTGGTGCCATCTGGATGAGTATTTTATAACTCCCCAAAGGGATAGGCCTACAGGAACGTAAAAATGGATGCTCATTTTCCTGGAGAACTAAAAGCTGTGGATCAAATGTCAAGAGGAATAGTTTTCATATACTTTATGAGAGAGATCACCATACCACCTTCCTTCACCTGTCACTCTTGTGACATGACATCCACAGGCTTAAGCTCTGGATACCAGAAAGGAGAGAGAAGCTTAGCCAACTGTATCATTTCAGAGAAAAGCCCCTTACTCCTTCTGCCAATTCAGCACCTTGACAAAACTGTGAAGATAAAGCTGTCATCCCTGAAGTTCAGTCATTGCATTGCTCTTGCAGGATGTGAAAATAACATCAACCATTTTAGTCCATTATGTTATTTTATTAGTATTATGTTATTTTAATATTAGAGAAACAATCTGCGTTATGTGGGAAATTAATGTTTAAAGTCAAGATATTATGCATATTAAGTAAGGAATTACACAATCTTACAGCCATGTTCATGTGTCTCTCTGATTTTTTTTAGGGCAATTCCAAATACTTTTCTTAGAAAAAAAATGTCCATTGAAACCTTTTTCAATATTTCTCCATGCCCAAATAAAGAATAGACAAAGCCAACTCTTATCACATTTCCAGGACCATTAGTTAAAGTTTAATTGACTTATTAGGATTGCTAAGTGACAATAAAAACAAAGTTTTCTCCCAACTGCCCAAAATGTAATAGTCACTTCTTATTGGACCTCAGTTTTCAAAACTATGACTTAATGGAGGCAGGTTTCAAGCCCAGTGTTTGAGAAGCAATTCGGGAGTGAATGTAGGTTCCAATAACTAAAATGAAATTTAAATAAGGATATTGCCAGACATCTGATAGCCCTTTGCAATTAGGCTACAATTGAGCAAGGACTGCTAGACTCCAATGTCAGTTTTCCATCTCATATTACATCTGTCATACCCCCAATAATTTTTCTCTACTCCAAAAGCACTGAGAGATACATTTGGCTGCTCTGGGAAATGCAGCATAGGGGATTGATTTTCTAGATCTTTGCAGGAGTGTCCATTCTCCATGTGACTAATTTTAACGCCATCGGGAAAATGATCATCTACTTCCGCTAAACAAAAGGCAATTCAGTGTCCTTTTGAACACATTACTGCATATGAAAAATGATAAACAGAGTGACATATTCTTTTTACCTTGTTTTGCAAGGCTTTGCATGAACCTATGTCACACAGTGAGATAGTCAGAATATTTTTGAAGAGAATGAAAGTAGACTGTGTTCAGCTGAAAAAAAAAATCTAATATTCCTCTCACAAATTGTATAGGTTGCTAAATGTATATTTTGTGCAACTGAGGAAGTATGAATTTACCTAATTTAGATAGGTAAATTATCAATGGAAAAAAATCACCATCATATATACAAGCCAACATTTGAAAGATTCCTTCATTGTTTTCAAATTAAGTACTTACTGCAAGGGCAGCAGGTCCTGGAGGTCCCATATCACCCTATAATATTAGGAGGGAAGCAAAAAGTAACAATTGTATTAGTGCAATTTTTCAAAATGCCACTTCACTTAAAATACTTAACATCTATGGTCCACTCAGCTTCATTTGAACTACTTAATTCAATACATATAGTCCCTATTCAATTTATTTTAGAGAAATATGATGAGAAAATTAAATTGCTGAACAACTCAAGGTCAGCAACCATCGTCTGAGGGAGATTCAGGCTTATCCCTGGGTAGCTCATTTTTCATGATATTTTGGTTAAAAATTCAAGGGTTGGCTTATCTGCAGATAGGTTTATACCTGAGTATATGTGATAAGTCTGTTCAGTCCCTTTTCTGCATTAATTTCTGTAACTGTTTCTAAAATGTCTGTCATAAAACTTGCATGTCTTCTACAATATTTTTGTACACTTTTTCATCACATCCTTCTATCTGAAGGTATTTCCCTCTAATTTGTACATTTTTTTGCAAGTAAATTTCATAATGCTTTATTGAACCCACTTGGTAAACTGTATGTTTTATACATTGTGTGTGTGTTTGTGTCAGACTACATTTGTAAATTCAGAGAAGTGAGTCTGTCATCAAGGAACAATGCCTCTGCTCAAGGGTACTGCTGGGATACCCCCCAAACAAACAAAAAAACAAATCTCCCCTCATCTCCCGGATGGAGATGAGGGGAGGGGAAGAAGTAGTTGCAGAAGAGCAAAAGAGACAGTTATCCTGCTTAGGTTAAACTCAGCAAGTAACATTTTCCAAGGAGTTGTTAATATTCAATGGCATTTACACTAGAGCACTGGATGCAGCCCCTTAGTATTTCTTCTTTGTTCTTTTATTGTCAGCAATTTCTCCTCTTCTTTTCATTACTCAGGTCTTTAATTTTCAGCTATCAATTCAATATATGTGTTCGCATGTGGACACATCTGCATACCTTTTCTCCCTTTGCACCAGTTATTCCACAATCACCAACATCACCTTTTAAGCCCTATGGAAGAAAGAAAAAAAGATAAGAAACCATGTTTCTTATCAACAATTTAATATATGTATTAAATTCTGTAAGTAAGAAGTATAGTGCTTAAGCTCCTAGACTAGAAATTAGGAGACCATGAGTTCTAGTTTTGCCTTAGGCATGAAGTCAACTAAGTTATCTTTGGACAATCCCTTTCTCAGCCCAAAGGAGAAGCAAGGACAAGCCACTTCCAAAAAGTTTAGTTCAGGCAGTTGCCAGGAATCAACAGTGACTTGAAGGTGCATGCGCTTGTCTGTGTGCACATGTGCACACATGCGCGCGCGTGCACACACACACGCACACACACACACACACACACACAGCCTTTTTCAAATCAATTTCAACTCTTTTTGGCATCATGGATATGTTTTCTTGGCAACAAAGAGTGGTTTGCTGAAACTAACATTCAGTTCTTAAAAGTAGACTCATTAAATTTGTCACCCATCTAAAGGTTTCCCTAAAATTATTACTTGGTTTTCATGACAAATTTAATTGAGAAAAAAATTGATGTTAAGATGATAAGCAACATTGCAGGCCAGGAACTTTGAATCAGAAAGTGTTCAAAATACTCATTATTGGACAACTTCACTTTTTACAAAAATTAATTAATTCACCATTTAGAAGAAATAGTTACAGTACATTAGCATTTAAGTAGCCATTTCATATTAAATGATGGATTTTGATAAACTTGATTTCACATTTATAAGCAATCAAAGAGTTAAATCTAAAGCAATATTTGTTTTGTCTGAAGAAGACAGACCAGGCAAAGAGAAATGAGTAGGAAAAAAAAATCTGCCTTAATGCCCATGCTTGAATAGCATAAATACAAATTACTCTATTCAGATTTCTGAATGGATTCAGATTTCCGACTTTTTTGTGGACTATAAACAAAAATGGTTATGAGATTTCAGAAAGCAAATGGAATATGTATATAAACATACATATTTATCATGTTATTCCCTTTCAGGATGTGCAGTGTTATGCAGTGGGCATGAAAGAAGTAAAGAAATAAAAGAAAGTAGTTGAAACTACTTAATACCAGCACCATTCATATAGTTCTCCATACTTTTCTATCTTTGCAAAACATCCTTGCTTTCTCCACATCCTTATGCTTCTTTGTTTTTTACATAGATCATTTCTCTCATTCTGAGGTTCACATCAATTTCATTCCATCACTATTCTTGGACTGCTTCTTTCTCTCAACCCATTCACATTTTCTTCATAGATTTGTTAAGCAATTCATTTGGTATGATTAATTCAATGTTTGTACCCAATCCACATTTACTCCACGCCCTTTCCTTCTTGACATGATTTCTTCTTCTTTTACTATACTTCTTTAAAAATATTCCCACCCCATTCATTTTATTTTTATGTTTCTTTTGTGTTTCTCCTTACATAAAATCGACTCTCACTTCTATATACACAAATAGACAAAAGTAAGCCATTATGCACAGCCAGTTTTACTTCTCTGAACATATTCCTTCTTTGCAAGAAACTATCTACTACCTTTCTACCTACATTTCCTCATCTCAAAATTTCTCCATTCATTCAGAGTATATGACAAACAGTGCTAAATAATCATGGGGGGCAGTCAGCATTGCTTTCGAAGTGCTTATTATTGTATTGTATTGTATTGTATTGTATTGTATTGTATTGTATTGTATTGTATTGTATTGTATTTTTTTACTTCACTTCACTTCACTTCACATATGTATTTATATCCTGACTTTATTATTTTTACAAATAACTCAAGGCAGTGATCATATCCAATACATCTTCCTCCTATTTTTTCCACAATAAGAACCCTGTGAGTTGAGTTGAGAGAGTGTGACTAGCCCAAGATTATCCAACTGGATTTCATGGCTAAAGTGGGATTAGAATTCACAATCTCCCACTTTCTAGCCTGGTGCTTTAACCACTTGACCAAGCATTTTATGTAATTTTTTCTGGGATTACATTTTTTTGGTCTGTGGACATAACAATTTAATGAAAATTCTTTATCTTTAGAACTAGAAAGCAGTTATTTCTTCATTAGGATTTTATGTACAATCATCCTTTACCTTGTGATTATTCACAAAGAAATTAAATAAAACATACATATCAATTTACATTCCTTCCAGCTATGCCATCTATTCCCTTTCCCCATTTTTCACCCTAAAAGGAAAGCAAGCAAACAAACACCAATTAACATATGTGCTTAGAGAAAATATCTTCCTGTGTAATTCCAGTTTCCCCCCTTTGTCAACATTTTATACAACCCACTAAGTATCAGGTTTATGAAAAGGGCAAATTTATAAAACACCAATAGTAGTGATTTCTAAATATTTCAGACTGATGTACACAAATGTGGAATCCTAGCTTTCATTTTGAACCACCCGATGACTTGTATGTGAGAAAAATCAAAGGAAAATGAGAACAATATGCTAGGGAAAGAAAGAGAATAATTGGGGGGGGGGGGAAATCAGAGAACAACGAAAGAAGAACCGTTAGAAGCTCTATGTGTCCAATAAATATTGTGCATTTTCCTTCCTTTGTTTCATTAATTCTTCAAATAAATCCAGCCTCTCCTTTACTTTTTCTATATATAATTCATAGTTTAAAGATCAAAGTGAAACATCTTTCCATAATTTATTATTGAATTCCTATATTGTTGTGTAGTAAGAAATAATATAAACAATACAGCTTTCTCACAAAAGATTTCTTTTTCCTTCCTATTTCCTATGCTGTACAAGTCACCCCATTTATTAATCGCACCAAGAATATGCACTTTTACATTCAATTCTCATATTTCATATCACTTGTAATGCTGGTCTAAGCCACTGAGTCTTCCCAAAGTCTACAAACAGGGAGAAAAAAACATCTGCTGACAACCTGATTATGACTAACAGATGGACTACTTGTCACTTCCAGGACTAAATTCTATTATAAAATTAGCATTTTCAAGATTATCAATTTACAGCTCTGTATTAATTGGAACCACATTACTGTAATACTCAATATTTCCCCCCAGATGTTTAAATTACTGAGCTGAAGACACAAGCCTTTCAACTTTTGTTCTGGTTTATAGACAGAACTCCAATATGTAGGCATTCCAGCTTGGAGGATTCTTTGGATGGAATTCATGCAATTTGGAAACATGTTCTCCCATTAATAAAATAGAAGTAAATCTTGAAAATAAAATATTAAGATGGACAGTGTTTTCTTTCCGCTTTATATAAGCAAAATACCAGGGAACGGGCAGACATACAGGTCTTTGAAAGTGGATGATACAATCAGTCTCCTAGAGAAAACAAGTTGAAGATGTTCTTATAGGTTCATACTGTAGGGTCAATATTTAATCTTATCTATACTTTGATTTTTTATTTGATTTTTCTCTAGCTGGAAAAGATTGAGACAGAAGAGAACTAGCTCATTCCCTTTTCTTTTTATAGGTAGTGAACAGCCAATTTTTTTTCTGTCAGCAGATGACAAATGGAATTACTTTCGTAGAATGCATTTTTAAGACATCTATACTTTCTGGTGCTTTAGTAGAGTGATGCTATTTTTTTTTTTTCTTAAAAGAGGCCAGCATGTACCATGCAGTCAGGGATTACAACCATGTCAACTAGGCGGCAGACTAGAAAGTGAATTCAGTTCAGTTCTAACTTCATAGCTTCAATTTCATTCCATAACAGATTTACTACTACTCTGCCTCTCAGTTCATATTCTTCACTTGAATATTCGTTACATTTTTATCTCAAGCTTGGTCAGGGTGGGGTTGGGGAGCAGTTTTCTCCCGGTGGGAGGAAAGCACATCTTCAGGAATGTGTGGGTGAGTTCTTAGATGTGTAACAACATCTAAGTCCAGTGGTTAGAGAGATAATAAAATACACTGAGGAAATGGCTTTATAGGCAGGTAAATAGTGTTATTCCAAACATTTGTTGAAAGTGTCATAAAGACTGCTGTAAGCATAATTTATTCATCTTTTATTGTCATTTTCCCCCAAAGAAGTACATTCTTGCAGATATTTAGCTAATATACTGGACTTTTTAAACATTAAAGTCCTATGTTGACACAACTAATAACATTAGGGTTTGTTTCCAAATAAACATGAAATAAGCTTAGCCTATGCTTTTTTCAAACAGAAGTAAAATCTTTTTAATCATTCCTTTTGATTTAAACTGAAACCCCCGTAGGCATTTCTGAGAGCAAAGGAGTTTACTATATGCTAGTTTTCTTTCTCTATTTTCTTTCAATTTTTATTTTCTCAAAATTTATGGATCCTGTTATTCAGGAGTGGAAAATCAATAACTCTGCTTTAAGAGTATTGTGCAGGAAGTCATGTTCTTTGCTAGAAGTACAATCATGGATTTCATATAGATTGAATTATTTCTCCAGAATATTTAAACCTGGATGTTCACTTTTCCACATCACTCTTATATTCTAGCATTTTAAAATCCATTTTCAGTTCCACAACATCTTTTTCCATATCACTTTATAATCTAACATTTTAAAAACTCCAAATCCACAATCAGATCAGTCTTTATTTTATCCAATAAAATCTATTGTTCTTCTATATCCTTTGCTATTTTATCACACAAACTTGTAAGTAACTTCTGAGTAAAATTGTTCCCAAGCAGTCTTAATTTCTTTTATAGTTAAATAGTATTGCTCCATTGTGTTAATGGGTCTGCTCTCCTTTAAGAATAATCCTTTGTTCTCTCTGGTTCCCTGTAATTAGACTTCAAAGTTTCCTCTTATCATCTGCTTATTTTCCAATCAAAAAGGCTTTCCCACAGGAGGATTTTTTTTCAGTATCAAATATTTTATATATTGTTTTAGAAATTTTAAACACCCCAAAGGAAATATTTTTTTCAAATCCATCCATCCCCTTAATTTTCCTAAATCAACATTCCAGATCCAATTTTTCTGTTTTCCAAACTTTAATACTTTTCTTGTTAAATTTACTTAGAGATTCTAATGGTGGAAGAAAATTCTCCCAGTGTAATGCAACTTATCTTTCAGAAAGTTCTTAACCCAAAAAAGTCAATAATAAGCAACTTCCTAAAGTAACCAAATGTCAGAAGAGGTTTGGGGCAGTTTGGGAACTTAGTCATGCAAGTGATTCAGACCACAGCCAGACATTATTCTTCTACATAACTAACATGGTAGGCATTTTCTGAAAGTGAAATGGGGTGGGGATAGGGCAAGGACAGATATAACATCATGAAAGACAAAAAAATGTTAAAATTGTTTTTCAGGGATAGTCTCAAAATAAAGTTAAGAATTGGGTCTCAAAACCCTGGTGCAATGTTTCTCAACTCGGCAACTTGAAAAGTGTGGACTCCAACCCCCATAATTCCTCAATCAACATGAGGCATGATCTGTATGCATGAGAATATACAATGAACAAGAGAATTAAGGATATAAACCTACAAAATGTTTTATAGATGGCATCTAGATCCTAAAAAATTGTCGTGTATGTACCCTAATGTCCAGCCTAAATGTTGGAGATGTGATTGCCTAGACGCTACATATTATCATGTTTGGTGGACCTGTAAGAAAGTTAAGGCTTTTTGGATAAAAATTTGGTGGGTTATGCAGAACGTTTTGAAGAAAAAAATTCAATTTTCTGCACAAGTGTTTTTATTGGGTATAGTTAAGGGTTTTACACTGGGTGAAACAAAATTGATATTGTACATGATAACTGCAGCAAGATTGTTGATAGGTAAATACTGGAAAAATGAAGCGCTGCCTACGATTGAGGAATGGACTCTGAAGATGGCCAGTTTTGCAGAGATGGCGAAGATTTCAGCATATTTAAAAGATTGTTCTCAAGAGACTTATGAATGGGAATGGAAGAAGTGGATAGATTATGTTCAGCACAAATATCAAACTAGGAAGTATCAAATAGCCTTTATTTAAAAATGTTATAGCAAGATAGTAATATTTTAGGGTTGAGAATAAAAATTTGTTAGAAAATGTTATATTAAGATAGAAATTTTTTAAGGTTGAGGATGAAAATTTGTTAGAAAATGTTATATTATGATAGAAATATTTTTAAGGTAATCAGGAGAAAAATTTATTTGAAAACGTTATATTAAGATAGAAAGAGGTTAAGGTAATGAAGATGAAAAATTGTAAGGGGGAGGGAGGGGTTTAAGTCTTATATATAAAGGAGGGTTTTTTCCTTTTATCTGATATGAGTATATTAGGAAGTCCGGGGGGGAGGGGAGGGTTAAGGTGGGTTAGGGAGGTTGGGAAGTTTGGGGGGGGTAGCGGGGGGGGGGGAAAAAGGGGTGAAAATGTAATTGTAAAACTTTTGCAATAAAAAAAAAAAAAAAAAAAAGAGAATTAAGGATATAAACAAATAAATGGAATGGAAGAAAAAGCAGACAAAAGCCTAAATAAATAATTGCCTATCTCATTAATTTTTTTAAAAAAATTCTCGAAGCTGGCCTGAAAGTGAAAAACAATCCATAATTGTTTGAAAAGAGTTACTTGGCTAGTTGCTATATATATATCCAATTATTATTAGCAAACTCATAACATATGTCTTTTTTGGTAAATCTTAAAATAAAATATGATTGGCTCCCACAACCCAATGAAAATATCAATTATTACATTTTTAAGCAGTCTTATTATTAGTCACCATATGCCTTGTAATTAAAGTATGTGTCATTCACTCACTCAGGGCTGGAATTTGTAAACAAAATAACAAGAGATGGATATCAAATAAAGTTGAAAATTATTACACAACATCAAGCAAAATCAATTTGCAAAAGTCAATATAATTTACCTTTTCTCCCACTTCACCTTTGTTCCCTTTCAAGCCATGTTCACCCTACATTTGAGAGAAATATAAAAAGTCATTATTGTTTTTAAGTTGCTATACAGTATTTAACTGAAAGTTCTGCTTAAATATTGTTTTTAAACAATGACCAAATATACTTTTAATTCACAAAAAAAGAGATAGACTTCTTTCTATCTCTTATTTTTATTATCTTCATCTGGAAAAATGCTACAGTTATACACTTTTTGCATCATTAAAACAGAATATTTTTTAAAAAAATTGATTTATATGCCGCCCTTCTCCAGAGACTCAGGGCGGCTTACAATGCGCTAAGCAATAACCTTCATCCTTTTGTATATTTATACAAAGTCAGCTTATTGCCCCCACAACTGGGTCCTCAATTTACCTACCTTAGAAAGGATGGATCACTTTGAACAGAAAAAAAAATCAGTTTCACAGAAAATTCCCACTATATTTTGACAACAGAAAGTTTTCCCTTAGTAGATTGATTTGTACTTAGCATTTTTCAACATGCAACAAAAATTGTATTTTTATCTTCAGAACTTCCTACAACATTATATTTTGAGAGAGTCCTTACCAACATATATTTTACTGAGGTACCTGTTGGTCCTAATAATCTTTAGGAGTTCACCACTGCACTGAACATATTCTTTTTGTTTTATCAAAATAATTTCATACAAATGGAAAGTATAAAAACATGATTGAACATGACTGATCACTGTTGTGGTATTCATACTGACAACACCATTGCAGTAGATAAACATTAAATGCCATTTCTATCAGCATATATTTTATAAGTAACAGAATAGCTGAGTTTTTGGATTTCTACTTTATGCTTGAAATTTGGTAAAGTGTGCATCCAAGTTATGTTTTCTATACAAAGCATTCATTATTCCAGATAAAAGAACTGCTTTTCTAAGAACTAATGGCTTACAAAATGAAAACTGCAGCTAACTGATAAAAGTTAAATAAGTATTTAAAAAATTAGTAAGCATTCAATAAAAATGTATACATGTTGTGTAAAGTTTCTTTGAACCACCATTGGTAAAATTATTAATTCTACGAAAACACACACGTTACTTTTAGATCAGCTTTCTACAATTGTTGGGTTATAAATTCTCCACTTTCTGGTAAGAATGTTGGCAATATTGGAATTCTGGAAGTCAAGGTTCAATGTACTGGAAGGCAGCAGACTTGCAAAGAGAATAACAAAGACTGCTAACAAATAAGTTATTTTTATACTCTTCCTCTTAACAGATTTATTATAGTAAAAATAAATACAGGGAAAACAAGGATGATTTCCAATGGAAGATGATTCTATTGGGCACTTATATTCTAGGAATAAGATGTAGAAATATCCAACCAGAAATATACCCTCTAAATTGAAAGAGCTTCCATACTACAGTCCAATAGCATTTCATTATTTTCTTTCTCAGTAATTTTTCAGCAGAAAAAGAGAGAAAAGGAGTTATGGAAAAACACACAAGGATTCTCAATGGAAGATAGCAGAACTGTGTCCTCTGTAAAATTCTGTGAGGGAGGCAGAGAAATTTTACAATAAAAATCTCACCTGGAAGGCTATGCTGTCTTACTGATGTTATCACAACAAATAGAAACCTTTCTTTCTCTGGGATATTAAGATGGATATTTTAACTTGAATGTATACAACTTCTACAAATAACAGAATGAAAAGTTATCTCTTATTGACATTTGGACTACTGTAACTTGTTCATTAATATAAATAATTGCACAATAATTATAAACTTTTACTTGACAAAGCAGCAATATTAAATATGCTTTTACTTTTACAACCATATTTAAAAGATTAGAGTCAAACAATTAAGGCCATATTTTCTATAGAATATGTAATTGGATTAGTTATGAGCTTATTTATCTACTTATGATATCTAATCTTTCCATTAAGGAGAGAAGGATGATATAAATGATAGATTTGATAAGATAAAATAAGGTAAATAAAAATCTTATTTTACTATTACTATGAATTTTTAATTAGCCTGAAACACAGGGACTTTAGTAAGACAACTGAACAGATTTAATGGCCAATTTTTACTCTGCTTACTCGTTTTCTATGTGCTACATAAAAATGTGAAGGAAATGGAAGGAAGAAATAAGAATGGAATCTCTTCAAAGGCTATAAATTGTCTCCACAGGAACAGTACCCTTCCTGATAGCTATATCAATGAGTAGTATTAACATAGCTTGCTCCTATATTATAGCAGATGATGCTATTTAAATAATTTTTTTCCAAATCTTTTTAATAAAACTGTGATATTGAAGATGGTAAAGATTTTGTTCATTGTGGATAAATCAAGTATTGCCTGATTTATTAAACTTTAATGCTAAAATTTGGCCAGTAATCTTGGCATGAAATTACAAATTATTGATCCTGTAAAAACTACTTTCATATAGGCAGTGCCAGGCTTGGGTAGTATTAGATTACCAAAAGTCATCTGAGATATACATTCATATAAACTAGAATTGGCAGAGGTGGCTGGAGTTAGAAGAGGCTTTCAGTTTGATGCCATGCAAATTGCTATAGAACATTTGGCCAAATATGGATTTCCTCCTTTTTTTAATTGGATTAGAATTTGATATTCTAAACCTTCAGCCAAAGTTATTAGAAATTAAACGATTGGAACTCATCCAGGATACAATTTATCTTATGTTATATTTAATTTGAATTTGGACCTTTGGTTTATCTTAGCAGGCAATCAGAATAGATTTTGAGCAAAAAACTAGTGGGAATTGAATCACTTTTTATTACATAGTAACAATGTTACACCATCAAAAATCTGTCTCTCTTTCACATCCAAATAAATCAAGAGATGAGGGTAGATTGTGCACCATCACTTGCATGTTTATTGGAGAGAAGCCTTATCCAGAATATTGATTTCAAAAAGCATTTATGGAACAGGTCACCAATAAATTTTATTCTCTGTTCATAGATAAATTTGTAGCAGTCGAATCTGGCTAGCTACATTTCTGGCATTTAACCAGCAAAAATATAACTATAAAAATCTCTCTGCTATCTGCTTGAAATACACCCCATGTTTGTGCACTTGAAACTATTTTACACTCCATTGCTGGATATAGATTTCAGTGGTCTCCCCAAAATATAGCATCACAGCAAAATTGAGGACAAAAGCTGCTCTTTTGCCCTGCAGCCTAAAGTGAAAGAAGGGAAGTTCTGGATATTAGAGAACATTTGTTATGTTAAATGTTTGTTCTTCCTTAAGTCCTGTCATGCTGCCTCACTGCAGTGGAGGTAGGTGTTCCTGGAAAGGATTATGAAGAACATTGAACATGGCAACTCCCAGCACAGTTACTCAATATGTGAAGTTCATCCCAGTTGCTCAGTTAAACCAAGCATGCACCTGTATCAGAGGGCAGTGATGGTGAATGAGGATGATCACTTTAATGACAAAGAAACCCCGATGCCAAAGCATTATTTCATAATGCACGGGAGAAGATATTAGTAAATCACTCCTGAATTTAACCAAGAAAAGCACATGGGTGGACAGGTATTGGTTCATGATGTAGTACTGAATGATGGGCCCTCTAGCTACAGAGTTGGAATCATGCAGGCAGAGGCTTTTTCTATGATAGTTTATGGAAACAAAATCTGGATTTGACAGAGTGGAATGGAAGTGATGAGGCTTTTGAACTTTGGTATTGGAAAATATTCCTGAGAATATGATAGACAACCAAGAAAAGAAATAAATCAACTTACAGTTCTCACTTGAGTCACAAATGTTTTTCCCCAGCAATTTTGATTTTCCTTTTTTTTAATGATTGTGACATTGTTTTAATTACTGACTGTATGCTGCCCAGAGGCATATTCAATGAAATGGGTAGCCACATAAATTTGTAGAATGAATGAATGAATGAGCTCATCTTATCATATTTTGGACACATTATGTGAAGAACTCTTGAGGACTGATAATGCTGGGGGAAATAGATAGAAAGGAAAAAAGAGAACAACCAAAAGAAAGGTGAATGGACTTGATTATGTTGTGATGGATGCACTGTTGGACAATCTAAAGGGCCAAGTCAGGAATAGATCATTCTAAAGAAGATTTATCTGTGGAGTTACTATGAGTTGACACCAACCTGGTGGTACATAATTATAAAAATCATGAATGTATTTGTATTTTCTTCTGAGTATTTGATAATTATTTATTTTTTATTTTATTTTTGAACTTGTATACCGCCCTTCTCCCTGAGGACTCAGGGCGGTGAACAGGCAAATAAAAACATCAAATACAAATATTAAAATACAGTTAAAAATATGTATAAATTTGGCCCCATTAATTAAAACAATAAACAAAAACAAAAAAACAATTAAAAACATTTAAAAAGAGTTAGGTCAGCCCGGCTTGTTGGAAAAAGAAGGTTTTAAGGGCACGGCGGAAGGCACTGAGGTCCTGGATTCTCCTTATCTCTGGGGGCAGCTGATTCCAGAGGGTAGGTGCCCCCACAGAGAAGGCCCTCCCCCTGGGGGTCACCAGCCTACATTGTTTGGCTGATGGCACCCCGAGGAGGCCCTCTCTGTGGGAGCGCACGGGTCGATGGGAGGTCGTCGGTGGCAGCAGGCAGTCTCGAAGATAGCTAGGCCCTATGCCATGGAGCGCTTTAAAGGTGAGAACCAACACCTTGAAGCGCACCCGGAAGACCACCGGGAGCCAGTGCAGCTCGCGCAGGAGCGGTGTTACATGGGAGCGCCATGCTGCTCCCGTCACTACCCGCGCTGCTGCGTTCTGGACCAGTTGGAGCCTCCGGGTGCTCTTCAAGGGGAGCCCCATGTAGAGAGCGTTACAGTAGTCAAGGCGAGAGGTCACGAGGGCGTGAGTGACTGTGCACAAGGAATCCCAATCAAGAAAGGGCCGCAACTGGCGGATCAGGCGAACCTGATAAAAGGTCCCCCTGGTTACAGCCGTCAGATGTTCCTCCAAAGACAGCTGCGTATCCAGGAGGACGCCCAGATTGTGAGCCCTCTCTGTGGGGGCCAAAGACTCGCCCCCAATAGTCAGTGATGGAGTCAACTGACTATATCGGGATGCCGGGAACCACAGCCACTCAGTCTTGGAAGGGTTGAGCTTGAGTCTGTTCCTCCCCATCCAGATCCGTACAGCCTCCAGGCACTGGGACATCACTTCAAGGGCATCGTTGGGGTGGCCTGGGGTGGAAATGTACAGCTGAGTGTCATCAGCGTACTGATGGTATCTCACCCCAAAGCCATGGATGATCTCGCTCAGCGGCTTCACATAAATGTTGAACAGGAGGGGCGAGAGGACCAACCCCTGAGGTACTCCACATATAAGAGGCCTCGAGGTCGACCTCTGCCCCCCTGCCAACACGAACTGCGACCGGTCGGAGAGAAAGGAGGAGAACCACCGTAACACGGTGCCCCCCATCCCCAACTCTTCCAACCGGTGCAGCATGATATCATGGTCGATGGTATCAAAAGCCGCTGAGAGGTCTAACAGGACCAGAACAGAGGAACAACCCCTGTCCCGAGCCCTCCAGAGATCATCGACCAACGCGACCAATGCCGTTTCCATGCTGTGCCCAGGCCTGAAACCAGACTGGAACGGATCCAGATAGGATGTTTCCTCCAGGAATTGCGGAAACTGTCGCGCGACCACACTCTCAACAACCTTCGCCAGAAAGCGAAGGTTGGAGACAGGACGATAGTTAGCCAATATTGCCGGATCCAGGGACGGCTTCTTGAGGAGAGGCCTCACCACCGCCTCTTTCAAGGCCGCGGGGAAGTGACCCTCACTCAACGAAGCATTGATAACACTCTGGAGCCAGCCTCGTGTAACCTCCCGGGAGGCCAGTACCAACCAGGAGGGACACGGGTCCAATAAACATGTGGCCGCACTAAGTCTCCCCAAAATCCTGTCCACATCATCGGGAGTCACAGCGTCAAACTCCTCCCAGATAACATTCTCAAGACTATTCCTCGTCACCCTGCCCTGATCTACCCAGTCAGAGTCCAAGTCCCCCCGGATCTGAGCGATTTTGTCATACAGGTATTGTCCGAAATCCTCCGCCCTGCCTTCCAAGGGATCCTCCCGCACTCCCAGGTGGAGCAGGGAGCGGGTTACCCTGAGCAGGACTGCCGGACGATTCCCTGATGACGCAATAGAGGCGGAAAAGTAATTGAACTTTGCCGTCTTTATCACCACTAGGTAGGTCTTAATATGCGACCTTACCAGTGTTCGGTCAGATTCAGCGCGACTGGCCCTCCAACCGCTCTCTAGGCGTCTTTTTCGGCGTTTCATCTCCCTCAGCTCCTCGGTGAACCAAGGAGCCGTAAGGGATCGACACCGGGTCAGAGGCCGCAAAGGCACGACTCGATCCAAGGCCCCACCAGCCGCCCGATCCCAGGCAGCTACTAGGTCCTCGGCCGAGTCGTGTGCCAGATCATCGGGAATTGGCCCAAGCTCCGTCTGGAACCTATCAGGATCCATCAGGTGCCTGGGGCGGACCCATCTAATTGGGTCCGCCTCCCTGCGGCGGGGTGTAGCGGTACAAAGGTCCAGACGAAGGAGTGAGTGATCTGACCATGACAAGGGTTCCATGTCTATATCCCCTATAACAAGATCACTCAACCACTGGCCAGAGATGAAAATCAAGTCTAGAGTGTGTCCCCCCCCCGTGAGTGGGGCCATGAACTAACTGGGTCAGGTCCATGGCCGTCATGGAAGCCATGAACTCCCGAGCCATCCCAGACGTTTTACCAACGGATGGCAAGTTGAAATCACCCATGACCACAAGCCTGGGTGTATCAACTGCCACCGTGGCTATCATGTCGAGTAGCTCAGGCAGGGCTGCTGCCACGCGGCAGGGAGCCAGGTACGCAAGCAGCAAGCCCATCTGAACCCCAAGACCCCATCTCACGAAGAGGGATTCACATCCAGCAATCTGAGGCACAGTGATCTCCCTCGAACCAAGACCTTCTTTAATAATAACCGCCACCCCCCCCGCCCCTCCCCTGGGCTCTCGGTTGATGGTATGCTCTGAAACCTGGTGGGCACATCTCGACCAGAGGGACTCCTCCCTCCGGTCCCAACCAGGTCTCCGTAATACCGGCCAGGTCCGCTCCCCCCTCCTGGATAAGATCGTGGATGAGGGGGGCCTTATTTACCACAGACCTAGCGTTGCACAGCATCAACCACAGGCCCAGGTCCCGAGTATCTGAGCCACCTAGTATCCGAGGGGAGCTTTGGGGGCCGGGGCGCGCAATTGCTCTCAAACAGCAAGTGCGCGTCCCCAACACATGATATGGCCCCTGATCCCGCCATATCTGCCCCTCCCAGCCACCGTGCTGATGGTATTACCCTCATTGGGATAGCCCTCCGCCCCCTCCCCATTCCCTCGTCCAGTGTCCTCCAAACCGTTACCCTGTGCCGGGCTCGGCTCTGACCTTGGTGGATTAACCCCCCCATCCCCTTTGGTCATCCTCCCGGTTCCCCTTAAAAATTTATTAAAAACCCTAATTAAAAAATCCCTTAATCCCCGCTTTGAAACATGCCACCTCTCGGGGCTCCAAAGCCCGTCCTTAATGAGTGATAATGTTAAATAGCATGTATTTCCTATATAAAAACTTGTGGTAAAAAGGAAAGTTGTCTGCTATTCTGACAGCCAAACGCAAACTATGCACCCAAAGGTTATATATGTACCTTTTCACCAGAAGTACCAGGAATACCAGGAACACCAATTAAACCATTTTCTCCCTAAAACAAATTGTAAACTGCATCAACTCTTATTTGTTGGTCATTAAAAGAAGTATTACATTATGAATAAATACAATAACTGTCACAATAACAAAATGTTACAATTTCTTATTATTATGGACTATTAATATTTTTAACTAAGAAAACTGTAATGCTAAGTAAGGTTAATCATCTTCATATTTGCCAAATATATAAAATATTTTATCTGTTTATGACAGAATTTGGCCTGTTTTTCAAGACAAGCAATTCTGAATAAGAATTTGATAACTAATACATAATGTAGCATCTATAACATTCAGTATTTGAATTACTCAGCTTGCATTTCAGGACATTTAACGATGTTTGTCCACTAAGTGAATCATATGTAGAGATGTTGAAAATACAATGCAGGGCTTGTCATGTGACTTTACAGGTGTCCTGATGAGGATGCCTTCCATTTTTAATTCTCTGGTGTTTTTCCACTGCTTATACTGTCATTTTTCTTACTACAGTAAATCTCTTATGGAAGATAAAACAGAATACTTCACAATAACTAGCACTAGCTGCTATTCATAACCCCCTCCTATCTTAACAACTGAGATTTATTTATTTCTATAATCTTCTTTAGGAAACAAAGCCATATGGTGAGGATTAGGAGTTAAAGTTCTTCCTGCAGCCTTCCCTGTCCTTTACTTTCCAGCAGAATATCAAAGACACAAGGTACATGGTACCTCCAGGACAGAGAAGAAACATGAACTTCTATCACTATTGGAAGCTTGGAGAATAGTGTAAACATCATAAACCAAATATCATAAATATTGAAACATCAAATAAATGATTTAAATCTTTTGCCCACTGTGATGTTTGAAACTGTTTAGAACCACTATCTGTCTAATTTGGGAATAATTTCATATAAAAGAATGATTTACTTCTTGAAGATCAGATGAAGATGCACTCACTGAATTCTAAACAACTTTCATAGGCTTCTATTATTAGGCCAACTGACATCTCATCTAGGATGAAAAAAATCCTCAATTCTGTAGCAATGCATAGAGCAGACTTTTGTAACCTAGATATTTTCCTGTTGTGTGGACTTCAACTAGATTTTTTAACTCCAGCTGCTTGGAGAGTTCTAGGAATTGATGTCTACATATCAGACAGTTGGAAAGGCTGATATGAACTGCTAATATTGATTCTGAAAGGGAAAATGTTTATCAATTTAAAATTAAAACAGTGACCAGGTCTAACAGAAATCATAAATAAATTGATTTTTCCATCCATAATATTTTTATTCATTGCACCAGTACTGTTTTTCTTGAAAATGAAATGATAGAAATGACTAGAATGCAATTTTGCAATATAACTAAGACGTGGTTATATGATTTTTTTTAGAACTGGCTTGTAGCATTGTGGCGACTGCAATTACTATTCACACATGAATGTGCTTGTTTGCTGATGATCATACTTGGAAGATTTAAAACTGCCTACTTAAAAATCACTCCAAAACTCTTTCTACTAGACATTTTTCCTGATACCATCAGACCTTTCTAAAAGTAGTGAGAAAAAAAGGAGACATATGGCTGGAGAGTGTGTTGCTTGTTATTGATTGATTTAGATTTGTAGGCCACCTAATCAGAAAATTCTAGGCAGCATACATAAATACTTTTCAAAAACATATAAAACATACAGAGAAGTGCAGGATATTGGGTAAGGGTGGGAGATAGGTAATACACTCAAATACCAATCATCCATCCTCTACCAGTCAGGATCACAAATCACTTGGCTTCTGGTCTGCTTGAAAAGCCAGTTTTTAAGAACTTTTCTAAAGGATGGCAAGGTTGGAGTCCAACAAACTTTTGGGAGGATAGTATTCTAAAAGGCAGGAGCAATAACAGAGTAGTAATGACTCTGCATTCTTCAAGGCAGAATTAATTAATTAATGTAAGGTGACCAGACGTCCCGCTTTTGGCGGGACAGTCCCGCTTTTGAGCAATTTGTCCCGCGGCGTTTTAAAAAAGTCCCGATTTTTCATTCTGCCTCCTGAGTCCCGGCTGCCTCCTGAGTCCCAGCTGATGGCTAGAGGGAAAAAACCTGTTTAAACTCTTGCTGCGGGGCTTCAAAGGGCCGCCCTACGTTGATTAGCTCAGCTTCCCCCTCTCAGCTGATTTGCGCAGGGCTCTGCTCTTGCTAAATTGCTCAGCAGTTTTTTTTTTCTCTTTGTGCAAACCAAGCTCAAAACGAAACTGAAAGTAAAACAGGCTGTTGGCTTTGCTGTTTGCTTGCAACATTGGAAAATTAGGCAGCAGATTTATTTTCCTTTTCCTCACCAAAAAAGGTAGGTGCAAACAATGGGAAATTATTTAGGGCAAAAGAGGAGAGTTCAAGATTTTAAAACACAAAAGAAAAAAAGCTCTTTTTAACTAGGGAATTGTAATAATTGAGATACTATTAATTGTATACTGTGTTGAAAGCAGAAATGGTTAAGTTGTGGTTTGGAGGAATATATGGGGGAAATTATTTGGTTTATTATTATTGGTAAATATAATTAATTGATTTGTAAGAAATTGGATTGCATGGAAATAATTGGAATATTCATGTTCATATTAATATACAAAAAAGATAGTTATATAACTAATTGATTTATATTAAAATGTTGAATTTGTATTAAACAACTGTATTACATAATTACATAATTA
This sequence comes from Arizona elegans, assembly GCA_022577455.1. Taxonomy (NCBI): domain Eukaryota; kingdom Metazoa; phylum Chordata; class Lepidosauria; order Squamata; family Colubridae; genus Arizona; species Arizona elegans. Next base: position 215,359,398 of record JAKOOJ010000001.1, on the reverse strand, counting down.
ACCAATGTGAGGATGGATATAAAAATAGATGACAATGGGAAGGGGTATAATATAGAACAGAAGGGAAAAATTGAATTTGATTAAGATTAGAGATGAGGATGAAGGGTAATATTATTTTTTTAAAAAAATAGATGAGGAATAAATATGGCAAAAAGGAAATATAGAAATTGTAAATTTAATTGAAATGACTAAATACTGTTTAAATTTGTGAACCAGCCAAATATTCTGTTCAAAGAAAATACATTGTATGTTTGTATGTGTGTTTCTAATTATTGCTATTTAGTCATATTTGTTCTCTTTTATTCTTTAAAGTTTAACAATTCATTCTTTATCTTAATATCTTTATATTTGTTTGGGGTTGGCTTTCTTCCCTTTCATCTTTTTTATTGTACAGCAATCTTTCTCCTCAAACCTACCACCTCTCTTTTCTTTCCTTCTTACTTTCTCTTCCCCCCACCCTCTTCTTCTTCTCCCTACTTCCTCTTCCTTTCTCCTTCTCCTCCTCTCTTCCTCCCTCTTTTACCGTCACTCCTACTCTAATTTCCCTTCCCTTCCTTCATCCCTCTCTATTACTGTATCCTTTTATCCATATGGACTACTCAGAGGGCTGAAAAAGTTATTTTTGACTGGTCCTCACACTTTTGACCAGTCCTTGAACTTACGACTGTCCTAACATTTTACATTTTTGCCCTATCTTATCACCATGGTGAAAAGAAGCAGTTGTGAAATGAGTGACATGGTTGTTAAGAATGCTGCACGGGCATAAATGTGAGGATGGTCATAAGTGTGAGGACCAGTCAAAAGTGCGAGGACCAGTCAGAAATGACTTTTTTCAGCCCTCTGGTTAGTCCTTTTGTGCATATGGACTACTTGGAGTGCTGAAAAAGTTATTTTTGACTGGTCCTCGCACTTTTGACCAGTCCTCGAACTTACGACTGTCCTCACATTTTACGTTTTTGCCCTATCTTGTCACCATGGTGAAGAGAAGCAGTTGTGAAATGAGTGACATGGTTGTTAAGAATGCTGCACGGGCATAAATGTGAGGATGGTCATAAGTGTGAGGACCAGTCAAAAGTGTGAGGATCTGTCAGAAATGACTTTTCAGCCCTCTGAGTAGTCCCTATATACATAGCCATGGCCACCCGGTCACATGACCAGATAGCCACGCCCACCCAGTCACATGGCCTCCAAGCCATGCCCACATAATAAGCCACGCCCACAATGGTGTCCTTCTTACCAATGTTAAAATCTGTTCACCTTACCCTATACACATAGCCATGGCCACCTGGTCACATGACCAGCTAGCCACGCCCACCCAGTCACATGACCAGCTAGCCACATCCACAAAATAAGCCACGCCCACAATGTCCCTCTTTACCACTGTTAAAATCTGGTCACCTTAAATTAATGGGAAGTGGAAAATACCCATTCTGTCAGATTTGATTGACTGGGCAGATCATTTCATGAACAACCTGGCTCTGAACCCTATAGACATAATAGCTGACAATCACCATCTTGAATTGCAGTAGGACATCCATTGACAATCAGTGCAACACAGAGAACAAGAGGTCTTAGATCAAAACATCAAGATGCACCATAACTGCTTGTGAAGCCAAGTTCTGGGGTAGTTTCTGAGTGGTCTTCCAGGGCATTGCATAACAAGAATCCAGATAAAAGGTGACTATAAACGGGATTTTCCAGCCCCACAAAATTATTTTCCAATAATGGAAATATTATATAATTGATACTATTCAAATATTAAACGTAAGCTACATTAACATCTGCCCTGCATTCCCTGTCCAGCCTATTTTTAAAAATATTCAAAATTGTAGAGCCCGGTTGATTACAGATTGATTGTTCCAAAACTATACAAATATTCCTTACATTTAAATAAAATCTAAGTAGCTGTAACTTATGTTAATTGCTTTTGGTCCTAGTGGTTCTGAAAATGGTCCAAGAGCTCCTTTAAGGTAGGAATCCTACCTTTGTTCCAGGTAAACCAGGAATGCCATTTTCTCCTTTAGCTCCTTCTTCACCCTATATAAATTAAATGTATTTAGGTAAGTCCCATTGCTCCAGTTGTAAAATATTTAATAAACAATTTAGCCCTCCAAATGTGGTTCTTCTCCTTGATCCTGGATTGTTATTGATAATAACAATACTACAAGGACAAGAACACAATGAATAATCTGTAATTTTGTATAGTGACTTGAAAAGTGTTATAACTCTGAGAATGTAGATATGCCTTTTCTACTAAACAATATTTTCTAAAGTCATATTTTGTGGAATGTTTTGCAAATTCATAAAACTTAGATTCTGCTCAGTGGAAAAGCTGAGAATTCAATGCACTAACATCTGTTTAGGTAGGTGACATTTCAGGCAGAGGTTGACCTCCTGATTAACCTTATTCCTTACAATGTCCGGTGACCTCCAATAGAGAAGTCAGAACTGTCTCCTGAGTAAGAAATTCGGAGAATTGATAATCCAATAAGGATGTGTTTTTCTCTTGGTTGTCAGCTAGCAACCAAGAAATGAAGGTGAAATATTAAGAAGGGCAAGTCTTCAGATTTTTCCAGGACTCTTCAGTCTGTCCTGACTGGTCCTTCAATTTTCCATGAAAGATAGGGTTCATCAGGAGATGTGTTCAGTTGAGATCTTTTGGACCAGGAGAGCCTCAAAGTCAAAGACTCTATGGTGCTATGTTATACTATTCTTTCTATGCTATAGCCATATTTTTCTAACTCTGATTTACTTCTTTTCAAAATTTCAAAATTCTGGTTCTAATTCCAATTGGGTCATACTGCAACTTTTATAAAAAAAAAAAATGCGGCAAAAATGGAAAATAATAAGAAATGTGGGCCAGTTATTTATTTTGGTATTGTAATCAAGATGACTATATGATCATCCAAGTCTGCTCTTGATTTGCTGTGTAGTAAATTACCAGATAAGTACCTTACCTGTTGTTTGTTCTGGACATGGCTCAACATTTTATACAAATACATTAACTAATTTGTTTCCATTAACAATATGATTAATTGCAGTTTGTCCAGATTCGACAAACCGAGCAAGTGCTGTTAATCATAAATGAAAGCAAACATTTCCCACCTCAATACTGAAATGGAGGAAAAAAGAAGGACATAAGCACAATAGTAAGGATAGTCTGGTTTTTTTTTTATCATGCTAAACTTTAATTTAGGTTTACATCCAAACCAGTGAAATGATTCAAGCATTTCCACAGGAACTTCAGAAAAGACAATTTTTCCTTAATAAATACATCCTTTCATAAATATATTTAAAAGGTAAAGGTTCCCCCACACTTGTGTGCTAGTCATTTCCGGCTCTAGGGGCAGTGCTCATCTCTGTTTCTAAACCGAAGAGCCAGCGCTGTCCAAAGAAATCTCCATGGTCATGACTAAACACTGAAGGTCACAGAGCTTCCCATCAAAGTGCTTCCCACCAAAGTGGTCCCTATTTTTCTACTTGCATTTTTTACGAGCTTTCGAACTGCTAGGTTGGCAGAAGCTGGGACACGAGACGGAAGCTCACTCCTTTATGGAGTGCTAGGGATTTGAACCACTGAACTGCCGACCTTCTGATTGACAAGCTCAGCGTCTTAACCACTGAGCCACTGCATCCTCTGTACATTTAGGGGATTATTACATTTAGGCCAAATCTAATTTTAACGTTTTATAATTCATTAGAAACCAATGTAGCACCTAACTTTTCAGTTAATATTTCTTATTCTGCCATATGCTTCTGTAAGAAAAGTTATTCTTTTAGCATCTGCACTAATAAAGGGATATTTAAAACATTAGCTTTAATACTTTTTTTACCAGCACTAGCAGTAACAAATTAAATGAGCAAAATCCACAGTCCATGAAAATAAAGACAGAATCTGCCACAAAATCTGAGATAAGCAATTTTTTTTCTTTTTTCAAATTTGGAGATTGGGGCATATTTCCACTCCTTACTATTCCTAAAAGTATGAGCAGGCTATAATTAGTAGAAAGCAATTAGCCAAAGGACAAAGTTCATATTATTTTTAAAAAGGCATTTCTGCAAGTCACTATGTCTTTTATATACAGTAAATTGCTTCCATAGACAATATCCTGCAGCTTTTATACCTGCCTTCTTAAATCACACTTTTCATTCACAGAAATTCAAAGATCTGCACCTGTAAAATCCAGCTGGCAGCCCTTACTTCTTGGCATGTGAGCAGGGGGTTGAGCAAATCAAGTCACACATGCTGCACTCGCTCCAGAAATTCAAGTCCAGTGAATCAAAGTAATGATGTTTAGTGCTTTCCATTGAATGGTTTAAATGTAAGCATGTTCAGTTCACTCAGTCTCATCAGCAGGAAAACATTTAAATGACTGCATGCTATTAGCAAGCACTACAGTATTTAAGAAAAAGAGTAACATGGGCAGAAATGACTTGTGTCAGCTTTTTTGCTACCCACAGAATCCATCTTACATTATGTTCTACTTCCTGTATTGTTTCCAGATATTTTAGCCAGGCTACAAGCCTGTTTGATATCAGTATTGGTACATTCTGGCATCTTCTGAATTTATGCACAATTTTCTGTCTGATACTCATATTTAAAAAATTAGGTTGATTATCGTAATAACCAAAATGATACTAAATATGCACTCAGTTGTTTCATAACTATAATAAATAAATAAACTTTGGCCATTAAATGGCTAGTAAATAAAGGAAAAACCAAAAACCAAAAATGAAGTAATTCATTCTATCTTGCAACTGTGATACTTAAAAGATCAAATTTAACCAGGCATTCAGCTCACCAGTACCTGATCTACGGTAGGATACTAATATTGCCAAAAGGTAGTTTTGTGCCATATTGGTTATTTTCATTATTATTTCATTTTATTACTTCCACCTCATCCTTTTTCGACAGTTATTAATATTGTAGCTTTCATAAATCACAATACAAAGTACAGTAGTTTCCTAAACTTTAAAAATGGTAAAGTACAGCTCTGAATAAAGTGATAGGCTTTATGCTGTATAGTATATCAGCATAGCCTCCAGCCCATTCAGATTTTAAATTAAAAAGTACAAAGTATTTAGAAATGATAAAGCTTGAGTAATGCAATAAAATATGTGCTATTTTTTATTTTCTTGAAAACAAGATCATTGGCATTTTTCAGTCTGCAAAAGAATGAAGCTATCAAATTATTTTAAATGAACCAAAGTTAAAAGGGAATATTAAAGTAATAATGGCATCTTAATTGAGTGAAATGTATGTAAGAGTAAAGTGAGGCCCATTGGGTTATGGGATACACACATACCATTTCATGTATATGTTGATTCAATCTGAGTGGGCCGTGAGTAACAGGAATCTTGAGCTAATGGTAGGTAACTTAATGAAAAGACTAAAATGATATGCAAACATTATAAAAAAGGCAAATGGTACATTCAAGGTCAATAAATCTTCTTTATACAAATCTGCCTACTACACTTGGAATGTTATTTATTTATTTCAATGTATATGACTGTCCATCTCAAATTCATAATGCTGGGCAGTTAATACCTGCTTCAATACTTTAATTGCTATGCTTTTTTTTGACTTGCCTCCCATATTCCTCTCTTGGATCTTTATCTCTATCTGCATCTACTTCTTGGCTGTTCAATCTAGATATTTCTCCCACCTCTATCTTCTTCCATTGCCTAGCTTCCAAAATTTCTACCCAGGCCCCTATCTCCCTTTCAAGAGTATCTTCCTGTATCTCCAATTCTCTTTTCAACTCTCTTAATATGTTTTTCCCCTCATTTAATTCACCAGTCACTGTTATTTTCATTGTTATCTCCTTCTTGTCTTCTTTTATTCTCTGGTTCTTCAGCTCAATCTTTTTCTCCATTTCTTCTGTTGGCTCGTCCCTTTCCTGGGCGTCTTGGTCTTTACTCATCATCCCACATATAATGTTTTCCATTTTTTTCTGTAATCTCTTTAAATTCTTTCTTCATGATGTCCTTTTTGTTTTGAAAAAGTAACGCCATCCCCTTCTTCCTTATAAATTTCACTCATTTCTTCCTTATAAAGCATCTTATTTTGTTTTAAACAATTCAACTTTTGTCCAGCAGTCCAATAACAATTTATTCAGTCCTTAAATTACCCTTCAAGGAGTGCACTAATCACAGCTCTTTATATCTCATAGGTATACAATCAGTTCCATTTAAATAGTCCCAGAGTTTATCAAAAGCCTCTTTGTGTCCCCTTTACAGGTTCAATCTTCTAGCATAACATTCAGGGGTCCCTTTAATTAAATAGCTTCCTTATTTTCATATTTGAGTCTCCAGTAGTCAAGGGGTAGTTAGGAATAATCTAGTAAATATTTTCACAGTCCTTCATATAGGTATTCCCAGACTTGTATTTTTTCCTTTCGTCAGTAGGTGGCACTCTCAACTTAAATTTCAGTATTGATTGCCAATAGTCAATCATCATTTTAATTATAAATCCATTATAAAAGCAGAATAAGTTTTGTAAGTAAATGATTCCAGCATTTTAAAATGCCTTCCCAGTACCACATCTTCCCAGTTTAAGATTCCAATTTTCTGTATATTTCAAAATTTATTATTTTTCTCTCTTGCGCCTTTCACTTCCGGTCTGGTATTTTCTCAGAATGCTTAAAGGCTGCTTAACAAATAATTCTGAACAAATAGTTCTAAATTATTCCTTGGCGTTAAGTTTAAGGCAAAAAAGAATCCTCTCCCCCAGTTCCAGTCACTGTTCATCTACTTCACTCCAGCATCAGTCTTAGTTGTTCCTCGGTTGTCCCTGCTTTGTGGCAGCCATCTTTAGGCTTCCTAGTCTCCTGTCCGTGGATGAGAGGGAAAAGAAACCCTGGGTCAGAGAGGAGAGCTACGACTCTTCACAACCTCACAGGGCGCCCCTCTTTGCTTCACTGCCCCTACAAGGCAGCTTTGGCTCCTCTCTGAACCCACAAACAGGGAGATATCAGCACTGGGAACTCAGAGACCAGTTCCCTGTGTCTGATATCGCCGAGACATCAACCAGAAGTCTATAAGGTCTATTTTTGTAACTTCTTGCAACATATAACAAAGGAGTGACTTTAGAGTTGTTTCTAAACAGTTTAAATCAGTGGGTCTCAACCTTCCTAATGCCGCGGCCCTTTAATAGAGTTCCTCATGTTGTGGTGACCCTCAACCATAAAATTATTCCTAAAACCATTGAAAATATGTGTTTTTGGATGGTCTTAGGCGACCCCTGTGAAAAGGTCGTTCAACCCCCGACCCACAGGTTGAGAACCACTGGTTTAAATGTTAAGCCTATGTGAAACTGATTTAAATAAACCTTTTGAAACTATTTGAAAGATTCTCTTTTATAGAAAAAAAACCCCGTTTTGTTTACATTTCAATGCAAAATAAGATTTTGAAGGTTGATAGCACTTGATTGCTATTTTAAAAGGAATCTTTGATCTCTGGGCTTGTGAAATAACTGGAAGTTTTTTTATTGGAAAAAAATTGTCACCAAAGATGAATATACTCCTTTGAAGACCCACAAAACAGACTTTAATGTGGACTTGAATTATTATTTAAAAACAAAAAAGATATACAAATAATGTACCTAAAGAGCAATGTGGTCTGTTCTTTTAAACTGTCATATGGGAGTTTTATTGGAGTTACTTTATGGAAAGTACAAATGTACCTGGATAAAATTGATAAGAATGTCAATAGAAGAAGCAAGGAGACTAGATGAAAACAGGAAAGAAAATTTTAACCATGGGATTTAAGCAGGGGTGAAATGCTCCTGGTTCAGACCGGATCACCCGATCTGGTAGCGATGGTGGCAGGTGGTTCAGAGAACTGGGAGCAAAAATCACTGTGCCCCTCCCATGCCTAGCTGAGCTGCGCAATCATCAGAGGCTGGTTTTTTTTTTACTTTTAAAAGCATTTTTTCTACAACCTCTTCAGCTGAAAAAATGCTTTTAAAAGTTTTTTTTAAAAAAAGCCTCTGATGATCGCGCAGCTCAGCTGGGATCGTCAGAGGCTTTTCAAAGCATTTTTTTCTGCAACCTCTTCAGCGAAAGACGCTGTAGAAAAAAAATGCCTATAAAAGCCTCTGGCGACCTCAGCTGAGTTGTTTGATTGTCAGAAGCTTCTAAAAGCATTTTTTTTCTGCAACCTCTTAAGGTTGTAGAAACAATGCTTTTAAAAGTAAAAAAAAAAAAAAGTTGGCCATGCCCACCCAGTCACATAAACCCCACCCCCAAGCCATGCCCACAGAACCGGTAGTAACAAATTTTAGATTTCACCCATGGATTTAAGGATGCCTGGGAGATAGAAGGGAAAAATAAATATGGCATTGGTTTATTTGACCATGGTTAAATAATGAGTTGCTTAATTCATTATATAAACTCACCTGGAAATGTAAAAGATTATGAAAGCTAAGTTTAGTCCTTGACATTTAACAGAATTATTAGTAAACATTTTTTAAAAAATCCTTTATAGAGTCCCTTTCTAGCTTTCCTTTTCCAGAACGGTGATTTTATTTATTTTATTTATTTATTATTGAATTTCTATACCGCCCTTCTCCCTGAGGACTCAGGGCGGTGTACAGCCAGAATTAAAAAACATGCAGGACAAATATTAAAAAACAATTAAAAGATATATAAATTTGGCCCAATTAAAACTCACTACCAATTAAAACATTTTAAACATTTTAAAAAACATTTAAAAATTTCTTCTTAAGCCAGCCCGGCTTGCTTGAAAAAATGGGTTTTAAGGGCACGACAGAAGGCACTGAGGTCTTGGATTCTCCTTATCTCTGGGGGGAGCTGATTCCAGAGGGTAGGTGCCCCCACAGAGAAGGCCCTCCCCCTGGGGGTCACCAGCCTACACTGTTTGGCTGATGGCACCCCGAGGAGGCCCTCTCTGTGTGAGCGCACGGGTCAATGGGAGGTCGTTGGTAGCAGCAGGCGGTCTCAAAGATAGCTAGGCCCTATGCCATGGAGCGCTTTGAAGGTGATAACCAGCACCTTGAAGCACACCCGGAAGACCACCGGGAGCCAGTGCAGCTCACGCAGGAGCGGTGTTACATGGGAGCGCCATGCTGCTCCCGTCACTACCTGCGCTGCTGCGTTCTGGACCAGCTGGAGCCTCCGGGTGCTCCTCAAGGGGAGCCCCATGTAGAGAGCGTTGCAGTAGTCAAGGCGAGAGGTGACGAGGGCGTGAGTGACTGTGCACAGGGAATCCCGATCAAGAAAGGGCCGCCACTGGCGAATCAGGCGAACCTGACAAAAGGTCCCCCTGGTTACAGCTGTCAGATATTCCTCCAAAGACAGCTGTATATCCAGGAGGACTCCCAGATTACGAGCCCTCTCTGTGGGGGCCAATGATTCGCCCCCAATAGTCAGTGATGGAGTCAATTGACTATATCGGGATGCCGGGAGCCACAGCCACTTAGTCTTGGAAGGGTTGAGTTGAGTCTATTCCTCCCCATCCAGACCCGCACAGACTCCAGGCACTGGGACATCACTTCAAGAGCATCGTTGGGGTGGCCTGGGGTGGAGATGTACAGCTGGGTGTCAACAGCGTACTGGTGGTATCTCACCCCAAAGCCATGGATGATCTCACCCAGCGGCTTCACATAAATGTTGAACAGAAGGGGCAAGAGGACCGATCCCTGCGGCACTCCACAAATGAGAGGCCTCGAGGTCGACCTCTGCCCCCCTGCCAACACAAACTGCGACCGGTCGGAGAGAAAGGAGGAGAACCACCCTAACACGGTGCCTCCCACCCCCAACTCTTCCAGCCGGTGCAGCATGATACCATGGTCGATGGTATCAAAAGATTGTGATTTCCATAGCTTTGTTCTCTGTAGAGCAGAGAGAAAAAATATAGGACCTTAAACTCATTTTTAGTTTTTCCTCCCATGCAGTTCTAGACAAACAACTTTTTTTTGCTGAATTCCAGACAACCTCAAGTTAGGGATTAAATATGTTGCACGGATCATTGGGCACAGTTTATTATTCTTTTTTTTTTTTATTGCAAAAGTTTTACAATTACATTTTCACCCCTTTTTTTCCCCCCCTCATCCCACCCCAAACTTCCCAACCTCCCTAACTCACCCTAACCCTCCCCTCCCCCCCAGACTTCCACACATTATACTCATATCAAGTAAAAGGAAAAACCCTCCTTTATATATAAAACTTGAACCCCTCCCTCCCCCTTATAAATTTTCATCTTCCTTACATTAACCTATTTCTATCTTAATATAACATTTTCAAATAAAAGCTATTTGATACTTCCTGGTTTGATATTTGTTCTGACATAATCTATCCACCTCTTCCATTCCCATTCATAAGTCTCTTGTGAACAATCTTTTAGATATGCTGAAATCTTCGCCATCTCTGCAAAACTGGCCATCTTCAAAGTCCATTCCTCAATCGTGGGCAGCACTTCATTTTTCCAGTATTTACCTATCAACAATCTTGCTGCTGTTATCATATGCAATATCAGTTTTGTTTCACCCAATGTAAAACCCTTAACTATACCCAGTAAAAACAATTGTGGAGAAAATTGAATTTTTTTCTTCAGAACATTCTGCATGACCCACCAAATTTTTATCCAAAAAGCCTTAACTTTCTTACAGGTCCACCAAATATGATAATATGTAGCATCTAGACAATCACATCTCCAACATTTAGGCTGCACATTAGGGTACATACACGACAATTTTTTGGGGTCTAAATGCCATCTGTAAAACATTTTATAAAAATTTTCCCTCAAATTCTGCGACTGTATAAATTTAACATTCTGAACCCAAATTTTTTCCCATGTTTCCAACATCACTGGTTCCTCAAAATTTTGTGCCCACTTAATCATACAATCTTTAACTAATTCAATTTCTGAATCCCTTTCTAACAAAACATTATAAAGTCTTTTAATATGCATTGGACCTTTCTCTTTTATATGTCTGACCAATTCTTCCTCATACATCATAATACCAGTTTTTTGGTCCTCTTTCCATTTCAATTGCAATTGATTATATTGTAACCAAGTTAGATTAATCCCTTCGGCCAACAATGTCTGTAATGTCTTCAGCTGCCATCTGCCCGCATCTGTAAAAAGAACCTCTTTGTATAAAAACCCCCCGAGTGACATTATATTTGTATTCCATAAAGTATGACCAAGATCCAGCCATAGCGGTATTTTATAATCCCATTTGAGTAGGTGCTTCTTCCAAACTCTCAACAAAGAATCTCTAAGTATGTGACTTTTAAATGCTTTATCCACTTTGTTGTCATAAAATAAGTAAGCGTGCCATCCAAATTCCAAATCAAAACTTTCTGCATTTAATATTCCAGTCTTTTTTCCTCCAAACCAATCACTTGTTAAAGTCAAAGCTGCTGCATCATAATATAACTGTAGGTTTGGAAGTTTAAGACCTCCCCTTTCTGGAACATCTTGCATAATTTTCAATTTTACTCTTGGTTTCTTCTCGTTCCAGATAAACTTGTTCACTCCAGTTTGCCATACTTTTAGTTTTTTATCATTTTTAAGCACCGGAATCATTTGAAACAAAAAGAGAAATCTTGGCAAAATATTCATCTTAACTGCTGCTATTCTTCCAAGTAAAGACAGCTGCAGTTTTTTCCAAGTCTCCATGTCTTTTTGCACCTCTCGCCACAACACCTCATAATTATTTTGAAACAATTTCATATTTGATTCTGCAACCTGAACTCCTAGATATTTTACCTTTGGTACAATCTCAAAACCTGCCCTCCTTTCGAACTCGTGTTTACGATCTTGTGTCATATTTTTGACTATCATCTTGGTTTTTTTCTGGTTCAATCTAAAACCTGAAACTTTACCATAGTCTTGTATAATGTCCTTCATCTGGATTATTGATTCCATTGGCTGTGTTAGGGTAACAACCAGATCATCTGCAAATGCCTTTATTCTGTAATCCTCTTGCCTTATCATTATACCTTTCAAGATATTAGAGTCCCTTATTGTATTTAACAAGACTTCTAGTGTTAAAATAAACAACAATGGGGACAACGGACATCCCTGTCTTGTTCCTTTTTCGATTTTGAACTCTGTTGTCAAACTTCCATTAATAATAATCTGAGCCTTTTGCTCTTGATAAATTGCTGAGACCGCCTGTATAAATTGGTCCCCAAAGTCCATCTTTTTTAAAGTCTTTAGTAGAAAAATTCCAGTCCACTTTATCAAAGGCCTTCTCTGCATCCAAGAAAACCAGCACTGCAGGGATCTGTTTATTCTTCTCAAGATATTCCAATAAGTCTATTACTTGCCTTACATTGTCATTCATATGCCTACCCTCAATAAATCCCGCTTGGTCATCATGGATCACTTTTTGAATTACTGGCATCAGTCTGTTGGCTAGTACTTTTGCATAAATTTTATAGTCCGTATTCAAAAGAGATATTGGTCTGTAATTCTCCGGTTTTTTGGGACCTGCTTGTTCTTTTGGTATCAAAGAAATGTAAGCTGTAGTCCATGATGGGGGTACTTTTCCCCCTTGTTGTATATTACAAAATAAGTCTCTGAGTTGTTCCACCATTTCTGCCTGCAAAGTTTTATAGTACACTGCCGTCAGACCATCCGTTCCAGGAGCTTTGGCTGTTTTTAATTGTTTTATTGCTGCTATTATCTCCTCCTCTGTTATAGGATAATTCATTCTTTCATTTTGTTGCTCAGTAATTTTTGTAACTCTTTTGTTGTCTAAATATTTTTCTATAAGTCCATTCTGCACCTCCTCTCTAGCATATAGTTTAGTGTAATATTCAAGAAAGGCTTCTTTAATTAATTTCTGTTGAACAACTTCTTTCCCTCCGATATCGATACTATCAATAGTCCGTATGCTCTGTTTCTTCCTCAGTGTGTAGGCCAACCATCTGCCCAGTTTATTGGCGTTGCAGAATGTATTATGCTTCGCATATTGTAAATTTGTTGCAACTTGTTCCGCTATAAGCATTTGAAATTGATCTTTCAAAAGTTTTATGACACCACGTGTTCTTTCATCTGTTGGATTTTTAATGAGTAACTGTTCTTTATTCTTTATTTCTGCTTCCAATTCAAGTCTTTTCTTTTGTCGGATCAATCTATGTTTAGAGTTCATATAAATAAGCACCCCTCTCATGTAAGCTTTGCTTGCATCCCACACAATCTCCATTGGAGTGCCTTTATTCAAATTCATTTCAAAAAACTCTTTCAAGTACTTTTTAAGTTCTATTATATTTTTTTCATATCTGAACAAGTTTTCATTTAATCTCCAAGAGCGTCTCTCAGTCTTGCATGTCTCAATTTCTATCCACACTGGACTATGATCAGTCAAAGTTCTTGGCAGAATCTTTGTTCTTTTTGTCCTAACAAGTAAGTCATCTGACAACAAAATGAAATCAATCCTAGAGAAGGATCTATGTCTATCAGAGAAGAAAGTATAATCCAGTTCTTTTGGGTTATGTATTCTCCAAATATCTTTTAACTCCAGATCTTCTTTCATATCAAAGAAAGTCTGTGGTAGTCTAATCCTTGACTTCGCCAAAGTCTTTTTATCTAATTTAGAATCAATTACTCCATTCCAATCTCCCATAATTAAAATAGATCTATAATCCCATTGTAGTATTTTAGTATGTAGCATTTTATAGAAATAATCCTGTTGTTGATTGGGAGCATAAATTCCTATCAGAAGAACTTGACTATTAGCAGAAAGTAATTCGATTGCTACAAACCTGCCATCTTGATCAGCTTCTATAAGTTTGGCTGTTAATTTTTTATTTACATAAATAACCACACCATTCTTTTTTTGGTTAGTTGAAGATATAAAATGTGTTCCTAATTTGGAATTTTTCAAATAATTTTGATCTTGAACTGTAATATGCGTTTCTTGTAAACAAATTATGTCATTATTATGTTGTTTTAAATATGCAAATACTTTCTTCCTTTTCTGTGTTGCATTCAACCCATTCACATTCCAAGATAAACATTTAATCATCATTATTCTCTTTCTGGAGCCAAGAACAGAATAATCGGATTTCATCCGAAATCTTCTGTCCTGCATTCCCCACGGCCCCAGGCTCTTGTATCGCCTTTGCCTCCTTTTCATCTTGTCTTTCCTGCTGTAACTTTTCTTTAAATTGCTTGAGTTTTGCTCGGGTTATACGCTGGTCCTTGACTTCAGCCATCCAGACCGGCTCCAAAATTGGAGAAGGTTCCAGCAAAGGCTCATCCAGGAAACCTCCTTCAGCGCCCTTCAACTCCTCTAATTCCTGCTTAGATTGTTGTTGCGGATCTTGAAGTTGCTTCTTATCACTCTCCTTAATCTCCAAAACTGTGGATGTACGTGGGGATGGTGTTCTTTCTTTAAAGATATCAGTATAAAATTGCTCCGCCTTCTCCACAGTATTCAAACGGTGTCTCTCTCCCTTATATTTCAAAATTATGCCAGTTGGAGCATCCCAACGAAATGGAATCTGGTTATTCTGCAGTTCTTTAACAAGAAAGCCAAAGTCTTTTCTAGATTTTAACATCTTAGGTGGAAGCTCTTTATAAACTGTAATCTTCGATCCTCCGACTTGCACAGAAGTAAGAAAATATTTTTGCAGGATATCATTTCTTATTACTCTGTCTGTAAAATATATGACCACATCTCTAGGCAATTGTCTTTGTCTGGCCACCCAGGAATTGACTCTGTAAATTTTGTCTATTTTACAGAAAACCATATCAGGGTTAACTTTTAAGATCACAGCTAGGGCTTCAGCACAGACCTGTCTCAAATCTTGTCTCTCCTCTTCTCTAATTCCTCGAAGCCGTATAGTGAATTCCATTGCCCGGAATTGCATCATGACAATCTCGTTCTCCACTCTCTGCATCTTATCATCAACATCAAAAAATTTATGATCATTATTTTTCATCTTAGCATTAACTTCTGATTTAAATTCATCCACTTTTGACTCAACTTTCATAATAAATCCTGCCAGGCCAGATGCCACATCTGTTATTTTTTTGGTCACCTTCTTTTGGTTCTGCTGCATTTCCTGCATAATTTCCTGTTGAGACTTTTGGATTTTATCATCTATTTCTTGTTGAGATTTTTGAAATTTATCATCCAGAATTTTTGAAATAAATTCTTTTAAATCTCCCATATCAAAATCTTTTTTCTGAGCTTGTGACTGCGTGTCCTGCTTGTGTGTGGGGGATCCCCCCCTGTTTTGCCTTCCTGCTTCTTTGAAGCCATCCTGCCACGTAGGCTAGCTTTTCTGAAGAGGGAGGTTCCTCTTCTTCTACCACCTCCACAAAGCCTTCTAAAAAAGTCCCCCAGATTTAATCAGGACAAAACTGTGGTGAAGCAAAGTCAAATAAAAGGGAGAGATTTTCCTCTTGTTCCTGTTATTACAGCCGAAGCAACTTTGTAGCAACTTATTAACTTTGTAACAAAGCAAGATGACTTCACCAATCCACACTCGCTGATTCATTTACTCTAATGCTGAACGCCATATTTTTTCCAGTCACTTTCACTCATTCAGAAGTTTTCCCTTCAAAATAAAAGATCAGCAAAGTGCTAATACTTGCAGTTCAGAGTTTCAGGGTTCAAGTAGATTTCAGCTGTTTGTTTGGGTTGTTTCCTTTCTCTTTGAAGTTTCCTGCAGCCGGCTTGTTCTGCAAAAGCAGAGACGTCCCACGCCGCCCGGAGTCTCAGCAGGTTGGGAGGGAGCCGCGCCTGTTTCCTCCCCAGAAACAATTCCCTGGGGGGGTTGCAGGGGCTCGACCTGTGCCCTGCTGCCTCTTCTTCAAAAATCCTGGGGATTCTGAAGCTTTCAAGCCGCTTCACGGTCGGGAAGCGGCTCTACAAGCGGCTGGGCTGGCGGTGCTTAAAAAGGCACCGTCGTCGCCGAAGACAAGGAAACCGGAAGCCCACAGTTTATTATTCTTGATCAGTCAAAGTTCATTTTAGGCAGTGTGATCCCCAGTGGCATAATTGAAAAAGGAGAAAGGAAGGTGTTACTGAAATTTGACACATAGAAAATGCTGATGATATTAGGGTATTATAACAGTATTTTGAATACCTACTAAAGCATCTCCTTACTTCGATTTATATTTAGCACAATCAAGGCAGATTTGATTTGAATATATTTCTCACAATTTCTACTTTCCCTTACCTTCGCAACAAAAATTGGATTTAAATTGATCACAGCATTACTAATGGAATGTTGAGAAAGGAAATATCTTGGGTTTTTATGGTATCTTACTATAAGCCTACAAAAATTGAGCTGAAAGTGGGAATAGAATAGAACAACAGAGTTGGAAGGGACTTTAGAGGTCTTCTAATCTGCTTAGGCAGGAAACTCTACACCACTTCAGACAAATGGTTATCTAATATCTTCTTTAAAACTTCCAGTATTGTCACCCCTAGTCCTTCTTTTCATAAGATTAGACATACCTAGTTCCAGCAACCGTTCTTCATATGTTTTATCCTCGAGTCCCCTAATCATCTTTGCTGCTCTTCTCTGTGCACTTTCTAGAGTCTCAACATCTTTTTTACATTGTGGCAACCAAAATTGGATGCAGTATTCCAAGTGTGGCTTTACCAAGGCATTATAAAGTAGTATTAACATTTCACGTGATTTTGATTCTATCCCTCTGTTTATGCAGCCAAGAACTGTGTTGGCTTTTTTGTCAGCTGCTGCACACTGCTGGATCATATTTAAATGGTTGTCCACTAGGACTTCAAGATCCCTCCTGTGCATTTTGTTTTCTTGTCTAAATGTAGAACCTTACTACTTTCACTGTTGAATTTCATTTTGTTAGATAGTGCCCAATGTTCAAGTCTGTCAAGATTCTTCTGTATCTTAAGCCTATTTCCAGAATGTTGGCTATTTCTGCTAGCTTGGTGTCATCTGCAAATTTGATGAGTTCCCCATCTATCTCCTCATCCAAATCATTGATGAATATGTTGAAGAGTACTGAGCATAAAATGAGCCCTGGGGTATCCCACTGCACACCTCCCCCCCCCCCCGTAGCTGCAGTTCCATTGAGGACTACATGTTGAGTGTGGTTGGTCAGCCAGTTATGAATCCATCTGGTGATGATGCTGTTTAACCCACATTTTTCTACTTTATCTAGTAGTAGGTTATGGCCTACTTTATCAAATGCCTTACTGAAGTCCAAGTAAATTATACTAACAGCATTCCCCTGGTCCACTAGTTTTGTCACTTTGTCAAAGAATGCAATAAGATTAGTCTGGCATGATCTGTTTTTGACAAACCCATGTTGGCTTTTGGTTATTACTTGGTTTTCTTCTAGGTGTTCACTGATTCGTTCTGTGGTGGGTTTCAAAATTTTTTACTACCGGTTCTGTGGGTGTGGCTTGGTGGATGTGGCATGGCTTGGTGGGTGTGGCTTGGTGGGCGTGACAGGGGAAGGATACTGCAAGATCCCCATTCCCTCTCCACCCCACTAACCTGCTCTGGGAAGGAATCAAACTCCCCCCTCTTCATTTTCCCAAATAAAATATTACTCATAAGAAAAGGCTCCCAGAAAAGTAAGGAAAAATCAAGCTACTAACAAAGGAACCTGCCTGAGGCTCATTCCATATTCTTTCCAGCTGCATAAAGGAAACTTTGTAAGAAGAAAACAGCTACCGGTGCTTAGAGATAATAGAAAGTGGAAGCCGGAAGTTCCACTTTATAAGCAGGCAGAAAACTCATTCAAGACTGGATATTTCACAATGGAAATCACCCAAACCTTTTTAGAAACACAAAGCCCATGTTACATAAACCCCAAAATTTCAAAAACATAGAACCATATAAAAATCCCTCCTCTTATCTAGTTTGTTGTTCAGCTGACCCAGAAACGAACTGCTGAATGTGACTTCACTTCTGCAAGTAAAAACCTCCTTCCAGCAGCTGCTTCTTGTCAATTTAAAGCGATGGTATCTTGTTTTTTCCCCTCTTCTTTGTCAAGTGATCTACCCATTGAAAAGCGAGCCCTGATTTTTTCCTTCTAGCCAACCAGCTGAGAGACTGGGAGGCAGCAAATAGATTGGGAGCAGGGCCAAGCAGAGGTGGTATTTACCAGTTCTCCAAACTACTCAAAATTTCCACTACCGGTTCGCAAGAACCAGTCAGAACCAGCTGAAACCCACCCCTGGATTCATTGCTTTATTATCTTTTCCAGAATCTTCCCTGGTATTGAAGTTGCATATAATTGTGTCAATAGTTCAATATTTTTTTTAAATGAAAGCCACAAAAATATGTGCATATTTAATGGAGCGATGAGGGGGAAGAACCCAATATTTTTAGTTGTATTGGCAGCCTAAGCATTGGTTTATCAGATATCAAATAAGCAACAAGGCAGACATTGATACCAGTAGGAAATAAAAATAAGAATGAAAAGGTTTTGAAAACACATGTTTTCCTACTGATAGACTGTAATTCATGACCACCAATTGTTTTGATTGTTAAAGTATTCTTTGTGAGGAAGATGGGTGGTTTGTGAGGGAGATGGGTGGTTCTTAAGTTTGATATGTAAATAAATAAAAACAAATAAAATGTTGATTTAAACTCCAACTATTATTACTCATTTTGTAGATTTTTTTCTTATTTATTTTATTGGTTTTTTAAAAAATAATTTATTTTAATTGAATTACAATTAAAGAATTTTCATAGCATTGACCGACTCCACGGCTTAATTGCCATACAGTACTTAAAGGTTGTTCTAGATGATATTATAGAAAAATGTTTGGTTATTTAAATATGATTTCAAACTTTAAAAAATTGAAATACTATTTGTACTGCAACATCCTTAACAGATATGTTGTTGGCCGATTAAAAAGTGTTAAAATAATACTACGAAGAAGTAAAAAGGCCAAGGCTTATGCAGAAATAGGGCAACTTGTTTTGTACCAGAGAAGGGAATGCCAAATATTTGAAAGCTTTCAGAAATAGCAAAACGCTAATCAAAGTCAATGAGGATTGGAAATTGCCTGTTGACAGTCTTCCATGTTGTATGTTAGGGAACTCTTTTTTATTGGAGGGTTGTTCTGTCCAAACACTTTGGCAGTTTCAAACTAGGAATTGTAAGAATGGAGAGTAGGGCTTTTGAAGTGGTCTTCAATAAGGAGCATTGAGATAACATCTAAACATGATACTGTGGCTTTTGTTATGAGGAGAGATATTGCCTTTTTTCTTAACTCATGTATAGTTCTGCTTGAGTGTGGAGAGAGCGAGCGAGCGAGCGAAAGCTATACTAATAGACTATGCAAATATATGTAGACTTTATGCAAATATATTAAAATAAATATATTTTTGCAGGGTGGGAGATATACTGTATAAGTAATTACCACAGATTAATGTATCTGAGCTCAATTGGCACTACATGCAAATAACATACTTCCATTCAACTGATTTTTTAAAATTGTGGTTTTAGAATCAGTGGTTGTTTTGTTTTTAGCCGAATAGTACTTAGCAATTTTTAAAAACTTTATAGAACATGAACCTGACAATTATTTAGAATTAAATTCAAACATGAGATAACAGATTCTGAATTATGATGGCATAGCCAAAATGGAACAATATAAAATAAGAGTCAACTAGAAGTAGCCCTTGACTTACAACAGTTTGTTTAATGACCATTTGAAGTTACAACAAAACTTATGACTTATGACTGTTTTTTACATTTATGACTGTTGCAGCATCCCCACAGTCACATGATCAAAATTCAGACTCTTGACAACTGATTCATATTTATAACAGTTGCAGTTTCCCAGAATCATGTTTTTGCAACTTGCTGACAAGCAAAACCAATGGAGAAGTCAGATACATTTAACAATCATGTTACTAAGTTAACAACCGCAATGATTCATTAAACAACTGTGGAAATGGGGCAAAATTAACTTAACAACAAAAATTTGAGCTCAGTTGTGGTCATAAGTAGAGGGCTACCTGTATTAGCATTCTCAGAAAAATATCATAAAGATACTTAAAATATATTCAGGGAGTGAAAGTAAATATATTCCAGAGAGCTTGTATGGTTTAGTAGTTAAAGTGTTGCATTAGGAACCTAAGTTCTAATCCTCCCTTTGGCATGAAAGTCAGCTGGCTGAGTTTAGGTAATCACTTCTTTTCATCCTTTAATTAACAAACTCTGAAACAAACCAACTGAAGTATCTATTAAAAATTACAGGTGGTCCTTATTCAGTGACTGAAGTTACAGCAGCATTGAACCAGGGTCCTTGTAATTATAGCTGTTGCAGCATCCCACAGTCACATGATTGTCATTTGCTATTTCACTGCTGGCTTCCTACAAGCAAAGTCAATGGGGAAACCATCAGGAACTAACAAATGCCCAATGATCATATGGGATAACAAAAGCAACTGGAATTGCTTAAACTGCTGTCATTAGTGGTCATGTGACGTTTTTCAACCGTATAGTTTAGCAACAGAGTTTTCAGTCCCACTGACCACTATTAAATGAAGGCTATCGGTTAATATCATTTATTGATAACTTTAATTCAAGAACTGTAATAACCAGAATCCAAAAGAATCAGTCTGTAACAAATTATAGGAACATCATATACTAAGGGTGGGAAATGAACACTCTAAAGAAAGCTGAGTGGGCACAGAGAATTTTGAATTTTGGAATAGAGAAAATGGAAAAAAAAATATGAAGGTCTGATTGAATAGAGGATTTGGCAGAGAAAGTTGCTGTTGAAAAATTCTACCTTCTGTTGTTGTTTCACTTGCTATTATTTATTTCCAACTGTTAATAACAAATTAAAATATGCCTAAAATTCTAACAGAATGGACATCTGCTTACTACAAACTGAAAAATTACACTTGCCAGTCAGTTAAATAACACTGCATTGAAAGTTAAATTAGAATGTTTTTATTTAAATACACATACACGCTACATTCCTATGTATCTCATTTTGAAGGCATAAAAAAAAAATCAAAGCCAGAAACCATGTGGTTAAAAAAGAAAAATCACACTCAGCTTCAAACCAAACAACATTCCTAGAGGATTCTTGCCTGTAAACTGAAATTGCTAAAAACAAAGACAAACAAACAAAAAACCTAATTAAAAAAACTCTTTTTGCTTAAAAAGAGTTACTTAAATGATATTAAGGTCAGTGGCAAGCAAATCTGTCTGGACAGAATTTATCTCCATTGGGACATTATACCCAAAAAAGTTCTCTTCTTAACAAATATGGACATGTAATGTTTTTCCAGTTTCTGAAAAACCAACTGCCCAAACAAAAAGACAGTAGAAATGTTGCCAGTAAAATCTTACCTTTTCTCCCTTCTGGCCTGGCAAACCAGCTACGCCTGGCAATCCTGCTTCTCCCTGTTGAGAATAAAGCTAGGGTATTTATTCTAGAATCCTATGTTTTGGTGCGGGGAGTAAACAATGCCCTATAAGTAATGACCTTACAGGGTAAGCATAAAGTGTAATTGTATAATATGCCAGAGCTCCATCTAATGGTAGTATTACTGATAGAAAAGGGAAGTACTTTGAGTGATACCTACAACTGCTACAACAAACTCTATTCTGACTTTGCTGATGTTTCTGATTGGAATAATATTGGATGATATTAGAAAAACCATTTTCTCTAATGCAGGGAGAAAGAGTCTTATACCTTTATCTCCCTGGAGTCAGGAATAAGTGGCTCTGCAAATGCTGCTGAATTACAACTGCGCTATCCTTCATTTGTAGCTACAATTGTGTGGACTGATAGAGAGTACAGTTCAGCAAACTGAGATGATTATTGTCATCCTTGATGCACACAACCATACATATGTACAAATATACCCAACGTTATAAATTCAACTTTTCCACTTTTTTTTTTATTTTAAAATTAAAATTGCCAGGCTAACAGATATATATTCTGACATAAGAATACTTTAATGAGACAGAAAGAATGAAAATAAGATATATTCTAGTGCAAAATATCTACTGCAGCTTTATGTCTTCTATATTTGTGAAAATTATATGCAAATATTATTATTTTAATTGACAATGCTTTATGAAAATTGCATGGCTCAAGAGCTTAAATCAGTGGTTCTCAACCTGTGGGTCGGGACCTCTTTGGGGGTCGAATGACCCTTTCACAGGGGTCGCCTAAGACCATCAGAAAACACATATTTTCAATGGTTTTAGGAATAATTTTATAGTTGGGGGTCACCACAACATGAGGTACAGTATTAAAGGGTCGCAGCATTAGGAAGGTTGAGAACTACTGGCTTAAATGATACCCTTCTAATAAAGACAGATACGATTTCTGTGCAATGCATTTGTTATTGATTCGCAAGTGACTGCTGTCACACTGATATACAGACCTGTCCTTGCTCCCTGCTTCTAATGTACTTGAAATGTTTATGGGAAATGCTGCTGTCCAGTGTCCTCACATTGTTTTGTTCATTGTTTTAATGTAGAGGTTGCAACAATTGACCTGGGCTATTAAATGACCCATATTCTTCCATGTTGGTCAAGATACTTAGCCACTAGCTCAAGTTACGGATGGCCCTGCTAATGTTTTGAAGAATGGGTTCATAAATTAACATTTCTATAAACAATCATTCATCTATTTGGATATTTCATCATTGCAACATAACTTGCAGAAATATTTTCCAATCAATTTGAAATGACTGTTATCATCCTTTATTATAGTAGATTTGTAAACTGTTAACTTCCTAGTTGGTGTCATCCTTGTCAAAGGTAACAATCTATGAGTTTTTGTAATAAAAAAATTCACAGAAAATACAGACTTCAGATAACCTTGTACTATTTTAACTCACACTTTCATTCTCTTTGCAACATTATGCCTCTATAACAGAATAACAGAGTTGTATGGGATCTTGGAGGTCTTCTAGTCAAACCCTCTGTTCAAGCAGGAGACCCTATATCATTTCGGACAAATGGCTGTCCAATTTTTTCTTAAATTGTTGTTGGAGGACCCACAACTTCTGAAGGTAAGCCATTCCACTGATTAATAGTTCTCCCTGCCAGGAAATTTCTTCTTAGTTCTAGGTTGGATCTCTCCTTGATAAGTTTTCATCTGTTGCTTCTTGTTCTGCCCTCAGGTACTCTGGAGAATAGGTTGTCCCCTCTTCTTTGTAACAGCCCCTCAAGATTGCTATCATATTACCCCTCGTTCTCCTCTTGCCTCTCATATGCAGAAATCAATTTCTAGAAAAGCTTTTCTCTAACCATATCAAATTATAATTATAATTTCTAGACAAGATGGCCATTGATCATGAAGACTTCAGATTTTAAGAATTGTGGCCTGACACATCTACTGTAGATGATATAAGGCTGTAATAAAACAAAATGCTGTGCAGTTTTCTTTAATATTCAGTAGCGTATAAAAAAGAACAACAGTACAAAAGTCCAAATAAAAGGTTAAATCTGCTCAAAGAACTATACATTTAAGAATATAGATTCTTATATCTTTATATATAAAGATTATAATAAACGATGATTATACCTTGTTCTGAGAGCAAAAACATTTTTCTTCAGGATTTTTTTCCATTATTGGAAGAGCTTGTATTTTACCAATGTGACCAATTGATGGTGATGCTGCTGTAGTTTTCAAGCTTTTATCCAAAGGATGCTGGAAGTATGAATACATATTATCTGGACTGAAGTTTAATTCATTAAGATTAAATTTTACTATCTATAGCATCTTCTGCATCTTCAGAGACTACATTTCCATGGTTATTTTTTTTAAAAAACTTGTGTTGACAAGTTCAGCAATCTGAATTGAAAATCTGGCAATCATAATGTAATGGAATTACAGTAAATGCTGTTATTATTATTTTAAATAGGTGTTAGTTTATATTTACTTAATCCATAGGTAGAGTGCACTATGCTACAAGCAAAATGCTTAGAACATATACTGTACTGATAAAGCCTCTGAAACAACAGCAGCTCCAGTGCAGATCCTCTTCCTGTGATACTGATGTTCTTCTGTTACAGTGATTTGAATCTGTTATTCTTATTATTTGAATGGTAGATAAATTTCAAGATTTTGTTACTAGAGTTTAGGAAGAAGTGCCATTATTATTCCTCAAGATTTTTAAAATACATTTTTTTTGCTTGTATTTTTATGTCTAATGCATTTATTTTTTAAATAGATGTTTCACTGTGCACAAGTTCCCAGAACACTAAAGGTCTGGGTAGAACATAGATTTTTTTTTTTTAATGAATAAAGATTGCCTCATCAAAATAAAGAAAAAAAAATCCTTCAAATGATATTTTCCCCCTCTCTTGTTCAATCATCCCCGTTTTTCAGAAACTACCCTGAGAAGTCCCTGCAGTTTTTTTGGCAAGATTTTTCAGACGTGGTTTGCCATTGCTCCTTCCTAGGGCTGAGAGAAAGTAACTAAGCCAAGGTCACTAGCTGGTTTTGGGCCTAAGACGGGATTAGGTTTTCCAGTTTCTATCATGATACCTTAAATTCACCAAACTTGCTTTCTTCAAATGATAGGCCATACTAATAATGCCATGCACTTTTGTTACATTTTGTTACAAAAAAATAATACATTTTTATTTTCCAAACTTACCACATGCTCAGATAATTCACAACAGTTCTCCTGAGAAGCAAGGCTTGGATCGCAGTGTAAGATCATGCGGCCAAGTTCAATCTATTTAATAAACATGATGATGCTTATCAGTTGAGACGTAACAACACTGAAGCCTCTGTAGCGGAAATCCATCACATTGTTAAATAATTTGACCCCACTGAAATGATGCGTTTAAATATCTCTAGCAGAGTTTGGGATTTTGGCCATGAACTTTGAAAAAACAAAGACATTTTAAAATACACCATTTGCATTTATTATGTTAGTTATCTGAGCAACACACAGATTCTAATCCAATCATACCAACTCTAATTTGAACCCAACATAGCATTTCTGTATATCTCTTTATAAAAGGAGCTGGATTTATGACAACAGTTACTGCAGTTTGATGCATTCCTTTGGTCAGCTCTCTGGCCATTTGAAGGCTTTATTTTTACAGATGGAAATTACCTCTCTCCAAACTACTCTACTTAAAGTCAATAAAACTAGAGTTTTATACAAATTCTACTAGCTATGTTATTAATTTATCACTATAAATAATCCTAGGAATAATAAATTAAAACTTGAGTCACAACCCTGCTTTTGGTGGTTGAGGCAATGTCACTGAAGCCAAATAGTGTGGCCTCATGAGATAGCACTATTGCTTATTGCTTTCTTGCCGTGAATAGTCCCACCTAGGAAATACAGCAACTGGTCTTGCTGTTTTTGATAGAAGACCAGTTGAAATCATTGAGCTACAACTATAGCAGCACTGTAGGAAGCAGGACAATAGCAAGGGACAATATTCTTGGAACTTTCGTAAAACTCTATTTGTTAAATTGGGGACTTAGACAAATCTCAGGCCCTTTCACCCTCTCTCTTTCCACATACATCCCTAGAATTAACTGAATAATGCCACAGAGTTACCAGTTTATTTTAAAATATCTATTTTCTTTGGAAACCTAAAAAATCTTTGAAAAAACACTCTCTGTTAAGCTCTCTTTTCACCCCTTCTTCCAATTGGTTTTGTTTGTAATTTAGCAATGCATGTCTGGTTTACTATATAGATTTGTAGAATCCTCCCATTCACTCCATGACTCTGGTTGGCTGAATTGATTTAATTTTCCTTTCAATAATGCCATCTCATAGACCACCACAATGGGCTACATAGCACTGTTATGAAAAGGACCAACATGAATTGACAGGGACCTTATCATGTTGTCCAACACTTTGCTTACTAACATACTTTATTAAACTATCCCCAACAGATAGCTCCCTAGCCTGTTGGAAGATCTCCTGCAAGCAAAGTGCACTATTATTCTAACTAGAATAGAACACCACTATTCTAACTATGGTCTTACCATAAGGAAATTTCTCTCAATATTTAGACTGAAATTCCTCCTTTAATTTCATCTATCTGATCCTTGTTCTGCCTTTGGTTTCATTATTTAAATAAGGCTGCTTTCTTTTGTATGAGTCAGTCCTTTGGATAAATGTAAATTGGTGTTACATCTTTACCCTTAGTCCTCTCTTTTGAAAGCAAACATACTCATCTCTTTCAATGTACCTTTCAAAGACCCTTTATTATTGTTGTGGTTTTCTTCTATTTGTCTATGGAGATTCTCAGTCATCCAGGTCATAGTTGTCCCAAAGGTGCTTTCTCAAGAGGCAACTGGGCTTTCTTGTTTTTCTTTGAAGACATTTCGCTTCCCATCCAAGAGCTGAAGAAGTTTCTTGGATGAGAAGCAAAACATCTTGAAAAAAAAACAAGAAAATCCAGTTGCCTCTTGAAAAAGAACCTTTGGGTTCTCCTATATTTCTCTTCTGGCCTCTCCATGTTCCTTTCAAAGTGCAGTGACCAGTACTGGACACAATATGCCAGGTGTGGATGAGCCACCACAGAACACAATGAAATCCTGTGATCTAGATGTACAGCCTTGTTTTTGCTAAAGAAGCCTAAGATTTTTTAGTTACTTTCCTGTGTTCGTCTACTAATCCACTAGTCTCCTAGATTTTTTTTTTACATGTCACTAAACCAGGCTGCTCTATTTGTCTTTTCCTACCTACAGTTTCTAATCTGTCTGTCTGTCTGTCTATCCATCCATTCATCCATCTATCTACCCATTTAGTAGAAGCACTGTTTTAAATCGGAAAACTGAAAAAAGAAAATGCCTAACCTGCTCTTAATAATATATTAATTTGAATATATTTTAGTCTAGGCCTGTGATGGTGAACCTATGGCACATGTGCCAGAGGTGGCACACAGCCCCCTCTCTGAAGGCATGCAAGCCGTTGCCCCAGTTCAGTTCTGCTGCACATGCATTCGCACCTCCCGCCAGCCAGCTGGCCTTCAGGTTTCTGACACACATATGCGGGGCGCATGGGGATGTGCGTGCATGCGCAGGGAGGTGGGGTGTGTGTGGGGGTTTGGGCAGGGGTGGGGGCATGAACGGGGGCACATTGCATTTTGGGGGTGCACATGTGTGTGCGCGCACTTTGGGCACTCAGTCTGGAAAAGGTTAGCCATCACTGGTCTAGGCTTTATACAGAACCATCTGCACAATACAAGAAAGCTTGAACTTTCTATACCTAAAACTGACCTGGGGGATGGGGGGGGAAAGATAATATTTTTAAATTGCTTTCCTTCTAAGAAATAAAGTACTTTTTCCAAGAGAGGTTTTTTCCATACATACTATACCCTATATACTATGTGCATGCTGTAGCAGACTCTTTGTATGCTAACTGTTCTGTGAGACATTTATTTAATCTCTGGAAAAAGAAACCAGATGGAAGAGTCTATGATGACCTTTGGAAAAAAAGAAAAGGATTAAGAAATGAAGGAAATGTGACAAAAACCAGAGGCAATGGGCAAGAAGGGTACACTGATAAAAAATGAGGAAAGGATAAATAAATAGGAACATGCTATATTTTTCTTCTCTGTACTCCTACTGTGAAAATTAACTGAATGGACAACATTGGAAAGGTTCATAAGTTGGTTATCAAGTTATAAAAAGAAAAATATTAAATCATTTATCATACATGAAACAATTGAAGTGCTGTAGCTATTTGCTCACATCTATTTTCTTGTGAAGAAAACACAATTTCCTTAAATATAACTAACAATTTATATGGAAAGCACTTTTATCTATCTCACAGTCACGTTAAAAACTTCAGACCACATCAATTAAATCTTTCAGCTTTCTCGTAACATTTTTCTTTATATGTCATATATATTATGTTGTAAAACTATCAGTAGAATTATTTCACGTTTATTTTGGACAGTTTTTGTTTGATAACATTGCTTTATAAATTAACTGAAATAATAATATATATAATGGAATAGAGGTTCCATTATATATGATGTTTTAATATTAGATGCCATTTTGTTCAAAGTTTATGAATTTAATATTACCCTTGTTGAACAAGGTTCTAATCATCATAAATTGATTAAAAAGGTGCCATATTCTTCCAAAGGCCACATCCTTCTGGGAATAAATATTCAGGCTTTGATGCTGAATAAAACCAAAGGGGTTTACCCATGTAACTGCTCAACATTGTTCCAGCAGTAGAATATTCTGGAGGAAAGCTGTTGATTCTTTTGGAGTGATCACAGATTGGAAGAAGGCACAGCTGTTTGGTTAGATTGCAGCAGATGATCCATCTGGAGAAGTGCTGAATAGAAAACCATGGCCTTTAGAATGACCTTGGAAAAAACAAAGTCTCAGAAGAATGCCATATGGTCCAGATAAAAAGCAAGAACATGATGGATAACCAATAAAAGCAGAGATGTTTCAATGCAGCTGAGGAATTAGGACAAAAAGTAAGAAATATTATATCCTAATTCAAGTAAAAAAATAAATAGGAAGTTGGACAATAAAAACATTTTGTTTCTAAAAAAATGGATAGTCTTTTCATAAGACACATGGTTCTTCATGATTAATTGAAGTCATGGCCACTAAAAACTACTTTTTAAGATAAAAAAAGATAAGTAGGGGAATAGCCATAGGTCCAAAGGGTTTTGATCTTAATTCAGGGAGAATACAGTAGAATATCTTCCTTATTCTAGAAATGGAAGGGAAGCTGGAAGACAGAGATATGTAAGTTCTTTCTTTATCAGTAGGCTGAAAAAAAGAGAAACATCTTTCCTATAAGAAAAATAAAGTAGAGATGGCAATATGATAATCTCTTTTAAATAGAGGAGACAGACAAAATGTCATATATATTACTTTAAGGGATTGAACTGTTACCTGTGAGGAAAGTCCAGAAAATATGTTTTATTTGATTGCATTGGAAGCCCTAATGCCTTTATTGTCATTGTACATCATGTATACAACAACATTGGTTATGAAAAATTAGGAGCTAATGACAAGTTTATAATTCAATCTACTTCATGCCAGAGAAATTGCAGAACTAAACTAAACTCTTCAAATTGGAAAGCAGAGGGAATTGGGCTATGTGGAAACCTGACCCTGATAAATGGAGAGTGGATTGAGGCAGTTCCAAAGGTGGAGATTTATCAAAGTATAACAAAAAAGCAGTTGGTCAAGTTATTTTTGATCTTTTCTAAAACATAAGATGTAACATAAAAATAAACAAACATAAAAATAAGGTCTCTAAGTAAAAAAAAAAGAAGAAGAAGAAGAAGAAGGTATTACAAAAGATTGGGATTGTAGCTATTTCATCCTGCTATGAATAATTCCTGTTATTATTCCATGTAAACAAATAGAATAGCCCTTGGATTATTCCAGAGGATAATAAGGTCCATCTCTGATGGATATAGTATCAATTTGTGTTCTAGAACAGCTAGTTTGAATGTGTTGATTTAATGTGATACTTTATACCTGGATCAGATATCTCAGCTGCAGAGGTCTTCAAAGTGAGTACCCATCCAGATATGGATAAATAAAGAATAAGGACATTTTTAGAAAGTCTTCTTTGAATGGAAATCCATTGGTGATATTGTCTGAATCCAGCCATCAGTGCAAGAATTCTTCAATGCCATGCAGAATCGGGAAGACAAATTACCCTAAAATTGTATCAGGAAAAGAGGAACAGAGGTATCACACCTCTAGAGAGTGCATCTGAAAATCAGTGAAGTGAATGACTGAAATCACAGCTATCATCTATACAAACTGTAGAGACCACAGGTTCAATAGCAAAGGTTCTAAAAAGTAGTTTACAAGATAATTTCTGAGGATTTCCAGAGAAGGTATATCAAACTGAAGATGGCTTTGTGAAGGCGAAGCAGATGACTGCAACAAAGAACCAAGGAGTCTGTGAGTAGACTTGTTTCTTAGAGCCTCTTTGGATAAGGAGAGGATGAGAAATTACCCACATGTGCAATGGATAGCTGTTCCGCATGAGAAAACTGCAAGATGGTGGTTTTCCATACATTGGAGTGCCTCTAGACAATGGGATTAGCCATTTTGCTCAATTGTAAACACTTTTAAAAGGACACTGTTTGCCCACTAACCATATTAAACCTATTAGGGACCTCTGGAATACAAGTTGGGTGTATTCATTGGGTGAGTTTATTCTCAAACCTGAACAAAATTAAAATTTAATTATAATTAAAAATTAATTATAAGTTAAAGATTTGAGATAATAATTAAAAAGCTAAATATGATTTTGATCCAAGAAACTTATAAATGGATTAAGAGTCCAGAAAAAAAAATGGAATATTGACATTTATTTTAAGATTTTGGAATTAACTATAAAAAAAATTAACAGCTTCTAATGGGAAACAGACTTATTTTGGCTATCCTGCTATTACAAGTTATAACAATGATAAACAACGATTTTAGAAACTGGACACTAGAGGGGACTAAAGAATTTCAGCAACAGAAAAAAAAATAGAAACCTGTTCTTTATGTCAGTTAATATGGGAACTCACAAAATAACACAAAACATTGTAACATAGGAAATATTAAAAGAGATTTTTGGAGAATGGAGCCAGAAATTAATAACTATAATATCAACACTGTCAGTAATGTGACATCATTACTAGCATTCTTCAGTTTTTAGGAATAAGCTATGACTACAAGATTCTAATGAAAGAATAATAGATGTGGAACAATTTTATCTGACAAGACAGAGAAAGTACAGAATATGGATTTGAATGCCAGGTCAAGAGAATGATTTGGAAAAGGACATTTTACTGAATATTCAAAAGAAACTGGTTGATGTTTTAAAAATAAAAAAGGGAGATACAAATGATAAGCCAGAAGAATGACCTGAAAAATGTTTTCTTATTGGATCTACATAAGAAGACTTGTTAAAGTCTTGAAGAAATCTGTTAGACAGGATAAAGAAGAATTGAACAGAAATGAAATCATATAATAATATTTGATTGAATTAAAAGGAAGGAATATAAAGCTGGTTTATCTGATCAAGGTCAAAATAAGACCTTTTTAAAAAAATGTTCTGGAAAAAAATTAATGGTTTTCTGCTGACATCAGGATTGTTTTATGTATTTGCTTATAAACAAGATATGGAATAAAAAGTTATCTGTTTAACCTTATAGTAGTGGTGGTGAAAATGTATTAAATGTGTTTATACTTGTGATGAAGGTTGAAAGCCACTTCTTTATATATTTCCTTTTTTCCTTTTTCTTTTTTCCTGTGTTTTTTATTCTTCCTTCTCTTTCTCTAAGTTTAGATTGCATTAGTTTTTACTGTAAATAAAATTCTTAATAAAATTATATTAAAAAGAAAATTTCTAAAATTATTTTACTTTTAGTACATTATAGAATGTGTATTAAAGCAGATGTGTTTCCTTAAATGTGCCAGTGTATCCTCTTTATTGTAACTTAATTCCTACTATATAAGTAGTTTTCAGAATCCCTTAAGTTAAACCTGAGGTTGCATTTGATATCTGCAGCACAGAAGAGATAACACTCTAGAAATATTTGCTGTTTTTAGGATTCAGACTTCATTTCTTTTAGGATTCAGACTTCATTTCTAAGCATCTCAGGGCATCAAAATTGCAAAATGTCTGCTTTCTAAACATATATAAAATAGATATGTCTGGATTCAGATACGATATTCTATAGATGCAAGGCTCCTTTCATTCAATGATGTACCGATAATTATTTTTTCTGGAGAAGCTTCTACTTGAAGAAGAGATGAGGCAATTTTGGTTTATTCCCACTTGTCTCCTTCAGTCTCAATGTCTCCAATTATTTTTGAAGGGTTCCAAGCTTTCAGAAAAATGTTTTAGGGAGCAGGAAATTATAGGAACAGGAAAAAATAAGAGATAATTATTTTCCCTTCCTTTTCCAGCAATGTGTCTCATCAACAAAACTGATTTAATTCATAAGCAAAAATAATTCAAGTTTTTCCAGCTCACCAATTTGATGTCATTCGTTCATTCATTCATTCATTCATTCATTCATTCTCTCTCTCTCTCTTTCTCTCTCTCTTCTACCTACCTACCTATCTATCATTTACCAACTTAAAAATTCAGAACAATAAACAAAAATAACATAACAATAAAACCCACAACTTCCTTTTCCATTAAAGCAGCATAAAACCACTTAATTCATTAAAACATGGACATGAACACTTACATCTACAGGTTTACCGTCTAAATAATGAGTAGCAATGAGAATCTTTCCTTGAATGTCAGGACTAGCTTTTTCTTCAGTCATCCTTTGTTCAACTAAGCTGCAGTCCACATAAAGAGAAATCTTCCTTGATTGTACACTGATGCCAAGCTTATGCCATTGACGATCAAAGATAGGATAGATTTTGCGGCTTTTAAAGACATAGTGCAGGGAGTTCCGCTGGGTGGATTGCATGACATACTCTATAGCTTTTTTTAAACCATCAACTGAGATGTAAACCTAAACAAAAATATATATACACACAAATTTCAGTGCTTTCAAAATGAAATAAACTGCAAGACAGTGAAGAAGAGAATAAAGTCATAGAGG
This sequence comes from Arizona elegans, assembly GCA_022577455.1. NCBI lineage: Eukaryota > Metazoa > Chordata > Lepidosauria > Squamata > Colubridae > Arizona > Arizona elegans. Next base: position 215,326,899 of record JAKOOJ010000001.1, on the reverse strand, counting down.
TCAATACATGCTCGTAATGTTTGAAATCACAGGTCACATTCTCTCAGATAGTGAAGCTTTCTCACCTCCTCCTCCTTCCTGATGCAGCCACTCAGCCCTCTAAAAGCTCCCCAGAAGAGCAGGGGACTCTACAGTAGCAATAGCAATAGCACTTAGATTTATATAATGCCCCATAGTCCTTTACAGCACTCTCTGTGTGATTTACAATATCAGCATATTGTCCCCAACAATCTGGGTCCTCATTTTAACAAACTCAGAAGAATGGAAGACTGAGTCAATTTTGAGCCCTGTCAGGATTGAACTCCAGGCTGTGGGTAGAGTTTGCCTACAATACTGCATTCTAACCATTGTACCACCAGGGCTCCAGTAAGAAATGGGGTGGAATGGGATGTACTAAAAACTTTTTTAAAAAAACCAATTGGTGGAAGTCCAAACTTTCCCTGACACATCTGGATGCATCTTTTACTTGTTTAAGCTTTCTGAATCTGTCTCTTGCATATTTATCCATGCAATCTTGTCATTAAGCATCAAACCCCAACCTTTCACTTTTATTGTTTTTTTTTATTTGTTATATTCTACAGGTTTCAATATTCTTCAAACCAAAAAACAAAATGTTAACATAGAATAGAATAGAATAACAGAGTTGGGAGGGACCTTGGAGGTGTTTTAGTCCAATTCCCTGCTCAGGCAGGAAACCCTATACCATTTCAGACAAATGGTTGTCTAATCTCTTCTTAAAAGCCTCCAGAGTTGGAGCATCCACAACTTCTGGAGGCACGTTGTTCCACTTCCCAACACATACCATCCCACGACTCCATTACTCATATGTAAATCATCCTCTAATTGCTATTTGAAAAATGACTACTGTTGTATCCAAGCCACATCAATAGTTGCACAATCTGGAGGGGACTATCTAGCAATTCATAAAGTTGTAGGTATCATTTTATTGGAGATGGGAATAGGAAACAAGTGAACAAACACAAATAAAGAAGTAACAATACCAAATAACTCAATTTGTTCTAACCTGTGGCAAATTATGCTGATCTAAAATCTGCAGTAAATACCAGCGTTCTCTTTTGCTGTTTCTTCTGACACGGAATGTGGCTGTTAAGAAGTATTCCTCTGGGAACCCATTTGGAAACAATTGCCTAAAAGTTGGGGTGGAGGTGGAAGAAATTATCTTATTAGACCAACTCTGATAATTTTTATAAAACATGGGAGCAAACAGATGTTTAAGTATACAGAAACTAATTTGGGGTTCATAGGTACTTAAGTAACTCTATTGTATTCAAAAGGCTGTTCCATCTCTTGAGGTTACTATCGTCATAATTGTTCAGGTCTAATGCTACCCACAAAACCACACCCTGTTGGAAATCTATTTTTCATCATCTTTATTACATTTCATACATATGTTGCTATTAAAATTACAATTAAAAATGAACTCATTCCCATCTTTTTGCCAGAAAAAAACTTCCATCATGAAAGTCAATCTTTTCTTAATCAGGAAAACCACTGTCACAGGAAAAAGTAATCCTTCTAAAACTAACTGAAAATTTACTGCACACTATGTACTAGACACATCCCCCATTTGCAGTGTTGCACTGTTGCTATAGAATCTTATAGAAAGTATGTGAAAAAAATACCATTCCATACCAGGCTTCATTATTTAAGTTTTAAATCAGACAACATGTTTTAAGCTACATTTTTCTCAAACATGACTTGTTGGCTAACCCAAAACTGGATAGTTTCACAGAACTCACTAAATCTCAAACAAATCAATCATATTTTGGTCTAGTATTCAATGGTTAACACGGAAACAAAACATTTCATTTTGGTAATTATAGTATACACATTTATTTTTTTACAAACAAGTTATTTTTAAAACATGCTATTGTGTTTTTCACCAATGAAAGGCAACCTGGCAATGGCACAAATTCAGATCAAGCTTTTATATGTTAAACCTCTACATAGAATAGAATAACAGAGTTGGAAGGGACCTTGGAGGTGTTCTAGTCCAACCCCCTGCTTAGGCAGGAAACCCTACACCACTTCAGACAAATGGTTATCCAACATCATCTCAAAAACTTCCAGTGTTGGGGCATTCACAACTTCTGGAGGCAAGATGTTCCATTGATTAATTGTTCTAACTGTCAGGAAATTTCTCTTTAGTTCTAAGTTGCTTCTCTCCCTGATTAATTTCTACCCTTTCTTCTTGTCCTACCTTCAGGTGCTTTGGAGAATAGCTTGACTCCCTCTTCTTTGTGGCAGCCTTTGAGATTTTGGAACACTGCTATCATATCTCCCCTAGTCCTTTTTTTCATTAAACTAGACATACCCAGTACCTGCAACCGTTCTTCATATATTTTAGCCTCCAGTCCCCTAATCATCTTTGTTGCTATTCTCTGCACTCTTTCTAGAGTCTCAACATCTTTTTTATATTATGGCGACCAAAACTGAATGCAGCATTCCAAGTGTGGCCTTACGAAAGCATTATAAAGTGGTATTAACACTTCACATGATCTTGATTCTATCCCTCTGTTTATGCAGCCTAAAACTGTTTTGGCTTTTTTGTCAGCTGCTGCACATTGCTGGATCATATTTAAACGATTTCCCACTAGGACTCCAAGATCCCTCTCACATTTACTACTATTGGGCGAGGTGCCACATATATTGTACCTGTGCATTTTGTTTTTCTTGCCTAAATGTAGAACCTTACTTTTTTCACCATTGAATTTCATTTTGTTAGATAGCGCCCAAGGTTCAAGTCTGTCAAGATCCTTCTGTATCTTAAGCCTATCTTCTGGAGTGTTGGCTATTCCAGCCAGTTTGGTGTCATCTGCAAATCTGATAAGTTCCCCATCTATCCCCTTGTGCAAGTCATTGATGAAGATGTTGAACGACATCCTAAAACGAGCCCTGGAGTACCCCACTGCATACCTCCCTACATGTTGAGTGCGGTTGGTCAGCCAGTTACGAATCCATCTGGTGATGCTGTCTAACCTACTTTACCTAGTAGTAGGTTATGGTCTACTTTATAAAATACCTTACTGAAGTCCAAGTAAATTATATCGACAGTATTCCTCAGGTCCACTAATTTTGTCACTGTCAAAGAATGCAGCCTGGCATTCTTTCTAGTCTGGCATGATCTGTTTTGATAACCAAAAATTATGTTGGCTTTTGATTATTACTTTTTCTTCTAGGTGTTCACTGATTCATTGCTTAATTATCTTTTCCAGAATCTTCCTTGGTATTGAGGTCAGGTTGATAGGTCTGTGGTTTCCTGGATCTATTTTTTTCCCCTTTTTTGAAGATGGGAACTACATCTTTTTTCCGTCAGCTCTTTTTCAGTCCTCTGGCAGTTCCCTGGTGCTCCAGGATCTTTGAAAGATATAATTCAGTGGTTCTGAGATCTCGTCTGCCAGTTTCTTCAGAACCTTGCTGTGTAATCCATCTAGTCCTGGTGATTTGAACTCGTCTAGGGTAGACAGGTGTTCACTTACCATTTTCTTCCCTGTTTGGACTGTTTTTTCCCTTTGTGTAAAGACAGATGTAAAAAACTAGTTAAGTAGTTCTGCTTTCTCCCTGTTTGTCACTTTCTTGCCACTTTGTCCCAGCAATGGACCAATTGTTTCCTTGACTTTTTTCTTGTTTTTAACATACATTGGAAGAAGCTTTTTTTGTTGTTATTTTTTACTTTTGTCACAATCCTTTGTTTGTTGTGAGCCTTAGCTTTCCTTATTTCATCTTTGCAGGCTCAGACTATTTGCTGATATTCTGCCTTAATTATGTGCCCCTCTTTCAGGAGTGAAATCCTACCAGTTCGGACAGCTTTGGGCGAACTGCTAGGGATTATGGGCATCAATTCACCGAACCGGTAGTAATTACCTCTCCTTGGCCCCACCCACGCCCAGCCAGTCACCACTCACCTCTTCTGGCTGTTTGATATTCCACAGAATTCAATGTTAAATGCAGCAGAGAGAATGCTAACTTTTCTCCCTCCATTCAGAATGGAGCTGCTGCAGCCTGTCCCTTTAAGGTAGTCCCCAGGAGGAAGGGGCCCAGGAGGGAACCATAAAGGAAGCAGCAGCTCCATTCTGAACGGAGGGAGAAAATGCTAACTTTTCTCCCCCCATTCAGAATGGAGCTGCTGCAGCCTGTCCTTTGAAGTAGTCCCCAGGAGTGAGGGGGCCAGGAGGGAATCATAAAGGGAACAGAATTCAATGTTGAATGCAGCAGAGAGAATGTTAACTTTTCACCCTCCATTCAGAACGGAGCTGCTGCAGCCTGTCCCTTTTAAGGTAGTCCCTAGGAGGGAGAGGGATGTGGGGGGGGGAAGCAGCTGGAATAGAGCCATTTTTGAGCCAAAAATGGGGGATTTTCCTGGCCGTCATCCATTCCTCAATCTCAGCACAGATTGAGGGAAGGATGGTAGGCAGGAATATTCCCCTCCCCATTTTCTTGCCATTCGCGACAAGGAATGGCTGGGAGTGGAGGGGCCAGTGAGGAGCCCCTCGATGTGAGTGATGTCGAGTTGGACACGCCCACCCAGTCACATGACCTCCCCCCAAGAAGCCACACCCACAGAACCGGTAGGGGAAAATTTTTAATTTCACCCCTGCCCTCTTTTCACTTTTTATATTTGTCCTTTTTGTCATTCAATTTGTCAGAGAGTTCTTTATGCAGCCATGCTGGTTTCTTTTGAGAGCTGTTATTTTTCTTCTTCATTGGTATTGTGCTAGACTGGGCTTTTATAATCTCACTTTTCAAAATTTCCCAAGCTTCTTGAATTGTTTACTCCTTGAGGATTCTCATCCATGGAATCCTTCCCAAGCTCTAAGTTTATTGAAATTAGCTCTCTTAAAGTTCAAGACTCTAGTTTGATTTTCTTCTACTACTTGTGCTTGCATAATGTTGAATTCCAATATTGGATGATCACTTGACCCCAAGGTTCCTGTAGCTTCAACACCACCTATCATTTCATGTTGATTCTATTCAGACATACATTTGGGTACAAGGCATGAACTTCCTTTCATATAATCAGGAATTTTAGATGCCCAGAGAGATTAAAAATAGATCCCTATACTTTTAGGCACTGATCTATAAATACTGATCTTATACCTATAAACTGATCTGAAATGGAGAAATGGAGAATCATGCATAGGGCCAAATTGCTAGTGTTTGAGTGTATGTATATATATATAAAATCTTGGGTGTTTTCCCACGTCATTATAAGTTTGTTAGTTAAAATGTTTAAATCCTGGCTAAGATCACAGCTCAGAATCCTCTAAATTCCCAAACAAAAACCTTTTTAAGGTCTTTCAAAAACTCTGGCTGAAATCCTAACCAACACTTTAAGGTTAGGCAACGTTTCGACAAGCTCTCTACCTTGTCATCTCGGGCCTTTATTATCAGTTTAGAAGCTGTGGGTGTATAATGCGTGTTAACGGTCCAGTTTTCTCTGGCTCTCTATTACCAACTGTCAACTGCAAAGAGGCAAGAATTCTAGTAGGCATCACAGCACCACTGGTTGCCTGTTGAGATCTTAGTATATCTTCTGGCTTGGTTCTCTCTCTCTCCCTATTGCTAGCTATCAACTGCAAAGAGGAAAGGGTTCTTGTATACATTACAACACTACTGGTTGCCTGTTGGGATCTCTGCCTATCCTCTGATGTTAAAATTCGAGTTTCCCTCAGTGCAGGTTTCCAAATACTTAATAACCTAGAGGTGTCATCTCGTCTATTCATATTGTGTGGCCTCTTTTCAATTTCGATAGCCTCCCTAATTATTCTCTTATTAAGATGTTCCTCTTTTACCACTGTTTTAGCCTTGTTGAAATCTATATTATGTCCTGTGGCCTTCATGTGTTGTACCAAAGAAGAAGTTTGCTCTTCCTTTTTCACTGCATTTTTATGTTCTTCTAAACGCACACTTATTCGTCTATGCGTCTGTATATATATATTGGGAAAATGGGAAAACATCACTAGATAAAAGGGGGAGAAATTCTTCCATGTTTATAGTTTTATGAAAGTTCTGCGTAAGTGGACACCCACTTTATGACTCTTCCATCAGCATTTTCAATGTACTGTTTGCATTAAGATGGCTAGTCCAGAAGTGCTGAAATTATGCCTGATTTCTGTGTTTAGAGGATTGCTCATGAAATGGTTACTGAAAGCCAAAAACAGGAAGCTCAAATACTCAGTCATGTTTGCTGGCAGCAGTTCCTGTCTGTTGCTTCTTCACCACACCCTACACTGAAGGGTTCTTGTCTTTCATGGGATAAATAATTGGGCAAGGTGCCCATTCATGCAGCACATTTTCCAGAAGATATTCCTGATCAGCCTGGTGCCTGGGCACAAGACTTACATACGACTCTCAAGTGCAATCTGATAGGCAGTTTTTCATTGGCTTTCTGCCTAAACATGAATTTCACCCCAGGTGATCTCTGAATATAAACCAAAAAGCCTCTTATAGCCTCTAATTCAAGTTAAGAAATACATTAGCGGCTAGTCAGATCAATAAGTTACACATACAAGTTAATCATAATTTCTGAGAAAGGCCACACTTTTTTTATGTCATGGCACCTAACTACTATTTAGAAATAAATGCAGATGAACAGAGGGGAACAACATTAATAGACAAGTCTTTAAACACTTCCTTCTCACACTGCTCAAATATGTATCACCATACTTGTATTCATATAAGGAACAACAACAAAAGTTAGTATCTGAAGTAATAAATTCAGGTTGATCATGTGAACAAACCAACTGGACAAACAGAGATGGATTCAAATATGTAAACAGAATAACAAAATAACAAAATAATAGAGTTGGAAGAAACCTTGGAGGTCTTCTAGTCCAACCCCCTTGCTCAAGAAGGAGACCCTATACAATTTGAGACAAGTGGCTGTCCAGTCTCTTCTTAAAAGCTTCCAGTGATGGCGTATCCACAACTTCTGAACGCAAGCTGGTCCACTAATCAATTGTTCATTGTTAGGAAAAATCTCCTTAGTTCTAGGTTGCTCCTCTCCTTGATTAGTTTCCATCCACTGTTTCTTGTCCTGCCCTCAGGTACTTTGGAAAATAGCTTGACTTCCTCTTTTTTGTGGCAGCTCCTCAAATATTGGAACACTGCTATAATGTCATCCCTAGTCCTTCTTTTCACTAGATTAGACAAACTCAATTCCTGCAACCATTCTTCATATGTTTTAGCCTCCAGCCCCTAATCATTTTTATTGTTCTTTTCTGCACTCTTTCCAGAGTCTCAACATCTTTTTTATAATATGTGACCAAATCTAAATGTGGACTTACTAAGGCTTTATAAAGCAGTACTAATACCATGTGAATATGCCTCCCCCAACTCAAAGAGTTTTTCTTCAGTCCACAAAAAGATCACTAATCTTGTAGAGATCCAGCTAAAAAAACAAGAGGTTATCCCTACAGATCCCTCTTTACTTGCAGCAACCAGAATTTATTTTATTTATTTATTTGCACGTATTTATATGCCGCCCTTCTCCCAAAGGACTCAGGGCGGCGAACACAAGCAAAAACATACAATAAAAATCCGAATTAAGACCAGATAAAATCAAATAATAATAAATAATAAAACCCAAGAATCTGAATCAGCCGATTTGTTGAAATAGCCAAGTCTTCAGGGCCCGACAGAAGCAATGGAGATCAGGCGCCATCCGGAGCTCAGTGGGTAACTCATTCCAGAGGGTAGGGGCGCCCACAGAGAACGCCCTACCCCTGGACGTCGCCAGATGACATTGTCTGGTCGATGGTATTTTAAGGAGAGCTGCCCCGTGAGAGCTGACAGGTTGGTGGGAGGCAGGCAGGAGATGGTCCTGCAGGTACCCTGGACCTAAGCCATGTAGGGCTTTATAGGTAAGTACCAGCACCTTGAAGCGGATCCGGAGGACCACTGGTAACAAGTGCAGCTCACGCAGGAGAGGTGTTACACGGGAGTAACGAGGACCTCCCGCAACAACCCGCAGAGCTGCATTCTGGACCAGCTGGAGCCTCCGGGTGCATCTCAAGGGCAGCCCCATGTAGAGAGAATTGCAGTAATCCAAGCGGGAAGAATGCCTTCATGGATGTTCTGGAGAACTTCTTAACCTTCAGAAGGAGAATGTCAAGGGATGTAGAAGAAAGATGGGTGACAATTTTCTGTCCCTATCAGTTCTGCCAATGAAAATGTCCTGGAGCAGAATTCTACACAAGAAAAATCCAATGTGCCCTTTGTAATCCTTGACAGGGCATTCAGATTTCAATGTAATTTTAATAAACAGTTTAAAATCAATTTGATTTTAATAGAGCGAACCTAATTTTAGCCAGTATAATTGTAAAGACAAAATACAGTTACTGTATGCCTGCAAAAATTGGGGGAAAACAAAGCTTATCACAACGAGGGGCTGAGAAAAACTGGCCTAACACTTAATGATGATGTACTTGTATTAAATGTTATGAGAGAATAGTCTGTTGTGCTTATTCTAGTTACCGGAGAATAAAACATTTCAAAAAGTTCAAAACAAAAAATTGAAGTGGTTTTACATTTCCTCATTTTAATTTTCTGGCACTAGAAATAATTATACCCCATCTTTTACCCAAGGCAGGATATATAATGTTCCTGTCTTCTATTTTCCCCACAACAGCCTTGTGAGGTGAATTGAGCAAAGTGTCTGGGCCAGAGTCACCTAGCTGGCTTTCTTGACTAAGGGAGGATTCAAATCCTCAGTCAGTTGATTTCTAATCCAGCACCTCTCCACCATGCAAAATTGGCTCTTTTTATATTCTGGAACTTTCCTCAAGTAGTTTAATCTTCTGTGGTGGCCATGAAGCTGAAGAAGGGTAGTATACCGATATTTATACTATACTCAATTGTTACTCCCAGGCTTAATGAGGTAAGCCTGAACCCTATGTACTGTTTTTGTTTGTTTTTTTTAAATAATGATTTTTTAAAATGTATTGTGAGCCACCCTGAGTCTTCGGAGAGGAGCGGCATATAAATTGAATTAATTAAATTAAATTAAATTAAATATATTCTCTTAATTGAAAAAATATTCCTATTTACCTCAGCTGCAGGAAACTCTCTTTCTACCTCCTGGAAATACTTATATAATCTCCCTATTCAGAACGCTCATTGCTCTACTAATGTTTTTATTTTTTTACAATTTGTTTTTGTCTTGAATTTGGCAAGCTTTTATCAAATATTGACAGAATGATCTTCAGGGCCATATCACTGGAATCAGCCTGACCACTCTGATCCTTCCTTCCTTCCTTCCTTCCTCCCTCCCTCCCCCCGCATCCATCACACCAGTGGTGGGTTTCAAACATTTTTACTACCGGTTCTGTGGGCATGGCTTGGTGGGCGTGGTGTGACTTGGTGGGCATGACTTGGTGGGCATGGCAGGGGAAGGACACTGTAAAATCTCCATTCCCTCTCCATTCCAGGGGAAAGTTACTACAAAATCCCCATTTCCTCCCGATCAGCTGGGACTTGGGAGGCAGAGAATAGATGGGGGCGGGGCCAGTCAGAATTTTTACTACTGGTTCTCCAAACTATTCAAAATTTCCACTAACGGTTCTCCAGAACTGGTCAGAACCTGCTGAAACCCACTTCTGCATCACACCTACAAGGTGACTCTGGGCAGCTTGCCAGGAAAAGCAGTTAGCTGGGTTCCATTTTGGGGAGGTGGCAAAGCCAAGGCCTGAAGATATATTTCTGTCAGTGGTCTGAGCCTCTAAAATGGCTGCCTGCATTTGGCCCCAATGCTGATCGCCTTCCAGAAACTTCTTAAAATTCAGCTTTTCCAGAGAGTGTTGAGGGCCGACACCAGATGCCTCCCGGAGTTTAGGTTTGTCTATTTTGGTTGTCAATTTTTTATGATTTACATTTTCACTGCTAGTGTTATTTTTCTTTTACGTTATGCGACACTGAGAGAATCTATGTACAGCGGTAATGGGACCTAAATGTGTCAGCCCTTCAAAGTAGACCAGAGGAAAAATAGAATACTTTTACTTCACATTTCTGAACCACCCATCTCCCTCAAAAAGGGACTTTACAGGTAGTCCTCACCTTATAACAGTTTGTTTAGTGACCGTTCATAGTTACATCACTGAAGAAAGTGACTTATGGCCGTTTTCACACTTATGACCATTGCAGCATCCCCATAGTCATGTGATCAAAAATCAGACAATTGGCAGCTGACTCACATTTATGATGATTGCAGTGTCCCGGGATCAAGTGATCCCCTTTTGTGACTTTCTGACAAGCAAAGCAAAGTCAATAATGAGATTCACTTAACAACCGTGTGACTAACTTAACAACTGCAAGGATTCACTTAACAATTGTGTCAAAAAAAGTCATAAAATGGGGCAAAACTCGCTTAGCAACATACATTTTGGGCTCAATTGTGGTCATAAATCAAGGACTAACTGTATTTTCTAATCATTACTTTCTAGATAGGCTGCAGTGACAGATTGCAGGTCTCTGCCTTTTATACCCCAGGGAGTTGGAATATCTGAATCTCTCTGGTCTCACTAGAATTAACATCTGATTTTTCTTCCCCTTGCAAAAGTTGTAAATCATACTGAAATCTCAACAAGGAATGCTCCAAAGCCCTTCTCCCTGTTAGCAGGGGCGATCTTCCATTGTTAGGACTGTAACCTTGCTAAATGTACATATTTATGGCCCTAACCCTCAGAGCAAAGGAAAAACTACAGTCAGAATATATCCTAACAGCACAAATATCTGCCTGTTTCAATCTCAGGTATGCAGGATAGTATCTGAAGTGTTCCACAAACCAGAAGCCTGAAGAAATCCTCCATCTTGGGATGACTTAATAATGTACGTTAAGATTGTGATGAGGGCCACTACTAGCAAACGGGGCAAATTAAGCTAGGTCTACATTTAAATTTAGTATCATTACAGTGTTTGTCACAGTCACATGGTACAAGAACGGAATGCAAGACATGTTGAGAAAAAATATATATATTAGCAAAACACATTCTTAGTGGCTCCCCATCCTGTACTAGAAAAACCTATAAGCCTTGGGTTGAATATGGAAGAAACAGAACAGAGAAGCTGTTAGTAAACAAGTGTTCTGGGGTGGTTTCTTAGTACTCTATACCTGTTATATTTTTTATTTTTTATGCTTAATTTAGAACCCAGCTGAACAAGGATGTTCCCTCACAGCTGATTTTGAGTTTCCCAGTTGTTTTTTTCTACCTACTTATTAGCAATGTATGTTGCTGACAGTACATAACAAATGTTAATTTGGAATTTGATAATCACCTGCTTTTACTTAACAAAACTTATTTTTTGGAAGACTGCAGATTTTTCTATTTGTCTTGTTTTTGAGAGCATGAGGCAGATAAAATCAATGCTCACCTAGCTGATTGTAATTTTATTGAAGCAATTCACAACAATAATAGAAAATCACGCTGCAGTTCTGTCTTGAGGATGCTTTGATATACCTTGCTTTGGTTATTCTGACATATCCTTAGAAAATAACGGTTTATATATCAAAAGTTGCTATGACCAATAATCCTTTTTATGCAGTAATTTTCTCTGAGTTGGTCATGGTAAAAATACCAGTTTTGCAATTAATTATTCCTTACCTGCTGCAGTTAAGCATTCACTTTTTGTCTTAGAAGATCAAATATGAAGCATGTCCTCGGAGACAATCGTAAATGACTTATGTAACTTGACACCAATCAATTGGCTGGAAACTTACTTTTCCTTTGACATATACGCTTTCTTTAGAGACAAAACCGATAATCTACACTATTTGAATCTTTGGCACACAGCAACTATGCTACAAATTACACACATACACACACCACACACACACACACACACACACAGAGAGAGAGAGAGAGAGAGAGAGAGAGAGAGGGAGGGAGGGAGGGGGAGAGAGAGAGTAGTTGTTTTGGGAAAATGTGATAAATCAAAAAATTGATTTTTGGTCCTAGGCAATCACTTGTTTTAGAACAACTATGCATTAAACTTTAAAACAGAACAGCAGATGCTGAGTAAGCACCGCAATGTCATTGGTACTTAAAAAAAGCAGATTCTAGGTTGTTTTACAGACGTATTTTAATTTTGTCTCAAAATTTATTGATTTCTTAAAATAGATTTATAAGTCCTCACAGATTACTCATGGACATACTTTTTGTACTAGTCTAAAATTTTAATAAGATGACTGTGACTGAATCCAGTATATTTCTCTTAGGTGTAGTATCAGATTTGTCATCTGTGTACAGGTACCAATAAGAGACAGCACATTCTTTGCTTTAAGCTGAAGCAATTTCAGTTTTCATTATTGAAGCTGCCTAGGATAGCCTCAGAACTGCTGGGATATGAATATTACATAGAGATAAATGATGCTAATTGTTTTTTGTAAATGCAATACCAACGTTGTAGACTTTGGTTTTAATGCCACCAGAGAAACAATTCTTTAGAATTAAAATCGGTGGCCTAAGTCCATGCACATTAAAACAGTGCACTGAATGTTTCATTTTTATAGGTTTAATATGTTTTGTACGTTGTTTTAACTTCTGATTGAAGCCACTCAGAGTTGGTTATAAGATAGGTAGTTATAGAGATGTTTTAAATAAGTAGATAATAAACAGAGAATATGGCTGGGAGAGGGAAGAACTAGTAGCTCAATGAAGACATGTTCACGGAAATATGGCAAACAGTAGATTACTCTGGCCAGCTTCTGTATCGGGGGTACAGAAAGCACTACACTTTATAGCCAAAGTTACTTGAGTTAATAGGTAAGTGAAGTAGGTCCCACGTGAAGGCATGGTACAAATTAAAACAGGCTTCCAATGCTAATTATCTTCCTTTTAGCTTTCCCTAAGTGTTCCAGGCTTTCATGCCTGGCTCTCAATCAACCCAGCAGAGTCATAATTGAAATATAGGCAGACTGAGTGGCAGGACTATTTTTGAGAAGTGGTAGGAAGAAGTACCCCTATCAAATTTAGTAAGGCAATCTTTATTTACCTTTCAGATTTTGCTTTATAAAGCACTGGTGGAAAAAAGCTGCTATTTTTAAATGTTATGAACACTAATTCACCCATGCTGAATGAGACCAAATTAGAGGTTGTGATTAACTTCCGTATTTACATGTATCAATGAGGCCTCTAGGTTGCTGAATGTCTTCCAGGAAAAGAAAGCTGATCCAAGTTACATTTCCTGAGAGTGAAGTGAGAGATGTTTGGCGTTAATGGAAAGACATTTTGTCTTCCAGCTGACACCTACCATCACCTGTCATCTTGCAAATAATTTAACGATCAGTGATTATGAAGCTGCTAGTGTGAAAAACCTTTGTTCTAGGATGTGAGATGGTGCATTTAATGCCACCTTAAATCAGAATTTCAGTGGGTTCTGCTTGTTGTATAATCTCTAGCCTCCAACCAAGAAAGGTTACTCAAGGAATGCCAGAGCTCTAAAGTCTCCCAATAATCATTCTTTCGCTAATTTTGTCAGTAGCTTTTATAATAGAAATTTGGAATAAAAATTTGCAAACAAATTGTAAGGTTTAAGGGTTTAAAAAAACAGTTAAAAGGGTTAAAAAAAAGAGAGCAGTGAGCAATTAGCAAGCTGCAGCTGCAACTCTTTATCACCACAGAACACTTCAATGCTTATTCAGTAAGAATCAGGATTAGCGGTTACTCAGAATAAAGTTAGAATCTGGAGAAATCATCATGCAGCTGGTTTAAACACCACTTGATTCATTTTTGTATACTTTAATATTATAATTAACAACTTGATGATCCTTTTATATTGTGTTTTATCAGAGTTATCAAGCCACATAATGATTGTATATTTAATAGGAAGCTGGTGGACAGAATTAGATGAATCATGATATTTCTCCAGTTCAAATTGGTAACAAATGAAAAAAAAAGTATTGGAAATTAACTTATAAGGAGTCACATTATACTGTATATAAAAGAAATGTACTGCTATCCAGTATTGTTCAAAGTTTTTATTTAAGAATTTATGTTTAAAAGTGAAAGGAATTTTAGGAGCACTTGCATATGGAAAAAAATGATTCTGTATTTCTGTGATTGTGTTCTGATTTTGTAATAGTGATTTCAAACTTTAGCAGCTATACTGGATGTTTTAAAATTCAGTGAAGCTCAAATGCTGTTTTCTGATTATTTTCAACATTCCATCTTGCTGGTCAAGAAGGCTTTTTTGAATCCTAAATACTAACATACTAAAAATTAAAATAAGGTATGAACTACACTAGTTTAGTCTTTTGAATCTGAAATTGCTTTTTACGTTTCTCTAGTATCTATAAGCTTCAGTCCATAGCTTCTGATTTTCAGTCCAGTTATAGATCCTTCTGCAATGGTTCTAATGGATTTAACTTGCAAGCATAAATCCAGATTTAAACAATTTTAAGAGTTCAAATGTGTGAAACTTCTACCCTCCCTTCCAATGAAACACAGTGAGGGAATCAGATTTCATGCATGCTACTATCCTCCAGAGAGAATGAATTAAATACTTCCTGTCTGATCTAAGAAGCTGATTTGGAAGCCTTTGCACCCACATCTAAAGTTAGGAAACATAAGACAAGGCAAATGAGGAGCAAAAAGACAATACTATTGCTGCTTCCAGGTCCTAGTGTCAAATTTCTTGGAATATATTGTTGATCTGACACCATAAAATAAATATATTTAGTCAATTGCATTCAGATAGGAAGCATGCCAGTACATTAAACATCCACTATCTTTTAGCCTTGGAAATAATATTGAATGTAACATTTTAATGAAAAGAAAATTATATTTAAATTAACAGATTAACTCGTGAGTAAAGTGAAACATTGTAAAAGATTAATTGGGGAGAGGGAATGATCATTATACATGAATACCAATATACATATATGAACATACATGATTGCAGTGATTTACACCATTTATGTTGTAAATTATATTTATTTGTGTGAAAATCTATAAAGTTACCTGTAAAGGATTATATTTGAAACGGTATGTGGGAGTGACCTTGAGAGATAAGGCAAAGAAATGCAACCAAGGAAACCATCAGATAAAAGGCAGTTCAGCCCACAGCAGAGATGTGGATGGGGGAACGATAAGTATTTAGTTTTGTGCTGAAAATATTGCAAATTCATAAAGACCTTAGATACAAGGTGAGTATTAATCATGGCTACAGTAATTACTAATGTATTGTAATGTGTTGCATTAAACAAAAGGGTTGAATCCATCTCCAGTTAGCACAGTCTGAGAATGGAAAATAAAAAGCAAGCTGGATGGTATTTGTACTTCATGAATATTATTATACAATCATTGCTCTAATTTCAAGAGATCCAAGAATTAAAATTGTAATGATGTATATATTAAAATTGTTAAAAATAATACATTTTATTAATAAATAAACATTTATTTATTTATTTATTAACATAATTAATTATATGCTTTATATATGATTAATCATGACCTTACAAGCCTCAGACTGTATGATAAACAGCTAAATGCAAATGCTGCCAATGAGAATGATTTCAAAACCCTTACAAAAAGCTTTGAATGATGTTTGAGAATGGGAAGCCAAAAGGTAACATGAACAAAGGATCCATCTTCTCTCTATATAACCAGTTAGTAGAACTGTTAAAGAAGAGGTAGTGTTTACTGCCAGCTGTCCAATAATTAGCATATGAATCCTGATTTGACTTAGGACAGCTGTTTCTGTGTCTTTGCCTAATATGATTCAGATAGAAAAAATATGTTGGAAACATGAATAATGTGTAAATGGCTATTAATAGGCTTTTAGTTGAATCAGTGTTTTTAATTTTGGTTTATTTTTCAAATATGTAAAGTTATATTGAGTCATGACTTATTTTCTCAAAAATTAACAGCCTGAATCACAAGATATTTTTGTTAACTGCTCATAATCAGACTGCATAATACCAGTTAAGGAATAAAAAAAAATCATTTATAGGGGATCCATTTAGTAAGATAATAATTTAGTCCAATTATCAAAAACACATTGTTGAATTAGATTTGTACTATGTCATGAAAGATGAGATTGAGAGCCATGTTGAGCTGATTTAGTGGAATTTTAGTGAACAAGGCAGCTGAGGTGGCTGCATTCCTAACAGAGTGAGCCCTGATGACTCCCAAGGTAGTAGTAGAATGGAATGGGACAATTTGCCAGGGCTAAATTGTCACGGCTAAGTTGCCATGGGTAACTCACCACAGCCAATTCAACACAGACAACTCACTGCAGGACAACTCGCCACAGGCCAATTTAATAATTCAATATAATTATTTAAAATAATTTTAAAATATTTTAACTTTTTTCATTCATATTTTATTTTGTCCCTCTTCTGGCATCCTTTCTTTAATTTATTCCACCATTTCTTTGATATTACTGTAACTATTGTCCTTTGGCAAGTTGCCCCACAGTGAGTTGGCCATGGCAAGTTGTCCTGCAGTGAGTTGGCTATGATGAGTTGTCCTAGTCCCATAGTAGAATGGGTTTTGTAGCAATGGGCCATGTAAGACACCATGACCTAGAAAAGATTTCCTGGAAAGAAGCAAAAATTATCCCAGTCTTGTTGGTTGTCTTCAAGTAAAGCTTCATGTTTCGGGGGGATAGCCACTTTGTGATATCTCATAAATTGAGAGAGAAATTCATGTAGACAAAATGTTGTTAGACCTAGAGTTTGTGCATTTGTGAATTAATTTTGGATATGAATGTAGAGCCTGTAGCTAAATTACAGTTTGAGAAGATCACATAATTTCTTCCTGGCCAATATGACTGCCAATTTTGACCCCATATCTGGTTATAGCAACAAAAATCCCAAATATGCTTTTTCAAGAGGCAACTGGATTTTCTGAGCTGAAGAAGCTTCTTGGATGAGAAGCAAAACATCTCCAAAGAAAAATCAGAAAGTCCAGTTGTCTCTTGAAAAAGTACCTCTGGAACAAACATGACCTGAATGACTGAGAATCTCCATAGTCATATAGCAAGAGTTCTTCCCAGATAAAAATGTCTGCTAAAAATACAGGTGACACACCATGTCTTTGGGATCAATAGAGGTTCCAAAATGGAATTCTATGAATAGGAGATGGCTTCAAGAAAGTAATTTCAAGCAGGAATCTCCATGGAGGATTCATGGACAGATGCCTTTGTTTGGAGTACCAGGGCTTTGGGGCCAGTTGGAAGCCATCTTCAAGAGTCTGATCAGGAAATTCCTACAACAGTCCAAACAGACTGAGAGAAATCCAAACATTGTCCTTTAAGAAGTGACCTCTGCTGTTTTATAAGCAGCTATTGAAGCAGGGGTGGGTTCTACTTACCTTTACTACCGGTTCACAACGGGGCTCGCTCGCTCTTCTGCGCATGTGCAGAAGCTTCTGTGTATGCGCAGAAGCATTTTGATGATGTCGGGTCAGTGGGCGGAGCCTCCCGCCGGTTTTACTACCGGTTCTATAGAACCAGTGCGAACCGGGGGCAACCCACCACTGTATTGAAGACAGTCCTTAGGGGAAATGATATGGAAAACTGCTTGGGCAGCCCTCATGCTTCCTCCTAAAGCCATTCCTTAGAACTGTGCTCCAACAGTAGTGTTTGAAAACTCTCTTATATGGCCAAGGAGAGTGAAAGACTTGAACCATCTGAGGCCATGGTAGTTCACCAGGGGAAAATAGGTACAAGAAAGACAAAAAAATTAGAGAAGAATGGAGAAACAAAAGTAATGGATAAGGTTTAGCTTAGTGGTCCTATAGTCAGCTGCTCTCTAGACCAGTGGTCACCAACTGGTGGTCCATGGACCACTGATGGTCTGCGAGAAAATTTTGGTGGTCCACAGAAAAATTATTTGCATTTTTTATATTGCACTAAATCAGGGGTCCTCAAATGACGGCCCCTAGGCCAGATACGTGCAATGAACATTTGTGTTGCTGCAGAGAGTCTTCCCCTTTGGGGTCTTCTTGTGTGGGTCAGAGGGGGCCAGAAATTCTGACTTGGGGTCTGCTTCAGCATCCTGGTGCGGGGCTTTGGGTGAAGGCTGGAGGGAAGTGCCGCTGGTGGCAAAGAGCTGGAGGACCTCGTTCCAGTGGGACTGCATCAAGGCCTGGAACTGGCTGACCATCTCAGCCCATTGAGCCTCCAGGCACCTGCCTTGCACTCCCGCAGGTCTTTTCTCTGTTTGGAAAGCCTATGCTCCTAGTCCTCAGTGAGGTGCTTCTGCTAAGCTCCTTCTCAGTCAGATCCAATTTGAACTGAGCCAGCTATTTTGCCAACTCTTTCTCATGGTGGCTGCTTAGCTCCAACAACTGCTTCTTGTTGGGGCCCTAAGGAGCCTGGGCGGGCAGGCGAGGAGTGGTTGGGAGGGGAGGGGCGAGTAAAGGCCGGCGAGGTACCCCTTGACATGAGTGACATCGAGTTGGCCACGCCCACCCAGTCACATGACCACCTAGCCATGCCCACCCAGCTGGTCATTAGGCAGATCATATTAATGGTCCACGGGATTTTAAATTATGAATTTAGTGGTACCTGATGTCCAAAAGGTTGGGGACCTCTGCTCTAGAGTGAGTAGAGCTGAAGCAGTTGCTGGGAAGATGTAGCCTTGAGATTATAGCAGGACATTGTTTGGTCCTGATTGCCAGAGTTGTGGAAGGAACTACCCAACCAAGGATACAGAAAAAAATCTTACTCAGAGTTCCATGTAGGGATCCTAGCCCATGTTGCTTGATGAACAGTTTACATATGTTCAATAGAAAAACAGCTTTAATCCTGTCTTTTAGGGAGACAAACACTTAAAACATATATTTTAAGCAAAGACCATGTGAGAGAGAGAGTAACCAGGTTGAGTATAAAAAAAATAATCACATGTCTGTCATTTAGTTGAAAAAATAGTAAGAAGGGAATTTGCTTTCCTTTAAAGTACAGTAAATGTGAGAGGCAGAATTAGACTTGGGGGAATTGCTGCTTGAGGTAAGAAGGTATTATCACAGTGGGAGGCAGCACTTGATTCCCTACAAGCCAACTTAATCTTTTGAAAATATAAAGAGCTTATGTTTTCTAGCCAACTTTTATCTATGTTGAATCATTTGCCTCATAGCAAATATGTGAAGTGCTGGCTAATAGCAACAACTCAATTACACAATGTAGAATGCAGAAGATTACCAACCAACTAATCTTTTCAGCATCATGTATATACATCAATTTGTTTAGTTATAT
The DNA here is from genome assembly GCA_022577455.1 of Arizona elegans. Taxonomy (NCBI): domain Eukaryota; kingdom Metazoa; phylum Chordata; class Lepidosauria; order Squamata; family Colubridae; genus Arizona; species Arizona elegans. Next base: position 215,307,684 of record JAKOOJ010000001.1, on the reverse strand, counting down.
TTGGAAGTTTAATATTACAGGTACGAATCAACTACTGCAGTAGCTAAGCAGACTTGGAGCTGTCTCAGCCACACCATCCCTTGAGGTTGGATGGTCATCTGGAAACTACAACTAGTACAAAATGCTAGATTGTTGAATGTGATAATTTACCCTCAACATATTATATCTGTTCTGAGGGCACTGAATTCGCCACCAGTTTGCAACCAAGTGAAATTCAAGGTAACCTTTCTGATTTAGGATCTTGATTTCTTAATCTTTATTTATTTATTATTTATTATTTATTTGATTTGATTTGATTTCTATACCGCCCTACTCCTGAAGGACTCAGGGTGGTGCACAGCCAAACAATAAAATACATACATACAAAATTTAAAAAGTGGAATTAAAATCAAATTAAATAGTTTTGGCCCAGAAAAATTAAAACCCCAATCAATTTAAAACCAATTTTAAAATTTGAATATATAAAATACTAAAAAATATTAAAAAATTAAAAATCTTTTATAAAAGAGGGAGAAAATTAGGCCAGGCCTGCCTGGTGAAATAAAAAGGTCTTTAGACTGCGGCGGAAGGTGCGCAGATCCGGGATCCTCCGTATTTCCGGGGGGAGCTCGTTCCAGATAGTAGGTGCCCCCACAGAGAAGGCTCTCCCCCTGGGGGCTGCCAGTCGGCATTGTTTGGCCAACGGCACCCGGAGGAGCCCCTGTCTATGGGAGCGTACCGGCCGGTGGGAGGCTATTGGTGGTAGTAGGCGGTCCCGCAAGTACCCAGGTCCTGAGCCATGGAGCGCTTTAAAGGTGGTAACCAAAACCTTGAAGCGCACCCGGAAGACCACCGGGAGCCAGTGCAGCTCGCGCAGGAGGGGTGTTACATGGGAACACCATGTCACTCCCATTACCACCCGCGCGGCCGTACTCTGCACCAGTTGGAGCCTCCAGGTGCTCCTCAAGGGGAGCCCCATGTAGAGAGCATTACAATAGTCCAGGCGGGAGGTGACGAGGGCATGAGTGACCGTGTGTAAAGAGTCCCGATCCAGAAAGGGACGCAACTGGCGAATCAGGCAAACCTGATGAAAAATCCTCCTGGTCACGGCCATCAAGTGCTCTTCTAAAGACAGCCGTGAATCCAGGAGGATGCCCAAGTTGCGCGCCCTCTCTGTGGGGGCCAATAATTTGCCCCCAATAGTCAGTGACCAACTGACTATATTGGGACGTCGGAAACCACAGCCACTCGGTCTTGGATGGGTTGAGCCTGAGCCTGTTCCTCCCCATCCAGATCCGCACGGCCTCCAGACACTGGGACATCACTTCAAGGGCATTGTTGGGATGGTCTGGGGTGGAGATGTACAGCTGGGTGTCGTCAGCGTACTGGTGGTACTTCACCCCGAAACCACGGATGATCTCACCCAGCGGCTTCACATAAATGTTGAACAGGAGGGGCGAGAGGACTGACCCTTGCGGCACCCCGCATATGAGGGGCCTCGGGGTCGACCTCTGCCCCCCTATCAACACAGTCTGTGACCGGTCAGAGAGAAAGGAGGAGAACCACTGCAACACAGTGTCTCCCACCCCTAACTCTTCCAACCGGTGCAGCATGATACCATGGTCGATGGTATCAAAAGTCGCTGAGAGATCTAACAGGACCAGGACAGAGGAGCACCCCCTGTCCCGAGCCCTCCAGAGATCATCTACCAATGCGACCAATGCCGTTTCCATGCTGTACCCGGGCCTGAAGCCCGACTGTTTCATCCAGGTGCTGGGGGAGCTGTTGCACAACCATACTCTCAACAACCTTTGCCACAAAGCGAAGGTTGGAGACCGGACAATAGTTTACCAACATTGCCGGGTCCAGGGAAGGCTTCTTGAGGAGGCCTCACCACTGCCTCTTTCAAGGCAGCGGGAAAGTCACCCTCACCCAAGGAAGCATTTATAATCCCCTGGAGCCAGCCTCGTGTCACTTCCTGGGAAGCCAGCACTAACCAGGAAGGACATGGGTCCAATAAACAAGTGGTTGCGTTCAGTCTGCCCAGAATCCTGTCCACGTCCTTGGGGGTCACAGGATCAAACTCATCCCAGATAACATTCTCAAGACCTGCCCCAGTCTCTCTCCCTGAGACTACCCAGTCGGAGTCCAAATCTTCCTGAATCTGAATGATTTTGTCATACAGATACTGAACAAAATCCTTGGCTCTACCCTCCACGGGGTCTTCCCGTGCTTCCTGGTGGAGCAGGGAGCGAGACACCCTAAAGAGGGCGGCTGGGCGGTTATCTGATGACGCAATAAGGGCAGCAAAATAGCTACATTTCGCTGCTTTTATCGCCACTAGGTAATTCCTAATATGGGATCTTATTAGTGTCCGGTCAGATTCAGAAAGACTGGCCCTCCAACTACTCTCTAGGCATCTTTTCTGGCGCTTCAACTCTCTCAGCTCCTCAGTAAACCAAGAAGCCAATTGAGATCAGCGCCGGGTCAGAGGCCGCAAAGGCACGACCCGATCCAGAGCTCCAGCGGCCGCCCTATCCCAGGCGGCCACTAGGTCTCCAGTCAAGGCGTGTGCCAGAGCCTCAGGAAATGGCCCAAGCTCCATCTGGAATCTGTCAGGTTCCATCAGGCACCTGGGGCGGAACCATCTTACCGGCTCCGCCTCCCTGCGGTGGGGTGCAGTGGTTCGAAGGTCGAGACAAAGGAGAGAGTGATCTGACCATGACAAGGGTTTGATAACTATATCCCCTATCTCAAGATCCCTCAACCACTATCCAGAGACAAAAAACAGATCCAGCGTGTTTCCCCCCGTGTCGGTAGGGCCATGAATTAACTGGGTCAGGTCCATAGCTGTCATGGAAGCCATGAACTCCCGAGCCACCTCAGACGTCTCACCCATGGACGGCAGGTTGAAATCCCCCATGACCATAAGCCTAGGGGTATCAACCGCCACCGCGGCGATGACGTTGAGTAGCTCGGGCAGGGCTGTTGCCACGTGGCAGGGAGCCAGGTACATGATCAGCAAACCCATCTGAACCCCATGACCCCATTTCACAAAAAGAGATTCACAGCCGGCTGTCTGAGGAACGGTGGCCTCCCTCGGTCTCAGACCTTCTTTAATAATAACCGCTACCCCCCCCTCCCCTCCCCTGTGACCTCGGCTGATGGAATGCTTGGAAACCTGGCGGGCACATTTCAACGAGTTTTGCCCCAAAACTTTGTGCTATCAGCTAAATAACAGCCATGCCCTCTTGAAAGTGCCACATCTGCCAAGGTTCATTAACAGTTAATCTGAGGAAAAGCATTCTTCATACAAGTGACCCACCTGTGCAGTTCCCTCCTTACTTATGGTTGTTGCAAAGGTGGTTTCAGCAGGTTCTGACCAGTTCTGGAGAACCGGTAGCAGAAATTTTGAGTAGTTCGGAGAACTGGTAGTAAAAATTCTGACTGGCCCCGCCCCCATCTATTCTCTGCCTCCCAAGTCCCAGCTGATTGGGAGGAAATGGGGATTTTGCAGTAACCTTCCCCTGGAGTGGGGTGGGAATGGAGATTTTACAGTATCCTTCCCCTGGAGTGGGGTGGGAATGGCGATTTTACAGTATCCTTCCTCTGCCACGCCTACCAAGCCATGCCCACCAAGCCATGCCATGCCCACCAAGCCACACCCACAGAACCAGTAATAAAAAAATTTGAAACCCATCACTGGGTTGTTGCCAACATTTTTAGTATTTGGCATCAATGTAAATCAAATCTTCTCCCACAAGCCTTTTGTTAAGCTACTACGTGCCTTTCTAGTCATGTTAGCTACTGTTCTTTTCAATTGTTCTTAACTTAATGTAAATTGTCATTTGAGGATCAAGCTTTTCTTTGACGATAAAATGTGTAAATATATTTCAATTGCCTACTCTCTCATTTCTTTTTTCTTCTTCCCTTTTTAAAACTTAGAGGCAAAAAATAGGTTCCATTGAACATTGTTCAGAGTTGAATCTACAATAGCAGAATCCATTTACTTTTGTTCCATTTTTTTAAACGTAAGATTTTTTAAAAAATCCTATTGTTTTTTGTCTTCTAAAAAATATTGCCATTATTTAAGCAAGAGCAGATTAAACTTTCATCCAACATTATACCAATGGAGGCAGAGATACAATTCATCACTCTGCTAAACAAATAATTCCCTCAACACTGTCAAACTAGTTACTAAGTCTGCATTATTATTACTCTTCTCATTGTTCCTATCACCCATCTCCTCCCACTTATGACTGTAACCTTGTTGCTGGTATGCTTAAGATTTCTTTTGACGGTTTCCCTATGATTATCATTAAGTGTTGTACCTTATGATTCTTGATGAATGTATCTTTTCTTTTATGTACACCAAAAGCATATGCACCAAGACAAATTCTTTGTGTGTCCAACCACACTTGGCCAATAAAGAATTCTATTATATTGGTATTAAGAAATATATGCTAAATTTCATTGCCTATAGACTAAGAAAACACCAGTGTCTATGGTCAGAAATTTGACCTTTGAATGGCGTGCCAAGAGCTACTCCAAAAAGGAAACAAACAAGCCACAACCCCCCTTAATTCATATTTAAATTTAATGATTGAACACCCCACATTATGTACCTGCATTCTGGATGTTAGGGTAAGAAAACACCAATCTTTCTGCTTATTATGGGTTAAATTTATTAAGCTAGCAATAGTCTGTCTGCTATTGTAGCTATTGAAGCAAGCAAATTTGTTTGTGATGACTCAGTTTCTGTTGCCTGTATGTGCACATGTGAATAATAATTTAATTTGCAGTTTTGCACAGAGATCCATGATGTAATTTAATTGACATATACACTCACCAGACTAAAGATGCATTATGTGCAGATTTAATTTGTTACGGAAAACTGAGGGAGAAAATTGAAATCTGAAAAATAGGAAGCAATCCGTATAAGTACTTAAAATCATTTTGAAATGTCTTTCCCAAAAGCAAAATGAAAGCAAAAATTTAGTACAGACAGATAGGTGGAATTGGAAATCTCTGATAAACAAGTACCTGTAACCCATGAATTTGCAAAGTATTTGTAATTCCTTAATGCTGGTGTTATGAAATATGCCTAGGTATCAAGATTTTTAACAAACTGCATCAGATTGTGCAATGAGTACTTTAAAAACCTAATCATATGAGACTGTAAGATTCCGAGTCCATAAAAGATTCAGGAGGTATTTAAGAGTGCAACATGTGACTAATAGGTATAAAAACAGAAATCTCTCACCAATTGCATAGCATTCTAAATTTTCCTATTAGAATACATCACTGCTTCCAATTATCTATTTTAAAAGTTAACAAACAATAATATTTTTAAATGCTGGGTCTGATAGCCACTTTAATGTTTAATGTAATGAAAATAAACAAGATGGCACAAATATTTCCATACATATTCACAACTCATTGCTCTTCTAGCCTTAGGCCTTAATCTATTCATGACATTAACAATGTGATTAGCAATCAAATTATTTTAAAATAAAGTGGCTAAGAACATTGGGAAAAGAACTTAAGCCTTTGTTCCCAGCAAAATCAGTGCCCCACATCTGAGATTAGCTGTAGGGGAAATCAATTTCAATCTTTTTTCACTAAATGCTAAGTATCATAAAGTAGGGGGTTTTCTTTCAGCTTGCAGATAGTAAAGGAAGCCCCAAAATCTCTTTTGCTAATTAATTGCTAATTATATCACTACATTAATATTATGTATAGTTTAACTGTAAATCTTCACTTGGGAGAGTAGATCAGACATTCTTAATTTAACTGTGGAAGAGAGATGGGAACTTAACTGATCACCTTTCAAGTGTGACAAACACTTGATGACAGAATGAAAACAATTTCAAGCAGCAAATCACAGGCCAAAAACTTTACTAAATGGACAGATTTTAATGAATTATTTAAGTGTAGGAGTACTTTTGCTAGTACAAGTTCCATGATGATGTTGATGTCGCCCACATTTCTGTCAACTCTTAGCAACTACATAAATAGTTTTAGAAAAGAATAACAGAGTTGAAAGGGACCTTGGAGGTCTTCTAGTCCAACCCCCTGTTCAGGCAGGAAACCCTATACCATTTCAGAAAAATCGTTGTCCAATCTCTTCTTAAAAACGTCCAGTGTTGGAGAATTCACAATTTCTGGAGGCAAGCTGTTCCACTGGTTAATTGTTCTGTCAGGAAATTTCTTCTTAGTTCTAAATTGCTTCTCTCCTTAATTAGTTTCAATCCATTGCTTCTAGTCCTGCCCTCAGGTGCTTTAGAGAATAGCTTGACTCCCTCTTCTTTGTGGCAACCCCTGAGATATTGGAACACTGCTATCATGTCACCCCAGTCCTTCTTTTCATTAAATTAGACATACCCAATTCCCGCAACCATTCTTTATAAGTTTTAGCCTCCAGTCCCCTAATCATCTTTGTTGCTCTTCTCTGCACTCTTTCTAAAGCAGGGCTCAGTGGTGGGTTGCCCCCGGTTTGGACCGGTTTGCAAGAACTGGTAGTAAAACTGGCAGGAGGCTCCACCCAATGACCCAGACGTCATCAAAGTTGATCTGCGGGCGCAATGCGAACCAGTAGTAAAGGTAAGTAGAACCCACCCCTGGCAGGTCTTCACACTCATCACAGCATCGTCACGTGATGTATCGGAACTTTTTCCCCCTTTTGTCCCCTTTGCTAAACCGGACAGGGGCGTGGCTAGCATGTAATGCATACAGCCTGTGGGCCGCAAGATGGACATCCCTGTTCTAAGAGTCGCAACATCTTTTTTACATCATGGTAACCAAAACTGGATGTAGTATTCCAAGTGTGGCCTTACTAAGGCATTGTAAAGTGGTATTAACACTTCATGTGATCTTTTACCCCAGGATGATCTATCCTCAAATACAGTGGTGTATTTATAGCCACTATAATCCCTACAGCTGGTTGTCTTCCTTTTCCTTCCACATTTGCCAATATTATAGGTTTTTTATTTAAGAGAGTTTCCAAAAGGTTTCCAAAATATGATAATTTGAGTCTGATCATTTCTGTCTTGATTGAGAACTGTCTTAATTTGCTCCATGATCCATTATGTTTGTTTTCTTGGCTATGCATGGTATTGTCAGAAGTGTTGCCAAAAGGAAAACCATGGCCTGCATAATTCTTCTTTTTATACACATAAACATGTTGTATATCAGTGATGGCTAACCTTTTTGCCATCACATGCCAAAAGTGTGGGGAGCGTGGGGGGTTGTGGGCACATGTGCCCACACCCATAATTCTATGCGCCCCACCCCCGCACATATGTGTGCAACCCCTCCACGCTTCCCTCGCTTTTGGCACGTGATGGCATGGTGGGCCCACATGCCCATTTTTTGCCCTCCCCAGGCTCCAGAGCCTTTCTAGGAGCCTGGGGAGGGTGAAAATGGTCTTCCACATGCCCCTGGAGGCAAACAGGCCATTTCCAGCCTCCAGAGGGCCTCCGGGGGGGAGGCCATTTTCGCCCTCCCCAGGCTCCTAGAAAGGCTCTGGAGCATGGGGAGAGCAAAAAATGGGCCTTCTAGTCCCACCAGAAGTTGGTAAACAGGCCATTTCTGGCTTCTGGAGCCTCCGGGGGGGGGAGGCCATTTTCACTCTCCCCAGGCTCCTAGAAAGACTCTGGAGCCTGGGGAGAGCAAGAAACGGGCCTTCCCCACTCCCCCGAGGCCCTCCGGAGGCAGGAAACAGCCTGTTTCCCTACTTCCGGTGGGCCCAGAAGGCCCGAAAATCAACTGGCCGGCACGCGCATGCGCGGCAGAGCTGAGCTCGAATGCCCACCAATATGGCTCCACATGCCACCTGTGGCACATGTGCCATAGGTTCACTATCACGGTTGTATATCATAAAACCTGTATATAGTTTCTAACCCTTTACTGCTATTTTACCAAATGCTAGTCTATAACAGATTTCTTGACTTTATTGTTCCTTTATTGTTGATAGTAAAATCTATAAGGTAGACACTATCTACTGCTTCACTGTATCTTCACTGTAAATTTTTGAAACTTTACAGAAAAATCTGATTTTCCCCATTTAAGTTGGTGATACTATGCTTCATAATCTAGAAGGCTAAATAAATCCCATCAATTAAAAAAGGTACTTTTTTTTGTCAACACCACAACTAGAGTTGAAAAGACACTGCAGATATAGAGCTGGGACTCAAGATAGGTCCCTTTGAAATGGACTAATTGAAGGGCATCTCTGGACATCCTAAATTAATTTACTCTGGGTATGAGGTCATTCAGATTGTCTTATATTGCTAAATCAATGGAAAAATAATGCAGGGACCAAGGAAATGCAGAATAGTGATTTAAGTTCCCAATTATATGCGATGGGACTCAGGAAAAGTGCTTCTGCTCAATTCTGAAGTGATTTCTCCTTCCCCTCAGTTTTTCCAGTAATAGTCTATTGTAAGTAGTATAGTAGCCTGCCTACTTAGTACAGTCTTTTATTGTTTGTGTAGAATTGGGAGTGCGTTTATAGGGGCATCATTCTCTATTTCTATCAACTGCATTGTACATCCATTATATTGTTTAAGGAAGAGGTTTTACATATCTATGTATTTTAGTTTCCAGGTAGAAATAAATCCCAATGTCCTAGGGCCTCATAAATGAGTTTAAAATTAAAGCCATACATGAATTCCTATCGAATTCACTTACAGAACAATATACAATTGTTCTGTTAAAATTCAATAATTATTTGCATTCTAGCATCTCAGAAGAAAATGATGTACTGTATATATATAAAAATGTAGGTCCTCTTTTTTTATTCATATTTACTGGTTTTATGCAGAGTAACTGCAAATTGAAGACCACTTATGATTTTAATTTCAGTGTAATGAACATAGTTTAAATTGCTATTAATCTGTACAATGTGGGAATGGGAAATCATAGTGCTGACAGAAGAAATGGTGAAAATTCCTTCTCAACACCACTTGACAGAAAGCATCCAAACTATTATATAAATGCAAACGTTAACATTAAGGAGAGTCATGTCTGTTAGAATATGTGTTAAAACTCTTCTATGCAAATGATCCTCCTCCTGAAAAATATGTACTTTCAGAAATATTTTAAATGGAGTACATAATAAAATAATATGTTAATACAATATTTTATGTCAGAATGTGTGTCTTCCACAAGTATTTAGTTTCTTATTATTTTGAATTTGGACTGCCAAATTTATACCAGTAGTATCTACATGCTAGATACTATAATTATGCTATTTGTAATTATACAACTATTTGTATAATTAGTAGTAGTATAGTATTGAAATTAGTAGTAATAAAATATTACTTATTAAACCCAAAACATATATCAATGCTAGAATCGTTACTGCCTTCCCTATAGTGACTATTATTTGTAAAAGTTAAAGAATGAGAGATAACAAAGTGGTTCATCCAAGTATGAGACTAGGGTACTGACAAAGCAATTTTCTGTGTTGGATGCTCAAATTATGTCTATTTCTTCCTCTCCTAAAATACGCTGCAAAGCTTTCTTCAGTCTGGATGATTCTCATTTGAAACACACTGAGGGGAAACACAACCCAGTGAAGAGTAGAAATTCAAACAGACAATCTAATTTATCTGAATATTATTAGCAATAGAAACAATAGGATATATCCCAAATCATGTATCTCTGCAAATGCAAAGATATATTCCTCTAAATAGATTAATCTGAGGCGTTGAATAGGTTCATATATCAAATTAAACCATAAGGTATTAGTTATTAGGTTTTGGCTTAGTGCGTTCCACGTATCCAGCAAACTATAATTTATTCAAAAGCCATGGTTAAACAAGACAATGTGCAAACATGACAGTATGAGACATTTCTACTCATAGAGGAGGAAAACAAATCTTTACTATTTATATCATGCTGCGATTTCATTCTCTGTGTCATTCTGGAGAAACTGCGTAAGTCTTGGGAGAAGAGACCAATGTGCCAACAGAATAAAAACTAATGAAGTCCAATAGACACTATCTGTACCCAGACATACAAAAAGAGACTCTCCTTACAAAAAAGAAGAAGAAGAAGAAGAAGAAGAAGAAGAAGAAGAAGAAGAAGAAGAAGAAGAAGAAGAAGAAGAAGAAGAAGAAGAAGAAGAAGAAGAAGAAGAAGAAGCTGGAAAAGCACTGAACTGTTTCATTCTAGCTCAGAATTTTTTTTGATAATCTCATTATTGTATCAGAAATAGCCTAAATTGACCTTTAGTGTTGGAAGGCACATCAAAAGCTACAAATCACGGCATTACTTATGTAACTCCCAGTTTTCTCAGCCAGCTGTAGGCTCTGATTCTCCATCTTACATTAATACAGAGGGACTGTCAGCCTTCAGAAAAAAAAAAATGGGGGGCTATAATTCACCTTATTTGACTGTAAGCTACCTAGAGTTGCCTTGGCAAGATGGGCGGCATAATAATTTAATAATAAATAAAATTTTTAAAAAGTAATTTGGAGATGGAGAAATCTTTAAACCATCATACAAGTGGAGTTCTACTTAGTGTTCTCTAGAACTAGTTCTTTGCTTATGCCATCAATCACAGTAACACACAATGAAGGTATCAGAAATAGCATTGCCTTTGTTTCCATATAAATCATACATATGTTTTTTAAAAATCCACAATCCATCACTTCCTGCCTTATTGTGGGAAAGAATAACTTTTTACAGAAACATCAATAGTTGTAAGTCCCCACTGAAAAATAAAATGGCACCGCGCAACAGAATAAGCCTAGCATAGTTTACAGTCACTCATACTATAGCTGAATGAGTGAAATGTAAGGGGATATTTGCCAAGCTACTTGACACTTTCAAGTCAGCTTAATCAGATACCCTTTCATTTCCTGTAGTAGAGAGACCAGTATTATGCTACTCACTATATACCAGAATCTTTTTACATATTCTAAGAGAAGAGATGAACTCTCAAAGTGTGTCATTAGGTTGCACTTCTGTGTCTTTTAAAATCATATAATTTGTGAAGGAAAAGGAGGACCCCCAAAAAGCAATATGCTATAATTCAGCAAGCAAGATAATATTCTCATTGCAGAACTATAAATTCCTAAATGTTTCTTTATAAGCTCACCTTATTAACTGTGTGGTAGAAGTTTATAAGTGTACAGAAACATACAAATTTGAGGCTTTCTTCTTCAAAAGCACTGTACACAGATGATGGATTTAAAAATGGTTTAGGGATATAAATTAATGCACTGTGTGCAGACTGATGTCAATTTCCTTTTAAATTGTCCTTTCATCAAAAGCCACAAATCATATTTTTTGTTTAGGAACATTTATAGAGTAATCAGATCTTTGAGGAGGAAAGAGAACAAATAAACAATAAAAGCTGCAGAGCAGTTGGTGTTGGGTATGCACACATGCTAAACTGTTGGCTTTATCATGTTCATTTATTCATTTGTGAAGTTGTTCATAAAGAATGGAGAAAAATCAGGCAGCTTTACACATTTTTTTCTTTTTGTAAATGTTCTTTTTTCCAATTTATATTGAGTGAGTGTTGGGGAACAATATATACAAACTACAATTTCACTAGCAGCAGAGGAGAAAAGGTAAAATAAGCTGATAGCCACCATGGAAAGTTCTATTCATATGAAATAATAATCTGTTCAGCTATATGATCTTCTCTCTAGTTTTTTTTAAATAAACATATTAAAGTTTTCCAAGACCTATATTAAAATTGAAATTGAATTAGACTATTTCACACAGCATATAAAAGCTTTTTATTTCACTATTTGTGAACAAAACTGAAAGAACTGTCACACATGACTATCCATAGTTTACAAACAAATAGCTATTTTGGAATTTGCCTGGCTGAAATTCCAACTAAAAACTGCAGAAAAAGCAATTAATCATTGCAGGAGAATGGAAATTCAAGTTGCAGAAAGCAGGGAATAAAGAAACTCAAGGAAAAGTAATGAATATGAAAAAGAGAATTATGGAAGAATATAAAAGAACATTTCAGGATCATAGTTATCAATGGCATACCTAGAATGTTTGAAGCAGATCATATTTTAATACCCCCCCCACCCTTTCCGTTGCTTCTGTGCCATGCCACCCACAGCCAAACAGCTGATTGGAATGCTGGCAGCAGTGATTTGGCTGCACACCACCAACTCTCCAAATACCTCCTCATTATCCACATCACCAGGCACTGCACCGCCTTATTGTCAGCACCTGTGGCAGATGGTTTCTACTAACCCATCCTTTATTTATATACTTTATTTATTTAAGCCGCCTATCTTCTAACCAACTCTGGATAGCTTTCAATCACCCTTGATATTGCCACTGGTAGTTATCCAAGAATAGGGTATTTGATTACTTACTGAGAATCTTTGATAAGAGGTGCATTCCCCAGTTTAAAACATGGTTTTTCAACTCCACATGAAGTCTGCCTCAAAGAGAAGCTTTCTGCTAAATCAAAACCTGAAAGATGTAATCAAGCTGTATCATCAACTGCCCACTTAATATAATTTATCAAAACAGAGAAAATGGTTGATATAGGCTATCTGAAATCTTGACCACAACAATATCCAAATCTCAGTTTTCATTGTTAATAGTATACTCGTAGGAAATTCTCCTAGTAGTTGACTTGGCAACCTCTGGGGAATGTACTTGTCATTTCCTTTTGCATATGAATGAGCTTGAAATGCTGCTTTCATTCTTTCATAGTAATTAAAGCGAAGATGAATTAAAAATAAGAAAGTTGATTCTAAACTTATTTGCAACACTCCAGATAAAATGTTCTCCTTTCATTAAAACACATTTTCAAAGATTAAAGGCAAAATTTATTATTAAAATCAAGGTATGCATTGTAATAATGTTGGATAGTATCTTATTTAATATAAAGAAAACTCACCTGGAACCCTTAAGTTTTCTTTGCATAGATGGGTGAAGTGATGTCCTTCTGCTTTCAATATTGGACACTCAGTAGCTAAGAAAAAAGAATATAAAATATTCTAAACTTTAAGAGAAAACTGAAACAGTAGATTCCACTGTCTGCTGCAAAGAGCCTTGGTAGTACAGTGGTCTAAGGCACCCTGTTATTAAGCTGGTTATTAAGACCAGCTGCCTGTAATTACTGCAGGTTTGAATCTCGCCAAGGCTCAAGGTTGACTCAGCCTTCCATCCTTTCTAAGGTAGGTAAATTGAGGACCCAGCTGTGGGGGCAATAAGCTGACTTTGTATAAATATACAAAAGAATGAAGGCTATTGCTGAGCACATTGTAAGCCGCCCTGAGTCTTTGGAGAAGGAGAAGAAGAAGAAGAAGGGTGGCATATAAATCAATTTTTTTTAAAAATGTCTAACTTTAATATAAGAAATTATCAGTGGTGTGCAAACTGAAGATACTTGGACTTCCAACCAGCTTCAACAGCTTCTCCAACAATCCTTGTAATTTCTTTGCAGTTGGTATAGTGTATAGAAAAATTTCAAAATAAGCATTAAATGTCCAACTAAATAACAGCATTGAGCCAATTGTGACTGATCTTGAAAAAGCTGAATCAGATCTACAAGTAGTCCTCAGCTATGACTACAATGGAACCTAGATTTTTGGTCATAAATCACTGTGATTTTAAATTGAGGCACCAAGTGACCAGACTCAATTTTACAACCATTTTTATGATGTGATAAAGTCAATTACCACAGTCATTAAGCAAACTATGTGGTCATTAAATGAACCCAGCATATACAATGGGCACTTTTTTCCATTTTCTGCCAGAAAATGGCAAAAAACTCACAAAATTGTGGATACATGCCTGTGGGTTGCTGCAACCAATTGTAATTGCGATCTGGTTCCCAAGCACCCAAAATATAATCACATGTCCCCAGATGTATGTGTTTGTGTCTGAGGCAACATTTCTGCCATCCAAATCTGTAATCTGTACTCACTGCAGCCCACTAAAACATAAATAAGTGAAGCTCTGATTGCCCATTCCAAAACATTAGTAAAGTGCAAGCTTGCTATTTTTTTTAAAATACTAGTAATATCAACATAGAATATGTGGCACTTTACACTGTCCTGAAGTGTTTATTCTACAGCATTTGAAGCTGAAGAGCATGATGATGAAAGAAGTAAATGAGATTCAATTTATATAATTCATTTTAATATACACTTGAAAAAAGCCTGATTTAGGGGAAAGATGGGAAGGGATTTGAAGGAAGAATAATGGTATCCTTGTTCTTAAACAGAACTCAGTAGCTAAAGGGTAGAAGAAAGAAAAGCTGAAATTCTCTCAAGAGGAAAAAAAATGAAGAGATGTGGGTAGTTAAACTGGAGATTTTAGATAAGGCTAGATTAGAAACTGACAACAGCAAGATATAAAGAGAAAGGTATTTCAGAACTTTGAACATGAAGATTGAGGATCCAATAGGAATTTTGTCTAGTCATTTATGTTGGAAGGAAGGAAGGAAGGAAGGAAGGAAGGAAGGAAGGAAGGAAGGAAGAAAGGAAGGGAGATAAATAGGTGTAGGATCCAAAAACAAATAAAAGCTGCTTGCAAATGTCAATGATACAGAAGAAAACTGCTTGCAGATTTATTGGAACTCCTAAGTAGGTATTTAAGGTTGCCTTCTCTAAATGCCTGCGAGTGAAAATTTTCTTCTATGGCTCTCCAGTTTGTTTTGGCTTGCTAAATGATTTAATTAGACTTGTTTCCATCTACAGAAGAAAATTTACATACAAATATCTACATTTATTTATTGATTTGATTTCTGTAGCTGCCCATCTCAACAAATGTCTCTGGGCAGCATACATTTATATGTGCTTTCTTCAATGTACATATCTTTGCCTGCAATTTTTCCACAATGAACTGCAGCTGGATGTTGCTTTTTGCTAAAATGCATAGGATTGTGGTTATTGTCCTATAACACACACATTTCTGTGTGCATATTTTATTTTTTCTCATGAATTTCAGGTTTCTTAAGAAGTCCTAAATCACTATTCTTCTAACAATTCTCATGAAACAAATTTCTGATCCAACTCTGCTTTTATATCCTCTTTCCTTAATTGTCTAAACAACTTTATAGGTGAATTTTCTCCAGTTCCATTGCTTGCTTAGTCATCATTTTAAAATAAATCTGCATTCTAAAAAATGTAAATGAAAATATTGTATGCCTTTAAAATCTCATATAAATTGGGCAGTAGGGGAAAGAATCTGAAAACTGATATAGCAGAATTTTTTTCTTCTTATACTATTTGAGTCTTGTGAAATGTGATTCATATAGGGAGAGGGTTTTTTTTTTTTAATTTTACAAAATGTCCCATTGGTTCATCCTTTCAGAAATACTTCCTTACATAAACAGAGAAATACTATGATCATAGCTGCAATTAGGGTTTCTTGGAAGGTGCAATGTCTCTGAAGCAGCCACAACATTCCCAAATTCCATATTCAATGGTAGTCATGAGAGCTGGCATTCTGTAAGTTAGCTCATTTGGCTTACATTGATTCAATAACTGCTACAATATACATACTTCCAATTTCACCCAGCTGAAAGATATAAACAGATATGTGAGGTTTAGTAGTATATTGATACTCTCCGCTTCTTGATATACTGAATGTTCCTATGAGCTATTTTATAATAACAATTCCTGTAATGCTCATTATTCCTTTTCATTCTTGTTGAAAGAAATTATGTAAAGGACTTAGGACTCTTTATGTCCATCAGCATAATTCTCCAAACATAAAACAGAAGAGGGCCAAATTTAGGAGGGCTAGAGAAGCCAACAAAAGTTTGAAAAAGGGCTGGATGCAATTGAGGGCTGCTAACAAAAAAATTCCTCCTGCAGTTAATAGTGATTTGGAATATTGACAACTGTTTCATTCTAAACCCCTATCTCCAAAGTAGAGCACTGTCAGCCTGCCTCGTGCCTTCCACCCATACCAAACATAGAGACAGTAACTTACCACGATTATACCTTCACACACACAAACACACACAGAGGCAACACATATCTATTTCAGTGGTGGGTTTCTACCAGTTTGCCCCAGTTCAGGTGAGCTGGTAGCTCCGATGGTGAGCTGAGAGTGAACTGATTCGCTCCGACTGTCAGCTGGGCCCTCCCGCCTTCCCCTGCACTATACCAACCTATATTTGTTTGTTTTTAGCCTAGCTGATAGGCGCGGCAGAGCAGATTGCTGCGCCTCAGCTGTTCTGAAATGCGAAGCATGCGCACGAAGTAAACCAGTTGTTACACCGGTTGAAACCCGCCACTGATCTATTCTCCACATCGGAAGGAAACGATAGTCAGGCATGGGTTAACTCCGTCTGTACTGCATAGGACCGAGTCTGCTAATTTAATTAGCTCTGCCCTCTTGGCCTTCTCCAGTGTTTCAACTCGGTCTATGCTGGACAGACGTGTCTCCCAGCCTAGCCTTTTCTGCACAGTTACAGCAAGTGGATTGATCTTGTATTCTCTGAATTTTTCCTATCTGTTTCTCATATTTACCAGCGTGAAGGGCAATTTGTCTGATACCGCCGAGGGCCATGGAGCGGTGTGGACCTGCCAGCCAGCAGGGTCCTCTCAGGGCAGCTTAATTGCTTTGTTTTGCTGCCCTAACTCTCCCTGTGTCATCGGGTGAGGCTCTGATTGTTTTTGCTGTGTTTTAACGGCATTTACCTAGCAGCACTGACAGCGCAGAACGGAAGCTTGCTTTCGGTGCTCCCTGACCGCTTTTATTGCCGGACGGCTAGCGGTCTAAACTTGCTGGCGTGTGAGTGTGAGAGAGAGACAGAGCCTGCCTCCACACTGCCAGCACTTCGCCCTCTTTGAAGCCGGGGGGGGGGGCTCCGATTTCCTCCAAAGCTGCCGAAGGACTCCCTCTCACTTTGGACAGCGTACCTTGAGATAAATGCTTGCGAAGCGGTTTCCTTTCTTCGGTTTTCTGCCACATATTGATTTCGGACCGGTCTCAAAATGGCGGACACCATTTCTATGGTTTCATTATCTCGGAGGGCATTATCAGTACTCAGCCTTACCATTTGGCCTTTCTTCTGCCCCTAGGGTCTTTACCAAAATTATGGCGGCTCTTGTCGCCTACATCTGATCTTTCCCCATTAGAATTCAATTTTATTTAGATGATATTCTTATCCAATCCTTCTCCATCCATGAGGCATGCCGAGATTTGTCTACCATCATCCATGTTCTACAAAGTCACGTTTTTTCCATAAATTGGGGCAAAAGTCACCTATCTCCCTCCACCAGCCTCCAACACTTGGGAGCGGTCATTGATACTGTAGCCTCTACAGTTTTGCTCTTGCTGGACCGCCAATTTAGTCTGTGCTCCCTTGCTCAACGATGCGTCATGGACCATTCTTCCTCAGTCCTAGAGCTTTCCCCCCTCCTAGGCAAGATGGTCTCAACCTTTGGCATTGTCCCTTGGTCTCGCCTCCACAACAGGGACTTGCAATGGTTCCTCCTACCCCATCAGAAGGCTCATTGCAGCAGGGACCTGCCCACCTACCCCCCGAGGTGATCATCTCCCTCCAGAGATCTGGACCTCTTCAGCGATCTCAATGGCCAGCCGCTTCCGAGACCCAACGCAACTGCTGCTCACCACGGATGCCAGCCTCTCAGGCTGGGGGGGCTCATTTAGAACATCATCTAGCGCAAGGTCAGTGGTCGGCCGCGGAGCAACGGCTCAATATCAACCTCTTGGAGTTGAGGGCCATTTGCCTAGCTCTACTCCATTTCCAAGATAGAGTAGAGGCACACGACGTTCTTGTCCTTATGGACAATGTGACGGCTAAAGCCCACATCAACAAGATGGGGGGCACCCATTCGAGGGACCTCGTACGGGAAGCTTTATTCCTCGGTTTCTGGGCCAAAGCTCATCTCAGATCTTCATGCAGACCATATTTCGGGAGTGGAGAACTCACAGGCGGATGCTCTCAGTCGCCATCAGTTGGACCACGTAGAATGGAGCCTTCCTGCCCATCTTTTCCTAGAAATAACATCACGCTTTGGCCGTTCCTCAGTAGACCTCTTTGCATCAGCCACCAACCATCAGGTGCTGAGGTATTTTTCCAGATCCCGGGATCCCGGGGCGGAGGCCATCGATGCTCTCCACAGTCCTTGGCTTTTGGGACTCCTATATGCTTTCCCTCCCTTTCCCTTAATTTCCAGGGTCCTCAGGAAGCTCCTAGAGGAGAAGGCCAAACAAATTCTCTTGGCTCCTCATGGCCCAGGAGGCATTGGTACGTGGACTTGGTGTCCCTATCTGTAGCGAGGCCCTGGAACATCCCTGACAATCTGATCGCTCTCACGCAGGGGGTTCTGAGTCACCTGGATCCCACTTGGTACCATTTGACTGCCTGGAGATTGACCGGCGCCTCCTAATGGCGGCTCATGTTCTAGCTCAGGTCATTTCAACCATCCAAGCTTCTCGTTGAGCATCCACTAATCGTATCTACAATGCTACCTGGGTCTCTTTTGTGTCCTGGTGCCAAAGGTCAGCGGTACAGCCCCTGTCAGCTTCTATCATGCGCATCTTGCGATTTCTCCAGGATGGTTTCAATTCAAGATTGGCTTCCAGCATCCTTCACCGCCAAGTGGTCACCATTTCCTTGGTCTTGAATTGTGGCTCTTCCACGACGATCTCCAAGCATTCCATCATCTGCCACTTCCTGCGTGGCGCCTCTACGGCCTTCTACTGTTCACTGTTTCCCAACATGGGATTTCAACAAGGTTCTTTCAGCCCTGATGTCCTCTCCCTTTGAACCTCTTTGCCTTGTGTCAGTTTGTTTCCTTTCCTTTAAAGTGGCCTTCCTAATCGCCATCACCTCGACTTGCCACATTTCGGAGCTGGCTGCCCTGTCGACACGCCACAACCTGTGCATTTTCCATTCAGACAGGGTCGTTCTCTGGTTGGACCCTACCTTCGTCCCAAAGGTTAATTCTCTCTTCCACCACACTCAGGAGCTGGTCCTCCCTAACTTTTGTCTCAATCCGGTTCACTGTTTGGAACGCTCCTGGCATACTCTAGACGTACGATGAGCCCTCAAAATCTACATCAACCCCATCTCCTACTTCCATAAGACGGAAGCCTTTCATTCCAACCAACGTCTATCAGCATTAAGGCCACGGGGCCTATGCTGGGCAGATGGATCAGGGCCACTATCACCATGGCTTATCAACGACAGTCATTGTTGGTTCCCCACAACATTACTGCGCACTCCACCAGAAGCGCGGCTACTTCGGCTGCCTGGTCTACCCAGGCCTCGTTAGAGGAAGTTTGTAGGGCTGCCACCTGGACCAGCCTAACGCCGTTTATCCATCACTACAAGATGGACTCCTTTGCCTCGCCAGATGCGGCCTTTGGACATCGAGTTCTCCAGGCCGTCCACACTGTCTAGGGAAGCAGGGCCTGGTTTTCTTCCCTCCCTGTGGACATTCAGCTTTGGTATGTCCCATGCCTGACTGCCATTTCCTTCCGAGGTGGAGAATGGACATTGGTCTTACCTGATACATCCTTTCTCTATGAGGAGGAAACGGCAGTCAGCCCCACCCTTCTCAGGAGGCCCTGCCTATTGGAGGGGTGGGTGGATTTTTAATTATCTCTCATTGCAGGAAGACACGTCAGTCTGTGTCAGCGCCCTTGCCGAAACACTGAAGAAGGCCAAGAGGGCAGAGCTATTAAATTAGCAGACTCAGTTCTATGCAGTACAGACGGAGTTAACCCATGCCTGACTGCCGTTTCCTCCTCATAGAGAAAGGACATATCAGGAAAGACCAACGTCCATTTGCTTTGAACATACCCTCACAGATACACATGGCTTAATAAAAAGATAGATAAAATACCATACTTTGTTACACAGGAGAAAAGTAAGATGATCCTTACACTGGCAAAGGGATTGGGAAAAATTCCAGAAGCCCTGCTTTGGATGCTTTGCCTACCTTGTTTCTTCTACCAGCCAACAACTAAATTGTGTACCTCCTAAGGTCACAATATTCAACAAACATTGGGAGATTTTTGGCTCCTATTGACTGTGTTTTTGATTGCTATTTTTTATAAATTTACAAAAATCCTTTTCTGCATAATTTTAAATTGCCTAAGCACACAGAAACCAACAGCAATAATAATGTAATGTGATTCAATTATCTCTAATTAAAGGAAGCATGCAGAATGCTTTGTAACCCCAAATAATTAAGGGTTGAATTACAGTTGTACAAATAACTTCAGTTGATAGAAATGACTGTATTTATCTGAAAAGAAGACAACTTTGAATTAAAGTGTCATTCTTGGAAAATTAGGGGGAAAACCCTAATCTTTTATTTTAGGATAATAATTGATTCCTCCCATTTTAAATATAAATCATTTAGAACCAAAACTTTGGTTTTTTTCAGGTAAATGCAGTAAATAATATTATAACTTCTATGTTGAAATCACAAGAACTAAAACCTATTGAATTTGGAGTGGATTGTAATCAATATTTAAAGTAATATTCAATTTACTTTATTATACTTTTACTAAAATAAGATAAACTACATATTTTTTAAAAAATGATACATGCTACGTTTATGTAAGAGGAATAAATCTTATAATTGCATTATCAAGGCCAGGACCAACTATTATTTATCAGGAAGAGTACAAGGTTTGTTATAATGCTGAATTAATACTACAGTGGTATTTTGGTATTCAACTGCTTTGAAACTCATTGAATTTGGTACTCAATACCTTTTGACACAGTACATTTTGTTTTGGTACTCATCATTTGTTTGGTACTCAACACGCAAGTTAGAACTTGGCTGCCTTGTGATTCACTACATTATTCCTTATGGGAAAAATTTGTTTGATACTCATTGCACCTCCCAGAACTGATTAATGATGAGTATTGAGGTACCACTGTATAATAAAACAGCAATACAATACAATACAATACAATATAGGGATTGATGTAAACATAATTCCAATATAATCAACACTTGGAATTTTCAAACACAATTTGTTTAATAATTAAGTGCAATATAATGTACAACTTGATTTCCAAAATCGTACTGTAATAAAAATGTCATTGCCCATGGTCCAATATTATTAACAACCATGCGCTCCAAACTTAGGCAATGGCACCTGGACAACTGTCCTAATTTTTTAAGGACTTAGATTTTAATCTTGCACTTATTTAAGAGAAAAAGTACCATTAAACAGTCTGATTTGTTCAAATATGCACAAATATATACAATCTTTTACTTTCAATTTCCCTGTTAAGTTTCATGTCACAGTTCATCACTAAACCTAATTTCTCTGCCCCAGCCTTTCTCATCTGGTGATCCATAAGAGATCAAAATTGAAAAAAAACACCACCTTTATTTTTTAATTCTACCTGCCACACACTGGCTGCCATCCTGTCAGATTCCAACCTGACTTTTCCTAACCTATTAATTTCTCAGAGTTTTTTCTCTATGATAATTTTTTAAAATACTGAGATGTTATTAAATGTGGGGGCTCAAGTCAATTTAAAGCAAGATGCAGAATGTCACTATTTGTCATTATCAAACCTATATATGTACAGAATCTGAAAAATAAAAGAATTGCTAAATAAATATAGCACGTTCACATCAAATGGTTTACAGAAACATGTACAGAGGGATGTTGCAGAAAAAATAAGAAATTCGCTAGTGTACTATTTGCCATTTCTATTCTATTACTGTTGTGTTCACAGAAGGGTTATGGATGCAATAACCAAAAGCCATTACCTCTGCAACTATCCATGTTCATTACTCACCAAACAGTTTCCAATGGCTCTGTAAAGTTCTGCCTTTTTGATAAAGACAGGGCTATAATTAAATTCGTGTCTGTTCATATCCTTTGCTCTCTGCTTTTGCCTGCCTTGCATTCAGTTTGTCATTAACAGTTTTTAATATTTGATGTTTAATAAATCAACAAAGCAATGTTTTTGCCAGCTATACTGAGTGACATGTGTGCTTGCTCTGATCTGGGCACAGGGACTGACTGGGAGGGTACTGAGAACAAACTGGAATAACTAAACTGATAGTTTTCCAACACAAATGGCATAGACCAGAAATGTTCTACTACCGCAATACTAATTAAAGCAGTGACCATGTGTTAATTATTAGAGTTCAGCTCTAGCCTTCTCATGTAGTGGTGACTAAATCTGTGCTGAATTTAAAATGGGAAGTTCCTAACAGCAAGGGATTTCCAAACAAGCATTGGGTTAAAAAGAAAAAGACAAACTGGTGGTCTGGGAATGCTTTTAAGAAATACAAAATACTCAGAATTAAAAATTGCATGGACTATTTACATGGAGCATTACATTTACATGTAATTTAAAATTACATGAGCTATTTTAAGTGCTCCAGTTCATTATTTATTGTTGCATTTATATGAACTGAATGTTTTCTCTCTGTAGTGCAGGTAATTCTATTCACTTTATTTAAATATATACAAGAGCATCTTATAACAATAATATCACACTAGATCTGAAATCTACATTGGTGAAGACAGGAGACCTCTAGGTGGCACCTTACTTCATTCTCTTCTAATAATATTGCCTAGCAGCGTCCTCCCCATTTAGGATCTAACCATATTGGCCACAGATACCATCTTGCCTGCAGCAGGAGACAAAACAAAGCACACCTGAATTCACCTGTCTCACCCAGAGAGAACAAGAAGTGGCATATGAGATTGTTGGCATTCCATTCATTAAGTTCAGTCTTACAAGCAAATTATTTAAACTTAGAATTGACAGGCTATTCAGTTATATTTATGTAAGCAATCAGTACTGACTGTAAACCATAAATAGGGTATGAGTTGCAACTGAAAGTCCTGAGAGCATTAACTTCTCAATGGCATTCAGTGTGTAGTATAAGTCAATGTCTTCCCAAACCCCCTGAGTAATTCCAAATGTAAATGGTAGCAGAGTCATGAATAATCCTAATGAATTAACTTGAGGAATGATTCATTGGTGCTATTTTAAGAATGCCGATAGTTTTCAATAATTCAAGGAAATTAAAACAATATAGTATTGTGCCATTTTATCTATATATTGCAAAAAATATTATAATGCATCAAAATATTACAGTATGGTCTATTTTTAAATAAGCAACATTCCTTTTTGCCTGTTGTCTATATTAACAGTCCATTTATTTCTTCATGTCTGTCTTCTTTTTTTTTTTTTGTCCAGGATGGTCTGGTTTTAAATTTCGCATGTATGAGAGGGAGTTTTGACAGTTGCAGCTTGCCATTTAAAGTAAGTAGCTGTATCTGCTATACTTCTATCATTTTATTTTTATCTTGCAAACTTCTATGCTGTTTCAATTTTAAGACTCTGGATGGTTTACAAATAAAAATAGAACCATAAAACTCTAAAACACAGAAGCAATAATCAAAATTAAAAAATATATACAATAAGTAGACAGAACCAGTGATGGATCTTCAGGGCAAGGGATCAAAATCTACAGAATCTACAGATTTGTGGATTTTCACAAATCATGCAGATTTTGAACCCACTGAGAACTCCAATGCAGAACTAGTAGAACATAGCAGTAGAGCCTCCAGCTCCACCATAAATTACCCAAAAGCCCAGTGAAAGGATTGTTTTCACTTTCCATCCAGAATGCTAGCAGGAAGGAAGCCATCATTACTTTGGAAAGCACACTTGCTATCAAGTGAAAAGAGTGTTTTCTGGTCCCTGCTCTTTTAGTTTCATGGAAATTGGATTAGAAATACTCAGCATGCATTCACAAACAACAGGTTCTACAACTTGTAGAACATGTAGCTTGAAAGGCAATCAGGGCTCCCACAAAATACTTTATAGATAATAATCAATATTCTGAACAGTAGGAATCTACAAGCAAATAGGACAGTAACATCAAAAGAAGTGTTACTCTGCTTAAACAATTAATAGATTTCACACATAAGCTGCTACATTTTATAATAAACAGGTTTTGGAATAACCTTTCAAAGCAGCCCAAGTAGAGCATGTTGCAGTCCTAACACGCATTAAAATTCACACCTATACAATTTTCATCTACATCTCATATATTACTTATATGAGTAATACCATATAGCAGAAACCCAGGACATACTTCCTTCGATATTGTCAACTTTTAATTTGTACAGCCTGAATCAAATTAATCATTGCAGAATGAAATGTATTGATGTGAGAAAAATTGTTGTACATACATTGATTCAGAGAAAGTGTATCATAAAGAGAATAATATGCAATGTTTTGAATGAATGTGGAGAAGGTTGGTTGCTGCATGCAATAAGAGTGGTATATCTTGGAATACATGTGTATAAATGTGTGAGGACAAATGAAATGCTTAACCAATGGCACAACATGGAGCAGAGAACAAATTGGGAATGTATGATGTTCCCTTGATTTTTTAACATATTTATGAATGCTGATTGTAATATATGTTTATTGGAATGTGACTGTACATATTTTTTGATGGTTGATTCCATGTTTTTGGCTGAGATGTTAAATGATTTTCAGTGACTGTAAGATTCAACAAGGAATATAGGTCTATATCAAATGCCAAGTTTAATGGAAAATGGAGTAAACAACTTGCTGGTCATCATATAATTGGAGAAAACCTAGATCAAGAAAATGGGTTAGTAAACATGAGAATGTTTACTAAAGGTGAGGCAATGCAGACATTTTAAGATGTGCAAATGCTGGTGGACCGATAGTGGTTAGAATGTGCTGTAGTGTGTGAGGAATGCTGCAATAAGTGAAAATGGCTGAGCATTTGTTCCTGCCTGTTTCATGGAATGAGAGGTGAATATGCTAGGAGAAAAATAAAAGGAAGTTGAATACAATGGGAATGTGATATTTAAATGTGTATGTTAAAGGGTAAAAACAATGGTAAATAAATGTGAATTGGATACAAATGTGATTCATCAATACTTAAAAGTGGTTTGTATTAGAGAATGAATAAAGTTTGAACTACAAAATAAATATATGAAGGACGAATGAATGGAAAGAAAGAAAGAGAAAGGAAGCCAAGAAATCTGTAGTTGAGTGGAGTCAATGAGATCTTAAAAAGAAGAGAGCTGAAAAGTTTAAAAAGTAAAAGGCAACATAAGAATCTATGTATGGATATTATGGAAGCAAGGAGGGTTTGCCAAAGAAAGAAATATGGAAGTGTAAGTAATAGTGCTGATATAAACAAGGTGCACCCAAATATAACTGAGGTTATATTTTCCTATGCTGACTCTGTAAACCACTTAGAGAGGGCTGTAAAGCACTATGAAGCCATATATAAGTCTAAGTGCTATTGCTATTGCTATTATGCCTTTAATTTCTTTCTTTCATTGTTTTTTTTACTTCTTTTCTGCAGTTTGTGTAAGGTGACTTAGCCTGAAAGGAAATAATTTGTATCTTTATATGCATGTAACCAATTATAGTTAACCAAGGCTAATAACACCATTTGCAAATGGTTACTTAGATGTAGTCCTGTTATTTTCAGCGAGAATTACTCCTGTGTGAATATGCATTTGACTCTTTGTATATGTGCCATAATAAATACTAAGTTTGATTTATGATACTGTTTTGAGGGCATATATAAACCAATTTTCTTAAGTCTTAGACTTTTAATATGACTTATGATAATTACTAAGCAGCTATGCAATCTTTTTAACAAGCTATTAAGTAACCTCCAATCCATTGGGTCATCATTTGAGACAAACTGTACTTCCTTACCTAAACAGGTAGGTTAAGAATGAGCACGGGCAGGCAAAAAAGCAATGGGACCAGGAGTGTCTTTTGACTTCCCCATTGACTTTCCTAGTAGAAAGCTGGCAGGGAGCTTTGGAAAGAACAATCACATGTGGCAGCCTGGTGGCACTAAATGGGTCACAACTTTGCCAAATTTCAATCCCATAGGAGTCAAATTTTGGACATATTCCATAAATTAGCACATTTGAAGTACTTCAGTTGAAAAATTGTTGCCCTATGAGACACTATCCAACTGAAGGTTGCAAACAATGAGACATGGGAGTGTCAATAGTATATAGATTATAAGAAAGTTGGGATATATGATAATCTTTGTGAATTCAAAATAAATGATTAAATCTAAATGTTTAAACACAAGGATTAAAATAATTGCAAGAAACATGTAAGCTGTTGATAACATGGTAGCTCAATCCTTTCTTTTAGTTTTGTTATACTTTATTTTTAGCAGTAATCACTTTCCCCAAATAAGTAGTTGCTATACCAGTGGTTCTGCATCAGTGAAAATAAAGGGAAATTGCTGTGAGCCAAAAAGCTATTAGCATACCCTAAAAGAAGCTATTGCAAGCCTCATCTGCTATTTCACAATAGCTTCCTTTTTTCCTGCCATGCCGTTTCCTTAATTAATACAATATTAGCTAATTAAATGAAACCATTGCCCAGACTCATCCAGGATACTAAGTAGGAGAGGAACCTTCCTCTTTTATTCATAATAGTACACACATATTATCTCTCCCATTCTTTTACACAAGTAATTGCCACCATATTCAAAATCCCATTTTAATAATCAAGGTTAATTGGGATCTATCTCTGAAGCTCCATGTGTTCTTAGAGTCATTTCAACGTGCTTTAGCCACCGTAAACTATTTGTAAGTATCTCAATCCAAACCAATCTTAGACCCCTAACATACAAAACTTTGCTAAAACAGATCATCTAAGCTTGGAGGGAGCAGTGGGGAAGGGTTAACAGTAGTAAGAAGAAAACAAATCCAAGGCTGAGCATGGCTTAGAAAGTTGAGGCATAAAACTTGGTTAGAAATTTCACTGTCCTTTGAGATGCACACCTCAGCCTTTTCTTTTTATATTCATGATTTTGACTTTGCTCACTGTTTTATGCTGAACTAAGGAAAATGCTTTTCTATGCGGCATCCCCTGATGTCTATCTCTAAAATATTCAGAAGTAAGACATATGTTACAAAGAATTGTAGAAACTCAAGGATGTCAGTTTTATTTTTATTTTTTTTCAATACACTTTATTAAGCTTTTATTACATTAAAAACATAAAAAATTATTTCACTCAACAACAGCTATTTGTGGTGTTTTTCTTGTGACGATAATTCATGCATTATTTAGAAAAATTAAATTGTGCGTATTTACATTCTTATTTTATCTATTACTTATACTCAATAACTATCTATCTTTAATCTATCTCCATTCTATCCAGTTATACCACTGTTCCCACACATTGTAAAATATCGATGCCTCTTTATAGATTTAGCATTAATTTGTCCATTTCTGTGCAATTCATGACCTTTTGTATGACCAGTTTCTCTGTGGGTGTGCATGGCTGTTTCCAACATTGAGCGTAAGCAATCCTGGCAGCGGTTTGTTCGTTCATTAGAGGCTCAAAAATATTAGCTAAAAATTAAAGATTGGCTACAGGAAATTACTAATGAACAGTCAGTTTTATTTTAATTGTAAGACTTTTTTTTCTTGGTAAATGGTGACTTTTACCAATGGCAAAATCTCATTTTCTAATGCATGTTTTTGGGGTGGTATTTTCAATTGTATATTCAGCTTTTCAATTAAAGATAAAGTTTGTAATCTCACACCTTCAGCAGGCAAGAAAAGGACAAGGGATATCCAATAGTTTACCTTTCCTTTTTTCAGGAACTGACATCAGCAAGTCTTAGGAAGTCTTTGCTGTCTTAATAGTTTGAGAAAGAATCTGAACTGCAAGATTTGCTAATCCACAGTTCTTACTGTGCTTCAGCACATTATCGATCATTTAATACTGATTGATATTCCACAACTCCCTGATGCACAATCCTCAGGTGGGTTCTTGGTGATTTTAAATTAGTATTTTGATATTTTAGATTTGTATTTTAAATAGGTATAGTATACCGTATTTTTCAGAGTATAAGACACACCTTTCCCCCCCAAAAAAGAGGCTGAAAATCTGGGTGTGTTTTATACTCTGAATGTAGCCCGGAGATTTCCGAGGCTGACAGAAGCCTCTGAAAGAAGCTTCAGAAAAAAAGCCTCAGGAAGGTTTTTATCTAAAATAATATGGCAAGCAACGAAAGAAGAATCAGTAAAGGTTCTAACCAAACTATGCCAACAAATCTGGGGAATGACACAATAACCAAGAGATCGGAAGAGGTTAATCTACATACCAATACTAAAGAAAGGGGATTGAATAGAGTACAGATAGTCCTTCAGAAGAAAGCCTCTGAAAGAAGCTTAAAAAAAAAAGCCTCCAAACAGGCCTTTTTTTCTGAAGCTCTGTTTCGGAGGCTTTCAGAGGCAGAAAAAAAAGTTTTTTCTGAAACAGAGTTTCAGAAGTTTGAGGCAGAAAAAAAAGCAAGGCACAGAGCTCACAACTAACAAACCTGTTGCTAAAATTCACCACTGGGAACAGCTGATTGGGGGTATTCCAGGAGGCCGATCTACCCACCAATCAGCTTTTTTCTTATTTTCCTCCCCAAAAACTAAGGTGCATCTTATATTCCGGTGGGTCTTATATTCCAAAAAATACAGTATATAATATAAAGTCAGTAGCATTTAATTTCTATTCTTAAAAACTCATAAGTAAATTCATGACAACCTTTCCATTGACTTCTATTAAACCAATCAATATTGTATAACCTGTTATAGTAATAGCAATAGCACTTACACTTATATACCACTCCACCCTGCTTTTACAACACTCTCTGGGCAGTTTACAATGTCAGCATTTTGTGCCCAACAATCTGGGTCCTCCTCATTTTATTGATTTTCGAAGGATAGAAGGCTGAGTCAACTTTGAGCCAGTCAGGATCAAACTGCTGACAAAGAGCAGAGTTAGCCTGCAGTACTGCATTCTAACCATTGTACCACCACACATAAGTGATATTCCACAGCATATTCCACCTTACACTATAACGATCCCTAGAAACTCTAAAAGGTTTTTTTTTAAGAGGCCAATACCTTTTTTATTTACATAGTTTATTTCTTTACTGGTACTTTTAGGCAACCCAGTAACAGAACCTGTGGTCAGAAGAACGGTAAGTGGCTCAAAATACTGTATGGAGGAGGAGAGATGAAGGAGAGATGTATAAAGGCAGCTCTTTTAGAATAAAGAGATGTTAAAAAAATCAAATCTTTATTACCAGTATAAGGAGGGTGAGGTACAAAAAAATTAAAAAGCATAAAAGTATATTAAAGTCTAATTTTTTTAAAAGCTAAAATGTTGAAAGCATATAAAAACAAAAGACAAAAAAGAACATAAAGGGAGGGTAGAAATATTAAATGGATATAGGGGAACACGAAAGTTAGTACAGTACATGGCAAACTAAATTTATCACAGTATAGAGCACTTTCAAATAATGAACTATGTTAAAAGGGAATAAAAGAAAAAGAAATAGCAAAGTGTGGAATGAATTCTACTTGACTTGCATTTTTAAACATTCAAATATTTTCTTTTTCATTTTAGATAGCTTATAATTTCCAGGGCATTATTTATCCCAATTGTCAAACACATAGGAGCATTCTGCTTCTGGGGAAAATTTTAAGAATTGCACAGTTGCTTCTTTCAATGTCAGCCTTCACTTCAGCTGAATTTACTTTCATGTAAGTGAATTATCACAGCTAAAAGGTATATTGGTCCTATTAAAACCAATTGGTTTGATAGTATGTAGTAAATGCTGTTCTGATTGTGGCACAGAGTATGTACAACTAATGGAAGAAGACTGCACTTATGAGTCTGCTCGGTTTCCAATCCCAGGATTGGGTTCTTTTTGGAATTGTAACTTAAGAAAATGAGGAAGTATCAATAACAGCACAACATAACTGTAAATGAGGATATGCACGTTCTAAATGTAGGCTCTTGTGAGTGATGGAAATATTGCTGGTGGATATCTTAGGTGAAAATATATTTCAATGTAATTACATATTCCCTAGATCAGAAATACTGTTTAGATCACAAAACTCCACCTAACTCTTAAACATATTTGTCACAGTTTAAGTAAACTATAATTCTCCACATAGTATAGCTACATTAGGACTTGAGGGTTTACATAAACATACTCTGTATTTTCCATATAATTGTAACTATCCAACAGGATAAATATCCCAACAAACTCTCTGAATCCCATTAAAAGAAGGAAAATAAGGAAATACCTGGCTTGTCAGTGACTATGGTAGAATGAGACATAGGAAGGAGGAGAACTGCAAACCAAAGCCATCCTATGCAAGATCCAATAGCCTTCATCTCCTCTTGGACACATGTGAACAAATGACCAGAAATCTGAAAAGAAAACCAAACATGATTACAGACTCTCTAACCATGCATATCTGGACATCTGTTATGGATACATAGCTGAATCATATACAACATCAACAGTATAATTATGAATAGCCAAAGGGTTAGGAGTTTCCCTACTTTTTGAGTTATTATCTCATAGCTACTGGTTTTAGGAAGAGAGGAGAGATGATTGGGCTAAAATGGGCAAAAAATAAGAAGTGTGGATTTTTCAGCTATCTTTTCTGCTGCATGGCCTGCCCAAATGAAATTAATGAGGCAGATAGTGCTGACCATGATTTCAGCTTGATAGTCTATTATTAAATGGAGCATGGTAAAAAGAATAGCTTACTTGGTAACATCCATTCAACCAAACAAGTAAAATTAGTGCCGAATGTTTTCTTCTTTCTTTTCTTTTTTCTTTTTATAAATTAGGTGTTATTAAATTTTTCTAAAGCTAAAGATGTTTTTCTAAAAAAACATCTCAATCAAGGAACTTCTTCCTGTACCCACCCATCCTCATAATTTAAGATACACTGTAGTGAGTGATATAAAACCAGAAATAATTATGAACAATTGAAATAAGCTTTTCACACGCACATTTATACAGGCTTTACTCATAAACACATCCAGCAACATATCCTAGAGAAAGAAAAGGTGTGTGTGAGCAATTACAAGCTAGAATTCCCTGCTATGTACTAATTATCATAAAGATCTAAAAATGGAGATGAAATGTTTGTATATTAGCCAAGAACATCTTGATGATCAAAAATGTATCTTTTTTCTTAATTGCTAGAGCTAATCCTCAATCATTTTTCTGTGTGTGGAGGAATGGACAATCTCCAGTTTTTGAAAATTATGTTTTTGACTGTAACAGCTGTTCAGAAATCATTTGTTCTCAGGTTTGTAATTACATTATTTAGTTTTTGTTCATAAGGCTACTTTATTTTACTTTCTGGGAGAATTTTTTTAAATTTAGGTATGGAGTTATCAAATGAATATTATCAATGTTTTACATTTTTGTTACATTTTATCTGTTATAATTATAGAGTATTTTGTTAAGTTTGCTTATTGAAATAACTCATGTCTGATAGCTGTACAGCTGAAATTAGCTTGCACTTTTTTACAGCATTATAAAATATTGTTAAGTGGAAACAAAGAAGAATCTATTTTAAACAATCTCTATCATCAGAGTGACAGTAACATTACAGAAAAAGCAATAATATAATCATTGAATTTTACAGAGGGAATGATCTTTCTCGACTACTTTTAAAAGACTGATGAGTAATAACTTTCTGACAGCTGCACAAAGATTACATATTTTGGTCAATAAGCCATTAAATTATTAGTAACAGCAGATTTACATTTTTGTTTCAGAGTTTTTGCCTTTGTTATTTAAATGTAAGCAGAATGCACTCACTATAGTAGAATGCTGAGCTAGTCATCATATTAGACTGGAATGTAGCTCTCCTATATTTAGATTTAAAGGGGTAAAAGAGGAGTAGCACAAACTTTTAATTTTCAACTTCAACAAAATTTAAGATTTGAAAATATTTTACAAATCATATTTGTTCTCTACGCATAATTGTGACTTTTGAGAATATTATAATGAATAATGAATAAAAAAACAACCCTGGTAATTAATTAATATATATATATATATTTGCCCATAAGCACCAAACTGAGAACATCAGCCAGAAAATGACGAATGCGATTTCGTCGAAACGTCGCTACTATCCTTTTAAGGATATGTTTACAATTACACCAGGGGTGGGTTCTAAATTTTTTTACTACCGGTTCTGTGGGTGTGGCTTATTTTGTGGGTGTGGCTTGGAGGTCATGTGACTAGGTGGGCATGGCTAGCTGGTCAGAGTCATTTCTGGAAGGTCCTCGCACTTATGACCAGTCCTCGCACTTACGACCCAACTCATTTGTTTGCTTTTAACACTGATCAGTTGTAGGACGGCCCTTTGAAGCCCCGCGGCAAGAGTTTAAACAGTTTTTTTCCCTCTAGTCATCAGCTTGGACTCAGGAGGCAGCAATAGATTGGGGGTGGGACCAAATAAAAGGTAAGAATAACGTGGGTGGGGGGGGGGTGGGAGGGCGGGCGGAGAACCGGTTCGGTGACATCATATCATCACCGCTATCAGCTCTGCCGAACCGGACCGAACCGGGAGGAACCCACCACTGAATTACATGGGAAGAAACCAGAGATATTAACTGTACACACACACACATACATATTTCATTCTTTTTCGTAGGTTTTATGTGTGTGTGTCTCTTTAGCCAGGTTCTACCTATGTAAACCAAGATATTGTGCAGCCCTAGTTCAGTGAACTCACAATTCACTAGTTTCTGAGCTTTTTTTTTTTTTTTTCCTTTTCTTCTGGCAGCCAGCAGACCCTTTGCTGCCTTATATATATATATTATCATTAATTTTATCTTTATGAAGGCAGGATTAATCTGATAATGAAAAACAATTAGCAACAGTAATTCAGAACAGAATACATTTGCTTTAATTTTGGAAATCACATAATCAAAAATTAAAAGCAGTGAAATCCAGAAAAATATCTTTTAATTTCCAGAGGAATAAACAGAGTTCTATCTATCTTTTTCAATTTATGGATGCACAACTCACAACAAAATCAGACTCATCTATGTTTGAGAGGCTTGCACACCCCTTAATTTAAGGTGGCCCAGGCCTTGTTTTACAATCTTTTACTTGAATGGCTGACAAAAGATGGTCTAGACTAGTGCTGATAATATTACTTAGTTTGGAATGAAATGTCTGTAAGAAAACAACCAAGGTTAGAGAGTACCATTTCAACCTTAAACTACAAATATTCTCCTTTATTGTCTTTTGTGTTGGGCATCCTCTTTTGGAGGTGACAAACCATTTTCTCCCTCTCTGGCAATGAAACACATTCATACCTGCCCAGACATCTGTGTATATCATATGCAGACTGGTGTTTCTACTAATCTGTAACTGACTCTCTCTCTTCATTCCTACCACAATTCATCTGCTTACAAGGTTTGCACAGGGAATCATCTGGAGGAAGCTAGCAACATTATTCTTCCCCAAGCTTCTGAAGGGTCTGATTGGAAGTTCTCATCCTCCCAAAAATACCATCCTTCTCCATGCCACAGCACAGTTAATTTATTCATTGCATTCTGATTCTTTATGCCCCAGTAAACTTCATTGCTTCTTTGAGTTTGTGTAAGCTTCTGCTCATGTTATCAGTGAAAGTATCTAGACCCTCAGTGTTTTGTCAGCCTCTTTTTCCATTGCCTACAATTTTTCTATGGAACAGTATCTTTCCCAATGATTCTTATTATTGTATTATGAGTCCAGAGTATGTTAGCTTTTGCTTCATTATTTGAGTATGTATTCAGTTTTATTTCATCTAATACTGAATTATATGTTGTTCTTGGAACCCACAGCATTATCAATATTTTTTTCCAACACCACATGTCAAAAGAATCAGTGTTTCTTCAACTTTCTGATGGTCCATTTATGGGAAAAACCATAGTGATCAGGGCTGTCAAACTCCTGGCCCATGGGCCGGATGCGTCATGTGCTGCCACACCCACGCCTGGTTTAGCAAAGGGGGAAAGTCCCGATATATCATGTGTGGCTGCCATGACGACATGAGTTTGCACCTCTGATAGTGATGATGGCTACCTCTTGCTTAATAAACAGATTTAGAAGCTTAATACACATCTATGAGAAACAGATGTTCTTTGCTGTGTAGCTACAGAATCCAATTAATCCAGCCTTTTTTCTGCAGATAATTCTTGGTTGTTTTAAATTTAGGAGAAGAACTCATACAGAAAGAAAGAAAGTTAGAAAAAGGAAAAGCATTCTTCCATTCCAAATGAAACAGAAACTCTTTGCTTCCAGGAAAAAAAATATTACTTCTGTAGAAATAGATAAATATGTTTTAGCTAGCATTTGCCTTAGACTCTTTCTTTCTGCCAAGTCTCATAGTCCAATGTGTTTATCAGCCTTTTATTCATACTCCACACTCTGCATGAAGATATAGTAACATTTTCAGAATCTTCTTGGAGTCTGTATATTAACCTGGAATACCTTCCTGGAGTTTACTACAGAAATTCTTGATGTGTAGCAAACCACTAACTTCTTGTAGTCTGCTGTGAGCATTTATGTTTTTTTTAAGCAGGTAGCATTTATTTCTTCCAAGACTGAATGTTTGTTATTTTGGAAACATTTTTTTTCAAAGTTTATATTTTCTTTTTTTAAAATAAAGTTTGATTTTGTTTATTTCCTATGGGATCAGCTAAGCTTCCACAGGGAAAATGAAAGGCAGTAATTTCTAGCCATGCATAGCCAGGATTTTACACTACTGACCTTATTTCAATTTCTTTGCATTTTTTAGAGTTAATCATTAGAAAGTGGGCACTGATTGTGAAAATTCTCTCTCTTTTGCATACTGGT
Organism: Arizona elegans; assembly: GCA_022577455.1. Taxonomy (NCBI): domain Eukaryota; kingdom Metazoa; phylum Chordata; class Lepidosauria; order Squamata; family Colubridae; genus Arizona; species Arizona elegans. Next base: position 215,273,019 of record JAKOOJ010000001.1, on the reverse strand, counting down.
TTTATGGGAAGTGTACCATGTAAGGTTCCCTCTGAAAAATAATTGTTGGCAATGGGAAAAAAAATAATTTTTTAAATAGATTATTCAATTGTTGCTAATTGAAATATGGTGGGATGATTTGGTTGAAGCTGCATAGCTGAGAAATAAGAATATTTAATCCAGCCTCATCTTTCATTCTTGATCAAAACTCTCTTTGGAATTTTTCCTTGGAAAGGCAAACAGCAGTTGAGAATAGAACATTGCCTAGATTGCTAATGCGGATGAATGCAGCATTACTACCATAAGACCCAGTTCTATTTTTTAAAAAAGCTACTGGAAATTCATTCTTCATGCTTAATATAGCAAGTCCTGAAAATCAGTGCCTATATGAATCTCCAGATTTTAGTTTCCTGTACTATTTTGCATTATATCCACCACTTTAGGTGTGAGACAAGATGTTTTAAGTCTTCCCTGAATCTGGATCTATGCATGACAATATTAGTATTTATTAATTAGGTGTATGTATGTTGTATTTCCTCTAGAAGTTCAAGATGATGTTCATGGCATGTCCTCCTTCAATTTTCTTCTATACAATCCTGTGAGGTAGGCTGGATTGGCCCAAAGCCATCCAAGGAGTGCCCATGACTAAGGAGAGGGTCTTTTTTTTTTTTTTTTTTTGGTTTACTGATACTGGCAGGTCTGAGAAGAATGTTAAATGCATTGAGAAGGCGGAGTTCTATACAAACACCTGCCCTTAGATGTTCCAATGTTCTTTGCAGAACTGAAGGAGAAGAAAACAGGAGATTGGTTTCCATTTAATTCATAAGAAGCATCTCAACCACAATTATGATAAATGTCTCATAGTTTTCTGGGAAAAATTGTCTGCCAAGAGGTTCTTGTTTTAACTGTTTAAAAACAATGAGAATCGTGTTTAATGCATTTTGGTTACACTTTTTTCCTTGTGCGCCGCTTTATTACTTTTTCTAGCCCAAAACACTTTTACATGTAATAATACAATATTTATTCCACAACTCAATGAAATTCAATGTTGCAAGAATAACTGAGTGAGAAAAAGTGTAGGCTTAAATTTTTCACTGACCCTAGGGCAAAAGAATCTTGTACAGAACTCCACAAATCTATTAGCCTATGGCCATTTTGACACTTAAACTTCTAAGTGAAAGACATTAGATGAGTCAATACAGGTAGTCCTCATTGTATGACCACAATTGAGCCCAGAATTTCTGTTGCTAAGTGAAACATTTGTTAAGTCAATTTTACCCCATTTTATGAACTTTCTTGCCACAGTTGTTAAGTGAATCACTGCAGTTGTTAAGTTAGTAACATGGTTGGTAAATGAATCTGGTTCCCTCATTGACGTCGCTTGACAGAAGGTTACAAAAGGTGATTACATGACTCCAGGACACTGCAACTGTCATAAATATGAGTCAGTTGCCAAGTGGCTGAGTTTTGATCACATAACTATGAGGATGTTGCAATGATTCTTAAGTGTGAAAATGGCCAGTACTGTTGTAACTTTGAATGGTCACTAAATGAAGTGTTGTAACTCGAGGACTACCTGCATGGTGGAGAGCCTAGAACAGGTATCACTTAATCTGTGCAAGTGCAAAATGTATTTGCTGGTGACTCTCAAATGAGAGGAAAGCAACTCGATGTAGGCAAAGAGCTCTCCTTTAGCAAAGTTGTCACAATCATTTTTAAGCATACTAACTGCATATTCAGCAACAACAACAACAAAAACGGCAGCAGAAAAGCAATCACCATGTCTGCAACCTGTTGAATTTCTACTTTAGGAGGTGTTGATCTGTTAAAAACAGGGAAACTTTCACAGAGGAAAAAAGGGTTGGTGATATTAGTTAGTCAATATAACTACTTGCCATGTGTCAGGGTGAAGATCAAGCACAAAAGACAGAATCTAATGCTATTTGAATGAACTCCTATTTTACATCCGTTCCCTTACCTGAGCAAGAATGTTCCGGTATATTCCCTTGACATGGGAATATGTTCCCTTTCCCTTGACATGGATCCCCTTACCAAGCTCCAGTAGTCAAGCCAGTGTTTTGTCTTCTGCCTTTTGCCTTCCTCTCTGAAAGCTCAGGCACCCATGACCAAAGTTGGATTGGAAAAATGGTCTATCGCCCAGCCTCTTGCTCTAGGATTGGCACCTCTCTTGCAGCTGTGTAGAGGGGTGGGAGGGCATTGCCTATGTGCCTGACTACTTCCCCAAAGTCCCCAGGGAGGTGATACTCAGAAGACTAATAAGGAGATATAAGCAAGCTAGCAGCAGCCAATCCCAGATTGAATCATTTTAGATTGCTTGTGCAAATGCTTATTTCCCTTGCGCCCTCAACTCATTTCTTACAATTTAGTTGATCTGTGGAGTTTGGCTGGTCCATCTTCCCATTTAGGCCTGGCTGATACAGTAAGATTAATATAGTAAGGAGGTTGCACAATATTGTGGGGACGGGACACGATGCTATATGGCGCTGATTCAAATGGCAAGGGGAAAGTCATGCATTTTAAAGGTCTTCCATGATTAAAATATTTATTTACAAACCATCAAGAGGATTCCAAAAAGGCAAGTTTCAACTCGCATGTATCACCTTACCACAGCTTTTACTATCTCATTTCATCAGAGGTATTCTGATCAGGCCTTAAACCTTGAAGTAACTCAGTAAAAATCTGCCACTGACACTTTAGTAGCTGGTACAGTTATCATGCCTTCTTATTCTGATCTTTTTTAAAAGCAGGCAGGTATAGAAACTTTTTGGGGAGGGGTTGATACCAGTGGTCATCAAGACAGGAATGTTTTTACGTCTTTAATAAGTACAATATATCTTGTCTTTAGTATTCTTAGAGTCACAAAGTAGAGACGCTAAAAAGAAGCCAGCGTGACTTCTTGTGACTACTTCCTTACTACCAAAATGTACAAAGACCTTGATGTTTCTATTTTAAGCCATTCACATCCTGATTAACACCACCCAAATCTTTTCTATTGGGAAACTGCATGCTTTTATCACAGTTCTCGTAAATCCACAATGTGAACATGTGGCCCAAACTGAGGACAATTCATATGTCAGAAAAGTGTGAACTCTGGGCTAATTTCAGCCACAGGCTAAGACACTGGAACAATTTTACAAGGAACCGATACAAATATGTAGGATAATTCACAGGTTTCTTTCTAGGCATCATGGGAAGCAGACAAAGCACAGCTTCAGGTCTTCATAAACATATGCAATTCTTAGGTAAACTCAGAAGAACTCATCCTTGAAAGAATTCTTTAATATTGAGGCAAAAAGCAACTTGCTATAGCTTCTGTCTCAGGAGGCCCTCTCCAAACTATGATTAAAATAGTAAAGGTGACTCTATGACTGCAGAAAAGAGCTAGGAGAAAAGAGAAAACTGCTTTTTTGGACTTTGTACATTTTTAAAAATAGATTTGTCCTCTATGAGTGGTAAACCAAGCATCCTGTGGAATAGCTGAAGTAGGACTGTTATACCTGACCAAGAAGAGATACACATCAGACTACACTTATTGTGGTGTGAGGTATAGGATGAGAATGGCTGGATTATCTTTTCAGCATTGCGAAGTGAAATGAACAGTGGAAGTATAGTAAGGTTGTACTCTGAAATCTGCAAACGTCTTTACATTTTGTTCTTTACTAATAACAAAGAGAAAAGAAGCACAATCCAAATAAAGGGTAGCCTACTCAGAGCCTTCAGATTAGAATGGGTCATTTAAAATTCTTCCCCTTCATAGGAATGGTACTCTCTAACCTTTGCTGAAAGCAATGCCCTAGATACATTTGTGATTATGCATAACAGCAACACAACACAGCAGAATAGTAAAGACTTCAGAAATAGCATCAGTAAGGAAAGGTACAATTTCGACTCAGAATAAAATCACAAGAGAAATGGAATAACTCCTTTAACTGAATACTAGAAATTCATTTACAAATAATGATGCACTTTACCCTGTTTGCTTAGCCTCAGAGAGATCGCTTTTCTTGATCCCAAATCTTCAAAATAGCACAGGAGACCGAGAGAGTTTGACCCAGTAAAAATGCAGAAACATTGTAGTTTCTCGTGGGAAACACAACCCGTTAAAATTCCAGCATTCCTTTAAGCTATACCTTTATTCCACTAAGTGTCCTACCTACACAATACACATTTCAATGTTGTGGTCCACAACAAAAGAGCAACAGCCACCTCAACACATATATACACACTTAAGAGCTGTTTACTTTAACATTCTAGAAAGTGAACGAAAACTCTCCATAGAATCAATTCTCGCTCTTCCAGTTTGTATATATTAAGCCTTAGTTTTCAACTGTGTCCTGTGCTCTCAGAAAAGGCAACGCATTTTCAATAAAGGTTCTTGCGCAAACAAACGCCTGTTCTGCCATCGCAAAACTCGGCAAGCTGCATGACATAATCAGCATCAAAGAAGCAATCTATCTATCAGCAGGCAATCTATCACAAAATTCACTGAGAGCTCACTTAAATGCTGACAAAACTCAACAGCAGAGCAGACAGTACTGTGGGCTAGGCTTGGCATAAATCAGCTGGTCATAAAGAAGAGGCTCTTACCTTCAATTTTTATTTATTAAGTTTCCCCCAGAAGCAGAGCCAAGGCCAGTACAGAGCTGCTGAGGAGTTGCTGGAGTCTCTAAAGAAAGGGAGAAGGGGGATGCATCTCTGTCCTTATTAGTCTCACACAGTGTGACCCTCCCACTCAGCGGAGACTGAGAATCTAACTGTATGACAGGGCAGCCCTGAACTCCGGCACCAGTTTCTATAAAAGCCTATGCTAATAGCTTGCAAATCTGGTAATAATATTAAAAGAGTTAGGTTTGTGTCACAAACAGCCCTGCCTGGGTATGACTCCTGCCTGAAAGAAAGGGTGTCTGGTTTCACCACGCTGCCTCTGATGTCCCATACTTGATCCGGGCACAACAGCAGGGGGGTCTTCCCCCTCATGTTAAATGTAGCCACATCTTATCAGTTTGTCAGACTTGGTCATATCTTGCACATCAACTGACCAGAGGCAAGCTGCCCTTACTTACGGCACTGATGCGGCAGAGAAGCGGGGATGGCTGCTATCTGATTTGCTTTTGGGGAAGCTCATCATTGCAAGGCAGAGAGTTCGTACCCTGCAACATCGCTGACAGGAAGAAAACGGTGTGCTCCCTGTTAATTCCCCCTTGCATGTAGTATGCTAAAGTGTGCTTCCAGAGAATTCTCCTGACAATTTCTATAGTTGCCTTTTCTCATTTAACTAAAAAGATAAAAGTAGAGTGAGAAAAATGAATTGATTGTAACACATACCTAAGGAGAAGGACAGGGTCTCAGCAGATATAATATATAACCATATATGGAATATTTCCCTTAAAAATTCTCCACTTCACTTTTACAATCTTGGCTATTTTATTTCCTGCTGCCCACAAATGTCAGTTATCCTGAGTTACTGATTTTTGTGTGTATGTTTCATTCAGGGCAGAATTACATAATGTAAGTTGCACTACATGTATACCTGTGTAATTCGGAACAATTATCTTCTGTTTTCCTAATATTTATTTGTTTTTGAGTGCTCAGAGACTTTTGCCTACATTAGTTTGCATTCCTTACAATGGCCCCTAGGGCAATGAGGCTGAGAGAGAGGGATTTAGGGATTCATAGCGGAAGGAGTACTTCACAGCTCAGTTGCTTAACCATGACACTCTCTGAATTCTTATGGGCATAATATCTTACTCACAGCTAAAAGAAGGAATAAGACCAAACTGGACATGCTGCAAGAACACCATGTGCAAAGAGTTTATATACAGGTAGTCCTCGACTTACGACCACAACTGAGCCCAAAGACAGTTGTTAACTGAGTTTTGCCCTATTTTATGACCTTGTTAAGTGAATCACTGCAGTTATTAAGTTAGTAACATGGTTGTTAAATGAATCTGACTTCCCCATTGACTTTGCTTGTCAGAAGGTTTTTTTAAAAAATCACATGACCCTGCGAAACTGCAACCGTCATAAATATGAGTCAGTTGCCAAGAATCTGAATTTTGATCACATGACCATGGGAATGCGGCAATGGTCATTAAGTGTGAAAAAGTTGTAAGTCACTTTTTTCAGTGCTATTGTAACTTTGAACTGTCACTAAACGAATCATTGTAAGTCAAAGTCTACCTGTACTTCTGTGTATGTGTATGTACTCCTGACATATATGAAATGGTTTGACTAGGAAGAGGATTCTATTTACATAAACTGTAAACCGCCTTGAGTCTTCAGAGAAAGACGGCATACAAGTTGAACAAATAAATAAAAATAGAATGCAAAGAAAAGAATCAGCTAAGTAGAATGGGAGAACTTCACCCGGAACAGGACCTGAGGATGTCATGGCCCTATATTCTTGTATCTCTGGTTTCTTTCTTTTGTTTTGTTTTCAAGAACTGGCTAGCGGGGTATACAAAAATACCCTTTTTTGCTTGAGATTCTAGCTTTCCCAATCGGATGCTTACTTGCTAATGTAAAATACAGACTAACTTGATGGAACATTGATAAAATCAAAATTAAGCTGAGTTCATTAGGACTGTGATCATGACAGAAGTGGTCTGCCACGAGCACTTCCCGAGACGTTTTTACAATTTCCCAATGTAATCTACAAACTGGAATTCTTGAATGTCTTCCCACTCTTATTAACCAGGGTCAATCTGGTTTAGTTTCTGAGATCTGCTCAGATGGACTATACGTTACCACTTGAAGATTTTATTGATTTTTATGTATATTCATTGTTTTTAACAGTCACTTGGTCGACTGTCGTTGTGAGCCGCCCTGAGTCCTTGGAGATAGGGCGGCATACAAATTTTATAAAATAAAATAAATATAAATAAATAAATATATGACCCAGAGGTAGGTTTCAGCAGGTTCTGACCAGTTCTGCAGAACTGGTAGCAGAAATTTTGAGTAGTTCGGAGAACTGGTAGTAAAAATTCTGACTGGCCCCACCCCCATCTATTCTCTGCCTCCCAATTCCCAGTGGATCAGGAGGAAATGGGGATTTTGCAGTAACCTTACCCTGGAGTGGAGTGGGAATGGAGATTTTACAGTATCCTTCCCCTGCCACACCTACCAAGCCACACCTACCAAACCATGCCACACCCACCAAGCCACATCTACAGAACTGGTAATAAAAAAAATTGAAACCCACCACTGATATGACCCCCTTATTATTTTTAGTTTGCTCAGAAAGACAGAGAGTATTTTGGATGAAAGTTTACTGTCAAAATAATAGAACATTCAAACTTACAGGAACATGAGATGGTCTTTTAGCCTTTTCTTTAAAAATGATTTCAACCTAATGGCTGTTATGGCACACTTTAGAATGGGATTGAAATTGTCCCTAAAAATAGTAACAAAGTATTATTTCCAGCCTGTAAAGACCAAAAAAAAAGTTTAAATATAAATTGCTTAATCGTGTCTCTCTCTAAATCTTGTATGTTCCCTACCAAAAAGAACAGTGAAAACCTCTCACATGCAAGATAAGTAAAGCAATTAAAACAAGAGAATGTAATAACCATGATTATGTAATAACCGTGATTTCAATAATACTAAAATGAAATAGGTACAGATAAATGAATGGAATGAGTTCATGTAACATTAAATTATAAAACATATCAAATCAATCTTTCAATCTTGACTGCCACAGACATATCTAGTTTGACAATAACACCATAACATTCAGTATATATGCAAGTAAGATGTTATCCAGTAAATTTGGAGATACAAGAGTAAAGTTTTTTTTTAAATGTCAAGCCAATTTAAAAAGGGTGACCAAAAAGCCTTTAAGATTTATTGAAACTACCTTTACAGGTTAGCAATTAGAGGTACTGAATCTAGATTTATAAATGAAGAGTCATAATTTGTAGCTTGCATAAGAGTTATTTTGGCACGTAAACTATGGTTTAAGACAGAGTGAGCAACTTTCTGGTAGCAGGAGACTGATCTTAACATTTGGGGGGCAGGGACAAGGGAGAAAGCTGATGTTCCATGTGGACAGGTTTTTCTGATTTAGAAGAGAGATTTGTGTTGCAGGGGTATTCTTTGATCCCCCCCACCAACTATATCAAATCTACTTTAAGACTTTCACTACACAATTTTCATGACCTGGCATATTCTTAGTTAAATGTATTTAAGAGATGAGAGGGAATCTCCCCACCTTCCTCTCCAAAATGTAGTTTAGGTAGAAGTGAGAAGATTTAATCTCATGCATTTTTTAATAAATCTACTTTTTACATCATAGACACTTCTGGGGGCCCCTAGGATGGCATATGTAACATCACTCTTATGTCAGCTGCATTGGTTGCCAGTTTGCTTCCAGCTCCAATTCAAGGTGTTAGTTTTTGCATTTAAAGCACTTCATGGCTTAAGCCAGTTGTCTGAGGCACCATCTTGCTCCAATGGGATTGGCTTGGCCCATCCTGTTTGCACTGGCAGAAGAGGTGTTCCTCAAACTCCATCAGCTAACAAATTTTGCATAGCAAGGTTAATGAGAAGAGCCTTCTCTGTGAATGCCCCACCTGTGGAACAACTTGCCTTCTGAGGTGACATCTGCTTCTACCCTTCTGGTTGTCCCAAAGGTGCTTTTTCCAAAAGACAACTGGACTTCCTTGGTTTTTTTCCTTTGAGAATGTTTTGCTTCTCATCCAAGAAGCTTCTTCAATTAAATTGTCAGAACTGTAGAAGCTTCTTGAATGAAAATCAAAATGTTTTCAAAGAAAAAACAAAGTCCAGATACCTTTTGGAAAAAGCACCTTTGGGACAACCATGATCTGGATGATTGAGAATCTCTATAAACATCCACCCTTCTGGCCTTCTGGAGGAGCCTTAAAACATGGCTCTGTTGATTAGCATTGGAGTTAGCAATGGGACTGTGCTATGCTGGAGCTGGAATACAAAGACTTTTGAGATACAAAAGTCCACCACCAATACTGTCTGTTCTCTTGGTTTTAATCTTTTATTATTAATCTTATTTTTACTGCTTTTAATGTGTTTATACCTATTATTTTATACTACTGTAAGTTGTCCAGAGTCATTCACGACAGTGAAATGGGCAGCATATAAATTTAATAAACAAGTATCACCAATAGCTGAGCTAAGCTCATGCTCTGCCTCCAAGATGACTCTTAAGTATTTTATTCTTATTTTTAATGAGATATTCAGCAGCTAAATTGCTCAGTATTCTTTCAGCAACCTGAATACATCCTCTGACAAGAATTACTGCTGAATTCAAATCAACAGCAGTTGGCTGCTGGTAAACATGGATCAGAGAGGATGTTACATTTTCAGCTATTTGCTTCTCAAATGTCTTTGTAGCATGTTAAATTGTAAATAAAGATTTTCACTTAAGAAGCAGGTAGTAATAGCACTTAGACTTATATACCAGTCCATAGTGCTTTACAGGACTCTGAGCTGTGTACAAAGTCAGCAAATTGCCCCCAACATAACTGAAAACATTTTAAAAAGAAAGAAAAAAGATATTATATCTCAGATGGAGGAAATGACAGAAGGGCTAAAAATATCACCTAGCTGAAATATCATAACAGGATCAAATGGACATCAACATTTAGAGCAAAAGCCCAAGAAGACAAATATAGAGATAGATTTATCCCCAATTTTTCATCATGAGAACCAGCTGTGCATGGGTCTGATTGGCTAGCATTTCTGAGGTTGCCAATAAATTGTTATCCCCAGTCATCAAAGCAGAATTTTAATCAAAAGAACATTTAGATCACAATAACAAAAAGGGTAGCTTAATGGTTTTAAAAATGCAAGCATTGGAAAAACAAAAACAATGGTTGAGCAAAGCCTGAATTTGTTTCAGTTAGGAGACAAGAAGAAGTCCTCAAATTACTGTTTTGTTTCGTTTTTTACTTTATGACTGACTTAAACTCTTATGCTTTGCAAAAAATTAAACCAAAAATATTGGAACAGTAATCATACATTGTTCAGGCAGTGGTTCTGAACTTCAGAGCAGAGGTATTTTTTAGTCTGGTGACTGTATACAGTGATGGTAATATACCCACCCATACCGTGCCTTGCATTCTCAATGTAGCTAGCTTTGCTGAAAAAGAAAAATTAACACAGCTGGGCCCCTCCCAGTCTACCTATCTTACAGCGATTCCTAATTTTCTAGAAGAATCTGTTTCTGCTAGTCCCAAGGATCATGCAGCCTTTCAGTGGAGAAATCATAGCACTTAATGCAACTCAGACATTACTAGTTGATATCTTTTCAAGTAATTAAAACCATCCTAATCAGTAGGCTGGTTCAAAATGGGTAGTGTGTTGTGAGACACTTTTCACACTTTTCCTTTATTGGCTTCCACAGCCTTAGTTAGGGTTAGGGAAATTTTTCATAAACCAGCTAAGCGCTCCAGATAGGAGTGATCATCTCCACACTGCCCTAATCCCTCCCTCCTTTTTCTTTCTCATCTCAGTTATGATTCTGTTAGAGGGGAGAAGTTTACAATCAATGAAGAAAGAAATAGGGATAGAAAAAGGGAAGACTATACTAAGATTGACTAGTCAAGGGGAAAGGAAGACAACTGATGAAATATTTGAGTACCATACCATTCCTGCAGCAGCAATGGTGACGTGAGCGCAAGAAAGAACCCATTGCCCACTGCCAAGAGACAAAGATGTTAACGCTTAGGCATCCCATTCCCCTCTGTTAACAATCCAAAGACTGATGGTCAGGAACAAAAAAAATCCTGGCATTTGCTGAAAATGAGCATGTGATGCCAATGGTGATCTAGGCACACCAGCAAATCACCCCTACTGTCAAATTGGATAGGCTGTGGCCCAAAGGAAGCATGATATGGTAGCACTTCAAGTTCACACATCACTATCCATTCAATGCTGTCTGAAATCATGGCAAGATAAGGATTAAGGAAGAGAAACACTCCAGAGGGAATGCTAAAGGTAGCATCAAAGGTTTGTGTAGCACATGCATGACTATATTTGCATACAGACGTAATTGCAGGCAGAAGTCTGATCTGCTGCTTAGATGTGCATGTATAAACTATACATGTTTTGGTTTCTTTTGAAGTTAGTGTTCAAGATGACTTTATATATGCAATGTTGTCTTCAAAAGTGCTCCAAAGGCTTTATAGTCAACAGGATAAAACAACAGAGTGCACAAGCACAGCTAAACTCAGCAAGCTATCACTGATATAAATTAGATATCACTTCCCCCCAGCAGTACTATGCTGATTGCTTGTTTTGATTTGGTTGCTTCTTGGAGTTTTTGACTTGGGTGTTATTATTCATGTTCATTCTCTTATATTCTGTGTAATTCATTCCCTTGTGTCTTCTGCTTCATAAACTTTAGATTATGTTATGTCCTTATAAGGACATCCGCCCTGATTGGCTGCTAGCCATTGGGCGGGAGATTTGAATCCCTGGCAAGGGGCGGTGCGTCTGCCGGGAGCGAATATAAGGAGAGCTCCGGCAGCACACCAGCAGTCTTGCTACTGTTTCTATCCTTAATAAAAGTTACTCATGTAACGAGCTGGTCACGTCTTCCATTCCTGCGCCGATCTAACACTGGCGACGAAGGACTAGAGAGAAGAAACGAACCTCACGGCACCAAGCCAACAAGACCAAGACTCCGGCACCTGAAACTACAGTAGGCATTTCCAAAGGCATGGCATCCGCTGAAGTCACTTTGCCAGCCCTTGCTCCTTTCTGCCCAGGGAAGGACAAGTGGAAATCCTACGTAGTGAAATTCCGGCAATACCTGAGAGGCAACAACATCAGGGATGCCGATGATGACCGGAAAAAGGGCATTTTCCTGGCCAACTGCGGCTCCGAGGTCCTCGATATGGCAATCGATCTCGTAGCACCACGAGACATCGAAGAAGTGCCATGGGCAGACCTGCTGCAAATCCTGGAAGACCACTACGCCCCAACAGGAACACCGGTGGCGAACCGTTTCACCTTCCATCAGAGGGACCAGATGGAAGGTGAGACTATCAAGGAATTCGTGGCCGCCCTACGCCAGATCGCAGCCAGCTGTGAGTTCGACCACGTGGACAATGCCATCGCTGACCGCGTGGTTTTTGGCATGAGGGACAGAGGCCTGCAGAAGAAATTCCTGAGCAGGAAGAAACTCGTGCTCAAGGATGTGGTGGAGGAAGCCACCGCATCCGAAATCTCGGAGAAAGTGGCTGCCGCAGTAAGCAGAGCAAAGGGAATCCACAAGATTCGCTCCACAGCGCAATCATCAACAGAGGATTCCACAGCTGGATCCGAGTCGGAGGGGGAGTCCACCATACACAAAGTATCCAGACCCCCAAGGCGGGAAACCGCCCAACGGAGCTACAAGGGGGAGCGCTGCGCCACCTGCAGAGGGGACCATGCCAGGGCGACCTGCAAGTGGAGAGATGCGACCTGCTGATGCTGCAACAGAAGGGGTCACATTGCCGAAGCTTGCAGAGCCGAGGAACCAGCCCCAGAGCCCTCCAGCCACCGTCCCCGCAAGAATCGGAAGGAGTACCAGAGAGCATCCAAACGGTCCTCTGGCCCTTCCAGACGCAGAGACGACGAGTTTCCCCAGAGCGGAGCGGTCCACCAGACGACCATCGCACACACGACTTCGGACAACGCCACCAAGTTCCACGTGACCATCCACGTGGAAGGAGCACCCTGCAACATGGAGGTAGACTCGGGCTCGGTCTACTCCATCATGTATTGGCAGCAGCTGAAGCGCCTGCATCCCAGCATCACCAAGCAAGAGCTGAAGCCACTACACTCCAAGCTCGTCGACTTTGGGGGAAACCCCATCCGAGTGTTAGGAAGAACCTACATCCGAGTCACCTACAAAGAGTTCGAAGGCAAGCTCCCCATCACCGTCGTGAAGGACAGCCGACCGAACCTGCTAGGAGTGGAGTGGTTCAAGCCACTGGTGCTTTCAATCGAAGGCATCAACCAAATTCGCAGGGACGAACTCGACAACCTCATTGAAGAGTTCAAGGAAGTCTTCGATGGTAAGCTGGGGAAATTTGTGGGGAGGCCAATCTCTTTCAACCTGGACAAGGGAATCACCCCAATTAGGCTCAAGCCCCGCCGAGTTCCGTTTGCCCTGCGGCCCAAAGTAGACGAGCAGCTGGATAAGCTGATCGCCCAGGGCGTCCTGGAACCGATCGATCATGCTTCATGGGAGACCCCCATTGTGACCCCACTGAAGCATGATGGGTCTGTGCGCATCTGCGCTGACTACCGTTGTACCATCAACAAGGCGTTGGCACAGAGCGCATACCCAGTCCCAGTGGTGCAACACCTGCTGCATTCCCTGGGATCTGGATCAATTTTCGTGAAACTGGACCTGGCCCAGGCTTACCAGCAACTGCCAGTAGACAAAAAAACGGTGGAGGCTCAAACAATTGTCACGCACAGGGGGGCATTCAAATGTAACCGCCTCCAATTTGGAGTCAGCGCTGCCCCCGGCATCTTCCAATCCATGATGGAACGCCTTCTCCAAGGCGTTCCAGGGGTGGTGCCTTACTTCGACGATGTGCTCATCTCCGGTGACTCAAGAGCTCAACTCCTTGAAAGGCTCAGGCTTGTCCTGCAGCGATTCAAGGCCAAGGGCTTGAGGGTCAGGCGGGACAAGTGCATCATAGGAGTACAGTAAGTCGAGTTCCTGGACTACCTCATCGACAGCACAGGCATCCACCCCACCAAATCAAAAGTGGAAGCAATCCATGAAGCTCCAAGCCCAAAAAACAAAACGGAGCTTCAGGCTTTCCTTGGGTTGCTCAACTTCTACGCCATTTTCTTAAAACAGAAAGCCACAGTTGCTGAGCCGCTCCACCGCCTGCTGGGGAAATCGGCTTCCTGGAAGTGGGGCCAGGAAGAGGAAGCAGCGTTCCGGGCCATCAAAGGACTATTGACGTCCAAAAGCGTCCTCATCCAATACAGTGAGACGCTGCCCATCAAGCTGACTTGTGATGCGTCTCCATACGGGGTGGGGACAGTCCTCAGCCATGAACTGCCCAACGGCACGGAAGCCCCAATTGCCTACTTCTCTAAGACGATGTCCGGCGCGGAGCGCAACTACAGCCAGCTGGACAAAGAAGCCCTGGCCATCGTGGCTGGAGTGAAGCGCTTCCACGAATACCTCTACGGAAGACACTTCACCGTAGTCACCGACCACAAGCCACTCCTGGGACTCCTCGCAGGCGACCAACCCACCCCGACCTTCATGTCCCCACGGATGACGAGATGGGCCATCTTCCTAGCCGGCTACTCCTATAGGCTCGTGCACCAGCCAGGCACAGCCATAGGAAACGCCGACGCGCTCAGCAGATGCCCGTCAAAGAATCCAGTCGAAGACCCAGCCCCCATGCTCCATCTACTCCATATAGATGACGATGCTAGCTGTCCTGTGTCATCCGCAGATGTGGCCGTCCACACCCAAAGGGACCCCACACTCCGCCAAGTGAAGTCCTGGATCCTCAGAGGGTGGCCATCGGAAAAGCCAGAGGAGAAATTCAGCCCGTTCGCCAGGAAACAGAAGGAGCTGTCCACCATAAAGGGCTGTCTGCTATGGGGAGACAGGGTGCTGATCCCAAGCACTCTGCAACGGCGGACGCTAGAAATGCTGCACAAAGGGCATCCGGGCATCGTCCGCATGAAGGCCCTGGCACGGAGTTACGTCTGGTGGCCCTCCATGGACAAAGACATTGAGCAATGGGTCTCCAGATGCGACCCGTGCCAAGAAGTTCGCCCAGTGCCGCCGCAATCCGAAGTCGCGAAGTGGGAGACCCCCAGCAACCCCTGGTCGAGGATACACATCGACTTCGCGGGCCCGATGAAAGGGAGACACCTCCTCATCGTGGTAGATGCCTTCTCCAAGTGGCTCGAGGTGGTGCCCATGGCATCTACCACAACTGAAGCGACGATCCGAGCCCTGCGCCGTCTGTTCGCCACACATGGACTACCGGACGTGCTGGTCTCGGACAACGGCCCCCAGCTCACATCCCTGACCATGGAGTCCTTCCTGGCAGGACTGGGCATCCGCCACGCCCTGTCCGCCCCCTACAGGCCGGCCGGAAACGGACAAGTAGAACGCATGGTCAGACTGACCAAAGAAGCCCTCACCAAATGGGCCCGGGAGACTGGCAAGAACGCATAGACAACTTCCTCCTCACCCAGCACATCACGCCACATGCCACCACCCACAAGAGCCTGGCCGAACTGCTGATGGGCAGAAGGTTGAGGTCACCCTTGAACCGGCTGCACCCCCGATACAGCCCGGAAGTGACCGCAACCACCAGCCGCCCGCTTCGCGCCTTCAGCAACGGAGATTCAGTTTTCGCGCTGAATTTCAATGGCTCTCCCAAGTGGCTGAAGGGGAAGATTGCCAGCACAACCGGCCCCAAATCCTACACCGTCGAGTTGGAAGATGGACAGGTCTGTAGACGGCACATCGACCAACTCTGAAAAAGGTGGGGGGGCACACGAAAACCAGCCTGACGAGGGAGGCCTACAACACCCTGACGAGGGAGGCCTACAACACCCTGGCGAGGTAGGCCCACCACACCCAGAGGAGGTAGGCCTACAACACCCCGGCGAGGTAGGCCTACGACACCCCAACGAGGTAGGCCTACCACACCCCTGCGAGGCAGAACAGTGCCATCCCGACGAGGTCGGCCCAGCCCACTACCAGGTACTGCCACGTCGGCAGTCCAGAGAGGTAGACCGGGGCCAACCGCACGGGGGATGGCAACACCAACCCAGCCAGGTGGGCACCCGACACAACAGGGCCAGGGAACACCAACCCAGCCCGCAAGTAGACCGGGACCTGCCCAGAGGAGGAGCAGCGCACCCAACCAGTGAGGCAGCCATCACCAGCCCAGCCCGGGAGACCGCAGTTCCAGGCGAGTAGACCGGGACCCAGCCAAGACGGGCAGCCCACCACCCATGGGCGAGGGTGGCACATGACTCCCCGGCGAGAGGGACCCCCGCCCATCGCAAAAGACAACCTGGAAACAACAACCCAACCAGGAGGACCCCAGGCACCACCTGACGGTAGACCAGGGTCTAGGGGGAAGGGAAAGCCGACAACAACCCGGCGAGGCAGACCTACACCACCCCGGCAGGGGAGACCTCCGCCGCCCCGCAGAGGTAGCCCCTCAACAACATCCCGACCAGGTCGACCACTGCCAACCAGACGGGGGAGACCTACGCCAGCCCAACCGAGGGGACCAACGCCACCCCTGCGAGGTCGGACAGCACAACACAAGCCAGCACCACCCGCAGTCGGTGGACCGGGCCCGAGGGCACCAAACGGAACCACCACCCGAACGGCAGCAAGCCGGACCGCGACCGAACCACAGCGCCCGGGGAACCAGGGAAGAGCAAGCAATGGACTTACCGAGGCTCAGACGCTCTTCCCGGGTCGGAACCGAGCGACCGAGACGAAGCAATAGATCCACAGGCCAGGAGGAAGACCATCAGAACCAGCCATCCAAGGTCTGCGGTCCGGCCGGAGGCGCTGGGGGTGACCCCGCTCACTCGACAGCCGAACCAAGCCCGGTTCCGGAGAAGCAACCAGGAGACGAAAGAGCCCCGTCCGTCCAGGCCGGAGACAGAGAAGAAGTGGGACTGCGCAGGTCAGCGAGGGTGCCGAGGCGTCCTATGTACCTGCGCGATTACGTGACTTTTGTGAACGAGATTGACAGTTCGGACTAAGGGGGGAGGAGTGTTATGTCCTTATAAGGACATCCACCCTGATTGGCTGCTAGCCATCGGGCGGGAGATTTGAATCCCTGGCAAGGGGCGGTGCGTCTGCCGGGAGCGAATATAAGGAGAGCTCCGGCAGCACACCAGCAGTCTTGCTACTGTTTCTATTCTTAATAAAAGTTACTCATGTAACGAGCTGGTCACGTCTTCCATTCCTGCGCCGATCTAACAGATTATACCATATTTAAAAAATGCAAAAGAACCCCCTAGCCTTAGGAAGGTATAATCTGCACACACCTTTGATTTTTCTTGCTCTTGAGATTCAGGATATTTATTTATTGAATTTGTATCCCACCTTTATTATTTTTACAAATATCTCAAGATGGTGAACATATCTGACACACTTTCCGCCTCCTATTTTCCCCACAACAACTCTGTGAGATGTATTGGGCTGAGAGAGAGTGACTTACTTATGTGTGAGCGTGGCATATCAAAATGAATTCTGAAATTCTGCAGTCCACAGGACAAAGAGCTTACACAATTACACTCTAATTTCAGCAATCTATTATCAGCAGTGTTGTTTTTTTCCCTCTAAACTTCTCTGCTGATGGTTTATATTGGCTTGGAGTCTTTCATTCGATTGTTCCCTTTATTTGTGGAAGAGAGTATTTTTAAAAATGTGTTGTCTTTGCTGATGGGGGGTGGTACTTGCATGCTATTACTGTTGGTTTTATTTTTACGCCATACATTTGGAAAGATTTGGTCTTTCTAAATAGATGATGGAGTGCAATTCAGAAGCATATACACCCTTTGGACCCAGAGCAGTTTTGGTTTTCAAGGGATCAATTTTAAATTTATGAAACTGTACAAGCACAAAGATCTGTGTTATATATAGATGAAGCCCATGGCACTTTATGCAATCTTTGGTTTGCTCCTTGTCCCTTTTATTTTTAGTTGCTGAAATCAACCAAAGAATATATACTTCACTCCTGAACCAGCTTTTCTTGGGAATACTGACCAGCTTATGTATTTTATTGTTTATTAGTTTTCATTCTCTTGAAAGCTCCCAGGAGTGGCCAAGAATGGTTGATTAGTCTGTTTTCTGTTGAGACCGAGCTGTCAATTTCTTTTGGGTCACGCCCCCGTCCTCCTCCTCTCTGCTCCAGTTTCAGCTTGGTCTTAACCTGAAGAGATGTTTCAAGTGATTCCTGGCCATTCCTAGGAATTTCAGACAGCGAGATCGTGAGGGGGACAAATTGAGCAGCGGAGCCAAGGAAAGTGTGCATGGCCCCACCTTGCCTCGCCGGAGTGAGAAGGAGTCCCTGCCTAGTCTTGGCTAGGTACACTCAGTGGCTGAAGACCTCAGGAGAGGTAGAATCCCTGCCCAGTGGTAACTGGGCATATTCAAAAGCCACAGCCTCACTGGAGGCTTGTTTGCTTGGAGTCCCTGCCTTGTTGCAGCTAGGCACACTCATATTTGCCCTGCTAGCCTGGTAAGGCTTCAACTCCCTGCCTAGTCTCAGCTAGGCTTCCTATTTGCATTGGGCTTGCAGGAGATTGCAAGCGGTTGCAGTAAGGGTTGCATTATTCAAATTGCAAAATGGAGGGAAGAGCTCATAGAGCCAAGAAACAACCCTCCTGTAGTGCTTCGCTGGATAAAGAAACAGCCCCCATTAAGGAGGCCTCTTCCCAATCTGGGGCCCAGGGGAAGCAAAAGCATTCTAAGGCTTCTGAAAAAAATGCCAGCAGAAGGCATAAAGCTCTGGAGAGATAAATTTGCAGAACTGAGAAGGAACAGTCTCAGCAGGCCATTAATAGGGCTGCAGGAGAAAGTTCCCGCCCTTTCTCTCCTGAGCTGTTGATGACTCAACAGCCTGTAATTACCCAGGCTTGGTCACCAGAGGGAGCAAGCGAACATTCTTTTAACTTGTCTCACCATACTGATAATGTCATGGTCTCAGATTCTACTTTCTGCTCAGCAACAGTTGCTACAGCGCAGCCTTCCTCTTCCAGAAAGGAGGTTTCTGCAACATTTACACCAACTGCTGCAGGTTTGCGGTAAGGTGAGCACTGCATTTCGGAATTACCTGCTGAGCTTAAACTATTAATAGCACAGACAGTCTCTCAGGCCATAGAGGATAAATTGCAAAATATCCCCAGGCCTGTAGCCCCTCCAGTGGAACCTTCTACCAGTCTACCACAGGGCATGCACTTAACAAGGGACCAGTCCTATTGGCAGGAGTCCCAATCACTGGATGAATCTTCTGATGGAGAGGATTCACTGATGCAAGAAAGGAGTCAAGGAGAGGCAGAATTATTGGAGGATGAGGGGTTAACCCCTGATGTGCCGGCCTTCTCCGGCCTTTTCCCTTCTGCAATCTTCAAATCAATTCTGCATAAGGCACGAGTGACTGCAGGGATGAGATTTGATCCCACTCTAGTCTCAAAGGGTCCCAAGAGCCCCAATGACCATCTCTTTTCTCAGCCGGCTATTGTACAGGAAGATGTTCCTGCCCCAGAATTATTTATAGATGTGATGCAGCAACAATGGGAACAGCTAGGGTTGCTCCTGACTCCAAGCAGCCTTGACCGTCGCTTTTACAATTTGGCATAAGAATTGGAGAACCAGCTACAATTGCCCAAGGTAGATGCTCCAGTGGCATCACTTGTCTCATCCGCACTAGTCTCCAGCGACATAGCGGAAGGGCTTAAGCCAGATGATAAAAAAGTAGAATTGACATTGCGCAAGGTGCACCAATCTTCAGCCTAGGCGATAAAGGCCACATCAGCAGCCCCATTTTTAAATTGCACATTGCTGCTGTGGTTACAGCAGATGAAGCAGAGGGTTCCACACAACAAGACCAGGCTCTACCAGGACCTGAATAAGCTGATTGTTGCCTTGCAATTCTCCATGGATGCAACCTTATCCACAGCTAAGTATGCTTTTAGATCCCTAGCTTCCTCCATAACATTGAGGAGGATGCTTTGGTTCTGCAATTGGCAAGCAGATGCCAAGTTCAAATGGAGACTGACCTCATCCCTTTATAGAGCGGGAACCCTCTTTGGGGAGGCTCTGGAACTGGTTCTCATAGAAAATAAGGACAAGTGAAAGGTCCTTCCATCATCCTTTAAGAAAGGTGATCAACCACCACACCATTCTATTGCAGGCCTTTGTATTGGCCTGATTTGAGTCGTACTTTTCAACAACAATACTTTTTCCCCAGAGAGCAGAGTGTCAACCGGCTAGGGCAGGGTTTTGCAACCAGCCTGGGCAGAACCTCCAGAGCAAGCGGCCCTTTTGAGGGGCAGGAGCTCACGCCTTTTGTAGACCAAGATGACTACATAACCAAAGCCCCTATTGGAGGCCGATTGGCACTCTTTCATCCCAATGGGAGATGATTACGAGTGACCTCTGGGTGGTGGTGGAGAGCAATTTTAAACCTAAAGAAATTAAATTTGTATCTGGTCAGCAAAAAGTTCAAATGAACTCCCTCACCTCCATCCTAGAGGGAGTTCAGGAGGGCGACTTCCTGGCATCTATAGACCTTCCAGAGGCCATGTGCCAATCCTCCCAGCACATTGTCAATATCTACGCTTCTGCTTCAAACAGACTCATTACCAATCCAGGGCATTGCCCTTCAGACTAAAGCGGGGGCCCGAGCCTTCACTGAGGTTCTGGCAGTGCTGGCAGCTTATCTCTGGTCAATACCAATTTGTCTACAATGCTACTTAGACAATATTCTTGTGCAAGCGTCCTCCTTCGATGAGGCCATGGAGGCACTGCAGACAACAATCCCCATTTTATGACAGCATGGATTCTTCGTCAACCTCCCAAAGAATCATCTAGTTCCAGCCATGAGGCTCTTGCATTTGGGGATGGAGATCGACACCAGGCTGGGACAGGTTTTCCTCTCCCAGGACCGCAAGGACAACCTGACTTCCCTGATCTGGCAAGTAAGATCAGAACGACAGGTGCCAGTTGCCCTACTAGCTCGGCTGTTGGGGATGTTCGTGTCATGCATTTCAGTAGTAACCTGGGCGAGACTGCATACCAGGACACTTCACTGGTTCCTGCTCTCATACCAACGGTCAGGCAGCAGCAACTCATGCACCAAGGTACTTTAAGTGTTCCCCCAGACATGTTGCACTCCCTCCACTGGTGGATGTCTCCAGCGCTGGACTAGGGCTGCCTCTTCAAGGAGCCCAGCTGCATCAAGATTACACCAGATGCCAGCCTCTTTGGTTGGGGGGCCCATCTTCAAGGCCACATAGCTCAGGACTGTTGGACTCCAGCAGACCTGACCCACAACATCAATTGGCTGGAGCTTCGGGCAGCACACCTTGCCCTTCGCTCCTTCAGGAACATGCTCCAGCATGAACATGTCCTAATACTCACTGACAACATGACGGTCGAGGCTCACATAAACTGTCAGGGAGGCACCCACTCCAAGGGCGTCATGACAGAGGCAGAGCGCTTGGGGAGCTGGGCAAAGAAGCACTTGCTCTCCCTCAAAGCGAAGCACATTGCAGGGATGACAAACACACAGGCAGACTGCCTCAGCAGGTCCACAATAGACAATGCGGAATGGAGACTGCATCCAAATCATTTTCAGGAGTTGACCATGAGATTCGGTCAGCCAGTGGTGGACCCGTTCACCTCCCCGCAAAATGCTCAGCTACCTCGCTATTTCACCAGATTCCCGTCACAGGCGGTGGAGGGGACCAACGCCCTATGCAGGGGACTACTCTATGCCTTTCCACCTCTTCCCCTCATTCAGGGAGTCATATGGAAGATAATACTAGAGCAGGCAGAAGTCCTACTTGTGGCCCCCCACTGGCCCAGACGCCCGTGGTTTGCGGACCTAATTGGACTTTCAGTTTCACGGCCCTGGAGAATTCCTCAGGAGAGGATCTCCCTCAGCCAGGGGGTCTTGCACCATCCCGAGCCTCAGTGGCTCAACTTGACCATCTGGCACTTGAGAGGAGACTCCTAAGGATGGACAAGTTCTCCTTCAAGGTCATTAGGACCATTCAAGCTTCCCACAGACCATCTATGAATCGTATTTATGATTTAACATTGGCAGCCATTACCAATTGGTGTACGGTGAGAACCCTTGACCCCATCTCAGCATCAGTGCCCCATGTCCTCGACTTTTTACAAGATGGTCTGGACAGGGGCCTGTCCCACAACACCCTCCATTGACAGGTAGCAGCACTGTCCATGGTCTTGAGGTGTGGGAATAGGACATCCCTGGCTCACCACCCAGTTCTTAGACAATTCCTCAAAGGGGCGGTTAACCTCAAACCACCGGTAGTCCATAGACACCCCACATGGGACTTATCTAAAGTACTACAGGCCCTGACATCAGCACCCTTCAAACTCTTGAGGACTGTGAGCTTAAGGTTCCTGACCTTTAAAGTCACGTTTTTTGTGGCTATGATAAAACACATTTCAGAACTGGCAGCTCTTTCTGCCCAGGAGGATTTGTGTGTATTCCATCCTAACAGGGTAGTCCTCCAGATTGATCCCTCCTTCATTCCCAAGGTGACCTCCTGGTTCCATAGGGCTCAGGAAGTCATCTTGCCAGACTTCTGCCCAGGACCTATCCATGCCCTGGAGTGAAGATGGCATACCTTGGGTGTTAGGAGGGCCCTCAAAATTTATCTCAAGAGGACATCTTACACTCGGAGGACTGAGAAACTCTGTATGTCATTCCACCCCTCATCTACAGGTGACCCATCAACCATAGGCCATTGGCTGTGGGCTTGCATAGTGACGGCCTACCAGGTTCAGGCCTTACCAACACCTCGGGGGGTGACGGCCCATCCCACCCACAGTGTTGCCACCTCTGCGGCATGGGCAATGCAGGCCTCCATTAAGGACATCTGCAGAGCCGCCACATGGGCTTCCCTTTCACCCTTTATTTGCCATTATAAGATTGATGTATATGCCTCAGCTGAGGCGTCTTTTGGTGTTACAACAAGTACATGAGGATGCCACAGGTACTGGCCAAGTGGTTTCCCACCCATGACATTTTGGTAAGTCCCATCCTTAGCCACTCCTGGGAGCTTTCAGGAGAATGGGCGTTGGTCCTACCTGGCACGCCCCTTCGCTGAGTAGTCCCAAGAGTGGCCAAGCCCCACCCTACAAACCACTTGGCCGGTGGTCCAGGAATTAATGCTTGCCTTGTTTGAGTTGTCGTTGCAGCTACATCCTCGGCAAAACTAGGGCAGAGAGGAGGAGGATAGGGGCATGGCCCAAAAGAAATTGACAGTTCAGTCTCAACAGGAAACAGACAAATCAACCCTCCTTGGCCACTCCTGGGACTACTCAGAGAAGGGGTGTGTCAGGTAGGACCAACACCCATTTCAAAACATTTCCCCAATTTTCACAAAGAAAAAATGTGATTGTGGTATAACTAAGAAAACCAAAAGGCCAATCTAAGATTACCATTATCTGTCCCCAAAGTAAATCTCCAAAACAAGGGCTACCTGATCTGAGCTGCAAAAACTGGTTAGCAATACCTCCAGAATGCAATATTGGAGTGGATTACTTTTTTCATTAGGTGATTTCTACATGGATCAGGAGCCTTCATATCTGCTGCCTTTCTAATGCCAGAATCTTTGAGAATAAATGTATGGAAAAATGAGACTTGCAAATTTTGTATCCGATATGGATGATCTTGAATGGGAGATGACATACTCTGTTCAGTTTAGAATTGAGTCAGGTCTTATGCATTTCATCTGAATCAAATGCCTAGATGAAGTATCCCAAATAAAACCCACAATAGTATACAAATAAAAACTATAATATAACAGGAATAAACTATGCCATTTACACAGTGGTGAAATTCAGCCAGTTCTATCCAGCTCGGGCAAATCGGTAGCGCCGGTATGGGAGGCTCCACTGACCAGCCTGGACGTCATCATGTCCTGTTTCTCACCCTCTGCGCATGCGCAGAAGGTTCTGCGTATGCCTGGAGGAGGTGTGTGAGCTCACATTTGCAAACCGGTAGTGAAGGTAAATGAATTTCACCCCTGCATTACATCATAAAGTACACAATCTACAATATAAAAATAGGAACTATTAAAATACCGTTCAACTAAGTATTAAAAAATTCCTTTCGAGATCTAAAGGAAAGTTTAAAAGTCCTTCTTTCAATGTGATCTTTTTGAGCCATTCCCCGCAGATGTTCTGAAATTTCTCTGCATATTGCAACAATTATTTCTCTTCTAGTCAAATCCAAGTGCAGCACTATTTGACTTCCATTAGCCCTTCCCTTTATGCCTACTGGAGGAGGAGATGGAGTGTCCCAATGCCACTTGAATAACAGGGGGAAAAGATCTTTTCTGCCAGGCTGTCCTATCCATCCATCAACAAATTATTTCCTGGCTCCATCACATTGCCTTATAGAATGTATTTAATTTACAGGATTTGTACAACATGCTGAACCTTGTGTTTAAACAGAATGTTTCATTAAAGGAGGCTAGATAATTTAGAGAGAAAAGAAGAAAAAAGAGGGTTAGGGTTAGGGTTTTATTTCTTTAAAGCATTTTACCATGTTTTCCTCTAAAAAAGATCTCAGGATAAGAAAAAAAAAGTGATCCAACCATCAATTACAAAGCTACAGGTGATCCTCTATTCACAATTTGTAATTTCAGTCATAAGTCATAACAGTCATAAAGGTCACCATGTATCCTTGCTGGATTTTATTACCCTTTTCATGGCAGTCATTAAATGGATCTATTGTTCCCTCTGGGGTGTTTTGTTTTGTTTTTTTGCCGAAAATCAGAAGTAAATGCTGCAAATAGCTGTAAATGCAGGATGGTTGCCAAACATCCAAAATGTGGTCACACAACTGCAGATGGGAGGGGGCAGACATCAAAACTTTGAATCCAGGCTGCAATTGAAATTATGACAGACTCTTTCCTTAACTTCAAACAATTGCTAAGCGAATCATCGTAAATCAAGGATTACCTGTATGTACTTTTTACAAGGCATGCCCACATGGTGATGTTCTCTCTCAAGCTACCCAACAGAATGGCTGTTGTAGATCACTACAGAATGATGAGTCTCATGAATGAGTGCTAATAGAATAAACCTGCCCCACTTCCCCCAAGTGCAGGTCCATCTTGATTTTTGTCAACCCTATTCTTTATGCCCACTGAAGGAGGAGGCTGAGGGTCTTAAACTTGAATAGCAAGAGAAGGGAGCTCTTCTTACAAACAGATTGTAAATTTATTTAAAGCCACTTATATCCTATTAATTCTCCAATGTATTCCAATCAGGTTGTAGCACATAAATATTTAACTTTTAAAACCCCTCTTATAAGGAGATAAGTAGGTTATAAGCAGGTTAAAAGATGATAAACAGAGCTAAACAATAGTGCCTGAAGCTATAAATGTGCTTGGAGACACCTTATTTGCTACCTGCCAAGCTTACTATGTAGTTTCATTTTAGAGTCTCTTAATTAAAAATAAATTAAATGGAAAGCTAGCATATTGAAATGCAAAGTGCACACCTCAACATTATTTTGAATAATGCTGCTATGGTCCCATAGGCTTCTTAGGAAATTAATGAGACTAATAGCTGCAAACCAGTATTTTGTTCAGAAGTGTTTCTACCTCATGGGGAATAAAAGATTAAGAAAATTGAGATAGTATTCACATTGCTACAACTAGGAGGGTGGTAAATTTGCCTTAAATATTTTTTTAAATTGACTACACCACTATTTTATAGGTTCCATAGTCGCTATTTTCTGAAAACACCAAAAATTCCAGAAATGTAAAAAATGAACGATTTCCAGAGTTTGCCATAGCCACCCATAGAGCCATTTCTATATAAGAAAACATTCTTGCATGCTAAAGGGCAGAGGTTGACCTTAAGTGCATAGTGTCCATTAAATATGAATGGAATGTACCATATGCATATTTAGTATATTTTATGCAAATGATTGTATGGGTCTCACAACACAGTAAGATATGCTGTTTTGCTGTCCTTGCTGTGATATACCATTGCTTTCTTCCTAGGGCTCAGAGAGACTGACTGGTCTAAAGTCATCTAGCAGGCTTCATGTCTAATAGAACGAATAGAATTCACAGTGTCATGGTTTCTAGCCTGGTGCATTTAACCACTACTTATTTAACCACTACTGTACCCAAACTGTTTCTCACCATATCCATAGCAGAAGAGTATTAGAAAGAAAATGCTAATCATGGTAATGGCCAAGGCTCAATTTTTGTATCTCCAAAGCTACAATTTTGCCAAACATTATAAGGGAAACATTGTACTCGAAGTGGTGGCTGAGAAAATGGCCTTGAGGGACAGGAGGAAGCACCACTACAAAGACAATAGTTAGATAAAAGAAACTTGAATGCAGAACAGAACTAACCTGAAAAAGCATCTCAGATAAAATCCTCCCGAGTTCTTACAAAGATAAATGGGAGAATGCATTTAGACTTGCAAGATGTCATTAAGAGTTGAGGTGGACTCAAAGGAGCCTTGACTTTATAAGTGATATTTTTAGAAACTCCAGATGTCTACTATTTGGGTTACAGCAAATCATAAATAATCTTATATAATAAACAAAATTTGAGGAGCAGAGAAGAAGAGAAATGGTGCCATGCATATTTGTTAATCAAGCCATTGAACTGTGAATTGAAACAACTGCCCCAAACCAGGAATCTGGGTTCTCCTAGACAAGAAGAATGTTTTTCTGTTTAGGTTAGGCCTTACTTAAGGGGTAGTCAACTGCTGTAACAGTTTATAGTTTATTGTGACATGGGAACCCAGAAAAATCAAGTTAACTTAGAAAACCATGGTTCAATTAAATATGGGTACACTTGTTATGCAAATATAATCATAGCCTTTCATGTGCATTCTTGTGTGTATGTTTTTGCTTACTCATCAGGCATGACTTGTATCTTTATCCTTTGGTCTTGACAGCTGCTTTGTTCTTGGCTCTAACATCTGGCATCTAGCTTGGTTTTGACTCCTGTTTGCTTCCTGGCTCAACTCCCCACTTTTAATTCCCAGCATCTGACTCACATTTGATGACTGCTTACAGCCAACTCGATTGAAAGGGGAAAAATGAATTGAACACCAATTTCCAGTCTATATTCCAGAACATCTCCACAGTGGTGACATTTACTGTTTTCTGTGTAATGTAAGATAACACTGTCTTTTAAAGCCTAAATTAGGTAAAACTCATCATGACATGTGATTACTTCTGACTGCTCTTCAAAGAGAGAGAGAGAGAGAGAGAGAGAGAGAAAGAAAGAAAGAAAGAAAGAAAGAAAGAAAGAAAGAAAGAAAGAAAGAAATATCTGCAGGAAATTACAATGAAAAGGAACTATATAAAGTAAACTTCTTATTACTTAAAATCTCTTTTTATTTCTTACACACCTATAACATGAAAATATAAATACTATATAAGTAATCCTCAATTTACAATCAAAACTGGACCCAGAATCTCAGTCGTTGAGCAAAGAGATTAAGCAAGATGTAACATAACCAGTTGAGGTTGTTGTGGTTGTTAAACAACTACATGGGTCGTTAAATGGATGACTGGAAGAAGGGCCTCTCAGCCTTAGTCTTCATCTATACGTTTTAAGAAAAAGAACTACAACAGTTTATCTAACATGGTTTGAGAACCAATTTGGTTAATAGGTAATCTCCTTTAGCAACTGACTCAGACAAACAACCATATGCTGTTAAACAGTGATGGAAAAATATCTTTGTGACTAATATCTGCATCTACAATGTTCACAGAGTCTCTCTCAGTCATGTGTTCACCATTATATCCAGTTAGTATGTGTTGTTCAGTGCCTGACTCTTTTTCCCACACCACAGAATGCAGAGATTGCTTAAACAAGCTATCTGTCAACTTCCCAGTGTAGAGGCTCAAGACTGATGGTGAATTTTACCCATCCCACCCCCCAAGATCACCCTGGCCAACTGCTACAGTTATTCTACAATGTCATGAAAAAGGGGATATGTGTTTTACTTAAGACAGGCAAAATATTAGCATATAATAATATAAAAAAGAGCCGTGGTGGCACAGTGGTTTGAGTGCAGTACTGCAGGCTACTTCTGCTAATCACAGGCTGCCAGCAGTTTGGCAGATTGAATCTCACCAGGCTCAAGGTTGACTCAGCCTTTCATCCTTCCGAGTTGGGTAAAATGAGGATCCAGATTGTTGGGGGCAATATGCTGACTCTGTAAAACCGCTTAGAGAGGGATGTAAAGCTCTGTGAAGCGGTATATAAGTCTAAGTGCTATTGCTATTGTGAAATGTAATAATAATATGTTTTAGTAATGGAGGTTGATTACACATGGCTTAAAAATGGATATTTTCATAATCAATAAAATAATTTTAAACAAAAACTAAAAAAATACAACACCAAATAAAAATAATAAAATCCACACTTTTACTGTTGAGTACATGTGTTAATTATAGCATTGTTACTTATTAACTATGGTAATCACCTTGGAATAATTCTGCTGGTAGGAATGCAGAAACTAATTATCTTTTTGCAAGAATTATTCATCCATCGATGGTGTAGCAATTGAAAGGCACAAGGGAAAATAGTTGCTCAAAAAAAATTCTAAAGGATGTTCCAACGTTTGTCAATTCTGTATCATGTTCTCAGAAGTAAAAGAAAGACAATTTAAATATTTACAAAAGTTTCTCTGAGAATCTGTTAAAATGTGAACAGAGAAAGAAAAGGGGAAGGGAAAAAATCACTTTGTATCTCTGCATTTCACATCAACAAGACTGCAAAGTATAATCACAGAGATACATCCATATAATCTAAATCTAAGGTTCTGACTGATGTCCTCCAATCAAAATCCTAACCAGCAAAACAAACTTGCTTTGCTTTTTAAAATCAGACAAGGTTGATTAGATGCTGTTGCCTGGTAATTCACTTTCGAAATGGATCCATTAATTGGATAAAATATAACACGTAGCTTGCAAATAAATTCATTTTTATGAACAGGCAATCAAGATAGATCAGTATTAAATATAATAGCTTAATTTTAAATTAAAATGCACAGGACTGGACCATAAAGATGCTATGTTGAATAATCACTATATTTTCATTTTAAAGGTTTGTAACTTTAATAGTCTTCCATCAACGAAATTAGGGAGCATGGACTTCCTCTATTTTGTGCTAACAACTACTCAGTGAAGCAGATGAGGCTGAGAAAGAGACATTCTTCAGGTTATGGCCAAATGATTTTGACGACGAGAAATGGATTTGAACTCACTGACGATGGAGTTGATGATAATATTTACTATTTGGCTTGTTTAAAAATGATTTATTAATATATCTGGATAGGATATTTTTGAAAGGTAGCCCTTCAGAATACAGTCATGATTATTGCAGCGTGCAAATTTAGATTCTTTTGTCCCAAACCATAAAGGGATAGATTGCATGGAAACGACATTAGTAGTTAAGTCTGAAGTGTTTGTCACTGGAAGCAGTCCTTTATATATGGTATCTTTCTGGAATGGCTCTGTGGCTAGGGATTTTGTTGTCCTGGTCCACTTCCTTTCCCTGAGACCATTATCAATCAGTATCAATTGGGAACAATAGATTCAACCCTTGCCCCTGCTTTATGGGGACTTCAAGGGTCAGTACTATCTCCACACCTGTTTGACCTGTTTTACATGATGGCACTGGGGAAGATCATCCGTCACCAAGGGGTGATATATTATCAGTATATTGATGATAGCCAGTTGTACATTTCTGCCCATAATGATTTAAGCAAATGCCACAACCACCCTCTCTTGGTGCCTGGAAACAGTTGAGGTCTGGATAGGGAGCAATAGACTGAAACTGAACCCAAGCAAGATGGAGTAGCTTTGGGCTCAGAGTCCCTTGGTTCTTGGAAAATTATTGGTATCTCTGGTAGTGGATAGGATTGAACTGCCCCAAACAGATTTTATGTGTAATCTGGGATTCTCCTGGACTTGTGACTCCTGCTCAAGAAGGATGGCAATTGTGGCCAGAAGAGTCTTTGCACAATTTTGAATTGTGTGCCATTTACAACTATTCCAAGATGAACATGCTCTTCTCACAGTTACCTATTTCCTGGTCACCTCCCATTTGGACTACTGTGATGTGCACTACATTGTGCTGCCC
Organism: Arizona elegans; assembly: GCA_022577455.1. Taxonomy (NCBI): domain Eukaryota; kingdom Metazoa; phylum Chordata; class Lepidosauria; order Squamata; family Colubridae; genus Arizona; species Arizona elegans. Next base: position 215,243,133 of record JAKOOJ010000001.1, on the reverse strand, counting down.
TATAAGAGTATCTGGAAACTTCAGTTGGTTCAAAATACAGCAACACAAACAGTTTTATGCAAGCCTAGATTTGTGAATGTGTTATCTCTTTTGTGAGAGCTGCATTAGTTCCCGATCTGTTTCCAGGTGTAATTCAATGTGCTGGTTATCACATTTAAAGCCCTAAATTATTTGGGACCAAGTTATTTGAAGCACACCTCCCCAATTAAATCTACCAAGCCCACCTAGATGGGAAGGCAGTGCATGTTGCAGGTCCCATCCATTAGGGAGGTACACCTGATGGGAGCAAGAAAAAGGGTTTTGTCAGTGATGACTCACTCCTTATGGAATATCATTCCCTGGAGATAAAATTGGTCCACATATTTGTTATATAATTGTTACTTTTCTGGAAGGTCCTGAAAATGTGATTCTGTCACAGGGTCTGGTTGCCCCATGTTGATACAGAGCTGAACAAGTGGCTGGTGTGATTGTATCTCTTGCCATCATGAAGATGGGGTGAAATGGGGTATGGGTTTTATGCAGTGGTGAAATTCAAATTTTTTGACTACCGGTTCTGTGGGCGTGGCTTGGTGGGCGTGGCTTGGTGGATGTAGTAGGGGAAGGATACTGCAAAATCTCCATTTCCACCCCACTCCAGGGGAAAGATACTGCAAAATCTCCATTCCCACTCCACTCCAGGGGAAGGATACTGCAAAATCCCATTCCCACCCCACTCTGGGACCAGCCAGAGGTGATATTTGCTGGTTCTCCGAACTACTCAAAATTTCTGCTACCAGTTCTCCAGAACCTGTTAGAACCTGCTGGATTTCACCCCTGGTTTTATGCTGTGGATTTTTAATATTGTAAGCTGCCCAGAGTCACCATGTATGAGTTGGTATATAAATTTGTTTAATAAATAATTTATGCCTAGATCAAGAAATACATCTAATAAGACAGAGATAAATTGGGCTGAATTGGGGGAAGCAATGGCTGAGGGAAGGGTCTTCCAATAGTAAATGCATTTTTAAAAGTAAGAAAGAACTGAGAGCTAGGTTATTTAATCTATGCTTTGAAAACTTTCTTTTTCTGATTTCTGCAAAAAATAGTTTTTTCCCTTTCCTGCCTGTTCTTTTATTGTTTGATCAATTAGCAATGCTAACTGAATATAATTAATGGTTGTCTTCATACAATGTGCTAAGCTAAGCAAATCTATTTTGCAAAGCATGCTTTGTGGCTGAAAACCAGACAACATTGATTTATTCAGAGAACTGTGATTATATAAATCTTGACTTAGTATGACGTGTTAAACCAGCCATTGTATAACATCAGGATGCTTTTGAGTGTCAATTATGGTCAGAGATAAAAAATATTGTTTTAAACCCTAGGATAGTTTACTTATTTTTTAATTGTATCTGTTCCTATCTTATGTGTTTATCTGCCAGTTTCAATCAGTATCTTTCTATTTTTCTATGTTCAGTAGAAAGACAACAACAACAAAAAAGCTCATAGAAGACAATTCCCATCTTTTTTCCCAATAACTTTTGAACATCAGTTGAAATTCATATAAAGTACTGAACTTTAATCCACAGTTTTTTAAGTTGTCAAAAAAACTCAAAAAGGTCTCTTTCATGCAACATTTTAAACCGGTATTTGGTTTTTTTGCTTACAAGTTAGAAGTATCTAGTCATTGTTGACTGGAAACTGTAATATATTGTTAAGGTAATGATTTAATAGCTGAACAGCTGCTGTAAGGCTATACTACTGAAATGATGCAATGAGAATGAGTCAGCAGGCTTATTTAACTGTTATCACTTTAAATATATAAATATAAATAAATAAATAACTTTATTGTCATTGTACGTGTATACACAGTATACCCATAGAACGAAATTCACTTAACACCCAAAGACCAGGTCCAACACACATAACAATCCCCAAACATACTCCACCCACAATTCCCCACCCCTAAACCACCTAAACATCCACACAACAGACCAAGTAATACTGTCTAACAGCTCACTGATGGTGGCCCTTTAGTTCATTGTTGAGTGCAATTATAGCTCTGGGATAAAAACTATTCAGAAAACATGTGATCCGAGTTTTAATTGTTCTGTATCTTTTGCCAGAAGACAACAGTCCAAAAAGATTGTAAGAAGGATAGGAAGAGTCTTTGAGAATGTTATGCAACTTTTAAGAGGTTGTATATATAAGAGATGCCCTGTGAGGGTGTCCTCTCTCTCCGTGTGTGCTTCCGTGCTGTAGTTGATGATTGATTGCCTGACTTTGCCTAGTACGTGTATGTATATATTCCTTGTAGATAAACTACTATTTGAAAGACAAACCTCTGTTTACTGTATTTTGCTCCTGGGTTGTCTCAAAATAGTCACACTGTGTGCACTCTGACATATATAGTTTAGCATACTGTGTTAATCACTTCAGTAATTATGGTTAAGCTAATCATAGCTTAATGTGATATGTGAACCCATCTCATTCTGGTCACTTTTCCATGAAGTTGCTGGGGGAAAAAAGACCTATCAGGATGATTTTTTTAAAAAAATAAATTTTATTAAGTTTTTCAAGTTAAAATCAACATAAGACAAAAACATTGATTATACATAAAAACAAAAACCATACATTCCCCTCCCTCCCTCCCTCCCCCATTCATAACACTAAACATACAGACGTCTATCCCAGCAGATAATATTCCTGCCCTCATTAATAAATAATTATGCCCACAACACAGAATAAAGTAAATAATCCCCAAATATGGTTTTCATACAATTATCTTTCAATCTAGATAAGTATATCTCTCTTCATATTGACTTAGGCCCTCACTTCATCTCAATCACCGATTATTCAACTGATACCGACTGTCCCAACTTTGAAAAAATTCAGAATCCTCTTTTTCTTTCAACCTATATGTCATTCTGTACGCTTCAGCACACTCTAATACTTTATTTATAATTTGGACACTAACCGGTATCTTTTTTTTCCCACTGTTGGGTGAACACTATTCTAGCTGCAACTAAAATATGTAGAGTGAGATACCATTTTTTCTTACTCAGCCCCTCTGGGCGAATACCTAGTAAATATATCTCAGGTTTCCATTGAAGGTCCACATTAGTAATTTCCTTAATCCAATTCCTAATCCTTCTCTAATACCTCTTTGCCATTATACAAGTCCACCATTGATGGAAATACGTACCTCTGGTTTTCCCACATTTCCAACATAACTCTGATGCACCCGGAAACATTTTAGCAATTCTTGCTGGTGGGAGATGTCACCTATACAACATTTTATATGCATTTTCCTTGAAAGATGTTGCCGTAGTCATTTTAATATATTCCCCCCACATTTATTGCCATTTTTCTAAAGGAATCAAGTACCCAAAATTCCTCCCCCAGGCAATCATAGTGTCTTTTACAACCTCCTCTCCTATCATTCACTCAAGCAATTGTGCATACATTTTGGTTATGTATTTATGGTCCTCTCCCATTAATATTTTATCAAAACTCTGTTCCATCATATGTATCCCGTAATTATCTCTATCCTTCCTGTAACGAGATTGAACTGTAGCATAGGTCCACCAATCTAGCCTAATTCCTTTATCAGCCAAATCTTCTCTAGATCTTAATATCCCTTGAGCATCCACAAGCTCTTTATATCTATAAATATTATCCTGTTTAAGAATCGTTGGATATATCGTCACTTCTGTTGCTGACAACCAGGTTGGGATCTTGGTATAAAATTTTCTTCTAATTATGTCCCAGGTTTCCAGCAATATTCGCCTTAAATAATGTCTCTAAAATACTTATACTGTTGAGTTTTCTCTCTCCATAACAGTGCGTGCCAACGTGTTGTAGGTCGTGTCCTTCTAAATCTAATAAAGACCTCCTCTATCAGGATGAATTTATTCATATAATGCCATTTTTGGAAGTCATTATAGCTCCTGATTTCCAATATGAGTTGAACTGTAACTCATCACTTAAAAGTCACATCTCTTAAGTTTCCAACGTCAGAAGTTCAGTTGAACTTCAATATTTCCAATGGGAGCCACTATGAAATAGTACCATATTTTTTGGGTATAAGACACTCCGGACTATAAGATACACCTATCTTTTTTGGGGAGGAAAACAAGAAAAAAAATCTGCCTCTGTATCCTAGCAATTTGCCTCCTTGCATCAAACAGCAAACAGCCTGCTTTAGTTTCGTTTTCAGCACAGCCTGATTAGCACAAGAAAAAAAAAACAAAACTGCCTCCCAGCAATTTGCCTCCTTGCAACAAGCAGGCAATGGCAATCCTTGCAGCCTGAAACCGCTGAGAGTTGGGAGCCCGATCCAACCGACTTGGATCCAATCAGCTGCTTGTGCTAATCAGGCTGTGCTGAAGCTGAAACAGGCTGTTTGCTGCTTGCTGCAAGGAGGCAGAGGCCAAAGGGTGGGGGCTGGCGGTGGGCAAAGATACATTCGGTGTATAAGACGTACCCAAATTTTCACCTTGTTTTGGGCGGGGGGAAGTGCATCTTATATTCTGAAAAATATGGCAATTACATTCTGCATACACTTGCAACTTACCTTTCATCCTTTATAAGAGAAAAACTAGTCTAATTAACAAATTGTATATTATTCATGACATGTAATATTTTACATCTCACTTATACATTCGTAATATATATACATAAAGTATTTAAAACATGCATCTTAGAACAGATAATAATTGTAAAACTGGATATATAATACAATTGTTTGGGTCATTTGGAGAAAGGAAGAATCATTTCCAGTGGTATTCTTGGCCTTTATTACATAGGAGTTAAAATTTCTACAGGCAAGAAAATCTGAGTTCACTTGCTGTAAATTGACCTACTGGCCTACACCCACAGCAGATCAATGCCACAAGTAAGGTTGTTTATATAGCTATTTTGAGGAGCTCAGGAACTAGTATATTAATATACTGTAACATACGCATGTATCATATGTCAACATTGAGATGAATCTGCTTATTTTCCTTATTTTCCTTTCTTCAAGTCTGGCTTTATATGAAGATATTTGATCTAGTTTATATGTGACTTTAATTTAAAGTCACATAAATTAAATGCAATTCAGCTTTGAATCATTCCCTGTAAAATAAATTCAGTATTATTTGATGACTTGAAACCAAAATAATTCATTTATTAAGCTCTTCCTTTGCTTGAACTTAGGTAGTCTTCTCACCCATATCCAAAATAATTGTACAACAGCAGACTTCAAGTCTCTGTGAGTAAGATGGGTGGCATCCAAATTTGACAAATAAATAAAGGAATAAACCTTGAGGTTTGCAGAATGGGAAAAAATTAACATAAACACACACACATGCAAACAAACAAACAAACAAAAAAAACAACCTCTTCCCCACCAAAATATTTTGGGAAATGAAAAATGTAACAGATCCCAATTTTTCTTTTCCTCTGGCAACTCTGACATTTGCAAAAATGAAATCCCAAGACAGTTTGTTATCCCTGATGGTGTTCTGCTGATGTGCAATAATGAGTCTCAGAGTGGCTGAAGAGATGGTTGTATCATTTGTGTCATGGGAATAGGAGCAGTGTTATGGTTGAAATTACCTATGGATGGAGAGGATGTTTTCACACACTGTCTTGTCATACTGTGATTTTTTTAAAAATCAGATTAGTGCATTGTGTGAATCCAGCCAATGTGATTTCTTCAAATACAGCAGAACATGCTATAAAAGCCTATTATATGAACACTATAGTCTGTATAGCAATAACCCTACACTGTTGAATATTATTAAATCTAAAACTTTGATCAAGAGAGCTAACTAGGAATTAGTTGCAGTAATGTCAATAGTTGTTTTTTTATGTAGTCTTCCTAGGATCTACTTATAAAGTCCTCAATATGTTGTTGCATCACATTCTCTAAGAATTGTTTTATGGTTTGTGTGAATGGTCAAAACACTAAAGTAACTAGAAACAACAGCAAATAGATGAGCCTTCTACTGGGCAAAATATAAAATACTTCTGCACACACTGTTAGATTTATAATAAAGTATAATCCATATTTCAGGAAGCAGCTTCTCTGTTACTATTACTTTTAAGGTTAATTTGCATTTTCCTGACCGCTGCTCCCACCATCCATAGCTGGGTTTGTTCCTCAGATCTTGACAACAACTGAGTGAGAGCTGAATTCCTCTCTGTGGCTTAGCCATGCCCCCAATCCCATGAGGCCCCAATCTTCACTCAGTTGCTGACAAGAACTGTAGTGGTTTTCTGAGCTCTGAGATATTTTCTAGGTTTTCCTCTCCTTTTTTCTTTAAATTCATTTAGGCTTTTTGTTATTTTTGATTACTTTTTTCTTCGGTGGAGTCAGGAAGATCTCTGTTATGGCGCGAAGGGCATGCTAGGGGGCTCCTGGCCGACCGCGCGTCAGCTCTCTGCTCCTTCGGCTACCACCGGTCTCCTTTCCCTTTGGAGCGGCTCCGGCCTCCTTTGCTGGGCTGCGGCAGGTGCGCAAGGCTTCCAGCACCACCGCCATTGCCAGATTGCTGTGCTACAGCTGATTTCGGAGCACTCAGGGTTTCGCCGCATTGCCTCATTGTCGCACTACAGCTGTCTGAGCGGCGCCAGCACTTGCGGAGAGCGCCTCGCTCGTTTCTGGGGTTGGACCGGCAACGACAATCAGGTGACTCTCTAGAGCCACTGGTGATCCCCTTGTCTTGCCTGGGCATTTGCGGCCTTTGGTCGGACCTTCGGGCTGCCATTTTAAGTCCGCTGCCGGCGCTCTTCATCGCGCCCGATATTTGGCGGACCTTTGGGCCACCATTTTGAGTCTCCTTGTCATCCCGGCACTCACTATTTTGACGGACCTTCGGGCCGCCATTTTGTGCCTCCTTTGTCATTCCAGTGCCGTTGGGGCTCATTGACTACTGAAATTGGACGGAGCTTCAGGCCACCAATTGCGCAGGACCCCCTTGTAGTGGTCAACTGGGTCTTTCTATTTCTGGCAGCCACCCGTTGAAGGACCCTCGGGCCTTCATTAGGGGATTTTCTTATATCGCCTATTTCATCTGATTGGTTAGTTGAAGTTCTGCATTCATGGTGGACTCTCCCCTCTCCTCCGATTTGGAGCTTAAGCCGAGCCCACCTCGCAAGCATGTCAGCAGCTCCAAAAAGGCTTCCAGGCAGCGGTCAGATCACTCCAGCCGCAAGTCCCATAAAGCGAAGGCCCTAGACAAAGATGCGTTAAGGCGACATAAGGCCCTGGAGCATCAATGTGCCAAAGCGCAGAAGGCAGCAGTATCTACCCTGGGCTTAGACACTGCCCCTGCGCAGTCCATCTGCCCTACATCAGAGGCTGCCAATTGTAGACCTCTTCCTGTGGTTCCGCCGGTCAAAGAACCTGCTATCTCCAGATACCCATTGCTTCTATCTAAGGGTGTGTCAGTTTCATTGCCCGATGTGTCGGAGGTTGGCTCTCTCACCTTGCAATGCCGCTTGCTGACTGCCACTTTTACCCCGACGGCTGTGGGCCTCCGCGCTCCAGAGGGGTCATTGCCTGTCTCTCAGCTGGATCTACAGGCTATGTTTTCTTCGGCCTTGTCTTCTCTGCTTGCGGCTGGGTTACAGCAGGCTGCACAGATTCCTCTTCAAGCCCTGGCCGGACAAGTGTTGCATGTGCAGTCGTCTCATCTGCCAGCTTCCCATGGGCAAGCGGATTCATCTGAGGATTCTGATCACGCTGAGGACCACCAGGAGGATCTGGAATTCTCGGAGGACAAGGGCCTCTTACCTGACTCCCTGTCTTTTACGGGGTTGTTCCGCCCTGCCTTATTCAAGTAACTCCTTCATAAAGCTCATTTGGCAACCAATATGGGGGTACCAGGTGAAGCACCACAGGCCTCGCAGGCGTCGGTGGGGCCCCACGATGCCCTTTTCAAAGTATCAAAGCCAGATAAGGACTTAATTCCCTGCCCTCAGCTTTTCTCTGATGTGATACAGACTCCCTGGAGCCAGCCTGGCTCCTTGACTACACCCAGCAGCCAGGATAAGAAGCTCTACTGTTCTGCCCCCGAACTAGAGGACCTTCTGGCACTCCCTTCGGTGGATCAACCTGTTGCTGCTCTGGCTTCCAAATCGGTGATCTCCACGGATTCATTGGATGGCCTCAAGGTGGAGGACAAACGGGCGGAATTGGCCTTACGTAAATTGCACCAAGTGGTTGCTTGGGTGATTAGAACAGCAACAGCCATGTCCTTTTTTAATCGGCCGTCCCTCATCTGGCTGAGACAACTGCAAGAGAGGCTTCCTCCTGATGATACCAGGCTGCATCAGGTCACTTCGGCCCCTTGCAGTCCAAGTTCTATCTTACATCAACGACATCTTGGTTCTCTCGTCATCTCCGCACCAAGCGACCAGGGACATGGACCTCGTTCTGCAAGCCTTCCAGGCTCACGGCTTCAGGATCCATTTCGAGAAAAGCCACCTGGTTCCATCCACCCGTCTCCTTCACTTGGGGGCGGTAATAGACTCGGTCAGGGGCCAGGTGTTTTTGTCTCTGGACAGGGTACAGAGCATTGTCGAGTTGATTCATCTGGTCCTGGCACGGGAGAGGGTCCCCCTGTCACATCTCTCGTGTCTACTCGGGAAGATGGTGTCGTGCTACAACATTGTTCCGTGGGCACACAGACACTCCTGCTCTCTTCAGTGGTTCCTGCTCCCCTTCCAACGTGCGGGCAGATCCAACTTGACCCAGGAGGTGTTCCTACTTCCCCAAATCCGCATTTCTCTTCGTTGGTGGACTTCTCCATCTCTTCTCAAGGGGTGCGATTTCATGGAACTGGACAGGCTCGTCCTCACGTCGGATGCCAGTCTCCACGGATGGGGGGCGCATCTCCTCAACCTGGTGGTGCAGGGCCAGTGGTCGGAGATCGAACGTCGCAATGGTATCAATCTTCTAGAACTTTGAGTGATCAGGCTTTCTCTTCTTCAGTTCCAGTCGGTGGTGGAGGGTCATCACATCCTTGTCCTCACGGACAATATCTCTGCCAAAGCTCACATGAACCAGGAAGGGGGCACACAGTCACGGGCCTTGATGTTCAAAGCAGAAGCATTGTTCAGTTGGGCGGAGCGGCATCTCCGTTCGATAAAAGCGGATCACATTTTGGGAACAGCCAATGTACGAGCAGACTGGCTCAGTCGGGAGACGATAGATCCAGCAAAATGGCAGCTCCATCCCCTTCTGTTTCAGGAGATCGTCTCTCATTTTGGGACTCTGGTGATAGATCTGTTTGCGACCCAAGCCAATGCTCAGCTTCCACGCTTTGTTTCCCATTACCCGACTCCCTTGGCGGAGGATCACAATGCCTTTCTATGCCATTGGTCCAGTGGCCATCTGTATGCGTTCCCTCTGATACCACTCCTACCCCGCCTCGTTCGGAAGTTACTGGCCGAGAAGGCAGACCTGCTTCTAGTCACGTCCAACTGGTCTCAATGGCCATGGTACGCCAATCTCATTGCATTGTCCGTATCCAACCTGTGGGTTATTGCACCTCACCGAGTATCCCTTTGCCAGGGGGCCGTTTGTCATCCAGAGCCTCAGTGGCTCCAGTTGGCCACCTGGCATTTGAACGGGTCATCTTGAAGAAGGACAATTTGTCCGAGGGTGTCATCGGTACCATCCAGGCGGCTAGACACCCTTCTACTTCTTGAATCTACAAAACTTCGTGGAAAGTTTTCTGCCTCTGGTGCTCCGGTCACCATGTTGACCCCACTTCCGTGACAGTTCATGATATCCTTGAATTTCTCCAGGCTGGTCTTGTCAAAGGTCTAGCCCCTGCATTGTTGCAGTGTCAGACGGCGGCCCTGTCTACGGTGATTATGTGTGCACCTTACCGCTCCCTCTCTCAACATCCGCACATCCGGGACTTTCTGCATGGCACCAAAAATCTGCGCCCAACCGTGGTGCACCGTTATCCGTCGTGGGATCTGCCCCTGGTTTTGCGAGCCCTGACGTCCTCCCCCTTCGAACTGATGGGGTCGATTGCGCTCAAGTACCTCTCCTTCAAGGTGGCCTTCCTCCTGGCTGTCACCTCTGCCAGGAGGGTTTCGGAACCTGCTGCTCTGTTGGTTCGGGAGGACCTTTGCATCTTCAGGGATAGCACGGTGATTTTGCGCATGGACCCATCCTTCACCCCTAAGGTGAACTCCCTCTTTCACCGGACCCAGGAGATCATTCTTCCGGACTTTTGCCCATCGCCAAAAGGCCACCAGGAGAAACTCTGGCACACTCATGATGTGCATCGCGCCCTCCATCACTACATCAAATGGACCGCTAGCTTTTGCAAGACTGAGGCTCTCCTCATCTCTTTCAATCCAGCTTCGATGGGCCTGAAGATATTGTCTTCCACGGTGGGCAGATGGATCAAGGCCTGTATTGCCTTAGCGTACGATTTGAACTCCAGGCCACTCCCTGGCAGAATTTTGCCGCACTCCACACGTAGTGCGCCCTCCACTGCCGCCTGGGCGACTCAGGCGTCAGTTGAGGACATTTGCCGGGCAGCGACCTGGTCATCGTTGATGCCGTTCATTTGGCACTACAAGATAGACTCATACGCCTCGGTGGAGGCCTCGTTTGGCCAACGAGTTCTACAGAGTGTTCTTATAGACAGGGATGCTGGGGGCAGACAGCCTCCCACCCTTGGGGTTTAAGCTTGGGTATATCCCAGCTATGGATGGTGGGAGCAGCACTCAGGAAAATGGACGTTGGCTTACCTGAATGTCCATTTTCTGGGCGCTGAGACCACCATCCATCCCCTCCCCTTTTGGATCTGGCTTCCTGCCCTGTTTTTCCGTTTGGAGACTGTGTTGTTGTTAATGACTTTACCGTTGATGTTTCCATTGAATTGCAGGCTTGCCGCACCTTCATGTCAGACTGGGGCCTCATGGGATTGGGGGCATGGCTAAGCCACAGAGAGGAATTCAGCTCTCACTCAGTTGTTGTCAAGATCTGAGGAACAAACCCAGCTATGGATGGTGGTCGCAGCCCCCAGAAAATGGACGTTCAGGTAAGCCAATGTCCATTCTAGTGCAACCAACAAATCTACACAGCTGTTGCAAGCAAAGAGACCGAACTCAAGAAAAATGAAAACTTTATAAATTGGCAGTGAGACAAGATTCATTTTTCAGACTGAGAAATAGAGCTAATATGGGAATCTTATTTTTACTTCTGGCCTACACTGGCCCTTTGCATTCACCTGGCTTCTCAGTGTTATGAATATGTGCTCTGTTGGGTTTCAGATAGTATGACCTGCAGTTCTCTATATTTCAGTGGTTGCTATTGCTGAGCTACTACTCTTATGTTCTGACATTGATTTCTGTTAAAAGCAATTTAACTGCAAGATTGTTTTCATTATATCAGTATTTGTATTATCACTGCATTTCTCAGGGATGATCAAATATATCTTCCCTCAGAGTTCATAAAAATCTAAAGTTCAGTAGGTAGGCCAGATTGTTCCCATGGATATAATAAACTGAAAGATAACACAATAATTTCTCCCAAGAAATCACCTTCAGGTCTGTAACCAGTTATTTTCTGTGGATGAGGATTAGGTCCAAGATGGCAGATTCCCTTGTTCTTTCTCCACTTCTAACAATGAAATTATCAACAAGACAGGACAAGACAAGTTGGATGTCGGATTCTTGGTAGAGTTAAATTCCCAGCAGCTATGAAGATAATTGTAATCCATTATCCCTTTGTGTGTCTCTTTGAAACATTAATATATACATGTGCATATACAGATTCCTTGTATATAGTTTTTGCTTGCGCTCTCCAAGCTAAGAAGAATCTCCACCAAAGTACAGGTAACTTTTCTGGCAGATGTTTTGCCTTATGTTCCAATAAGACTTCCTCAGTGTGTTGGTTGAGAGGTGGAGACATGAATGCAGGAAGACCAGAGGGTGGACAGTGTGGCATGGTCCAAGTGCAAGGCTAGGGAAACTTATCAGAGTGATCTGCAGCTGTCCCTGCCAGCTTCCTCATTGACTTTGCTTGTGGGAAGCCAGCAGGGAAGATCACGAAAGGTAATCATATTATAAATGCAAGCCAGTTGCCAAGCACCTGTGAACACATGACTAAGGGAGCACTGCAATAGTTGGAATTTCAAGGACTGGTTGTAAGTGCCACGCATTCAGCATCATCACAACTTTGAACAGTCATTAAGTGAGTGATGAGTACATGAGGACTATCTGCAGTTAACTCCTGTAATCCCAAGAAGAATTAGAACTGTATACTAGACTTCAGAAGAGCAGATTTTGATGAATTCCAAGGGAATGAGAAGAGTCCATGAAGAGTGTAAAACCCACTGAAAGATATCAAACTGCATTGCACCAAATTCCTGTAAAAAGGAAAAAAAATGAAGAACTTTAAAAACACAAGTATGAATATCTGCAGAACTTTACTGCTATAAAGAAAAGAGGATTATGCATAAGAAATAGAAAGTGGGACATATAATCAAATAATACAAAATGTTTTCCAAAAACTAGGAATTGTGTCAGAAAAGCTAAAGCTCAAAATAACTCGAGGCTTGTAAAATACTCAAAAACAGCAAAAAAATAAAAAAAAAATTAAAAAAATCCCTCTTTGTTTGAAATAAAAAGAAAACCAACAGGAATATATGTTTATTGTGAGAAATCAGTAATGAATTATTGGGAGGAGGCAGGACTTCTTATCTCCTATTTGCATGTCTTTTTTCAAAACATAAATGGTCATCACTATGTCAGTGTAGCTAAGGTTAGGCAAGAAGAATATCCACAATTGATTGGCTTATAGCCTAAGAAATTGAAAGAACTAGTGCAAATTTATCCAAGAACAACTTTGTGTAACTTTTGAGAATTCTTGCAAGTCCCAGAAAATTGGAAGAGTGTATCTGTTATCCCCCTCTTCAAAAAGGAGAAGGGTAGGAAATTATAGACATATATCTTAAAATCTAAATTGGACAAGATTTTGAAACAGATTCTCAAACAGCAAGTCTGTGATCACACTGCATTTAACAGGGATAGGTAGGTAGGTAGGTAGATTATAGGTAGATAGGTAGATAAATAAATCATGCCAGACTAACTTTACCTTATTCTTTGAGTCACTTATCATTATTTGATAGAGTTTAGTAGATCAAAAGAACGCTGTACATATAGTATGACTGGATCTCATGAAGCCTTCAACAAAAAACTTCGTAACATTCTTAACATGGGCTTGATGATACAGTTGTTAGTAGGGTAATTGCACCCAAAGAGTGTTCATTCCCTTCAATTCATTGGAGCCTTAGAGGGAATCATTGAGTGGCATGCTACATTGGTCTTCCTTAAGCCAAATGGCATTTAATGTTTTTAATCAATGACTTAGATAAGGGAGTTAAGGAAATACATGTAGCTTGCAGATGACATAAAACTGGGAGAAATGGCTATTATTTTAGATGAAAGAAAAAGGATTCAAAGAAGTTTGAACAGTGGGCTGAAATTAATACGATGGTGTTTAACAAGGAAATATGTAAAGTTCTAGCTGGGTAAGAGAAATTTAAGGAGCAACTACAGGACAGAGGAAACCTAGCTTGGCAGCAGAATATATCAGAAATGTATCTGTATTCTTGTCAGTCACAAATTAAACATGAGCCAGCAATGGAATGCAGCTGCTGAAAAAAAAAAAAAAAAAGCAAATGCTACCTTGGGATACATTAGCAGGAACACAAAATCCAGATCATGAGAAGTAATTTATTCCATTTTCCTCTGCCTTGCTCAGACCTCATTTAGAATACTACAACCAATTTGTGACACAATTTTAAAAAGAAAGAATTCAGAGGATGGTTTTCAAGATGAAGAGAGGCCTTGAAACTAAGAGACGTCTGTGTGGAGATGGTAGTACCTTTTTAAATATCTAAAAGGTTGTCACTTAGAAGAGGAACTGCAAATATTCTTATGAAAGACCAACAGAGGTGGGGCCATTCTGATCTCCAAGGGAAGAATATTCCAAAGAGCAAGGACTCCTGCAGAAAAGACCTGTCTTTTAGTCCCTCTCAACTAATACTTTTTGGGTGATGGCATCTATAGCATGTCCAATCTGGTAGATTGAATTGGATGGGTAGAGACTCTGGTAACCTAATGCCAAGTCATGCAGGGCTTTAAAAGTAACAACATGGTAAAACTACTGTTGCTTTATAATTTTCCTCACATAACTCTGAAATTTAGTAACATAAAGCTTTACTTTAATGGGAGATAGAGAAATCATCTATTTTTAAACTATACTTTACAGTCATCATTTAGTACAACCAAAATTACGGGTATTTTATTGGTGTTGTTTTATTTTTATTCTTAAAGCTGCAATCTTCCAAAAGGTTGAAAGACAGGTCTAAGGTGACTAATAAACCCAGTATTTTCTTTGACAAGATTAGAAAAAGTAGACAAATTCTTGGTTACAGAAATTCTTGGTGCATGGCAGGAAAAAATTAAACACAGAGGTTAGATATAGTATTAAAGTTTTAATCCTTCAATGAATCAATACATAATTTATTTTAATTGGGATAACCTTTTAAAACTAAATTAATAAGCAAAACATTTAATCACAAAAATGTTTCTGAATATGTTCTTAGAAGCATAAAGGTCTATAAATATGCTTGACATAAACACACAGTAGAGCTATTCCATTAGCTGATAACGGGTTTGCTATTAGAGTCTGAATTCCCCAAAGAATAGAAAGAACATAGGAAGAAATAATTACAAATGTTCATGGATAATTATGACTTTTGTGTTTATAGTTTTATTAAACCAGTTTCATTCATTAACATTTAAAAAATGAAAATATACATTATTTTTATTGATTGGAAAAATAGGATCTGTTGGGAAGTTTTGAGGAAGCTGTGAAAATTTTTCAGTTCTTTGTGGTATGTGGTAACGTTTGGTTTCAGAAAATGCATAATTAATTAGCACAAATGACATCAAGGGGACTATTTTCTCCTGGCCATTAAATCATTATAAATTAATGATGAGAAACGCAAAGTTGCCACAATGATTGTCCATAAAAATAACTATAGTTACTTATTTTTAATAGAAAGAATACATAGAAATATATGCATTATGCAGAATATCAATTTGCTTTGAAAGGAAGGTTTACTACTGAATCCCAAATTTCTATCTTTTAAAGAAACTCGTTCCTTTCCATTGCAGATATGACCTACTAATTTTCTCTTATAACATACCATTCAATATCAACTCCAAATATATATTTCTTAATCTAGGCAAAACCCATTTGGGAAAAAATATGCACATTCAAACCACATGCCTTTTTGCAATGAAAGCAGAATAAGTGTACAACCCATTATACAAGTGTACAATCCTGTATATCTCCACTATACCTATACAATACATGCCTGCTAAGTGAACCACAATGATTACCATTTGGCTTCCAGCAATTCAACCAGCAATTGAAGGTGCTGATAAAGCTTTACAGGGCAGAGGTCAGGGCTACCAATCTTCCATAATACCTTCATTCTCACAGGACTGGCTTCGTTCAGGCCCTAGCAATTAAGCAATGTCATTTTCTGGAAACCAGGAAGTAGAACCTCTCCATTTCCGCATTTGCCTTTTGGAAATAAATGGTCCCGGAGACACGCACAATCCCTACTCTGCTCATCTTTAAGCATTCCATAAAGTTCAGGCTTTCTCTCCTTATTTTGAGTTAAAATAAATGAGTGGGGCCCCGCGAGTTGAGGAATATGGATAGTTCCTTTTGTTCCCTTGAATGGTCACTATTTTATGGATGTCTGTTGTAGGAACTGTTGCTTTTAAATTTGGGGTATTGGCAGGTTGGGAATGTAGAGGTTTGAAGAGCTATCAAGCATGCTGAAAGAGGGGAACACTAACTAAGAGAAGTGGAGCAAGTTCAGTGGTCACCGAAAGCTTATTTTTTAATAAATAAATAATTGTTCATTGTGCAAGAACAGAGGTTTCCAAAAAAAAAAAGCTAGTAGTAGTCGGCCTTGAATTCTGAAGAGGAGCATTCCAATACTGCCTTTTTTTTCTTATAAGTTTTTCTTTTTCTTCCTGTTATGGGTTTTTATTTTCTATTTCATCTTTAGCTCTCCCATGTCACGGGTTACACTCATTTACTTGAGAATAAAATGTTGCTTTAAAGTACATCTTTAAAGCTGTGGTGGTGCAGTGGTTAGAATGCAGAACTGCAGGCTCAACCTTGACTCAGCCTTCCATCCTTCCGAGGTTAGTAAAAGGAGGACACGGATTGTTGGGGGCAATATGCTGACTCTGTAAACCCTTAGAGAGGCCTGTAAAGCTGTGTGAAGCAATATATAAGTCTAAATGCTATTGCTATTGCTATTTTATTTCCAAATAAGATTGCAGACCAAGTGAGGAAAATAAGGGAACAAGTTCTTGTTTTACTATTATTTGGATTGTTATAGATAATTTCTATGATATCTGAACATCATTATAATAAGATATTGGCAAATTCTAAATTCTGAGATATACAGTATATATATAAACTTCAGGCTTGTCTTGACTGACAGTGAAAACTGTATCTACTAGATACCTGGTAAGGCAGTCCTCCATTAGACCAGCAAAAAATCTCTGCAATCTGTTTTCAATCCCTATATTTCATTTCTCTTTACCTATCAGATGGTTGTCCTTGCTGTTCTGTTACAACTCCATGTTTTGTTCTGAATACAGAAAGTTGCATTCAATTCCTACCTGTAATTAAATAGACTAAGAAACATGGTTTGAACTTTAGACTTCCTAATGCATATTCAAGTATCTCTGGACCTATTGTAGTGTCTTTAATCCATAGACTATTATTTTTTCCTGCTTAGACAGACAGATACAGATGATGGCACTGAATTTGAAATGTATTTGAAATTGTTTTTGTAGTTATTTGGAATAAATAGCTTTACGTCACTCACACAGGAATTTCCTGTTGGGGTTTTTTATTTAATTAGCAAAGCAAAGTATTCCCATTACTCGGGCAGCTGTTTTTGAATTTCATGAAAGAGTAGGAAACTTGCATATTTCTTATTATTGTATTGTTTTTGTTTTTGCTTTTGCAGGAGAAGTGAACATTGGTAGGATTTTATGCCTCTGGTGACAAAATAATTGGATACAGCTTGCAAACTATATACATTGATATAGGGTAAAGGGAACATGTCTCATCTTTCATCTTTTGGCTCCCTCTTGGACCTGACAATTTCTCCCCCTGTTGAATTGTAAAATGGATGGAGAGGAAGAAGAAGAGGAGGCCTCACAGTTTACCATTTTTCTCTATCATTTTCACTAAAGGACAAGTGGCAGGATGCTGTTCTTTCTCTTGGTTAGGCAATCAGGGCAAAGTGGTAGAACTTTTGTAAAGCCAACTGGTTTTTTAAAAAAATCAGAACTAGAGAGAGAAAGAGAACTGCTTATATGTGAATTTGTTAAAAACCCTTCCACTATTCCTCTGGTGAATATGTAAAGAGAATGGCCCTGTAGGGTAGTATGATCCATGGTGGGAATGGAGGGAAGTTCCTGCCACAGTGCATGGTACCCTTTACACACACCCTAACATTGGTTATGGGCCCAGAACGTTCCAGGGCTCTTTAATTTGTTTTTGTGGAAGTGAGAAGTGCAGGCAGTGGGTGTAGTAGTCAAGATGATTGCTTTTGAGCAAGGTACAAGTTATGCTACTATAACCCGGTTGGATGGAACAAACTATGTTACCTGGTCCACAAAATGCTGTCTACTTTTGCGAAAAGAAGGACTGTGGGACATGGTTAATAATCCACCGGACATAACTGCATTGAATGCTGCTGACGAAGATGCCAAAAAGATAGCGAAGTTTCACAGAGACAACGAGCATGCTTTATGCATCATTGGCCTGACATTGGGAGACCAGCAACTTGTCCATTTCCGGGGCGAAGAGTTTGCTGCGAGGTGTTGGACAAAGCTAAAGAAGCTCTACGTTCGTGACTCTGTGGGTGTCCATATCTACCTGACACGGAAATTATTTCGCTTACATCTTCAGAAAGGAGGAGACATGATGACTCACCTGGACTCCATGACAGAGCTTTTCCAGGAGCTATATGAGAAAGACCTTGTGTTTACTGAACTGCAGCAAGTTTATATTATTCTTTCATCGTTGGATGACAGTTATGACTCTTTTGTTTCATCATTAGAAGTATTGTCTAGAGATGAACTAACATTGGCCAGTATAACTGGTAGGTTACTGGATGAGGCCAAACGTAGGCAAGAACGAGACCAGTTAAGGATGCAACAGCAACCAAAAGTGGAAGCTGTATATGAGAATGTCAATATTGTTAAACGCTGTTATGCATGTGGGGCTAAGGGGCACATTGCAAAATATTGTAATAATAAGAAAGTGTCTGCTAGAAACTCTGCTAAACCCAGGAAAGGGTGTAATTTAGCAACCAGTTCATCTAATAATATAAAAGATGATTGGTGGGTGATTGATAGCGGTGCCTCTCAATCAATAACAAAAAACAGAAAACTGTTTCTAAATATGAAGAAAAGTACTAAAAAGGTCAAATTAGCTAATGGCTGGAATGTGACTGTAGCTGGGGAGGGACTTGTTAAATGTTCTATTAGTAAGCACCCTTTACCCATGCTTTATATCCCTAGTTTGAAATATAACCTTTTATCTGTAAAGTCATTACTACATTCTGGGTTTACAGTAACTTTTAAAAACAACAAATGTTTGCTGGAATGTGAAGGCACTGTAGTTACTGCAGAATTAGAAAATGACTTGTTTGTTATTAGGGATAAGTCATTACTGTTAGTTCAGTCAAAAGCTAAATTTGGAAATGTAAAGCCTCATGATGAATGCGTACATTTATTACATAGAAGGCTTGGTCATCTGAATTTCAGGTTGTTGCATTTGACTGTTAAGCAGTCTAAAGGCATTAAGGTAAGGGCTTGCAGCAAATACCTGAACTGTAATACTTGTAACCAGCATAAAAGTAAAGGTACACCTGCAAACCGCTGCAATGGGTTTAAAACAACTAAACCTTTGGAGGTAGTCTTTTTAGACTTAATAGGGCCAAAGAAACCCAGTTTAGGGGGAGCATGCTATATTTTGAGTATAGTTGATCACTTTACCAGATATGGTTTTTGCTACCTTATGAAGTCCAAAAGTGATACGTTCCAGTGTATCACAAATTGGCTTCGTTTTGTAGAACGGAAGCAGAAGTTTAAGGTGAAATGCATTGTTACTGACAATGGAACTGAGTTTACTAACCATCAGTTGGCTAAGTTGTTAAAGGACGCTGGGATACAGCATAAACGTTCTGCCCCTTTTCGGCCAGAACATAATGCATATATTGAACGAAGAGGCCAGACCCTACAAGCTATGACTAGGACTATGCTGGCTGATGCTTGTTTACCTGATAAATTGTGGGGAGAAGCAATACTATGTGCCAATCATATTTTAAATAATGTGGTGCACTCCTCTACAGGTAAAATACCTTTTGCTTTATGGCACGGGAGGAAGCCTGATTTAAGTTACATACATACTTTTGGTGCACCAGCCTGGGTGCATATACCAGTTAGTCAGAGAAGGAAGGACCAACAGAGAGCAAAGAAAATGATTTTTGTTGGTTATGAGGCTAACCATAGGTCCTATAGATTCTGGGAAAAAGGAACAACAAAAGTTTTGTGTAGCGCTAGTGCTAAATTCCTAAAACACGAAGGCTGGGACAGGTTAGAAAAAGCAGACTATGGTTTTACAGATATTGATGTTAAGATGGACCATATTCCTGATGATAGTTCATCTGAGATGGATGATAAACCATCTATTAAGGTTGAAGAACAGGAACAGGAATTAGGGTTAGGGGAGGATGAACCCAATATACCTAATGTGAGTCCTGTTATGCCTAGACGATCTTCCAGGGACCGGCATCCACCAGATCGCTATAAAGCCACAGTGGTTTGCCAAGTAGATATCGAACCATCCAGTTATCAGGATATAACATTATATCCAGAAAAGGAGCAAAAAGCCTGGCAGGAGGCAATGGATAGAGAAATTGATTCATTGAAGAGGCTTGATGTCTATGAAGTGGTAAGAATACAACCAAATGAGAAACTTATAGGCTGTAGGTGGGTCTATAAGGTAAAGAAAAGTGTAGATGGGGTAGTAACCCATAAAGCTCGGCTTGTTGCACAAGGGTTCTCACAGACAGATAGAGACTATGATGAGGTTTTTGCTCCAAGTTTACGAGCGAGCACTTCGAGAACGATGCTTGTTTGGGCAGCTAGAAATAAATGCTCAATTACTCATATAGATGTCGAGACAGCTTATTTGAATGCTCCGTTGAGGCATACAATATATATGAAGAAACCTCCTGGTTTTGATACACAGGATAGAACTGAGTGTTGGAGGCTACAAAAAAGCCTATATGGTTTAAGGCAATCAGGTTACGAGTGGAACCAATGTATAGTGCAGGAATTACGTAACATTGGGTTCTATGAGGGCGTAGCAGATAAATGTCTGTTTAAAAAAGAACAGGATGGATGTGTTTCATTCTTGTTACTCTTTACAGACGACATTGCCATAATTACCAGAACTGACACTGAGGCCAGAGAGATTATTGGTCAGTTGCAAACAAAATTTAAACTTAGAAATCTAGGACATATACGGCATTATCTAGGGCTGGATATCCTGAAAACATCTAGAGGATTTAAAATATCACAAGCTAATAAGATCTGCAAATTGTTAAAAAAATATGGGATGGAATTATGTAAACCTGCCAAGACTCCTATGGCACAGGAATTCCAACAGGATAGTTTGCAGAGTCCACAGTTCAGTAAAGAACTGTATCAATCATTAATAGGCAGTTTGTCGTATTTGAGCAACTGGACACGGCCTGATATAGCTTTTAGTGTTAATCAACTAGCACAATATAGTTCAGAGCCTACTGATAGGCATTGGCAGGCTGCAAAACGTGTTCTTAGGTATCTTAAAAGAACTCTGCATTTTGCTATGTATTTAGAACCAAATGCCAATATGATGTTAAAGGCATATGCTGATGCCAGTTTTGACAGAACTTCTACATCTGGAATTGCAATCATGGTGGATAACTGCCTGATTGGATGGAGATCAATTCGCCAGAAACACATCACTTTGTCTACCATGGAAGCGGAGTTTTCTTGTCTATCACTTACATGTACTGAACTGATTTTTTATAAACAGTTGATGGAAGATATTGGATTCAAAATGGACTATCCTATTACGGTTTATGAAGATAACCAGGCAGCCATTAAAATGGCAACGAATCTTGCTGTAAAGACAAGGACTAAATACACTGATATACGTTATCTGAATGTTCGGCAATGTGTTAAGGATAACATGATTACATTGGAATATTGCACATCGGAGGACAATATTGCCGATAACTTTACTAAAGCGCAAGGTGCCATTAAACACACCAATTGTTGTGAAAGATTTGGATTAAGAATCTGAAATGTAACTGATACTACTGTACAATGTATACTTTGGATGTGTGTCTTTGTTTTTGTATCTATTGTGTATATTGTCCTGCCCAATGGGGAGAATGTTAGGTTCAGCTTGCAGCTTACTCCTAACTTGTTGGTCAGGCAATATATCTGTTTCTTTAAGAAACAACTGAGCCACGTAATCAGGGTTTGCTGAACCCTGTAATTAGGCTGCAGTGCATAAATAGGCAGCACAGAGAAGCGTTCGTTCTTTCTGGATCTTCCTGCTTCTTCCTAGTTCTTCCTGAGTGATACCTGTTTGTATCCTGTTGCTTACTGAGTCTATTATATGGTACTGTATACCAAGAGTTACTAAAGTCTGTTTGCTTTGGTAAGGGAAGATACTTATTGGACTGATATTACTGTTTATGACCTTGGACTGTTTTACTTACACCGAGACTGCTTGTTACTTGTAGATAAACTATTTTTTCTCACACGAGCCGCACGTTTATCTCCTTCCCTGTGTGTTTCTGCTCTGCTCGTTGCACAAGCAACAAATACCCTTTACACACACCCTAACAATCGGAATGGGAGAGTTTGCCTACAGTAAAATGAAACAAAACAGACAAACTAGACAGCTCCACTTGAACTAGTACAAGTCAGAAAAGATTATTTTTGATGCATAGCAGGAAAAGACAAGGAGAGTTTTCCTTTCTAGTGGGCTGTTTAGGCCATCTTAATCCAGCCATAGCAAGATAGAAACAACATGATCAACTGAAAAGGAGAATGCAAATGAGTAAGGTATTATTAGAATGTGGAAATGCATCTTCAAAACAAGAATTTTAAAAAGGATAATAAATAACTATGGAAGATAAATGCAGTGATATTTTGGCTCTCAAAAAACAAAACAAAAACCCAACCCTTAGCGCTTCAAGTTTCATCATTGGTCACAAGATGCAAAGGAAATGATATCTTCTTCCCATAACTCAGATACTTTGCTGGAAAGAATAGTACTAGTCAGTTGCAAAAGAGAGAACACAATTTAGCTCCACTTGAAAAGTATCAAAATAAATAAATAACAAACAAAAGGACAAAAGTAGATAAAATTATTTTTAAAAATTCCAGGTAGATAAGTATCATATTGATTGTTTTGTATTTATGGAGTCTACATTAAACAAATATATTGGGAGATAACTTCCTGCAGCCTTCAGAAATGTATCACGGGGAAAGAAATTCCAGCAGTGCTTTAAAATTATTATAGTGCTTTGTCATTTCTATTAGAATGTTTAAGTAGAAACTATTCTTAAACACCTAAAATAGAAACTACAGGTTAAAAATACTCTAAAATATAAGTATAATCCTCTGAACACTACAATTGATTCAGGGAAGTTTGTATTCAAGTAATCCATGCATGAAATCAAGTTAGCAATTTTTTATATAGGTTCTAATATTTCATTGTATCTTCCCCTTTCCACTTTTTGCTATGTGTCAGTCTGGTATTACTCTTCTTCTATTTCTTTGAATCTGCCAGAGGCAAGCACAAAAACTCACAAGGAAGTTAAAAGAAATAAAAGAACAGATGTGTGGGTGGGTGCCTATTGTGCTCTGCAAGAAGAGTTTCTCACTATAGACTGAATGTGCCAGATTGGTTGGATTTTGTGTTCCAACTGAAAAAGAGAAATTCCCACACATTAATTCCTTCTTTCTGTTAAAAAAAGTAATTTTATAAACTGTGATAAAGTACAGATTGTTACATTTATGTCATAATTGAATATAGTATTATTACGTTTATGTCATAATTGAACATAGTATTATGAGCCACACTGGCACAGTGGTTAGAATGCAGTACTATAGGCTGACTTCCAGCTGACTGCAATCTGGCAGTTCAAATATCACCAGGCTCAAGATTGTCTCAGCCTTCCATCCTTCCAAGGTGGGTACCCGTTTTGTCCCCCGTCCTCACACAGACAAATGCAATATCAAACACGCCTGCCAATAATTTATTGTATAAACAGACCAGAATTCCTGGCAGAAGAGAGTTCTGGCAGCTAACTGTAAAACACCTGCCCAGTCCAATTAGTTCTCCCAAAAAGCAGGAGAGGCCTTATCTGCAGTCCGTTTCAAGAGCAACAAATTATCCACAAGAGTTTAGTCCAAAATATATCTGAGCCGAAGTGCAGGATTCACGATGTGACTCTTTAGAGTTTAAACTTTTGTCCGTCACAAAGCCTGCCGAGCAATCACACCCCCTTTTATCCCTTGTGGGGTTTGGCTCAGTGACTCAGCTCAATCCCTGGCCCTCCTATGCCTCTTCCTTTGCTGCACATGCTTCTCCATCTGACGCTGCCTGGGATCAAGCCAGGATTCATCATTATCACTCTCTATCAATGGGTGCTCCGAAATGCCTTCCTCCTGGCCCATCCCAGGCTGTTCCTCCTGGCCTTCGGATGGAACCTGAGGCATTGCCAGAGAGGAGGGTACTGGAGAGGGAGGCCTTGTCAGTTCCTCCCCCTCACCTTCTGAGTCCTCTTCCTCCATGAGGACAGGCTCGGGAGTCAGAGTCACAACAGTGGGTAGAATGAGGACCCAAATTATTGGGAGCAATATGCTGACTCTATAAACCGCTTAGAGAAAGCTGTAAAGCACTATAAAGCCATATATAAGTCTATATGCTATTGCTAGTATTGTCACAGAAAAGTGGAGGTTTGCAAAGGAAACAAGTTTGGGTTTAGGACAACATGGTATTGCACAATGCTATTGTGTGTATCTGCCTATCTACTTAGCTAATCATCTATCACATGCAACTTCCATTTTTTACCTAAATTCTATATGCTGCTGAGTAAATCTTAACTTTTAGAAGATACCAATCTTAGCACCCTCCCACCAGCTCAGAAGAGCAAAGTAGGCAATTGTTCTCCATGGGCAACTAAATCCTCAGTATTTCTTTGAAATAAATTATGTCATTAACTTCAACACAATTTATTTCACATTATTGTCTAATTTGTGTTAAGCAATTCATGGAGTATATTATGAAATGGTGGGAGAAGAGGCTGGAAAAGAATTTGAACATAGTGGCAGATTTTGATGCTCCCCCCACCTCCTCCTTCCATCAAACTGCAGTAGAGATATACCTTTCATCAGGAGGCCAGTGCAGTCAGGCTGCCTGGAGTAGGGGCAGTGGCCCAATACTAGGAATCATCTTGGTCCTCCCCAAAAAGAGTCACACTTGAAAGAGAAGGGAGACAAGAGCACCTCAGTCCTGGTCAGGTCATCTTGGACATTGCTCAAAATCAGTCTAAGACAATTACAGGATCCACTGCAGGAAGTGCAATGGGCACTGAAGGAAAACTTCAGCCCCAAGAGTGAATTCTGGTAGTAAGCCAGCTTTAGAAGCATATGCCTACTTTACAACCGCACATCTGGATCCCACCAGAACACACACACTTTCTGCTTGGACAAGCTGACAAGAGATTTGTCCAGGCATAATGGGAGCCCTGTTTGACCAAGAAACAGTTTTATGAATGGAACTGTAATTCACACAAATTCATTTACACAGACCCTATCCTGAGAAATAAATACATAACCTTCCTTAGCAGACCCTCCATTTATCATACATCTTAAATATAAAGGGCATAGAGTACATAAAGCTTTAATAGGGCAAAAGAATAATCATGAGTCACACATGCAGTCTTACTTAGCAAAGCAACTGTTCACACTTGAAGTGCTAAAGGAACAGACTGAAGCACTGCGGTGAACAGCTCTCAATCTAACAAAATGCAGATGTGCTACTGCAGCAAAATGCATCATGAACACAGTTCAAAGCAAACTCAGGAAACAGAATCACCTATGCTTATCAGATCAAGCAGCATAGTCTCCCTGCATATTGCACTCTAAGGTCCACACATGAGAATGAGATGCACAAGTATAATCAACAATACAAAACCCAAAAATCCAGAAAAGCAATCAAATCAAAGGAAATTGTCAACATGAAAATTCTAGGGAAATAAAGATAACTAAACTGCACTGATGAAGGCCTGCTGAATTTTTGGTAGATATGTGTCCTCTGTGCAAGTTTTTTTATATGTGCATTTGTTGAGGATGCAATGGTTTGGGAGATCCATTGTATTAAGAGAAAATGTATTTTTTCAAGTAACTTGATACCAAGATACTGTATATAGGTTACTGTTAAAAAAATATAAATTTCGATCTGCAGCAAATCAGCATCAAGTGCAATTCTTTCAACAATAGTTACTCTGGTACCCTATACTGTGTCTGTTGCTAGACTGTGCATTAGCTCCATCTAGAGTGCTTAACAGTAATAAAATTATGAGTTATGATGTATGGATCACAGTAGCTAAGTTATTCTTGGCAGTATTGGAGATAAATCAGCTTTGGAAACAACTGCCACGAAAATGAAAAAGATAAGTCACGCAATAATTTCCACAGAAATCCTTCATCCCTTTCTCAATAAACACATGAGATTAGCCTAGATTGTTTAAATCTCAAAACCAGTTCTAAACCCAGTGTGAGATGAATCTGGAAAACCAGTTTCTTCAAAGATTGCTTGGAATTCCATTCTCACAAATATCTTTTCTTAGAAGGCTACAGCTGAAAAGTACAATTAGATTATAATTATTCATCTTTTTAGTCTAGTACAGATTATTTTTTTCAGGAGAGGCCACTCAACTGTATCTTTAAAGATGACCAACACTGTTCTCTCAGACAGCGACATGTTTGTTATAGTCTGGACTGAACCAATCCATCAGCCATGATGCATATGATTTAAGACAAGAAGTTCACAGCATTAAAGCTATAAACTCATTGTCTGTATTCCCAGGCCACAATAGAGGACTACAAAACTGAGAGGGATGGCGAATTGAATGCTCCACTCGAATGCACATGAAATCTGGTAACCAACTCAGCATGAAGGCAAGTGATTTAACCTCCAAAATGCTTAGGAAATTTATCATATAATACTGTAAGTTCCTGTAACTCAGCCTCCAAAGTTGAATTATACCATACAGTTCTATTGAGGATACAATGGAGAAAGTAAAATGAGCCTTTATTGCAAGCTGCATTGCTGTGTAATATCTATAGGTAGAAGCTGCAGAATATATTTGGTCATTTTCAGGGCAATTGTCTACTATAAGTACTGTTGTCATTGTCCAGCCTGTTTTGTCATTATTCTGAACTGGAGCCTGCCACAGAATCAATTCTGTTGGTATTCTTAGGGTGTGGGTTATTAAACAGCCTTATATGTTCCAGAAATTCTAAATGAATAACCAAACAGTGCATTAGCTATTATTTGAGAATAATGGTATCAAGGCAACCAAATAATAAAGTCAACAAATTATGAAAATGTAAATAAAAAGAATATTAAAAGTCAGAGAAGAAGCTGTGATAATCTATGCAAAAACAGTATTTTATTCACTTCAGAGGGTAGCACAGTGATTTTGAAGAGAAAGGCAAGGGAGAATAACATACTGGACTCAATTAAATAAAGAAAATTCAGAAAATGGCAGGGGAAATTGGGGAAGATTAAAGAGGTTTTCATTGTATAGTGTTCAGATATAGAAGAAAGCAGAATGAGAAGCATTCTGTAACTTTTCCTGTAACAAGAAAACCAGAAATTGGGAAGCTTCCTGCCACAACAAAGAGGGAAAGATGTTTATAAGATATATCCAGTTGCCTCAAGAAAAAGCACCTCCATAGAATCTAGAATCATAGAAGACATTTTGCTTCTCATCTAAGAAGCTTCTTCAGCTCTAGCTGGATGATGGGGAATGGAAGGATTTATACTCCATGCAGACAGTTGGTCATTTGTATTCTTTTTAGAGAGTTGTTGAGGCCACCTGGAGGTGTATCTGTGTCATCAGGGTCACCCAAGTAGTGCAAATATTGAGCCTTCTTGGAACTGTTGAAAGGACCGTGTTGTAGACTGGAGATAGATGATGTTGTATCCTTCCCCCTCTGTTGAGAGAGAGCTGTTCCAATTTCAACATAGCTTCTTGGATGATGAGAGGTGAAATGTCTTCAAAGAAAAACTAGAAAGTCCAGTTGCCTTTTGAAAAAAGCACCTTTGGGACAACCATGACCTGGATGACTGAGAATCTCCATAGATATAATCTATCCTAGGAAAATGGGGAGAAACAAAGGTGAACACCACTAACAAAAAAGGATCAGAAAGAGACAAAACTATGAAACTGGAATTTAATTAATTCTCCTCCTCATCCAGCAAAAGATGCCTAAATGTTGATGACCCTAAAAATATTTTTTAAAAAAACTCCTTGTGCTTCTCAAAGAAGCTTAAAGCAAGAACTAATGAGTCTATTTAATTCTATTGTTGCAATTAACAATATGAGTTAATGGACCTGCTATGGTTTTACCAAGAAGTAGCAATCAACCATGCAAATAAGGAGTTAAAGAGGGATGTTTGTTCAATCTTAGTTTGGAAAGGCCATGCTTCGATACCTTTAATAATATTTTTATTTTTTCTATTAGCACTGTTATGTCAATTATGGATTGCAACTACTAAGAGTACCCCATTTTTCTTCAAACTGGTATGCCTGACTCCTTGGGCATAATGATACCAGTTTTGACTGAAAGATGGAGTTGAGTTGATGCTTGAGATCAATGTGGATTGAATGCAGCATCTAGCTTGCAGAAATCTGAACTGAATTGCCGTGTGCAACTTAGAAGGGGAGAAGCAAATAACTCTACTGTGTTCTAAGGTGCCAGGTTGGAGAAAGATCACTAAGAAGTGATCTTGTCAGTAGTTCATCTCATCCCTCCAACCAATGCCAGAACAGGATTTCCACAAAGGAGCCCCCAAGAATTTCCACAAAATTTGCTGGAAATCACCAGATTTCAGAAGTCTCCAAGGCAGTTAATATTAACTGATTCATGATCCCATTAGAGAAGAATCTCACAAAGAAATGACCTGACCATGACAATTCAGCCACTTAACACCTCCTATCTTCAGATTATCTTTCTTTGTCCAGGTACGAATCTAAATTGAGGGTATGTTTCCTCACAGTAAGCAGTTTACAGTAGTTATGTTTTTTTCCCCCCACTAAATCATTCTGACTGCTGCATTGTAGAAGGACTGAGGAGACTGGTAAAAGTAGAGACAAAAGCAGAAAGGATATAAAGTACCATGGAAGTTTTTTTACACAAAACGTTATAAATACGACAGGTCTTCAGCTCCCCCTCCCCCCAAAAAACCATGAATAGCTAGAAATATGATAGAGGCATATGAAATCATAAAAGCTTTTGAAAACATTAGCAGAGAACAGCTGCTCACTAGTCTACACAAATATAGAAGAGAGCATCTGATGGAATTAATAAGCAAACAAAATTAATGATAGTATGTATGTGAGTGAAATACATGCAAAAACATGTCAATCTGATACAAAAGAAACTATATATCTGAATATGGCAATGATTAACAATATAGAAATATAAATATGAAAAGCTCACTATAAATTGTCTCTGGTAATAAAAATAAAACCTCAAATAGACAGTATATTATGTCAGAAATCCATTCCCTGAAAACACAAGAGAACATCTGGTGTTCTTTCTTATCAAGAGTTCTATAACAATCATATACTGATTTTGTTTAGTAAGAATGGCTGGAATATGGAGGCCATCAAATATATCTTTTGATCTTTTGAGTCCTGAGGTCCAGAATTCCTGATTTTATTTAGTTGTACCTTTCCAAAATATGAAAGTCAATAATAAAAAAACATGATAATGATGGATTGTGGGTGAAGATGCCACAAGAAAGAAAAAAAATATTCTCGGCTTCTCCTCCAGCCTTTTTCTTCCAATGTGGACGATGTGCTGCAATTCGGGGCTTACTTCTTTGTCCACCACCCCTTTTTATTGACTTGTACCACAAAACAAGGTAGAAGAGCACAGCCAATCTAATCTTCCCATTGTATTCAGGGGCGGGTTCCAAATTCCATCGCTACCGGTTTGCTCGTGCATGCTCGCATGCTTCTGTGCATGAGCAGAAGCGTCCGGGCGGGTGGAGCCTCCCGCCGCTGCCGCTACCGGTTCACCTGATCCAGTGCGAACCAGTAGCAACCCATCACTGATTGTATTATAGAGAGGCCCTTCTCAAATCAATGGGCAATGCCTTTTAATGCAGACCAAAAATAACCCTGTTAAAGGTAGAAGAGAGCAGAGGCAGCACTTTTTCTTTCAATACAATAGAGAACCTGGAAACAATTAGCTACCATCTCTTTTATGGGTTGCATCCCAAAATTTGAGGAAAAGCAGACTGATATCTTATAATTATAATTTTGTATATTTTTCTTTGTTTTTTGTATACAGTTAATAATATTTTTTTAAAAAAACAGTTCAGGCTATCATTGGTCATCCAGACTTCCCTAATTTAGTGTGAATTGGTCAGCATTTTTATTGTGAGGTCTCACCACAATGAACAGGTATTACATTCTGCCCCACAAACTAGTTATTAACACAAGACTAGGTTCTTGCATAAACCTACCCTTGCAATTAAGGTTCAATGTGTTGTGTGAATTAAATAATGACATCATTGTTTAGTGCTCAGTACACACATGCTCCCTAAATGTAATAGATTTTCTGTCATTCTGATAATCAAAAAGTCTCTGCTGCACAGAAAAATAGTAAGAAAATAATCACAATATTAATGGTCATGCAACAAATTGTAGTATGTATACCAACAGCTCAAGCAGAAAGTAAAGGGCTATTGCTGAATTCAATTAAAATACTGTGTTTGTCTTGAAATATTTTTTCAAGAGAAATTAGGCAAGTACAGTATGGTGGAACAAGGGCAAGAATCTCTTCAGTTCTGCTCACTCACCTTTACTCCACTTTTTCAGTTTAAATTGTGGATATTTCTCCAGACATCTCCCTGCTTTCTTCAGTGGCACTAATTTTTCTACGGTATTTTTCTTGTTAGAAAGATCTTCCGAGTCCACCAAACGCATCAACAGGATTTTCTACTTACATTTTTCCAGTGGTGAAATTCAAATTTTTTTACTACCGGTTCTGTGGGTGTGGCTTGGTGGGCGTGCCTTGGTGGGCATAGCAGGGGAAGGATACTGCAAAATCTTTATTCCCTCCCCACTTCAGGGGAAGGATATTGCAAAATCTCCATTCCTTCCCCACTCCAGGGGAAGGATACTGCAAAATCCCCATTGCCTCCACACTACTGGGGGAAAGATATTGCAAAATCTCCATTCCTACCTCATTCTGGGGCCAACCAGAAGTGGTATTTGCCGATTCTCCAAACTACTCAAAATTTCCGCTACTGGTTGTCCAGAACCTGTCAGAACCTGCTGAATTTCACCCCTGCATTTTCCCAATATTGAAAAACAGATACAACTTTGAGTAACATTCATTCAGCCAATCAGTTTACTTTGCTTTTCCTTTGTGAGATCGTGCTTCATAATAGTGCTGACAGGTAGATGAGCTCACAAAGGAGTAGTAAATAAAACTTTTTGGTGGGCTGAATGAAAGCTATTCACTCAGAGATTTGTCTGTGTCTGTGTGTGCTGAGTGTACTGCTCTTTACTCATTGAGGATTGGTAGCTTAGATGTGGTTTGTTTTTATTTAATTGCATTTACATAATTAGGTTTAGTTTACAGTATTTGTTTATTTATATTATTTAATATCACACTTGTTTGTTTAGTTTATTAACACTTTATCATATTTAAGATATTTAGTTTACATTATCTTAGCTTAGTTTAGTTTAGTTTAGCTAAATTTAGGACATTGAATTAATGATGGAGACGTTCCTATACTATGCTGTTCCTAACATACTTTGTTTGAGGTAAGTTTTATTTATTTATTTACTTGTCAACTTGCATGTGTAACTCTAGGTTTAGTTTAGCATTCAAAGTGGTAACATGACATAAATATTAATAATGAAATAAAACAGGAATCAAAGGAGTGTAGGGACAAGCAAAAATTGCTTTAGAAAATTTTTTAGAATAACTTTTGAACCTGAATATTTTAAAACTATCTGTACATTTTCTTTCAGGCCCTTTCTTGGTGAATTGTGTTAATATCTTCAATTTAAACATATCTACAGAACAGCCTTCCAGAAAGGCTGGGAAACAAGTCTGCGGCCTTGCTTGGGGCACACAGAGAGGTACGTACTACACAGTTGTGGGACTCGTTGGAGCTCTCAAATCCCTTTTCCTAATTAATTTATAACATTGCATGCCTCTTTTAAATTTTCTATATGGCGCTCATGTTTTTAATATTGCATTTGTACAATACCTAAAGTCCCTCTGTGAGGGAGATGGGCAGTTCTTAAATATGATAAATAAACAAATGTGTGTTCTAGTTTCCCGGTTTGCTAAACTGCATTGGCCATTACTCCTGGTTAAGCACCCAGAAGACACTAATTAGTGAATATTGTTGTTCCATATATCCCGTGTCCCTTTTTAGCATTGGAGAAGAGTCAGCGTGACATTATCCCTATTTCAATTCATCAGGTGGATAGCTAAAGTAGTGGGGGAGGGGAGAGGGCCACCCCCATCCCTTCTTATTGTTTTTGGCTGTGACAGATAGAGACAACTACTGCAATGTATGGATGCTGCCCCACCCACCCTATACCTGCTCCCATGACAATTAACCCATTTATTTACATTATTGAATGCTCTATCTGCACAAACAAAGCACCTGAAAAGAAAAAGCAACTTTCAGAAAGACAGAATCTTAGTCCCTAACAGTTGACTATGGACCTCCAAAACTACTCCCACCAACACTGACAGGACAAGACATTAGAATATATGCCCCACTCCTTACTAGCACTGATGATGTTACCTAATCTGGGTAATGCAAGAAAACAACCAAGTTCAGAGAGCACTAAGGACCACTCATTTCAACCCTGAGTTACAAATTTTCTCCTCTGTTGTCCAAATTATTGTCTTTTCTGCTTAAACTTGCTTCTAATGTGACTTCAGCAGCAGTGAGGATGTACATGAACA
Organism: Arizona elegans; assembly: GCA_022577455.1. Classification (NCBI taxonomy): domain Eukaryota; kingdom Metazoa; phylum Chordata; class Lepidosauria; order Squamata; family Colubridae; genus Arizona; species Arizona elegans. Next base: position 215,210,703 of record JAKOOJ010000001.1, on the reverse strand, counting down.
AATAGGATTGGGAGTGATTGTAAGGCCATGTTTCTCATGATGCATCTTTTATAAACTGGGCTGCTTGTGCAAAATTCATATTTTCTCAGAAATACAGGACAGAAGCAGGATGTGTGCTAGTTCTCCTTGTTTGGTTATACAGGTATAGCCTGTTATGTTCAAATCTGAGACATTTTATTCAATATAAATGAGGTGTCATGTTGATTTTTAGTCAGTCTGATCTATAAATATGGCAAAGCAAGAAAGCAAAGATGACCAAGTCTTTGAAAACCTAATCCCAGGACATTGATCCCTTAACATGTGGACCCCACCATTTTCATTTGATGCAGCAGTGAAAATCGAAAATATATTCTAAGTTTACTTCTTGCAGTACTATTTTTAATCTATTATGTAGAGATTTAGAAACAATATTCTTAAAAAAATATGGACTCAATCTGACACATTGTGTAGCCAATAGAAATCTGCTACCGTTTCCCCCAAAATAAGACATCCCCTGATAATAAGCCCAATTGGGCTTTTGAGCACATGGCAATAAGGCCAAGTGCTTATTTCAGGGCTCAAAAAAATATAGGACAGGGTCATTTTCGGGAAAACACAGTATTTTTCTCTCAGGCCATTTATGTCCCCCCATAAATGAAAAAAGAAATAAAGTCCCAAGCAATTTTTAGTTCCTATCGTATCAGTCTGATTTAACTTTACAGAAAACAATCTAGTATGTTCTGTTAGCTGCAGAGGCAGAGCAGGTAAAAACAAACCCTTTTTACTAATGTATATCCAAGCGGGGGTTTTGTTGACCTGTGCAATGATTATTTTGTATGTATTGTTGTATGTATTGTTTTTTTTACTTTGGCTGTTCACCACCCTGAGTCCTATTTGGAGAAGGGCGGTATAGAAATAAGAACAAATAAATAAATAAATATTTCCAAGCAGCAACATTTCCAGAAATTTATATATATATTTAGAATCCAAATAAAATTTTAATACAGTTCCTTCCAGATCACAGTTTTGAGGTATCATAGAAGAATTATATGGATTATATCAGAGGTGGGTTTCAGCAGGTTCTGACCAGTTCTGGAGAACCAGTAGCAAAAATTTTGAGTAGTTCAGAAAACCGGTAGTAAAAATTCTAACTGGCCTCACCCCCATCTATCCTCTGCCTCCCAAGTCCCAGCTGATCGGGAGGAAATGGGGATTTTGCAGTATCCTTCCCCTGGAGTGGGGTGGGAATGGAGATTTTACAGTATCCTTCCCCTGCCACACCTACCAAAACATGCCCACCAAGCCATGCCATGCCCACCAAACCACACCCACAGAACTGGTAGTAAAAAAATTTGAAACCTACCACTGGATTATATGCAAGGCTAATATTGTTTTTAAAGGTTTATTTAGAGCTATAGATTCCTTATAGATATTTAGAAGTAGAGGAAGGACAGCAAAATAATTATTTTCACCAGCTTTATCTGTTTAAGGATTGCAGCTATTCACCATACTTTGTCTCACCTACAAGTATTAACATTATGTTTAGAGGAGGCATATATAAATTCCATTGAAAACTAGTAAATGAAGATGCTACAATGTAAGATTGATAATCGATTGATGTAGTTACCTTCCTTTCAAAATGTGGCTTATGGTCCAAGCATTTTGCCAGAAGTACTGCAAATGGTCAGAATGTAGCCAAATATGATATGATTCAGCCAGTATAGATTGTATCCACACTATGATTTATAATGCTTAGTAAATTCGCCTCTCCAGTTGGTTTGTCCTCAGGTGTTCAAAATGTTTCTTTTGGCAGATCTGTCTCCAGAAATACAGACATCAACAAAGAGACCAAAACAACTATTTTGTTTGTCTGAGAACCTGTAGCAGGATACAAAGGCAATCCTCCCTTGGCACCATACCTGACCCTTCCTATTTAATGACCAGTCTTAAATTTCAGGGTTGTTGGTGGGTTAATATGTAAAGTTTTTTGTGAATATTGTTTAATAGCACAAGTGTTTTTCCATGGAAATACAGGGAAAAAGTGGATGGAAGAAGTAAGAAAAGAGGCAAGAAAAGAAGCTGGCAGAAAAAGATGCCACCATAAGAGTTTAAGTAATTTGTTTCCTTACAATCCTCTTTTAAGCTCCTCTTTTTGCCTGCTTATTTACATATATTCTATGACTGATGTATGCATCATGTAATTTCTGCATCTTAATTGGAAGAGGAAAATGACCTCACCCAGTGAAAATTGCATGCTTTAATAAAGAAAACAAGGCACTGAAGAACAAACTGAAAGAATATCCCGAAGCAAAGGTACTGTATAAATAAAGAGGTGTGATTAAATTCATGATTAAGTTAATGGATCGAGGAAATGATGTGGATTTACAGTAGTATACTTAGAGTTCAATAAGGTATTTGACAAAGTAGACCATAGCCTGTATCTTCATAATATAGAACAATGTTGGATAAACAGTACCACAACCAGATGGATTTGCAATAGGTTGATCAATCACAGTCAGCATGCAGCCCTCAATGAAACTACATCTAACTGGAGAGAAGTAGTTCACTCTTGGGCCCAGTTCTCTTCAACATCTTCATCAATGAGCTAGATCAGGGGTGTCAAATTCACATCATCACGGCAGTGTCAGATGACGTATCGGGACTTTTTTCCCCTTCGCTAAACCAGAATGAATACTATAAGTATCTTACATGATAGTAAGAAATTAGAACAACCTCTGTAAGGTTCTACATTTAGGCAAGAAAAACAAAATGCAAATGTACAGTATAGGTAGTACCTTGCCCAATAGTAGTAATTGTGAGAGGGATCTTGGAGTCCTAGTGGACAACCATTTAAATATGATCCAGCAGTGTGCAGCAGCTGCCAAAAAAGCCAACACAGTTCTAGGTTGCATAAACAGAGGGATAGAATCAAGATCACATGAAGTGATACTACTACTTTATAATGCCTTGGTAAGGCCACACTTGGAATACTGCATTCAGTTTTGGTCACCACAATGTAAAAAAGATGTGGAGACTCTAGAAAGAGTGCAGGGAATAGAAACAAAGATGATTAGGGGACTGGAGACTAAAACATATGAAGAATGGTGCAGGAACTGGGTATGTCTAGTTTAATGAAAAGAAGTTCCAGGGGTGACATGATAGCAGTGTTCCAATATCTCAGGGGCTGCCACAAAGAAGAGGAAGTCAAGCTATTCTCCAAAGCACCTGAGGGCAGGACAAGAAGCAATGGGCTTCAATGGATTAAAGTATGAACGTTTTTTAAAATTTCTTTGCCATTTTAAAATAGTGATTTATTTCGGCATAAGTAGGCCTCATCAGTCATGAGATCAGATTTGCATGTACATGCAAAGATTTTTCCTTGCCGTTTGGGGGACTGGAGGAAAATCCACTGGACTGATAGCTATATTGTATGTTAATGGAAATCTAGTTTCAGAAAGCTTTAAAAATCAAATCAAAGTGTACCACTGAAGTTGATATTTAAAGTCCAATATGATATCTACTGAATTAAATGGGAAAACTTTCAAAACTGTTGCTAAATTACGACTTCATGTTTGAGTGTTTCATGGTTAACTTACATTTTTGTTGGATATCTGCATTTCTGCTACAACAGCGAAATCTTCTGTGTTTGAGAGGAGAGACAAAGACAAGATCAATTGGACACTATGGATGTTCTCACGGTTTCCAGATATAGTTATTCAAAAATGTTTAGCCAAATATAATATAGCCAAAGATGAGATGCCTTTTTATTGAACAAATGTGAAATGATACTAAGAGGCAGTTGTTATGTAACAGATTTACATAGGAATCATGTAAAAAAAATAAGAAAAAAAATTCTCTCTGAATTTTTCCATGAGTTTTCCTGAGATTTTCAAATTCTGCAGAATTCTATACCAGAGATGCAGAGCTAATGACATCCCATAATTGGGCTATATTATTCAGCCATAAAATAAGAGTTTTTAGACAGAATGCACTCTCTTGTAGCATTAGAAATAGAATTTAGATGGCTTCAGTGGTGGGATTCAGCCGATTCAGGACGGTTCGGGTGAACTGATAATTAAATTGTAGGCTCCACCCCTACCTGCCCCGCCCCTTCCAGGAGTCCCCATGCTCCCCATTTTGGCTCCCAGGTAAGTGCAGGGAGGCCTCCTAGGCCCAAAATGGAGAGCAGGGGTGTGTGTCGCGTCCCCCTGCAGTCTGTTTTTGCTCCCAGGAGGCTTCAGGGAGGCCTCCTAGGCCCAATACTGTGTGTGTGTGTGGGGGGGTGCGGTGCAACCCCCCACGGCCTGTTTTCGCTCCCAGGAGGCTTCAGGGAGGCCTCCTTGGCCCAAAACACCCATGACCCATTTTTGCTCCCAGGAGGGTGCAGGTGGGTGAGTGCCAGCCATGGCCATGGCCACGCCCACCCAGCCAGTCATTACAGCAGAGAACCAGTTGTTAAATTATTTGAATCCCACCACTGGATGCCTTGTCTTGATATGCTAGGCTGAATTGTTCCAAAGATAAATGTGATGAAAAATCTTGCTAATTTCTGCCGAGAAGTTACTCATCAGCTTAAATTATTGTCTCTTTCAAATTGGCTAGTTTTGACAAAAATGCTGTTTGATATATAATTTATACATGGTTTCTCTTCAAATACAGGATTGTAGTAACGTAATTCTATTCTAACTTACTTGTTTTCAATCTATTTCAGTGAATTATATCTCAACTTCAAAGACACCTGTACTCATTTTGGGGACTTTTTAACAATATACTGCAAGGAGATGAAATTGAAGAGTGATTAACATCTGGCAAAACCAGGAAAGTATATCAGGAAGGCCTACTGAGATACACTAAGCTAGTATAATATGAAAGTGTACTGATGCATACAAAGTCAGTAAGCTAACCCTAATAAAAACATTATCTTGACTTAAAATGTATTTTGGTATATATTCCTGCCTTCTATTTTCCCCATAACAGGTCAGTGGATTGGGCTGAGAAAGTGATCCTGTCATGACCATGACCAAAGTCACTCTGCCATAAATTACATGATAACAAAAAGGAGACAAAGCTTTTGCAACTAGGATCTTGACATTTTTTGTTACCTTAGGCTGCAAAATTCCATTGGAGCAGATCTTTACTTTGGATCAAAGCCTTCTTCCTTGATACCTCTCCTAGAAAAAGTATAACCCCCCCATCCCTTTTTCTGAAAACACAATGCTCATATCTTAAAGGATAAAACTGACATAAACCTGTTGTCAGGTCAGACAGAATTAACGTTATGCCAATTTTGAACATCTGCTTCCCAATCTCAAGGCTGTAAAAAAAACAAATATTCATTGATTTGCAAAAACAGCAGGAAATGTATTAGAATTGAAATCCTAGAAAATCTGCCCATCTCTCTGGCCTCTTTAATTTTTGTGAACTGCAGTAGGCAGAAATTCTGTTTGCACATGTGTACAGGTTTGCATATGTGTACCTCGTTTAGTGACTGACTCGTTTAGCAATCTTTCATGGTTATGACACTGATAGAAATATAGCTTTGTGGCCAATCCTTACATTTCCGACCTTTATAGATCTGTAAAACAAGGAAAGCTAAAGTAAGATCATAAACCCAGTGGAAATTTCATTTAGTGACTGCTTTGTTTAACAACTGAGTTGCCGGTCACAATTCTAGTTGATAAACAAGATCACCTGTATATAGCTTTATCCTTGTCTGCAATAGAGAAATTAATTCAGAAAAGTTGTGTCAGCCAGCCTTCTTCCAGGTTTGCTTCTGCCACAATGTGGATTTAGTGTCTGGAAAGCTGAGATTTACAGCTGTTCTTTGTGAGGCCTGCCAACTGCCATCTTTTTCTCACTCATGGGAAGTAGTTAACATTCAATATTTGAAACTCTAAAAAACTATTTATTAATATAGGAATATGGATGAGGCAGAATTTTAAAAGATTATAAATAGCATTAGTAAGAAGTGGAAAAATTCATACCTTGTAATTTTCTCAAGATCCTGGCTTGCTTGGCATGGTGTAGTATGGTATGGCTTTGTTTGTCCCCTACTAACTGCTTCCTATTAACTTTTGCATGTCAATAATACTTTCGGTTCTATTTCACCCTGTCTCTGTTCACCTTTCCTAGCAGTCTCCTACTGGTTTACCAGTTTCCCTCAGCTTTGGGCTTTCTTATATTTGATTTTCCTGGGTAGATGACACAATTTTGAATTCAGAAATCTTTGAATTCAGAGATTCTATTTTATCTGATCCACCCATCCAGCATTCTGCTTGCACTGTGCTAAAGACAACCTTATCCATTCCTCTAATTCTCACAATAATCACATAAGAGAGACATGCCTAGAAAAATAATTGAACTCGCATAGCATAAGATACAGGAAACAAAAGTTTGTCACAAACTATGTGCTAACTCATAAACCATAGTTTGGAAACCAGAGTGGCTAGATACTCTAAATAATAATGGAGAGGATTTTTTTATTTCAATTTACCATGCTGCGTAAAGGCAATTTTGATTGGTCGATGCATGCCTGATTTTCATATTTTCATATAAAATGAATGATGAATGTGTCACTTGCAATCAAGTGCATGTCAGGCTGTAAAGATGACAGATGATAGACAGATATAGAACTTAAGTATATGTGAGAACAATTGGTATTCAGCTGCAAAATTAATGTGATTGATAAAAATCATTTCTAAAATTAAAAATGTACTATAAGTAGTTAACTGCATTTCAGTTCTCTGTTCCAGACAAGTGAAATCCTTGGTTTCCAAACTCAATTGCAATTTTCTCATAGATGACAATGTTTCCTGTTTCTAAGGTCAAGGCAGAACTCCTCTTGTACCTCCTGCTTCTCCCAAAGATCTACGTGGCCCCCAGCCACATTTTTGTCTGTATTATGTTGATGAAGACTCTCAATCATCCAGGAAAAGGTGTCTTAATGCTTTAATCTGAACTAATTTTTTTATTGTTAATTTGAGATGTTTGCTGCCCATTCAAGCAGCTTCATCAGTCAGAATAAGCTAATTAGACAGTTGGAATGTACTAACTCTTGTTACACCAACTTCAGATCCCAAAATATGTTGCAATGTGTTGATAGATTTTGTCTGAATTATTAGCTTTTAAGCTAATTAACAATGAATCAATTCTTTAAAGAAAACTCTGGGGGTAGTTTCCACCAGAGAGGGAACAGAAAGGAATACTGACCATGAGAGAAATCCTTGAGCATCAACTTGAGAGGTTGACCGAACAATGAAGTACAAGAACAAGGGGAAAAACAAGAGAAGGAAAAAAAAAATAGTGGGAAGATGGGCAGCACTATACTGTAGAGTGGCAGCCATCCTGCTTTTGAATGGTTGAATAGCTTCTGCAATTGGCCAAAATAGCTGACTACAGAAAAAAAAATTGGCCCAGAAAAAAAGTTATTAATACAGAGAAGTGTTCTCGGCCATAGGTATGTAGGAACAAAATAGGACGGGACAAAATTATCAGGCTTGGGATCTAGGACACATAACACCATATGCTTCATTGTCCACCCAGTGTGTCCTGAGTACCCTGTCACAGAACATACCATCTCCAGCATGGGCACCTCAATCTCCTCAGTGTGACGGAGCTGAACCAAGAAGCAATATACATAAAGTGGCACAGACAAGTGCCTCTGGAAACAGGATGAGAAGGCTTTAACAGATTTGCCCACAGAGGATAGCAGTATTAGAAGACAGTCCTTAGAAGCCAAGATGCTGGACTTAATAGCAGGTTGGTGCATCTTTTAATACTGCTGTGCTGTCAGGTGATTTAGTTTCTTTCTGATTGACTCTAGCAGAATGGCATGCTACCTACCCATCTTTCAACTCTGTACTTGTAACTCTGTGTGCATATTTACGTGAAGGTGCATATACACACATATGATAACTGAGGCCAGAGTGATCAGTATTTCAGGAATTGCATTGGAAAGATATCCTGTGGGCATCCTTTCCCAGGAGGATCTGTATAGGTAGTCCTTGACTTACAACTGTTCATTTAGTGACCATTCAAAATTATAAGGACCTCGGTGCCTTCCGCTGTGCCCTTAAAACCTTCTTTTTCCAGCAAGCCGGGCTGGCTTAACATAATTTTTAACATATTTTTAATTTTTAATTGGTTCATTATCTTAAACTGGGGCCAAATTAATATATATCCTTTTAATTGTTTTTGAATGTTTGTATTGTATGTTTTTATCTGGCCGTACACTGCCTTGAGTCTTTCGAGAGAAGGTGCGGTATATAAATTCAAAATAAAATAAAAATAAATAAATAAAATAATGAGAGCTGAACAAAATGATTTATGACTGTTTTTTAATACTTATGACCTTTGTAGCATTCTACAGTCACATGATCAAAATTCAGATGCTTAGCAACTGACTCATATTTATGGCGGTTGCAGTGTCTTGGAGGATTTCTCATCAGGTTCGCCTGATCCGCCAGTTGCGTCCCTTTCTAGATCGGGACTCCCTACACACGGTCACTCATGCCCTCGTCACCTCTCGCCTGGACTATTGTAACGCTCTCTACATGGGGCTCCCCTTGAGGTGCACTCGGAGGCTCCAACTGGTGCAGAGTGCGGCCGCGCGGGTGGTTATGGGAGCATCGTGGAGCTCCCATGTAACACCTCTCCTGCGTGAGCTGCACTGGCTCCCGGTGGTCTTCCGAGTGTGCTTCAAGGTTCTGGTTACCACCTTTAAAGCGCTCCATGGCTTAGGACCTGGTTATCTACGGGACCGCCTGCTACCACCAATAGCCTCCCACTGGCCAGTACGCTCCCATAGAGAGGGGCTCCTCTGGGTGCCGTCGGCCAAACAATGTCGACTGGCGGCCCCTAGGGGGAGAGCCTTCTCTGTGGGGGCACCTACGATCTGGAACGAGCTCCCCCCGGAGATATGGAGGATCCCAGATCTGCGCACCTTCCGCTGCGCGCTTAAAATGTTTTTATTTCATCAAGCTGGCCTGGCCTGAATCTTCTCCCTTTTAAAATTTTTAAATTTAAATTTTAAACACTAATTTTAATTTGTTTAATTATGGGATTTTTAAAATTTAGCCAAATTGTTTAATCTGTTTAATCTATTTTAAATTTTGTATTTCTGTGTTTTATCTTTTGGCTGTTCACCGCCCTGAGTCCTTCGGGAGAAGGGCGGTATAGAAATTTAATAAATAAATAAATAAATAAATAAATAAATAAATAAATAAATAAATAAATAAATAAATAAATAAATAAAAAATAAAATGTGATGCCCTTTTGCAACCTTCTGACAAGCAAAGTCAATGGGGGAGCCAGATTCACTTAACAACTGTTACTAACTTAACAGCTGCAGTGATTCACTTGACAACTGTGGTCAAAAAGATAGTAAAATGGGGCAAAGCTCACTTAAACAAAGGTTTCACTTAGCAACAGAACTTGGGCTCAATTGTGGTCGTAAATCGAGGAATACCTATACTCCGACCTTAAATCACGAGCCGTTTGCAATGCCACCTCCCCCTCCACGAGACTAAATCACGCACATTTTCCTCACCCGAAAGCCTTAGTGCACCTGACGTATAGGAACCTCGCGGAGCTCGTTTTCCCTCATTGGCTGCTGCTTTATGACATCAGCCAATTGAAACATTCCAAATGCCGTCGGGGCGGTCCGGCGAAAGCGTGGCTTGGAGGTTCCTACAGCAACCGCCTCACCCCCCGCCCCACCCCGCCCGCTCACTTAGCTCCTCCCCTCTCGGCGACGTCTCCGTCGTTGCTGCTCTTCGCATTTGTGCTGTTGCCGGAAGTGAAGATGGTGGCCTTCACCGCCGAGACGGATCTGGTGACGGGATGGTGTCTCTTCGGCCTTGCTTTACTGGTAGGAGGAATAAACCAGGACTTCGGCTTTCCGTTTATTTTCCTCCCTGTCTCGTTTCTCTCCTCGCCGCTGACGAAACTTCTTCCCGCTCTCGGCGCCTCTGGGGAGAAATAGTTTCCGGGGAGGCGGTTGAGTTCATGTTCGGCACCGGTCCGGGGCTTCCTCTCTGGGAGCGAGGCTGCTCTTTGCCCAGTCAGGTTTCCTCCTCGGGTAAACTTAGCTGAGACTGAAGCCGTAGCGGTCAAGGTTGTATTGGAAAGTGCGTGTGTTGCGGCAGGAGTTCAACCGGTGCAGCGGTCAGGAGACTCACCGCCTTTGTCGTGGGTGAGCGGGACGAGCTGCGCAGACCCGAAGCCGACTCGTGTTTTTTTTTCCCCCCACACTTAGAAAAACATAATATAAAGTACACAACTTGAGTCAGGCTTCTCTAGCCCTGAACACCTCATTAAATCAGTTAGGGTTATATTGTTATGCCCTCCAGAAGTGACCAAGCCTGGAGCAGTCTTGAAAAATCAAAAGCCTCTACTACTTCTAAAGCAACGTGCATTGTATGAAATTGCAAATCAGTGACACTAGGCCAGTATTTGAGGTATGAAATCATATGTTTCTGTAATATCCCAAGTTTGTGTAGGCTAAGCCAGCATTAATACATTTGGTTTTACCAAAAAGATTAACCTCAGGTCATCTGAACCTCAGGTCAGTAATAGATACAGTCAGGATATTTTTAAAGAAAAGGCAGCTAGGAAGTGCTGCTTCTCTTTCTCCTGATTTAATACCTGTAATTCCATTACCTCCATCGTGGACATTTTGGGACAGTTTTCCAGGTCAGACAGTAGAGGACCATATATGCCTGGGAAAAATCTGGACATAACCAGAAACTCCGTAATTTCTTAATATGTTGCATGAAACGGTTTATTTAGTAAACTAATATGCTGCAGCAAACAGTTTAGTGAAAGTTTCCTCTGATGTACTAATTAATAACATTGAACTTTTTATTTTCTTTGTATTTGATTACATTCTCTTTCATGGTTAATTGAAAAAGGTAACATTTACTTCAGTTGGAATTTGTTTCCTGCTAGCTTCATTGGCCCATCAGTGCGCTTTTTGTAACAAAATTACAGAATTGACCATTGCTGCCTTCCTCTTTTAGTTTTTTAATCTTCCTAGTCTACAGCCCTGGGCTTTTGAGCATCTTGCCTTCAAATACTATTCTCAACCAATCTCATTGTATATATGTTGTGCACTGACAATAAAGATTTGAAAAAAGAAAAAAAAACTATTCAGGACTTAACTTTTTAAGATCAGGTCAAGAATTCCTTTGTACTACAAGAGTAGATGCTCTATCATATTGTTATATCAGACATATATCAACATTTTAGAAAAGGAAATATGATGGTACATGTAAAGCAATTAATGTATTATGTTACACTAATGATAATTGACTAAACAGAAGTCAAGTGCGTGAGAGATGAGGATGCAATCTGCTTCAGAGATGTGACAATTGATAGGTTGAAACTGCACTTCAATAATATTTATGTGATTTTTCTAACATGTAAAGTTAAAATAAATAAGAGAATAAATTTCTCCAAATAAGCATATTTTGAAAGCTAGCAAAGTTATTTCAGTATGTATATAAAGAATAAAATTAATGCTGAAATTATTATTTTGTTATAATTATTTGTCTTATTTTTTTTAGGTCATTTTGGTGTTTTGCTGGGTTTATGTCCGCAAGTACCAGAGTAGGCGTGAAAGTGAAGTAATTTCCACCATAACATCTATTTTTGCTTTGGCAATTGCACTTATTACATCAGCTCTCCTTCCTGTGGACATTTTTCTAGTTTCTTATGTGAAGAACCAGAATGGAACTTTTAAGGTATTTATGCATCCCCCACTTTCTATAATTTTTATAATAAATCCTGTTCCTCTGGTTTTTTTGTTGTTTCTGTTTTGTTTGGGAAAGTAAAAAAGTATTTGAATTGTTTTAAACACTAGAAAGCAAATGCAGTAAGACTGATTTAATTATGAATGATATTGACATGTTTATATTGTAATAATTAGATTGCTACGTGTTCCTTTAAAAAAAAACTGAAACATTTGTTCTATTTTAAATCTGATTTTTGTTAAAGCTTTTGATCTGAATGTTTGCCTAGAGTTAAAAGGCAGGATAGAAGCTGGATGAGTGAAGTACATAAGTCTACTAAACAAACACTTAGAAAGCCTGGTTTCATTCTGGCAAAGTTGCACTTCATTTATTTGAGAGATATAAATTAATTTGGTACAATTTATATTAAAAGAAGACTAATCAGAATAGACAGTTCCTGATACCAGGTGCACAATGTTGGCTATAACCTAGTTTTCTAGAAAAATATTTTCAAACATGCTGGTTCCATTTTTTTGTTTTATTCCTGCCATTAAGATTGTAATATTGATTTTTAAATGAAGTGATTAATACTGGTAGCAGAAAAGAGAGATATTTTTAGTGTTAACTCTAGTGGAAGGCATCTGATACCAGATTAAAACCTGGTTTTCTAGAACAATATTTTGAAAAATATTGGTTCTGCATATCATCACAGGAATGAAACAAAAAGTAAAACTAACTTACATTATAATACAGTGACATAAAACCAAAAAGACTACATGAAAGAATACAACTAATTCTTATTGGTGAAAGTTTCCTGATTTCTTACAGGGACAACACACACATAATTATTTTTAAACATGTTTTGGAAAATATAATAATTACTGAACAAGTTTTTCTGATGGATTAACTTCATCCCCAAGGACTTAAAGATTCTTAAAATTTGGACCCATTGATTTTCCGAGATTTCCAATTCATTATTTTATACATCATATATATAACCATTATTAACCTTCATACACACTTCAGTAGATTAATGGGAAATCTTAAACCTGAGTACTTGGGTGAATAGCTATAACTGAGGATTCTAAATTTTGAGTGGCCTAATGGCTAGCTAGGGAATTTTAAGAACAGTAAATCTTTGATTTAACAGACCTCAAATTACTGGGCTTCAGATGCCACAAACTATACATGTTATGCATGCTTCTGCATATCCATAACATCCTGTTCAGATGATTAAGGATATGTAAAATAGGCATGCATATTCAATACAGTATAATGGACATTCTAGTTTAACCATCACCATTTCCCTTTATTAGTTTGTTAAAGCTTTACTTATGTTTTCAAAATACAATACAGTACTGCCCTCCCAATGAGAGGAAAGGGGTGGGTTTCAAGGGGAAAAAAAGTTGGATTTTTTTTGTTCTTGTGAGTTTGGGGTGGGAATTAGATAAATAACTAGCTGAAAAACAATATACTAGACTCACTGGTTATGAAGATATTGACCTAGAAAATCCTAAGGAACAGGAGTAGTAAAATTAAATTGGCAAGAAAAAAGATTTAGTCAAATGAGGTTTGAGCTGTTGTTGTTTACCCCTGTTGGTGCTGTATGCTGGACTTTGTGCAGTTCTCTATCTGAACGACTCCTCTGCTTGCTCAGATAGTTTATTGATTACTGAATGCTGATTTTGAAATGGAGTTCTCAGCATCTTACAGATTCTTATAGATAAATATGAACAAATGTAATGTTTTTGCTCATTTGTTTAATTGGATTCTTTGTATCGAGTTTTAGGACTTGTATGGAGAACTGATCAATTTTAGGTCACATGTACGTAACATTGAAAAATAAGTGTTCACAAACTTTTAAGCACTACTGTAAGGGGGAAATTGGATTCTGCAATTAAAATCTTCTGAGGAAAGAGATTGGATGAACTGCTCCAGTTAGATTCTGGAGTAGGATGGAGCATCTCCCCTTTCAAGAACAGGTGGTTGCCTGTAATTATTTTTCTCTTGGTACTCTTTCATTTGGGGAATAGGCACAGATACTGTCAGGGAATTGTGCAGCAGGTGTCCAAACGAAGTCAGAGACACTGACTTGTAGTTTTATATAAATAGCAATAGCATTTAGACTTATATACTGCTTCACAGTGCTTTACAGCCGTCTCTAAGTGGTTTACAGAGTCAGCGTATTGCCCCCAATGATCTGGGTTCTCATTTTACCAACCTCAGAAGGATGGAAGGCTGAGTCAACCTTGAGCCTGGTGAGATTCGAACTGCCAAATTGCAGGCAGCTGGCAGTCAGCAGAAGTAGCCTGCAGTACTGCATTCTAACCACTGTGCCACCACGGCTCTTAATATAAAATAAATAAAATAAATATATTTTACATACACCGAACAAGCTAGTCAGGCAAACAGTATCATCAGGTAAATCATAGAGCACATAGAACACAGAAGAAAAAGGTGGGAAAAAAGGAAAACTTCCCCGCCACATCCACAGCAACCAAACACAGCACAGATTGCCTCATGCAGGAGCCAGAACTCTTCAACCAATCAGTTGTAACTGTGTTCTGGCTCACTGTACAACCCCCACTTCTCCAACTACTAAATTTAAATATCTTAATAGATACCCTGGAATTCAAGAAAAGGGAGTATGAAAGTAGATGGTTCAAATTCTGGAAGCTATGTATGTATTGCAGTAAGAATTATGCAACATGCTTCTACTTGGGCATAAAGCATCCTTTGCTTTATTAGTCCTCAAACACCCCTAAATCTCCTTATGAGTGTTTATTTTATCTCTGGAGGAGATTTGGGAGAAGTATGGAAGAAGAATTTGATTGGCCAGCAGTCTTTAGTGAAATAGCCTTCACAATCGCTACCAAATGAAAATTTTAGATGGTCTTGAAAGGCAGTTTCATGCATAATACATTGCAGTAATGCAGTTAGGATGTTATGTGGTTGTTAATAATTGTGACTAAATTATCCCTGTTCTGGAAAGGCTGTAGCTGGTAATCAGCAATGTCAGCAAAAGGTGTCTCTGCCACTGGAACTACTTGGACTTGAGTGACAAAGCAAAAGCTAAGGTCCTGAAATTATCAGAGGAAGTGCAGTCTCTTCCTAAATAGATTGAATGCTATTTTTCAAAACTGTATTTGACCCAGGTTCAGTCTATTTTACTATTTTCTTTATAGCTTTTCTCTTTCAGATCTTTAATTCTATTTTTTCTCCAGTTTAATTACTTTTTTATATTCTTCTAAATCTACATCATTCCCATACTAGATTTTGTACGTCCTCTTTCTATATTGTGCAATTCACTATAATTGAAGTTGGGGTTTAGCCTCACAATATAGATTGGTATGACTGGCCCTAATAGATCAATGGTGGACATATGAGTTCCTTTTTAAAAAAAATCTGTGTTCGCCCACCAGGGGTAGGTTTTACTTACCTTTACTACCAGTTCGCAATGGGAGTGCGTGCGCTTCTGCGCATGCACAGATTGTCAATTATGATGTTCAGGTGGGTGGGCAGAGCCTCCCACTGCTTTTACTACCGGTTCTAAAGAACTGGACAGAACCAGGAGCAACACACCACTGTCTCCCACCCTCTTCCAAACTAAACATAAATGTTTACCAGATATACTATGAAAAAGTGGGGTGGTGGGAAAAAAGGTTATTTGTTGTTCAGAGAGTGTTCAATTTAACCTTTGTGCTTTATAGCAGCAATTCTTGGTACAACCTTTTGTACAACCTTTTTGTATCATAGACTCCTTTGACGGTCTGGTGAAACATAAGGGCATCTTTGCAGAAAAATATATTAAGCACATAAGATACATAGAGTTGAACTATATTACAAAAGAAAGCAGTTGTGCTTAAGCAGGCTATTAAAATATTTTTAAAATCACAAATGTTTGTTATATCAATTTTTCTTTATTCTTTAAATCAATAACAATTCACTTTTAGGGCATTATAACTTTAGATGCTTTGGGAATATTTATTGAAAGTTTTTTAAAATACTTTTTTAAAAAAATATTAAATCTACTTTAGGGAGAGAAATGTCATCTAGAGTTTCATACAAGCGAGATTTTGTAGTCTTTTTCTAAGTGTGCGTAGCTTGAGAAAAGAAGTATTGAGATGCTGCTGTCTGTATTCTGCAATGCAAATTCTTGCTTTTGCTCATCAAGTTGATATGATTTGCATTGGTTGTTAATAAGGGCAACCTGAGTACAATATATTGTTTTTGGTGACATTGTTATTAATAACAATTAGTTAGGAAAGTAACTTTTAGCATTAAAAATCATAAAATGTACCCAACAACTTAGTATCTGAATGCTAACCATATCCAGTACAATTTACCTAACAGCCAAGTGCTACAGAGTTATAGAAAATATGTTTACCATGTCTTGCAGGTGATCATAGAAAACAATTTGGGATAGTTCAATATATTATTTAGTTATATTTGGGGTTTAGAATCAGAACTATGACAGCTGACAAGTGACTTAGAGATCTGTTGCCAATGCTTGGTGAAGGCAGAATAGAATTTCCTTCAGAATGATACTGTATTGCAGGAAATTCTCATCTAGATTTTTAACCCCCACACAAGTGAAAAGGCTGTCCGTTTTCCTGAATATTTCACAGAGCCTTGTGGATGTATTCAAGTCACTTGGGACCTCTATTTGCTGCAATAGAAAGTGTCATTCTCAGAATTTGTACTCTTAACATTGTCAGTGTAAATGAAAGTAACATTTGAACTTTTTTCCAAATGTGATCTGCTCTTGAGATTTAGGGCTATATGTCAGAACCTGCTGTCTGCAGGCTTTCTAAAATATAAGAAAATACAAGACATTCTGTGATTCCATAGTGATTAATCACAATAACATAAGGATGGGGCAGATTTTTTATATAGAAGCATAATTCTATAAATTCATGTGTCAAGTTTCGAAGTCGTCTCAAATAAAATGCATTTCAAACAAAATCTTTGAAGAAAAAACTCCTATTTATTGAGCACGACATCCTAACCTGACTCCAAACGAAGCCGACACTGACTTCCAGCCCCAAAACCCTCCCTTTCCGTTACCCACTCCCCTGCACTCATTGGCCATCTTCCAAGTCATTCTACTCCTAATCTACTCCAGCTCAAAGGAATTCCCCCCTCCCATCTCATCTCGGAAACATTATCTCCAGGGAAAATAAGTAGGTGAAAAGTCAGCTGTCCCTTTCCAGACGTCTTCGCTTCTCCTTCTTATGTCAGCACTAGAGTAAATGCAGGTTGAAGTGTTGACATCATGGTTGTTACAGAAAGATCTTTTATTCAATCTAGATTATTTTTTATTTTAGGTATTTGTATTCTATAACTTTATACATCTGTATCCTATTTATTTTTGTGTATGTTTGTTTTAATTGATGAAGCTGTCAGTGTTCTGTCTGAGTGTCTTGAAGGTTTTCAGATCTGGATGAGAAGTTACAGGTTCAGGTTCTGTCAACGAGTAACTGGGGTATTTGTCTCCCTAGATCTGGGGACTTTTCATCTTTAGTTTTGGATAGGGTTCAAGAGATTGGAGTTCTCCCAAGGCTTGGTACTAGGGTGAGGGTTGAGTCTCTGTCAGTTTTTTTGTTATGTTGTATAGTTTCCAGACGTGCATGGTTCTTTTTTGCTCTGTCTTAAAGGGTGTTATTTTTCTTACTTTTAATTGTAAACTGCCCAGAGTTGTTCGGAACTAGGGGGCATCTAAATTTAATAAAATAAAGAAAGCACCCTACAACATTAAAATATATCACCTACCTATTTATATTAAGATATAATATATCTTAATTAAGATATATTAATAGTGGCTACAAATAGTCAAATAGAATAAATATTACCTTGTTTTCCCCAAAATAAAACATCCCCTGATAATAAGCCCAATTGGGCTTTTGAGCGCATGGCAATAAGGCCAAACACTTATTTCAGGGTTCAAAAAAATATAAGACAGGGTCTTATTTTCAGGAAAACATGTTATAGATTTCTTTATATGAAGAATTCTTGAATATTACTTTAAAATGGGCTTCAGTATTATTTGTAAAGGTAATTATATATAATTAGACTATATGTTTGCACAGTTGCAGAGATTGATCTTTTTAAAAAATTAACTGGACATTAAAATAGCTGCTTATGTACTCTGACAGTGTTTTCTTCTTCTGTGAACATTTGTAGGACTGGGCTGATGCCAATGTTACAAGACAAATTGAAGACACTGTATTATATGCATATTACAGTAAGTATTGCAAATATTCCTCTATACTGAATTTTTTCATAAACTTAGAGTAAGGATGAAAAGCTTAGCAATTTCCAGAATCTAGTTAGATTTATTACATAATATTTATGTGGTGCCATAGTCCAAAGTATTTCTTAACTGATCTCATGGTTATTTCTTTCATCTGATTTATACAATTTCAAAAGTCTTATGCTAGTTTTAACATTTAGGATGATGTCCCAAGATTCTGTGATAGTCACTGTATCACATTCCCTGTCCTTTTTTTCATATGTTCTTAGAGAAACATTGTTAATCTTTCAACTATTTTTTTAAAAAAAATCTGCATGCCTACGAAGTTATTTATATAGGAAGGCATGTCTGTTTGGCAAAGTGTTCAGTTTTCCATGACAACAAATCATATGTACTTGTAAAAGCATATTTTACTTTTTATTTTTCATTAAATTTATATGCCGCCCACTTGGTGTCAAGCAACTGTGCCACTTATATCATCATAAAAGCAAAAGTACAAAATATTTTAAATATGATAACATTAAATATTAAAAAGAACAAAGATTTAAAAAGTTAGAAACCTGAATACAGCAGGGTGGAGAAGAGATTTTCTTCCTAATCCACTAACCACTTCCACTATGGAATGCCTCCTTCAAGGCCCCATGTCAACATGTTAGGACAACAAGAGCCATTCATTGCTTTATCTGACCCAACCCAGGAGTATTTATTTCCTGTCTTTATTATTTTTACAAATAACTCAAGCTGGCAAACATCCAACACACTTTCCTCCTCCTATTTTCCCCACAACAATCCTGTGAGGTGAGTTGGGCTGACAGTGATTGGCCCAAAGACATTGAGGTGGCAGAGTGATTACAGAAACCTAAGTAAGGTCTGACTTAACCAGTACTTAGGCAAGATACTATCAAGAAATTCCAAAATGCAAAGACTGCAGACTAGGAAGTTGAAAGACATTCCAGAAGATACAGTGGTAATCCAATCCTGTATTGTTGCAAAAAAATCCTCCACAAAGCACGTAGATAGTTATCAAGAGTGGAACTCGACTCAATTGTCCTTATATCTTGTATTTGGATGCAATATATATTTGTCATAAATATGTCTGTGTTTGATTTATTAAATTAATTGATATATTTACTATTTTTCATTATATAAAAATGCAGCATCTATACATGGTAGCATCAATTGTATCAAGAATATCACTGACATTCAATATGATTGATCAGGATAGTTTGTTTAATAAAATAAACAAGCGGTAAGAAGTCTACATCGAGAGCTTTAGCCTCACTTTGAGAGAGTATTAATTATTGTAATAGTGATCTTAAAAAAAGGATCTTCAATATGTTTGCCCATCTCCTATACTGATAATTATATGTTTACAAATTTTAATCACCATAGTGCAAAATCTGGCACTGTTATACTTGATAAATGGTTTCCTATCTTAAGAAAATCAATAGGATTTTTTTTTTTTTTTGGCACATAAAACGTCAGTAAAGAGAGGATAAAGGTTTGTCAGCTGCTTTGGTAATAGACACAGTATAAAGGCATAGGTATGATAGTCTCTAAGGTACTTGTGTGACAAATTCTTTCCTGCACAGGAACCTGGTAAATCTTCATTAAGAACTAAGGAAGACACGATGGAATCTTGTATTTAATAAGAAACAACATATTTCCAAAGTAAATGTTCTCCTTTGTTTTCACAATAATATCTATTTAAGTGTTAGCCTTCTAGTCATTATTGATTCCTAGGGACTGCCTGGACATGTTCCTGCAATTTTCTTGATAGGAATGTTTGCCTTTGCCTTCTTCTTAGGGCTGAGAGTATGTGACTGGCCCAAGGTCATCCAGTTGGCTTTGTGTCTTAAGCTGGACTAGAACCCAGGTTCTCCTGATTTCTAACTTAGTGATGACACTGCTACACTAAACTGTCTCTTTGTCTGTCATGGATTACACTTTTATTTGAATCATTGGGATTTTGAAATTATGAAAGAAGAAATACATATTAAGTAGCTGAAACCACTCATGAAAATTATAAATATTTTCTGTTTTGGAAGAATTGTATTTAGTGCAGTATATAAAGCCATGGAAGTTTGATAGAGTATAGGTTTGGTGCTGTTGCATAAACCAGCCTCCAGATGGTGATAATGATTTAACTCTACACAAAATGTTCCTGATTTTTGTTATTCTAAGTAAATCAAATTAATGAGGTACATCTCCATTACTCATTCTATGTTGAACTAAACCATGATTTAATAAAACAGGTATCAAAATAGTTTAATAGCACAATCAAATGTTAATCAGAACTAATGATTGGATTAACTTGGGGCTACATTTTATGGTTTTAAAAAAATCCAGTGTGTCAAGCCATTTCTGATACAGTTTATTGCAGTTAGACGACTGTGAACGGTTTCCTCCTGTGCTTCTGCAATCTCCAAACAAAGAGTCCCAATGTTTAGATTATTCTGAAGGACTCCCACTATTTTCTCTGTATTGATGTATTTGTCAGCTTTTATATTTTTTGCATCATCTTTAGTTTATGGTTTTCTGTGACTTGTTTTACATATCTAAAAACGTTGGCAAGTCATTTGCAAGTGTAGGTGTGACAGTGTATGTTAAAAAAAATGTGTTGTTCATCTTGTCCAAAGTTGAATGTGTTTGATTGGACATATAGTGCAAGTTTCTTCCAATCTAAGACTAGATGGCAGCAGTGAAAAGGGGCTCTTTCCCAGATGCTGAAGAATCTTTGATATTGTTAATCTTGAGAAAAAATATTTTAACTATTTTATGCAGTGGGGAAATCTAGAGTTATAGCAACTTGCAAATTACACAATTTGATTTTCATTTAAAATAAGTCCTTCTGAAAATGGGCTCTCCATTTTCTAAGGCAAGGATTCTTTATGGGCTATTAGGCTATTAACTCTGCTGGAGTTCAAAGAATATGTGGAAACAGTGGTACACACTTTCAACATTAACCTGTCTGAGAAATGTCTGCTCCTTATTCTAAAATGAATATTTTGACCATCCATTTTTAGCTTTAGTGGAGATTGTGGATGGCAGAGCTTCCAAAGATTCAGTGTAGAATGGTGAGACCATGTTTTTACAGCTTAAGTTGCTATTTTTACTGTAAAGTCAACAACTACTTAATAAAGCGAGTACCAATAAATAAGAAAGGCAGATGTCTTTCATAGAATTTCATAATTTGTCTAAATCCAGATAAAGGATTCAGAATTCAGTAAGGTTGACAAGGTAAATTTAATGGAGTTAGAATTAAATTTGATCACTAGTATAAAAGCCATGAAGAAACTGTGGTAAGCATGAGTGATTTTTTTTGTGTGAATTCTAACTAAAAACAAGTGGGAAACAGCTTATTATTTTACTGAGCATTTGATTGAGGAGTTGGAGAAAAGAAAGAATATATTTCACTATTTAGTTTCCATATATATTCAGAATGGACTTGCACCTTATTCAAACCACAATGTAGCTGTTAATTTTTGACTTATTTATTTAAATTCAATCATTATAGTTTGTTAATCATGATTAAGATTTTAACATGACATATGAATTCATCTATTGTGACTTATTGAACAAATTGTAATTAAAATAAACAATAACTGTGCATATGAACCAAGACTTGTATGTATTCTTTGTGAGCCTTCAAAGTCATATAAAAATATTCTGTCAGTTAAGTAACATCTTTCTTTGAGTGGCAGCTGAATCTAATTAATTAAATCTCATTTTTTCAAGACAGCTTGACAGTGTGCTTTATATGAAACAAGTATCAATTTTAAAGAATCTTTAACAGATAAACCAAAATAACTGTAGATGAATACATGCTTTGTTCCATCTCTGGATGTACTCATGAACTGCTGTGTAATTATATAGAGATTTTTTTCACTTACAAATATTTTTGTTAAATTATTTATTCATTACAACATTTGCATCCCATCTGAATCCAAGACTTCCTGACAGCTCATATATAAGAAACACTATAAAACTATCAGGTATAAATTCAAGTCTTTATAAACATGAAAACAATGAAACCCATTAAAAATTATATTGAGTATAGGATATAGAAGGTTGGAAGATACCTTGGAGGTCTTCAACCACCTCCTCAAGCAGGAATCCCTATACCATTTCAGAAAATGATTGCCAGTCTCTTTTTGAAAGCCTCCAGTGATGGAGCACCCATAACTTTTGAAGGCAAGCTATTCCATTGGTTGATTGCTCTAATCATTAGGAATTTTCTCCTTAGTTCTAGGTTGCTTCTCTCCTTGGTTAGTTTCCATCCATTGTTTCTTGTCCTGCCTTTTTGTGCATTGAGAAATAGTTTGATCCTGTCATTGTAGGAGTAACATTCTTTGACCCTCTCATTTGACCCTCTCATCTTTAAAATTAGCAACATTCAAAACTCAATTATGGTTGTAAATGGAAGACTACTTGTGCTTATGAAAGTGTTTCTATTCCTGTACTTTATAGAAGAAGTCTTTGTTCTTTGGACAATTTGTGAAGCTTGCATATATTAATGACTTTACAAAAGTGCATTATTTTAGTAGTTTGTACATTGAAGTTAGAGAGACCTACTTCAACAGGATTCTACTTTGCTTGGTACCCCTGCTTTATTCCATTGTAGTAAACATGAATTTAAAGTACTCATTTTGTGAATTATTTTGTTTCAGAATGTCCCTGTTGTCTCATTCTTTCATTCTAGCCCTTTACACCATCATATTATTCTGTGTATTTTTATGGATCCCATTTGTCTACTTCTACTATGAAGAGAAAGATGAAGATGATGGCAATACATGTTCGGTAAAATGCTTATACTGCTGTCAATTGCTTGGTTGAATATGTAGGGTGAATAAGAAGGGTTTGATTGTTAAAATCCAATTTAAAAAAGGGGGTTGATTTCCTCGCTCCAGTGGTAGTTGAAACATTAAAAATTTTATCATGGTGAAAGGAAATAATGTTCTCTTACATAGAGTCAAGCTGGGTTTAACCTGTGGGCCCTTCCCCCTCTGAATATCCTTATGGGAGCTCAGTTTAGTTCAGTATAATCTGCTTTGACAAGCAATAGCTCTTTGGGAGAAAAGGGGGTGTAGAATCATACTGGGGCTTTTGCTTTTACTTATCCTTTTAACTGTAATGTCAGGATTATCTGATTCTTTCTCTATGCAAAGTATATGCTATATCGCTGAGGTACATTTTCTTGCCTTGTGCCCACAGCTGTAGGCTTCTTAAATCTGTTCAGAAAATTAAATGAAAATAAAATGCTTCTAAATGTGACATTAATGATCAAAATTGGTAAAAATGCTGGAGTTTGGGCCAGGTTTCGTAAGTCATTATCACAGAGTGAAATACATTATATTTAAAAATGCTCATATATTTATATATTACTAGAATTAACATCATAGCTTTATTACTATATGATACTTATAGCCTCTTAGAATAATTGCTCCTTTTTTCTGTTTGGCAAATGTGCCTGTTAAGGCAGAATTGGAGACAAACTTTACAGTAAACCTTAATCTTAACTAATAAGGGAAGAAGTTTTAATTAAAGCTGAATATTTATTAAGTGGATAATGAATTCAAGCTACACTTGTACATGAAAATCTGCCCTACTAATTACAGTGAATAACTAATATTTTCTAGACTGAATTTTCAAATAACTTGCTTTGCTTGGGACAAAGTTTGCTTTTGCCTAAAATTTGGAAAAAAAATAACATCCAGCAGATTTTAATCTATTAAATTGAGATCTGTTAAATTGAGGGTTCAATTTATAGCAAACTACTTAACATTTGTCTACAATCACAATTATCAAAATCCCCCCCCTTTTTTTTATAAATAGAAGCTGTTGCCACTACATTGTGGTTTGATTTTGTTCTTCTTTAGAAATTAGATTTGAAAGCATTTTATTAGTGTGATTGTAAAATAAATGAGAATAATTCCTGGCATTAAATGTTACTTTCCAACCTGACAACAGTAGCCAAGAAAGGGAACCAGAATTTCCCTGCTGATCTAGTGGATTGAAACATTATTTTAAAATAAAAATTGTGCAGAGACTGAACCAAAGAATGAGGCTTAATAGACCTTGAAATAAAATAGATTTTCCATGTAGACAAAAAATATTGAGGCATCTATTGTGAAAACTTATATTTTTCCAATAGAAAGATCAGGGCATTCCATAGAGGACAGATCCTTCCTACATACTCAAGTGATAGGACTATAAAAATTCTGACATTCTTCCTATGCAAAGAGATGGATACTTTTCTAGTTCTACCATCAACCAGTGTGCACACCCAACACTTGTCTAGCTTTTCAAAGGCCAGGAGTCCATCCATTTGTCCATCCATCCAACCATTTATTAAATGTATATGCCACCCATTTTGCCATCAGGTGACTGGGGCTTACAAGAAGATAAAAACCACAAAATAAAACATTTAAATGATAAGTATTATCATTAAAATGAACAAGGAAGGAAGGAAGGAAGGAACCAATATACAATGTGGTGGAGCTGGAGTCATCGCTTAATGTACTAACCACCTTGAGTATGAAATGCCACCATCAGAATCCAGGCCAGTTGGCAGAGGCAGGCTTTGAGGCCCTTCTGAGCAGATCTCACTACAAGGGACACAATGTTCCAGAGGGTGGGAGCAATGTCAGAAAAGATTCCTTGATCAACAGTGTCCGCAGCATATCCCTTCTGCTACTGCAACTGTGGTGGGCCAATCTCATTGGGAGCAACAAAATCCTTTCTTCTTTCTACTCTCTTTAATTTCCTTTTAGACCTCTCTGATAGATGGGGCCAACTTGTGGCTGGTCCCCAATAGCATAACATACAACCTCATCTTCCTGCCATATTCTAGGTATTGGCTGCTGATATCCAGAACACAGAAAGCCATCTGATTTTCCTATGAGAAGAATCACATCACGGAAATAGCTGTGGTATATGTCCTTAAAGAATGTCATCATTTCCCTGTAGGAAAATGATACGTTAGGCTTACTGTGAAAGGTTTTTATGTAGACATGGTGGACTTACCATGCTTTTTCTATAACAGAGAACCTATCCAAGCTTTAACAGTAAAAGGGAAAATATATGGGAGACCATATCAATATTGGCTACCATTTATACATAATTTGTTCTTCTGTTCTCTTTCTCAAACATTTGTTCTTTGATCCTTTTTCCTTGATCATCTTTCTGAAAACAGCTATCTCTTCCTATAGGAAAAATGTCAGAACTTTTCTAATAATAATTCCAGAACTTAAGTGAACAAAAATATCCATTATAGAGTATCCTAGGTCCTCTGGAAAAAGTAACTTCATAATATGTCTGTGTTCTGTTTAATGGAAAGTATTCAGAAATTTACTTGACTAATGAATTCTCCTCCATCAATATATTATAGATGTCTGTGGTTTCACAAAATATTTTAGATTCCTGATTCAGATTTAAAAGAGGCCTTAATTTTAATGCGAAAATGGCAGAGATTGCATAGGAAGAAAATTGGGGGCATTTGATAGAGTTAATAAATCAGGTTTAATGAATATTGGATATTTTTCTGTTGAATAGGGTATGGAATGTTATAATCATTGTATAAAATTGACTATTATACATTAAAGAAAATTCTTTAAAAATCATAATTAGCACTAATTGTTACTATTTCTTCATACTGGTTTCTTATTTTATTTTTACAGCAGGTTAAAACTGCAGTCAAGTATACACTAGGATTCCTTCTGGTTTGTTCAGTTCTTCTAATGATTGGGTAAGCACTATGCATATATATATCTACGCACATAAATATGCATAGATTATAATAGTATGGTTTATTTAACTGCCCTTTTAGTTTCCAAGATAGTTTATATAAGCATCAGCAAGTAGTAATTCTTCAATCCTATTGACAATGTCTTGCATACATAAATATGAATGGGTCATACTTTTGTTAAATGATTCTTATTTGAGACTACAAAAGAATGGCAAGCACAATGAAAATTGGTATGTTCTCAGTCCCGGCGTTTTTGATGCTTGATGGATTCATACCTCTCATTTTTAAAGTGAAATAAATACTGTAAAAAGTTGGAAATAAAATACAATTTTGGAGGAAGTTTGGAGTTGTGTTATGATGGTGTGGTACAGTTGAACCTTTATACTGTTCTCCAAGAGAAAAGTACTATGTCCTTGAAATAGAACTGAAGGAAAATCTTGAATTCTTCAAGAACTTTTACTGCTTCATAGTTTTTTTATCAGTTTTTGAAATATACCACATGTTGAATATAGCTGACACTGTTTTTAATCCATTGTTGTTTTAGGTGGTTATTCAGTTTTCACTGAGCTGTTGTATTAGATTTATATGCCTGCTTCTAAGAGTTCAGGAACTCCTCAAAGTAGAGTAATGTATGGCTTGATATAAAGCGAATTAATTCGAATTGGGTATTCATGCTAATGATTTTTTTTTCAGTAACATAAAGTGATCATTAGATTTTTATTTTTGCCCTGGCCAACTATTTAGGAGTTATGTGAAGGTAACATTCTTTATTAAAATGTAAAAGAAGGACAGTTTATCTCCTGTACAGCCTAAAATATGCATATAATTTTTGTTGATTCTAAAATAATAAATCATGTATGAGACTTGAAAGATTATTGTATGAAGCTGCAATCTTTTGCCCAGATTAATTAAATACAGTGCATGCCCCACACAAATGTCACTGTCTCCAATCTCTTCTTTAATATGTATCTTGAATTTGATGAATATTTATTGCTAGCTTGATCTCTATAATCCCTCGTTATTTGACTTTTTAGCTGAGAAAGTTGATATTTAGATAATAAAAATTAAAAGGTAATACATTTTTGCTTGATAAATTTAATGGTTTTTTAAATTTTGAGTTCTATGAGAAACTAATAATTTTGATTAAAGTAGTATACTACAGTAGTTTCATGAAAAGAGTGAGAGATCAACATTTCTCTCTGCCACTAAAAAGTTAGCTTTTAGAAATTGAAGGTTTGAAATTGTTCTATTATTTTTTTAAGATTTAGAAAGGTTACATATGAGCTGTGCAGTGAATCCATTCGAATACTGACAATGATTATAAAACAGTGTCTTCATATTCTTATTAAGGTTATTGTCACATGCTTAGGATCTAAGGAAATTCAAATGAGCATAAAGATTTATGCAAGCATAATCTATGAACAAGAATCTGGCCAATGATCATTAGGGAAATGTGCAGGAGATAAGAGAGAGATTCAAGGTGGGCTGGACTAGATCTTTTGCGGGCATGAAGGGACTTATGACATGTTTGACCCTTCCCTCGGGCTCAGCCTGGTCATCTACTACAATTATACACTGAACAAAATTTCTTCTAAAGCAATTATTTAAATTCCCTATAAATGGAATGTTATAGAAATCTATTTTTGTTTTCCATTTGTAACCTTTCTTTCTCAACATTACTTCTGTCTCCTTTCCCCTAAATAACTTGAAGTTGCATTTAGCTGCACAGTCTCTTTTAAATGACAGTACCGGGAATTTTATTTCTAGATGGAAATTCACTATTTTTTACAGGCCTAATTTACTAATTTAAAATAAAATGTAATCTTAAAAGAAATAAGCATGGATAAATGGTTTATTGCCATTTTCTTAAAGTGTTTGTTACTTCTCATAATGGTTTACTTCTCCTTAAGCCTGCATAGACTGCTACTCAATCATTGGTATAGCATTGTCACTATTACTGCATATTTTCAAGAAATCATATATCGCTGTGTTGAATAGATTGCCCTTTTGCTGTAAAACATTAACTTGAGTCCAATATTATTGGATTTTTATTATTTTATTTTTATTAAAGTGGGGTAGAATGAAGCTCTTATTTTATTATAAACTGTGTGTATGTTGAAGACACCACTAAAATACTTCTTTTCAATGTGGTACAAATGCATACCTATTTTTTTGACATAAAATGCTTGCATTGTAATTGCATTGCATATCATTTTTAATTTTCTAATTTTTAAAAGATAGTTGCCTCCAGAAATTTGGGGAAGAAGGTTAAAGACAATTTCTAGTCAACAGTTCCAAGATATACTATAAAAAAAATAGCAATAAAATGTGTGATATTATTTGCTAAATTTATTTAATCTCAATACTACTCCAGGTTTATTTTTCATCCTTACTGGAGAAAGCTTGTGTGTGTGTGTGTGAATATAAACAGATAGCATCAAAATAAAAAGAAAATAGAACTAGATGTAATATATTTATTAATTTAAATATTTTAACAAGCCTGGATGACTGAGAATCTCCATAAACAAGCGCACACTTATGATTCTTCCCCAATAACCGTTTGATTTGTCATCTTGTGAGACTGATTAATCACTAATTGTTTGTGAGAATAATGGAGAACACCCCAATTAAAATTTCTTATTTACTGTTGATCCTTTATCGACATTTGGGTTACTTAAAGGTATGGAGAAGTAGCAATAGCACTTAGCAATAGCACTTAGTGCTATTGCTTTACAGCTCTCTGTAAGTAGTTTACAGAGTCAGCCTATTGCCCCCAACAATCTGGGTCCTGATTTTACCGACCTGGGAAGGATGGAAGGCTGAGTCAACCTCGAGCTGGTGAGACTCGAACTGCCAAACTGCTGGCAGCCAGCAATCAGCAGAAGTAGCCTGCAGTACTTCATTCTAACCCCTGCGCCACTGTGGCTAACATTCTTATGTGACCCTTGGAGTTTTCTGTGAAAACAAATGTAGTACACATTAGTAAATTTTGAATGAAGACATGCTTAAAGTTATTTTAGAAGCAAACAGTTGTGAGTTCATTTCTCTTTTGCATACTTTAGAATTTAGCATATGTTCATGTTAGGCATGCTTACCAAAATAAAGCGCTTACACATTCTGTATTTGGCTGGTTGTCTCAGCATATGGCGGTGCCTGGTTGATCTTATCTAGGTACATAAACTAAGGAGTGTCAGGCTTTATCAGCATTTAAAAGGGAAGAGTCCAGACATGGAGATCTATAGGCTAGACTAGAGAGTTGAAAAGCATACCAGAAGGTGGCACTGATAAGCCATTTCTGTGTTATTGCTAAGAAAACCACACAAGCCGGTCCATCAAATCTGTAGGAGTAAGCTTCACTTGGAACAGTTAATTTGCCTGCTTTCTTTTCTTGCTTTCTTTATTTTCTTTGAATTTCTGATTTATCACAAAAATCACATGACCCATCCCAAGCTAAAGATACTGCATTAATTTTTTAAAAACATATTTAAAATCAGAAAATAAATAGCATATGAAGCAAAGAAGTTAGCTATTGTTTTTTTTTTTTAGTCAGGTGCAGTTGCTACAGCATGCCAGTATTATTAGAATAATCATACAGATTGATTTTATATGTTTCATTTATCCTATTACAGAGCTTTTGTTCCACTGGATATTCCTAGCAAGAAAAATTCAACGGAGTGGGAGAAAATACAACTTTTGTTTGAAGAACTTGGAAGTAGCCGTAAGATGTTTTTTTTCTTGTAAATCAGTTGAATAATTTTGTATTTTCTCACTCTAAATTCCATTGGATTGGGGCAACTTGCATTTCAATGTGTGTAAATTAATGAACTGCTAATCATGGGATAATCTGGGTATTATAGAACTATTACATTAGGTGTAGTTTCAGTATTGAAGACCTAGATACCATTTACCTTTTACTATAGGGTAGTAAAAGGTAGTGGTTGCACGACAGCTTCCCCAGTACCTGGATGAAACGACGTATCTGGATCCGTTCCAGTCAGGTTTCAGGCCTGGGTACAGCACGGAAACGGCATTGGTCGCATTGGTTGATGATCTCTGGAGGGCTCGGGACAGGGGTTGCTCCTCTGTCCTGGTCCTGTTAGATCTCTCAGCGGCTTTTGATACCATCGACCATGGTATCATGCTGCACCGGTTGGAAGAGTTGGGGGTGGGAAGCACGTACTACGATGGTTCTCCTCCTTTCTCTCCGACCGGTCGCAGTCTGTGTTGACGGGGGCAGAGGTCGACCCCGAGGCCCCTCATATGTGGGGTGTCACAAGGATCAGTCCTCTCGCCCCTTTTGTTCAATATTTATGTAAAGCCACTGGGCGTGGTTTCAGGGTGAAATACCACCAGTACGCTGATGACACCCAGCTGTACATCTCCACCCCGGACCACCCCAACGATGCCCTTGAAGTGATGTCCCGGTGTCTGGAGGCCGTATGGATCCGGATGGGGAGAAACAGGCTCAGGCTCAACCCATCCAAGACCGAGTGGCTGTGGTTTCCGACGTCCCGATATAGTCAGCTGATGCCATCACTGACTATTGGGGGCGAATCATTGGCCCCCACGGAAAGGGCTCGCCACTTGAGCTTCCTCCTGGATTCACGGCTGTCTTTAGAAGAGCACTTGACGGCCGTGACCGAGAGGATTTTTCATCAGGTTCGCCTGATTCGCCAGTTGCGTCCCTTTCTAGATCGGGACTCCCTACACACGGTCACTTATGCCCTCGTCACCTCCCGTCTGGACTATTGTAACACTCTCTACATGGGGCTCCCCTTGAAGAGCACTCGGAGGCTCCAACTGGCGCAGAGTGCGGTCGTGCGGGTGGTTATGGGAGCGACGTGGCGTTCCCATGTAACACTTCTCCTGCGCGAGCTGCACTGGCTCCCGGTGGTCTTCCGGGTGCGCTTCAAGGTTTTGGTTATCTTTAGAGCGCTCCATGGCTTAGGACCTGGCTTAGGACCTGGTTATTTACGGGAACGCCTTCTACCACCAACAGCCTCCCACCGACCAGTACACTCCCATAGAGAGGGGCTCCTCTGGGTGCCGTCGGCCAAACAATGTTGACTGGCGGCCCCTAGGGGGAGACTTTCTCTGTGGGGGCACCTACGATATGGAACGAGCTCTCCCCGGAGATACGGAGGATCCCAGATCTGCGCACCTTCCGTCGTGCGCTCAAGATTTTCTTATTTCATCAAGCTGGCCTGGCCTAAATCTTTTCCCCTTTTAAATGTAAATTTTAATTTGTTTTTAAATTATTGGGTATTTTAAATTTGTCTCAGCCAAATTATTTAATTTGTTTTTATTCTATTTTAAATTTTTGTATTTATGTGTTTTATTCTGTGGCTGTTCACCGCCCTGAGTCCTTCGGGAGTAGGGCGGTATATAAATCCAATAAAAACAACAAACAAAAACAACAAAAAAAATATGCAAAGAAATTGTGTTTATGGTAGTTGATTCTGAGTCTTTTGAGGAACTAATATAAATAATATTTATTTATTAAATTTATTTATTTATTGAATTTATATTGCTGCCTATTCGCCCATGGCGACTCAAGGCAGCTTACATAATTTAAAACCACATTAAAAAACAATAAAACTAATAAAAGAATCAAATAAATTAATATAATAAAATCATCCCCCACCTCCCATTCTAGCGACAACAGATCGCACGAGCCATTTAATGTGCTCCATTGAGGGGTGAAATTCACTTACCTTCGCTATTGATTCGTAAATGTTAACGCTCACTCCTCCGTGCATGCGCAGAGCCTTTTGCACATGTGCAGAGGGTCAAAAATGGGATGTGATGACGTCCGGGCAGGTGGGCGGAGGCTCCCGCCTCTGGCACTATCGGTTCGCCTGAGCTGGATACAACCAGCTGAATTTCACCACTGGCTCCATCCCACTCTGGGTTCCCTAGGCCCGCTGGCAGAACCAGGTCTTCAGCACTTTCCAGAAGAGTATTAGAATGAGGGCCATTCTAATCTCTGAGGGAGTGATATTCCAGAGAAAGGGAGCCACCACGGAGAAGGCCCTTCTCCTGGATCCCACCAGGTGTATCTCCCTCAGGGATGGGACCTGCAGCATGGAGAGCTCTAATATGGAGAGCTCTAAAGTTTCGTATAAGGAGCTAATTTAAGAATGTCAGTATTAGGCTCTGTTTTATTTTCATTGCTGAATGTATAACATTCGAACAGAGAGAGCTGGAGATATCATGCAATGATCACGGAGCTGGACTAATTAATGTCCTTGATACCCTCAGATTGTATGGTTCATTTAAAGTACCCTATTTTTTTCTTTGAGGTTGTAGTCCTTCCAGGCAGCCTGCTCCCAGTGAAGAAACAATGGATATATTTGAGTGATAAAATTTAGAAATCTTATTGGAAAAAGTACAAACACACTCCAGGATTAACAAAAGTGTTGAATATGGGCCAATGCTCATAGGAGTTTAAGCCAAAAGTATTATTAATGACATCATTATTTCTTAAGTTAACAGAGTAATAGAGGATTAGTGACCTTCACAGTTTTGTAGCATTCTAACTCAGCACTACCTAGTATAGCCGCAGATCAAGGATGATGGGTTTTGTAGTCCGGCAAGGCCTGGATAATCTCCAGTTCCTCACTGCTTGAATTAAAGGTTTAAATCAATGCTAACATCAATTTTTAACAAAACGTCGGGGGGGGGGGAGTGGTTGGTAAATGACTACTGAGATTTGATATTCTATTTTGCCTTTAACAATTATTTACACTACCATTATTGATACTTCATTGTTCTCCGTGATACTGGATTGCATTCAATTGATTCTGTTTGGTTGTATATATTTTAATGAAACAATTCTATTTTTTTCCTTGCAGATGGTTTAGCTGCCCTCTCCTTCTCCATAAGTTCTTTGACCCTTATTGGAATGGTGGCAACTATTACCTATACAGTGAGCAACTTATTTTTGGTCTTATCTCCGTTGAAGGCTGGCTTCATTTTTCAACATTTTGAACTCTGCCCCTTGTTAATTCAGATTCAAATCCAGTGTTGTTGAGGTTAAGGCATAACAAGTGATTTAAGCTGCAACTGTATAATATTTCCCTAAACTTATTTTGCAAGTTCTCAGTTTTAGATTAACAAATAAAGTGAGGTTTAATTGGATGATGTAATTTATTCTTTAAAAGAGAAGATTGAGAATAAGAATGATGCATTTTTAGCTCTTTGGATGTTATTCAACTATTTTTCCCATAACATTTATGCTTTCTGGTGTATACCATATTTTTTGGAGTATAAAACGCACTCTCCCCCCCTTAAAAGAGGGTGAAAATTTGGGTGCGTCTTATACACCGAATGTAGCCCTGCCCACCAGCTGGCCCCCATCCTTTGGCCTCTGTCTCCCAGCAATTTGCCTCCTTGCAGCAAACAGCTGGTTTCAGTTTCAGCTTCAGCACAGCCTGATTAGCACAAGCAGTTGATTGTCGGTTGGATCGGCCTTGACTATCAGCTGTTTCAGGCTGCAGGGATTGCCATTACCTATTGCCGCCTCCACATCCCATTTTCGGCCTCCACTCGCCCGTTTTTGGCCTCTGCGCAAATCAGCTGCTTGTGCTAATCAGGCTGTGCTGAAGCTGAAGCTGAAACTGAAATGGACTGTTTGCTGCAAGGAGGCAAATTGCTGGGAGGCAGAGGCAGATTTTTTTTCTTGTGCTAATCAGGCTGTGCTAAAAATGAAACTGAAACAGGCTGTTTGCTGTTTGCTGCAAGGAGGCAAATTGCTGGGAGGCAGAGGCAGATTTTTTTTTCTTGTTTTCCTCCCCAAAAAAGGTAGGTGTGTCTTATAGTCCGGAGCATCTTATATCTAAAAAAGTGGGTACTTTAAGAATCAAAGATAACATTGAAGAGCCATGGATTTCACACTGCTTCTTGACTCCTATTTATTTTTCTTCATTATTTTTATAAATAATTAGAGGCAATAAACATACCTAATGCTCCACCCTTCTTCTGTTTTCCCCACAACAACAACAACCCTGTGAGGTGTGTTAGGCTGAGAGAGAGTGACACCGGCCCAAAGTCACCCAGCTAGCTTTCAGACCTGAAGCGGGACTAGAACTGATAGTCACACAGTTTAACCACTAAACCAAATTCTGTCTCAAGGCTCCAATATGTCTTTAACAGAGTTAAATATTTTTTTCCTTTTAAAACTCTATGCAGGACTTATATCAATGACAGCTTTTAGTATATAAGCAGAAGCTGTGCAACAAAATTTTCTTACCTACTATCAGGGAGGCAAATTTGTTTAGAAAGTCCTTAATCTGTACAGCAGAGTTTAAGGGTGTAGGGAAGGCTCCAGTGGGGCGAGAAAAGCAGTTACATCATCAGGAAGATTATGCTCATTATGCAAAGGACAATATTATTTAAGGACAGGGAATCCACATGACTGATGCATTGTTGAACCAAATTTTAATATGAAAGTAGTTTGCAATGTTTAAATATCAAACAGTTACTTTTAAAGTTTTAGATAGTAAGGCAGTCCTTGACTTACGAAAGTTCACCCAATAACAGTTCAAATTAACAACAGCTTCTAGAAAATTCAATTATGACCTGAATTTGTTGCTATTCTCAGGGTCACATGATCATAATTGGGCACTGCAACTGGCTCACATTTACAACCAGTTGTTGTGTCCCTCAGTCACATGATCACAATTTGTGATGGGTTTTGCTGGTTTCCAGCAAAAAATGGCAAAAAACAAAAAAAATGCCATTGGTTAAGGTGGATTTGTTCTTATAACCAGTGCAAAAAAGATCATAAAATCAGATCTGGTTATGTAATGACTTACAACCACAATGTCTTATGGCAGAATTTGGTCTCAGATGTGGTCGTAGGTTTAGGACTACCCGTATAGATTTGTCTAAAACTATTCATAAATATAGTTAATAGTTGTTTTGAAATGATTATATACTACTATTGCATGTTTTCAAAATTTAGTATCCAGGGAGAGAGAAGGATATTAAAATGAATGGTGTAATTGTGATATATTATCCTGACTCCACAGTACAGTCAGAAAATATTTGTTGCCATTCTAAGTCGCTGTGTTAAAGAGGAGGATATGGAGTTGGATTGCTGCTTCGATATATCTTAGCATTGAACTTCTCAGCATGTTGGCTAAAATATTTTCCTAGTTTAAAAGCTTTTGCCTTAAGTCCTCATTTAATGATCACAACTGGGACTAACAATTTGGTTATTAAGTGAAGCGCTTGCTAAGGGAAACCCCACTTGTGCTTATGAGCTTAATTCAATTGTCCTTTGCTATATAGGCCTGTAATAAATGAAAGGATAAAGTTACTTTTTCATCACAGTTGTAACTGCAAACAGTTTCTAAACAAGGCAATCGCTAAAGGAGGACTTTCTGTAATAGGACATAAAAAGATCATATCCCTTGCCCTTATTGTGGGGTGTCCCACACTGTAAATGGGTAGCATAGTTTTATTTCCCTGGGCACCTGGAGTCCTAGTTATTTTCCTTTGGAATTTATTTGATACATTGCTGTTTTTAGAATCAGGAAATATATGTAAACTGCAGGAGAAGAATGGAATGAAAAGATTTATATATTTATTTAGTTAGCTAGCTGGAACGGCTCTGGCCTTGAGAATGGGCAAGGGATGAGTGAACTGTTAAGAGTGACTTTCAGAAAAGATTATTCAGTCCTGAGAAGATGAAAGCACAAGAAATAAATTTCAAAGTAACCCCATCTTGATTTTGGTTGGTACAAGATAAGGCAGACAGAACCTTGGAGAGGCTTTCAAGATTCTATCTTGCTATAATAAACAGCAGTCTGAGAATCCCCACTGTCTCTGTTTCTTGATCTTGCTTGCCTCAAAGAATTCACAGCATACATATACAAATTAACAGCATGGATATTGTTAAAAGATCAACCATACAAAGGTACAAATAGTGCTCACTTGATGATTGGTCTCTTAACTATTGTTTGAAGTTATGATGGACTTAAAAAAAGCTACTTATGATCCATCTTCAAAGTTACATCTGTTGCACCCACCCATCCATCCCATGATCATGTGATTGCATTTTAGGTGCTTGGCAACTGGTTCGCGTTTTGACCAGCTGCAGTGTCCCGCAGTCACATGACCATGATTTGCTACCTTTTTGTCATTTTCTGGCAGAAAACAGCAAAAAACACACATTGGATATGCTGGATTTGCTTATTGAGCATCTGATTCACTTTATAACATCCGAAAAAAAGATTGTAAAATTGAGTCTGGTCACAGAGTGATCTGCTTAACAACCGCAACTTGCGTCCAAAATTCCTGGCTCAGTTGTGGTCGTAAATCAAGGACTATTTGTAGAATAAGAATGATCATATAAGAAAAGCAAAAAAGAGAGATGCTTGTAATCACTCTGTGCCCCAAAGCCTCCAAAATTTAATAGTTTGAGTGCTTTCTCAAATTAAGTGAGAACTAATTGCATTTGCAGGAGTATTCCATAAGATCGTCTAATTGAAACTTTCATTTCCCATTGGAAAGGGTGGTTTTCATAGCTTCTAAAGTCTAATGGGCTATAATACTGAATACAGTAGAAACAAAGCCTTATTGTTGTTATTATTTATACAGTGCCCAACTCCCAGCAACTTTGGGCAGTTTACACATTATTTAATAATTTTTTCCCATTATTCTTCATGAAAGTTGCTATCATTCTGTTTCAGGACTTGAAAATTACTAAGATTTTAGTTTTATGGGTTATCTTTATTGATAATATAATTGTTTATCCATTTAAAAGATTAATCCTCTTTCTATTAAGTACTAAAATATTTGAGATTTATAACTTTGAGTAAAACCTATCAGTGCATTTACAAAAAACTGACAAAATTAATTCTGACAAAAAAATCTCCAAATTAAATGTAACTTGAGTTTTATTTTATGAAGAGCCGTGGTGGCGCAGTGTTTAGAACGCAGTACTACAGGCTAACTCACTCCAGGAGTTCAAGGTTCAAGGTTGACTCAGCCTTTCATCCTTCCGAGGTCTGTAAAATGAGGACCCAGATTGTTGGGGGCAATATGCTGACTCTCTAAACTGCTTAGAGGGGGCTGTAAAGAACCATAGAACGGTATATAAGTGCTATTGCTATTCACAAAGCTGTATCTATTCCATTTATTACCCACTAGTGGACATTTCTAGGTAGCAAGCTTATTTCAAGTATGGTGGTGTCTCTTAGGAGCCCTTTTTAGTCGTGTTATTTGTACCTACAAAAGGCAAGGCATAGGCAGAACAAGAGTCAAGGCTGAGTTTTTTCCAAAGCCAGGGGAGTGTATACCAAAGCAAACAATAAACAAAGACAATCTCCCCAGCTTCTGCTTAAGTCAATCCACGCCAGGTGTTCCTTGTGAAGAAGTGCAGGGTCACCTTCTCCTGGGCAGCTTTGCAGACCTCCTTTGAGTTTGCCTCCACTCTACTCTGTGCCCTTAGATTGAGTGGTGGAGATAGCTGTTCTTTATCAGAGGGGATCTGCTGCCTTTCAGTACCACTGCCTATCTGCAGCTGATCTTCCCGCATATCTGTCTGGTCAACCACCTCCCACAAGGGTCTCAGGACAGCATCATCCTCAGTTCCTGACCTCTCTAAACATTCCAAGGGATATGTGCTATCTTCATCAGACGGTCCCAGTTCCTATTCCTCCTCTTCCAAACCAGGATCCAATGGGGCCATGACACTGGGCTATAGAAATGGACTCTGAGCTGGGGTCCAGAAAACAGTATGGTGGGAATAGAATATCTTCTAAGGAAACATGCTAACTGTGTATTCCAGAGATGCTTTTAAATTACCTCATTTTTATTTCAAATAAATCGAAAGTTTCTGCAAAGCATTGAGTAAATAGTTACACTAGTGGCTCTTCACGGACACCCTTTAAACCTGTGATAACATCGTGGGCCCCCACAGGTCTGCAGACCCACAGATTGAGAACCACAAGTTATAGTATTGTGTATTCCAAAATATTTATAAATTGGATTGTGCTTATTTTAAGGGTTTTTTCTGTTAATATATGTTCAAGGTTTGTTTATTTGTTCTAGGTTTAGGTTTTTTTAGTAACTGCTGCAGGCTTCCCTTCCCCAGTTCTGTTTTTCACTAAGGTGGTGTTTTAGATATCCTTTCTTCTTTGTTTCTGGTGTTTTCTTATCATTTAATTATTAGGCTTTCTGGGCATGAACAACTTTCATTTGTCACTTAATCCCAGTCACTTCTGCAGTTTCTATCTTTATCTCTAAATAATCACTTCCTGTGTTTTTATTTTAGAAATGTTACCTCATCTCATGTCTATTTTTATTATATTTTATTGGTGCACCGACTGGTTTTGCAGAATTGCTGATAGTTCTCTTTCTTTAATGTTTGTTAATTTCATTAAAGGGTTATCATCTCTTGGTACTTTTGCCTCCAAAAGCTTTCATTGTGTTAATATGATATTGCATCTTCTGTGTGATAGTGCTTTGGCTGTGGAACAAACTCTCTAAAGAGGATTGCCTGACACTCTGATTACTGAGCTTAACTGCCAAATCAAAATTACATTATTTTCTGAGGCTTTTTGTGAATATTGTTGTTGTGTGCTGTGATTGCTGTTTTTAATCTTCTCTTTTTATTTTAAGGGGCAATATTTTTGTACTACAAGAGATACTTTCAATAATAAGTGTTTGTGTGGGAGAGAGAGAGGGAGGGAGATCTAAGATACCTTAGAAGGTATTCTTTACTTACAAGAATCATTAGTACTAGAAGATGAAGTTAGATCAGCACTCCAGTTATTACCAAGTTGAAGACTATAGGAACTGATGGAATACCCATTGAAATATGACAAGCAACAGAAGAAGAATCAGTCAACGTTCTAACTAAACTATGCCAGAAAATCTGTCTGAAGAATGACATAGTAGCCAACCAATTGGAATAAGTCAATCTACAGACCAGTATCAAAGGAGATGTAATAAAGTGTGCCAACCATCGTACAGTATCCTTAATTTCACATGCTAGCAATATTATCTTTAGGATTATCCAGCACAGTTTAGAGCCCTATATGGAAAATGGATGTCAGGTGCTCAAACTGTGTTTAAAAAAGGCTAAGGAACATGAGACATTATTCCCAATGCATGCTGGATAATTGAAAAGTCAAAGAATACCAAAAAGCAGTCAATATATGCTTCACCAATTTTAGAAAATTGGTGTGTTGTGGATTGTGTCATGGAATCATAGAGCTGGAAAGGGCCTTATAGGTCTTCTGGTTAAACCCCTGCTCAAAGCAGGAAACCTTATACCATTCTAGACAAATGATTGCCTAATCTTTTCTTGAAAACCTCCAGTGATGGAATACCCACAATTCTGGGAAACAAGCTGATCCATTGATTAAATGTTCTCATTGTCAGCAATTACTCTTTAGTTCCAGGTTGGAGTTTCTACCCATTGCTTCTTGTCATGCTCTCATGGGCAATAGAGAATAAATCAAGCCCTTCTTTCCTGTGACAGCCCTTCATATATTGGAAGATGGCTATCATGTCACCCTGAGCCTTTTCTTTGTTAGATTAAATATACATAGTTTCCTTAGCAGTTCATCATGCGATTTAGCCTCCAACCCTTATCATCTTTGTTACTCTTCTCTGCATTTTTTCTAGAGCCTCAGCATCTTTTTTGTATTGTGACCAGAACTGCAGAATAGAATGGTACTATCACCTCCCGTGATCTTGATGCTGTCCCTCTGTTGATGCAACTTAGGACTGCATTAGCCTTTTTGATAGCTGCAGCACACTGCTGACTCATACCTAAGTCATGATCCATTAGGACACCTAGGTCCCTCTGCCAGGCACTAATATTGAGCCAAGTACTGCCTATTCTGTACCTGTGGATTTGGTTTTTTTCTTGCCTAAATGCGAGATCTTATCTCACTGCTGAACTGCATGGCAACCAATACTCCAAGTTGTCAAGATCATTCTGAATCTTGAGTGTATCTTCCAAAGTGTGAACAATTCTCCCCAGCTTGGTGTCAAATTTACAAATTTGATGAGTGCCCCTTCAATCCCCTTGTCTGGGTCATTTATGAAGATGTTGAAGAGCACTAGGCTCAATGCAGTACCTTGAGCACTACACTCTGAGTATGGTTGGTCACCCAACTGCAAATCCATCTGGTGGTGGTACCGTCTATCCCACACTGTTCTATCTTACCAAGAAGTAGGCTGTGGTCTACATTATCAAATGCCTTATTGAAGTATACTATGTCCACAGCACTTGCTTGATCCACTGATTTAGTCACATTCTCAAAAAAGGCAGTAAGATTTATTTGGCATGACTTACTTCTAACAAACCCATGAAAGTTTCTAGTTACCACCTTGTTCATTTCTAAGTGCTCACAAATCCACTACTTGATTATCTTTTCCAGCATATTCCCAAGTATTGATGTCAAGATGATTTGTCTGTAGTTTCCACAATCCACTTTCCCCCTTTTTTGAAGATTGGAACCACATCAGCTCTTTTCCAGTTCCCTGGCATTTTCTCTGTGTTCCAGGAGCTCTGAAAGATTTCATTCAGTGGTTCTGAGAGCACATCTGCCAGCTCCTTCACTACCCTGGGATGTAAATCATCCAGTCCCAGAGATTTGAACTCACCCAAAGTTGATCGGAGTTCTGTTACCAATTCCTTGTCTATTTTTGGTCTGCGTTCCTGTTCTGTCTCTCACAGTACTGCTTTTGATAGGTTGAACTATTTTTCCTTTTGATGGGCTGATGACCTTCCTTGGATAGTGAAAACGTGAAGGATAGACTAGCACTCAGTAGAGCATGCATGAAGACCTTAGAAAAGATATTCAGCCCTGATCTATCTGTATCTACAAAGATGAAAAATGTGCAAGCCATGATATTTCCTGTGACACTCTATCTAAGCAAAAGTTGGATTTTAAAGAAGCAAGATAGGAAGTGTATTGATGCTTTCGAACTTTGGTGTTAGAGAAGACAGTCAAGAAAACAGAGCAATGGATCACTAAATCAATCAATCCAGAATTCTTATTCAAGGCATACATGATTAGGCTCAAATAATCTGGCACATTATGTGAAGACTCAGCTCTCTGGAAAAGTCTCTAATTTTGTGGAAGATGGAAGGAAAGAGGAAAAAAAAGACAACCAGCAGCAAAATGAATGGACTCAATTACAGTGATGATGAGTGCACCTTTGGGAGACCTGAAAGAAGAGGTTAGAGATAGTTCATCTTGGAGAAAATCTGTACATGTGATTGTTAGGAGTTGAAGATGACTTGATGACACATAATCAATAAAGATGAAGGTCCGAGGATTATTTTCAAACTTTATTATTTCTTTTCAGATTTGGTAACGTGTGCAATAAGAACCTGGTATTATATTTTTTTACTTTGTTTCCTTGAATCTTAGGTATAGATTAGTTACAGTTGGGTTCACCTGTGTTTATAGGAACTCAGTTGCTATATTCCATCTCTCATTGGTCTTTAAAGAAACAATCATGCAATCATAATTAGTGTCTCGGCCTCCCCTAGACTGGAACACCAAGACACAAGAAGCACACGAGTCCAGGAGTAGAGGTTTCTTGGTTTATTCAGTGTCAACGGCTCTCAGAGAACGGCTTGTACTACAAACAAAGACGCGGCTGCTGGGAGCCGGCGTCCACGGTCCTTATAGGGTGAGCGCTGAGTGCTATCAGCCGGGCTCATTCAAACTTCCCGCAGCTGTCATCCCGGACGCGCAGCGATGACGTCACCCATCTGGTCTCCATCGACGGCCGCGGTGCTTGTAGGCTCTCTACTCACCCACGCGACCCCGGTAATCACCCGTGAAAAGAGACGCCTATCGCCACACCTAAACCCCTCCACCTAACACCCAGTGCCACCTCCCCCCTCGGGTACACCGTCCATAGTGCAGCGGCTGGAATCATGGGATCACGGTGTCAAGTGTGTCATGCCGCTCGACAGGCGGCCCCCCTTACCAGGTCTCTGCCTGTAAGGGAAAAAGAGACACATTGGTTAGTTACCTCCTTTTAGGCGCACTTTATGGGGGTTGTCCCTGTGGAAACGTTTCAGGAGACGTGGGGCGTTTATATCAGCCACCGGAATCCACGAGGAGTCCGTGTCTGGGTATCCTGTCCATCTCACTAGGTATTGTAGCTGACCTTTATGATATCTGGAGTTGATAATGTCCCTAATCTCATAGTAGGACCCGGTCACCGGGCCAGGGGCTTCGTATGCGGGATCACTTGTTGCGCCAGCTGGTTTCAATAAGCTAGAATGGAATACCGGATGGACTTTCCCCAGTATAGGGGGTAGTTTCAGCTGAAAGGTGACTGGGTTTATCACTTTTATGATAGGTAAGGGACCTATATATTTGGGCCCTAGCGTCTTGCTTGGTAACCGTAGCTTTAGATACTTGGTGGACAGGTATACCCAGTCCCCGGTCTGGAAAGATGGACAGGTGGTTCGTTTCCTGTCCGCATGCTCTTTGTATTCGTTGGACGCCTTTTGTAAAGCGTCCTTTACTTGAGGCCAGACTTTCTGGATATTGCACGACCAATCATTCGGTGTAGTGGGTATTGGAGGGTGGAGGTCCAGCTCGGGGATAGCTGCGAAGTCTCGTCCCATGACAATTCGGAAAGGAGTGTATCCGGTGCTGCGATGTACAGAGTTATTGTATGCTGTCTCAGCGAACGGTAAGTAGTTCACCCAGTCAGTTTGTTGGTACGAAATATAGGTCCGCAAATAACATTCTACCATGGCATTGGCTCGTTCCGCTGCCCCGTTTGTACTCGGGTGGTAAGCAGAACTTAAGCCCTGTGTTGCTCCTATGTCATGGAGGAAACCGCGCCAGAATTTGGCTGTAAATTGTACTCCCCTATCCGATATGATTCGTTTGGGTACCCCGTGTAGGCGATAGATATGTTGAATGAATAAGCGAACCAACCGCTGTGCTGAGGGTAGCCCTTTACAAGGAACAAAGTGAGCCTGCTTTGAGAACAGATCGAGCACTGTCCATATCACAGTATATCCCTTACTACTAGGCAGGTCTACAATGAAGTCCATGGATATCTCCTCCCATGGTCTGCTCGGTTCGGCTACGGTTTATAATAGTCTTAAGGGCTTCCCAGGCCTCGGTTTGGAGATTGCACAGATGTGACAGGTTCCGACATATCGGTCTATATCCCTCCGCATCTTGGGCCACCAAAACTGTCTCCTAGCTAAGTGTAGAGTTTTCAAGAACCCAAAGTGTCCTGCGGTTTTCTGGTCATGACAATAGTTTAGGATGTGTTGCCTTAACGTATCAGGTATGTATAGTTTGGCGAGACCCCAATCCTCGGTATACATAGTGCACAGAAATTCGAAATAATTGTATTATTGTAGACCATTTAATTTTCTCTCTTCTTATTAGAATTATTTATTTTTTTACATAACCAAGTTTTTACCAGTATTTTGGGTGAATTCTGTATCCTGTACTTTACTCTTCTTCCTGGTAAAGAGAGATGAGTTCAGAAACTGTCTTTATGCTTTGTGAGTATTTGGTACAAAATGATCATAAAAGAATATGACTGAACATTTTGATAGTAGAAGTAAAATATTGATTTTGATCTAATTATGATGATCATTTAGAAATGTTGGTTCAGTTAATGCTCTGTTTCATTTTTTTCCAGGCTTATGGTATGTCTGCTTTGCCTCTAAACCTTATAAAAGGCACAAGAAATGCCAGTTACGAACGCTTGGAAAACACTGAAGATATTGAAGATGTTGAGCAAAATATTCAAAGAATTAAAGCAAAGGTTTGCTGCTACTTTGAAACATTAACTTTTAGGACTTTAGTTCCATGCTTTTTCTAAGATCATTTAACTTTCATTATTAGTTTGGACTTTGGACACCTAAAAAATGCAATGTATGTTAAAGTAGAATTTTATTTCTTTATTTCAAAATACAATATGTATTCATTCATT
Source organism: Arizona elegans (assembly GCA_022577455.1). Taxonomy (NCBI): domain Eukaryota; kingdom Metazoa; phylum Chordata; class Lepidosauria; order Squamata; family Colubridae; genus Arizona; species Arizona elegans. Next base: position 215,167,040 of record JAKOOJ010000001.1, on the reverse strand, counting down.
TCATTTGCATTCATTCACATTTTTAGTAGCTCAATAAAGTATCTAATTTGCTGATAACTTCAATAACTATTAAAATTTACTACTCTAGTATATATGGTTCTTTGTATTACTAATTTGTATTCTGCTTATTCTACAAGTTTTTGTTTGTTTAAATGAAGTTTGTATTAAAAGAGATAAAACTCTCAGATTTTGGCATATTTATTTACAGTACTTTTAAATTGGAAAGCCCATCCCTTTAGAAATGAGTTCTTAGTTTTTTAAAAGATTTTTAAAAAATAAATGAAATGAAATTAGAACTAATTTTTCACAAGTAATAATTGGAATCAAACAAAAAGATTGTAATACTAATATACAAATGTGCACTTTTTCTTACGATTCTCCTTACTAGTGCAGAGATGGTCGGCCTTTACCAATTCGAGACAGGCAAATGCTGCAACAACTTGAAGACAAACTAAGAAGCCTTCGCAAAAGAGGACGGCGTCTGGAATATGTTGAGAAAAGTTGCTGGACAAAATTCTGTGGTGCCATGAGACCCCTAAAAGTAAAGACCCTCATTTTGTATTATAAGAAAACTTTCTGTTTGTAACAAAAGATATTGCTGTCCTACCAATATCTCATAAAATGTTCATGTTATTTTAGACAGACTCGAGTCAGAAGATCAGAATGGTTTTACTGGTTCCACAACCTGAGAGAAAGCAGAACCATTGTTTTTGAGGGTTTTTTTTTTTAAAACTATTGCTTAGACCTCATGCCCAAGCATACTTTGAGTGTGATGTGTCAGCAAGCAATATCTTTTTCTACCAAAATGAATCAACAAAATGTTTTGAAAGAAAACTGAGTGTAAAAATAAATGGCTATGCCAAGAATGTAATAATGGTTTGAAAATCCTGCTGGGGAGTTTAGCTCCTTAGGTTTAATCCCAGCTACCGTATTTCATAAATGTGAATACTGACTGTTCTGTAAAACATAAATGTTTACATAAACAACTGCAAAAGACATTGGATGCTAGCTGGGCATCTGTGAGAAAGCTGGACTGGAATGCTTTGCCTCACTCTGAATTGCTGTTTAGAAGTAAGAAGGGAGCCTTGTTGCTTCATGCAAATCCATTCATTGAAATGTTTTGCATAGCCCTGATATAATTCTTTAGAAGACAGATCTAGAGATAGCATCTGCTAATTCAAATTTAGGCAACTGTCAAATTTGCAAAATTACAAAAAAAAAAAAAAAAAAAAAAACCAAAACCCAACAACACCCAACTCCTCATTTTTGTAAAATATTCACTTTTTTAAATATAAGGAAATAGAATGAAGCTTGGTGAATTACTATAAACTAAATTAGGATGTTCAATAATTGTAGTATTTTATAATGAAAAAAGTCATGCAAAAAAGCATATTGTGTAGAGGAATTCTTTTGAGCTGGCTAAATCAGTACATATACATAGTATATGTTATATAGATAACTTTTTGCTATATTTCCATGTGTAATTTTTAAAATATATCATGGTTCAGAACTGTAGCTATAATCGAGATATGGAGAATGGGATAATTATAATACAGTGTCTTAAATGAGAGCACGCATCAGTTTGATTCTTCTCTTGTTTGTTGATTTACTTGGAACTATGGCTCCCATTAAATATGCTGGGAGTAGAGTCTCATAGGGTCACATTCTGTTGTGTAGTGCCATAGGGTCACATTCTATTTAGCAAGCGCACAGACTAACTTTGAAATTGGAGAGAGATTTATGGTTTAAGTTACTATTACAATTGGACAAATAATGGATCAATGTAAAACGGGTAGACAAGAGGAGAAATGTGTGAACAGATTTGCAGGATGAACAAATAACCAACAAATTCAATTTAGTGTTAGAAAACCATCAGGGTATGAATGTGGAAAAAGAAAAGATACCAACAGAATGTAGAAACAAAAAGCTAAAGCACTGGGGATTTTACATTCCCATAAAAAGAATTGCATCCAAATGATGCTGAAAATACACCATTACTTCGTAATAGGCATGTTAGATAGCAAAGTTCACTCTCATATTGGGACTAAATTTCCACCATAAAAGTCTTATCTTGTCATAAAAATAATTTCTTTGTAGTATAAGATATAAAGATATGATTTCTTTGTAGTGAAATTTATATGTAGCTTATAAAGATTACTTCGCAATATGTAGATCAAATGTACGTCTTTCCAAAACTTGGAAACTTGTTTAGCACTCAATCAAGTATTTGTAAATAACGGTGTAATGATGTACTAATAGCTAACTAGCGGCAATCTTACAGCTCTAACAGGTTTAATGTAAACAAAGTACAGTATTTAAATAGGCTTTATATTGTTGTGAACAATGAGAATCATAAAATTGAGTCTACTTTTAAATAAAAAATTCTAAAACTCAAGTAGGATCATATTACAGAATAATACATTATTCCAAATTATTTAAATTTATATAATTCTCTCTTGCAGCATGTACAGACACATTAAGATTCCAGCCTTGCACTGAGTTCTGATCTTACTGCTTAATTATTTAAAGAAGACTTCCTTTTCTAAAAAAATGAACTCAGTTCGCTAGGCAGCAGTTATGTCTAAAATATTTTTTCTCACTTGTGGAAATGGCACCGCATTTGAACATGTATTTATGTGCTTTATCTTTTGTCTAAGACTTTATGGACTAGATGGTTTACACATGCTAGAGTAATCAATAAATATACATAAATATGTGCTTTAGTTGTTTTCTCCACTTTTTATAAAGAGTTAAACCAGAGTTGTCAAACTCAAGGCCTGGGGGCCCAATCCGGCCCACGGGGTGCTTAGATCTGGCCCATGGGACCGTCCAACAATCACAATGGACTAGCCCGTGGTGTCTCTGCCAGCAAAAATGGAGCTTGCGAGCCAGTTTTCGCTGGCAGAGTGCTCAGGCCATCACAGGCGCCCCCGACACGAGTGACGTCAAACTGGCCATACGCACCCTGGCCTCCCAAGGTCAACCACAACCCTGATGCGTCCCTCAATGAAATCAAGTTTGACAACCCTGATTTAAACATACATTCTCATTTGAGCAGTTCTTTCCCTAAATAATGAGCTGTACAAATTAATTTGTCCTATATTTGGACAAAATTCTTTTTCGGAAAATGAATTGAGGAATTCAGGTTAACTTATGCAACTTGATTTCCAACTGCGGTCTTGAATCTCTATAAAGGTAATGTTTCTAGTTTTCTTGTTCTGTTTTGCATGAGCAAATATGTGTTGCAGAATTCAGAGCAGCTTCTGCAGTTATTAGCAGAGGCTTTGGAAATACTGTAGATGCTACATTTTTAATTATGAGGAAAATGTCCCGCTAACAAATTTCTCATATTTATCTCATTAACTAATAGCAGAACAAACTATGTATTATTGAGAACGTGCTAAACTGTTTTTCAAATTACTTGTGTTTTAGGTTGTATGGGGAATATTTTTTATACTTGTGGCCCTGCTGTTCACTATTTCTCTCTTCCTGTCGAAGTAAGTATATAACATGTGCTTTTCATTTTAAAATGTATCTACTGAAAATCATTCAGGCAGACTTGGGCCAATAATTGATATGAATGTCCTTATTAGATATTCACCAGAAACCTATGAGCTTGAAAGTGAACAGAACATGGGCCATGTACCCACCATTCTCTTGTTTAGCACAGAAGACTCAGAATACCTTTTGATGTTTATTTGAATGTAAATCATCTGTTTGCATAGCAAAAGATGAATTGATTGCAAGGCTGTACTATGCAAATTTAAGCAAACAGTTCTTCAGACCTTTCTGCCTGAGCATGTGAATATTGCAGAAAGTAAAGTGGATGACCAGTGTGCTCAGCATATTTTAATATTCTCTCAAATCCTTATACATTCCAGTAAACACATGAAGAAAAAGCTTAATGTCCTACCTTGGTGCAAGCTTCTTGAAATACTGAAAGTATTTCTTCCAGATAAGATTCTCTCACACTGCTTTAACAAGATTTCATGAGATGAAAGGGATAGGGATACAGAAATCTCAACAAGTAACTATTTTCAATTTAGAACCAATTTATCTACCAATATATTATGATGGAGACTTTCTTAGTTTCTTTTTAATGGCTTTCTGATGAACTGCTGGGGAAGTAGCTTTCACAGATAATGGAAAAGTATTCAAGTAGCTATTTAGAAACCATATCCTTATCGCTCTGTGAACTGATATTTACAATTATTTTGTTGCTTTTACAACAAACACTATATGGCTTAAATACAGGCCTTGATAGAGATAATATAATCACCATTATTTCTTCATTTGTTGTTGAATATTTGTTGTAGCTCCTATTTAAATCATGGGAATGACACATTCTCATTCTGGACTATTCTGTTTTGGTGATGTTTTGCCAATTTCTGAAACTAAATGCTGTAGACCATAAATGGCTTGAAATACTCTGGGTTGACCCATCCCCTGCTTCATTTAGAGACATTTCAAACTACTAGAAAGTTTATTCTGGATATAGCTGAACAACCCTGAAAAGCTATAGCCTGAAAGAGATTATGAATTGACTGGAGAGAGGTTGGAATACTGTGAAATTCTGTGGAACATTCCATTTTCAAATCTGTATTTTGCATAAAAGCCATTTAGGTACAAAACGAGCTGAGTGTCTTGGGGTCACTCACTCACTCTTACCCTTTAGGGAGAAGGCAAGGACAAAATAATCTTGTCAGGAAAACTGCCTGGACTTCTCCATTTAGTTGTCAGGAGTTGACATTGACTTGAAGACATACTTACAAACAAGTTTGTATGTCCCTATTTCATATATATTAAGATGAAAGGATGATATGAAACTTGAGCAACCTAAAACAAAGGAAGAAACAAAATCTGTATATGTCTCTCCTGGCTCTAGTGTTTTTAGAGGATTATTCCTGAATTATTGGCACTGTGAACATGCATAAATACATGGATTTTGTTTCAACATGTCCATTTTCATTTTTACATCTTTCTTATGTGGATCTTTCTGGAGTTCCTTTTCAAGTCTCTTATATTCATCCTTTAATATTATAAAATACATGGATTTTAAAAAACAGATTTCTGCGACAAAATGTGCAAAAATATATAGGTTGTTAGTGGAGGAGTGTGAATTGTAAAACATAATATTTTAAGAGTAGAACAGAGGCTATTAAAAAAGGCATATAATACACAGAATTTAAAAATAAAACCCCAGATATATTTCTGGCTTTGCAAAAGGTTCCCATAAAATTCTGCACTCACAGGGAATTCATTTTATTGCCAATACAACAGATATGTGTAATAAGTGGTGATGTTTCATTACCCTACTTAGTAACATCATCAATTCAGGAGTTTTGGAGAGAGGGTTTTGGTTGGCAGGGAATCTGCACTTTTCCACAACTCCTGTACAATGATATTTCCTAGTGGGGTAATGAAATGTTATTAACAATTCCAAAATCAAGCCTGGAGAACTTCAACAATACAACAGTTCATAGTAATATAAACATGAGTAATAATTATCAGATTAATGTCTACTTCATGAATCTCCTGAATTTTCTATAATAAAATGATACATTTTCTGAATATATAAGTTGGTTAGAAGATACATACAAGTATCAATCCTGATCTGTGCACAATTTAAAATAGAAAATGCTATGTTCCTAATCATTATCACTATAAAATGTTATAAGATAATTTCTAAAATGTTGATGTCAATGAGTATCTTTATTTTTAAGTACTTTATACAGAAAATGTACTGAAAATGTAAATCTTTTAATTAAAAAATCAAGCAATAAAAATTTATGCTTTAAATTCTTACAGTTTGGATAAAGCACTTCATTCTACTGGTATAAATTCTGGATTTATAATCCTGGGAACTAATTTAACTAACCCATTGAATATGCTGTTGCCTGTTCTACAGACAGTAAGTAAAACCTCACTTCTATTGAATGTTAAGGACTTAAATGCTAATAAAATAAAAGAGTTTTAAAAATAAGCAAATGAAATATTAAATAATGTATATTAATAATATACATGAAATAGTACCGTGTTTCCCTGAAAATAAGACCCTATCTTATATTTTTTTGAACCCTGAAATAAGTGCTTGGCCTTATTGCCGGGCACTTAAAAGCCCGATTGGGCTTATTATCAGGGGATGTCTTATTTTGGGGGAAACAGAGTATGTACATTTTTGACAATGATTGATAGAAAATGAAAACTCTGATTCCAATAAATAACAGTTATCTTTTGAAAACTACTCAAACTATTATTGGTGGAGAATATCACAAATTAAATATAATAAACTAAATTGTTCTAACTGGATTGCATCTTGCCAGTATGGAGGGTTTTTTTATCGTGCAAATAGCTTTCAATCTATTTGTGACCTGAAATTAGGTTGCTGTTTATCCATATTTTGGAGCAGGGAATCTCTTGATCCTATAGCATTCACTAAGGGGGGCTGTTAATGCTATCTTTCCATAAACTGAGTATTGAGCGCAGAAGAGTTTTTGGAGGACACTTGACCTCTGACTGTTTAATAATCCATTTAAGTCTATTAATTATTTTGATATTAATATTGTCAAAATTTGGATAAAATACTACTTTCTGTCATTTTCTTATTGTTGAATATATTGGATTTACTAATATTTTATTAACATTTTTATATTTTATATGTTGTATTTTATATGTTGTGTTTTACCGTGGCTGTTCACCGCCCTGAGTCCTGTTGGGGAAGGGCGATATACAAAATAAATAAATAAATAAACAAACAAACAAACAAACAAATAAATAAATAATAAAGCATATTAATTTATTAATATATTATTAAATAATTTTATTGCTTGGGTTTTCCTCAAAATTTTATAGCTGAAGAGTGAGAAATTTTCCTGATGTATAAATATAGTGCATTTATCTTCTAGGTGTTTCCCTTAGATTATATTCTTATTACCACGATCATCATGTACTTCATATTTACTTCAATGGCTGGAATTCGCAATATGGGTATATGGTTCTTCTGGATAAGGGTAAACTTTATTGTATCTTTCACTCACTTTCCAAGTAATTTAGTATGCTAGACAAATAAATAAAACATCACAAATACATATTAGAAAATATGCAGAAAGCTTTGTTTTACATATGATATTAAAATAAATACCTATTTTGTCAGCTTTTATATCAGCTCATATAAATAATTTCACTTCACATCCAGTCAACATATGCAGGAATCATTCTGAAACTTAATGCCTTGGAATTTGTTCACAATAACTAGGTGGCAATTTTGTTATATTTAAATGCTTAATTTTAAAACATGTATTAGTAGTAGTAATATTTTTAAAAGTATTTTAGCATATTGTATTTCATAATATGCAATTAGTATGGATTCAGTTTTAAAGTGTATACAGGGTATTTTAACTTTTAACATTTTTAATTTTATTAAATATATGTTTTTACTTAAGCAGGGCTGCTTTGAAAATGGACGCTTGTTAGAAATTGAATGTTTATATGCTGATTTTCTTTAAAAGAAACAACTGCTTCATAGACTTATGTACTGCTTCATAATGCTTTTCAGCCCTCCCTAAGCAGTTTTCTCTGTCCCTGATCTAAAAGAAATATTTCTTAGCTATTGTCATCAGTTTTGTTTTCAAGTATTTGAAAGTTTAAAACATAGATGAGATAGTACATCTTTTTTTTTTTAGTCCTAGAGCCACTCTAAATCTGTAGTTAATGTCCCCTACGGGGTACAGGAGTCTATGGATAGATTTCACGGAATCCATGAATTTGGACGAGGAAAAAAATATAAATGTATTTTCACATAAACAGGTAGTCCTCAACTTATAACCACAACTGAGCACCAAATTTCTGTTGCTAAGTAAGACAGTTGTTAAGTGAATTTTGCTCCATTTTATCACCTTTCTTGCCACAGTTATTAAGTGAACCTGGCTTTCCCATTGACTTTGTTTGTCAGAAGGTCACAAAAGCTGATCACATGACCCCAGGACACTGCAATTTTCATAAATATATAACCAGTTGCCAAGCATCTAAATTTTGATCACATGGCCATGGGGATGCTGCAATGGTCGTAAGTGTGAAAAATGGTCAGAAGTCACTTTTTCAGTGCTGTTGTAACTTTGAGCAGTCACTAAATGAATGGTTGTAAGACAAGGACTACCTGTATTACTTAAATTATACATTTTATACATACAATCTATATATTTTATTTGTGCATTTAAATACATTTTTCTAGGAAAGGATCCATAGGTTTCACCAGATTCTCAATGGGGTCCATGGCATGAAAAGTTAAGGACCTCTGTTTTAAAACCAGTAACAAGATATGCATATTTCAGGAAATTGGATTATCAGTAAAACTATGTGGTGGGCTGATTCACATTGGAACAAATGCTTTAAAACGATGGACACTTATTTTCTAGAAGTGGTTCGTCAAACACTGAATGTTGCAGCAACAGCGTTTTGCAGAAATTGGACTGTTCTTCATTTATTTATACGATTTATAAAGCCACCTATCTCAAATAAGTGATGCTGAGCAGCTTATAAAGATTTAAAAAAACAGAAGAAAAGACTAGATGATTTTAAGTGCCTTTCAAACTATAAGCTCCACAGAAAGGATGAGTAGCATTTAGTTTAATCCCCCTGTGGAATCCACATCACCCAAGCATAAGATTTCAAGCCACATGCCAGATATTTCATTCATTTGCTGTAGTTCTCTTTCTTCTTTTCTCTTTCTTCGCTGCTTCTGTTTCCTGTCCTTGTTTGGTCCTTTGCTGTTAAGTACATGGGATAATGTGCAATGTGGAAAAGAATGGGAATATATAACACCAGGGTAGACGTACTCATAGTTTGGTTTGGCATAACCCAGTTTCCTATAGATTGGTATGTTTTAACATGATTGCATATTTAGATAAGTTAAACCAGGTCTCCAAATATGGCAATTCTAAGACTTGTGGACTTCAACTCCCAGAATTCCCCAGCCACGTTTGCCATGTTGGAGACCCTTGAGTTAAAGCATCCATTCATCTCCAATACTTTGTTTGTATAAAATAGTAAACTCCTGTAATTCTTCAAAATTTGGAGCAGAAATTGCAAATGAAAGGATAGATAGCCTATTTAAAATACACTCTGAGAGTCTTCTTATTTTAATGTGAAAAACTAACTCATAATGTGTTAATATAAAAACGTATTTTAAAATTTTAGCTGTACAAGATCAGACGGGGGAGGACACGACCTCAAGCCCTTCTCTTTCTTTGTATGATACTTCTGTTGATTGTTCTTCACACCAGCTATATGATCTACAGTTTAGCTCCTCAATATGTTATGTATGGGAGTCAAAAGTATCTAATTACGGTAAGATTTTGGAACTTTGCAGTCAGCTATCATGCATTTTGAAATAAACACTTTTTTGTGTTATGTTGAACATAAGTTCAGGTAATAAATCTAGTGTTCAATTATGTAATAATTTAACCATTATAGTGGTAATTTCATAATACGAAGGACAGAATATAATTATTTTCTTCTTTTTCCTTTTCATTGTTTTTTTCCAATTCGATCCTTCAATATCATAGCAGTACCTAAAATTTTCCTAACACTGAGGGTGGGGTTGGTCCATATTCCACATTCCCCCCCACAGGATATCAGAAGGGGTTGGGCTAGGGGATAGTGACCCGCCCTTTTGGATCATAGTTGCCCCATAGGTATTCCCATTCTACAGGAAGGTCCCCAAAACAGTTTCATTTCAGTGGTCCTTGGGTCTGATTGCATGTATGTTTTAATGTGTTCCAAGTAGGTTTCATATAGGACTTGTACTTCTTCCTACGGAGTGTATAAGTGATATTTATTTTTTGCCCAGGCCTAGCCGTAATGAATTCTTTACTTTTATTCTTGAGGGAGGATCTTTGGATATGCATTTTATTTTATACTTTTATATTTTCGATGGGTCACAGTATTACAAAGCTTATAAATCTGTTACAAATGTCATGTTATTCAAAATAGACTTATTTTCCTAAGCATTTTCAATCATTCCTTGATGACATGGTCATTTTTTTTCTATACTCTTTTTATCTCATTCCCTTTTATCTTTTCATGTTTTCTAACAATATCATTTTCCCCCAGATCTCATTCCTTAAGTTCCTTGGTAGGAATTTGACCTTGATAACAGATTGCAGTTATCAGTTTTTCAGCTGATGGAAAGTTATCAAAACAGCTCAGATATTGTTAACAAAACTGCTTGCATTTCAAATAGTAAAGGATTTAAATGTAATTTTTCTGCATGTTATTCAAATATAGTAGTGCTTGATTTACAGCCAAAATTTCTGTTGCTAAGTGAAACATTTGTTAAGTGAGTTTTGCCCCATTTTACGACTTTTCTTGCCACTGTTGTTAAGTGAATCACTGCAGTTGGTAAGTTAGTAATAATTGTTAACTGAAACTGGTTTATCCATTGACTTTGTCTGAAGGTCGCAAAAGATCCCAAAACATGACTCCCTGGATATTGCAACTGTCATAAATATGAGTAAGTTGCCAAGAATCTGAATTTTGATCAAATGACCATGAGGATGCTGCAATGGTCATAAGTGTGGAAAATGGTCATAAGTCACTTTTTTCAGTGCTGTTGTAACTTTGAACGGTCACTAAATCAACTGCTGTAAGTTGAGGACTACCTGTTTATGTTTTATGTTTTATGTTTTATGTTTTATTAGATTTCTATACCGCCCTTCTCCCGAAGGACTCAGGGCGGTGAACAGCCAAAAGATAAAAACACAGAAAATACAAAATTTAAAATAGGTTAAAACAGATTAAACAGTTTGGCTAAATTTTAAAAATATCCCATAATATCAAATTCATGTTTAAAATTTAAATTTAAAATTTAAAAATTTTAAAAAGGAGAAGATTTAGGCCAGGCCAGCTTGATGGAATAAAAACGTTTTAAGCGCACGGCGGAAGGTGCGCAGATCTGGGATCCTCCGTATCTCCGGGGGGAGCTCGTTCCAGATCGTAGGTGCCCCCACAGAGAAGGCTCTCCCCCTATGGGCCGCCAGTCGACATTGTTTGGCCGACGGCACCCGGAGGAGCCCCTCTCTATGGGAGCGTACTGGCCGGTGGGAGGCTATTGGTGGTAGTAGGCGGTCCCGTAGATAACCAGGTCCTAAGCCATGGAGCGCTTTAAAGGTGGTAACCAAAACCTTGAAGCGCACTCGGAAGACCACCGGGAGCCAGTGCAGCTCGCACAGGAGAGGTGTTATATGGGAGCTCCACGTTGCTCCCATAACCACCCGCGCGGCCGCACTCTGCGCCTGTATCTCTTTTTAAAGAAAAAAGCCTCATGATGCTTCTTGTGCCAAGTAAAATGCATGATGTGTGAATGGCATTGGTATCTTACATGTACTATGAAATAACCGTCAATTAATGTTTTCTTTGTGTAGAATAATAAAACATTTGAAGGACATTTGAACAATGAAACAACATACGTAGCCAAAGACTGTGATGCAGATGCACCTGAAGGTGAGATAACTTCAAGCCCAATTATAATATACAAGTGAAAGATAATTGAGTTTGTAATTAACATATTTTAATGTATTGATTTTTCATGGAAGACACTAAAGCTACTCACCAATCACTATCAGAACTTGCCTTGCAACTGTCATTAATTTGATTCTTAGTCCCCAACTATGGTTGCAGTCTTGATGATATACCTCCTATCTCATAAATTTCTAAGAAATAAAAATATTGTTAAATCTGTTGGTGAACCCTGTTTCTATTTTCACAGTCTATTCTGATGTTATATGAAGGTTTTGAACCTGAGCCATCAAATTCCTTTAAATGTTGCTTATCAAATGTATGACATTAGAAACTTGCTAATGCTTGGACATAATGTCTTTTCTAAGAAAATAGCCATCCTAAATAGATTGCATCCTAAATAGAGTTCCCTCAACAAAATTCCACATCCATATTGATTTTGCTGTTATTTTCAAAAGAGTAATAGGCTTAAAAATTATCTCTGTATTTCTGTTGCCCATTTTGCAATAACAGGTTTTTGTTTCACTCTTGAGCAGTTTTTAAACAAGCTTAACATTCAGAAGGATGTTCCTTCACAAACAGCTGTTTTTCTATTATCTTCCTCTCAAGTAGTCCAGATGCTCAAGTACTCTCCACTTCATTCATTAGGGAGGTAGGCTATTTAAAGGAAGATCATGAGTGAATGAGAAGGTATTTATTTACCACTTCCTCTCTAGAGGTTTATGTTTGTTTGTTTGCTTGCTTGTTTGTTTGTTTCTGCAGAGAATGTCTGCTAATTACTTGTGTATAATTTCCAGAAGGCTGTTGGGAAAGATGTGTCAGTCTTTTTTTTTTTTTTTTTGCCTTTTTTTTGTGTGACCATAGTCTTAGGGATGTTTATTTTCTGTCAGTAGAACTACTTCTAAGTAATGTGTTAATGACTAGACTAACTTGTATTTTGAAGTAAAGATGAGGATTTGGCCACTAACTAGATAATTTATTACTTTCCCCATCAGCTTTTGGGAAGAAAAAAAGTGCTGAGATGGAGGACTCTTTAATAATGAAACTGACACACTAATTCATTTGTAATAAATTGTTGTGGCTGTAACTCCTTGTTCAGCGAGAATGTTCTCTTAAATACGTTCATTGTTCTATAGTGCAGTATATTTTAGCAGTCCAATTTACTTTCTAATTTACATCCTGCTTCCAGTTCTTATGGTTTATAAACCAGTATATATTGATTATGAGATTATACTGACAGAAGAGTATTAGAAATAAGAGCATTGTTGATGTGATTGTACATGAATTCTAGTTTCATTGATAATATTAAAAAGAGGTTGTTATGGCAACTACATTTCTCAAAATATTGCTTCGAATAGAAGAGTAACCTGGCTGAATTAGATCTAAGTGTTTCTATCCCAGCATCCTCTTTCCCACAATGCTTAACTTGATGCTTGCAGAAATAACTATCTTCCTGTATTCTTCAGCAAATGGTACATTTGAGCATTATGCCACAGATACTTGGAGGTGTTGTTCAGTGATTACAGCTACTCTTTATTTGTATAAAGTTCTTTATAGAAACTTACAAGGAACTTGGGTTGTGAGCCATCACGATACCTTGAGGTAATTAAAACTATGTAATTCACTATGTAGGAGAAAAATGCTTTATTTTGAAGGCCCATCACAGAATGACATCACTTTCTTATATTTTAAGAAGGAAATTAATTCCCTGTCTCGCACCATGTATAAGAATGTGCAAAATACTCTTTTTATTGTGATAATAAGTTTAAAATAATCTGCAAAAAAGAAAATGGTTTTAAACTGGAAAGTTAGCAAGTTGAAAAGCTAACCTCTAGCCCTCAGGGCTACATTTATCTTCAGAAGTTAGTCTGGGTCTTCCCTGTCCTCCAGAGGAACTGTTAGTAAATAGAAAAGGGGGGAATCGGTTCAGAGAAAAAAGACATATTAACTAGGATAATAAAATGTATCCAAAATGTTATAATTATCAAGAAGTGGCAAGAAAAGGAATCTCAAGGTTGTGGGTATATATTATAAATGAAAATGTCAGAGGTCTCAAGAGAGTGGTAGTTTTATAAATCAATAAGGTAAACATCTACTACAGTTGTAAAAGAGGGGAAATCTATTATAAACATAGTAAGGAACAAATTTAAAAATAAATATCACTTCTATAATAATTTTTATTCAGATGTTTAAGGCCATATTTAAATATTAGTATGACTACCCTTAGTTGTCACTTTATACAGTTATTTTCTAAAATTAGAAAGTGGCATTATTTGCACTTTTATAACATAATAATTTTGAATTTACCACAGAAATAGCCATTTTCAATTTTTGAAAAAAAACTGCTAATAATGGTTCAGAAGAAAATAATATCACTGTGTTCATAGAACACAAAATTTCTAGTGGAATTTATAGATGGAAGCAGTTCTGCCCTGATATAACTTTAGATTCACTTCATGTTGCTGCATTATAAAAGCACATATCTAATTTTGGGTGAATGCCACATAAAAATTACTGTAGGATAATAATGAGTGAAATTAAGAACATTTCCCTCTTATATCTAAAGCAAGGTATGCTTTAGATATTTATACCTATTAGCATACAGTATCTACCTCTTTTTTTATTGAAAAAAATGCAGTAATTTGTCTTTTGGCTTCATTTACCTGTTAAATTTTGAAAAAGCTGCAAACGTACTGTTTAAATGTAGGTCAGTCCCATGGAGTTCTATTTTCAGCATGGCTTAGCTTTAATTGTGTCCTTTAAGGGCACATTATATTTCTTTAATTATATATTGTCTTAGATTTTCAGGCACAAGAGAATTGTTAGAAAGTGTACATGAGCTGAGACAATTTTCCCATTCATTGTAGTCTTCATAATGAAGGACAGATCAAGAAGAAATAGATAGTTGTGAAAAGAACTGTCCTTGAGGCCAATGGAGGACAAAATCTTATCTCATCCACCAATATCAACCCAAAGTTTACCAAGCCAGTTTCTCTCAGTAGTTTTAACAGGCAGGCAGTTTTAATAGTAGACATTTTAACTGGATCATAGCCTGGTCTCATTTCTGAACATGCATGCACCATTTTTATCCAATAGAAGGTGGCAGTTATTTCCTCAAATAATTATCTGGGATTTCAAGTGATAGTTTTAATTTCGCTGGTAAAAATCAAGACAAAGAAACAGAAAAAATCTGGTGCAAAATGTAGATTCCTTTAAATATTAATGCTGCGTGGACAAGCTGATTATCAGATGAATTTAGTATTTTAACCTTAAACAGGACTTCTTTATTCTTCCTTCCTTCGATGCCCAGGTACCCTTTCCTCTTCTCTCAGATCTATCCAAATTTGTTCTTTCCCTTTCTGTCTTGGAAAGACCAAATGGGTCCAAAAATTGGCTATAATTTGTTTTGTCAGATTACTGTAGAGAGCCATCTGTAGGTCTGTTCATTTTCTTTAATTCAGATAAGCAGCTGGAGGGGGTTGCGTATGGCATGGTATATGCTGCTTTGATTTTCTTGTGTGTTATTTCTTGTCACATAGAGCATAGTAGTTGGCACAGTATAATAAAACTCCTTCATTGCAGAATTAGATCTCAATTTACATTTTGGGCTTTTTCCTACACATTTTATTTATTTATGTGCCACCCTTTTCAGCTTTGAAAGGCGCCTCCAAGGTAGTTTACAAGTTTGAAATGTAGTGACAGCCCATTTAAGTTATCTTGAGGGATAGTCTGTATAAATCTGCTTAGTTACTTTAACTAGCAGCATAATCCCCTTAATGGTGCCTCCACTGATGTTCCCACAATGCATTGCCTAAGGAGAGGTGTATGAGTCCCATTAAGAAATGTGTTTTTATATCTCTTTTGTCAAGCTGTAAATTGTTAAGTATTTTAATAGTTAACCTAGTGTGTTGACTTTACAGTCAAATTTAAAAATTTATATTATCTATTGTATATAATATATCTTGAATGCTTATATAAGCGGAGAGGTAAGTGCTACATTTAATAATAAATAGGAACAGCAAATACAACTCTACATGGAAAAAAAGTAAAGCAAACTAAAGGTTTTTTGAAATAGAAATATTTTAAGAGGTCATCTAAATTATTGGAAAAGAGGATTTCACGTGGTGTACCTTAATAGTATGAACTAGTTCAATATTTAATCTCAGGCATATCTGGACAATTCTACAGCAAATATTCTTAATTTTTGTTTTTATGACTATGCTGTGAGGGTTTTTTTTAATAAAGAGGAAATTTTTGTTTGGACTAGAGGCATTTCCATGTTTGATGTGAGGTCAATTGGCATAAGATATAATTACTGACCTTGGGAAATAGAGTAATGAAGTCTTATAGATGGATGAATTAGAAGCTGATGCCCTTAATGAGTGAAATATATATACAGTGGTAACTTGGTACTCATTCTTAATTGGTTCCAGGAGGCACGATAAGTACCAAAATCAACAAGTTCCAAATAAAATTTTCCCATAAGGAATAATAGTGAGTCCCAAAACAGCTGACACCGACAAGTTGTAGCTTCTGCATTGAATACCAAACAAACACTGAATACCTGGAAAAAATGTTCATGTCAAACTGTGTTGAGTACCAAATTCAATGAGTTTCAAAGCAGTCGAGTATCAAGGTACCACTGTATTTTATTGTAAATATTTGCAACTCTAAATAACTTTATTTTTAATTATATAACTGGCCATTTGTTCTTTGAAACATTTCCAGAGAAAGGATTGGGTTGAATACTTAAGAATACCCATTTTTTAAAAATGTTCTTGGATCACCCAAAGGCATTCTATAATTATTACAGGTTGTCCTCATTTAATGTCCATTTGTTCAACTGTTGATTGTTCGAAGTTACAGTGACACTGAACGAGGGGTACTTATGTCAGGTTCTTGTAATTGTAGCTGTTGCAGGGTTCCTGCAGTCACATGATCGTGATTCAGATAACTGGTTCACAATTATAACACTGCAGTGTCCCACAGTCATATGATCGCCAATTGCAACCTTCACTCCCAGCTTCCAAGAAGCAAAGTCAATAGGGAAGCTGGCAAAGGATCACAAATGGTTTATCACATGATAGGAGGATACTGGAACTGGGCAGGATTCGCCTAATAACAGCTACTAGAATGGCTGTTGTAATTCAATGGAATCACATGATGTTGCACCTTACAACCTGGCTGCTTAGTAATGGAGTGCTCCATTCAAATTACCATTGGTAAGTGAGGACTACCTATATCATATTAATTACTTAATGTTATTTGGTACATAGAAATTCAGATAATACGTTGTGAAATATAAAAATACATTGATATATCTTCATATATTCCATGTTAGTTGGTTTGAAGTTATTACAGTGGTGGGATTCAAATAATTTAACAACCGGTTCTCTGCCCTAATGACTGGTTGGGTCGGCATCGCCAGGTGGTCATGTGACTGGGTGGGCGTGGCCAACTTGGTGTAACTCATCACACCCAACCCCACCTCCTGGCCACTCACCTCAAAGGCAAAAGTGGGATTCAGCCGGTTCAGGCTAATCTCACCACTGGCTGGCCCCACCCATTTTTCGGCCCGTTTTGAAGTCCACAAGTCTTAAAGTTGCCAAGGATACCCCTGAGCTAGATGTTCTGATAGATCAGTGTTTTTCAAATTTGGCAGCTTTTAAGACGTGTAGACTTCAACTTGCAGAATGCTGTCTGGGCAATTCTGGAAGTCCACACATTTTAGGATTGCAAGTTTGAAAAACCCTGTCAAAAATGGACAATTTTTTTAGGGATCTGTCCTTTGGTCTCCTTTTTTTTAAAAAAAAAAACATATTACAGATTATCCTGAGCAGTTTATCTATGAAGGAAGATTCTAATAGAAGCATGCTTTATGCATAAAAATATAGAAAGGCATCTAAGGATCACTAATCTCCCCACCTTCATGGACCATAATTTATGAGAAGTTTGCATTGATCTCAACAGAGGTTTTCCTCGGCTTTGCTTTGCCTGAATATGCATACTCTGTCATTGAGCTGTGATCATTCTAGCCCTAAAAATAGACACAAAGTTCTCCAAATCATAAAACTGTCCTCCTCTGTCTTTATTTATATTCTGGAATAGTCAGATAATGAGGAAAAGCTGATCAGGAGAGATACATGGACAGACATTATTATTGATCTGATTATCTTAGAATTGTTATCATCATTGGAAAAAAGGGTGGTTTACACTGATACTTAAGATTCTTTCCCTACCCCACCCCATAACTGATGTACGGATATGAGGAAAAGGTCCAAGTGGGTGGAGGAATTTTTGACCCTCTTTCAAGCTTATTTTCTCAGAATTGGTTCTAAAACTGGACATAAAATTTATTACTACAGAAATTGTAATTGGAGCAAAGAAGGAAGCAGGGGACTTTAGGAAGACAACATTATGGCAATTCAAGTTTTTGATGAAATTTTCTTACTTTCCTTATTTTCATATCTTGGCTTTAAATGAACCCAAAGACATTACATTTGTTCAAAATAATCTATATATGGGGTATGGGAATTTATGTCAATTTTTTTTTACAAAGTTTTGCTATAGTCCAGGTTAGTAGTGTGATTTTATACTATTTCATATAGTTGTCTAATAATCCAAATTCAGAAGGGGGAATATCTTTGAGGTGAAGGCTCACTTTGTGTTTGCCAAAATGTTTAAAAGATTTGTGCAGTGGGGCAGGAAAAAGTACAATGGATTGAGAAGTCTGAAGCGTGTGCCCACACAAGCTTCAAATTCCTTTTCCCCTTTCAAATCCAGATTGTTGTACAGCTTCAAGAGAGGTAATTGAAGATTTGAAATCTTCATTTTTCGGCCTGTTTTTCAGACTGTTTTTTGGGCCGTTTTGGAGGTTCAATAGTAGTAAATAAATAGGGAAATTGTACCTTGTTGAGGTTTTTGACTCAATTACCCTCTCTATTTATTTACTACTACTGAACATCCAGAACGGGCCCAAAAACAGGCCAAAAACACCTGAAAAAGGGCTGAAAAGGGGCCTGAAGGGCGGGGCCAGTTCGCCAAACTGGGCAGAATTTTAACAACTGGTTCACCCGAACCAGTCTGAACTGGCTGAATCCCACCTCTGGGTTATTATTAAAGAAAAAATAAAATCATCTATAACTATTATTTGTGTTAATGGTATTTCTGCAGTACATTTACAGCATGCCTCATCACTGAAGTAAAGGAACCAAAAACATATTTGATACAATAGTTTCATGACTTTGGATCAATGTAAGAACTTCCTGTCTTTAAGAATAGTCTTACAAATATTAGCACCTAGCCATCCTTGTTGGGGTTTAAGCAGGATCCAAATTACCTAGAGGTTAATTCCCGTGGGGGATTCAATATTTTTCCCAAGTGATTCCTGAAAGATGTTTGGTACTGAAATTGTTTTGATTTTAAAAGGTTTCCAAAAACAAGGTACTTAGCAGCATTCACTTGTGATTCTTTGTAGTTTCATCCCTCGATTTAAAAGAAAATAGTATATAAATAATTAGCCTCTTGAATGTGTTACTTAACTTTAGATTCATTAAGATTATTTTTAGACAAACCTTGCTTGATAAACTATTAATGGCTCTCCAGCTTTTTCTTTGGATCTTGTTGAGATTGCTAATCAAATCCAAGATAGGTTTTCGCTTTCCCCAGATCGACCTTGTCTGGGAAACATCTGCACTTTACTTACTCATTTGAGATATTCTCTTGAGAAATCTGTCATAGAATCTTTTAATACTTTTTTTGCCCTGTCTATGCTGTATATAATCTCTAGCATGTGTTAAAGCCAATTACATGTTTTTTTTAAAAAAATACATCTATCTTGGTGTGAATAAGGAACAGAAGACCTTAGATTATTTTTGTCAAGCTTTACAGGACACACTCCCATTACATCAGTACTGTGGGTGCGCTATATTCCCATGGCAACAGTTTCTTGCTCCTCTTTTGGCTCTTCATTGTTTAAGTGAAGGTGAAAGATAATCAAGCTGAATTTCTTCTTGGCTAATTGGTAGAAAAAGAAGAAAAAATTTGAAATAGTATTGTACTATGACAGATTTCTTTCTAAAACATGTTTGGTTCTGATCAACATAAGTGTTGAATGTTGTCAGCAACTTAATGTGTAAGCTACTTGGTCGTGGGAGTGGGTGCTGTAGCTGTTTGTTCTACGGAGATGGCTTGCAGGTCTGGCAGACAACATAGAAAAGTGAAACAGGCCAGAGAGAAGCAGTTATCAAACTGGAGCCATAGAAGAATGGGTCCAGAAGAGAGCAGCAAAGATTAAGAACCTGAGAGTAAATCTTTGGGAAGTGTTGTTGAGTGTGTTTAGCCTGTGAGGATACATAATAGCTTGTCTTCAAGTATGTGAAGTGCTGTCATGTGCAGAAGTGTTCAGAGTTGTTGCAGAAGACAGAGTAAGAAACAATGGCTTTAAATTACAAGGCAGTAGATATTGTTGAAAATCAGGAAATATTCTTGTTCGACAAAGGAGCAAGTTGCTTTAGGAGTAGCAGTTTGTCCTTCAGCAGAAGTGTTTAAACAGAATTTGAAAGCCATCTGGTGGAGATGCCATGGTGGAGATTCTTGCACTGGACAAGGTGTTGGGTATGATGACCTCCAGTGGACTTTCCCACTCTTGCTTTCTTTGATTCTATGAGTCACAGCAAGATGTGCAAGACGGAATGGTCACAGGCTAAATTAAAGGTAGTTTCTCTTTCATCTGGCATACGTGTACTGATTTCTATTGCGTTTTTTTTAAAAAAGCTTATTTTTATTTCCTGGATGGTACTTGAAAACATAGTGGAGAATTTATCTGTAATCCATAGAAATCATAAGAGAAGTGCATTCCAATTCTCCAATGCAAAACTCTGTTGGTGATCTTAACGCAGTCGTTCTCTCTCAACCTTAGAGCTAATTTGGATTTCTGGGTTATGTTTGTCATTTAACAGAGCATATCGAAGGTTCAGTAGGATCATGCTTTCTTGCTTTTGTTATGTGCACTCATAACAACACCAATCATCTCCAAAGCAATTTGCTCATGATTTGCCTTGTTCATACTAAGGCAAACTTTTTTTTTCTTTTCCCAGATAGATGATGTATTTTAGAGCATTAAAAAAATCAGTTAGGGTTTGCTTGAAAAAAAGGGTACTGAATAAAATAATTCTCATTTAGTGACCACAGTTATAACCAGCAACTTGGTTGCTAAGTGAAGCAATTGCTAAGTGTAATTATGATTGTGCTTATAACCTTAAATTCAACTTTCCTTTGCTTTACAAGTAGTTATCATCTTACAATCATTCTTCAGTGACCATTCGAAGTTAACAACAGCACTGAAAAAAAAAAGATCTACAACTGGTCCTTGCACTTATAACAATCACAGCATCCCCACCATCACATAATCAGAACTGAGGCACTTAACAACTGGCATGTATTTACAACGTTTGAGGTGTCCTGGGGTCATTTGACCACCATTTACCAACCTTCCCAGCCAGTTTCTGATAAGCCAAAGTGAATGGGGGAAGTTGGATTTACTTAATTCTGGTCCCTGTTGTGGCTGCAAGTTGAGAACTACCTGTATAGACCTTTGAAGTTTGTTACTGCAAGAATTGGTTGTAAAGTTATTTTTTCATTACTGTCGTAACTGCAAACACTCGCTAAACAAGGCAGTTGCTAAATGAGGACTGGCTGTACCTGGACTGATCAGCAAGATGCTGTGGAAAAAGCTAAGGCTGCAGCAACTCATTTGTTTTGAGTGGAAATTCAGTGAAGATAGTATTAAGGAATAATATGAAAAGATTGTTAACATAATCAGGGGGTTAGACTAGTTGATATCTAAGATATGTTCCAACTCGGTGATTTTATGGAAATAGACTTTAGATGATGCATGTGACTTAATCCAGCATTAATTATGGAGATCTGTATTAATTCTAGATGGTCTATATCAAACCCTCTGACAAGAATTGAACTCACAGACCCCAAACCCCACTCCAGAGGTGGTGGAAATCATGTAAAAACTTAAATGCAGGGGCATAATATAATGCAACACATGTATTTACCTGAGATCTTAAGTAAATTTGGATTGTGTGTTTGTATGTATGTATATACATATACATATACACAATTATACATACATATATACACATACATACACACACATCCAAATTGTGTACACACACATATACACACCATTCTGATAGATTCTGTATATCTCTTCCTGCCACACTGTTAAGCACCAGGGCCTGGATAGCTCCTACAGCTAATGCGCTGCATATGGTAATCTAAAGTTCAGTAGTCTGTAAGTTCAGTTCCCAGTAGAGGGAATTATAAATTATAAAATTGCATCTTAATTATTAAACTTGTACGGTAGATCTGTGTGTTTGAGAACAAATGTATATTTGTGTCCTTATTACTCACTTAGCATGTATAAACTACATTCTAAATTCTTCTGGAGGACTAAGAAAGTAGGGTCAGTGAAGTCAGTTGATTCTACTGATACTATCCTCCTAAATGAAATGGCAGAAGAACAAGGCCTTGCTTGTAGGATGTGGCTAAGCCTTACTGCAATTTGCCAACAATGTCTATTTTTTTTCCTTAACACGGACATACATACACATTCTTCTGAGAATGAAATAATTGTCTATTGTGACGTGCTTTAGTCTGATATAGCTTGCTCCACCACTAAAAGACTTTTCCCCTATTTCTCTGTCTTCTATTTTGCTCAAAAATGTTTTGTATACATTTTAGCCAGAATTTCAGTAAGGCTCCTCACTCAGTCTATAATGTTTTTAATCACCTTTGCCTCCTTTTTTATATGTGAGTGTTATAATGGTGATTTCTTATCTGATTGGGATGCAACCTGTTTTATTTATATGAGACAACAGCTCTACTAATAATGGGACCCACCAATCAATGTGTGTCTTAAAGATATCAGGCAATAAAAAAAATCTTCTCCAGGTGCCTTATTAAATTTCAGAGATTGAATAATAAATTTGATTTCTGAATGACAATTTATCATATGTATTTGTGTTTATGAATCCTTTCTCATCCATTCAGATTGAAAAATGAACAATATTTTGTAAGTGTATATATTGGCAGTAATTTCAGTTGTAAAGAGAATCCGTATATATCTGGAAGAATCATGACCCTTTTAAACTCATTTCCTAATATTTAAGAGCTATTCTTAGCTGCTTCTCTTTTTTTCCCCTCCAGATCAGTGCACTGTTACTCGGACATATCTGTTTCTACACAAATTTTGGTTCTTCAGTGCTGTATATTACTTTGGCAATTGGGCTTTTATTGGAGTAAGTAATCTTATTTAAAGATGATTATAAATACAATTTAATGTTCTAGGATAACTATACTTACAGTATGTGCATTGGGGCAACATTGCCTTGTATATAAATCTGTTGCATCCTTCATCTAACCTCCAGTAATACAGTGTGTTGATGTAAATTCACAGGTTTTCTTGATTGGATTAATTGTGTCATGCTGCAAAGGAAAAAAATCAGTCATTGAAGGTGAAGTGGATGAAGATGATTCAGATATAAGTGATGATGAGCCATCGCTCTATTATGGCTGACAGCCTGCAGTCCTGAAGGTTAAAGCTTGCAATGTAAAACTGTGAAAATGCCACTTTTGGTTCTGACTTTATTCTTGGAAAAGTTCACTTTTGCCAATATCGAAGGGAGAAGTAATATAAACCAGGATTTGGAATTTCTGCAAATCTGACTGGTTTATAGTTAAATTCATTTGTACATAGGCACAAGAGCTAATTTTATGAAGGAAAAATTAAAGAGAACTATTTTTTGAGTATATAGCTACGAAGTTGTGATGTCATTTAAATGCCATTTAAGTTTGTTTTTGTTAGTCTTGAATTTTAAATTTATGATTTTTGTTTCTTTAGACTTGACAAATCATAATAAACTGACAAATGTATCATACATCTCATGGAAATCTAAAGTTACCAGTGCTTGTTAATATGAAACTAATACCTAAATCACACCTGTTGGTATATGAAGTGATACTTAAAGACAATAGAACTATTGTCTGGTCATTAGAGAGAATCCCTGCCATATCAAATGTGAATGCAGTATGATATTCAATAGTTGCAGATGGGATGCGACTATTATATTCAGTAAAATAGCGGAAGAAATATGTATTCCATTCACAAGTATTGTTTATTCAGTTTAGTATCTGCCCACATATACTATTTTCAACCCAGTTGGATAGAGAGCAATAGATCTGGGCAGATCAACAATATAGAATATGCCACGAGCTTTATAATTCAAAATAACAATGTAAAGAAAGATACTTTTTTCCATACTTTCATACAATTTGTGAGCTTTAATTTCTTCATGGTTTAAACTAAATCCAATATGTACACTTTTAAAAGACATTAAATATTAATCACCTTGCTTGGTTACGGTTTGCTGTTCACTGTCTTGACATAATATAAATATGCTGAACCCTGTTTTAAACACTGAAACAACTATTCAGTATAATTTTGCTTAATTATAATTGATGAAGGGCACAAATGTTTAAAAATCATGCTATTTTGTTTCTTATTTTGTAAAATAAATTAATCAGTATCCTAAATGCATACTATTCTGAAGTATTCTTGTAACTCAAAATCTATTATTTAATCTTAGTCTTTACTGTTCTTAGATTTCTCATACCTTATAATTACATATAAAGAAAACGAGTTTTTGAGTATATTTTCTGCAGCAACTTCATTGCGCCTTCAAAATATAATATGGAATAATATTTTAGACTTACTATTTTTATTTTATTTTTTGATGTTTAAGCTCGTGTTTCTTGCAGAGTTTCCCATGACAGAAATCATGAGAGAAATGATGTCAAAAGAAAGACAAAAAAGGCTTGATTTAACATGTTTGCTGGAAAAGGCAGGGGGAAGAAAAGAGAAGAATCCTTTTGCTTCATTATGATTTCTTTCTTAAAGAGTTTTCTCCCCCCAGGGTATACCCAAACATTGTTTTTGTCCCCAACTTCAGAACATAGCAAGAAGGACAAAATAATGTCTTGACTTCACAATTTAATGTAACCTGTGATGTAATGCCTCCCCCCCCAACATGCACAGTGTACAAATACACACATACGCACACCAAAACTCAGCAAAACAGCTCAGACTATCAGCATAATGCTAGTAATGGCCTTTGCATTTCCAGTTGACAAACTCAGCGGTTAAAAATGTTGAGCTTGTCAGCTGGAAAGCTGACAGCCTGGGTTCGAGACCCAAGTGGTGCGCAATGAGGTGAACTCCCATTCCTTCTCCAGCTCCTGCCCACCTAGCAGTTTGAAAGCATACAAATGAGAGTAGATAAGCCTGGTGCCACTTTGGTGGGAAGGTAACAGCGTTCCATGAGCCTTGGGTTATAGTCAGTTGACCAAATGACCACAGAAATGTCTTTGGACAACATTGGCTTTCTCGGCCAAGAAACGGAAATGAACACTGCCCCCAGTTGGACACAACTGGACAGGAGAAACCTTTATCTTTATTAAAACTTAGAATCTCAGCTCACATTGACAACTTCAGTACATGCAGCAGGATAGTCCATGAATACTCTTGCATACTACTTTACGTTTATTGGCCTTATATATTCTTAATTTACCCTTTTCAGGCAACCTCCCTTTAAAAAGGAGCATGATATAAAATACTTGTCCAGATCCAGAGCCAAATGAAATAGATTCAGTAAAAACCTAGACAAAAAAAGGCTTCTGTTTCATGACCTTAAAGACAAAAGGAAGCAGCTGATGCATGGCTAATAGCATTTACCTAAAACTGGTTCAATTCCATATAAGACAGAAAGATCAGAACTCTGTCTCTGCGATTGCTCCCTGGAATTTACTCAATGCATTTAAAGAATCTTAATTTGAATCTCATTAGAGGTTTAAGATGACGAATGTATCTTTTCTTTTATGTACACTGAAAGTGGACAAATTCCTTGTGTGTCCAATCACACTTGGCCAATAAAGAATTCTATTCTGTTCTGTTCTGTTCTGTTGTACTGTACTGTACTGTTCTGTTCTATTCTATTCTATTCTATTCTATTCTATTCTATTCTATTCTATTCTATTAAGATGACTTCGATGTTTAGAATGAAACACCTAAGATTTCTCAAACTACTAAGCATGTTATGGCCATCAAAGCCATTCCAGTTCTGAAATCCAGCTAGATCAAGAGTTAATTCAATTTTATTTTCAGGCTCTGAATTTAAAACAGGTTAAAAACATTCCCTTGCACATAATTTTCAAATCTATAGGGGCAGGCACCCAGAAATGGGATATTCTAGTTTTTATTAATTTATTAGAGGATACTGCAACTGCCATAGGTTGGAGAACAGATTATAGATCTACTGTTTCAGCACCATCATAAGTTTGAACTGCCATTGAATGAAGCAATCGATAACTGAGGACTACCTGAGTCTATATCTGTAGGAAACAACAGCAAAAATTTTGCTTCCATCAGTTATGTATACAGGACCCTCTCCTTCAGTTCGGCATCATCTTGGATAGTTGCAGAAGTGCTGATAAATCTGATTACATATCTTTCAAAAATAAGAGGTACTTTTGACTACTTGAACTCAAGAGTGCACTTTCTCTTAGCACTGATGATATTATATAGTTGGGTAATGAAATGTCTGCAAGAAAACTATCAAGCTTCGAGAGCACCAAGGACCCGACAGTTCAACCTTGAGCTACAAATATTCTCTTCTATTGGCACTTTGTCCTCTCCTGGATGTGATAGTTTTTCTCCAGTCATGCACTACTCTTGGGATCAGTGTCACTTTTTATGGGACTTTTTAGAACTGTCACACCCACTTCTTCCAAAGGTGCCATTTCTGTGCTTGGCATTTTTACAGTTGATCCTGACCCCCATGTTAATCAATTGGAAGTTTCAAAATGCCCCCAGTCCATTACCTTTTTTCGGAGATCACTTTTAATGTACATTTAGTTGTCCTCTGATGCTGTGTATGTCTTGAAATTCTTTGTTCCATGACAGTTTGAGGAATAAACTAAAGCCAGAACTTATAAACTTAACACTTAATGTCCTTGGAATTTCAAAGGGCAGAAAGTTCAGACTGGGTAATTATTCCTTAACTAGTAGCTTGGTTCCTATCTAAAGCAGTTGAGCCAGGACTGTCATAGTAGCAATTTATATTTTAGAGAGAGAAAGAATAAGTAATTCTCAAATAACTCTTTGACCTCTTAAAGTTGAGTTGTAAAATTAGCCATGCAGAGTTATACCTGTCACAAATTCTCCCATGCAGTTATTTAAAATTCCCGAATCTCAGAGGAAGATCAAGCATAATAACTAAAGAAAAGCAGATTCCAGATTAAAAATTGATTAAAACTTGTTCTTTTCTGTGCAGGTACTGAACAAATAGCTAGAGAATTGGTGATTCCAGGCTGCAGCGTTCTGTTTTTTTTTATTTATTTGAACTTTTTAGTGCCGCACCCTCCCAAACCAGATCTTTGAAAAGTACAAAATGCCTTTCTGGCCACCGCATCAGTGCCTTAACCATTCAAGAAACAAATGGAAATGATTTCATCGTTTGCTCTGATTGAACATTTTTAAATCAAGACAGAATTTTTGACAGTCTGATCCTGTCTTATAAGAAAATAGATGATCTAATTGGGAAAAATTAATTAGTATGGAGCTGGTATAGAGATATACAGCCAGTTTAGTGTAGTGGTTAAAGGCAGCAGGTTGTACACCAGGAGATCATAGGTTCTAATCCTGCCCTAGGCACAAAGCCATTTGGGTGACTTGGGCCAATCGCCCTCTTTCAGCCCTATGAAGAATGCAATGGCAAGAAATCAAGAGTTCAGCAAGAATTCAGATATCTTGCCAAGAAAACTGCAGAGATTAATCCAGATAGCTGCCAGGAGTCCTTACTGACTGGAAGCATGCATGCAAGCACACACACACACACACACACACACACACACTTTATTCAGCTTGCCATTTTTAACGAACTTCTCCGCAGATGTGACAGCAAGAACCTCTCCTGACAGGAACAAACAGCCTGAAAAACCGGTAACTTGCTTAGCTCCTAAGAGTAACATGCTGACATAATATGCAAGGCTTTCTTGATAATATTTGCATGCTCAGTAAAAATGTCACAAAAAATAGCCTGGATGTTTTGAAGACTTTATGTGTAAAGTGACTTTTTGAACTACTTTGTCCTCATAAGCAAAGCTTGCTATCTGGAGTAAGGAGATATAAAGTTAGCATTAGCTTACAATAGAGCAACTAAGCATGGTATGCCTCTTGCACAAAGACTATTTATAAATGTATAACTATTGTATGCTTCTATCGAGCATCCTTAATTTTAAGAAGCAGCCATTAGTACAAGAACAACTCTGATTTCTTTAAAAACATTGGAAGAGAATTAAAACAGATTAACAGAGTTGAAAGGGACTTTATAGGTCATCTAATCCACCACCACCACTCCCGCCCAAGCAGGAGACCCGACACCATTTCTGACAAATGACAGTCCAATCTCTTCTTGGAAGCCTCCAGTTATGGAGGCACCAATAACTTCCGAAGGCAAGCTGTTCCATTGGTTGATTGTTCTCACTGTCAGAAAATTTCTCCTTATATCTAGGTTGAATCTCTCCTTGATCAGTTTCCATCCATTATTCCTTGTCTGGCCTTCAGGTGCCTTGGAAAATAGTTTTACCCCTTCCTCTCTGTGGCAGCCCCTCAAATATTGGAACAAATAACTGTTGAATTATTATCAGCTCTCATAGCTACTATTAGGAAAAGAAAAACCAATGACCTTTTGAATATAAATGATGAATAACAGGAAACAAAAGGGAGGGGCCTCGGTTTCATCAATTATTATGGCACAAAATCATTAATGGGACTCTTCTAATGTAGAGCAAGCATTTTGGAAGAGTTATTCAGGTAAAAACAGTGAGATTTGTCTTTCTACATTCACCAGCATACATTTTCAAGTTGCTCAAAGTCCCAAAGGTGCTTTTTTTCAAAAGGCAACTGGACTTTCTGGTTTTTCTTTTTCTTTCAAAGAAAAATCAGAAAGTCCAGTTGCCTCTTGAAAAAAAGCACCTTTGGGACAACTATGACCTGGTTGTCCTACTATCACAGCACCATTGAGAGTGTCCTGACATACAGCATTCTTGCATGGTAAGGGAGCAGCTCTGTAGCGGACAAAAAAGTTCTACAGAGAATCATTAAAACTGCCCAGAATATCATTGGGCTCCAGCTGCCAGCCATCTTCGAATCTCGCTGTTTGAGGAAGTTGCACAACATTCTCAGAAACTCTTCCCATCCTGCTTACAATCTTTTTGGATTGTTGCCTTCTGGCAGAAGATACAGAACAATTAAAACTCGGATCACATGTTTTCTGAATAGTTTTTATCCCAGAGCTATAATTGCACTCAACAATGAACTAAAGGGCCACCATCAGTAAGCTGTTGGACAGCATTGCTTGGTCTGCTGTGTGGATGCTTGGGTGGTTTAGGGGTGGGGAATTTGTGGTGGGTGGGGGTGTGTTTGGGGATTGTTATGTGTCTTTGGTGTTAAGTGAATTTCGTTGTATGGGTATACTGTGTATATACGTACAATGACAATAAAGTTATTATTATGTATGAGAATCTCCATAGACAAGTTGCTCAAATAAAATGTATTTTAGGTAGTGAGTGTTTTAGAATGCTGATGAAGAACTGGGTGGTTTCAAAGCTATACAGATGAGTGGGATATTGCTGGTCTCTTATTCCTCAAATAAAATGCTCTGAAGAGAAGGGAGACATCTCCTGTGGAAGGATGTGTTGGGAAACATACTGTAGGTGAAACCTCATGCCCCTTCCATTTGGGAAAGTCTGCTCAGACTTTTCCTGTAACTAAAAAAGGTGCTTTGGTTTACTGATCAGGAATGCCTTTTAACCCAACCCATAATCCCTGGGTGTTAGGAAAGAGCTACTGTCCCACCACAGCAGCACGGCAACAGGCAAAATAAACCCAATTAAAATGTTGGCAGTCATGCAGTCTACTTCACCTGTGCCCTTTACACAAAACAATACTGAGGAGTTAATTTTTACAGTGTTGCTTTATATACATATTTTTAAATTTAATCTTAAATTATTCTGTTTTTTAATGCTTAATTTTACTGATTAAATTGTACTCCGTCCAGAGCTGCTGTCTGAGGGTGGTGGGCAGTTAAGCAGCATGAAAAATAAAATAAATAAAATAAACATTTTGGGGCTGTTCATGTTTTGGACCAGCTTGCAAACATCTGTGCACACTTCCTGTGTAAATTAGTTACATGGGTGACATGTTAAATATGAATGACCTGTCTGTTCATCATATTGCTCCTGCATTCTGTGATCCTTGGAGTGAAAGTGCTTGAGTTCAAATCACTATAGAAAACTGAGAGGAACAAGAAGTGACAAGGAAAGCATCAAAGTGGAATCCATTTTTAAAATAATGTGGGCAGCCGCCTTCTGCAGAATGCTGAAGTTCCTGATTTGAAACCAGAAGTTAGCCTGACGTGTCAGCTGTTTCAACTCAAGACATAGATAAGGGTACTTAAATCTTGAAGAAAAATGTGGCCTTCCACATACAGCGTTCTGAGAAAGGCCTAAATATATTTCACAAATATTCATCACTTTCCTTGTCTGGGTTTCAATATCTGTTGCTTTTGATCTCATATGATCATTGTCAACCATGTGATAAATGAGTTGGATTGTAAGATATGAAGCTACATCATTTAGAGCTGTATCTTTCTTACTGAGCTCATATATATGTTTGAAAAGGAACATGGAAGAAGCATCCCAGAATGAAGATGAGCTGCCTATCACATCTGTATTCTAACCTTCATGCCAGAAATAAACAGCAATGTTCTTCAGCAGGGGTTCTCCATACTTGGAAACTTTTAGACTTGTGGACTTCAACTCCCAGAATTTCCAAACCAGCCTGGTTGGCTCAGGAATTCTGGGAGTTCAAGTCCACAAGCCTAAAAGTTTCCAAGTATGGAGAACGCTGTTCTACAGGTGATCCTTGACTTACAAACAGTTCATTTACAGCACTGAAAAAAGTGATTTATTACCGTTTTTCACATTTATGACCATTGCAGCATCCCCGTGGTCATTTGATTAACATTCAGACTTTTGGCAACAGACATGTATTTATGAAGGTTGCACTGTCCTGGGATCATCTCTACATTGATGATCCTCTTGTGACCTTCTGACAAGCAAAGCGAATAGGGAAGCCAAATTCACTTAACCATGTTACTAACTTGACAACTGCAATGATTCACTTAACTGTGGCAAGAAAGGTCATGAAAGGGGACAAAACTTCCTTAATAACTGTCTCACTTATCAACAGAAATGTTGGGCTCAATTGTGGATGTAAGTCAAGAATTACCTGTATTGTAGCTTATTTATATTTATTTATCAAATTTTTGCCATCCATCTCGCCACAAGCTGACTTCCACAAATCCCATGATAAACCCCCAAAGCCCTCATGACAATGGAATTAAAGCTCTAATGAGATGCCCTCTATGAGATCTCTATGCAATATTATAGTCCATTGAAGCCACGACAAGGCCAAAAAGTAAATTTGTTGAGAATTCAGAAAATAAGTGATAGATGTGTGTATTTAAAGCTGGAAAAAAGCCATTAATCCCTAATAGTCTTCCCCAAACTTGGTCATGCTATCTGTATTCAGGTTATATATTTTTTCTGATTTTAAAGAGGGATAAAGCACCTTCAGATGTCAAGTGGCCTAACAGATCAAATATTTTTAGATGTATCGTTTCTTATTTTCAGCAACCATCAAATTCACTCTTTTCCCAGCAGCCATTCATTAGTACAAAAGAACAAGCAGATCACTTGAATTAGTTGCCTACCAGTGCTTGAAAACAAGAGAATAGTATTTCCGCATGAGATCCTGCAACTCCAGACCTCTGTTCACACAATGTCAACATTCCTTAGAAGAATGTAGAGATTATTTTTGGCTCATCTGTGGTATGGTTGAACTGCAAAACTAGTTTTGTTGGGGTAGCTTTGTTTGCCATTAAAAGTAACTCTTGTTTCACCTTCCTCAGCTTTCGGTCGTGGGAAGGAAAAGCTTGTTTTATCCATGATAAAGAGTGAGTGGACAATATGATTTCATGTGATCAAGGTTCAATTTCTTCTTTAAAAACAGAGTTTCTAGTTATTTGTGTCACAATACTTTTGTGTAGTGCAGAGAAGGAGAAAAAATATTACGTTTTTTTCTTCTGGTTTTTTTTTTTTTTTTTTTTTTTTGCTATAAGTGCCACTCTTTCATACTTGAGGAGCAGATTGTGCATTTTGAGACTGCATGTTCTGACCTAGGCTTCCTGAGTCAATAAAACACACGAGTAGTCCCAAAAACCTGTTTTATTTTAACAGCTGTGAATTCATTCACAGATGAGTCCCAAATAGTTGTAAAGAGTCCTTTGGGATAAGGCTGATAATCACCCACCTTTATCTCCCTTGGCACGCTGCCAAAGGCCTAATTGGCAAAACCACACAGAGTCCAGAATCAAACAGAGCTTCAGACTTTAAACTGCATAGAATTTACAATGTTGCTTTCTGCAAAGGCCCATGTACCTTTGCTCCCCTTTTAAGTCCTATGGGAGGGGCCAATCATCTCCAAGCCTTACTCCCGAGTCGTCCCTTTTGTTTTAGCTGTTCTTGCTTTCTCGCAGCTCTGTGCATGCACACACTGGGAACAGGCTCCCCCTGTTCCTCTGCTTCGCTGAGGTCCAACTCTGGAAGCTCCGGAGGCAGCATGTACCTCCCAGATGGCCCCACCTCTGCCTCTGACGCAGAGCCCTCGTCCGAGCCTTCCCCAGACTCCAGGACTGGCCCATGTTCCTCCCCAGCCTCCTCACTGTCCGACTCTGCTGCCAGCTCCGCAGGCTGCTGGCGGACCACAACACTGCAACAGGTTTTATCACTCTCCCCCTCCCCTCCATCCCTTTTCAGAGGAGCTGTCAGATCCCAAAGTTTGCTTAGTTCTTGTTGGCAGGAAAGGAGCTTAGGAGAAAGAAAGAGAGTGAAGAAAACTCCCTTTTTACAATCCTGTAGCCCTTATCTGAGGTAAAGTTGAGGTGGCTGAATGGAGCTGAGCATTTACTGGCTGGATGCCCTTCTTGAAGCCTTCGCAGTAGATATTTTTTTTCTTTGTGCTCTAAGAGAGAAACACCTGCTGCTACCTAGGATTAAACTCTTAATTTTCCAAGCACCCTCACCACTAGGCCACCACACTGCTTTAAAGAAAGAACCATGTGAATTTTGGAGTTGACACTCTAGTCTACTCTATGAGGAATGAAATGTCCAGCTTTTGATTCACAGCATCCTAAAAGAAAGAAGATATCTCATATCTCTTTCTTGATCTGAGAACGTCCTTTTTTTGCAGGTAGACAATGAGATTTACAGTTTTGGGGTCCCTGGTATGCTCTCAGGGAAACAACAGGCTGCACTCTTTAGTATGCAGCCTCAGTCTAATTTTTAGTTCTGCAGCTAATAAAATAACACTGTATCTCAAAAGAGCTACTTTCTATTACAGCTAAAGCTTTTTTGATTTGGTTGTCGCTTGCCTACTGATACAATTTAAGTGGTCTTATTTCTATTAATTTTTTCTTTCACTGACATAGCATTTAAGTCTATGATAAACCCTTCCTTGATCCTTCAAATATTGAAAGAATTGTGACTTCTGGATTAGACTAGGTGGCTCAGTGGCTAAGACACTGAGCTTTGTCAATCAGAAAGGTCAGCAGTTCAGCAGCTCAAATCCCTGGTACAGGTCTCCTGCTCGAGCAGGAGGTTGGACGAGATGAACTCCAAGGTCCCTTCCAACTCTGTTACTCTGTTACATTACGCTATGCTTATCATTCAGGAAAGGGATCCAATTTGTACATTTACATTAGCGGAAGCAGTGGAAAATAGCATAATTCTGTCTCTTCCATTCAATTCCTTGTCTGTGTTTATATAAAGACTAGGCTAAAATGGGATTGGTAGTTCAATTTATTTACTCACTAAATATTTATTAAAGAAATTAAAATGGATTAAAGATATAAATTGATGAAACCATAAAACAGTAGAATAACAACACCACCAGAGGGACATAAAACTTAAAATGCAAACAATCTAGCGGGTCTAATTTGTCTCAGTCTAGCATTTATTTTGACAATCCAGCTATTACAGGTAGTCCTCAACTTACAACCATTCGTTTAATAACCATTCAAAGTTACAACAGCACTGTAAAAAATGACTTATGACTGATCCTCATTCTTACGACCTTCATAGCATCCCTACAAGTCAGACAATCAAAATTCAGGCACTTGGCAACCAGCAAATCTTTGCAATGGTTGCAGCATCTCACACTCACATAATCATTGTTTGCAACCTTCCCAGCCAGCTTCTGGCAAACAAAGTCAATAGGGAAAGCCAGATTCACTTAATGGCCACATGGATCACTTAACAATCGCCATGATTCGCTTAACGAATATGGCAAAAAAAAAAGTTGTAAAATTGGGTGTAACCAGTGGAACAGCTTGCCACCAGAAGTTGTAGGGGCTTCATATACTGGAGGTTTTTAAGAAAAGATTAGACAGCCACCTATCTGAAATGTTATAGAGTCTCGTGCTTGAGCAGGGGGTTGGACTAGAAGACCCCCAAGGTCCCTTCCAGCTGTATTCTGATTATCATATGGCTTAGCAATGGAACTCCTGGTCTCAATTGTGGTCACAAGTCAAGGACCATCTGTACTTGACATGAAAAACCTAGATCCATGATGGTGAACCTATCGCATGTGTGCCAGAGGTGGCAAGCAACACCCTCTCTGTGGGCATGCGAGCCGTCGCCCCAGTTCAGCTCTGCCGCGCATGCGTATGCATCTCCTGCTGGCCAGCTGGTCTTTGGCTCTCTGCCGCACATGAACCGGGGGGGGCATTTGCAGGGGGCCACACATGCATGCACAGGACATGTGTGGGGGGCTGTGCATGCATTGCATTTTGGGGGTTCGGGCACACATGGGGGCATTTGCACGCTTGTGCACACTTTGGGCACTCAGTCCAGAAAAGGTTAGCCGTCACTGACCTAGATGATTATATTAAGCCAAATGAAGCTAACCTTTTGGTGGCCAAAGGCCATATTTGAGCCCTTGTCATGGTCAGATCATTCACTCCTTCGACTGGACTTCCGTACTGCTACCCCCCGCCGCAGGGAGGCAGAACCAGTTAGGTGGTTCTGCCCCAGGCACCTGATGGATCCGGATGGATTCCAGAGGGAACTTGGGCCTTTCCCTGAGGTTCTGGCTCACGACTCGACTGAAGACCTGGTGGCCGCCTGGGATAGGGCAGCCGCCGGAGCCTTGGATCATGTCGTGCCTTTGCGGCCTCTGACCCGGTGCCGATCCCATGTGGCTCCCTGGTTCTCTGAGGAGCTGAGGGAAATGAAGCATCGAAAAAGATGCCTAGAGAGCGGTTGGAGGGCTAGCCGATCCAAATCCGACCGGACACTGGTGAGGTCTCATATTAAGACCTACCTAGTGGCGATAAAGAGGCAAAATTTGACTATTTTTCCACTCTTATCACATCAGCAGATAACCGCCCAGCCACCCTGTTTAGGGTGACCCATTCCCTGCTTCATCTGGGAGCGAGGGAAGATCCCTTACAGGGTAGAGCTGAGGACTTTGTGCAATATCTGCATGACAAAATCGCTCAGATTCAGGAAGGGCTGGATTCTGACTGGGTAGTTTCAGGCGGGGTGACGGAAGCGGACCTTGAGAATGTTATCTGGGAGGAGTTTGATCCAGTGGCTCCTGAGGACGTGGACAGGATTCTGGGCAGGCTTAGCGTGGCCACATGTTTATTGGACCCGTGTCCCTCTTGGTTGGTGCTGGCCTCCCGGGAGGTTACACGAGGCTGGCTCCAGGGGATTATTAATGCTTCTTTGAGTGAGGGTTACTTCCCTGCTGCCTTGAAGGAGGCAGTGGTGAGGCTCCTCCTTAAGAAGCCTTCCCTGGACCCAGCTGTATTAGTGAATTATCATCCAGTCTCCAACCTTCGCTTTATGGCGAAGGTTGTTGACAGTGTGGTGGCGTGACAGCTTCCCTGGTATCTGGAGGAAATGGTCTATCTCAGCGGTTCTCAACCTGGGGGTCGCGACCCCTTTGGGGGTCGAACAGCCATTTCACAGGGGTCGTCAAAGCCCTCTCTCACCCCCCCTGCCTTCACTCACCCTCACTCTCTGCTCTGTTGGATCGCCGGCCGTTCGTTTACCCCACCCACTCCCAATCTATTGCTGCCTCCGATGGCTAGAGGAAAAAAAACTGTTTAAATTTTTGCCGCGGGGCTTCAAAGGGCCGCCCTATAGCCAGTGGTGCAGCCGAACCATTTGTTAAATTGCTGGCTTGCCCCGCCCCTCCGCACCACTATTTATTGCCAATAAATAGTGGTGGGTGAGGGGCGGGGGAGCCAGCAATTTAACAAAGGGTTCGGTGTTTTTTTGTAATTTTATTGGCCCGTGGAGCTTCAGCATAGGCTAATTGGCCCTTGCTTAGATCGGCTCCCGACCCCCAGCTGATTTGCTCTCAGCTGTTTTGCTCAGGGCTCTGCTGCTTGTTTGCAAAGAGTGCTGATTTTTTCCCCCCTATCTATGCTTAAAAACGAAACTGAAACTGCTTTGCTGTTGCTGCAACTTGGAAAATTAGGCAGGCAGATTTCTTTTCTTTTTCCTCACCAAAAAAGGTAGGTGCAAACAACGGGAAATTTAGGGAAAAAGAGGAGATTTTAAAACACAAAAGAAAAAAAGCTCTATTTAACTAGGAAATTGTAATAATTGAGATACTATTAATTGTATATTGTGTTGAAAGCAGAAATGGTTAAGTTGTGGTTTGGAGGAATATATGGGGGAAATTATTTGGTTTATTATTATTGGTAAATATAATTAATGGATTTGTAAGAAATTGGATTGCATGGAAATAATTGGAATATTCATGTTCATATTGATTAATATACAAAAAAGGTAGTTATATAACTAATTGCTTTATATTAAAATGTTGAATTTATATCAAACAACTGTAATATTACATAATTAACCAATGTGAGGGTGGATATAAAAATAGATGACAATGGGAAGGGGTATAATATAGAATAGAAGGGAAAAATTGAATTTGATTAAGATTAGAGATGAGGATGAAGGGTAATATTGTTTTTTTACAAAAATAGATGAGGAATAAATATGGCAAAAAGGAAATATAGAAATTGTAAATTTAATTGAAATGACTAAACACTGTTTAAATTTATGAACTGGCCAAATACTCTGTTCAAAGAAAATACATTGTATGTTTGTATGTGTGTTTCTAATTATTGTTATTTATTCATATTTGTTCTCTTTTATTCTTTAAAGTTTAACAATTCATTCTTTTTCTTAATATTTTTATATTTGTTTGGGGTTGGCTTTCTTCCCTTTCATCTTTTTTATGGTACAGCAATCTTTCTCCTCAAACCTACCACCTCTGTCTTTTCTTTCCTTCTTACTTTCTCTTCCTCCCCCTCTTCTTCTCCTCCCTACTTCCTCTTCCTTTCTCCTTCTCCTCCTCTCTTCCTCCCTCTCTTCCCC
Source organism: Arizona elegans (assembly GCA_022577455.1). Classification (NCBI taxonomy): domain Eukaryota; kingdom Metazoa; phylum Chordata; class Lepidosauria; order Squamata; family Colubridae; genus Arizona; species Arizona elegans. The sequence goes on along the minus strand of JAKOOJ010000001.1, from coordinate 215,129,876 downwards.
TCACTCCTACTCTAATTTCCCTTCCCTTCCTTCATCCCTCTCTATTGCTGTATCCTATTATGTATATGGACTACTCAGAGGGCTGAAAAAGTTATTTCTGACTGGTCCTCGCACTTTTGACCAGTCTTCGAACTTACAACTGTCCTCACATTTTACGTTTTTGCCCTATCTTGTCACCATGGTGAAGAGAAGCAGTTGTGAAATGAGTGACATGGTTGTTAAGAATGCTGCACGGGCATAAATGTGAGGATGGTCATAAGTGTGAGGATCAGTCAAAAGTGTGAGGACCTGTCAGAAATGACTTTTTTCAGCCCTCTGAGTAGTCCCTATATACATAACTATGGCCACCCGGTCACATGACCAGCTAGCCATGCCCACCCAGTCACATGACTTCCAAGCCATGCCCACAAAATAAGCCACGCCCACAGAACCGGTAATAAAATAATTTAGAACCCACCCGTGGTTGGGGGTCACCACAACATGAGGAACTGTATTAAAGGGTCGCGGCATTAGGAAAGTTGAGAACCACTGGTCTATCTGGATCCATTCCAGTCGGGCTTCAGGCCTGGGCACAGTACAGAAACGGCACTGGTCGCGTTGGTTGATGATCTCTGGAGGGCTCAGGACAGGGGTTGTTCCTCTGTCCTGGTCCTATTAGATCTCTCAGCGGCTTTTGATACCATCGACCATGGTATCATGCTGTACCGATTGGAGGGGTTGGGGGTAGGGGGCACCGTGTTGCGGTGGTTCTCCTCCTTCCTCTCTGACCGGTCGCAGTTCGTGTTGACGGGGGGACAGAGATCGACCTCGAAGCGCCTTGTGTGTGGGGTGCCGCAAGGGTTGGTTCTCTCGCCCCTTTTGTTCAACATTTATGTGAAACCACTGGGTGAGATCATCCGTGGTTTTGGGGTGAAGTGCCATCTGTACACTGATGACACTCAGCTGTACATCTCCACCCCGGACCACCCCAATGATGCCCTTGATGTGATGTCCCGGTGCCTGGAGGCTGTATGGATCTGGATGGGGAGAAACAGGCTCAGGTTCAACCCGTCCAAGACCGAGTGGCTGTGGCTTCCAGCATCCCAATATAGTCAGTTGGCGCCATCACTGACTATTGGGGACGAGTTGTTGGCCCCCACAGAGAGGGGTCACAACTTGGGTGTCCTCTTGAATACACAGCTGTCTTTAGAAGAACATATGATGGCTGTGGCCAGGGGGGCTTTTTATCAGGGTCGCCTGATCCACCAGTTGTGTCACTTTTTGGATCGGGATGCCTTATGCACAGTCACTCATGCTCTTGTCACATCCCGCCTGGACTACTGTAATGCTCTTTACATAGGGCTCCCCTTGAGGAGCACCCGGAGGCTCCAGCTGGTCACAGGTGGTTATGGGGGCGACTCAGCGCTCCCATGTAACACCTCTCCTGCACGAGCTGCACTGGCTCCCGGTGGTCTTCCGGACGCCAGTATTGGTTACCATCTTTAGAGTGCTCCATGGCTTAGGACCTGGGTATTTACGAGACCGTCTTCTGCCACAGATAGCCTCCCACCGACCAGTACGCTCCCACAGGGAGGGGCTCCTCAGGGTGCCGACGGTCAAACAATGTTGACTGGCAGTTCCCAGCGGGGGAGCCTTCTCTGTGGGGGCACCTACCCTCTGGAATGAGCTGCCCCCGGAGATACGGCGGATCCAGGATCTTCACACCTTTCGCCATTCCCTAAAGACGTTTTTATTCCAGCAAGCTGGGCTGGCCTAACTCTTTTAAATTGTTTTAATTTTCAAATTGTTTAATTATGGGTTTTAATACAGGGGTGTTTTTAATTGTGGACCAAATTAATTTAATTGGATTTTAATACTGTTTTTAAATTTTGTATTTCTTGTGTTTTATCTGTTGGCTGTTCACCGCCCCGAATCCTTCGGGAGAAGGGCGGTATATAAATATAAACAATAAAATAAATAAATAAATAAATATTTAATATTTTAGACAAGGCTGAAGAGTCCCAGAAGTGGAGTACACAAATTTGCATAGTGATAGGCAAAAAGATGCCTCCACTCTTCACAATAATCAAAGAATAGGGAGTGGCACCACACAAAATCCCTAGGTGACCAAAACATGTAATGCAACAGAAGTAGCAAACAGAAAGTCCAATATTTTAAAGATGGGTCCAATGCCTACCAAAACATTGCTAAAGGCATGGTCTAGCATCCTGTCAAATGATTTGTGTATATGAGGAGGCCTATTGGGGTTTTTTTGGGGATTGGTTCCATATTTATACAATTTCTGCATTCCTACCCTGACTGTCTCCTGAAACAAATGAAGTCCTAACAACAATCTTTCACATCTATTATTGCATAAAGTGGAAACACTGCATTTCATGAATTTGGACATGATTAAGTTTTTCCACTGATTTCAATGTCTACCCTATAGTTGCATGCTTTCAACAACAGCATAGGATAGTCTTAACAATACTTTGCGGAAGTACACTGTGAATTTAATCTGGCATTCTGGAATCAACAAGGTCCAGTAGCGAAATGGGAATGGGTTTCAGGTCCTAAATTGCTGACTCTTTTCCCTTCAAAGTGAGAGTTCAACTGGCTTGCCACAAACTTTCATTTTGAAGATAAATGTGGTAAATGCTATAAAAGCACTCTCCCAGCTAAAAGAGTGAGATATATAGCAAGTGATGTTTTAATTTAGTTGCTGGTTCTGACAGTTATAAATTTCAGGATCAAAGCTAAGAAATTGCGGCTAACATACTTGTTACACAATTATTGACAAACCTGGACATAGACTGAATATATTTCAGTTGCCAGCTCTCCAGGAAATGTAGACAGCATATAAAAATATAAGAACTACTTTATTACAACTGGTCATCTGAGGTGACATCTGTTTCAAGCCACTGCTAACCAATGCATTAGGGTCATGATGGGCTATTATGGTATATTTAGATGCAATTTCTCCAGCAAATCAGTGTATGATATCCTTAGAAATCCTGAATGCCCTTAAGGCATCCTGAGAATCCTGAGTTTCAGTCTACATTAGGCAAGATCCCCTGAGATCAATTATTCCCCAAAATGACACATAATGTTATGTCAGTAGCATTGTAAGAAATTGGCAGCTACTATCAACTATGTGGTGCTGTACAGAGGGCAATACAGGTAGTCCACAATTGAACCCCAACATTTCTGTTGCTAAGCAAGACAGTTGTTAAGTGAATTTTGCACCATGTCTTGCCACAGATCATAAGTGAAGCACTGCAGTTGCTAACTTAGTAACCTATTTGCTAAATGAATATGGCTTCCCTGTTGACTTTGCTTATTAGAAGGTTGCAAAAGGTAATTAGAATAACAGAATAACAAAGTTGGAAAGGACCTTAGAGGTCTTCTAGTCCAACCCCCCCCCCGCTCAAGCAGGAAATCCTATACAATTTTAGACAAATGGTTTTCCAATCTGTTCTTAAAAACCTCCAGTGTTTTTAAGGAAGCACCCGCAACATCTGGAGATAAGTTGTTCCACTGATTGTTTTCATTATTAGGAAATTCTTCCTTAATTCTAGTTTCTTTCTTTCCTTGATTCGTTTTCATCTGTTGCTTCTTGTCTCCCTTGTCTCCTTTATCTCCAACACAGTAGATGTACGTGGGGATAATGATCTCTCCTTAAAAACAGTATAATAAAAATGTTCCGCCTTTTCAACAGTATTCAATCGACGTCTTTCTCCATTGTACTTCAGAATTATACCAGTTGGAGCATCCCACCGAAATGGGATCTCTAATTTTTTTAATTCATTTACTAAAAAACCAAAATCTTTTCTATCTTTCAACATTTTTGGTGGTAGTTCTTTATAAATTCCAATTTGGGTTCCCCCCACTTGCACAGAGGTAAAAAAAGATTTTTGCAAGATGTCATTTCTCATTCTTCTATCTGTAAAATATATCACCACATCTCTAGGCAGTTGTCTTTGTCTGGCCACCCACGAATTCACTCTGTAAATTTTATCTATTTTGTAAAAAAATCTCTTCAGGATCAATTTTTAACAACACAGCCAAGGCATCAGCACAAACCTGTCTCAAGTCCTGTCGGTCATCTTCCTTAATACATCTAAGTCTTATAGCAAATTCCATAGACCGGAATTGTATCATCGTAATTTCATTCTCAATTCTCTGCATTTTATTATCCACATCAGAAATTTTGAAATCAGTATCCTTTATTTTGACATTCACTTCTGATTTAAATTCTTCCAATTTAGAGTCCACTCTAATAATAATTTCTGACAAGCCAGACACCACATTTGATAATTTGTCAGTCACCTTGCCATAATTCTCTTTCACCAACTTTTTCATTTCAATAATTTCCTGCTTGATTTCCTGTTGAGATTTTTGGAATTTATCATCCATTTCCTGTTGAGATTTTTGAGAATTATCATTCAGAGCCTGAGTAATAAATTCTTTTAAACTTTCAAAATCAAAATCTTTTTTCTGACTCTGCTGAGCAGAAGAATCAGACTTGTGTTTGGGGGATCCCCACCCCTGCTGCCTTGCCTTCCTGTTTTTTAGAAGCCATTCTGCCACGTAGATTAGATTTTTTGAAAAAGGAAATCCTTTTCCCTTTTCCAGCACCACAAAGTCCTCTAAAAAAGTCCCCCAGTTTCAGTCAGAGTGATAATAGAGTTAAGCTGAAGCGAGCTCAGACTTATTTTAAAAGAGGATTTTCCCCCCTCTTCTCTTGTTTATTTATTTATTTATTATTTATTTATTATATTTCTATACCGCCTTTCTCCCGTAGGACTCAAGGCGGTGTACAGTCAAGAAAAATATAGACACACAAACATCATAAAATTGCTAATTAAAATTATTACTTAGTTTGGTCAATTAAATAAAACCCAGAATTAGATAACATTTAAAAAAAAATCATTCACATGTTCATATGTTTAGCCCCGCCTGTTGAAACATCAGGGTCTTGAGGGCACGGCGGAAAGCACGGAGATCAGGGATATTCCGTATCTCCGGGGGCAGTTCATTCCAAAGGGTTGGAGCCCTCACAGAGAAGGCCCTCCCCCTGGGAGTCGCCAGTCGGCATAATTTGACTGATGGCATCCTGAGTAGTCCCTCCCTGTGAGAACGAACTGGTCGGTGGGAGGCTATTGGTGGCAAAAGACTGTCTCGTAGGTACCCAGGTCCTAAGCCATGGAGCGCTTTAAAGGTGATAACTAACACCTTGAATCGCACCCGGAAGACCACCGGGAGCCAGTGCAGCTCGCGTAGGAGAGGTGTTACATGGGCGTAACGAGCTGCGCCCATAATCACCCGCGCGGCTACATTCTGGACCAGTTGGAGCCTCCGAGTGCTTTTCAAGGGGAGCCCCATGTAGAGAGCATTACAGTAGTCCATACGGGAGGTAACTAGGGCATGAGTGACCGTGCGCAAGGCGTCCTGATCCAGAAAGGGACGCAACTGGTGGATCAGGCGAACCTGATAAAAGGCACCCCTGGCCACGGCTGTCAAATGATCTTCTAAAGATAGCTGTGAATCCAGGAGGACACCCAAGTTGCGGGCCCTCTCTGTGGGGAGCAAGATCTCATCCCCTATTGTCAGTGATGGTACCAGCTGACTATACCGGGACGCCGGAAGCCACAGCCACTCGGTCTTGGAGGGGTTGAGTCTGAGCTTGTTTCTCCCCATCCAGATCCGCACGGCCTCCAGGCAATGGGACATCACAGCAAGGGCATCATTGGGGTGGTCTGGGGTGGAGATGTATAGCTGTGTGAACACTCACCCCAAAACCACGGATGATCTCGCCTAGCGGTTTTACATAAATGTTGAACAGAAGGGGTGAGAGGACTGACCCTTGCGGCACCCCACAAATAAGGTGCCCTGAGGTCGACCTCTGCCCCCCTGCCAACACAAACTGTGAACGGTCAGAGAGGAAGGAGGAAAACCACCGAAGCACGGTGCCCCCTATTCCTAACCCCTCCAGCCGGCGCAGTAAGATACCATGGTCGATGGTATCAAAAGCCGCTGAGAGATCTAATAGGACCACGATAGAGGAGCAACCTCTGTCCCGAGCCCTCCAGAGATCATCCACCAACTCGACCAATGCCGTTTCCGTGCTGTATCGTGACCTGAAGCCCGACTGGAACGGATCCAGATAGACAACTTCATCCAGGTATCGGGGTAGTTGTCGCGCCACCACACTCTCAACAACCTTTGCAACAAAGCGAAGATTGGAGACTGGACGATAATTTGATAATATAGCCGGGTCCAGGGAAGGCTTCTTGAGGAGGGGCTTCACAACCGCCTCTTTCAAGGCAGCGGGAAAGACACCCTCACTCAGAGAAGCATTTATAATCCCCTGGAGCCAGCCTCGTGTAACCTCCCGGGAGGCCAGTACCAACCAGGAGGGACACAGGTCCAATAAACATGTGGCAGCGTTAAGCTTGCCCAGAATCCTGTCCACGTCCTCAGGAGTCACAGAGTCAAACTCTTCCCAGATAACGCTCTCAAGACCTGCCCCTGTCTCCTCCCCTGGATCTACCCAATCGGAGTCCAGACCTTCCCGAATCTGAGCGACTTTATCATGCAGGAATTGTACAAAATCCTCAGCTTGACCTTTTAAGGGATCTTCCTGTACCCCCACCTGAAGTAGGGAGCGGGTCACCCCAAACAGTGCAGCTGGGTGGTTCTCTGCAGATGCAATAAGAGCGGAGAAGTAGCTAGACTTCGCCGCTCTTATCGCCACTAGGTAGGTCTTAATATAAGATCTCACCTGTGTTCGGTCAGATTCAGATCGGCTTGTCCTCCAATCGCTCTCCAGGTGTCTTTTCCGACGCTTCATCTCTCTCAGCTCCTCGGAAAACCAAGGAGCTAGACAAGATCGGCATCGGGTCAGAGGCCGCAAAGGCACGACGCGGTCCAAGGCCGCAGTAGCCGCCCTGTCCCAGGTGACCACCAGGTCCTCAGTCGAGTCATGAGCCAGAGTCTCAGGAAATGGCCCAAGCTCCATCAGGAACCTTTCGGGGTCCATCAGGCACCTGGGACGGAACCATTTGGTTGGTTCCGTCTCCCTGCGGTGGGTGGAAGTGACTTGAAAGTCCATGTGAAGGAGAGAATGATCAGACCATGACAAGGGCTTGATGTCTATATCCCCTATTCTTAGATCATTCAGCCACTGATCAGAGACAAAAATCAAGTCCAGAGTGTGATTCCCCAAGTGGGTGGGGCCTTGAACTACCTGGGTCAGGTCCATGGCCGTCATGGAAGCCATGAACTCCCGAGCCATCTCCGACATCTCACCAGCGGATGGCAGGTTAAAATCCCCCATAACAATAAGTCTGGGGGTTTCCACCGCCACCCCGGCTATAATGTCGAGCAGCTCAGGCAGGACTGCTGTTACGTGGCAGGGAGCCAGGTATGCAATCAGTAGGCCCATCTGAATCCCCTGACCCCACTTCACAAGGAGGGACTCACATCCGGCTATCTGAGGAACAGTGGCCTCCCTCGGGCAAAGACTTTCTCTAATGATTGCTGCCACTCCCCCACCCCTTCCCTGAGTCCTTGGCTGATGGAATGCACGGAAACCTGGCGGGCACATTTCCACAAGGGGAACTCCTCCCTCCTGGCCTAACCAGGTCTCCGTAATCCCTGCCAGGTCAGCACCCCACTCTGAAATAAGATCATGAATGAGGGGGGCTTTATTTACCACTGACCTGGCATTACATAACATCAGCCGTAGACCCAGGGTCTGAGACTCTGAACAACCCGGGAAACGAGCAGTGCTTTGGGGGTCGGAGTGGGCAATCGCTCGTAAACATCGAGTGTGCACTCCTGAAACATAATATGGCCCCCTGCAGCCGTCATATCTGCCCCTCCCACTTACTATACTAATGCCCATCACTTCATCCCCCTGCATCCTTGTCAAATTTCTGTCCCCATCCTCCCCACTGTGATCATCAGACCCATTATCCCTTTCAGTGGATTTATGGATCCCCCCAGATCCATTCCCAGAATCCCTCCCAGAACCCCTTAAAATAGAACTTAAAGATTTATCTAAAAAACCCCAAAGCCGTCGGTTTTTTGCAAACCACCTCTCGGGGCTCCAAAACCCGTCCTCAAGGGCGGCCCTTGATAACTGAGAGGGCCAGACATGCGAGAGGGGGGAATCTCACAGTGCAAGGAGCTCCGCAATTGAATACATCAAAGATAGGAGCGAGTTGAAGGAGATGAAGGATCATTTTCTTCTAAGAGTATTAGAGATGGTTAAGACAGGTAATTTAAAATAAGGGAGGAAATAGATGTTAAAGGAAGACCAGTATGTTACAAATGTCAATACATCGGAACATCATCGCCCTCTCACGACGATGGGAAGTCTTGTGGTTGTAGTAAGTCCATCCAAAGGAGGTGGGGGTAGAGGTCTCAAAGGGTTGTCCTCTCACAGCGACCAAACCATTTGAAAGCAGCGCAACAATGTAGCTTGTTTGAATAGCTTTGCAAAATCACTTTCGCTCTCAGCTTGTTAACGCTGGAGCGGTGCCATCTTTTCAAGCTGCTTCTGCTCACTCTGAGTTGCTTAGATCGAGAAGTCACAGAAAAAGAAATAATACTTGCAGTTTCTTGGTTTAGAGGTTCAGGTTGTTTTATCCGCTAATTAGTGAAGTTGATTTGAGTCAATTTAGATGTTTGCTGCAGCCGGCTTGCTCTGCAACAAGCAGAGTCGTCCCATGCCGTCCGGAGTCTTCGCAAGTTGAAAGGGAGCCGCGCCTGTTTCCTCCCCAGTAGCAAACTTCTGGGGGCTCACAGGGGCTCGACCTGCACCTTGCTTACTCTCCTCCTTCAAATCCTTCAGATTCTGGAGTTTTCAAGCCGCTTCTCAAAGTCAAAGCGGCTCTACAAACGGCGGGGCTGGCGGTCCTTGGAGAGGGACCGTCATTCACCGGAGGCAAGCAAAACCGGAAGTCCCCAGTCCTTCTTTTCATTAAAGTAGACACTCCCAATTCCTGCAACCATTCTTCATATTTTAGTCGCCAGTTCCCTAATCATCTTTGTTGCTCTTCTCTGCACTCTTTCTAATCATCTAGACAACATTTTTTATATTGTAGTAACCAAAACTGGATGCAATCTGTTCTGACCTTGGTTTCCTGAGACAGTAAACAGTCCACAATTAGTCCCAAAAACCCTCTTTTTATTTCAATGGCTGTGAATTCTGTTCATTCACAGCCCGTGATGAGTCACAAATAGTTTGTAAAGAGTCCGACAGAAGTCTGCCACAGTCCTTTGGGATAAGGCTGATAAGCACCCACTTTTATCACCCTTGACAGACTGCCAAAGACCTAATTGGCAATTAGCTTTGTAAGGCCACACAGAGCACAGAGTCAAAACAGAGCTTCAGAATTAAAACCAACCAGCATGAACAAAGTTGCTTTGTGCAAAGTCTCATGTGCCTTTGCTCATCCTTTATGTCTTATGGGAGGGGCCAATTATCTCCAAGCCTTACTCCTGAGTCGCCCCTTTTGTCTTAACTATTCTTGCCTTCTGGCAACTCTGTGCATGCTCGCACTGGGAACAGGCTCCCCCTGTTCCTCTGCCTTGCTGATGTCCGACTCTAGAGACTCCAAAATCAGCATATAACTCACAGGTGGCCCTGGCCCGATCTCTGCCTCCAATGCAGAGCCCTCTTCCAAGCCTTCCCCAGACTCCTCACTGTCCAACTCTGCTGCCAGCTCCACACGCTGCTGCCAGCTCCCCAGGCAGCAGACCACAACACAGTATTCCAAATGTAGCCCTACCAAGGCATTATAAAATAGTGCTAACACTTCACATGATCTTGATTCTATCCCTCTAGGCAACCTAGGACTTTTTGGCTGCTGTAGTACACTGCTGGCTCATATTTAAGTAATTGTCTACTAGGACTCCAAAATCCCTCTTGCAATTACTACTATTGAGCCAGGTACCACCTGTTCTATACCTGTGCATTTATTTTTCTTGCCTAAAAGTAGAACCTCATTTTTCTCACCATTGAATTTCAATTTGTTAGATCGGGCCCAGTGTTAACATCTGTTGAGATTCTTCTGGCTCCTGAGCCTATCTTATGATCACATGATCTCAGGACACTGCAACTGTCATAAATGCATGCCAGTTGCCAAACTTCTGAATTGTGATCACATGACCACAGGGATGCAGCAACGATCATAAGTGTGAAAAACAGCCATAAATCACCTTTTTTCAGTGCCATTGTAACTTCAAATGGTCACTAAAGAAATGGTTGCCTTAGTGATAAGGCAAGAGGACTACAGAATAAGGGCATTTGCAGATGATCTGGTTGTTACCCTAACACAGCCGATGGAATCAATAATCCAGATGAAAGACATTATAAAAGATTATGGCACAGTATCAGGATTTAGACTGAACCAGAAAAAAACTAAGATGATAGTTAAAAATATGACACAAGATCGAAAACACGAACTTGAAAGGAGGGCAGGTTTTGAGATTGTACCAAAGGTTAAATATCTAGGAGTTCAGGTTGCAGAATCAAATATGAAATTGTTTCAAAATAATTATGAGGTGTTGTGGCGAGATATACAGAAAGATATGGAGACTTGGAAAAAACTGCAGCTGTCTTTACTTGGAAGAATAGCAGCAGTTAAGATGAACATTTTGCCAAGATTTCTTTTTTTGTTTCAAATGATTCCGGTGCTTAAAAGTGATAAACAATTGAAAGAATGGCAAAGTGGACTGAATAAGTTTGTCTGGAACGAGAAAAAACCGAGAGTGAAATTGAAAATTATGCAAGATGTTCCAGAAAGGGGAGGTCTTAAACTTCCAAACCTACAGTTATATTATGAAGCAGCAGCTTTGACTCAAGCAAGCGATTGGTTTGGAAGGAAAAAGACTGGAATATTGAAAATAGAAAGCTTTGATCTTGAATTTGGTTGGCATGCTTACTTATTTTATGAAAACAAAGTGGATAAAGTATTTAAAAGCCATATACTTAGAGACTCTTTGATGAGAGTTTGGAAGAAGCACCGATCTAAATGGGATTACAAAATACCGCTATGGCTGGATCTTGGTCATATCATGTGGAATACAAATATAATGTCACTCGCGGGGGGGCGGTTATATAAAGAAGTTCTTTTTACAGATGCGGGCAGATGGCAACTGAAGACATTAGAAACACTGTTGGATGAAGGGATTAATCTAACTTGGTTACAGTATAATCAACTTCAATTGAGATGGAAAGAGGACCAAAAGATTGGTATAATGTTGCATGAGGAAGAATTGGTTAGACATATAAAAGAAAAAGGTCCAATGCATATTAAAAGGCTTTATAATGTTTTGTTAGAAAGGGATTCAGAAACTGAATTGGTTAAAGACTGTATGATTAAGTGGGCACAAAATTTTGCAGAGCCAGTGATGTTAGAGACATGGGAAAAAATTTGGGTTCAGAATGTTAAATTTACACAGTCGCAGAATTTGAGGGAAAATTTTTATAAAATGTTTTATAGATGGCATTTAGATCCTAAGAAATTGTCGTGTATGTACCCTAATGTTCAACCAAAATGTTGGAGATGTGATTGCTTAGATGCTACATATTATCATGTTTGGTGGACTTGTAAGAAAGTGAAGGCTTTTTGGATAAAAATTTAGTGGGTCATGCAGAATGTTTTGAAGAAAAAAATTCAATTTTCTCCACAATTGTTTTTACTGGGTATAGTTAAGGGTTTTACATTGGGTGAAACAAAATTGATATTGTATATGATAACAGCAGCGAGATTACTGATAGGTCAATACTGGAAAAATGAAGCTTTGCCCACTATCGAGGAATGGACTTTGAAGATGGCCAGCTTTGCAGAGATGGCGAAGATTTCAGCATATCTAAAAGATCGCTCACAAGAGACTTATGAATGGGAGTGGAAAAAGTGGATAGATTATGTGCAGAACAAATATCAAACTAGGAAGTATCAAATAGCTTTTAACTGAAAGTATTATATAAAGATAGAAATATTTGAATTTTGTGAAGATGAAAAATGATATTGGGCATGGAGGGGTTCAAGATTTTTTTTTTAAAAAAGGGGGATTTTGATTGGATAATATTCTGTGGAAGTCCGGGGGGAGGGGTGGGTTGGGGGGGATGGGGAGGGCTAGGGGGGGTTCGGGAGGGTTAGGGTGGTTAGGGAGGTTAGGGGGGGAAATGGGGAGAAAATGTAATTGTAAAACTTTTGCAATAAAAAAAAAAAGAAATGGTTGAAAGTCAAAGACTACCTGTAATAGGTCACCATCATAGCAGAGAGCCTTTCAGTTAATGTCTGCCAGGCTCCAAGGTATTCTAAAGCTTCCCTCTGCTGTAAGGCTCATCTCTGGGAGATTAATACTTTTTTTTTTTAATTTGATTTATATGCCGCCCTTCTCCGGAGACTCAGGGCGGCTTACAATGTGCTCAGCAATAGCCTTCATCCTTTTGTATATTTATACAAAGTCAGCTTATTGCCCCCACAACTGGGTCCTCATTTCACCTACCTTAGAAAGGATGGAAGGCTGAGTCAACCTTGAGCCTTGGCGAGATTCGAACCCTACAGTAATTGCAGGCAGCTGGTCTTAATAACCAGCTTAATAACAGGGTGCCTTAAACCCCTGTACTACCAAGGCTCTTTTATACTAGGTCAATACTATCCCCACTTCTCTGCATACAGTATATATGTCTAAATAGTAACCAGATCCCAGCTTAATTAATTCTCTCACACATTTTTACAGGATTTTGCCAAGTTTAATGAAGGCATAGAGTATGTGGTAGCTCTGGTCGCTAATACATTTGAAAACTTCTCCCTCGTTTCTTACAACTCTCCTGGCCCATTTTGAATTTTCTTCCCTTTCAGATTTGTTAATTTTTTTTACAAATCACATAGGAAGTTGTCAGCAATTTCCAGTTTCTAGCATTATTTTTAATTTGCAAAAATGCCTCTGGGTCCCACAAATGCCCTTCAAATTTTCCTAGAGAATGGTTAGTAGCTGTGGCTCATTATGTTACATGGAAATGTACTTAATATGCCCAGGAAAAAAAAAAAAAGACCAACAATATGGTAAGAAGGAGAGTTAGAAGGCATTGATGGGGTTTCTTGTCAGTGGTTATATAATAGCTGGCCATGTTTCCTCTCCTTAGCAACAATTTTATCAGAACAACCATATGATATGAAATGCCACATGCATCTCTCTTCCACCCAAAATTGCTTAGCCTTGGTCCAGTGCAGTGGTAGGATTCAGCCGGTTCCGGCCAGTAGTTAAATTGCTGACTGGCCCCGCCTCTTCCTGCCCTGACCCTTCCAGGAGTCCCCACATGCCCCATTTTGGCTCCCAGGTAAGTGCAGGGAGGCCTCCTAGGCCCAAAACAGGGCACCGGGGGGGGGGGGCGGAATGCAGCTTCCCCCCCGGCCCGTTTTCGCTCCCTGGAGGCTGCAAGGAGGCCTACTAGGCCCAAAACGGGGCACAGGAGGGCAGCGTGTCTCCCACCCGGCAGCCCGTTTTTGCTCCCAGGGGAGTGCAGGAGGCCAAGTGCTGCCTGTCACACCCCTGGCCATGCCCACCATGCCACACCCACCCAGCCGGTCATTAGGGCAGAGAACCTGTTGTTAAGTTATTTGAATCCCATCACTGGTCCAGTGTCACATTCAGAAACGGAGACCAGAGCAGAGACAGCTGAACTCCTTTCTTTGTGCATCTCTCCAGGTCCATGGAAAGAAGCAAAGAAGTTGCAATCTGCCATCTAGTGAAAACTAACTTGTCATCCACATCTGTCATGGAGTTACTCGCCTTATGGGATACTGTGCTATAATCCAATAAAGGTTTTCTTTATATGGAAAAAGAACTCAGAAATCTGTCTCCTTGCCACCACCAATAACCTCTCCCCATCTGCTAAAATGATGCGTTTCTAATTTTGTCTGATGAAAATAATTATCATTTTTGCTTCTTGCTCCAAAAACAACAAGAATAAGGATACAATAAATAAACTTTAATGAATAAACAACCCAAAAAATATGTGAACTGCCACAAAAGCAATGAGTTATCTCCAACAATGCTTTCGAACTGCATAATATAAACATTTTTTCCCACTTATGGGTGCCAGAAATTATAATTTCCAGACTGTTGCTAATTAATGATCATGGTAAATGCCTATCCTTATGACCAAGAATATGTTTTCATTTTAGAATGAACCTTTCAACCTCAATATGCAGATGTGTATATATCTCTATATGCAGCTGTAAATTAAAATGCTGCAAGAATGGCTCAATTCAATTTTAGAATGATAAGGTTCTTTAAGAATATATGTACAAATCCAAACTTTAGTCAATCATGTCTTTTTATATCAGAAAGCATACTTCTCCTTGGGAATGTTTTGTTATGTTTAAAATAAATCCTATTTCAATATGGCACTAAAATATATTTTTGGGAGGAGGAGGAGGAGGAGGAGGAGAATGTAAGCATTAGAGATGAGGGATGGCCCTTGTCTTTAATGAAATTACTTTGAAAACAAGCTAAAATGCAGCTTATTTAAACAAATAAGTGGTTGGCTACTGTGAGAATAGTTTTCTGCCTTATAAGGGCCAGGTGTCCAATCCAGTGGGACACTGGTTACATTTTTATGTAGTTAACCTCTGCATATACCTGAAAAAAGGGAAAGAGATAATTTCACCCCATTTTCTCTTCTTATCAATTGACCAGAGGCTATTGGTATTGCAATTGGACTGAGACAGAGCAGCCTGGGCCAATAGCCATGGCTTCCTAGTTGGAGAGGGCCATATCCAGGGATATAAATCAATTTTAGCAATTGTCATGGCCAAAAATTGCAATTTGGGAATTAGCTCTGTGTGCTGCATATGTTTCCTGACTATTAATATCATATAATCAACAAGATGCAGAGATACACAAGCTACACTGAGTAGCATGTTAAGATTCTAAGTTCCAGGCAGAATATTTAACTACAATATAGTTGCAGACAAAAGACATATAAATATATACTGGGACAATACCTCCGGTCAGGATTTCCAGAACAGAGGAGACACATCTAGACTGAATCTTAAAAATGTGTTTATTTGTTCAGCAATAACTGATCCCAATACATTTTTCCACACATGACGACAGAATAGGAACTGATAAGGTGTCATGTCTCTTTGTCACACATGGTTATGTGATTATGCCATGTCAATGCTTACAATGTATTTGAAAATAATCATGGAAACAGAACTTGTTGACTAAAAAAACATGGAGCAATTCTGTTTTTCAGGCAGACAACTGCCAACATTTTATAAGAAAGGAATCTTAGATGCCATTGAGATATTCCAAAGATGGAAGTTAGTATGAAATTACTTAATGAATTACTTTTAACTGATTAAAATGATTTATTTCTTATTTATTGAATACATTTATTTATTTATGGCTGCCAGCTCACGGTGACTCTGGACGGCATATGAATTAAAAAGAACTATAAAACAATACATATTAAAACAAACTGCTCACCAATATATCCCCATGCTTCTTAAAGATAGGCTCATTCAACGCTTTGACCAATATCCAAAGTCTAAGGAACCTTACAAAAAGGCTAGCATAATTGGGATCATCTGAATCTTGGGAGCAAGCTGATCCATGACAAAATGCCTTGACAAAGAATAACATGGTATGGTCCTTTATTTGAAATGATCACTTAGATCTTCTAATGAATGTCCTAAGCTTTTGATAGTCTTAAAAGGTCTCTAAACAGAACAGAAGGGAGGAGAACAGGGTGGATAATGGAGGAGGATTTGCTGTTTTAGTCTTTTTGCTCAAAGAACCGGAAAACACTTCACATTTTATTGAAAAAGGTTTCAGCCAATCAGATGGTTTCCCTGTGAGTTTATTGACCTGTTTTAATTCATTTGTTTTTCTGATCGATGGGTAATGTATTGGTAGCTACCCTGAGCACATTTTCAGTAGAAGATAGGGAACAAAGATGTATCAAAGTAGCTGCAAGTATTGAACAATATTTTTTTAAAAAATAGGATTGATTTCTATTGGAGAATTAATAGAAGTTTTAACTTAAATGATACCAAAGTCAACCAAAATGTTTCTGACACTGTGTTCTCCACACCTTGTGATTTCACATTGACATTGACATGGCAGGTGGGAGCAGGCCAAGGAAGAGGGGAAGGAGGCCGGCTGCTTCAGGCAGATTGTCATCTCAAACATGAAAATATTACAAATGAATGAATATTTGAATCTCATACGGATAAATAGAAGATTACCTTTTCCTTTTGACAACTGAAGCATTGCAGCTCCTTTTTTCAGAGCTTAATCCACAGGAAGAGATGCCGCTTCCTTCCCTCTGTCCTCCTCTTTTTGGAGGCAAAATCCAGCCATGCACAAAGTGCCAATTATATCCTATAAGGCTTGTGGCCTTTTCCCAGTATGAAATGTTCACTGAAAGCATTCTTGTTAGCTTTATGCTCAGTGAACTGAGATAGCTGTTCTTGTTTACCATTAACAGAAGTTTGAAGTTGCAGGAGGAATGGAAATGTTGCTTTTACTTGACTGGAGTTTTATGGAGACTCTCTCTCTCTCTCTCTCTCTTTCTCTCTCTTTTCCTCCCTCCCTCTCTCCCTCTCCTTCTCCCCCCCTCTCTCTTCCTCTCTCCCTCTCCCTCCCTCCCTCCCCCTGTTCCTGTCCCTGTCTCTCCCTTCCTCTCCTTCTCCCTCTCCCTGTCTCTGTCTCTCTCCTGGAGGGATGGGAAATACAGACCATGCAGTTGCAAATATTGATTTTTTTTATAAATATATATAACATTGCTTTTGCCAGATTCATATCTTGTCATTTTCTTCTTTTCATTGAGTTAGATATTTACTGGAAGATAACTATCACACATGACTTATTACAGCTGCTCTTCCAAGGAAAATAAAAAAGAATTATATCCTTTCAGTAATGACACCCTCTGTTTTATTATTTCCTCCCCCTCTTAAAGGAAAGCAAAGCTTTCCGGAGAAATATTGAAGAGGGTACTTCAGAGAGACATCTTGTAGTGACACGAAGCCTCGCACTTACCCTTCACAGAACAGGCCTGGCTGAGTGATATCTAAACAGCTTTACCTCCATTTCTGTCTTCCACCCCAGTGCAATTATTTTTCTTTCCAAAGGACCTCTAAATAATCTTGTATCAAAGTGCTAGATGCTTTTTTCCTTCCCAAATGCCATTTTTAATCACTTTGTTCCTAAGAGCACACTTTCCTTTCTGTATGGCCGTTCTCAAAAACAGCCATCCTCAAAAGAAAAAGCATAATTTTGATTATCCTACGGGAGGATAGTTTACAATATGGAAGAGTGAGAATGCATCACAAACATACTTATTTACAATATACCAAGATTTTTTTTAAAAAATTGACACAATACTTCTTAGATGATCTATTTCAATGTTTTCATATTATCTTCTCCTTGAGGGAGATTACCAAGGGTGGTGTCAGAAAGGGGAAATTTACTCTTGGTGAAGGTCATCATAATGTTGGGTACCATTATTTGGTTCCCCCTTAGTTGCAGTGTTGCAGTGTCCCCATATTGTCCTGGGACAGGAGCAAAATGGCTGTTGGATGGTTTGCGCATCATGATTGCATAGTGTAAACAAGCTTGCTACCTGAGTTGATGGGATATCTAGAAAATAAGGGTTAGGAGTGTTTGTAGCCCCACTGCTGAGGGAGCAGGAATAGCAAATGAAGATAACTGGTACCAGTGATGGGATCCTGCTGGTTTAACAACCGGTTCCGTGATTGTGTGCTTTGTGCATGCATGCACAGTTTTACTAAAACTTACCTTCCGCATTATTGCTGAGGAGTAACACAGCTGAGGTGCGGCAATCCACTCTGCCGTGCGAATCAGCTGAGAAGATATAGGTCAATAAAGTGCAGGAGCAGGCGGGGGGGGCAGCTGATTGTTGGAGTGAACTGGTTTGCTCCCAGCTGATCATCAGAGCTACCAGTTTGCCCAAACTGGTCCAAACCGGTAGAATCCCACCCCTGGCTGGCACTGGGCAAAAAGTAGTCATTGGAACACACTGCACATGCTGAAACACAAGGTCTCAATAGACACTCTGAGATATCAGTAGAGATCTGGATGGGCCTCCATGTGCAGTAACTCCAGATATGCAGGAGTGGGCAACCTAGTGTCAGCCAGATATTTTGGTCTACTGCTCTCCTAACTCTTGCCACCGGTTGTGCTGGCTGAGCCTGATGGGGCAAAAGTCCAACACATTTGGAGGATACTTGTATTTGCTGACTTAGTATCCTTAAGGGAGAAATCTGTGACATAACTGCAAGAGATAAAACAATATTTATTTCTTTATTTTCAACTGATGAGGCTTATCAGGACTGGGAAAATATTCAAAGGAAAATCTGCCCTGCTTAGAATACATTAACATTTTATTTTGCCTTTTATCATGCTTAGGAACTCCTTAATTAATTAATATCCTGCCATTCTTCTGGCAGCTGGCCTCCAGACAAGTAAAAATTAATACATAGGAAATATCCCAGATGAATCCAGAATTCCCGCAAGTGGGGTTGAATTTGTTACACATTCTTGCTGGAGGAAAACAGGAAACAAGTCTAACAATCTCCCTTCTTCTGCAGATTCTTCTGTCCCGTACAAGCTTCTCTAGGGAGCTAAGAAGGTTTGGGATTTACTGTTCTGCCCCAGCTCCAGATTTCTGAGGATATTGACACACACCAACAGTCCTTATCAAATTTATTAAGTAGCAAGAATAAACCAAAGTCCAGCAAAGGTTGGCAACCAGCCCAGAAAACAAAATATGATAAGACTTTTCCAAAAATGCTCTGATGATAATTACAAGTTGTTTCCAGCAAGAAACTTACTAACCGTGTGTGACTTAAATAGGCTAAGGGAGTGGCCAATTATCCTCAAGGCTTACTCTCGAGGAGACCTCCTCCTCCTGAGTAGTCACTCCTGCCTTTTGGCAGCCCTGCATGCTCAAGTATTTAGAAGAGGCTCCTCCACTTCGCTCCCTCCACTTGAAGGAGCCTCTGGAGGTTCTGAAGGCCCTGGCTGAGTCTCTGCCTCTGGCACCATATCCTCTTCAGCCTCCTCGCTGTCTGATGTGAGCACTGGCTGCGCAGGCTGCTGGCACGACACCACACCAGCCTCCTTGTCGTTGGGATCAGCCACGATCTGCGCAGGCCACTAGCGGGCCACAACATTTGCAGAAGGAAAGATAAATTACTCCTCCCATTCCTATGACGTGAAAGAAAGACACTGATGACTCTTCGATCCTTCTGCCAACTAAAGGAGATCCTTTGTCCTGGCAAAGGTCTTCTGAATCCAGTTGTTTTTTTTTAAAAAAAAATTGAACACCTTACTAGACAACAGTGGTATACATTCCACTTGATCATTCAGGTCTCAGGGCAGTGATTTGAAAATTATTCTTTATGGAAATTTACCACAAACTCCCCATGTTCCCTGCCAGTCAGATTAGGGGTGAAATCCAGCAGGTTCTGACAGGTTCTGGAGAGCTGGTAATGGAAATTTTGAGTAGTTCAGAGAACCGGTAGTGGAAATGTTGAGTAGTTTGGAGAACTGGCAAATACCACCTCTGACTGGTCCCAGAATGGGGAGGGAATGGGGATTTTGTAGTACCCTTCCCCTGGAGTGGCGTGGGAATGGAGATTTTGTAGTATCCTTCCCCTGCTATGGCCACCAAGCCATGCCCACCAAGCAACACTACACCCGCCAAGTCACGCCCACAGAACTGGTAGTAAAAAAAATTGGATTCCACCACTGAGTCAGATGATTTGTCAGGGGCTGCAAACTGCTTGATTGAAATGTAAAACTAGCAATATCTATATTCTACTAAAACTCTGATGTCTGATTCATTGTTTTTAATCTTCAATTGGGCAAAATGGTGCCTCATAGGGCAACTATTTTGGAACCAACATACCTGAAATGGGCTAACAGGCTCATGTCCATTCTTGGCCATAGGAGCTCATTGTGTCACTTTGGACCAGACATTCTCATCTCAACCTATGCCACAGGGTGGCTGTTGTGGGAATTCTCACAGTTGTGCACTCTTGAAAGAAAGACTATAACAAAAATAAATGTGTCTTGTTTTGGTCAGATCCCTCTTCCTTCAGTAATGAAATACAAAAATAAACTATCAAGGGAAGAACAACTAAAGTTACTCAAAACTAATGCACACTTTTTCTTACACTTGGAAGAGGTCTGGATGAGAGATAGCAAAGGCAGAGCAGATTAAGACCTTGTATTTTTTCTAGCTTGGATGAACAAATCAGAAGCAGATCATCTTATTCCAGCTGTTGTAAGGCAGAATTAGCTACACTTCAAAGGCTAGAGATCAACATTCTTCCCCATTTCAGTTCTTTGGTTTCCAGAACTTCCGCTTTTCACCAACTAGAACCAAAGACTGAAGCCTGAAAATTCCTAATCCAGGAATTTGCTTTGAGTAATGGTATTGAACAGTTTGCAAAATTATTCCGAACAAAAATTCCCCTTGCTGGTAATGCTGTCATGAAATGAGTGAAGAAGAAAGAAGAGAAAGAAGATAGATAAATGTATTAATAGAAAAGCAAGAAATGTGGGAGAAATGTTAAATAAATGAAATGATAATATTACGGTAAGATATGATAAATAGTGGAGGAGTAGGAAGAAGACACAAAAAATGTACTCAGATGATACACTGAATGATTGGTTGTGTATTGTATGTTTGTTTATAAAATAAAAAAAACTTTTATATATATAAAAAAATTCCCCTTGCCCAACCTTTATTTCAGGCTATCTCTGAGTGAAGCACCATTTTACGGTTATTACTGCTGCTGCTGAGAGAGAGGGTCAAAACAAGCAAGATGGCAGTCATACCAGTACGTTCCAAGCCCTACCCCTGTTGTGGCTCCGATCCCCGAGCCCATCTTATCGGAGGAAGAAGGCTCCAAACATGAAGGAGAGGAGCCAGCCAGGCCTCCCTCTCCAGGCCCCTCCTCTCTGGCAATGCCTCAGGTGTCTCCGAGGGAGAGGAGATTGACCAGGAGCCAGGTGTCTCTGATGACAGCGATGAGGGTGATAAGTCGTTCCTGGATCCACGCCAACGAAGGCGAGATAAACATTTGCAGCAGATGAGGAGGCATGCCAGGGATTAAGCTGAGTCACTGGACCACACCCCACAGGCTATATAAGAGAGTGTGGTGGCCATTTAGACTCTGTGACGGACAAAGCTAACTTCTGGCTAGTCACTTTGTACAACGCCTGATCTGCTGAAGGTTTCATGTTTGAGCTGGACTGTTTTGAAAACTGTGTGTATTACTTGGTGTTATCTGGTGGAGGAACACTCCTTCTTCTTGTAGTAAAGCACTTGGCAGACGGTTATCGTATTGCTGCCAAGTTCCTGATAACGAACCTTGTGTATGCCAAGTACTTCCTTAACCTCCGGCTGGCTGTTTGTGTGTGTGGGGGGACAGGGACAGAACATCCCCTTTTCTATATGTGTTTCTGTTGAACACCTGCAGAAAGAGGTGGGGATTCAGTTGTGATGCTGCGACATCATTCCACCTGCTTTGATTCTCCCCTTGAAGCCACTGGGATCAAGAAAGCCTTGCTGCCAATCATCCAGAGGAGTAACAATAGATCCAATTCTTAGGTTTTTGTTCAACCCTCTTCTAAAGACAGGGCACTATATGCATGGTTTACCTACTCGATGCTTCATGTGCTGTATTCTAATATGTTCATTGTATTTTTAATATTTTTAATATTATATTTTTAAATTAAGTTGACAGTGCATGAAATAGATCGATGAAGCAATGATTCACCATTGCTTTTAAGAGGGGGAAAATATAATCATCTACAAACCTTTGATCTATGCAGACAGAGGAACTTCTAAAGAATCCTGTGTTACAGATATGATTTGCTGGTTGTTTTTTAAAAAGATAATCCTTTTGAGATAAACATTCTAAGCTATTTTCTCTATTTTGAGTTAGGGGATCCGTTTGTGGGTTTATCCATTTACTCAGCTTTCTTTCCAAACAAAGAAAGGTAATTTCCCAGAGGTTTCAGAAAGAAAAAAAAAAGTTTGACATGGCCTCCAGCCTATTAAAAAAATCCTTTCCTTTATACCTAACATTAAAATTGTGCTCTAGGCTGTGGTAGAACCAAAAAGGCATTGAGGAAATATAGGTTAATGTGTTATTTGTGCACTTCAGTTGATTGAACTGACTGATGCAGTGATGTGGAAGCAATGCAGGAGAGCAACATTCTACATCTTCAGTGGAGTGGGTGGAGAAGCGTTGCCAGCCCACAATGGGAAGCAAGAGGTTGTGACTGTGACTGCACACTTAATGAGATTTATTCAATAGTGTCTTCAAGCCTGTATCCTAAGACCGTCACACGTGCCGTATAAACACTTTTATAGAACCTTATTAATATTCACGATTCAAGCCAAACTATATTTTCAATGCCTGCAATACTCTAATGAATTATCTATTTTAAAACTAGTAAACAACAACAACGACAAAGAGCATTGTTACTGCTGGATCGTCTTTTAATGTTTAGGAGAGCGTTCTGCTGCACCAACAGATTGTTCTCTGAATATTACAAGTTCTCTGATCTAATCCGTCTAGATCAGTGGTGAAATCTAAAATTTGTTACTGTGGGGGTGGCTTGGTGAGGGGGGTAATGTGACTGGGTGGGCGTGGCCAATTTTTTTACTTTTAAAACCATTTTTTTTACATGTAAAACCATGTAAAAAAATGCTTTCAAAAGGCTCTGATGATCCCAGCTGAGTTGCCTGATCATCAGAGGGTTTTTAAAAAACCCTCTGCCGATCAGGCAACTCAGCTGGGATCGTCAGAGCTTGGATCGTCAGAGCCATTTAAAAGAAAAAGCTTTTTTTCTTTTAAATGGGTCTGACGATCCAAGCTGAGTTGCCTGATCGGCAGGCAAATCAGCTGGGATCATCAGAGCTTGGCTCATTAGAGGCATTTAAAAGAAAAAAAGCCTCTGATGATCGCGTGGCTCAGCTGGGCATGGGGGGCGGGGGGCAGGGATTTTTGCTACCGGTTCTCCGAACTGCCCACCGACATCGCTACCTACTCGCCCGAACTGGTCCAAACCGGGAACATTTCATCCCTGGTCTAGATGCATTTGACTAGAATACTCACCTGAAAAATGAAGGAAAACATTTTATCCCCTGGAAAAAAGCTCCCCCTCCCTGCCCATCAATTTGGTTACACAGCTGGAATCAGACAAATCTTTAAGAATTATTGATGATGTTTCAAGAATGAACTGGTTCTGTTTCTTATTTATTGATTGATCACATTATTACGCCCTATAAGAAATTTCACTAAAACAAGTTCTAGAAATAATGAAAAAAATGACCCTGCAGTGTAGTTAAACTTTAATCATATTGTCTTCGGTAGCCATATCAAACCACAATGATGCCAGAATGATAACACATCTGCATTGTCACTTCATCATGCAAATATTGTACTGCCATTACTTATTTGTGTCCCAACATCCCATACAAGTATGATTTATATAGCAGTGTTTGGAATAGACTCCATGAATTCTACAAACCTTGTGGCCTATAGCTGTGGTTGGATTGCCCTCACAACTCTTGTTTTAGTGTGGAGGAGAGCCTCAAAAATCTAGAGGGATGTGGAACATTCTAGAATACATTTAACATTCTAATCAAGTTAGTATAAAGGTTAAAGACTCCAGCTAGAAACCAGGAGACTGTGAGTTCTCAGCTGTTAACTATAGGCCAGTTACTTTCTCTCAGTTCTAGGAAAGAGGCAATGGCAAACCATTTATAAAATCTTTTCCAGGAAAACTGCAGGGATAAATCCATCAGTCTCAGCAGGCTTAAGGCCAAATTTCTAAAAATTTGGAGAAATACAGGAAATTGAAATGGTGTGTGTGTGTGTGTGTGGATTCATTAATTTCATAAATACCTGCCGCCAGGTATTTTTTAAAATAATTCTGTGTGGTGCTAGGTTTCACCTTTTTTTTTTCATTATGATTGACACATTTGAACTTTGATGTCAGAGAAGACTCCAGAGAATACTGTGGACAGTCAAGACACCAAAGCAATAGATCATTGAACAAATCAATCCGGAGTTCTCACTCAAGATACAAATAACTAGGATCAAATCATCCTACTTCACCTTGTGATACAATAATGTCCAGAGTATTGTATGTTGGAGGATTTATTTATTTTGTTTGTTTTTACTTAAATTGCAAATTGCAATGCTACTATGATTAACCATTAAAATTAAGGGAAGGTGTTTACATTTTATCTTTTCAAAATTGATTTTGTTTACCCTGTTTCCCCCAAAATAAGACATCCCCTGATAATAAGCCCAATCGGGCTTTTGAGCGCATGGCAATAAGGCCAAGCGCTTATTTCAGGGCTCAAAAAAATAGGAGACAGGATCTTATTTTCGGGGAAACAAGGTAGCTACCTAAAATTGTTTTAACTTCCAGTGGGTTGGGTGAGCAAGAAAAGAAGGCATAAATTCTCTAGTTTTGTAGTCAGGAGGTGGTTGTTAAAATTACAGGTAGTCCTCGACTTATGACCACAATTCAGCCCAACATTTATTTTGGTAAGTGAGACATTTGTTAAGTGAGTTTTGCCCCATTTTGCAACCTTCCTTGCCACATTTGTTAAATGAATCACTGCAATTACTAATTTAGTAACATGGTTGTTAAGTGAATCTGGCTTCCCCGTGGACTTTACTTATCAAAAACTCACAAAAGGTGATCACAGGATCCAGGGACACTGCAACCGTCATATATATGAGTCAGTTGCCAAACATCTGAATTTTGATCCCATGAGCATGGGGATGCTGCAACTGTCATAAGTGTGAAAAATGGTCGCAAGTCATTTTCTTCGGTCCCGTTGTAACTTTGAACCATCACTAAATGAACTGTTGTACGTCGAGGACTATCTCTATTTCAATATGAAGAACAACTTCCCAAATAAAATTTGGCAGCAAGAACTCCCAAGCTGCTGCCCCAAAGTGGGAGGTGGAAACAGGGTGACAAAACCTGGAGGGCTTCTGGGAGAAGAGATTTTGAATCTTTGCTTTTTGCTTTGTGGGCCTCAGTCTTACTACACAAGGCAACAAACACCAGGAGACCACTTTTAGAATACAACTGACTCAGTGTGGATGAACGGGAGGATTCATTAAAGCACACCCTACATCCCACTCACCAGATGTTGTTGGCTTGCCTAAAAAAAGATTTCTACCCCAGATTTCCAGTAAGAATTTTTTTTGTGTGTCACTTTCTGTTGGCTTGAAAGCAAGCTTGTGTTACTTAGCAGCTGCAGTTGCTTGGACTAGTCATCTTTTTTACAGAGGCCATCAAATTGAAGAGGCATACCTCACCACTCTTTATAGGGAACTGTAAAATCCAGGAGACACTCTGAAGGACATGACATCTACAAGGAGGATCAAAATCTGCAAATTGGTCAATGTGGCCTCACTATCAAAGCCTCAGTCCTTTTGCATAGGTGCTCAGTGCCCTCTTTCAGATTTGGTCTCCCTCCTGCACAACTATTGCTCTAGATACAGTATCTAGTTCAGTATCAGATTTTATTACTGAAGCTGGTTTTGTTAGTAGAACAGGAAAATCCCATTCTTCCCACAGTAACCTTTGAATCGCTCCCAGCAATGCATTTCTATTATATATATATTGGACTGTTTTTCTCTGAGGGTTCAAGGTGATACCTCCTCCTCCTCCTTTTATTCTCACAGCAACTCAGTGAGATCAGTAAGTAAGTAAGTAAGCTTTTTATTGCGGTCAGAGACCAAATTAAAATACACATAGAAGGGGAGTATATTTTACAAATATAGATAGATCATGTGACAGTACACCATCTACTGCCTCAGATACAATCCGTACTGTCAATACTAGTGATCCTCTGCCGTAGGGGTTACCCGTCTCTTCCCTCGTTTTTTTTCAGCCACGTGAAATCAAGTGAGATCAAGAATGAAAATAACAGAATAACAGAGTTGGAAGGGACCTCGGAGGTCTTCTAGTCCAAGCCCCTGCTCAGGCAGGAAACCCTATATCACTTCAGACAAATTGTTATCCAATCTCTTCTTAAAAACCTCCAGTGTTGGGCAGAGGGGTGATGTGGGCGGTGCAGCCTCATGGTCCCTGGCTGTCCCCCAGGCCGCTGGCAGCCATGGCAGGCAAAGTGCCCCCTTCCCAGGGCCCCATCCATTTTCCCTCTGACAACCAGACAAACCTAGGCAAAAAGCCAGTCACACACACGTGTGAAACGGTGCGAACCAGCTGAATCCCACCACTGGTGTTGGGGCACTGAAAGTTGAGAAAAAGTGAATGATTCAAAGTCACCCAGCCAATTCTCCTAGACCCTGATCTAGACTTCTTTGGGCTTGGCCATTGGAAACACCTCCTCCAGTTCTACTTGGAAATCCTATCAACAGAAGCTCATCACTGATTTTTTTTTTTTAAATACTTCTTCTAAACAAAGAATTAAAAAGTGAACATGCAATCTGTGAAGTAGCAAATATGAAAATTGGCCCATGCTTGTCAGAAATCTACTGTATCTAAATTATGAGATAAGTGTACAATTTAATAATGTTACATTTTGTTGCTCTATGTAGGTCACAGTAGTCTGAGATGGATTCTGTACCTGTGTTGAACTGTATTCTATTCCATCATCGTCAACTCTCAGTCATGTGCCTGGCGAATTGCTTGAAATGGATTCTTGTGTAGGTTCTATGAATGTTAAATGTTTTGTTTTTCACCAGACAAAGAATCCAAGAGACTTTACATGATAGATGTTGATTAGGTCATATTCTTGTAAGAAAAAGGGAATAATTTAGATTAGAATAATTTTGCCCCCATTTCTATCAATTCAGTTTATGTAATTTTAAAGGAACTAGTTCTTAGGTGCAACAATCCAGAAGTCCACTAGTGAACAGCAAAGACTTCTGGGAATCTCCAACTTTATGCTTCCCTTCCAGATTTTTGTAGATCAAATCAGATAAATTCCGATGGAGTTGACAGAACAGATGTTGGAAGCAGATATCGGATCATTTCTGTTTTCTGAATTTTTAGCACTAGATATTATTATACCTTAATAATTATACCTGGCTTTAAATTTAGACACAAATCAATTTACAATAAACTCTATTATGCTCGACAATGTTTCCTTATTTTATTGTTCTAAACAGAACTTTAAATATGGATAGACCGCATTCACTCTTCTTCTGAATTTTTGTGAAATCCACCCTTCACACCCATGTTTCCCAGAGTCATGTAATGGGAAGACTGAAACTGTAGCGGCATACATTTCTACTAAAGGAAAAGGGCTCTCTGAACTGGTCAGGTTGACCCCCAAATAAAAGAGCAGAGCTTTGTAGCGTACAGTTCTCAATTGCAGGTTTTTTTGTTTAACTCAACACGATGCCCGAAATTAAAAACAGGGCATTTGGGTTGCTAGGTAAGTAAGTATGGTCTTTTAAATGTAGCACGAGGTTGCAGAAAGTGATTTTTTTCATTGGAAAATAATAGGACTGCATCAATCCTATTCATTTAGTCATGAATCTGAAACTGCATTTAGTTTCCTGAACTAGTTGAAACTTATATCAAGAAAAGACTTCGAGGTAAAAGTTTATGACTAAAACCCACCTCAGTTAATTGCTACCCAATGAGCTGAATCCAAAGTAGCCTGCAGTCCGCTTTAATAGATGAGAAACCAGGATTAATAAATAATCTAGAAACTAGTAACAAAGGGATGTATATGTATATGTATATGTATATGTATATGTATATGTATATGTATATGTATATGTATATGTATATGTATATGTATGTATCCTGTTTCCCTGAAAAAAAGACATCCCCTGATAATAAGCCCAGTCGGGCTTTTGAATGCATGCGCTAAAATAAGCTTCCCCCCGAAAATAAGCCCTCCCCTAAAATATTTAAACGCAGCGCTGGAAATCAGGTAAGATGGCAAGAGGAGCCCCATCTTGAACCATGCGCCCCAAAATAATAAGACTTCCCCAAAAATAAGGCCAAGCTCTTATTTTGCGGTTCAAAAAAATATAAGACAGGGTCTTATTTTCGGGGAAACACAGGTATGTATGTATGTATGTATGTATGTATGTATGTATGTATGTGTCTGTCTATCTATCTATCTATCTATCTATCTATCTATCTATCTATCTATAATTATTTTTGCATTTGGGATTGTGAGAAAAATGTATGGTTTGATGGGGCCTCTTTATTATATATTTGCATCAGTCCAATCTATCACAATGATAACAACATGATTTGTAATCTCCTAGCTGAAATCCTGAGACATTCTGTGACATCCTGGTGTCCCTGAATCAGTGGTGGGTTGATTCAGGGGCACCAGGATGTCACATTGGACTGAACGAAACTGAAACCCCTACTGTCTTAATGCTGTTATGCCTGGGGATGCTTCCTTTTTAGACCAGCAAGCCCTTTCTGATGCTTACATTTTTAATTTTGAAAGCCATCATTGCTGATAATTTCTGTTGTTTGGTCTGTCTGGATTAATATTAGATATTTAGACTTGGATGTGCATTGTGTGTTATTCCTATTAATTTGGGTGGTTGTCTGGAAAATAGACACAGTCTAGCAAGGCAAACTTTTGTGGAAACATTGTACTTTCTCAAAATTCCAGATGTCCTCCTAAATCCCAAAACAATGGGGATTGATTCCTGCTGGGTCGTGCATTGCAGTGCTAGGTGTGTTTCTTTCTGAGCATCTTTTCATAGCATTTTGCATAGATTCTCCATCTGAAATGAAACATTTTCAGCAGCATTTGTGTATATAATACAATGCAATATGGTACAATACAATGCAATGCAATGAAATACAATACATCTATGTTGCGTTAGTGATTTGGATTTGATGTTTTGCAGCTGCTTTATGTTTTAATTTTTTTCTATTGCTTATAATTGTTTTAATTTTATTTTAATTCTGTTTATTGCTCAGAGTCAGTTTTGAGATGGGTGATCATATAGAAGGAAGGAAGGAAGGAAGGAAGGAAGGAAGGCTCAAACGTCCTCTTTGGATATTTATTTATTTATTTATTTATTTGTTTATTTATTTATTTATTTATTAGTTTGATTTATATGTCGCCCTTCTCCAGAGACTCAGGGCGGCTTACAATGCTTTTAAGCAATAGCCTTCATACTTTTGTATATACCTGCTTAGTAGGGCTTTTTGGCCCACCCTAAGCAGTGTTCTTTTTTATACAAAGTCAGCTTATTGCCCTCACAATCCGGGTCCTCATTTTACCTACCTCGGAAGGATGGAAGGCTGAGTCAACCTTGAGCCTGGTGAGAATTGAAATTGCAGTAATTGCAGGCAGCTGGCAGCTAAGTGCTACTTTAACAGCAGTTTAGTTCACTGCACCACCAGGCTCTTCACCCTCTAATGTGAAGGGTAGTGTACTTCCTGCATCTGCAAAGATTGTGGGTCTTGACTCTTCAGAATGCTTGAAGCTAGAGTCTCCTTTCAACATTTTATCATTTGTAGAACAGGATAGAGCTATTGCATTTTTCAGGGATAATGTATGGTTTTATTACTTGCAAATGAATTATATTCACTTTGTGCATAATTATGTTCCATTTTGTGTCGCGTAGTCCTAATAAATGCTGGATTCCCCTTCTCCCTATGAACCAACATGCCTTGCAGATGCATTGCATCCTTTTACTTTCACTTACTTTCTAAAAATTATCTTAAGATAGAGCCATGGCGGTACAGTGGTTAGAATGCAGTATTGCAGGCTAACTCTGCCAACTGCCAGCAGTTCGATCCTGACTGGGTTAAGTTGACTCAGCCTTCCATCCTTCCAAGATCGGTAAAATGAGGACCCAGATTGTTGGGGGAAATATGCTAACTCTGTAAAACCACTTAGAGAGGGATGAAAAGCACTGTGAAGTGATATATAAGTCTAAGTCCTATTGCTATTGCTAAAAATAACTTGGCATCCACCAAGAAAGTACCTGTGCATGTTGCTGGGTATGGGTACCGATTGCTAATCTTTGCTTCAGAGCATGGCTCATATATATAGCTTAGCTCAATGGTGGGTTTCAAGTTTTTTTTACTACCGGTTCTGTGGGTGTGGCTTGGTGGACATGGCTTGGTGGGTGTGGCAGGGGAAGGTTACTGCAAAATCCCCATTTCCTCCCTTATCAGCTGGGACTCAGGAGGCAGACAATAGAAGAGGGTGGGGCCAGTCAGAGGTGATATTTACCGGTTCTCCAAACTACTCAAAATTTCTGCTACCGGTTCTCCAGAACTGGTCAGAACCTGCTGAAACCCACCTCTGGCTTAGCTACAATTCAATTCTTCAGTTCCTTGAAGAACTTCCAGATTTATTTTTCTTCAGGTCTTCTTCCCTTAGCCTTCACATTCTCATTAAGAATAACAGTTTATAATCGGAATAAAAATACACACATTTATATAAACCCCCATAAATGATTTGTTCTATTTAAAAACAAAATAGAAAGAGTGGGAGGGAGAGAGAAATATCTCAGGTTACCCCAACCTCTTTTTATTCTCTTTTCCAGAATTGGTCTGCTGCAGATCTGCTTCACTGAGCATATTCACTGTGCTTTTAATTAGAACATTAATATTCCCAATCTTGCTCTGGTTTCCCACTAACGCTGGCATTAATTCTTCTCTTTCAGTAACTTGGACAGGAAAAAAATCAGATCAAAATGAAAATCTGTATGCAAAGCATACTTACAGCCTAGATAAAGAGAAGGCGTCCTTGGTGCTCCAGATGTTGGTGAACTATAATGTCAGCATCCCTCAACACTGGCTAGACTGATTGGGCATTCTTAGAATTGTAGTTCAGCAACATCTGGAAGCCACAGTATGTCTCCTTCTGACTTAGATAATATCTGACATATCATTTTTTCTTATACAAGTACATTATCTTACTCCCTAAGTCTTTTATTTTCTTAACAGCTGTTAACAAAAGCTGTATCACTCCACTTTCATGCTGTAATAACCAAGAGGGAGTATTGGCTTTAAGAAATGTCTTGGTGACCCAAAGGCTAGCTCTGGGAGCTTTTTAAGTGGAAAATTGTAGTACATTGCTATAAAAGGTGGTGCAGTGGTTAGAATGCAGTATTGCAGGCTAATTCTGCTGACTGCCAGGAGTTCAATCCTGATCGGCTCAAGGTTTACTCAGCCTCCCATCCTTCCGAGGTGGGTAAAATGAGGACCCAGATTGTTGGGGGCAATATGCTGACCCTGTCAACCGCTTAGAGAGGGCTGTAAAAGCACTATGAAGCGGTTCATAAGTCTAAGTGCTATTGCTATTTCTATAAAAGGACTGCACCATATTTCTATTGCTGCTTTAGTAAATTATTTTTTTCTAAAACTTATAGATCTTGGTGCCATATCCAGATTGGTGCTACTCAGATGTTAGAATACAGCATTGTATTCTAACAATCCTTGGATTTTGGGGAGTTATCCAATATAGTACATTTGAAAGCACAAGATGACAAACCCAAAATGACAACGTTCTTGTCTCCTTCCTCTTCCACTCTCTCTTCCTCTTCCTCTTCTACACCATGGCTTTCTCCACATAGAATAAAAGTTTCAGAATAACTCTTTGTGCTTAACCTGCAGAAATATATGTAGACATCAGCATCCAAAATACTGTAATCAAAGCCTCTATTAACTCTGTAACTCAGCTGGAATTAACTCCTTAAAATGTTTGAATCCTTCAGTGCAATTCTTCTTCTTCTTCTTAGAATTTTCTTCTTTGAAAAATGCTATTTTGGCTGCGACAAAAAAAAAAAAATTCTGACTCTTCTAAACAAAAAATAAAAAGGCAATTCCGCATAGATGAAGAGAGTTGCTTAGCAACTGCGATACTGCCTGTGACAATAGTTTAGGCACATCAGATCAAAGGAGGACTTTAATGTAACTTCATAAAATGGGGTAGAGTGAGCCATTAGAGCTCACCACACATTTAATTCTGGTTTTGCAAGCCTTTGGGATGTGATTGGGAAAGGATCCTTCTGCTGGGTCAATGGCTGCATGCATTGGCACAGCGATCCACAGATCCACTTTTGATCCTCAAGTATCAAATTCATTATTGAATGCCAGAAACAATATCCTTGTGGCAGGGGTAAAATGCTCCCGGTTCGGACCGTATCGCCCGATCTGGTAGCAAGGGCAATGGGTGGTTCAGAGAACCGGTAGCAAAAATCCCTGCACCCCCCATGCCCAGCTGAGCCATGCCATCATCAGAGGCTTTTTTTTTTTAATTTTAAAAAGCATTTTTTCTACAACCTCTTTGGCCGAAAAAATGCTTTTAAAAGTTAAAAAAAAAAGCCTCTGATGATCGTGTGGCTCAGCTGGGATCGTCAGAGGCTTTTAAAAGCATTTTTTCTACAACCTCTTCAGCTGAAGAGGTTGTAGAAAAAATGGTTTTAAAAGTAAAAAAAAAAAGTTGGCCACACCTACTCAGTCACATTACCCATCACCACCAAGCCATGCCCACAGAACCAGTAGTAACAAATTTTACATTTCATCACTGCCCTGTGGTTATCATTTCCTTTAGGTAGCAGTTCTATAACTGGGCTGCAGACATCCAGCTGACCACTAGAGGGGAGCAAAGAAAGAGTTTGTTATCATGTGGCTCTTGCCTAATAGTTCAGCAAGCCCTTTTTCTAAACTTACTTTTAGGAGGAAAGGGCACAGGGACAGAAGAAATTTCCTCCCAGAAGAAGCCTTTTCCCTGCACTTCAGTGGTGGTATTCAACCGGTTCTATCCAGTTTGGACAAACCGGTAGCGTGATGTCATCATGTCCCATTTTTGACACTCTGCACATGCTCACATTTGCGAACCGGTAGTGAAGGTAACCTCTGTGGGACTTCCCCTTTTTGCTGTAGTTGAGGCGTGGCTCTTAAGAATTAAGAAACATAAGTCTTTCATTAAAAAAAAAAAAGTAGTAAAAACCTTGAATCGATCCACACAGCTTCCTTGCCCCAGGAAAGAAAAGAGGCAGTCTGCTTAGTTTTTGTAGAGGGCCTAAACTCACAGGGAAGCATCCTTCTTAATGCCAGTCCTTGTGGAGCCAAGCTAAAGCTAGATCAAGGTGGAAACGATGACTTCCATGAAAAACGTGGAGAAAATTGCCTATGTGGACATTCTATAGTAGATCACAGGAAGGAGATGAGTCAAAATGATAGTTGAGAGTGCTGGGCTCTCTGCCCGTAACTCATTTCTTTTTTGGGCTGTGATGGACAGGGGAACCCTGTTTCTGCAGCCACGTCCAACTTTTTTAAAAAAATTAAACTCTTAGCTCAACTAGTTGTCCTAATAGGTGGCTGTTGCCATGATAGATACCCAGCTCAGGAGTACCTTTGGATTCCATGCTGTGAAACATGCAGTAGAGAGGTGAAATTGATCAGGCTTTCTTGCTAATGGTGGTTAAGTTGCTCTAGGAAGGACACTAAGCTACTGTTCCCAAGTCCCAATTCACCTGAATCTCTTTCTGAGCAGTGTTTGATTCACCTGAGTGAGCCATGCTGGGATAATAACTCAGGGGCCTGGTTCACATAATCCAAGATATGGATGGATACATTCCAAATACTTCAGCTGGCTATCTCTTTCAATCCCAAAGCAGCACCTGAGCAATGTTTGTACTGGATAGATTCTACCTGGGTTTTACACATTTCCTTGATTCTCAATGGATGTGTTCCTCATTCTTTCGTGCCTCCTCTTCTTCTTTCCACCCAACATTGATGACCGAGCCATAATGGACAATGGTGATGTTGCTGGGCTCCAGTCAGCAATGCCTATGCCGCAGGAGTGGGTTCTACTTATCTTTACTATCGGTTTGCAATGGGATCGCACATGCACAAATTGCCGATGACAACATCCGGGCGTTGGGTGGGGCCTCCCGCCTGTTTTACTACCAGTTCTTGTGAACCGGTCCGAACCGGAGGCAACCCACCACTGGTATGGGGTAAACAAGCTGTGCTGGTTCTGAAACCAGTTACACACCAGGCATTGTGTGTATACATAGCAAAAGAACATGTATAAAGAATATGTGCAGATATTAATTCATCAAGCCACTATAAAGGTGATTCTCAACTTACCACCATTCATCTAACAACAGTCAGAAGTTCTAACGGCCTCCAAAAAAGTCACTTATGATCTAAATTCTCACTTACAAATGTTGTAAACTATTGCACTGCCCTTGTAGTCAAATGATAACAATTCAGGCAGTTGTAATTGCCTGACATTTATGATCTGTTGCAGTGTCTTCCAGATATGTGAACACAATTCAAAATATTTTTTTTTTTTTGCCAGTTTAAAACAAAAAAAAGGCCATCGGGGAAGCTGAATTTGCTTAATGACTGAATGATTCACTTAACAACCTGGATTATTATTCAATTTACAATTGCTATAAAAATATTTGTTGACTCAAGTCTGATCACATGGTGACTCAGTTTATGAATGCAACTACCTATAGTGTATTTCTTCTTAAATCTTTTCTATGTTGGTGCTTTGCTTTAGCTGTAAAATAGTCAAGTTTATATTATGTTTTATACTTTGTATTATAATTCAGGTTTTTGATAGTGCAGCTAAAGATGTAATTCTTCTCTCAATATAATCCATTTTTCCTGAAAATATATAACTATGGGCTATAAACACTGACACCTGTAGTATTCTTACTATTCAAATTGGAAGACATTACTATTTTGAGGAGAAGGACTTGGGTTCAAATTTAATCCCCTCTAGTACAATCCACTGAAAGCTATGTGAATAATTCCTTTAGACTAAGTTAAATCCCATTGATTTCACTGGCTTTACTCTGAAAACAACCAGATTGTGTTACCAGTGTATATTCAAGTCTGTAAGAGATTTCATTGGTAAAAAAAAAAAGATTGCACTCCAAACTCTATTGTGGGAAAGACAATAAAGAGATGAAGCAAGAAAGATGAACCTTCTGTGCCCCCCCCCCCCCCCCCCCGGCAGTAGCATTTTCTTCGAGGGATTTATTTGTAAAATAGAAATAAAAATAACATTTTTATTTGCAGAAATGCAAACAAATTTGCAGCAATGAAAACGATTCTAACATGCCATCTTAGTTTAATATTGCCTCTTCTCCATTTTAAACGTTTTCTTTTCTTTGCTTCTTTTGTGTGAGTAGTTTTCTGCATCTTTGTTAGCTACTGACAATCTCAGACAGAGGGACCCTGGTTGATTTTCATTCATTTTAAGAAAGCACTTTTCTTGAGCTGTAGAAAGCTGTAATGAACTCTTCTGTGGCTCCAAGGGAGAAGGGACCGCTCATGTGTTAAAAGCAGATTTCCAAATGTTTGTAAATGAGAGCAAGAACCCCAGGAAAAAAATAGCTAAATTGCACTGGCAGAAGAGATATCAGCATCAATGCTGGAAACAATAATACAGCACACAGCCTTCTTGCTCTTCTACGGGAAAGGGAAATTTGAGCTCGGATTGCTTTGAGCAAGTGACATGTTTCAGAGAAGAAAGCACCTTGCTTTAGTGTCAAGCTGTCAAGCTGGGCACATCATTTCATGCCCACCCAGTGATTGTTTACGCTATTGCAAAACCAAACCTAAGCAAATGCCAACTTTGTGCTTGGCATTGAAATGATGCTGCCTCTCCTGATCATACTGGAATTCTATTTATAAATGTGCTCTATCCGCAAAGATTTAGATCAGGGCCCGTGGGGTTCCTAGATCTGGCCCACGAGGCTGCCCTGGAAGTAGCAAAGGACTGGCCCGTAATGCCCCTGTCAGCAAAAACAGAGCTCGGGAGGGCTGCAGCCAGCCCTCCCGAGCTCTGTTTTTGCTGGCAGAGGGTTGCAGGATGCCATTGCAGCCAAAAATGTGGCTCAGGAGCCAGTTTTAGCTGGCAGAGCACTTGGGCCACCACAGGCACCCCCGACATGAGTGACATCGAGCTGGCCATGCCCATCCCAGCCACGCCCACGCCCACCCTCCAAGGTCAAGCACAACCCTGATGCAGCCCTCAATGAAATTGAGTTTGAAACTCCTGATTTAGATGATCACCAAATCTTAATATACCTGCTCTCAGGATGTTATATA
Source organism: Arizona elegans (assembly GCA_022577455.1). NCBI lineage: Eukaryota > Metazoa > Chordata > Lepidosauria > Squamata > Colubridae > Arizona > Arizona elegans. Next base: position 215,093,741 of record JAKOOJ010000001.1, on the reverse strand, counting down.
CCCTTATTAATCTAAAGAACTTCTTAGCATACGGAGTCAGAGAAGTGATTACATTAGACCTTCATAAACCATTTTCTACAATCTTGACTTGTGCCCCTATTTCTGATTCATTTTTTTATACTTAGAATTGAAAATTCATGACCCATTCTTCTAACATTTCCTCAAAGTTGTCTCTTGAGGATTCCTTAAGAATTTGTCTGCATGACACAACTTCCTTCTCACCCCAACCCATAAACCAGGTTGATTTACAATCTGGGTTATTTGTTCTTGAACCACCAACATTTAATTATTTTCCTGACTAATAAAACTGAACAACCCTATGTTTATTTAAAAAATAAATCTGATTGTAGCCATTGGATGTTTACTCCTCATTAAAATGTTTTGGATTTGCAGTTTAGAATTCAAGGTCAATGAAGTCATGTCTTGAATATTCAATTATTTAACGCAGGGAAAGAATTCTCCTGTGTCAAATAAAACTTAATGTAAGCAATTATTATATTTTTATCCTGCCTTTTTTATATTTGGTCAACTCAAATGGAATGTGAGAATGACCTTAGAAGACTAGGGCAGGTGGCAAGGAAGAGATGCTGCCAAGGAAAGATCAGTTAAAAGGGGGAGGACTGAGTGATGGGTAGAGAAAGAAACTCAGAAAGAATCTGCCCTAACTTTTCAGACCCTAAAAAGAGACAGTGGAAGATTTGTACTTTCAAATTCTATTACATAACTTAGATATAGCTTGCCTTCTGATTTTTCCTGTTTGGCTTACGTGGGAGTCTAACAATGGCACACATGCCAAATCTTCCTCCTATCTTCCCAACAACAAAAATCCTGTGAGGTGGGTTATGCTGACAGAGTTTGGTCCAAAGACTTCCAGCTAACGTTTATGCTTACGGGAGCCCCAGTACTCACAGCCTCCTGGTTTCTATGCCAGCATCTTTACTACATCATCATAGGAAAAAAAAAACAACCCACCAGATTATCTTAAATGATAGAAATGCATTATATACAAGAAGTTCTCTCCAATGCAAGAGTTCTAAACACTGAGAGATTGATATAGGCTGCTTTTTTCCACAATATACAAACCGATAGCAAACCAAACTGTGGTTTACTATATTAGCTCAATTGCTTCCATTTAGACAAACACGCACGCACACACACAAATATACACTCTGAATCATAAACTGACCGTGCTGGTTGGATTAATACCCTGTTTTCCCAAAAATAAGACATCCCCTGATAATAAGCCCAATCGGGCTTTTGAACGTATGCGCTAAAATAAGCCTCCCCACGAAAATAAGCCCTCCCTGAAAATATTTAAACGCAGAGATGGAAATCAGGTAAGATGGCAAGAGGAGTCTCATCTTGTTCCACACACCCCAAAATAATAAGACCTCCCTGAAAATGAGGCCAAGCTCTTATTTCAGGGTTCAAAAAAAATAGAAGACAGGGTCTTATTTTGTGGGAAACACGGTACTATAGGCTGTGACACAAACCAGGCAATGACAGTTTAACAGCTTGTGTGAACCCAGCCTTAGTTAAGAATATGACTAATAGGCACATCTTCTATGGTGAAATTAAATATTTAGAAATGGACTCCTATGCCCTAAACATCAATGCTTATGTGGTAGAAAGAGCCCCCCGCCCCAAAACAAGTTCGAACAAGGCTCTCAGTTCTCAGTTCAAACAAGGCTAATGGATTCTGCCTTCTCATGTGGCTGTGCCTTCTGTAACAACTTTGTGCTAGCTTGGGTGCATGATTCATATTACATGTTACTTTCTGATTTTAACCTTCAAACAACCATTAGGAAGGACCTAGAGATCAACCCAGAAGCTTATTCAAATTGTCAGTTGCTAAAACACTGATGCAGGCTTTTAGCTCTATTGAATTTCTCACAGTCAGTTACCTGAGCAATGGTTTGTAATTTAATTAATTACTCTCCAGTCTCCTTTCGCTATCTTTAATTTTATTACATTTGCGCATTGGGTTTTTTACTTAAAAGCTCAGATACCTTTCTGAAGTAGAAAGGGGTGATTTAATTCAGTTGGAATCCTTTTATGGCGAGTCTTTTGATCAGCTTTCAGCAGCAAAGGACACTTCAAGTGTTTTGTTTGTATCTTTGTAAAGGGTTTGTATCTTTCTAAACCCTTTTCCTGCATGAGGTATCTGCATCGTACATAACTTGGGCCTCGGCCAAGCTTTTTGAAAAATGTAGACCTTTCCTTTAATCCCCCCCCACACACATATTTCTACTTTTTAAATCTTGACGCAGGAAAATTTTTTAGTGTTATTGCTCCATTTTTGTATTAAAGAGGGTGGGGGGAGGCAATGAAAACATACAAGTTACAATGATAAAATAGTATAGCCACTAGAGGTCACTGGGATTTCACTTGGGCTTCTGCTTCTCTTGCAAAGGATTCCATGTTTGATCTCTGACATTAGAACTAAAGAACATAAAATAACAAGATTGGAAGGGATTTTGGAGGTCTTTTAGTTCAATCCTCTGCTCAAGCAGAGGACTCTATATCATTCTGGACAAATGACTATCCAATCTCTTCTTAAAAAGCCTCCAATGATGGAGCACCCATAATTTCTGAAGGTAAACCGTTCCACTGATTAATTGTTCTCCCTGTCAGGAAATTTCTCCTTAGTTCTAGATTGGATCCTTCTTTGATAAGCTTCCATCCATTACTTCTTGTTCTGCCTTCAGGTGCTTTGAAGAATAGGTTGACCTCCTCTTCTCTGTGACAGCCTCTCAAGTATTTGAAGATTGCTATCATGTCACTTCTAGTCCTTCTCTTCATTAAACTAGACATAGCTAGTTTTCTAAACCATTCATTATATGGCTTAGCTTGCAGATCTCTTATCACATTTGTTGCTTTTCTCTGTACTCTTTCCAAGGTCTCAGCATTATTAATTTTTTTGTATCATGGTGACCTGGACTGGATGCAGTACCGTGTTTCTCCGAAAATAAGACCCTGTCTTATATTTTTTTGAACCCTGAAATAAGCACTTGGTCTTATTGCCATGCGCTCAAAAGCCCGATTAGGCTTATTATCAGGGGATGTCTTATTTTGGGGGAAACAGGGTAGTCCAAGTGTAACCTCATCAATACAATATAAAGCAGTTCTATCACTTCATGTGATCTTGATACTAACCTTCTGTTGATGCAGCCTAGGATTGCATTGGCTTTTTTGGCAGCTGCAGCATCCTGCTGGCTCATATGTAAGTGGTGGCCTATGAGGACACCTAGATTCCTCTCATAGTTACTACTGTGGAGACAACTATCACCTGTTCTATACTTGTGCATTTGGTTTTTCTTGCCTAAGTGTAGGACCTCACTTTTCTCAGAGGTACCGCTAGCAAAGTCCCCAGCGTGGTTCTCCTTGGGGAACTGCTGCCAACCATTGTAGATTGTCATGAGTGGATTGCACAATCACCTGTCTTGAAATGCTACAGAAGTACATTGTTTCAGGACAGTTGGATTATCATTTTTAGTGAAGAAGGGACCAAAGTCTATTTTGGAATTTCTCAGCAGATCTTTCTCCCTGCTTCTAATCATTTAACATCTCTTGCGGTTGTATTTTTGAGCTTTCTTTATCATTGGAAATGACTGAGTCGTTATTTTCTTCTATGCACTTTCTGTTTCAGGGAGGACCTTGTGGCTGCCTGAATTTTCTAATCTGAAAAACTTCCATTTATTGATACGGGTGTATCTGTTTCTCTTCTAACCCTCTCAAAAAGACTGAGTGACTGGTCTTCCTTTGGGATTTCACTGGAAATCTGGGAAGCCAGGAAAATTACAAACCCAGTCATCGTACACTGAAAGCCTGGGTATTTATACATTCCCATGGTTTACTCATAACTAAGTAACTAAAAAGTAACTAATCCATGAGATCAACTGAAAACTCCTTTGAAAGAAACATGGGAATGAGAGAAAAATTATGCAAGAAAATCTTTCCATATGTAACTAATTCAGCTGCTTGTTTTAGGAGCTTGACGTTTTAATTACAGTTCTCTTCCAGAGCTTGAAAGGAGAAAGTGCAAAATAAAACCTTTACATGTGCTCTTTTCTTTACAGCAGTAATCCATATGTTATGCCACTGTCTCAGGAAATTGTTTGGAGCAGTTTGGCTGCTGTTGTCATAAAGGGGTCTCTTTCTTCCTCAGCTAACAACAAGTAATAATGTATTTGCTGCTATGTGTGAGCTATGAGATCCTTTACCCTCTTGGCTTCTTGGGGTGGAGGATGAATTTGAGTGATGGTACATCTCTGACTAGGAGATGTGGTGGCTCAGTGGCCAAGACGCTGAGCTTGTCGATCAGAAGGTCGGCAGTTCAGCAGTTCGAATCCCTAGTGCTGCGTAATGAGGTGAGCTCCCGTTACTTATCCCAGCTTTTGCCAACCTAGCAGTTTGAAAGCACGTGAAAAATGCAAGTAGAAAAATAGGGACCACCTTTGGTGGGAAGATAACAGTGCTCCATGTATCTTTGGCATTGAGTCATGCCAGTCACATGACCACAGAGACATCTTCGGACAGCGCTGGCTCTTCAGCTTAGAAATGGAGATGAGCACCGCCCCTAGAGCCAGAAATGCCTGACTAGCATGCATATGTGGGGGAACCTTTACCTTTACATCTCTGATTGAGGGAGCAGGGGTACGCCCATGCCTGAAGAAGCCACCTTACATCCAGCCAAGTTGAAAAATTTCCTCCCAGACTTTGTGACTGTTTTTTGGGGGGCAACTATTTGGATAAGGTGAAGAGTATCCTGGATGAAGCAGATTACATGGCATGTAGATCTGTGCAGAGGATCACCTCTTGTAGATGGAGAATGGGACCTGGATCTTGAAGTGGGGATCTGGGAGGAGAGAAAACAGCTCTTTTGGCCAAAAGAGCTCAGGATCACTCAGCAGGATTTGGTACCATTGACTCTGGTTTAATCTTTCCAGACTGGCTGTGTGGTTTATGGATTGGGACCCTGCTACAGAGGTAGGGGAAGGAATATTCCCCTACCCCAAAAGTTATAAACAGCTCCTGGCTGGTAGCATACTTGAGTCATGTTGACATTTAAAACCAAAAATATATTATTATTCTTATTTTACCAGTTCCTGTATCTGTTGATAATAAATCAGATTCATTCTGATTTGATCATTTATTCCTATTTGGGATCTACATAAAACATACATTTTCACTAAGTGTCTTCTGGCCTCAGTTTTCATTCCCTTCACCATCTTTTAACTGAGCTATGTGAACACAAGTGGATTTGTTAAATTGCATGATATATCTGACCATAAAAACTGTATCCGTGAAATTATGCTCACTTTTAAGGTGATAATAGATTCTTTCTTGGTCTGTTGCAACAACACAATTACCTCTTCAGAATTTATCCTACAGAAATTTCAAGAGTACAGCTGCATAATTACACCTCCTCTTGCTTTTGAACCAAGATACTCATTCGGAAACTTTGTTTTGGATTTTCAGTTGTGGACATTTTGTTCTGAAGGCTATTGTTAAGGAAAAGATTTAAAGCTTGGGATGCACAGCTGCAGAGTGAAAGCAGTTTATTTCTTACCAGAGGGAGAGGAATAAGGTTTATCTCTCTATAACCAAGCTCTACTTAAATAACATAAAGTCCAAAAATGGTCTGTCTATTTATTTATTTTTCTATTTATCTATCTATATCTATATTTATCTCTCTCTCTCACACACACACACAACTTTACCTATTGCTGTCATCTATTTCTCCTCTCTCTCTCATCTATCTATCTATCATCTATCTATCTATCTATCTATCTATCTATCTATCTATCTATCTATCTATCATCTATCTATCTATCTATCTATCTATCATCTATCTATCTATCTATCATCTATCTATCTATCTAACTATCTATCTAATCTATCATCTATCTATCTATCTATCTATCATCTATCTATCTATCTATCTATCTATCTATCTATCTATCATCTATCTATCTATCTATCTATCTATCTATCTATCATCTATCTATCTATCATCTATCTATCTATCTATCTATCATCTATCTATCTATCTATCATCTATCTATCTATCTATCTATCTATCATCTATCTATCTATCTATCTATCTATCTATCTATCTATCATCTATCTATCTATCTATCTATCTATCTATCTATCATCTATCTATCTATCTATCATCTATCTATCTATCTATCTATCATCTATCTATCTATCTATCTATCATCTATCTATCTATCTATCTATCTAACTATCTATCTATCTATCATCTATCTATCTATCTATCTATCTATCTATCATCTATCTATCTATCTATCTATCATCTATCTATCTATCTATCTATCTATCATCTATCTATCTATCTATCTATCTATCTAACTATCTATCTATCTATCATCTATCTATCTATCTATCATCTATCTATCTATCTATCTATCTATCTATCTATCTAATCTATCATCTATCTATCTATCTATCTAATCTATCATCTATCTATCTATCATCTATCTATCTATCTATCTATCTATCTATCTATCTATCATCTATCTATCTATCTATCTATCTATCATCTATCTATCTATCTATCATCTATCTATCTATCTATCTATCTATCTATCTATCTATCTATCATCTATCTATCTATCTATCTATCTATCTATCTAACTATCTATCTATCTATCATCTATCTATCTATCTATCTATCTATCTATCTATCATCTATCTATCTATCTATCTATCTACCTATCTATCTATCATCTATCTATCTATCTATCTATCTATCTATCTATCTATCTATCATCTATCTATCTATCTATCTATCTATCTAACTATCTATCTATCTATCATCTATCTATCTATCTATCTATCTATCATCTATCTATCTATCTATCTAATCTATCATCTATCTATCTATCTATCTATCATCTATCTATCTATCTATCTATCATCTATCTATCTATCTATCTATTATCTATCTATCTATCTATCTATCTATCTATCTATCATCTATCTATCTATCTATCTATCTATCATCTATCTATCTATCTATCTATCTATCTATCTATCTATCTATCTATCTATCTATCATCTATCTATCTATTTGTAGCTGGAAAAGGTGCTACAAGATTATTATTTTTTTTGCTGCCATAAAGTAACCCAGCTCTCCGCCTACAATCATTAGTATAAGGAGCTGCTTTGACGTTTTTATATTTCAAGAGATTGTCAGAAGCTTAATTTCTGTTCAATCTCGTGTAGATGCACCTGATGCCCTGTCAAAACCAAGAATGATACAAGTCATACTTATGCCCCCTTTGACAATTTCAGCTGCAGTTTGTTCCTTTATGTCTCTCAGGAAACTGTGGGAGGATGAAACTTTGATTGTTATTGCTGCACCTGAGAGTAAAAGTCCATTTCAAAAGGTTTACTAATCTATTGCAGTCATGGACAAGGATCAGCCACACAACTTGGACAGTGGTGGCATTCAGCCAGTTCTATCAGGTTCGGGCAAACCGGTAGTGATGGCTGTGGGAGGCTCCGCCCACCCACCTGGATGTCATCATGTCCCGTTTTTGATGTTCTGCGCATGCACGGAAGGCTGTGCGCGCTCACATTTGTGAACCGGTAGCAAAGGTAAGTGAATGCCACCCCTGAACTTGGACCATAGGAAGAAAAAGCTGGACGAAGAACAGGCAGGAGAGAAGCGCAAAGCAGATTCTGCATGCAGAAGAAGAAGGAGAACAGGAAACAGGGGAGACGTTGATCTCAAGGTCTGGTTCAGCTGCTGCTCATTCAAATGACAGAACTCATAAGCCATGCCATGTTCTTGTCAAAAACGCCAAGGCCATAAATAAGTCAGACTTTTTCAGCAACTTGTTGAGGGCCATTTCAAGAATGCACTACAGGAAAGAGTGATTATAAATAGTGCAACACAGCACCTCTCGGAGACATCCTTTCTCAAACCGTGCAGCGGGTTATATTTACTTACAGTGCCAAGAGCTAATACGAAACTATGAATATATTCTAAAGATAATTCACTTTATTAATGGCTCTTTGGAGTGATCATTCTCGTCCCTGTCTAGCTTGCTAAATATGTTGTGTTGATAAATTCTGCTTCAGTAAACGGGGGGCTCCATTTGGATTGAATGTATGCAGCCTTGAAAGGAGATGGATGCGCTCAGTTGCTGGAATTAACGTCAATTAGGAACTACTCAGATATTTGTCATTAAAGTAGCATCCACATCCTGCCCTCGGACTTCTGAACAAGCCTGTCCACATGTAACATAACCAACATCTGTATTTTCTTTTCTTTTCTTGTTTTCCCTTCCGAACTCATTCAAAACAGAGAGGTTTGTTGGGGATACTAATGAGGAGGGACACTTTTAAATATATATATATATATATATATATATATATATATATATATATATATATATATATATATATATATATATATATATATATAAAATTTCTGCACATTTCAACTTAAACACAGTGCATTAGAATCTCTGGTGCATTAATCCCCAAAGCAACAATGTGTGAAAAGTTATTTCAGGAGCACAAATTTCCTGACAAGGAAATGGCCAGCTAGTTTGTGTTTATATTTAAAAGTTAACCATCTCGCCCCTTTTTTTTAATTTTAGACATGCAAAAATCACAATATTGCAGGGATCGAGAAGCTGTCAAAATGGTTCAATGGGTTGGGTTACTTCTGGAGCCTTGTTATTGCTGCCTCATGTTAATTCCATCAGTAGGTGTGTTTTTTTTTATTGCTACTCATTCCACAGGTATTGGTGTGATGATGATTTGCATTTCATAATATCATCATAAATATAGTGCAAATATGCATAAATGAAATTGTGATGGAATGTCGTGGGCCAAAATTCCAGGAAGGAGGGAATGCATTCCAGAGGAGTGGGAGACAACTCAGCTAAGATATCATATGCAAATGAAAGAGGGTGACGATAGCTCCTCCCGAATAGTTCCCGGAGCGTGTGCTTCATGTGGATAAAAATCAGCTTTAGTTTGGCAAGAATCTGTCTGTAGGCAGAGAACAATAAGGAAATCTGCTTGGAAGAATCGCTATGTGTCTTTCTTGGTTTGGGGGGTTTGAGAGTTGGTTTGAGAAAAACTGAGAGTTCCTACTGTCCATGCTTAAGACCTTCTATTATGGAATAATAGGAAATGCCTGGATAGACATTTACAAATGTATGCTTTTTTGATGCCCATATTTATTTATTTATTATTTAAATTTTTATACCGCCCTTCTCCCGAGGGACTCAGGGCGGTGCACGCCAGCAATAAAACACACATATACATAAACAATTTAAAATATATTAAATAATTTGGCCCCAATGTTATTAAAAAAACTAAGACAACCATTAAAATTCATGTTTAGGCCAGCCCAGCTTGTTGGAACAATAACGTCTTGAGGGCATGGCGAAAGGCACATAGGTCAGGGATCATCCGTATCTCCAGGGGAAATTCATTCCAGAGGGCAGGTGCCCTCACAGAGAAGGCTCTCCCCCGGGGGGGGGGGGTCACCAGTCGACATTGTTTGACCGATGGCACCCTGAGGAGTCCCTCTCTGTGGGAGCGTATTGGTCGGTTGGAGCTTATCGGTAGCAGAAGGCGATCTGGCTTCTGGCTTCAAATCTGCAAGAATTCCTCCATGTAGTTGCCAGGAGTCACGACGCGTGTGTGTCCCCTTTGGATCTTCTTTATTTATTTTTTTATTTTTATTTTATTTTTGATTTATATGCCGCCCTTCTCCGGAGACTCAGGGCGGCTTACAAGGTGTTAAGCAATAGCCTTCATTCTTTTGTATATTTTATACAAAGTCAGCTTATTGCCCCCACAAACCGGGTCCTCATTTTACCTACCTTAGAAAGGATGGAAGGCTGAGTCAACCTTGAGCCTGGTGAGATTCGAACTCGCAGTAATTGCAGGCAGCTGGAAGCTAAATACTACCTTTTAACAGTAGCATTAGTCTGCTGCGCCACTCAGGCTCCTTCTAACAGTGTATCGATCGTCACTATAATTTAATCTATCCATCTTGTTAGAACCTTTACTGGTTCTTTTTCTGCTGCTTGCAGAATAGTACTATTGATTCCTGCAGCCTTCTGGCTTGGTATTGGCCAGAATGCTGACCTAACTTCATCTTGTAGTACTAGAGGTTCATAGTAGACAATATCTTCTAGGATATCTTGGAGGGAACTATACTGTATAAAATTTCCATATATTCCGTCAGCTTTTCTATTTTCCTCCTTTAGTGTCTTTACAGATGTTGTAATACTGCTTATACTGTCTCCTATCAGCTTTCTGAACTTTGTTTTGTTAAATTCTATGTCTTTGAAATCCCATCACTGTATTGTCATTTAATTTTTTTTTCTATTCATGTGGTTTTCTTGGGAGAACATTTGAGTAATATGAAATGATGCCTTTGCTGTTGAACTTCCAGCATGGTCCTATATCTCTGTTACCCAATATAGATGCCTGCTTGCTTTATCTGGGCAGCTGGGATGATCTTCATGCCTTGGGAGACCCTGTTGGTAGTATACCTGCATTCTTCTCTCTTCCCTCCCAGAAAAAAACAAACAAACAAACCCTTCCTAACACTCACCCCATGATGAGACAACACAGAGAACTTGAATATTTATCATTTAATGTATATGGATGAGCAACAAAGAATGATGATTGTTCATTTTTTGGGGGGTGCAACAATTGTATGAGATAGATTAAACAGTGTGGAAAAGACAGAGTTGATAAAGTGAAGAACTGAGGTCAGCATTTCTTGATTCTCAGTTAATCCAGTGACCAGACAGCCTCATTGTTGATTGCGTTGTCTTGCACGCTCTTTCTTCCAGGATCTCAGGGTAGCTTCAGTGGAGAATGTCCCTTCAATTTAGCCCTGCATGAGCACACTATGGGTAGGCTTTGCTGGAAGAAAATAGTTAAATTAAAATCACTCAACATGTTTCCATGATTGAGGGTGAACTTGAACTTGGATCTCCCTTTTCATTGCCAAGCAACCTTAACTGCCATTCCACCTCTGCCTTAAATGATCAGGATTTCCCCATCAGTTGAAGTCAGAATGGTCAGGGACCAGGTACTGTACTGTAGCCCAAAATATCTGGAAGCTATCCCATGGCTTCCCTCTTATTCTGAGCCAGTAATGATTACGGATTCTGAAATTATAATAACCAAAAAATGTTGTTTCAGAAATACCATTCAGCAAATGGAGCTGAAGGACAAGATAGGCAATGATGTGGTTGGAAAATGGCAGGTACTGACACACCTGAAGCTTTTCAGGGCCCAGTTCTTTAAACACAGGAGAATTTAGTGAGATGTGTCAAAGTCTTTCAGGGACCAAAGTTGAAACCAACCCTTTTTGCATAGATAACGACCCATCTCTTTAATTGTCTGTGGAAAAGATAGGCTGAAGGCAAAGGCAGCCTTTCATCTGCTCTCAATTCATTTCAGTGCCTAGAAGAACATTAAAGTCTTCTGGCATCTCACCAGAAGGACTTCACGATCTGCTCTCATTTGCATTTGTTTAAAAAGTGCAAATTGAGGTGGAAGGTCCTTCTCCAAGTAGATTTAAAACAGCTTTTCACTGGACATTTCCTTCCTCCTGCCTCCGCCTCCACTTACACTATACCTGCAAATCTTTGTAAAAGCCCCACAAAGGTCTAGGATGCATGATTGAATGCATTCTTATTCCACACCGAACAAATTGAAGTTATTTAAATAATCTGGGAGGAGAAGGGATAATAACATTTTCAAAGGTCATTCTTAGTATTGCAATGGAGATTGACGCTCGTCATTCTCTCTCAGTCTTTTTGGACTTCATTGATTCAAGGACCCACTAATCAGGATATGCAGCGTTGCCTCCATGCAGTTCTGAAAGCAACGAACCTTGCTATAAAATAGTCAGGGAAAATAAAACAGGGAAAGCAAACGTAGCATCACCCAGCTGGGGTGAAACCTAAGGATGTCCACTAAATGATGTAAAGGTTGAATGGGGCAATTCAGAATTCCCAATTCAATTGAAAGGGCATGGGAAAATACCACGAGCAAAATTCACAGAATAAATGGATATTAACTGCAAGATTATTATTTTTTAAATGTGGAGAACCTAGAAGCCTGGCATCCTAGAACACCATGGCTGCAAAGTGCAGCTACTAGCTCTTGGATGGGTACACCAAGGTATATCAGGCACTGCAGCCAATCAAAGCTGGGTACTGCCACTAGGTCAGAAAGAAGTGTTGGAGACCATCTACTCTAAGAGGTTTAAAAGAGCAGATTTGAAAAGAATGTGGAAAACACCTCTTCTTCTTCTTCTTCTTCCTCTTCTTCTTCTTCTTCTTCTTCTTCTTCTTCTTCTTCTTCTTCTTCTTCTTCTTCTTCTTCTTCTTCTTCTTCTTCTTCTTCACCTCCTCCTCCTCCTCCTCCTCCTTCTCCTCCTCCTCCTCCTCCTTATGGGATGACACGTCACACCCATGTAACACCTCTCCTGCGCGAGCTGCACTGGCTCCCGGTGGTCTTCCAGGTGCGATTCAAGGTGTTGGTCACCACCTTTAAAGCGCTCCATGGCTTAGGACCTGGGTATATACGAGATCGCCTTCTGCCACCAATAGCCCCCCACTGGCCAATACGCTCCCACAGGGAGGGACTCCTCAGGGTGCTATCGGCCAAACAATGTCGACTGGTGACACCCAGGGGGAGAGCCTTCTCTGTGGGAGCACCTGCCCTCTGGAATGAGCTGCCCCTAGAGGTTCGTATGATCCCTGACCTGTGTACCTTCCGCCGCACCCTTAAGACTCTTTTGTTCCAACAGGTCGGGCTGGCTTAATATGAATCTTAAATTGGGTGTTTGTTAGCTTTTAACCTTGTATATTCGTTTTAAATTGTTTTTAAATTTTGTGAGTTTATATCTGTTTTAATATGGCTGTACACCGCCCTGAGTCCTTTGGGAGAAGGGTGATATAGAAGTTTAATAAATTCAATTCAATTCAATTCAATTCAATTCCTCCTCCCCCTCCCCCTCCTCCTCCTCCTCCTCCTCCTCCTCCTCCTCCTCCTCCTCCTCCTCCAGTTTGACAGGCCTGCAAAGGGTTCCGATGATCCTTGGTTTGTTCTAACTATACTTCTGCAATCACCGTATAAGCTTTTGCATCCCTTAATAAGACATTCACTTACTCCTCATTAATGTTTGCCATAGCAATTTCCTATCAACTCTATCCATGGGTTGGATCTTGGCTTTATCTACGTTGGCTTTAATTCACAACTTAAATGCAGATAAATCTTAAGATTAGTGAAATTTGAAAATAAAAAATAGAGATTATAAGGAGGAAAGGTACACTTGGCTTGAAGAAAAGAACTGGGAGATTTTTAAATACTTGGTTTCTAGGATATTTTTTCCTCTGCTTATGTCATACCAATGCAAGATTAATGCTGGTGGTATGAAGCATCGGGATGCCATCCCTCACAGCAAACATGCATTATTCTCCCTGATTTAAAAGTTTCAGCCCCTAGTCAGCAAAAACTGGCTGCAGTGAGCCTTTGCATCAGCATCTTGCATGTAGGAAACAACCTTTGTATACTAGCAGAAGCCCAATGTTTGTTTCTATACACAACTCTGGCATTTGGGAACTCCTTCCTTGTACTTACACTGCTCTACATCGTTCATATCCTTCTGGTGGGAACTTCCAGGGGAGCAGCTAGCTTGGTCTGCTAGTAAGAGTGGTCACTGGAGAAGAGAGGTAATAAATAACAATAATGCTCTTCTCTGTAGCAAACCCATCTTGGCCTGTCGAGATGTCTTTAGCCTCCCGGTGTTCAAAACTATTTGTTATCCTGCATCCCCCACTTCTCTTAATGTGCTTTTGGTTCAAACTACAGCCTCTTTTTTAGACCAGCAGAAGCAACGATTGCCTCCTACTACATAGATGAACGAAGCCTTTGTAACCCTGAGGCTCTTTAAAGGTGGTTACCATCAAGTCTTTCATCTGTTAAAGTCTTCACTAATAGCCAGATATGCTGTACGATAGAATAGTTGCAATAGTCAGTATCTTGTTTTCCCTTGGGTGTGCAAGTGGGACCTCTAGGAAAATGAAATGGTGGACTTTACTTGATTGGATTGATTGATTGATTATGTGCCATCAGGTTGTTTTTGACTCCTAGAAACCATATTATTAAGACTTGAGTGGAGTGAAGCCTTTTTGTGGTTAAAACCCAACAGTACCCGACAGTAGAGCCGATAAGCTAATAAAATGGTGTGCCAAATTCAGTTTTATTTCATGATACTTTCCACTTGTCCAACTGGAATCAGAAAAATAATTCTAAATTATTTATTTTCTTGAGAAATAGGATCCCTGGGGGAGGTCACCTAATACTACCTCAGCCTCTTTCCTCAATATCAATATTGAGTAAAAAGGTAGGATTGCAAGCCAAAAATATAGGTGCTTGGCAGGCTAAAGATTGGTAACAACTTTGTAAAAGAAAAAGCTCTTTTGGTTAAAAACAAGTTAAGTAACCAACTTCCCAGCAGATATGGAAAGTTGAGAAATGGCAAAGATTTTCAGAGAGCAGGATGGAATGTATGCACCGTATCTATTTATTTTGTCTTCCATCTGAATGGAGTTCAGATGGAGTGATGCAGGTTTAAAGCACAAGAGCTTTAAAAATAATTTACTGCAAGGACATGAAAAGATAGAAAAAGCTATGTATCGTCAATCACTAGACTCTGGTTACTGCAACATTACTTTGGGCCACAAGGAATTCCTTATACTATATCTCCTCGGGAGGTGAAATTTGAGGCTCTTGCTGAATTAGACTCCTTAATTGGAAATAGACTATTTTCATTAGCATTATGAAGGTTGATCAAAGGATCTATTATAGAATAAATTACTTCTCTCCCTTCTGAATATCAAGCATAAAGATTTCAGTTTCACCTTCAAATATATGTACTACCGGAGTAAGATGGTTAGTAATAACCAAGTCACATTCTGTCACTTTGGATTTTGTGTGTGTGTGTGTGTGTGTGTGTGTGCATGACTTTAAAAAAAAATGAAATGTTTTCCCAGAAGTAACACATTCATCTCCACTTTCTCCTTTCCACCTTGTATGTTGAAGAAATGAAGCTACGTGGGAGGCAACAGTTCAATGAAACAAAAGATTTGGGAGGGCAGAAGAGAAGGGGGAGGAAAGTTATGAAGGTAGCAATTATATAGTTGGGTGTAGACATATGGTCATAAAAAAGAACTAGGAAAAATAATCACTCGAGTTCTTATGCAATCAGGAAACCCACCATGCCCAGAGAGCAAGGATGGACCAATATGAAGCCCATCATCTGGGAGTGCCAGGGTTGCGTTTATATCTCAATGAGCAAGTTGGCATCCTTACTTTCTTATTGCTGTATTCCCAGTGCCCTTTAAAAAAAAAAAAAAGCTTAGAAGTAGTTGTGACCATGCTAAGGGTAGCAGGAAAACTGCATTCACTCAGGGTGTTCAATTTAGTTCCTCTGTGAAAATACTTTCGGAAGCTAGTAGGATAGTAGTCTTTACTGAGAAAAGAAGTCTCAGTGGTTGGAGATAAACAGCAGTTTCAGCAAATGTGATTTCAATGGAATCACAAAAAGGAAAGAATTACTAGCTCCTTGTTTACTGTTGCTATGTTGAAAACAGCAGCTTTCATTCCTGATGTTAAGCCCTAAAAACAGAATCAAGGGACTTACTAGGTGCTTCCCAAGTCATATAAAACTTCGACCAAAGAGTTCCCAGTTATATTATAATTGCATATATGAAAATGCCTTAGATGTTTGAACAAGTGCCTTTAGTAATGATAAAATCTTTGCCCCAGGCCCTTTGTAGCCTTCTGTTTCATATCTGGAAGTCTGACTCATACAGCACTGCAATCTCATAACCACCCATAATATACCTCTTTATAATTAAGGCTGCAAGCTTAATTGGTTAGTTAATTAACTGTGGTTTTTATTGATTAATCAAAGAGGGCCAATTTTAATTAGCACGAGCAAAGTTTTATTGGAGAGGCCCAGAGCGAGTAGCAGAACTGTTTGGTACAATTTCGCATTTTGAATTTCGGGTACCACAATAATAGAATAAAAAGGATGGTTTACAAATGACCTTTATTTCTTAGCAGCTTTTATTAAAGGTCCCAATTCCGCCAATACTGTCATTCTTTCATCACATGCTGCAATGGAGTCCATATTCTGTAACCTTTCCTGCTGTTACTCATAATTAATATTCAGTGTTGTATTTTGATGGTTGTTTGTTATTTAAATGATTGGGACCCTAAATGTAATCCAGAATCTTATGAGCATAATGCAGTTTATTTATTTATTAAATCTATATACTACCCATCTCACAATCAAGAGACTCTGGATGGTATACAGTATCATAAATAACAATATAAACAATTAGAAGGTTATAAATATTAAAAATTGGGCATTAAAAATAAAATATTAAAATTAACAGCAAACTAGATAAAAAAGATTCAATGCATAAACAGGGTGGAGGTGGGATCTTGATCTATTAGCCACTCACAATAAATTCACAGAAGATTCAGTATTATGACCAGGTCATAGTTGTTGCAGCACCTAATTGACTCTGAACATTAAAAAAAAAAGCTAAGCAGGGTTGCACCTGCAAGAACTTGGATAGGAGACTTCCAGAAAAGCCGAGGGTCATAGGCTTACTTGGGAAAATGAAAGGAGAAAAAAAAAAAAGCAATAGGAGATAATGACAATTACGTATTCCAGCTAAGAAAACAACATGAATGTGTCCAGATAATCTTCACAAACCAAATTTGATTCAAGGGACTTTTAGGTTTTAGAGTAGAATGTGAATAAGGTTGAAGCAATTGTCATGCTATGCTTCTGAATTTTGTGATATGAATTAAATGCTATCTGAGCAACCTTTCTACTTTATGTAAGAATGATGATGCTTCTCTGCTTATACTTAGACACCCTAATGTAGCAACATTTTACTGCTGTTGGTGAGGGACAGGATGGGATCCAATGCATTTGTGTTTTCAGGGTTGAGAAAGCTGCACATCCTTTTGCCCCTAATGCATCTGATGCTCTTATTATTGCAATGTCTTGTCTTCATTTGATTATCACAGATACCACAGTTTTAAACATCTAGTTTAATTTGTGAGTTTCTCTTTCTTTCCATATTCCCTGGTCTCTGTTTGCTCACAACATTGTGTTTGTTGGATTCTGGATAGCTTGAAAGTTTGTACCCATTTTTTATTAATTCTACCAGTATTGAATAACTGGGCTGGGATTGCTTCCCGCACTCCTCCATCTATGAAATTTGACCAATATACTGATAAGTGTAACAGTTTCTTCTATTCTGGTGTAATGGGCAGAAGCAGTGGTGAAATCAATTTTTTTTACTACCGTTCTTTGGGCATGGCTTGGTGGGCGTGGTGTGGTGTGGCTTGGTGGGCGTGGCTTGGTGGGCAGGGCAGGGGAAGGATACTGCAAAATCTCCATTCCCACCCCACTCTGGGGCCAGCAAAAGGTGGTATTTGCCGGTTTATTTATTTATTTATTTATTTATTTATTTATTTATTTATTTATTTATTATTGCGATTTATATGCCGCCATTCTCTCGATGAACTCAGGGCGGCTTACAAAAACTATATCCAATACAAATCACAATAAAATTAAAATCAACAACCCAATTAAAACAATTTAAAATTATAACAATGTACACCCATAACGGATCAGTTAAGTTGACGAAAGAGCCACGTCTTCAACTCACGACAGAAGGAAAGGAGGTCAGGGGCTGTCCTGAGCTCAGTGGGCAAATCATTCCAGAGGGTCGGGGCTCCCACAGAGAACGCTCTCCTCCTGGGGGCCGTCAGCCGACATTGTTTGGCTGAAGGCACACTGAGGAGGCCCACTCTGTGAGAGCGCACAGGACGGTGGGAGAGCAGCTGGAAATGGTCCTGCAAGTGATGGTTCTCTGAACTGCTCAAAATTTCCGCTACCGGTTCTCCAGAACCTGTCAGAACCTGCTGGATTTCACCCCTGGGCAGAAGGAATAAATTTGAGGGTGGGTGGAAGAACCACAACCAAGACATTGGTGAAATAAAGGAAATTTAAGCCAGGTCAGATATGTAATTTGAGAAAGTATGTCAGATAAATAAAGGGAGGGGGGAAAACATATTCAGATTTGCATGATTCTGCTACTCTAAAAACATTTGCATCCATAACTTTGGTTTCCTAGTCTGGTCTATCTTGAAGGGCTGACAACAGCCCTTGCAAGTCTGAACATGCTTTCTTTATCTTTGTGAGTACTAGGAAGAGTCTGAGATGCTTTCTCAAATTACATTTCTGCCCTAGACTCAAGATTTATTTTATCTATTAAGGCAACAGCTGTTCCTCAGGTTTATTTCTTCTGCCCATCACAGCTGAATACATTGGGCAACTTCAGTACATTCTCAAAACTCTGTGGAATGTACACTTGCAGAGATCATATTTACACATATAGGAAAGATGGGTATTTAGCTAAAATTATTTCTTATGGAAATTAGCACTGCTCTCGTCACAGAGAATAACACCGGAGGAGTGGGATGAAACTTTCCATTTAAGAATTCCATGCCAAGAAAGTACGCTGAAGTTAGATAATTAAACAAGGATTGATTAATGCATAATGCCATTTCAACATTCTGTGGCACTTGTAATTAAGGCAGTTAATGATGGGCTTTTCCATAACTTCCACCCCATGGTTGACAATGAAGAGAAAATGCTTTCAGCATATAAAATTGTGGGGAACTGTTAATAGAAAGACCAACACGGAGCACAGAGATAGATAATTCTCTGTCACTGCGCTCAATTATTGTCCTTTTCAACGTACAGATGTCAAAGTATGTTGGCTTTGATTATATTTACTTATTTTGGAGGGAAATATGCTGACACTATAAATTGCTTAGAGAGAGCTGTAAAGCACTGTGAAGCGGTATTGAAGTGCTATTGCTATTATAACACACACACACACACACACACACACACACACAGAGTGAGGGGGAATTAGGTAAACTATGCAATATAATTGAAAAAGTGATGAAAGATTAGGCATCCAAAGTGAAAGCAATATACAATAAGTGCACCAAACTACCTAAGGTTAATGCTCAGCATTTCAGTAATTTGGGGG
Organism: Arizona elegans; assembly: GCA_022577455.1. NCBI lineage: Eukaryota > Metazoa > Chordata > Lepidosauria > Squamata > Colubridae > Arizona > Arizona elegans. The sequence goes on along the minus strand of JAKOOJ010000001.1, from coordinate 215,074,560 downwards.
ATCCTGAAAAAAGTAGCAACTTTCAATGTGTCATTAAAAATCTTTGCATGTGTTCTGATCCCACACAAACCATTTTATAGATGTGGGCTCTGTTCTGCCCTTTTATACAGAGGCCTAGTAACTGAGGCATAATTAGTCTGACTCTCCTTCAAATACACGAAAAGCTGTCATGTTCCTATGGGGTCAAGTATATATGCAGGTAAGTGTTATCCCTGGAGCATCTGTTCTCCTCTTAAGACATAGGTGCATAACAGTGGTGGGTTTCAAAAAAATTTACTACCGGTTCTGTGGGGGTGGCTTGGAGGGCGTGGCATGGCTTGATTGGCATGGCTTGGTGGGCATGGCAGGGGAAGGATACTGTAAAATCTCCATTCCCTCCCCACTCCAGGGGAAGGTTACTGCAAAATCTCCATTCCCTACCAATCAGCTGGGGCTTGGGAGGCAGAAAATAGATGGGGGCGGGGCCAGTCAGAATTTTTTACTACCGGTTCTCTGAACTACTCAAAATTTCCGCTACCGGTTCTCCAGAACTGGTCAGAACCTGCTGAAACCCACCTCTGGTGCTTAACCAATACCATAGCATATTATAAAAGATCACTGCTTTGTTGTTGAAGAAACCATAATTTGTTTCTTATTTGACAAAATAATGATGCCTATGATCAGTTTACTTATTTTTAGTATTTAGTGGTCAGCAGAAGGATGTGGAACAGATTTTCACAAACAGCCCACTGAGTAATTGTCAGATTTGGCAGAACTTAATAAGATGGACTTGGCCATTTCCCCAGTGCTTCCCAGAATAGAGACAAAAGCCACAGGAAACATACTTTGTGGAGTACTCTGGCCCTTCCACCAATCACCTTGATTTAACACAGTCAAAACCATCATCTTACACAGGTCCAGATCCATCTTCTTTTCTATATTTATATGCACTTCTCTGACCGTGATCCTATTCTACATTTGTTTGCATGTCTAAATTTAGAAAACAACAGCAGCCTAACGATAGATTTCATAGCCTATAAACTTCTGGGAATCACGTTTAATACACAAATTGTGCAGATAACACACAATTGTTGCACAATTTGAACTCCGACTAATCTGCTAGAACAATACCTAGTCTATACACAGATCGAATTTGTAGAAAAAAATCCTGACTGGTCCTTGTCATCTCCCTACCATGAATGTGTTGCCTTTGTAAGCATGTTATTTAGCAGCAGCACATAATAATGCTTTAAATTGGGGGAAATAATCAGCTGGCAAATAAGTGGTTAAGGAGACCACAAGTTATTTCAGTGTTTTGAATGACATTCAAGCCACCCACATTTTGGGAAACACAAGACAAATACACTGCTCTCATCCCCAATAGAGGCTACTAAATCATACCATAATTATTCAATCATCATTTGAATGGCCAAATAATAATTCTTCCTCTCTCTTTTGTATTGTTATTTTGACACACTGCTTGGAGTCCTCATTTGGATCAGATTACTGTGTGCTGCAAGATTGCTGAAACAAAGTTGTATGGCATTTTGAGATGGGAAATAGAAAAAAGAAAGTACCATCGGCTCTTAAACAGGTATACAGATAGTCCTCAACTTAACAAGAGTTCACTTAGTACAATAGCCCTGAAAAAAGTGACTTATGACCACTTTTCACATTTATGACCATTGCAGCATCCCCATGGTTATGTGTATTTACATTCGGATGCCAACTCACATTTATGACGGTTGCAGTGTCCCGGCGTCATGTCATCCCGTTTTGCAACCTTCTGACAAGCAAAGTCAATGGGGAAACCAGATTCAGTTAATAACTGGGTTACTAATTTAACAACTGCAGTGATTCACTTAACAAATGTGGCAAGAAAAGTTGTAAGATGGGACAAAAAGAGCCTTGATAGTACAGTGGTTTAGTGCATCCTGTTATTAACACAGCTGCCTGCAATTTCTGCTGGTTCGAATCTCTCCAAGGCTCAAGGTTGACTCAGCCTTCCATCCTTTCTAAGGTAGGTAAAATGAGGACCCAGATTGTGGGGGCAATAAGCTGATTTTGTATAAAATATACAAAAGAATGAAGGCTATTGCTTAATGCCTTGTGAACTGCCCTGAGTCTCCGGATTAAATCAAATAAAATAAAATAATAAAAAAAAAACTTCACAAATTCCTCACTTAGGAACAGAAATGTTGGGTTCATTGTGGTCGTAAGTTTGTTTGTTTGTTTGTCAGGACGGCTTACAATACGTTAAGCAATAGCCTTCATACTTTTGTATATACCTGCTTAGTAGGGCTTTTGGCTCCCCCTAAGCGGTGTTCTTTTTTATACAAAGTCAGTTTATTGCCCCCACAATCCGGCTCCTCATTTTACCTACCTTGGAAGGATGGAAGGCTGAGTCAACCTTGAGCCTGGTGAGATTTGAACTCGCAGTAATTGCAGGCAGCTGGCAGCTAAGTGCTATTTAACAGCACTTTAGTCCGCTGTACCACCAAGGCTATTATTGAGGATTACCTGTCCTGCAGTTAAAAAAAAAATCAAGAAAACTTTCAACACCTCCTCCCCCAACTCGAGTTCCAGCACTCATGAACCTGCCAACCCTCAGTCACATTCCTCATTTTTTAACCCTTTGAATACTCAATCATTGTCCGCCGTCGCTGTATGGATTGGGGAGTATGTGTTTTTTTATCTCTGTCTGCCTAAGGAATAGTAAGAAGAAGCACTGCGTGTTTTTAAGAGCATTAATAAAAACCAGGATTGCATGCACGTCGAAATGTTAGATTACTACTTCAAGGGATGACTGCCCTTTCAAAACCGAGAGGAGTAGAGTAGGAGACCTTGTCTTCCCTAAGCTGCTATGAGTAATTGCCGGATGAGTTATATTCCCTTTCGTCTCATCTCCGCTTTCAAGCTAAGCAAAACCATTTCAAGACAGCCGTGCTTAAGCATATTAGCTGAACCACGGAGAAGCTTTTTAAGTGGAGGTGATGCAGAAGAAGAGGCATTCAGCTGTAGAATTTTCTACCTCTTCAGTGAGTCTTCTGGCATGTAAGTAATTACGCTCCGATATTAGAACATAGAATCATAGGGGCAGAAGGGACCTCGAAGGTCTTCCAGTCCAACCCCCTGCTCAAGGTAGAACACTTTAGACCAGTCTGGTCATTTTGAATACTGTGAACACTGTAGGGAGACTGTAGAAAGTCTCAGTCATCCCGGTCATGGTTGTCCCAAAGGTCCCAAAAGTGTTCATCCCAACTTTTAGCTATACAATTTGGGATGAACATCCTTGGAATGGTGTGGGAGTAGGAATGGATTTCCAGAGGGGGGAAAATGGCAGAGTACAGGAACCATTAGCACTACTCAGGTGACCCTGAGGACACAGATAAACCTCCAAGTGTTTCAACGACCCTCTAAAAGGATGCAAATGACCAGCTGTCTGCAAGGAATGTGAAACCCCACTATCCTGTCAGAGCTGAATAAGCGTCTTGGATGAGAAGTGAAAAGTCTTCAAGGAGAAAAAACAAGAAACTCCTGAAAAAAAGCACCTTTAGGACACTGTAGGGAGAATTAGAAAAATCATATTCTAACTAGACAGGTTGTGGAATCTGGGATTCTTCCAGATGTTCTGGAATTGTTTTTTGTTTTGTTTTGTTTCATATGGTATATTTGAAAACTTTGTAGCCTGCTTCCAAGTTAAAATGATCCCTGTTGGCTGAAGCAGCTGAAAGCTATCCCAGGAACTTCAGGCGAGCCATGAGTTCTAATCCACTTTGCCCTTAGTGTGACTTGTCCTTTGTAGCTGAGGACTAGTGACTTGCACAGGTGACCAGAGATTGTACTGATAAATTATTAGTTTGAACTGAGCCACCTGCTTAAATTCGCAAGGAACAGTAGGATATACGTGTAGTCCTTGAATTACGGCCACAATTGAGCCCAACATTTCTGCTGGTAAGTGAGACATTTGCAAACTGAATTTTGTTGCATTTTATGACCTTTCTTGCCACAGTGGTTAAAAGAATCACTGCAATTGTTCAATTAGTAACACGGTTGTTAAGTGAATCTGGTTTCCCTGTTGACTTTGCTTGTCAAAAGATCGCAAAAGGGGATCACATGACCCCGGGACTCTGTAACCTTCATAAATATGAGTCAGCTGTCAAGGATCTGAATGTAAATCACGTGACCATGGGGATGCTGCTATGGTTGTAAGTGTGAAAAATGGTCATAAGTCACTTTCTTTAGTGCCGTTGTAACTTTGAATGGTCACTAAATGAACTGTTGTAAGCCAAGAACTACTTGTATACCGATGATAAACAAGTAGGTTATTCTGGATCCTTTCTAAAGACCTGATTCACCAATTTTTCATTATTTAAATGCTGCTTAAATTCTCTCCGCTGAGAAAAACCCTTATCATTGTCTATATAACAGAAAACAAATACTGATATATACAATTAATAATATATTCCATGATTTCCCCTTCCATTCTATGGAAATGTTATTTTCTACTGTATATGTACCTTTTGTTCCTCTTTAGGATAAGAAGAAGGAATTAATATTAGGGGTGTACAGTGTTTCAGAATGCCTGGGAGCAGGAACATTGTACCTATCTAGAGTTGTGATCATTTTTTTTAAATTACATCTTTTCTAGCCATCAGGTGATATTAGAAGGACTTGCCATTGCTTTGAAATGGATTGTCAGTCTGTGTTTGGAAGTAAATGATGGTCTATTCACACAATGATGAATAGTCCTTATCACACTTGCGTGATATATATGGGTATATATTAGAACAGTTATTCCAGAATTATACTCTGACAGGACTTGTAATTGTTGCCAGGGTGATTGTGACAGAACCACAATGATAATTTCACAATCATGGCTTGGAAAAATTATGTAAATAGTCAGTAAATAAAAGAAAAGGCCCCGAAAGTTGAGCCTTATCACACCACTATTTTCAATTGATAGGCCATTCCAAAAGCACATTTAACATTACTTGCCTTTTCTATATTTGACTTGACAGCAGTCTTCAATATTTGAGGGGCTGCCACTGAGAGGAGTGAGAGGACCTATTCTCCAAAGCATCTGAGGGCAGGACAAGATATAACAGATGGAAGCTTATCAAAGAAAAATCCAACCTAGAACTAAGGAGAAATTTCCTGACAATGAGAACAATTAATCAATGGAACAGCTTGCCTCCACCAAGTTGTGGGGTGCTTCATCACTGGAGGTTTTTAAGAAGAGATTGGACAGCTATTTGTCCAGAAAGGGGGGGAGGTTTCCTGCAGGAGATTGCATTAGAAGACCACCAAGATCCTTACCAGCCCTGTTATTCTGTATACTCATCGTCATCAGATTGCAAACACTTTCAGGAGTTTACTTTTATTAGCTGAGTTAGTGTAAAGTGTGAACTGGAAGGCAGGGAGGATAGTCTTTTGAATTTTTTTAAAATATGGAGAAACATACAAAAATGAATCATAGACATGTGGGCAGGTAGGTGGGTAGCAGGGAGAAGAAAGGAGACAATTTTCTGAAGTAGCTGAAAATAGCCTACTTTGCTTTCTGTGAAACATCATTTTATCTCTCTCTCTCTCTCTCTCTCTCTCTCTCTCTCTCTCTCCCTCTCTCTCTCCCTCCCTCCCTCCCTCCCTCTCTCTCTCATCTATATATCATCTATTCATCCATCCATCCATCCATCATTTATCATCTATCTATCTATCTATCTATCTATCTATCTATCTATCTATCTATCTATCATCTATCTATCATTTATCCATCCATCCATCCATCATCTATCATCTATCTATCTATCTATCTATCTATCTATCTATCTATCTATCTATCATCTTGGAGGGAAGAGCCAAGGATTTTGTTCAGTATCTGTATGACAAAATCACTCAGATTCGGGAAGATCTGGACTCCGACTGGGTAGATCCAGTGGGGATGACGGAGGCAGGTCCTGAGAATGTTATCTGGGATGAGTTTGATCCTGTGACCCCTGAGGACGTGGACAGGATTCTGGGTAGACTGAATGCGACCACATGTTTGTTGGACCCGTGTCCCTCCTGCTTAGTGCTGGCTTCCCGGGAGGTGACACGAGGCTGGCTCCAGGAGATTATAAATGCTTCATTGGGTGAGGGTGTCTTTCCCACCGCCTTGAAAGAGGTGGTGGTGAGACCTCTCCTCAAGAAGCCTTTCCTGGACCCGGCAGTATTGGCTAACTATCGTCCAGTCTCCAACCTTCGCTTTGTGGCGAAGGTTGTTGAGAGTCTGGTTGCATGACAGCTCCCCCAGTACCTGGATGAAACGACGTATCTAGATCCGTTCCAGTCGGGCTTCAGGCCTGGGTACAGCACGGAAACGGCATTGGTCGCGTTGGTGGATGATCTCTGGAGGGCTCGGGACAGGGGGTGCTCCTCTGTCCTGGTCCTGTTAGACCTCTCAGCGGCTTTTGATACCATTGACCATGGTATCATGCTGCACCGGTTGGAAGAGTTGGGGGTGGGAGGCACCGTACTATGGTGGTTCTCCTCCTTTCTCTCCGACCGGTCGCAGTCTGTGTTGATGGGGGGGCAGAGGTCGACCCCGAGGCCCCTTATATGTGGGGTGCCACAAGGATCGGTCCTCTCGCCCCTTTTGTTCAACATTTATGTAAAGCCGCTGGGTGAGATCATCCGTGGTTTCGGGGTGGAGTACCATCAGTACGCTGACGACACCCAGCTGTACATCTCCACCCCAGACCACCCAACGATGCCCTTGAAGTGATGTCCCGGTGCCTGGAGGCCGTACGGATCTGGATGGGGAGGAACAGGCTCAGGCTCAACCCATCCAAGACCGAGTGGCTGTGGTTTCCGACGTCCCGATATAGTCAGCTGGTGCCATCACTGATATTGGGGGCGAATCATTGGCCCCCACGGAAAGGGCTCGCAACTTGGGTGTCCTCCTGGACTCACGGCTGTCTTTAGAAGAGCACTTGATGGCTGTGACTGGGAGGATTTTTCATCAGGTTCGCCTGATCCGCCAGTTGCGTCCCTTTCTGGATCGGGACTCGTTACGCACGGTCACTCATGCCCTCGTCACCTCCCGTCTGGACTATTGTAACGCTCTCTACATGGGGCTCCCCTTGAGGTGCACTCGGAGGCTCCAACTGGCGCAGAGTGCGGCCGCGCGGGTGGTGACGGGAGCGACATGGCGCTCCCATGTAACACCTCTCCTGCGCAAGCTGCACTGGCTCCCGGTGGTCTTCCGAGTGCGCTTCAAGATTTTGGTTATCACCTTTAGAGCGCTCCATGGCTTAGGACCTGGTTATTTACGGGACCACCTGCTACCACCAATAGCCTCCCACCAACCAGTACGCTCCCATAGAGAGGGGCTCCTCCGGGTGCCGTCGGCCAAACAATGTCAACTGGTGGCCCCCAGGGGGAGAGCCTTCTCTGTGGGGGCACCTACGATCTGGAACGAGCTCCCCCCGGAGATACGGAGGATCCCGGATCTGCGTACCTTCCGTCGTGCGCTTAAGACCTTTCTATTTCACCAAGCCGGCCTGACCTAAGTCTTTCCCCTTTTTAAATGGAAATTTTAAATTTGGTTTTAAATTATTGGGGTTTTAAATTTGTTCAGCCAAATTATTTAATTTCATTTTAATCTATTTTAAATTTTGTATTTATATGTTTTATTCCATGGCTGTCCACCGCCCTGAGTCCTTCGGGAGTAGGGCGGTATACAAATTCAATATAAATAAATAAATAAAAAATCTATTATCTATCTATCTATCTATCTATCTATCTATCTATCTATCTATCTATCATCTATCCATCTATCCATCTATCTATCTATCTATCATCTATCTATCTATCTATCTATCTATCTATCTATCTATCTATCATCTATCTATCTCAGTGGTGGGCTGCTGCCAGTTCAGACTGGTCCTAGCAAATTGGAGTTCCGATCATCAGCTGGCCACGCCCACCCACCCCCGCCCTATCCTGTCCTATATTTCCTTCTTTCTGACTCAGTTGATTCACGCAGCACAACTGATTTCCATGCCTCAGCTGTTCTACTTACTGGGGCTGCCTAAGAAGGTAAGCAGTTGAGCTTCAAATTGCTGTATTTTGAACACTGTGCGCAAGCACGTTAGGTGTGCGCACGTGCAAAACATGCACTCACAGAATTGGTTGTTAAATCAGTTGCAGCCCACCATCCATCCATCCATCCATCCATCCATCTATCATCTCTCTCTCTCTCCCTCTCCCTCCCTCTCTCTCTCTCTCTCTCTCTCTCTGTCTGTCTGTCTATCACCTATCTCTATCATCTATGTGTCTACCTCTGTGCAACTGTCAATTTCATTGTCAAAACAATCAAATAACATTAGGAGATTAGCATCTAATTTAGTTAGACAAACTAATAATCAATGTGCTGTGTAGTGGGATGTGCTAATTTATTTATTTGGGCTCTTTTCAGTCCCTGCCCCCCCACTCATATTGTCTCTACATGGAGAGACCCAGCAGACTTAACTGTTAGGAAGGAGGCTGAATCTATTTCTGGTACCATGGTAGCTATCTTTCCCTCAATCCAAGCTAGGATGTGCGATAGCTGATTGACTCTAAATTTGTTTGTTTGCCTGTTTATTACCATACATTTTTGCCCACCACAAACAAGAGACTTTGGCAAGGATTTAGCAAAATGCTAACCACAGAAAATGCAAATTTTGCTGCTGTAAAATAATGCTGTAAAAGTATCTCTGTGTTGACTTTCTGTCCCTCATTGCACAGACTGGGCCAAGAGATGCTCAACATTCAAGAAAATCTTACATGCTTTGGACTTTTTCCACTTACATTTTTGAAACTACTTGTGTGGTTCTTTACTCCATAACTCCAGACAATGAGCTCTTCAGAGGTCAGGGAATATATGTATCCTTTTCTGGATGGCTTTAAACAGGGGTGGGCAATTAACTTTTCCAAGGGACCACATGAGAAACTGGGACTGTTTTGGGGTCCCCGAGCCAATAGGGCTATGAAGGTGCAGAGGCCTGCATGCATGAATGAACATATGTAAATTGGAAAAAAAATAGCAGCTCAAAACAGCTTACATTGTGTGACAATGCCTCTAATACCATCAAACATCAATATCTACCTGTCCCAAATCCTTTGCTTAGGAAGGATTTGATAAGTGGATAAAATGTCAAATCTAATCTGAATATCTCTGGCTAACTGTGCAACAAACCACATGATTCTTACTTTCACCCCACACCATTTAAATTTTTTTAATAGGCATCCTAGATAAACAGTCCAGTTGATGTTAAATTTGACTAATAGGATCAAACTCTTTAACCTCAGAAATATGCTGTTGTCTGACCCTTTTGCTGCTGATATTTCTGAACTCCTTTCCATTTAGGTAGCATTGCAGATGTTTAGCCTGGATAAATGTTGCCTCCAGAAAGAGTGGAAGAACCACAGTGAATAAAATGGTGGTCCCTGTTATTTTTCCCTTTTGAATACTAGCTAGGATAAAGGATAGTTAAGATAAATTAAAGATTTTAACAAGATGAGGCCCTGCAGACTGTAAAGCCTGATCAGTAACCTAATTAACCAGTCCTCCTACAAGGAAGTTCAATTAACAGTTCATATGTGGCCTTCAAATTAGCACAGTTATTAATGAAACATATTTCTGTCCCCAGGACATGTCAGGTATCCCTGACAGTATGACAGTGTTATTCTTCATTATCAGGTTTTCAAGGTTGGCAAATGGTGTTAGATTCTGGATGCTTCTTTCCATTTTCTCCCGGTCTAAAAATGAAATATGAAATATGACTGGGAAGCGTCACCACTTATTGAGTTTCTTCATTATAAATGATACTTCGGTAGGCGTTCATTCTTTTTCCTTTTTTTATAAAAAAAATTAATTTCCTGGACTGGGAATGGTATGATAAATATATTTTAATTGGAACATACATGTCTCCCAGATGAAGTGAAATTAGCATTTTAAGAGGGATATCTGCTATCTGTTCTTCCTCTCCACTGTTGGATCCTGTCCTGTATATCCTTTATGCTATTGGTCAAAAATCTGGTAAATAGCTGATCCTGGTAGGGAAGAGTTTGAGACACTAAATTTTGACAGCAGTCTTGGTCAAAATGCTTCAGTGTTTTAGAGGGGACAGTATGGCTACTGTGAAGAGGAGCTGATCTGATATTAACCTGACCGTTTATGCTCCTTTAAAACCAAATGAAAGAGAAATCTTCAATTTCTTCTTGAGATAGAGAAGGATCTTTTAAATGGTTGAGAAAATTAAATTTCTTATCTTTTTCCTTGATAAATTTCTTTCCTTCTTTTGAGGGAAGTGACTAAATGCATGAGAAAATCCTATTAGAATCCAACTGCAAATTTACATCTTATAGTTAGTTTGTTGGTTTTTTTTTACTATGGACACGTACAGTATTGACCATCAGGTCAAATAAAAGCTAAATAGTTGCCAAATCATGGAAAGTGATACTTCCTTTTTAGGGTTGATTATTTTGAGTATTGCATCCAGTGCCAGGCATTGTACTTTTGAGAAACAGGGAGACATTCAAAGAGGGTCTATAACAGTGGTGGGTTGCTACCGGTTTGCCCTGGATTGGGCAAACTGGTAGTGGCCATGGCGGGAGGCTCTGCCCACCTGCCCAGACATTTCTGCACATGCGCGGAAGCATCATGTGTGCGCGCTCACACACATGCGCCCATGAGCAAACCGGTAGCATTGGGATTTGAATCCCACTACTGGTCTATAAACTTAGTTTGAAAAGAGAAAACTGAGGCTAGTTAGAATAACACTCCAAATCTATCTAAAGGGAAGCCTTATTGAAGACAAATTTAGTCCTCTCTTAGTCTAGAATGCAAGCCATGGAATAATGGATTTAGGTTGGCATCTGGATGGCAGATTTTTCTTTGAACATTAGGAGAAAAAAGAACTACACTTCCTAACAATAAGAACAATTTGGTAGTAGAATCATTTACCCAGAGTGTTGACCTTTATTGGGTATGTCCAAGGAAACAAGACTGGCATCTGTGGTGGATGGATAGCCTAAGTAGCTTCTTTGGACTCTATGATTCTCTATTTCATTCACTTAAAAATATATATATCCTAGTTTCCCAATTAAAACAATTAAATATGCATTGGGTTATTTTTTTAATGCATTATTATTTATAAATGTTTAGATCTCTTGATTAATGGAAGGTGGAATGTAGTAATATAACAGATGAAAAGAGCCTCACTACTGATTTTTATAAATCAATCTTCCTCCCACATCAGCGGTACCAGATATTTAATTTTTATTGAAAGATACAGTAAGTAAATGTTATTCACTTGTAAGGTACCCTATGTTGTAACCCAACAACAAACACATTACTGTAGCTCCTATATTCTGCTGTAGCAGAGCAGTTCTAATACACAGAAAAAGGTTCTTGAAATTCTTACTTTCTTTCATCTACCCAACATAGTCAACCTGTGGAAAACCACAACAGAGAACCATAGCTTCATGACAAGTTATATTTCCAGACCACATTTGGACAAAAGAATGAACAGAGTGCTGTACAAATTTGCTGCGATGAAAAAGTAGGATGTGAAGTCAAATTTCTTTGTTCTTCCCCAAATGCAAGACGTGAAACAGAAATATCTAATTTGTTTAATTATTGATATGCATATTCTGAAAGAGCTCTTAGTCCAGTGTCAGCTGAAATCAGGCCTTGGAAACAGATTTATACTCCCATAAAAATATAGAAGAAGCCGTTATAGCTTGCAGGGCTACCTTGACGAGGATGTTGAAACACCTTTGATCTTATTTAAGCATGAAGAAATCAACGTTTATTTATAACTTGCATCAATATTTATTTATAAAGCTCCTTCAACTTGCTCGACTGTTGGCAGCACCCAGTTTTAGCTATGACAATATTCATGAGATTCACAGGCAAGCTTTCAAGAGCACAAAAAATAATGAAGCGTCATGCTGAATTGTCCCTTGGATCTTTCTTATCAAAGACTGAACTTGATTTGGATGCCTTTTTGAGACCCAGTGGGAAGGAAAATGCATTTTCTTCTCAGAAAATGGAAAAGAGGGATTGAATTGTCCTCAGAAAATATATCCAAATGTTGCTTCCAGTGCAGATTGAAATCCAATAATTTTAGGATATATGCAAAAGATGAAGTAGGACTCTGTTGAAAGTAGGTAGACCTATGTATTTACAGAAAGAGACAGTGCTCCTGCTATTGTTGATGTCCATGAAGACTGCAGTAGAGGAAAATTTTAATAAAGAAACAGATATTTGCTTTTAACTGGAGAAAATGCCTGAGGGGGAAAGTATTCTTTTGTCAGCATTATTGTTTATAATGACATACATAACTCTGATGTTTCCACAATGACCCCTTCATAGTTGGCTTTATTTGATTTCAACATAATGGATGAACAACCATTTTAGAAGACCAAAGACAGTTCATTTCATACCAGCATTTTAAAACCACATGACTTTATAGCCCACAAGTAGACTTGACCTTAGTGGAGTTTATTTCCATTCCCAGTTAAGACTACAACCGTTAAGTTATTAATTCTTGCACTTTAAGAGTACCTATATTTGGGTAGATCCTAGCTATGTATTTTTAGAATAAGGCTAAATTGTACAAAGCTAATTGTATAGAATTAATAGTGAGTGGAGCAGAGAAAGACTGTAATCTGTAGTCTGCATAGACATCCTCAATATGTCTTCCAGACTAAATAAGAATAATAGCCCTGTTCTCCATAATTGCCTGGTTTACGAACAATGATAACTAATCCTGTGACAATGCCTATGCTTAAGCCAAATTGGAGGGCCAGGTGTCCAACTCAGTATTGTTTCAGAGAAGACTATAAATGTTGGCTAGCAGTTCAAACTTCAACATACATATTTTTAAAAATGTTTTCAAAGGTTGATTTGATTTTTTTAAAAAATAAATAAATCTGAGTGAAGTATAATTTTGAATATTCAAGAGACTTAATTATTTTAAAACTCTTTCTCCTCTCTTGAGGAAGGGAAGGGAGTCCTGGGAGACTGATAGTGAGCAATCTCCACCAAATGCCACGACAGACAAATGTGATCAAACAGATCATGAGACAAGCATCTCCCATAAATAGGAGAGCTACAGAGGAGAAACGAAAGGGGTTCCTACTTTCTCATTTAGACAACTGACTATCAATGTACTACTGATAATCAACAATTACTGGTAAGGCTGTCCCAACCATTTCCACCAACTTCTGCTTCTAGCTTTAGAGGAACTCCAACTACTTCTGGCTACTTCCCATCACTATAGTTTGGGATCCACATGGAAAAATCTGCTTTCGAATTTCTATGTCCCTTAGCAGCATTGGCCCAGTCCTAGCTGACTTAAAATATTGATTGATACATTGTAGTTGTTGAAGACCATATTTATCCTAAGGCTTGATGAAACTTTAGCAGATTTTTTGGAGATTGGGGATTTAGCTATTCTGAGAGATAGGGCTAACATTTCTCATATTTATTATGGTAGAATTTTCCCTTCTCCTTACATTCTTCCTAACTAGTTGTTCAAAAACATGTATAGGATCCCATCCCCCTTACCTGAGTCAACATATTACTCTTCAAGGCAACAATCTACTATATGAAAATCATACCTGCATATGCATGGAAGTTAAATCTGCAACTCAATTCTTATGCCCACTATATTCAATTAGAGATCAGAATGCATAAGCCTATTTAAATTTAAAATTTTCCCAAGATGAAAAGACCATTGTTTTCCTTGTAAATGAAAAATGTTTATGAAGGTCAGTGGAGAAATTATTTCCATCTGTAGCATTAGTCTATAGAAATTGACTGGTGCCTCTCTCACAGTTTTAATTTACTTGATTTTATGTTAATATTTTGCCTGCATTTTAATTGCTATGTGTGTTTTAGTACGAGGTCTTTGTTTGAATCATACAACAATAAATAAAAAAACATCAGAACATTAACTCTTTGTCATTATATACATAGAACAAGAAAACCCTCAATACAGTCCTAATTTATACTAATATTTTTTTTAAATCAAACAATTCTTTTCATGAACCTGACCATGTCCTTGAACGCTGTCAATTTATTAATTCAGCTAAACAAATAGTTGAATTTTATAATCTATGATATGCTTTTTTTAAAAAAAATATTGACTATATTACAAGTGCATTAATATATTTTAATTATTTTTCAAAGATTAGCCCAGCAAAGATTATTGAAAAAAAGGGTAGCTTGATTTGTTCTCAAGGCAGGAACTACAGCACACAGCTTTGGTGGGTTATTTTCCCCCTGGAAGGCTGCCACAATCCAATCTTACAATAAAGAATTTACAATGCCATATATTTAACAACTGAGAGTTGACAGCATAAGCGGAAGAGCACAAGCTCCAGAGATGGAATGGATAGAAACTTGGTGGGAAAATGTCAGGCTGGCTCAACTCCATAGCCCTGTAGCGATGGTGGAAACACCTACTTTTTGAAAATGGCATTAGTTACACCAATATAATGCAGATATACTAATTCACTGATAACCAAGAGCTTACACCAGGTTCTGAATGGAAGCAATAGTGTGCTCTATATAGGATGACTGCTACGTCATTATGTGATCTAAAAAGTTATCGGCACAATGATACAGACACTTTCTTAGTGATTGTCGTATCAGCTACTGTTCAATCACACAGATCACAGGTTGTTGCAGCAGTTAAAGGTCTAAACCAGAAAGGGCAGTAATCTTAGCTAGTTTGTCATAATGTACAGAATGGTGTTTCAGTTGTTAGAAATTTCTCTTAAAGGACAGAACAGGAGAAACAATTCTGCCTTTATTCAATGCAGCTGAGCAACAGCATTTTCCTTTAATAGAATCATATTGTGGCATTTAGGTGAAGAGGCATATTGTGTTTCCTCGAAAATATATTAATTTTTGCTTCAAAAGACAAATTAGGTCTTATTTTCCGGTTAGGTCTTATTTTCCGGGAAACACGGTACTAAATGCATCTGTCTGGCTGACAATTTTAACTGGGGCTTATTTTGGGGGTAGGGCTTATATTACGTGCATCTGGAAAAATCATGCTAGGGCTTATTTTCCAGTTAAGTCTTATTTTCAGGGAAATAGTGATTGCAAACCAAACCATATTTGGAGGACCACAAACTAGATTGTTTCAAAATCATACATTTGGAACCCTTGGTTTATAGGTTGTTTTGACACTCAATAGCCAAGGTGGGTATATGAGGAGTTTAACTGGTATTTATTTATTTATTTATTTATTATAATATTTATATGCCGCTCTTCTCCCAAAGGACTCGGGGCAGCTCACAGGATAAAAACAACAATAAATATCCAATAAAAATCAGTAAAAACCCCCACAATTAAAATAAAACTCCTAAACAGATCAGGCAATTTAATTAAAAAGCCATGTCTTCAGGTCCTTGCGGAAGGAATGGAGGTCAGGGGCCGTCTGGAGCCCAATGGGTAGCTCGTTCCAGAGGGTCTGCGTGGCCACAGACAACGCCCTCATCCTGGGCGCCACCAGCCAGCATTGTCTGGTCGATGGCACCCGGAGGAGGGCAATCCTATGTGTGCACACCGGGTGGTGGGAGGCCGATAGGAGGTGATCCTGCAAGTACCTCGGGTGGAAGAGAAGAGATTGAGACCTTGTCCACCATGGCCAAATGAGGAATGAGCTCCCTGCTAGAGGTCATTGGGAGGAAACTTCTTGCAATAGGCCCAAGATGGCTGATTCTGAGTGAGAGTTCAACAAGTCAAAGATTATTCCTTGCACTGGTGCCTTGATCCAGCTTCAGTACTGTTTTTTTACAGGAAAGTATCTGTTGTATCAAGTTTTGCTTGGACTCTCATAATGCTCAAGTAATCACTGAAAGTGAGTTGGGCGGCCATATAAATTTTCTGAAATGAACAAATAAATTGATAAAATTACAGGAGTCAGTTCCAGAATTTGAAAAGCTATGATTGTGGTTCTCAAAGTCAAAGCAGTCATGAGAGAAAAATCCAACCTTTCCTTGTCATTAGGAAAATAAATAGATTCCCTCCCCACCCCAATCCAGAGATGCTTTAAAAGTGTGTCTGCAACCATCACAATGACAAATGCTTAAATGATACAACTAGGTGGATGATTCTGCATTTAACTAACATTTGCTTTTCAAAATGTCTTTATTGTACCACGCAGGCCAGTTGGATTTCATATATTTATTTAATACTGCCTTCTTTACATATTATAAAATTTAATTCAGCATACAAAATATTGGGTAAAAATATCTTCATTCTGCTTGAGGTTGTGATTTGCTACTATCTTAGAAGATAGACAATGGCTGGTCCTTCAGATGTTCTTGGACTCCAGTTCCCATAATTCCTCATCAATGCTCACAGGGTTAGGGCTGCTGGGAGCTGAAGTTAAGAACATCAGGAGCCCCACCCGTTGCCTACTGTATTTAGGTAGTGGTCAATCACATGTGGATTGCTATAGTCTCTAGTCATTCTTCTTCTAGCATAAGCATCATGCTATGTACCCCAGTCCTGAAGGAGATAATACATCTTTGTTGGCTACAGAAAAAAAGGAGAAAGTATCATAAAATATCATTATAGTAAGATGGCAGTAAATTAAAAAAAAACATTTTTTTCAGTCTCCGTGTTCTGAAACTCGCACAGTGTTTGTCTAGAAATTTTCTTTCTGTGGCAAGATGGAAAAGGACTACGATTCACATGTAATAGAATGAATGTAGCAATGCTCTGACAAGTCCAATTTACATTGTATGTTGCCTTCATAGATTAGAAAAAAAAAAAAAGAACAGCTCGGCAAACCTATTATTACATTTGAGAAATCATTAGTCCCAAAGGAGTAATAACAGTACACTATTAACATTCTGAGTACATTTTTCGGCTTCAGTGTTGTTAAAAAAACATTATAAATATGCAAATTTCAGATCAACAAATCCAAAATAAAATGCACTGAAAATACTGATATGTAGACAAAAGTTTATTTACACCATACAACATTTTAAATATTTTATACACAGCTGCAGCAGGAAAAGCTATTCCGAGCTTCCCAGAGAAAACTGCAATAATAAAGATGTGAAATATATTATTCATATAAAAGTGAGATTATTACTTTATTGCATTTAAAGCAATGAAGAATGTAGCTCAACAGACATTCATTTAATGACAACAAAACTTTGCTTTCCTCTGCTTCCTCTTCTTCTTCCTCTTCTTCTTTTGCTTCTTCTTCCTTCTCCTCCTCCTCCTCTTCTTCTTTTTTTATATTATAAAGTAAAAAGTGTAGTAATGGCCAAACAGACTGTTATAAACTTTAAAAACTGCATAAATATATACATTGTGCTTCATGGTGAAGTTTTTTGAAAACTAAACCAAATGAAGCTGTTACAACATGAACCGTTGTCTGAGGTTTATCTATAAAGATTGACCTTACAAATCCATTCCACGGGTACTTACAAGACACGATGGTAAGAATTGTACACCTTGGGGCCTCCACTAGGTTGGCTAGTGGAAATCGATTGTGTGACAAGAAAACCCACTGACTTCTGGCCCAGGAAGGTGCTGATATGCCTTAGCCATGGTGTCCAAACAGGCTGGGTCAGGCTTTCCAACGTCTCTGGAACGTCAGTGCAAACAAAATGATTCTAGGATAAGCTTTGCGCCTCAGTTTATTTCACCTGTCATTAAACCTCGGTTTGAAAATCACCTTCTTGTACGTCTAAAGGCAAGTTCAGACATTTTTCCCATTCTGCTGGTCTTAGTTCTAAAGCATCTTTTGCTTCTGAATCTAATACGTTGATGGTGGTATAATGTTGGTAATCGCTTGGGGTTTTGAAACTGTCCCAGGGACTCTTGCTGCTTCCTGCTGGATTTTCCTGTGAAAATTGGGAGATTTAGGATGGAGGGAGGGGGGGAAGAGAGAGAATGATTAAAAAGAATATAAAAATAACATTTCCTTTTATGTTTTAGCTTATTCAAGAAATCACATGGGGAAATCAGTCATCAGAAGATAAGCCGATTTATCTCTGTTTGGCATAAGAGAAGATATTATCGTTGAAGGGAGTTAGCCTGGCCTATATTCAGTGTCCATTCTCTCATCCCTTTCCACGGGGAGGTCACTGATACACTGGAAGGTTTGCCAAGAAAGCTGCCAAATGAATTCCCAGCACTGAGCTGAAAACTGAGCAAATTAAGAGTTCACTGACCATCCCTGGCAGCTGTATGTTCAATTGACATTTCTTGGAAAAGGAGGCAGTCATGACAGACAAGAAGTGATTGAACGCTTCCAACCAAATGTTATGAAGTTACAGATTTCATGCTTTGCTGTGAACTGAAGTTGATAGTGGTTTCCTATGCTACAGGAAAAAGTAGCATAGCTTCCTTTCTATGGATGGTTATATGTGAAGAATTGGCTTTGGATCATAAGCTTAAGGGAAGCAAATGATATCTATATTTTTATCACTTTGCACAAATTATCCCTTTAAGAAAATCCCAATACACATACAATCTCATGTGGGAACACATATATAAGGAGAGAGAAACTGAAATTTTCCTACTCCTTTTACACCATGGAATTTTATTTTGTCTTAATTCTTTGGAACACTTCTTTTAAATCTTTTGTTCACATATGGAAAAGGACATTTTTTCCAAACAGGACACCAGTGGCAGGGAATAGTAAGGCAACAAAGATCCCTATTGCATGCACGACGGTTCCAATATAGATGAAATGACCACCCAGTTTGACTAAAAAATGTTGCAATGTAATCTAATTTAATCATTGCTTTTTTTAAACATACAAAACCCCCTCAAGTCACTATAGTCTCGCAGGTCTTCGAGACTCCTATTTTCCTTTACAATTTTGGATACGAAGCAAAAATGCTTGCTTTGTTCATAGTACAAGCATACCAAAGATGCATGATGATGCTAGATATTCTTGCTAGTTGCCCTAGAGTTATAAAATACAGTTTATTAAAGTCGACTCCTCCTTGATTTATGCTGCTTCTCACTGCCTGGATTGGCCTAATATAGAAGCAGGAAGATCAGGCTGATGAGTAATCCTTTAAAAAAAAATTCTACCAGAGAAATGAGTTTGCCCCCATAAGCTCTCATGGAATTTTTTTTTTAAAAAAATCCTATATTATTTTCTGTTCAGCTTTGTATGTGCTCACACTGTGTATTACTAGATAAACTGCCTGACAGAAGAAAAGATTGACAACCTTCTTTAATGAAGGAACAGTGATGCAAAGCAGGAAAGCTCTTAATGCGGAGAAGGTCTTATGTCAGATAAAAGCAGAAATGGGCCTCTATAATCCTAAGGATTGTTTTAATTAACATGGAATCTGTTTCTAATTTACACCAAAGCTAATAAATCACTTGCTAACAATCTTTTAAGAGAGGCTCAATCTTAAACCACTGGAGTTTCATTTTAACATGGTGCTGAAGGCACTTAGCACCCTAACTCCTCTTAAATTTGCAGCCTTCTGTACAGAATACAAAAAATGTAGATTTACTTAAAATTGTGTTTATTTCAATTGTACATTATAACAGTAAATTGCTTTATGAATGAAAATTATCAAAAAAAGTTCAATTGTTTTTGCTAATATTATATAACTATTAAATTGCAATAACTTATATTGGCGGTATTTTTATTTTGTTTATTTTTGCATTTGATTGTCAAAGTTTTAGGCTGTCTTTATATTTGAATTTGCCAAAGTAAGAGGGACAGATCCTTAGGGCATATACAAAGAACCAGTTTCATCTGCTGTCTTCCAGAGGGCACAGACTGTGTTGACATACATTTGCTCTGCCCTCTATAGTTAATCCTAGGCCTGCCTCATTAGTGAAGGAGGCATTGTGTCTGGTGTTATCCTAGTAAATGACTGTGGAGGTAGTTAAGGTGCTAAATGGGTCTCCTTGCTGGTGGGCAAAGCATCCATCAATTGTTCTCCCTAATCTTGGGAGCAGAGACAGTGCTGGAAGAAGAATGGTGAGTTTAATCATCTGACAGAAGTTGATCTCATCTGGAGGAGTAGTCCCAGTAAACCAGAGGAGGTTTTATCGTATGACATGACATGTGATGTGACACCAGTGGTGGGATTCAAGTAATTTAACAACCGGTTCTCTGCCCTAATGATTTCTTCTAACAACCAGTTTGCCAAACGGCTCAGAAAGTTAACAACCAGTTCTCCCGAAGTGATGCAAACTGGCTGAATCCCACCACTGTGTGACACCCAGAAAAAATACGGCATACTTCACTTAATCCTCCAAGGAAATTAAAAGCAAACAAGGTTCAGGCAGAAGAAGAACATCATGGCTTCAATATCTAAGGGACTGGTTTGGACAAAACTCAACAGGACTTTTTCGTGTGACTATTGATAAAAATAGGATCACCCATATGATTGCCAACGTTCGATGTCAGATATGGCACAAAAAGAAGATGGCATGTCTCATACGTGGACTGGCAATATATACATTAACATTTCACTTTGATTAGTAAAACACAATGAAATATAAATGTTAAAAAGATCTACGTTCAAATGCCAATGTTTAGGCCGTAACTTTCTACACAGGGAATCCCACAGATTCCTGGCATCGTTTGTTGGCATTTATGTCTGTAGGTTGTTCATGAAAATGGCAGTTGCACTAAGTGAAGTGGAAGAAACCTCTGCTTTAGTCAGCATCCCCACTGTGCACCCTGTGTTGCCGTGCCATATTAGGATATATTGGTGTATTGCCATGCTATATTGTGGGAATTAGGAACCTATGACAAGTATAGTGCCACATGCCACTATACCATAACCTATCATCTCTCTCTCTCTTTCTCCCTTCCCCCCTCTCTCTCACACAATCTATCCATCATCTATATACCACATTAAATGACAAAAAGCAGCATATCACTAAAAAGTGAATAAGGGTTTTTAAAAATCTGAAAGATTTAAAAGAACTAAGAATGCCACTTCTGAGAAGATTCTATCAATGTTTCTCTAAAGCAGGGATACTAAGAAAGTTTCTAAAGATGATAATGTAAAGGATGGTTGTTTCTTTATGGAAGAACACTTCTATTTCAATTAATTATGACATATGGAGCTAACTACCAACTATTTGAGTTCTGCTTGGAAATTGACTGGAAGCCAACAAAATCTGTTTATTTTTGGTAAAAGTAGATGGCATATTTAAGCAACAATTTAAGATTAAAATTTAAATTTTAAGCTACCTAAAATTTCCAAACAGTTTTCAAACACCATTATATGTATAGTTCATAATGTTAGATGTCATAATTAATGCTAGATGTCACCAAAGCAAAACTATGAACATTAGAATCTAATATTCGTAGTATTATTCAAGAATTATGAATATTAGAAGAATTGTGGAAAGTGGATATTGGGACATCTCCTTTATAAAAAGTATTTATATGAGTATCTGATAAGCAATGAATTTCAACGATGTTTTCTAAATCTGCCCTTATCACTAGCAGCTGAGCATTATGAGTAATATTCCACTTCTTGGATACTGTTATTAGCTTACATTAAGTAATATACACATTTTTGAATAATTATCTTAAATTTATGGTGTTGTCCCCCATCCCAACAGTTCTAAAAAATATGGCTTTCTTACATAAGTGGAAGTTAAAATTATATATTCCATACTTACCATACTTCCTGATTTTGGTACATCTCTAAATCTGTCTAGTGTCTGAAATTTCTGATTTAATTCTTGAAACAGTTCCATGTGTCTCTTCCTCGTATGCATGACCTTCTGCAAAATGGAATATAATTGCTTAGTATTTATAATGAGCATTTTTTTTTTCAAACAACCATTATTTCCTCCAACATAACAAAGCAAATTGAATTTGGCCAAGATGTGGAAATGAAACAGGCCATGTTATATATTTGATCTGCTGTTGGAATTGGAGGGCTGTTTCTCTCTTGCACATTCTGGAATTCCTGAAAAACAGTGCTGGCTTATTTTGTGTTTCTGAAGATGCATCATCACAAGAAGCTAAGTACCACTATGAATGATCATCTTTGCTTGACACTTAAAATTAGTTTTAAAGAAATGACCTTTTTCTGGAAGAAGGCCCATATTGAGAACTTGGAAGATCCAATAGTTGTAAATATTCCTGATCAGCAAAATATTGTGAGACCGGTGACAAGGAGGACTATAGGTCACCCTCGACTTACAACAGTTCATTTAGTGACCATTCAAAGTTACAATGGCTCAATTGTGGTCATAAGTTGAGGGCTACCTGTACGTTGAACAGGGAGATTTTTAGCTAACAGCAAGGAGCGAACTCTCCATCTGTTATCACAATTCTAACACCATGGAAACCACAAAGGAAACAACTCATCCTACGAATGGATTCCTCCCACTCCTGGCCCTGGTTTCCTAGAAACAAGGCAAGGGGACAGTCTCTCCTGGCTCTCCTACAGCACTAGAGGTTCTGCTTTGAAAGAGAGGGATAGTAGAAAATCTTCATTTTGGACTTACTCTGTAGGGACAGGCAGAACAGCAATGGGATTATTCTTCAGTGATCTCTTTCTCAATAATCACTGGCAACCCCACCTCCACAAATTCTCATTACTCAGAAGTGGGATGCACACAGGGGTAAAATTCACTTAGCTTCCCTACCGGTTCGCAAATGTATGTGCACTGTCGTCTGCGCATGCACAGAGGCTTAAAATGTCACAAAAAAGTGACATCATGATGTCCGCGTGGGTGGGCGGAGCCTCCTGTGGCTGCTGCTACCAGTTCGCCTGAGCCAGATAGAACCGGTTGAATTTCACTCCTGGATGCACACCTATAACACCTGTATAGAGTATGGCTTACGCATCTGCATTTTGGTAAGGTCATAGTCAAATTATGAACGATGCTTCTGATTCAAATAGCAGAGGAGGAGGGTTATCAGAACAATACATTTCAGCATTATAGTCCTAAATGTTTCATGCTGAAGGAAGTGTCATATTATTTCATGATGCGGGCACGAGGACACAGGAAGCGTTTACGAACCAATTAACCTCACCAGGATTGTGAGATGCTTCTTGAAGGGCAGAATATGTAGCGGAGAAAGCTGACCTAAATTTATGGAGATCTCACTCAAGTGACCTTCTGGAGATTTGCAAAAATAGCCATTTTAAAACTTCTCAGGAGCATACTCAGCTCTACAGATATGCATGCAGATATATGTGCATGTGTTGTTGTTTTTTAATTTCACTTTCAAAATGATTGTCTGCTAAATATACCTCGTGGTAAGAAATGGCATTGAAAGAAACTTAGCAAAGGAGTGCAAACACAGATAATAAAATGTGGGACATGTTTTGTCATTTTATACATGCTTCTTAGAATAGAAATGTCACTTACATTTCGCGATAAAGAGCACTAAAATTATGACATCTAAGGTGGCTTCAAGCTTAAAGACATACAAGATGTGGTGATTCCATATGACAACAGTCACTTTTTTTAGAATTAAATTTTGTTTAGTTTGGGATACAATGGGCATCATTGAGAGCATCATGTATGCAATGGTGCCTGAAGGCATCATGTTGACAATCTCTGGTTTATGTGGTGATCCTTATAAGCTTTTGGTCTATTTAAAGGAGACCCACAAGGGAAAGGGTTTTGAATCAAAATACAACAGTATACAAGGAGCTTCTATCCTTAAGATATCTGTGTGCTTGGCTACCTTTAGCACAGAGGTCTGAAAAGGGTTATTTGGCCAGATAAGCTTACAATTTGTGATTGGGAACAAATTTGCTACTGAATATTCAGTTCTTAGTACTGCATCTCTAAGACAATTTTAGTCTACACTTAATTTTACTGAAAAACAATTATTTAGCTACTTAATCAATTGCATTTCATAATTATTTATTATTAATTTTGAAGGAAGCTAAGTGAGTTTGTAAGTGGAGGATATATTTGGCATAAATCAAATGGATTAGGGCTACATTCATATAAACTAAACCATGGTTAAACCATGGGTTAAAATAAACGAGTAGCTTGTGTTTTCAGATTGTGAAGGGAATTGAAAATTTTTAATTACATTAAATATATTTTAACATTACACCACTATTTCTGAGTATTTCCACATCAAAATGGTGAGAAGCTGAGTCCTCATTTGTTACCAATGGTAGTTAAATGGCAGTTCTAAAGTTTCAAGAAATGCCTCAGGTCCTGCTTTGTTCTTGATTTGTCTACCTCTAGTATATAAGTATTGTGCAAAAGCGTTAGGCAGTTGTGCAAAAAATACTATAAATTAAGAATACTTTCAGAAATAGAAGTGTTAATCGTTTATTTTTTATCAATTAACAAAATGGAAAATAAGTGAACAGAAGAGAAATCCAAATCTGAACTTGCACCTGAACACTCCTTGCCCTTTATGCTGAAGATACTTCTTAATGACATTGGCTGTATGTTTGGGGCCATTGTCCTGCAGCATAATCAATTTAAGGCCAATCACACACCTCCCTGATGGTATGGTATGATGGACAAGTATCTTCCTGTATTTCTTCCTGTACAGCATTTTGGCACAACTGTCATTTTTGCACAGTATTGTATGTATGCTTGTAAATCATAATGGCGGAATCCCCATAATGCTAAGCCAAATTAGGCATGTTATGTTGTTGTTTAACACTATATGTGAACTCAAATTACAAATCCAAAATATACAATACTCTCAGATCAGATAGAGTGAGGACACTCCTAGTCCCTTCCCCTAAATATTGTCACCTGACGGGAACTAGGAAGTGTGCCTTTCCTCTGGCAAACTTTGCCCTATGTATCCTTCTGTCCCCTGAAGTTTCAGCAGGCCTCTACCCTTCTAGCCTTCTGCAAAGCTTTGAAGATGTGGCTTTTCCCTCATGTGCTGGGATAAGATGAGGCCAGTGGTGGGTTTTTACCGGTTTGCCCCAGTTCGGGTGAACCGGTAGTGGCAGCGGCGGGAGGCTTCGCCCACCCACCTGGACATCATCACGAATGCTCTGTGCATGCATAAAAGTGCTGCCCGCGCGCTCACAGTTCCAAACTGGTAGAGAAGGTAAGTGGTACCCACTACTGGATGAGGCTGATGAGGAGGCTTAACAAGGATTTGGAAATTTAACTTCAGCGACAGGTTTTTAACATTTAGGGTTTTAATGTTTGGCAGTTTTTACTGATGTTGTCTTCATTGACTTAACCTGTTGTTATATTTATAATTGTTTAAATATCTCCATGTTTTATTGCATTGTAAGAT
The DNA here is from genome assembly GCA_022577455.1 of Arizona elegans. Taxonomy (NCBI): domain Eukaryota; kingdom Metazoa; phylum Chordata; class Lepidosauria; order Squamata; family Colubridae; genus Arizona; species Arizona elegans. The sequence continues at coordinate 215,049,322 of JAKOOJ010000001.1, read as the reverse complement.
GCCTAAAGTCACCTTGAATTGTGAAATGGGCCTCATATAAATTTGGTAAAAGAAATTGTTGATTGGGAGTCTCCCAGAGTTCAATATAAGATGAACACACATGCATACATACATACATATGCATACTGTATACTGTGTGTATGTATATGTATAACTAGTGGCGGGATTTAAATAATTTAACAACCGGTTCTCTGCCCTAATGACCAACTGGGTAGGCATGGCGCGGTGGTCATGTGACTGTGTGGGTGTGGCCAACTCAACGTCACTCGCGTCGATGGGCACTTCACCTTAGTTGTTACAATGTAATAAGGGTTAACCAGGGAGGCAGTTTCTGTAAGCAGGGCAATAAAGATTAGGCTAGAAACAACACCAGAATGTGTCCTTCCTGCCTTCCTTACAGGATTAGCCCTGTAAAGTGGAAAAAAACAAAAGGAGATGTCTTCCAACAACCGGTTCTCCGAACTGCTTAGAAAGTTAACAATCGGTTCTCCCAAATAGGTGCAAACTGGCTGAATCCCACCACTGTGTATAACTGACTCTTAAAATGTGGAAAAGGCCACATTTTAAGGTTGTTCCAAGCATGACCAGATGTATTTCGGAGCGAATGGTATTCCAAAGGGCATATGCTGGGATAGAGAAGGCATCTCTCTCTCTTCCTCCCTCTTTCAAAATTCAAAATAATATACAGGGAGTTTCTTGTTTGACAAACTTGGTTATTTGGCCAATTGGTTCTTCTGCTTGACAGAGATACCTGCCTTCATGCTGAGCACATGGTAGATGTGGGATTTTGACAGATACTGTATGTGAAATACATGTGATATATGTATGCTCTATATTTAAACACCAAATTCTACAGCAGCAGAAACCGGTAAAACTTGGTGAAATATCCAGGCTTTGGCTGAGAAGTAGAATACGGGTGAAAGATAAAGGTGAACAGAATGTTTTTACATGTTTTCAGGAGCAGTGGTGAAATCTGCTCTCTTAGAAGAATGTCTTCAAATCAGTTGCCATAGAGAAAAATGCCAAGAAAGAGAACCACATGGAATATCTGACCTTTTAAATGGCACTGTCTGACTCATAAGATTTACTTGATTATGTAATTTTTCCTGATACGCTCAGGGGGAAAAAAAACGTTATAATTGCTTTTTTAATACTTGATTTGGTGCTTAATGTCTCATTGTCTTTCTGTTTAGAAAGAAAATCATTTGTGAAGATTGTTAAGCGGATGCCTTCTACTTTGTTTTTCTTTGGGCACAAGAATATATTTTTACAATATATGTAAAAATAGCTTTGTAATTTTTAAATCTTTCAGGTAAAACTTTTCTCCCTCGTCCCCCACCCCCTTTTTTAAAGATTCGAGTCCATGGATATTGAAGTACGAGTGGGAAGAAGGAGAGGGCTGTTGGATGTGACTGATTATCATTATATAAGAACACATCAGTACTGGAAATCAGAAAACTGGACCAGCAGATGCAATAACACTTTTATTTTCCTGCTTTTCTTCTCCACTTACATCCCCAGAATGGTTTTCATTCAACTAGCATTCCCCAGTTATGTTATGAAAACTCCCTTGGGGAGGCTAGTCTTTTAAATGCAGTCTCAAAATATTTCACTTTCTTCTGTGGTAAAGACCAGGAGGGAATCCTCACATATCTATTTCCTAAAAAAACTTCAGAAGAATGGAGTAATTTATTTATTTCTATTTATTTATTAAATTTATATGCTCGTCAGTGACTCTAATTGTTTTCCTAGTTGTAATGTATGGCTGTGAGAACTGGACCATAAGGAAGGCTGAATGCCGAAGAATTGATGCTTTCAAGTTGTGGAGAAGTTGGAGAAGACTCTTGAGAGTCCTTTGGGCTGCAAGGAAATCAAGTGAGTCATTCCTAAAGGAAATCAACCCTGACTGTTCTTTGGAAGAGCATATTGAAGCTGAGGCTCAAATACTTTGGCCACCAAATGAGAAGAAAGGACTCATTGGAAAAGACCCTGATGTTGGGAAAGATGGAAGACAAAAGGAGAAGTGTACAGCATAGTGTCATCGACAAAGTGAACGTGAATTTGGGCAAACTCTAGGAGACAGTGGTGAACGGGAGTTTGGTCTAGTAGTTAAGGTGCCAGGTTAGATACCAGCAGATTGTGAGTTCTAGTTCTTCCTTAGGCATGAAAAATAGCTGGGTGACACACTCTCTCTCTCAGCGTACCTCACCTCACAGGGTTGTTATGGAGAAAACTGGAGGAGGAAGGAATATTATGTACATTTGCTGCCTTTATTTAGTTATAAAAATAATAAAGATGGGATAAAATAATCTAAAAATTAATGAACTAATTAAACATTTCACATCTGTTTTGCATGCCAGAACATGTTCACACAGAAAGGTGATCCAAGCTATTTAAAATGTTTGATAGATTTACAGTGCATTTTTAAAAATCACCTAATAAAATGCCTTCCCTTAACTTACTTCTCATGTAAGTTTTTAATAATGCAATTATTAAAATACTATATCTTTTTAGTAAAGGTGTTTTTTTTTAAAAAAATACAGTTCATTACGAGATAAATGATAATGATCAACTAAATTATTTTCTCAATTGCAGGAATATTTGTGTGTAGTATTATCGTCTATTATGTACTGCTGTCTGTTTATTCACATTAATATGAATGATTTTTCTGGTCTTAATTGAGTATAAATGATGATAAAGTGGTCCTAAGAGTATGTTGAATATGCAAGCTTTCAGTTTCACATAATTGATTATACCAGATTGTTCTGGTTAGCATGAACAGGAAGTGTCAGGCACAAAAAAAGATTCCACACATTCTATATATTTAGATCAACTGAAGAAGAATACTCTGTTCTGAATAAATACACATGCTTCTCAGTCCTAAATCTTTCTCTTAAGACTAACATCTAAAGAAACCAATGGCAATTATTTTTAAGTGACAGAATGAAGTTGTTAGGTGCTAACAACTTCTTTACATTTTGCTGCTCAGGTACATCAATCTTTCACAATGAGAAAGTATGTTTAGGTCTGAAAGATTTGTTCAGCTAAGTTTCAATTCTGCATAAACTAAGTAAAATCAATCATATGCATTTAGAAACATCTAAGGTAAGGGTAAAGGTTCCTCCGCACATGCGTGCTAGTCATTCTTGACTCTAAGGGGCGGTGCTCATCTCCATTTCTAAGCTGAAGAGTCAGCGCTGTCCGAAGACGTCTCCGTGGTCATGTGGCTGGCATGACTAAATGCCGAAGGCGCACGGAGCGCTGTTACCTTACAAGCAAAGTGGTCCCTATTTTTCTACTTGCATTTTTTATGTGCTTTCTAACTGCTAGGTTGGCAGAAGCTGGACAAGTAATGGAGCTCACTCTGTTACACAGTGCTAGGGATTTGAACTGCTGACCTTCTGATCAACAAGCTCAACGTCTTACCCACTGAGTTTCCCTTAGAAACGTATAGCACTACATAATTAAAATTGACCTGAGAAATTGAAAACTCCCAAAACTTAAAAATCCTAAAAGAGCAACTATATAGAACACCATAACTTAGTGACTCAATATTTAATTGGCCTATAACTGTTTGAGTTTAATAGAGGACAGTTGGTTAATGAATAAGACTTTAGGTCCAATCCTAACCATTCCATGAATAATTTCATCGAAGCAATTTCAGAGAATTCTCCTCAAATATATTTGGAGATAGAAGTACTCCATGTACACGCTTCTCACAAGTGCTTCTCTTATACATAGCAACTTTCTGAAACGTGGTGCCTTCTGGGTCCTTATATACCTATCATGGGTCAGTGGGAAGGGATTCAGTCTGAATTGTGAAAAATATAGAAATATATGATAATACTTGATCTTTACCCTTTTACGCGATTGCTTGTAAATTAACTTGACTTCTAATTACATGGAAGGAAAGGAATTATTATATATTTATATTCATATGTTTAAATAGGTGGACCAATTTAAAAGTCCATGGTCCAAACCCTCCCCCAAGAATTTTGTCAGTAAGATGGGAATCCCACATTAATATATACAAGGAGGCAATCTGTGTAGGAATAAAATGATATGAAACGGGCTAAGGAAGTAGAGTTGTGATAATATCAAAACAAAAGGAAACAAACAGAAGGGTTTTTTTTAAAAGATCATCATCTAAAAGAATGAATAGCCTAAAAAGAAAGGTTGTACAGATTTTTAAAAAACACACACAACAGAATGTTTTCCCTTATAATTAAAAGCATTGATTATTGTTTGTAAATGCTGAATTAAAATATGTTTAAACAAATATCTCACATTCATCATACTTTGAATCAAATGCATAATGGCTGAATATAAGTAGTATAGAGACACTTACTTCAAAGTCAAGGTCAGAATAACGTGATTTTCTCCTCTGTTAAATGTTGGTTGAAAACAAAACAAACAAAATCACATATTAATTTAACTGAGCATCAATACAATAACAATGCTGCATTTGTTTTGGTTAATAGTTATTTATTGACTTACTTAATGGAACTTCTATGCTATTCTAAACGAGCAGGACACTGCCCAGTTTTTGATGGAATATTTGAACTGGATATAGGTTTTTATCATATTTAAGATAGATCTACTAGGCAAGGGAACAATGATTTGCAAATCCTAAAGTGGGTCACCTCTAAATATGATTAAAGCTCGATCTAATCCAGTATCTGGTGGAATTACTTTAATATCACTTCAACATATTCTTCATAAAACTCTAATTGCCCATTACGCTAACCAAAAAACCCCCTATTTCCTTAATATTACCATTTAAACTTGTGCAAAGGAATTAACTAGGTTTACTTGACAGTTTTTTTCCCCTCAACCACCTTTTAGACTTTATTGTCCCATTAAGATGAAGTTCTTCATAAATCTGAGTTTTTCAAATACTGAAACTTGCTTTCAGCTCATTTTAAAAGAAATAGAATATATGAGAACAATCTAAAACAGACCAGATTGTTTCATAATACCAAAACTTCCTTCTTTCTTTTCAAACTTCATCAGGAGAATGCAAGAAATTACTTTCGACCTTCTAATTTTCATTTTGGTTGTTTAGCATCAGAGGTGGGCTGTTACCAGTACACACTGGTTCTCCCGAATTGAATCTTAATTTTCTGAGCAGTTCGGAGAATTGGTTGTTGGAAGAAATATTTTCCCACTTTAAAGGGCTAATCCTGCAAGGGAGGCAGGAAACATTCTGGTATGCCTGTATTTCTAGCCTAATCCTTTTCTTAATTGACCTGCTGCTTCAGAAACTGCCTCTGGGTTAAGATTGTTACATTATAAGCCTTATGCCTAGACGTTCTGTCTGTAGACTGAGCTTCTCCAGAGTCCCGTTCTCCCCCCCCCCCCGGAGTTTTTTGTGGTACTTTTATTCCTGGGGCTTGACTTTCTTAAACATTGTTAAAGGGTCGTTTTTAAGCTTTTGGGAGTATACTTCCAACATGTTTGGAACAGCTATTGACGCAAGGGTTGGCACAACCATAGAAAAAATGGCTGAGAGGCGGATGCAAGCTTGGCATTCTGTCTGATTTTTTACCTTTCTGGGGGCATGGCATGGGACCTGGGTATTTGCGGGACCACCTTCTGCCGCCAATAGCCTCCCACCGACCAGTACGCTCCCACAGAGAGGGACTCCTCAGGGTGCCGTCAGCCAGGCAATGTCGGCTGGTGACCCCCAGGGGGAGGGCCTTCTCTGTGGCAGCTCCTGCCCTCTGGAACGATTTGCCCCTAGAGATACGAAGGATATCGGATCTCCGGGTTTTTTGCCGTGCCCTAAAAACTTTTCTTTTCCATCAAGCAGGGCTGGTGTGAACCCCCCCCCCCCTTTTTAGTCTTTTTTAGCTTTTTAAATTGTCAAATGGGTTTTAGTTTTCAATGTTTTAAATTTTTGGGACACAGTTATATAATTCTTTTAATAATTTTAAATTTTGTATTGATATGTGTTTTAGTTCTGGCTGTGCACCGCCCTGAGTCCACTAGGAGAAGGGCGGGATATAAATTGAATAAATAAATAAATAAATAAAATGTGATCTTTCCTTAAATCTGGATGATTACCTAAGGATATCTTGTGAGGTGAGTGAGACCAGCTGGTATCTTTAAGTGGTACAAATGGATCTAATGATTGCTTCTCCTGGGTGGGAAACTCTGCTTTGTCAGTTCACTGAGCACAGGTGTCTCTTGTCTATGGGGATTCTTCGGTCATCCAGGTCATGGTTGTCCCAAAGGTGCTTTTTTCAAGAGGCAACTGGACTTTCCTGATTTCCAGAAAGTCCAGTTGCCTCTTGAAAAAGCACCTTTGGGACAGGAATCTTTTGCATTGCTTCAGATTGGGCAAGGCACATGATTGCTCACTGATAATAAGTGGATCCTCCTTCCAATTTGTTTTAGTTTTCTCTCATGATAATATGGCATAGTAACATGGCACCAATTATACAAATTTAGCACCCACCTATCTCCTAGAAGAATGAAATATTTTGAGAAATATTAAAAAGGAAGAATATATTTCCCTGAATGAGAAATGGAAAAACATGTTTTCTTAGAGGGAAAAAGCAGCCCCCACCTTCCTTAATAACCCACAGAAGATGTTAGCACCTAAGAGATAAAGAGATAGATAGCTATATTCATAGGCAAAAATTCCCCTGCAGCAAGGTTTGAACAAAGGCAGAATGGGATTAGCCTTCACTCAAAATGTTAATTTGTTAATTTGTCTCTTTAGCTTGGCATTTTGTAACCCAAATATGCCTACCCATTTTCTAGAAAGCTTAAATGACCTCTCTGCTAAAGGGTTTCACTTTATGAGCAAGAGAAACTTGGCTGCTGATAGTTATCCTTGTATTTTAACTATTTTAATTCCTCAATGTGCTCTGGCAATCTGCCTGATTTGTAACTCGGGGTTGCAGGTATTGCTGAGGAAAAGGAAGGTATTCAGACCAAATGGTTTAGGTTTCCATGATGGCTGTGACTCATTGATTTCAGTATCTATTCCCCCATTTCTAATCTAATGACTAGTATTTAGGGCAGCTTTTTGCAAGCAAAGAAGCTTTTTGTATTTTTGTACAGGTAATCCTTGATTTACAAGTTCTTTTAGTGATCATTCAAAGTTACAAGGGCACTGAAAAAAGTGACTTATGACTGTTTTTCACACTTACGACTGTTGCAGCATCCCCATGGTCATGAGATGGCGGGCAAGGCCAAGTGCCCCTCGACGTAAGTGACATCGAGTTGGCCGTGCCCACCCAGGCAGTCATTAGGGCAGAGAACCAGTTGTTAAAAAATTTGCAGCCAACCACTGTTTAGCATGCATCAAAAGAAGAGGTGAAAGATTGGCTGGAGAAAAGAAATAAGATGGCCAACAGCTAATTGAATTTGGTCTTTTAAATCTACAGTGTTGTGGGACCATAATTGTTGCCTTGATAAGCTTTCACAGAATCAAAAATAGAAGGATGTGATCTGCTAAATGTTGGATTTCGGGCAATCGAGCACAAAGTGGTCCAATTCCATTTTGCATTTTGCCAGCAGGCTCACTTAATAACTAAAGAAACTTCATTTGTATGGCCAGAATAGGGCAATGAAATTTCATTGCCATCTGTGTAAGCTCTGTAGAGTAAAAATACATATTCAGTACTCACTTCATTCAAGTGGCAATATATTTAAATAGAGGGCATAAGTGAGATGGACCTATGGGGAATGCCATTTTTTTTTTGGCACTGTGACTTAGGAAAAAAGTCTGTAAATGCATTTCAGATGGAAACCTAACACAACATGACATACATCCACTCAACTCTGCCTTAAACCAAAGATGTGCACATTTACTTTTCTTTTTTCAAAGCTGTACGCTTCGAGTCAACACTATTCTCCAAAGGATAGGTAAGGAAAAAAACTGAAATTAATACTCAAACATCAATTGCCACAAAATTCTGGATAAATTATTTCTACAACTACTATTATTCTCAACCACCAAATAGTAGTCCAATACATCTGGAAGTCACCCGATTGGATCATGTGGCTTTTATTTGCAAAACCAAATTGGGCAGGCTTTTCCCAGACATATGTTTTGTATTGCAAATAAGTTGCTAGCCCTTTGAAGTAGATCATGTTAGAAAAAAAAGAGATTACTGCACTAGGAGTCTTGGAAGGCACGTTATTGCAGTTAGACCAGGGGTGTCAAACTGGTGGCCTGCGGGCCGGATGCGTCATGCGCAGATCATGCCTAGCCCAGCTCCGTGTCACGGGAAAAATGTCCAAAATGTCACATGACGGCAACGTGACGCCCCAAGTTTGACACCCATGAGGTAGACTATTATAATAGAATCTTGAAAATCTGTCAATTCTCTCCTCTACTTATGCCCAACAAAATCAAAGTGGTGTGATTTTGAGTTCACACTTCCTACTTTGTCCAGGACACATATTTTTTTCTATAATAGTTTGTTATTTCCGTCCTCCTTTTCTGAACCAAATGCACATTCTTTCACACTTGGGGAGAAATAAATCTTGCATAAAAGCATATAACACTCTTGTGTGTTGAGATGCACACATAAAAAGAGGGTACTGATAAGAAATGGAGGGGAGGGGGAAAGGGAAAAAAATAAATGGCCTCTGATGGAAAGATGTTGCCCTTATGAGGATTGCCAGCATCTCTTTGGTTTTTAACTACAACCAGATTAATGTTACAGGAAGTAAACAAAATTGAACCAAGCTTTAAATACTCCATCTGTCAAAAGGACAAAGTTGCAACTCATAAAGTTGGCTTCTTTCAACAATGCATTGTTAAAATTAGTCACGAGATGGAATGCTAAACTGTAGTTGACTGACAATAGACATGAAAGTTTCTAACATCTTTGTAACTGGACCAGACAAAGGCAACTGCAGTGAAAGTATACCAAAATGAGGCCTGTTCTGGATACAATGAACTATAATTTACTGTTATATCTGAACAGAGTCAGACAAAGGGAAAATGAGTTTGGTGTAACGGTTAAGGTGCTGACCTAGAAACCAGGAGCCTATGAATTCTAGTGTTGCCTTAGGCATGAAAGCTGGCTGGGTGGATTGGGTTGGTCCTTCTCTTTCACTTCAACCCACCTTACAGGCTACTCCTCACTAGAGGAGGACAATTTACTTTCTCTCTTTCACTTAAAGTGAGACATATACACATCCTTTGTCACAAGGCTTGTGAATTATGATTTATTTGTTATTAAAATTTATTATAGAAAAAGAGAGATCTATCAATACCATTTATGGAATTGCAAGAGACTGATGTTAACTTAACGGATCTGTTTGAAACCTTGATATCTGAAAAGATACCTATTAAGAACAATAGGAGGAAATCAGGACAAAAGGATACAGGTTGAATGCCAGAGAGTAAAATTGGCTTTTGTGGAACAGATTAATGTGAGAATATTTAATATCTGGCTATTTGGGATAGAGTCCCAAGAGCAAATGTAATGTATTCCCAGACCCAAACAACTGGAAAAAGAGAAATTGACGATCCTTTTCCATTTCTTTAGTTACCCAGATAATATAACTATGATAAAATTTACATTCAGGAAACAGGTTTGGGAAGGAATCTAAAATGTGAGAAAAAGAAGACTTCAGTGCAGTTAATTTTGCATCAATTCAGCTTGGAACTATTCATAGAGCTTTCTTGGTATAATTCTAGAGCAACTTAGAACTCTGCTCACTGAAGGACAAAAATAGAAGAGCAGAGAATTGTTTTCACACCCCAACCTGCATTACACTGTGGGCAGGAGAGATATGTTCCTACCCAATGACTCATGAAACTTCTTTTGGGGTGAAATGGAGGATAAATGCCTCCTGTGTGCTTTCATCTAATCAGCAACCTGATTCATGACACCAGACATTGCTCAAAATACATCAGGCAGTGGAGACCTTAATGGAAGGAATAAATACAACATTTTGGTGAAATGTTTTTTGGCAAAGCTTGCACCTGCATTTTCATTAATATAAATCTCTTTCATCCATGTTTTATAAATCAGTGAGAGATTAAATTTCATATCCAGGGACCCTATTCCAGAGTCAAAAGAGAAGTTGCTTTTCCTTCGACAAAATTAAAGCAGAGGTGAAACATTTGGTTCCTTTTGGTATTCTTGAGATAGAAGAATACATAACTTCTTCTGCCTTAAATATTCTTACATATGTCTTCCTCTTTTTTGCAATCCTAGTTAAGAGGGCTGAATGCAAGATCGGCAGATGATTAATCCCTAATTTAGGTAGGTGTAGAGGAGTTATTTGGTATGATTAAACATACCACGCATGTAGTGGAAATGGCTGCTTCCTAATAGTTTCATTAGATCAGCCTATTATATATTTGAAATATATACGGGAGGGAATCAATGCTAAATTGTACTGAATACCAATGAGGCAGTTTCATTTAATTAGTTTTTCAAACTTTGGCTGCAATGGAAATTTTAAACCCTATATATGTTTGTTGGTATAAAGTTTCCAAACAAAGCATTTGGAGGGAAGTACATCATTTGGCCTTACAATGTAATCTTACTTTGGACCAGACATCACTTGCTGGTATGCAAATTTTTAAAAAATCAAAAGATTTTTTCCTAAGCCTTCCTAAGGCTGATCGATTTCATTCTTATAATTCTGCATTATTTTAAAAAAGAATACGGAAAGTATTTTGAAAGTACAAGCTTTTAAATTCTTTTTTCTCCACTGCTTTGTACAGATAGTCCTCAATTTATGAAACCCAAAATTTCTGTTGCTAAGTGACACATTTGTTAAGTGAATTTTGCCCCATTTTACGACCTTTTTTACCACAGATATTAAGTGAATCACTGCAGTTGTTAAGTTAGTAACATGATTGTTAAGTGAATCTGGTTTCCCCATTGACTTTGCTTATCAGAAAGTCGCAGAAGCTGATCACATGGCCCCCAAGGCACTGCAACCGTCATACATATGAATCTGTTGCCAAACATCTGAATTTTGATCACGAGACCATGGGAATGCTGCAATGGTCATAAGTGTGAACAATGGTCATAAGTCACTTTTTTCCAGTGCCGTTGTAACTTCGAACAGTCACTAAATGAACTGTTGTAAATTGAGGATTACCTGTATTTTATTCCTTTTTTTTTGAAATTTAATAAAGTTTTGGAAAAAAAGAGAACAGAACTTGCTCTTAATTTTAGCTAGGAAGTATCCTGAGATAGCATGAGTTATGTGGTGGAACAGATTCTTCTTTCAGAAACATTGGATTCTCTATAGAGGGAAGTGTTCAGGCTGTCTGTCTGTCTGTCTGTTTCTCTCTCTAGAGAGAGAGAGAGAGGGAGAGAAGGACCTACTTTTAAACAAATGTTCTACAGATTCTCCCCCCCCCCCAATTCATCTCAGTACTTAACATATTTGATAAGCCCTGTTGCCTTGAAATAGAAAATTATTTGAAGTAAATATTCCTACTCAAAGCTCTAATGGCTTTCACAGTAGTGCAATTTCTGTTTGGCCATGTCTAGGCCAAACTTGTATTATCACTCTAGTGTTTTAAATGTATTCTAGGGCAAAGCTTCTTGCGCTGCGAGATTCCCTCCTCTCGCAGGCCTGGCCCTCTATGTTATCGAGGGCCCACCTTAATGACGGATCTTGGGACCCCGAGAGGTGGCATGTCGCAAAAAGGGGATTGAGGGGTTTTTTAAATACATTTTTAAATAGACTTTTAAGGGGTTCTGAGGGGGGGGAGGTTATGTGGGTTTGGGGGAAAACCCACGGGGGTTGGAGACTAGTCCGGCTGCTATTAATGGTGCCATAGGGGGTGCGGACTCTGGGGGAAAGGGGAGTGTTAGAATGCCCTCTAGTGAGGGCTTCTCTATTAATACGCTGAGTGGGAGGGGCAGGTATGGCGGGAGCAGGGAGCCATATCATATGGTGGGGGCACGTGCTCGCTATCTCCGAGCGATTGCGTGTCCCGGTCCCCTTAGCTTTTCCCGTTCCCCAGGCTGCTTAGAGTCTCAGGGCCCAAGTCTCCGGCTGATGTTGTGTAATGCCAGGTCCGTAGTAAATAAAGCCCCCCTCATTTGTGATCTTATTCAGGAGGGGGGAGAGGACCTGGCAGGTATCACAGACACCTGGTTGGGCCATGAGGGGGGAGTTTCCCTCGTGGAGATGTGCCCATCAGGCTTCCGTGCATTTCATCAGCCGAGAGCTCAGGGCAGGGGCGGGGCGGGTGGCGGTCATTCTAAGAGAAAGTCTTGATCCGAGGGAGACCACTGTACCTCAGATAGCCGGATGTGAGTCCCTTTTTGGGAAGTGGGGTCGTGGGGTACAGATGGGTCTGTTGATCACGTACCTGGCTCCCTGCCACGTGGCAACGACCCTGCCCAAACTCCTCAATGTTATAGCCGAGGTGGCGGCTGATACCCCCAGACTTGTGGTCATGGGGGATTTCAACCTGCCATCCATCGGTGAAACATCTGAGGTAGCTCAGGAGTTCATGGCTTCCATGATGGCCATGGACCTGACCCAAGTAATTCACGGCCCTACTCATATGAGGGGACATACTCTGGACTTAGTTTTTATCTCTGGTCAGTGGTTGAGTGGTCTTGATATAGGGGATGTAGATATTGAACCCTTGTCATGGTTGGACCACTCGCTCCTTCGACTTGACTTTCTGACCGCCGTACGCCGGTCTGTCTTGATTTTAGGGTTAGTTTTTAAAATTTTAATATTGATTTTAATATTGATTTTAATATTGAGAAGTTTTAAATTAAGGGGCCAAATTTGTAAATTATTTTAACTTTATTTCTAACTGTAATGTTATGTATAGATGTTTTTATTTTGGCTGTTCACTGCCCTGAGTCCGAAAGGAGAAGGGCGGTATAGAAATTTGAATAAATAATTAATAAATAAATAAATTTTCCCTGGAAAGTTATTTTGCATGTTTTGAGACAATGAGCTTTTTTCTCTCTTTCAGGATGTCTCTTGGTAAATGCCTCTTCCGAAAAAGTGCATTTGACAGATCTATGACTGCCGCCATATTTTATGTGTCTTTTTGCTTCATTTAAACAGCAAGAGAGCAAGTGAGAGTGAGCAAGCGAGATTTATTTAATTTGGATTTCTTCTTCCCTAAGTTCCCTTCTCCTTCTGTCTCTGAATCAAAACACCTGGAATTTACTACTCTCCTTCCAGGTAAAAATAAAGTCAATATCTCTGTGGTGACTACATGTTGTTTCCCTGGGGGGGAAAAATATGAAGGTGGCTTCTCTCTGCCTTCTTCTAGGCTGCTTTATTTCAATTTTCTGTCTAGTTTACAGATGTGGGATCTCCTATCGAAGGACTCACTAGGTCCACCCTGCTTAATTTTTTGAAAATCGGCCAAAATCAGCTAGTTCCTGCTATAACTTGCTAAACAAGTCCAATTGTCTAATTATACTCATTCAAAGCACTCTCCAGTTTAAAAGCATGCAAATTTGGACTGAAGAGATAGTTCTTCAAGAGGTTTCCTTTGAAACTGCAGAAATCAAGCTAAAAGATTAAAAGTCACCTGTGCAGAGAACGCAACAGCAAAATGTTAATGTAATAATTATATATATATATATATATATATATATATATATATATATATGTATGTATGTATGTATGTATGTATGTATGTATGTATGTATGTATATATATATATATATATATATATATTGGTAAAGACTCTTGAATTAGTGTGGGATCAGATCAGGATGTGGAAGGAATGAGATTCCCTCAATCTCAGACAGTGTCTTTCTGTTAACAACTCACAGGCTGTTGGAGTTAGCTTGGACTGGTTGAGTCAGAGTTTTTGCATCCTTTCAACAATCTAGCTTTTAAAACATTTGAGATTCAAAACTGCAGCAGTTTCTAAAAGGGTGGTGAGAAATGGTTTCATTCCAGTGATGTATCCCAGCTCAAGTAGTCAAAGTTATCAATTCATTTAATTGATTATCTAACTGGGCCTTGGGAAGGAATTACCTTCACAATTCAGAAAAGAAGTGAAGATGAATGTGGTTTTGGCTTCTCTAGAAGTATCTTACAGCAGCTGTAGCACTGGGCCCCCTGTGGCCCTGGACAGCTAGTAATGCGGCCCCACAAGATCATAAATTTTTAACATTATGTGATTTATATGCATTGACTATATTATATACTAGCTGGATACCCGTGCTCCGCTACGAAACTATGTGATCGGGCTTGATAAATTGACACAGCTTGAAAATTAATGAGTAGTTATGATCTGCCTCTCCTCTCCCCTTCTCTCCCTCAGGCTTGCCCCACAGAAGCCTCTCCTTTCCTATCCCCCTTCTCTCCCTCAGGCTGGCCCCATTGATCCTCTCCTATCCCCTTCTCTCCCTTAGGCTTGCCTCACAGAGGCCTCTCCCATCTTATCCCTTTCAGGTGGGGAGTAGAATGTCTAAACTCCCAGCCCGCAGGCTGGATGAGTCAAGCGCACACCCAAGTGGCAGTTGGAACAGAGTTCTTTTCAGGTGGGGAGGGGGAGTAGAATGTCTAACTCCTTAGCATCAAAGCGTGTTAATAATAATATAAGAAATACTAATGCTCTGATGGTCATTTCGAAAAATCCTTTCTTAGTGAGCACCTAGAAGCCAAGAGGAACGTACGTGCCAAATTTCAAGTTTGTAGGCTTTATGGTTCTGGATATTTCATGATGATGCGTGAGTGGCATTTCGCTTTTATATATACTGTATAGATTTCTTTGTAGCCCAAGACAATTCCTCTTCACTCAGTGTAGTACAGTCAAGCCAAAAGGCTGGATAACCATACCTTAGCGGAATATATACAAAATCATCCAGCTGATTTTTGACAACTGGTATTCTGATATCTTTTTTAAAAAATAGTCTAAGGTTTCTTGTGGTATACAGTAGGCTTGAGTGATGAGAGAGTGATCAAGAAGGCAAATGAACGTAAGTAGCCAGGCTTGACTAGTAAGTAGGATGGTTGTATGATCGGCTGAAATAGCTCTCTTTCCTAAATATTTATTGGCATCATTATTGCTATAAAGTCATGGTCAAATTATAACCTACAGCTGATGTTCATCTTTTCCTTTGGATCCTCAAGTGTTTATACATAGGTCACTTTAGCAGTGTGCACTATGTGGTTTAGATTTATTGTTTATTGTTGCGTCATAATAAACGACTGTATTTCTTTTGAAGTTTGGCTCGTGGCTCATGAATTAATTAGGGCATCTTTCGGAAACTTCTCATCATGGTTATTGCATTGCAGTATTTATGTTGTATTTTTATTGTATTGCTTTATTTATGCCACTGTTATAAATAGACGAAGGTTAATAGTGGTGTTTTTTTAAATTTGTGATTCAGATCCTATTTATTACTTGTGTAAATGTGTATGCTTTGCAGTATGTTAGCCCATGCTTACATATATTTATATTGGTTCCTAGATACGCGAAGGAGTCTATAGTAGCATAATTTTTAAATTATTATTTGTAATAGTATCATGATTAATGATAGGCCTCATCGTTTATTGGTATAACTTTCTTGGGAAACATTTGGCACTGATAACAGTTTGGTATAGTTTTACTAACAGTAATATTAATTAATTAGTATTCAATTCCAGTTATTGTACACATGTAAAGTTTTTTAAAATTTAATTTTAATTTTTAAAATTTTGAAAACAATTATATGTGCACATATCAATATAACACTTTGGAGTCTCCCAAATAAAATTTTGTTAACAGGAATGTTTTCCTAGCAGTCTGTTTCTGCCTGCAAATCTTTCACACAACCATTTCAGCATCCCCATGGTCACAAGATCAAAATTCAGACACTTGGCAACTGACTCATATTTATGGTGGTTGCAATGTCCCGGTTCCAGGGGTGAAATGCTCCTGGTTCAGACCGGATCGCCCAATCTGGTAGTGATGGAGGTGGGTGGTTCGGAGAACCGGTAGCAAAAATCCCTGCCCCCTCCCAATTGCCCAGCTGAGTTGCGCAATCATCAGAGGTTCCCTTTTGTGACCTTCTGACAAGCAAAGTCAATGGGGAAGCCAGATTCAGTTAATAACCGTGTTACTAATTTAAAAACTGCAGTGATTCACTTAACAACTATCACAAGAAAGGTCATAAAATGGGGTCTGTGAAGAAGTGCTTAACACATTGTAAGCCGCCCTGAGTCTCTGGAGAAGGGTGGCATATAAATCAAATAAAAAATAAAAAATAAATAAAAAAATAAAAAGTGGGCCAGCAAGGCAAGGCAGGTGTTGGGGTGTGCGAGGCCTGGCTGCAACTGTCCGAAGGTAAGTAGTAAGGTAGCTCCATCCCCACCCTAGCTTAATTTTTACCCATGCACCTCACTCCACCCTGTGCACCCTGGAGTGGGTGGGGTCTTAATGATGGCTTTTTTGGGGGGGGGGGGTTAGGGCCTATATTGGGTGCATGTGTAAAAATCAAGCTAGGGCTTATTTTTGGGATAGGTTTTATTTTCAGGGAAACATGGTAATTTTTTTTCTGCGAAACCTACATATGTCTAATTCACCAATGTACATTTGATACTTGCAGTAAAAATAAATATTCAAAGATTAGTCACTAAGAACTATTTACTTGTTGTGAATAAATAATAAATCATTCGTTTTCAATGTTCTTCTTTAAGAAGAAAATACTCTGAATGCATCCTGTAAATTCTGAATTTGTTCAGAATTGCTGCTGAAACCAGGAACTGGAATTTCTGTTTGCCTTATTATGGTTTGGTAAGTAATTTCCTAGTTAAACAGTTCCCTTGATTGCCTTGGCATTCTTTCCTCACTTTTATTATGCATCTAACAATCATTGGTATTGCATTTTCAGATTTTAAAACGGATGAGTAGAGGCCGGAAATCACACCAGTGCCTTTTACTAACACGACTAATTAATTACGCAGAAGTAATGATAACATGGCAATGTAAATTATGTAAAAAGCTATCAAGATAGTTGGGGTTATGATTACAATGAACATTGAGAAACATGTCATCTGTCTAAATGCACACCCAGTGGCAACATCTAATGTGTCCTCCTTTTGACTAAGGAGGAACACGCCAAAAACACATTTCTGCAGTTGATGTCAGGTCCAAGCAACTGAGAATGACACTTGGAGTTATTTCTGAATAGTTGCTTTCTGCCTACCAACCGAATCTTGCCAGACTAAAGCAGTTAAGTAAAATAAGTATAGATATTTATATATAGACAAGGAGAGAAGCAACCTAGAACTAAGAAGAAATTTCCTGACAGAACAATTAATCAATGGAACAACTTGCCTCCAAAAGTTGTGAATGCTCCAACACTGGAAGTTTTAAAGAAGATATTAGATAACAATTTGTCTGAAGTGGTGTAGGGTTTCCTGCCTGAGCAGGGGGGTGGACTAGAAGACCTCCAAGGTCCCTTCCGACTCTGTTATTCTGTTCTATTATAAGGAAGATCTTAAACAGGGTTTTACCAAATACTCATATTTGGCACAGGATGTGGGATAATATTAGAATATATTCTATGAATTGCTAGGGAGGGTCTAGCCTTGTTCTCTTCCCACCCATCAGACATTCCAAGCTCCATTGTCTCTTTGCTCTCTGTGAAAGAGCCCCTGCCTCCTGCAACTGTGAAGACTATATTCCTTCACAGAAGTGGTATATCCATCTATAATTATGAATGCCAGCTCAATATGATTGTACTTAAGTCCTTAGTGTGCTACGAAATGAAATTGGTTGATATTTTTTTTTAAAAAAAGAATCTGAATATTTTCTTTTATTTTATATATTGGTTGGATTATATATTTAACCTTCTGGGTGGAGCAAACCGATGATATAAGAAAATAATGAATGCTAAGATCATTGAAATGCAAAGCAATTCAGAAACAGAGTTGCTTCTAGGCTCATGCTCTGCTCTCTAGATGCACTATTTCTAGTTATCAACATTGCTTTAATAGAGTTGCATTCATACATAAGCAGTGGTGGGATTCAAATAATTTAACAACAGGTTTTGTGGATGTGGCTAGGTGGTCATATGACTGGGTGGGCGTGGCTAGGTGGCATTCAGAACAGTTATTGTTCCAAATGCCAATATGTAAATGACTTAGAATGCTTAACCATCACTTAACATTTGCTGGATCCAACAAGCAGCAACATTAACAGAGAAATTATTGTCGACCTGCATAAGGAGACGCCTCATTGCTACTCTTGCGAACAAAATGAATATACATATAAGATTTCCAACATTGTCAATGATTTTAGAGACATAGTAAAGGAAGAAAAGTATTCCTAAACGCAGATGTTCTGATGGACTTGATCCTGGAAAGTCCACAGCTGGTGCTTATTCTCCTACCACTGCTTCCTGTAACTCTGCCTAGGAAAACCTTACAATGTTGTGGAAGGGCCTGTTACCCCTGCTTTAGGTTTTAACTGCTGCACCAGCTCTTCTCGCCTTCTTTCAGGCATCCCATTAGATGTGGTGCCACTTTGTGCTCTCTCGCTCCTCCATTCTTCTTCTTCCTTTACATCCTTGAGTTGCTTCTCTTTGCTTCTCTGCCTACAAGGGCTTTCTATTTGTAGTCAGGTTTCCCAATCCCTTCCACTCTTCATTGGTACAGACCTCAACAGTCTTGACTTAATTTTGCCTTGCGTAGCCCATAACAATACTTTTTAAAAATAAAAGTAAGTTAAATCTTGAAGTCCCATTTCAAGGTAACTATCTAGTACTCGTTTGAACACTTTCTTGAAGTTAGCTGAGCTATCTTGATAGACAACTATCTAGCTAATTCTATTAGATGCTGAGCCCAATTTGCTGAAGCAGGAGAAACCTGTCTGAAAATCGCTTAGTGCTACAAAGATACCCCAATAGCCCAGTCCAAATTTCCTCATCATTCATTGTTTGTAAGAGGCCTCCTTGTAGACCATGAAATAAGTTTCATATACATGTTACCAGCAATGTGTGAAAAGTTGACATTGTATAGAGTGCCTAGGAAATCTATAGAATGTGTGATGATTTACGCAACTGTCTGTGTTATTTTAATATGTGACATACTTTTTTTAGTATGTTTTTTTTAATTTGATTTATATTTAGTTTAGAGGTGGGGAATTGTGGGGAATGGAAGTGTGTTTGGGGATTATGTGTGTTGGACCTGGTCTTTGGGTGTTAAGTGAATTTCGTTGTATATGTATACTGTGTATACACATACAATGACAATAAAGTTTATTTATTTATTTATTTATTATTTATTTACTTTCTCTAGGCATTGTATATAATACCTAGGCATTATGCAAAATGACAAGAACAATTTAGGCAAAGCCTGAAAAGAGACTAATGAAAAGGATTACCCTAACCTGAACTCTAACCCTTTATTGAAAAGATACATATGAAAATGAAAAAAGAAATGCAAAATAAAGTACAGGACTTTTTTCTGAAAAAACAAAACAAAACACAAGTGAAAAAGACCCATATTGATCTACTTGTTGCAACAAGGGAGGCTAGAATGACATTTTAGTGGGAGTATTTTATACCTTGGTGGTTTGCCTTTTGGCATTGCTTAAGTTGCCTAGGAAGTGTTTCATACTTTGGCATTCCCTTTTTGGCATTATACAGATTTCCTAGGCATTCTATAAAATGATTAATTTTACACACTGATGATAACATATATACAGAAATGTATATTTATGATAAACATACATTAGAACCTCTCTTGACCAGTTCTATTTCTGTTTAACAAGGCCCCTTCAAAATGCTCAAGATGCATACTATGCAAAGCCATTCAAGTTGTACAAGAGGCAAGGCCTAGCCCCTGAATCACAGAAGCCTCTTCCCGTCATTCAAGCAAAAATACAATAGTTAATTAAACAGTGCACATTTTACCTCATCACACTGACTAATAGTATGACCAGCCTAATAATAAAGAATAAATGAAAAGAAATAAACTTCTATAACATGATTTGAAGTGACTAAAGATCCAGACTCTTAGAGGTAAAAGGAAAGAATATAAAGTTGGTTTATTTGGTCAAGCTTAAAATAGATATTATTATCTCTGGTAACCCTTAATGTCCTTTTGGTGACACCAGAACTGAAACAATAGCTTTATGGATTTGTTTATATATAGGAAAGAAGACATGGGAAGAAAATCATTTGTTATATTTGAGATAATAAACATAATATGATACATTACTAAAATCGTTTATACCTGTCATCATACAGGGGGAAGTCATTCCTTTTGTATATTTCTTTTATTTTTCTAATAATTTTTCTGTTCTATTTTTCTATTTTCCTACCTTTTACTTTTTATTGTTTATTGTTTAGTTTGTCTTAATTCTGTAATTAAAATATTTTATAAGATTACTGTCAAACAAGAAAAGTTCTTCATAAGCCGTTAGCACAACAACTGCAGAAACATGCGTTAAGCCTAGAGTGATAGGACTAGAAGGAAGGAAGGGGAACAGATAGCCTTGCAAGGTTCTGATACTATAGCATATTTCAATACAGTATAGTTCTAATCTTTTTGTGAAGTTGGTTTCCTGGCCTACCTTGTAGGGTGTAGGGTTGACATTCCAGCAGCATGAGAAAACAGTTGCATACTGCTTGTTATTGGTGTGTGTGTGTGTATGTGTGTAGGTGAGAAAGTCATCCACATCTGTATTTGACATAACGAAAACAGGATGCATGCACTCCTTTTCTACACCACTAACCTCCAAAGAACTCATTGATATGGTTGATCCAGTTTCGCTTCTTGCTAGTCCTGTGCTATCGTCCATCTCGGAAGCTATGAAATTCTTTACAGCTGTGCGAGGTTCAAAAGGCAAGTTCTGCATGTGTTCCTGGGTGGGGAGATGTTGATCTAAACTCAAATTGAACTGGTCCATTACATTTGGGTTCATACTAAAATCAGGATTAACTTTGTAGTGCAAAAGCCTTTCATGAGGCAAGGTCTCCATGCCTATATTCAACTTGCTGTCATCCTTCAAAGATGCCTGTGTGTTCACTGAACCTCTGGGCATGACAATGTAGTCACTATCCATCATGCGATCCTGAGGGTGGACTACATCCATGTCTGCACCTCTCAGGTTGTCATCAGTACATAAATAGACAGTTCGCCGTAGCTCAGTGTTGTCTTTTTTAAGACACTGGTTAGCTAATTCACTCATGCTCATGGGCATATGCATGCCTCCCGATTGCTGAATGATCACTTTAGAAATTATATTCCCGGGCAATGTGGAATAGTTCATTCCTTCAGGGTTGACTGTCTTCTCATCTTCATCATCATTCAGGGAGATTCTAGATAGGGTGCCTGTTACCGTAGCTGCTCGGCACGGCCCAATATCCTTATGGAGAACTGTGAATTAAAGAGCAGGAGCACAAATTGATAAATGCCTCCAAAATTAGAAGTTGGGCACCAGCTGAAAGAATGTCTTTAACTCATATTGGTGCTGGATCAACCTTCTTCAACTTGGCCATAGATGAGTGGAAACAACAATTCCTGAATTTTTATCCTGCTTTCAGCCTGGACAAAGGAGGGGGCCAAATTGAAGGAGGCTGAAATAATAATTAAACAAAATTATGACATTATATATATCAAAGAAAAGGACAATAATTTAGGATTAAATTGTGAGACAAAGGAAAATGATTTATTTTAGGATTTACTCCATTTCCCCCCTTCCCTCTTTTCCTTTTACAGTAGCTGAAATCAAGAGTAGTCTTGATATAATAACATGTATAGTTACTGGGAGTTATACGTGGTGACAAATTATTCTATTAGGAGATGTGTGATTGCTTTTCTATTTTCAATTAAATAAAAAACTATTTGCCTTGAAGCAAGGATATAGATGAGAGGGACTAGACCATTTCAAGTCCCCTTGTAATGTAATTCTTAACGAAAATGGATAAAAATCCATTTGAGAAAATGATCATTAGATTTTTCCTAAGTGCAGATGTCAAATCGCTTCAGCCAGCCACCTTTTATTAAATCTTTCATTTAGAGGGTCAGATTTTAAATCTTTAATTTTTAATGATGAAGCCTGGTCCTATTTGCCTTTTTCAATAGAGTGCTTCTCCCTGTACTTTTTGAGCAGTAATGTTTTGGGAAGTAGTATCACATTTCTTTTGGTTTTAAGGAATTGAAATGAATGACTCTGTTCGAAAATTTAGCTAAAAATCACAGTATCATTAAATTGCCAAGGAAGGGAGATAAAGGCATCATTATGAAGTGCAGATGTAATTAACAAGTGTTTATGTTCAAATGAAACTAGGAAAGCCATTTCAATTTAATGAAACAGTATTAATGTATTGTTTGCAGTGATATATAAGCACATTGATAGGAACAATTTACAGTTTGCCATGTAGTCACTGACACAAGAGAAACTCTTCAAGAAACCATCACTAGACTCAATTATTTTGGGTAACCTGCGTCCAATCTCTAACCTCCCCCCCCCCTTTTTAAGGAAAGGTTGTTGACAAAGTGATTGTGCAACAGCTTCAAAAGATTCTTGATGAAGCAGATTATCTGGACCTCTTTTGGTTAGGTTTCAGACCTGGGTGGCTTTGGGAGGCAAACAGCACTGATCATGCTTTTGGATGCTCTCTGTTGTGAGTGGGATGGGGGTAGTGCATTCATCCTTGGTCTTCTTGACCTCTTGGTAGTCTTTGATACCATTTATCATGGTATCCTTCTGGACTGGCTATGGGGATTGGCATTGTTTGGAACTTTATTGTGCTAAGTGCTGGTTCCAGTCAATGTTGATAGGGAATGTGAAGTCCCACCCTCAGCTCCTACTGTTTGGGGTTGGCACAAGGTTGAGAACTCTGCTCCTGTTTGACATCTAACATGAAGCTGCTGGTTGAAGTAATTCATCATGGGGTGAAGTATCATCAGCATGCTGATGATACCCAGTTGTATATCTCTGCCCTTAAGTGAACTAACTGTGGCTGTCCTTGATTGGTGTTTGGATATGGTGGAGATCTGGATGGGGAACAACAGTTTTCAGCTCAACCCTGGCAAGACTGAATGGGTTTGGGTTTGGGTTTGGGGGGGGTTTCAATTTTCTAGATCATATTATCGGTGGAGCTGGATCAGGTTGAACTTACCCCACAATTACCTCACAACTCTTGCTTAAAGAGAAGATAGCAGTTATAGCTTAGGAGGGGCCACCAGGAAGATCTCTGCACAGCCTCATGTTGCCAATTGCACCTGTTCCTGGACAATATTTCCCAGTTGATTTACTGCAGCATGGAACTGCTCTTGAAGAGCATCCAGAAGCTTCACTGGGATAAAATGCTGTAGTGCAGATAGTTATATGTGCTCCAAGTTCTTGTGCATGTTACACCTCTGCTCCACAAGCTGCATTAGTTGCCAGTTTGCTTTCAAGCATAATTCAAGGTGTTGGTAATAAATTATAAAGCCCTAAAGGACATGGGGACATGTTATTTGCAGGACTGCTTCTCCCCTGTTACATCTACTCCCCATTTTATCAGGTCCAGCATGTTACATGTCTTGTTTATAAAGAAATGCCATCTGATGGGATCCAGGATAGCCTTTTCTGCTGCAGTCCCTCCCTTTTGAATGTCATTCCTCCCATTGGCTTAGATTAGTTCCAACTTTGCTTGTCTTTCCCTAAAGGCACTACAACATGGTTTTGCCAAATATGCCTGGGGTTTATGGTTATTGTGGTTTAGAGCCTGCCAAGTGACTATATTCGAGATTTTTCCTTGACTGCTTTTTTTGGTTGTAATTTTGATTTTTTAAATCAGATTCTTAACTTGGTTTTAAAAGGGTTATTGTGCTTCACCAATTTTTGTATTTTGATTATTCATTATTTATTTGGTTGTTTTTAATTATGTTGAAAACAGAACCACAAATGTGAGATGGGCAATTGTACAAGTTAAATAAATAAACACATAGAAATAAATAAAAACTGAAGCTCAGATCTGGCGGATCATCTTCACTCCCTTAGATTTTACTGAAGAACCTGGTGGCCAAGTTTCTATCTTATAGAAAAAGGAACTTTCTACCCATTTACATTCAGTGCCTTGTGACTAATGAAAATTAGCATTTTATTGAACTATACCATATTTAATCAAGCGCAGCATTAACTGAATATGGGAAAAATATACAAATGTATATGTGGGAGTTATATGGGTTTATGTTTATCAATTGAACTTCTGCTCTAAGTACTTTTCTTTCCTAATCATTTCATGCTTGCATATGCAGATGTTTTGATGTATACAGGCTCAGATGTGCTCTCAGAGAAGTTGTTTTTAAAACCTTGTAGCACCTGAGTTTTTCCAACCCGCTTTTTAAAAATGTAGGTTTTCTCATACTCAATTTATACTGTAACACTACGTTTATCAAATTTTGAGCACTTCTTTAGATTTGTTGGCACTTGTGTTGTTAAAAAGGAATCAGGTCATTCAGAAGGATAAAGCTACTTTTAATTTTCATTTCATTTGGTGCTTGGACAGCCTTACCTGACCGACAAGCAATGTCCACATCTTTTTCAAAATCTGTCTGTAACAATAAGAAATAGAAGTGAAATGAGACAACTGTTAGCAATCATTAGCTGAAGGTCAAGCTTAATGTGGAACATGACCTAGAGGTGTTATGGAGCTCTCAGACTTCATAACATGTAACACAGTGTGCATCACATCATCATTACACAGTGTATTGAACTGTCACTCTTCCAGCCAATAATATGAAATGAAATAAGAAGCACAATGATTTATTGAGCTACAACACCATCTTGGGTAAGTAAATATTACCGAAGAACAGAAAGTGTCTGCTCTTGTGACAATTACCAAGAAGATGCTATTGCATCCAGTTCTGACCTCAGTTATCACATTTCCTTCTAATACCTCCCTCACTAAAGCTAAACTACATATTCCTCCTGCATGACCACAGCTAAAATGAGACAACATTAAGTTAGTTTAGAACAGTATTTCTCAATCTGAAAACTGTCACTCAAATTCTCAGCCATTGTGAGAATTAAGACAAGAATGATTGAATGCTCCAGGAAAATTCCAGATTAGAAAAGACTGATCTTTAGGAAGATTAGCGTCAAAGAACTTTTTTTTAAACCACTGAAACCATTGTGCAGGAATTTAAAAGTAGTGATAAGTAGCTATTGGAAATATGGGTATTATTTTTGCTATTAATTGCAGGCTACAACCGATGCCATGTGGATAGAGTTCTATTCTTGTAATAGAAATTTCCCTTGCTTTAATATGCTCCAGAGGTTTCCCCAAATCTCTAGAAATTATCTGAGGAGCATGAAGAAATATTGAGAGTGGAAGGAGAATTCTCATTGCCAGAAGTGTTTATCCCACTCATAGATGGACAGTGTTGGATACAATCTATTGTTTTATTAATGATTTCTTTATTTGTAAAACTTTAACCTACTATTTATTACTAAAACCCAAAGCAGGAATAGAACAAATTAAATTAATTTATGATGATGATTATTTTTTACAATAAATTATTTTAAACCATTAAAAGATCTTCAATGCCACGTAACACATATAAATCTAACATTTGCTTATTATACATCATATATAATTACAGTACAAAATGTAGAACAGAAGTCTTCATGCATGCTTGGGTTTTGGAGAATGCTTAAATTAAAGCTTGGGTATTTGGGATATATTTATGAAACATGTAAGAAGCTTCAGTCACAGAGGGATGATTGTTCACACATTCCTGGACTGACACACACACAAAAAAAACCTTAAAGTGATAGCAACTCCATTGGATGCACTATCTGGCACTGGATGACAGAAAGCTTAGGAAATCTGCTAACTAATTCCTTATTTTACATGATGGTATTTATTCAAATTTAATACTGGGGTGTTAATTTACTCATTATTTAACCAATGTATTCATTTTACTTAATTTTCCTATCTTCTACAACCCATTGAAAGGATGATTCCCATTTATTTCAGATGTAAGAGATATGGCAAAGAAACATTTAGCACCAGTAGAGAAATTCAGCAGAAGGCATGCTGTCATAAAAAGACTTTCATGTGATGATCCTTTGCAATTCTGTATCTGCACACACGGAAGAATCACCTTTATTAAATTTTCAGATTTGATACTGATATAGGCTAATTAAGTTTTTCCGACATAATAACATTTTATCCACGCATTGCATTTCACCTGCATAGCACTGCAGAGATAAATACACAAGCATTTTTAAATCATGGTTTTATTAACCTCTTCAGTGCATGTTTTTTGTTTTTGTTTTTAATGAAAGGTGACTTTTTTCAGTTCTCTTTCACAGTAACTTTTCAACAGGTACTGTAGAAATAGTGAGTTTGTACTGCATGCAGCTTAGTCAAACCAATTTGCCCAATACGGAATACAGAAGAGTACTGGAGATTATAGAAAGACTCATTTGTAAACTTATCCCTTGCAACAATTACGATACAATTTCTGAAATGCACTTTATGATCACTGCACAATGTATATACCTCAGAAATACAATGCTTAATGCATTGTAAGCCACCCTGAGTCTCCGGAGAAGGGTGGCATATAAATCAAATTAAAAAAGAAAAGAAAGAAAAGCTTGAGTTTAAATGAACAGTCACTTTAAACATCATCATGTTTTTACCCACAGAAACAGCTACATTTTAGGGAAATGGTCCTCTCTGCCTACTGATTATGTAGTTCTTGTACTATTTTTTGGAGGTAGGAAACAAGTATGGGAGAAATGTTCAATTGAACATTTAGCTAAACTGGTCAATTAGTTTGATGTATATGAGTTGTTTCTTAACAGGCAAGATCAGGTAGTCTACTAAATAGTTTGTTTAGTGTCCGTTCAAAGTTACAACAGCACTGAAAAAAAGTGACTTATGACTGTTTTTCACACACAACTGTTGCAACATCCCCATGGCCATGTGATCAAAATTTGGATGCTTACAATTGGTTCATATTTATGATGGTTACAGTTTCCTAGGATCCCGTGATCTCCTTTGGTGGCCGTCTGACAAGCAAAGTCAATGGGGAAGCCCGATTCACTTAACAACCGTGTGGCTAACTTAACATCTGCAGTGATTCACTTAACAACTGTGGCAAGTACGGCCATAAAATGGGGCAAAACTGTCTCACTTAGCAACGGAAAGTTTGGGCTCAACTGTCGTTGTAAGTCAAGGACTACCTGTACCTTAAATATAGCGGAGTATGTGGCATTTCTGTGGTAAAAATAAGCAAATCCTTTCAAGTTATACTAGGAAGTATATGGAATTATTTGTAATTTTACACACACACACACACACACAATCACACCCCATTACAGTAATTTTAATGTGAGGGCTAGAAAGCGACCTTGAAATCTTTTCTCTCACTCTCATGTACCGGTATTTATTTATTCTTTTTCATTTCAAATTATATGCCACTTTCCCCATCACAAATATATTCAATATAGCTAAAACAAAAATGTAGAACAGTTGACAGTTGTTAAGGAAATCCTGTTAAGAAAGCATCTGAATAATAATTAATGCAACATAAAGGGTCAGTTTGCAATATGCAGGATTATAATTTGGAGCCATTTTATAATAATAATGCAAATGAAACACACTTAGCACCTTGAATGTACTATGAATATGTTATGCGATCATTATCATCATCACCATTCATGGTCATCATCGTCATTCTTACAAATGACCTAAGGGTTTTCCCTTTGCCTCTTTTGCATGCAGGAAAATACAGTAGATTTGAAATGCATCAGAAAATGAATCATATTTATTTTTTATATTAGATTTAGAAGGCCACCAAACTCTCCAATAGCTTTGGGTGGCTTACGTAATTAAAATAAAGCAAAAAGTTTAAAAGACAAAAAAATGAATGTCCGGAACTTATAGATTTCTGTAATGCACATCTACGTATGCATTAAGAAATAAAATAAAAGTAATTATATTATATACTGTTTTACTTTCTATTTCAATGCTGTAATTACTGAATATTTTATGATCCTGAATATGGGGCAAGGTGCGAACATTTTCCACCACAAGATGGAAACATAGAAATAGATCAAATTCTCTTTACTGTCATCTAGTTGTCATCAAGAGTTTTGCAACCAGGCATGTTAGCCCCGATGCACACTATGTCTGCAAATAGTAGTCAAGGATAAATATAAACTAACCATGATTTGAGCATGTCCATTAGGAAATGAACTTGATGAATCTGCATTGATTGGATCTTGGCAGTTTCTCAAACGACATCTAAATGCATCTTGAACCTGGCAAGATATAACAGTTATTTAATATATTTAAAAATCATAGACAAATTATTAAAGCTGTAATAAACAAATTCTTGATTCATCATTATTTTCTCATTTGGTTTCAAATGATGTTTGTAGTGACATTATGATAATTGTATGAACGCAGTAAGCAAATTAGAGCAAATATTTAAATTGGACTAGCACAGGCCTGTGAATAACTCTTCAGAAGAATGTCCCAGTGAGACTTATTCCTAGGGAAGTAGGAATTGGACTAAAGTCACAGATCTTTTGTTCAGTATGCCAAAGCTATTTTTATGACTTCCTAGATTAGAACAATAATTGTATCCAGCCTTAATGAGCATAATGGTAAAGGCCACTTAGACAATTAATGGGAAGAAATCCAGCATGTTTCTTTCCATAAATATGGATCTGCATCCTTTACCTGACAACTTTTAAGTACTAACAGTACTGCCAAAACCAACACCAATATAGAAAAACACATACTATAGCACTGTAGTGCTTTTTTCCTTTTGAGGAAAAAAGCTACCTGAGTGATTCTATCTGAAAAAAATTATTCAGATAAATTCTAAACAATATATCGTGTCTAGGTCTGCGGTGTAACTTATAAAAATATCCCAGCTGTGTTAATTTGTGATACTCATCTGGTCAATCTATACCACAGATTATCAGGGAGCTATGGCAGTAATCTAATCCCAGTGTCTAGAGGCTGCAAGGATCTGAATGGAGAGGAACAGGTTAGGGATAAATCTTAGCATGATGTGTACTTGTGGGTTCAGAAACTGGCTAATTCTGGGATAACACCATCTTTAACAGAGGACAATATTGTGATCCCCCAGAAAGAGCATGTGTAAAATTTGAGGGTGCTCTTGAACTCATAGCTCCTGCTAGTCTAGCAAGTTGAAACTGTGACCAAAAGATTTTCTGGGTGCAGTTGAGATGCTTCTAATTACCTTTCCATCTTATATTGCTTAGGACCTGGCTATCTGAGAGGCTGCCAGCTCTAAACAGAAGCTGTCCACCTAAGGCATCCTTGTAGAAAGTGCTTGCTGAGAGTGTCTACTCCTCATGAATTACAATGAGAGGCATTCAGAGAGGAGGAATCTCTGCCAAAGAACCCTCTTTTTATGCTGTCCTATCAGACATAAGATCTGCACCCTCACACCATTCGGGTACTGAGGGCTAAATTGGCAGAGGTACCTTGGTGGATGGTTAGTTTTAAGTTCTGAGGATATATGGTGTGATGGCTTGTGATCAGAATATTATGAATATTTAACTTATTAGCAATTATTAAATATTTATAAAGCTATGGCTTTATTTTGTTTTATGTTGCTGCTGTGAGCCACTTAAGATAATTGAACCAGTGTAAAAGCAACTACGATAATCAAAACAAATAAAGTGTCATTAAAGATGGATTTTGGTTTCCTCGCATTGTATTATTTGCCCACCGAAATTCCTTAGTTATCACATTTCCTCACTTTTTTTTTACTCCAACAATCTAATCTCCATACTCCATGGCTTTGTTCTGGAGAATTATCTCAGTGGGGTTTATTTTTGCTAATCATGTAACATATGGAACTACAAGCATTCCAGTTGTGTTTACATCCAAATTCTAGAATTCTCAACATCTCTGGATGAATGGCACCAGTTTGAAGAAAACTCACCAGGACTTAATCCGTTGAAAGCTAAAACATGCAGACTTGTGTCTGTTCCACTGACATTCCAGGAAAATATTCTATTTCTCTAGGCTGGACTACGGCTGAAATAGCTACTGTACAAATCTTTCCTGTCACATTTTAGTGACACACACACAAGCAATGTAATTCCATCTCACATGAATTTTGGCAGTAAATTTCAGCGTAAAATGTCATGGACTAGCAGCATCCGTTGAAATGGCAGAGCAAATTTGCTTTATTTCACTTGCAGGAACAGGATCATTTTTGAGCTGCTTATAACAATAATATATATTCAGCTACAGCCTGATGAAAGAAGGCGTTATCTCTGACTAGTCAAATGAGCAGAATGATTATCAGGGCTTTTGTCCACAGCATTGTTTTCATAGACAAGCTCTCTCCTTCTCACCATCCATTACTAGTGGAGGGAAACAATGATTTTTATCCCCATGCTTGACTAATCTTTTGGAAAAGGGAAAGGGGAAAAAAAAAAAAGAAAAGCAGAAAAGGCTCTAAAGATCCTGTATAAAAGCTGCACAAAAAAAAAAAAATTAAAAAAAATGATGAGGGCTTTTTGTGGTCCGAAGACCATGCTTTAATGGCTCGCGTACAGTAATATGAATATTAATAATAATAATCAAATCCATTTTTTTTTCTGGAGAGGTGAGCTAACCAAGACTGGTCAAAGACATTCTAAGCTAATGTGGTTGCTTCTGACTGCAGTGAACAGCCCAGTAACCCCCAAACTGGAAATTAAAATGATGCTGGGGATGGAGTGAGAACATAATTTTGACTGTCTGTCTCTTTATTGGCCTTTTCCCAGACATCAGGATCAAGCCATCTGCCATACTCTGGGTTTTTATAGAAGAATGGAGCATCAATTCTGTCTTGAAATTTATCCCACCCACACTGAGTGAAAATGGGCTATTCCATCCTATTTGGCCCTTTTTCTGTCTCCCTTCCCTTCTCCCAAGATGACATGAAGCTGCAAGATTGTCTCAGAATGAAAGAGAGAGGGAGGAGGGAGGGAAGGAGAGAGAGAGACAGAGAGAGAGAAAGAGAGAGAGAGATGTGCTGAACGTGCGGATACCAGGGAAGTGGTTTCCCTGGCAACAGTAACCAATTCAAAGCTCCTCTTAAAAGTTGCATTCTCTCTTCTCATGTCCGTTTGAAAAAAAAAAAGTCCATGACATTTAGATACTTAAGGTGTAAGGAGGAGGTGGCACAGTTGGATGCTAAGCATAATTAAAAAAACAAAACAGCAGACAATAAAGAGCATCTCCCTTTATCACCAAACTTTAGGATACGTCAAGTCAAATTAGGTTTGGGGCATAGTTAGGCATTTGATTTTTCTCTTTCTTTAGCAGACATGTAACACACATGGCCGCAGTTTACTCTATATGTATAACTGAAAGAAAATATGTGTGAAGTTTGGAAGTCTAAGGTCCCCCTCGTATCCAGTTAACAAGGGAAAATTTTGGAAAGTTCTTTGTTTATTGTATCAGGTAAATCAGGAATTCTGATTTTAAGAACATTCTCATTAATTTCCAAATATTCAGCCAAACTTCTGAATTGTATTGTGAATGTAAGAAATAATCACATTTAACTATAATTGCTGGTTTATCAGGTATGAACATTCACTTGCATATCATGGTTTAGTTTTGCGTAGGAATATAGTCCCCTCCTCAATAAAGAAATATAATAAATTGAATAGAGCTATATAAATTGAGGATTGGTAACTATTTTTCTATTGTGTTTTCTGTTACTATCTTTCTTTCATTCATTCATTATTAAGTCTGGATAATTTTATTATTTAATTAGTGACCATGCTATCCCTTGGGTTATGTCAAGCTATTTTTTGCTAAAACCTATGGTTGCAAATAAAAATTTAAATCTAAATGTATAGCTACATTTATATTATAATACTGGGTTCACTTTATATTGGATTAGGTCTTGATTGAAGCTACCTTGGGATGAATTAAATGTAAGACCCTAATTATTTTAGATCTCCTTTTCTCATCCACATATCGTTCAAATGATGGATTACCATCAACTACAGCTATCACATCAATACTGTACAACACCATTGATATATTCAACCCTGTACGAAATGTCTCTTATTTTATTTTATAATAGCAAATGGAAGAACAAGGTAGGTCTCTTTCCATAGTGGGATATAAATAAAATAGGGATGTGTGAATGTCCAGATATTATTGCATGACTCCCACTTACACAGGCAATGATGGAATTAGAGAATTGCAATACAGGAATTAATATTATATGGGCATGCAACTTCATGAAATGTAATTTTCCTCTTAGTTGGGTGTTAGGACTGTCAAGCCAATTAGAGAGGGCTCTGAAGAGAAGGAAATAAATAACGGTATAAGATTTTTGGAATGGAGCTTCGGAAGGAAGACAGAACACGCAAAGAACCTCAACTAAGAGACTTTTTGAAAGCTATCAAGTGATCTCAGGGAAGGCGCCATCATATGACAGTATATGAGGGACAAGAAAGGCGAGTGATTTCCCTTGTGAACTTTAGCCAAAGGATTGGGCTGATTTTTGCAAGGTTATCACAAATGAAGCAGACATATTTCTTCTCCATATATATAGCTTCAGAAGCAAAGCACAGATGTTCTTGGAGACAGCAAGGCAGAGGGTGGGAGTCTCAATTTGACCTTGCTACCGCTAAGCTATTCTTTGCTGGAGATAAAATTTAGACTGCAAATAGATGATCAATGATGTTTTTGATGCTTTCTATGTGTTATGTTGTGGCAGTGACAGAACAAAACTGCTGTGATTTTTACTCTAAGATTTGACATTATCTATGACAAGTCATTTGATATTCAGATTTATTGTTTTGTCTGCTAGAGGCAGATTCCGTATCTCGCATGGATAAATGACAGGGATGAGATATAGAGTTCATTATCCTTTAATTTAAGTGATTGCTGCTTTCCTGTCTAATAGACTGCAGAAAGTCAAAATAGGGAACTCGCTGTCTAATCCTGCATCAGTTAACAGTGGTGTTCCCCACTGTTCCCCAAGGCAGCATCTTAGGTCCCACACTTTTCTTGTTCTGTATCAACGATTTATGTGATCAGCTTAAAAGCAATTGCGTCCTTTTTGCTGATGACGTAAAATTATTCAATACTACAAATAATTCTGTTGTTTTGCAAAGTGATCTCGACTTTGTGTCTGAATGGTCATCTATTTGGCAACTTCAAATTTTGATCAATAAATGCTCTGTCTTACATATTGGTAAACATAATCAGAATGTCAAGTGTAAGCTAGGTGGCATTGAACTAGCTGATGACCCTCACTTTGTCAAGGACCTAGGTGTACTTATCTCTGACAATCTATGCTCCAAAGTTCACTGTAACAGAGTTGCTAAAAAAGCATTAAGAGTTGTAAATTTAATTTTGTGCAGTTTTTTTTTCTGGAAATATTGTTTTGCTAATTAGAGCTTATAAAATTTATGCTAGACCAATCTTAGAGTATTGTTCAACTGTTTGGAATCCCCACCATATATCTCACATCAGTACAATTGAGCGGGTTCAGAAGTATTTCACGAGAAAAGTCTTGCACTCTTCTGTACACAATAGAATTCCTCATGCTACTAGGCTTGAAATCCTCGCTTTGGATAACTTAGAACTGTGTTCTAAGGTATTGCATCCAAAATTAGACGTAGTAATGTTTTACCTGTAAATGACTTTTTTTGTTTTAATCACAATAATATGTGTGTTAACAACCGCTTTAAACTCAATGTAAATTATTCTCAACTTGACTATAAAAAATATGATTTCTGTATCAGAGTTGTCAAAGTCTGGAATGCTCTATCTGATTCAGTTGTTTCAGCTACAAATTTTCACAGTTTCAATCACAAATTGACTTCCGTGGACCTTACATCATACTTAAGTGGTCAGTAGAGGGGGGTGCATATGTGCACTAATGTGCCTATCGTCCCTGTCATTGTATTTTTATTCTTTTATTCTTGTTCTTGCTTTTGTTTGACAAATTCTAATAAATAAATCCAACAATATAGGTATGTTTTAAAAAACCGAACTATCTAAGTAAAGTATTTTGGAACCTGTGTACCTTTTTAGAGGAGAAAGAAGCCTAATTAAAGTCCTGCGTGCACAAAATCAGAAAGCAATACATTGGGGAAAGCAAAAACACTTCCGCACATTATGAATTATTTTACAGATAGAAAATTACCTTGTGCCAAAACAGATGGCATGGTAGACTCTTTAATTTATGTATATAGAAAGGTGCATGTTAAACATGTTTAATATAAGATTAAATATGTTGGATTTTACATTTTTTTTATAGCACCCTTCCATGTGGGCAGGGAAATTGAGAAGCAGTCACTATCATCTGCTTCAGAATATTTGTGTTAAATAGTGGCAACATTAAAGTATTTTGTCAACCAGATGCTTTTCAGCTGTTCTGGACTACAACTCCCATAATCTCTTATGGCTCCCATACTGGCTGTGGCTGACAGAAGTATAAATAGGGCAGCAAACATTCTAAACTTATAGTCACCCAATGAGGATTGGGTTTGAAACCATACATAGAAATTGAAGTTATTCATCATCCTATTCAAAATTTTGAGCCCACTTGGTTTTCTTTGATACAAATTGAAAATACAATCTTGATAGGACCAATAGACAAATTATAGGTCTGACAAATCTATTTCCCTTTTTTTAAAAAAACAAGAAATTTAAGTTTATTCATCAGACTCAAAATTAAAATGGTAGCAAATGAGATTTTTATATATTTAGAATTCAGATCCTAGGTGCTCCTGGTCATATGCTCAACCTAAGAATTAGTTTCCATCAGGTACAGTTTCTTATACCCGATGGAACCTGATTCATGCATAGGACTGCTTTTTTATAGTCTTTTTTATAATGTATAGTCTTTTTATAGATCTAATACACTGGCAGTGAAAATATTTATTGATAACGTACTGTGAGTTAGAAATACTTGAGTCTCTATTATCAGACTTCAGAAGAACTGCCAACTATCTACCAATCCATCTGCTGTTTATTGAAACCTGAGATTGCCCTACTATTTATTTCCTCAGGACAAAGAAGCCTCCATCTAATAGACAATGCACTGCCATGGCAAGCTGAAGCTGGCCCAAAGGGTTCAAGCATGAATGTAATGACCATAGCCAGTGTGGTGCCAGAGGTATCTCGATGCCTCCTCTTTTACCACCACTATCTCTCAATGATAGACTATTGACCGTGTGGAAGACTGTTTTTTTTTCACTCAACCACCTGCAGCCATTTGTCCCTTAATTGTCCCTTAATTCCCAGAATGAAAGGCTATAAATACAGGGCTTCTGTATGACTTGGAGATGAGGTGGGGCAGACCCCATTTTCTTGCCATTCTATCTTGTGGCTGTGTATTTTTTTTTCTTTCTGTTTATGGAATGGTCTCTCAGTGGGCCAAGAAACAGGAAAACCCCAACTACTGTAGGAGAAGCCACACTGAATTCAAGATAGAATATGCGACTCCTTGAATTGAGAAGCAAAAAACCCCAACAACTCAGTACACTTTTCAAGATTTACTCATGAAAGCAGAAAATGTGATCTAATGTATGCATGGTCAGCTGGAAATGAACAGAGTCTCTGGAGATGGAGCTGCCTGTTCCTAGCAAAAGCTTGGAAGAGGAAAACCAACCCATTTGCAAATAATCTGCACTGCTTTCAGTGAAGACAACAACACTTCGGGCTGCGAGAAGCTGACATGTGTTAGCAGATAAACTACAGGAGGTGTCGCTTTTCTGCTATCATAGTTCTGCTATTGCTCATTGTGGATCAACACTGAGTACAACAAGAGTTTCAGTCTTGACCTCTTATGTGGGACTGAAGCCTTCATTTCAAGGATAGTTAGACTGGTTGATTCAAGTCAGATGTTTAGGAATAGCACTTATATACCGCTTCACAGTGCTTTACAGCCCTCTCTAAGCGGTTTACAGAGTCAGCATAGTGCCCACCCCCAAACAATCTGGCTCCTCATTTTACTGACCTCAGAAAGATGGAAGACTGAGTCAACCTTGAGCCAGTCAGAATCGAACTCCTGGCAGTGAGCAGCGAGTTAGCCTGCAATACTTCATTCTAACCACTGCGCCATGGCTCAGGAAGCATTTTGGGTTGTTGTAAAAATTTCATAGCGATAGAAGATTTGGAAGACAACACCAGGAAATGGTTTCTTACCTCCCTTCGGAGAATGCAGTGAACCATGACAATGACCAACCCTTGCAATGAATCAAATACAGCAAAGAGTATCTGAAATAAAATGGACCGCTTGTCAGTCATTGCCAAAACTGCAGACATCCAAGTGAGAGCCAGGAGAGGTAGAACAACACAGGAACTCCACAGTGATGCCCTAAACAGGGGCAGAGAGGAAAGAAAACAGTGACAAGAAGATTGTAGGACTATTGAAACAACAAAAACAAGCCAATTTTAGGGAGACAGGCATATCCAAATATATAAATCTTACTTAAGGATGGCAACATTTTTTTTTAATGTGAAAACCCATGGCATTATATAATTATAGAAAAGCTGACATTGTAAAATATTACCCAGTTGAATTATAAGGTGCAGTTGCCATTTTTCCTTTTTTTAAACAATTAATTATATTCAATATTAGCAGTTTTAATCTTTCATCACTGTAGCATTTTTTTTCCACATGCACTGCATAAGATTTGTAACAAGAAGATGTAAATGATTAGGACTAACATGGCATTACTGGCGGTGGTGGCTGACAAAGCTGTTGTTGAAACTACTCCACACTTGGCACATTTGAGCGTCAAACCGCTATGAGGCTCACTCATCTGACTGCAAACAAACAGAACACCCACAAAAAAGAACAAAATATTGAATTTTTGGTCACTGCTGAAATTTAGTTTTTCAAATATGATGTCATGCAAGAAAAAAAAATAGCAAGTCGACTTATTCAGGATGAAACACTCTGATTGATTTTAAGCCTATATAAAAACCATACATTTAAAAAATTTACACGTCATAAACATGTTAATTCTATTGGGGGAGGGAAAGGCTTCATTTTATCTAAGGTCTAATTCTTCCATTTGATAATGTTTGAAGCCTGTCCGGTCCCAATCATCATGGAAAAATGTTCTATTGATCACACTGAAGGAAACATGCATGTGGTAGGTTAAGACAAACAACAAAATGGTCCCTCTAATCAGACCTTTTGGAAGAATAAGAATTTGCTCTTAACAAAGTAATGGAGCAGATTGAGAGGGCAAAAATACATTACACATATATTTACTGAAATTGGAACATGCCCCTGAATTAGTACAGTTCTATCAATCTATCATGGGAATGTATGAAACAGTTTCCCCTCTTAAGTTTCCACTGAATTTAAGTTCATGCTGGTCTGAATAGAGTTTGAAATGAATGAAATTTAATGAAAGTGTTAATTCAGGCTAGAAATTTAATAAAACACAGTTCACAAGCATTAAAATTAACATATATTTATACAGATACTGATACAGATTCTATATTGCAACACCTAGCAGCTGCTTCTGTCTATTTTCACTGCTTTTATGACAAATTCATGATCTGGCTATTTTCATCCTTCCATTCATCTTAATTTATTTCTATGATGGAAGTTTTTTTTTTAAAAAAAAACAGCTAAAGTAATTATTATTACATACTGAAGACAAAAGAAGAACATTAAAAAAAACTTCAACTGACATGTAAAATAGTGCACTTTCCAATCTCTTTAGTTATAGTAATTTATAGTTTTATTTTAAAGCCGTAGGATGAAAGTATATAAAAAGGTTCTTCTGAATAGAAGGTACAGTTTTTTTTAAAAAAAACAATGCATCGCTTATTTCTAGAACAAATCATACAAATAAAGAGAGCACACAAATGAAGTGGAAAATATTCAGATCTTCAATTGTTTTGTACACATAAACATAGTGTGGGAAATGATAATTTTTTACAATGGTAATTTTTATTTTTAAGTTTGTTTTTGTTCAAAGCTACATAAAAGCATATATAAGACAAAAAAATAAAAATTGTCTGTACAGTATATGGAACATGATGTTGTAGACTAAACATTCTTGCACTGTGATATGTTGAAAATTGATAATATCAATGTTAATAATTTCAGTAATTTGATATCACTAACTCATACTTCTCAACTTACAAGCGAATGAAACCTATCTGTATACAAATTCTGTTTCTTTACAAAAAAATTCAGTGTGGTTCACAGCTTTAAAATGTGCACAAAACGAGCATGTGTGTGTGTGTGTGTGTGTCTTTTCCCTTACTGAATATAACAAATTGTACATTAAAAAAAATGCAAACAAAAATAGATTCAAAAAGATTGGGATATTGTTGCATTGTTTTATTCTCTGTTGTAAGCCACCCAGAGTCCCTTGGGAGTGGGGCGGCGTAGAAATGTGACAAAATAAAAATAATAAATAAATAAGCAAAATATATTCATCCAGAATTTTTGAAATGTTTGCAAAATTTTCAAACTCATATACAATTTTCAAAAGAAATGTATGGCTGGGAAAATAAAAATGGGAGAAGAATTATAATGAACATTTGTTCCCATTCTTACTATTATAGACAACCCTGCTTGCTACAGGAGCATTGATCAAGGGATGCAAAAGAGGAGGTGACTGTATGGAAGCCCATGAAGGTAGAGCTTGTCAACTTCAGAATATTTTGAAGTGTAACCATTTCCCAGTTTGATGAGAGGGAAATCCCTGTAAAATCCCTCTTCAGTAATTAAAAAATAGAACATGTGAGAATAATATAGAAATGTATTACAGCATTACCACTGTCTTTCTTATGCTGATGGTAAAATTCTGAAAGAGAGGTAAAACTCTTTCTAACCAAAAGAGATGAATGTGGAGAGTATATAGCCATGATGGCGAACCTATGGCACGTGTGTCACAGGTGGCATGAAGAGCCCTCTCTGCGGGCATGCGAGCCCTCCACCGCAGCTCAGCACCACCTCAGCTCAGCTCCACTGCACGTGCCTCCCACCAGCCAGCTGCTTTTCAGGTCTCTGCCGTGCATGCGCAGGAGGTGGGGCGCATGTAGGAGTTGTGTATGCATGTGTGGGGATTGCGCACAGATATGTGGGGGTAATGCATGCATGTGTGTGGGAGTGTGGCAGAGGTGGGTTTCAGTAAGATCTGACCAATTCTGGAGAACTGGTAGTAAAAATTCTGACTGGCCCCACACCCATTTATTCTCTGCCTCCTGAATCCCAGCTGATCAGGAGGAAATGGGGATTTTGCAGTAATCTTCCCCTGGAGTGGGGAGGGAATGGTGATTTTACAGTATCCTTCCCCTGCTATGCCCACCAAGCCATGCCCACCAAGCCATGCCACACCCACCAAGCCATACCCACAGAACCGGTAGTAAAAAATTTTGAAACCCACCACTGGAGTGTGGGGAGGTCACACAAGCATGCACGGGGGACGGGGGAGCACAGGGGTGGGGCGCACATGGGGGCTCATGCACTCATTGCATTATGGGTGTGGGCGACTGGCCCAAAGTCACCCAGCTGGTTTTCATGGTTAAGGTAGGACTTGAATTCACAAACTCCTACTTTTTAGTCTGGTGCCTTAACCACTAGAGCAAATCGGACACTTTCCTACTTTGTAATTTGAAATCCTATATTCAGTGCACTCAGGTGGTAACTTCCATAGTTACACCTTGCAGACTTTAACATTAGGCATGTGAGTGTATTTGTGTGTCTGTTTACTTATGGAGAATAAAACCCACTTCTCCAAAACCTTGAACTACTATCCTCATTTGGCAGACTGAAATGCAAACAAATTGTAAAACAATTATCATGTGGCAGTTTTACCGTGTTTCCCCGAAAATAAGACCCTGTCTTATATTTTTTTGAACCCTGAAATAAGCGCTTGGCCTTATTTTCGGGGATGTCTTTTGTTTTGGGGCATGTGGAGCAAGATGGGGCTCTTGTTGTCTTACCTGATTTCCAGCTCTGTCTCCCTAACCCTAACCAGAGGAAATGGCGGGGACCGGATGCACATGCGTTTAAATATTTCCAGGAAGGGTTTATTGGGGGGAGGGCTTATTTTAGTGCATGCACTCAAAAGCCCGATTGGGCTTATTATCAGGGGACGTCTTATTTTGGGGGAAACAGGATATTAGAAGGCTATGAAAGACTGCTGGATTCACAAAACTATCGTATCAGAATAATAAATATTCTTTAAAAAATGCAACTATATCAAATGAAGTATTCCTAACCAAAACATCTCATAGTAGGATCCAGCCAAAGTTAATTCTTTTTGAGGGAGTTATCTGATAAAGATGATAAATATTGCTCAAGTATTTTGTGAAAAAAAGGAGCAGAGATGATGAAGCTAGTGCCTAGCCCCTTCAGAACAAGTAATTGACAGTAATCTGGCTTCTTGCTCTGCTCATTTGTATGTCTAGTTCTTGTATTGACAAGGTAATTTGCATGGTAGCCTACTCCTGAGAACATATACTCCCAAATTAAATTTGGGTTAACAGGCTTAATTTTGACTGGATAAAACTTGTTTTATGCAGCAGTGCATTAATGGACTGGTGATACTCAAAAACCTTTCAGATAGAAAAAGTCTAAAGGAAATCACAAAAATGGGACCTAGCATTATAGACTTTTATCAATTACACCAGAGAAAAATCCAAAATCCAAAAGAACAACATGCACATAGTCACACACACAAAGTTTGACATCGATTCAAATTCATCACATCTGAGCTCATCCCAGTGGGGGAAAAAATAGGTCAACCCATTCTTCTTAATAGGAAAGGAAGGCTGCAATAACTTTCTTGTGAGAAAGCTTTTGAGTAGATATGCCAAAAAAAAAAAAAAACCCATTATGGGTGGAAATCTTTTTGGTATAGAAAGCCTGACTTGGGTATATTAACCACATCTTCTAGTGATTTGTGTGTGAAGAAAAGCTTTGGCTTAAATGCATAGATTCGAAATTGGTAAATGCAGGTGGGAGAGTCATTTTTCATTACCTCTTTTTGCCTCTGAAGCTTTCTGTCTATTTTGGAACAATAAAAGAATGGGAAGTGGGGTGGTGGTGGAGAAAGCAAATTGACAAAATTTCCTCACTATTATCTCATGTGAATGAAAATCTCTGAAAAACACAGACTCATCCTTCCACTTAAGTGCTAAGAGCACAGAATCCCACCGAGGAAGGAAGAGAAGAATGAAACAGAATGAGGGAATGTAGAAATGAGAAGAGTGAAATTTAGACTAATCATATTTTCCTCATTTCTCTAAGAACAAATACTGGGACTAGAACTAGCACTGGTAATACCTAGTTTGGGTAATGAAACATCTGCAAGAAAACAACCAAGCTCAGAGAATACCAAGGACCCCTGAGAATAAATATACGTTTTTATATTCATATAACAGACTTTTGAATCCCAATGTCACTTGCACCTTTGGAGATGCAATATCTGCAGAAAACAAGAGACACTAATACTTAGCTTGCTTGCTTGGTAGCATGTCTAATTCTTCTTGATTCATAACCCATAAGTAATCACACAAATGGCCCAGTTCTAATACTTTTGCTTCCGGCATTTCTAAAAATGGATTCCCCACCCCCCACTAATCAAAATTATATAATTCTAAATACTCAACTTGTACAGAACTAAGGAAATTTTCAAAACGTGGACATGCATTCACCACCTCCTTTTTTTAAAACTTAATACAACTGTACTTGTGTTTTATTATTTTTCTGTTGCTCAGTCACATTTCCTCAGGAAAAATAAGGTAATTGCAATTTGGAGATGAAGAGAACTGGAAGTTAAATTAAGAAAAAAAGGCTCAAAGTGAAATTAAATAAAAATACATGTGGTGAATCTAACAATAAATAGATAGAATTTAGTAATACATCATTGATGCATTCCAACTTTTGCTTACCCCGCTCTGTGTTTGAGTTTTTTATCTAGGATTCCATCTCTGGAAACTAGTTTATTAAACACAAGGATGCCAATCACCATGTTGACCTGTTAAATATGAAACAAACAAACAAACAAACAAAAAGGTAACAGTTGCCCCTTTAATGACACTGAATGAAATATGAACCTTAATACATTTGGTATTAATTTAAAGAAATAGGAACAGCAATTTAGATCCTATATCTCAGCATCTGTGACTCGTACAAAGCAAAGGGACTCAAGGATTGCATTCTGGAGAGAACTAGATATTCCAGAAAGATGCCATGCCCTCTAAGTCAGCCAATAAATATGATCCATGCCTGTAGTATCCAAGATAAACCTGGATATGTATAGTCCTCAGTGGTATCCTCCTATTAGCATTTGATATAAACGGGTACACACATACTATAACACATATACAGAAATATAACTTTAAGACATGGAGCACTGTAGAATTCTGCTTATCTGTTTTGCACTGGTAGGTTCAGACTGGACAACGAACTAGAATTATAATATAATTTTATGGGAACAGGATAGGAAGGATCACAGTTCACATGTTTTACATGCAAAAAGGAGAAATGCTCAGTCTTGAATATCTCCAGATTCTAGGAGCAAATGGGATAATAACATTATAATTCTACTGGGAATACAATTTTTGAATAAGATTAAATTCATTAACTCTGCAAACCTATGCACATACAAAGATTACCTGGAAAGTGAATCCTGTTTAATTCTGATTTACTTTTATTTAGACAAATACAGAATCACACTGTTAATTGACATTTATCTAC
This sequence comes from Arizona elegans, assembly GCA_022577455.1. Taxonomy (NCBI): domain Eukaryota; kingdom Metazoa; phylum Chordata; class Lepidosauria; order Squamata; family Colubridae; genus Arizona; species Arizona elegans. Next base: position 215,006,701 of record JAKOOJ010000001.1, on the reverse strand, counting down.
TTAGTAAGAGTTTAGAGCACAAATGGAAAATCATAGATCCCAGGGTTTCAAGTGTTTTGCATGCCCTTGAAACCTCTCTTTCTGCAAAAGTCAAAAATTGCTGGCAGTTTCCTGTGATTTAAGGCAAGAAATACATAGAAATTGTAGGCTACACTCTAAAATAAGCTAATATACTTTAAAGAATTCATGCATGTCTCTGAACAAAGGAAAAACAATAAATTCTGGTTCCATATGTGTATCTGACATGATTCTGGCCATTTGGGTCATCAAATCACCCACTGATACTATGTGTCAGTTGTTTGCCCTAATCTAGAGGAATTATAAAGGAAAGATGGATTTATAGCAACATTCTTACAATAATTAATTAGGTAAAGCAGAGTTTAGCTCAAGATCTCATCTAATCCATTTCACAGTTAATGGTGATTTGTTAAGAGAACCCTGGCTAATTGAGATATATATTACATTTAAGCTGCAAACTTGATTATCAAGGAGTTCAGAAGTCTAATTTTAATTTTTAAACCAATATAGTTTATTGAGTTACTGAGGGGTTTTTGTTTTGTTTTGTCATCATAGATCAGTAATTCTCATGAACCTTCTTCTGAGTTATATTAAGTTATTCTTCCAAAGATATATTGTTTATGAAAACCTTCCAGTACATTTCCAATACATTTCAGCGTATTCAAACATCACAATCAATCTGTTTTGGACTGACCATTAAATTTAATACTGTGCAGCTACGTTCTAACTGGACCTTACCTCATAAAAATTTCATTAATTCAGCTGGGATACATAAAGATCTCAATAATTTAGAAATCTAAAATCTTTGAAAATTCACGGGTGCTCATAAAGTTTACAGCTCCTGCTTTGCACAACGTTCTGAGCCAGTTGCAGGACTGAGATGCTGACACTTCACACTCCTTGCCACATTACAGTTTTATACACAGGAGACTGTGTCAATGACAAAAGTAACACCCTTATTTAAGAGTGTGATATTTTTACTTTGGCTTTGCACTAAGAGTCTATCCATTTTCTTTGTTTGTATAAGCTTTTGTACAACTGTGAAAGGAAGAAAATTATTTTTTAAATTTTTACCGTCTAGTGAAAATAATCTGATGGCCATAATAAATGTATAATCATTGGATATCTTGATAACATCATGTAGGATTTAAAACATCAATATAGTCTATATAGTAGGATGTTTGAAATGAAGTCATGTAGTTTGAAAAAGAGAGAGAGAAAGTTAACACATTTACAGGAGTATCCTGTGTAACCCCTTCTCCTTCTAATATTTGGATGGTTCCAATCCTCTACTCACTGCCACTGATCCAATAAATAAGATAAAATTAAAGAGGATGGTTTAAAGATCAGATAAGATGTAGAAGACGGATGTGGAAAAATGTGCTTTTATTCTGGACATGTCCATTTTTTGTTTCAGCACACCTACTTTCCCCTTAGCACACCACAGGAAACTCTTCCACATGCCACAAGGTCCAGCCCCATAAAATGCAAAATCTGGCTTTATCATAATCTGGAACTAGATATTACCACTGATTTTAGAGGCAACTATGACTCTCAATAGTAGTGGGAAGGGAAGAGTCCTAATTTTGGATTTCCCTTGACATCTGTTTGGTCATTTTGAGAACCATAAACTTTATCATGATTAAGATATCTTCAGTGTAGCTTCTAATATTCTACAATGTATACACATCTCTATCGAATCTAGACATATTAAATTAAGTTGTGCCAGCAGATAGGGTGTGAGAAAGAGAAGAAAGGCCAATGGGTTTAGGACACAACTACAAGAATGGATTTATCTATCTATCTATCTATCTATCTATCTATCTATCTATCTATCTATCTATCTATCTATCTATCTATCACAGCTATAAATGTGTTATTTGGCATGGCAAAGTTCTTACTTTAGGTTCAAGATGGGCTGCAAATCTAAGCCTCTCTCCTAGAGAGGAAGCCCCATTAAATCCAGTGAGAGGACTTTTGGATAAATATGCTTGAGATGATCTTGTCAAGCTAACATTCTCCTTTTGTTGCCAGCCTAACGTACGTAACTGATACCCAAAGAAGTGATAGTTGGGCATCCCATTAAAAACGCTGGCTGCAGAGGGCTTGACTATTACTCTTTTCCTGCATCTCTGCCAAGAGAAGATATAACCTGAACATGGATGAGAGATGTCAAGGAAGCTCCATCTTTAGGTGGAGCCCAGTGATGGAATGTCAGCAGTACTATTTTGTCAGCTAAATTCAAACAGCATTTTGATATAACCCTGAAATGACTACGGCGTAAGGTGTATTCACACAAACAGTTACTCACCATTTTGCTCTGTGTACTTGGAGATTTAAGCACATGAAAACTAGGTGATTTTGCTGAGATAGCTGTCACCTTTTCACAGACTGCTATTTGTGCTCAGACTGCTCTTTGCTCAAGAATGGCTGAAACTCTCTCTGTGCATTGAATTGCTTCATAATAAGCCTCTTATTTACAGCTGTATATACGCTAACACAACAGTGTGAAGCAAATGACTATTGTTTGAATAAATTGACCTCTGGCCTCCATTCCAGATGGAATGAGCAAACCTTGTTTGTTTGATTGAATCTGGAGGACAAGAATAGTTCTTGTCCTCATTATATTAAATAGTTCTTGATTCATTATCAAGTGAGCAACAAAATAAAATAGAAGTTTTTTCCACTAATTAAAAGTGCAAGGCTCCTATTCAAAAGTGGCTAGTTCAGAGTTCATCTCTCTTATTCCCATGATGACAGAGGATTATGGAATTTCAAGTCTAATAGTTTTGGGGGGCACCTGACTGAAGAAAGACGTTCTGAAAGGTATGGGCAGAAATTTATTAAGGTGGGAATGTTTGTTTTTGTAATTAAAGTCTTTGGTATAAACACAAGGTAGTTTCATAATACAAGAAATAAATCATACTTGTATTCTAAGTATTCTAATATTTTTTTATAGATTTTAATCTCATACAGAAAAAATAGTACACAATCCTATTTCACAAATAAAACTGCACGCATTAAATATATAAAAAGATGCAAACATTATAAAGTATGTAACAAATGTATACAGTACATTTTTCTGTTTTTCTTTTTTCTAACTGTTCATCTATTTATGATTATTAAAAATATCAGAAATATTTACCAGGACAACAGCAGCTGCAGGTCCAACAAAAGCATAGAGAAGTCCACCTTCAAGAGATAGCCAGCAACTGAAAATATTAAAAAAGAACTAATATAAATTAATAAGGTGTAGCATCTGTATGTTTATCCAGTGCAAAGCTTCACTGATTCCCTCTTTGCTAGATTTCAAGGTGCTTTCATCAAATATAGCAAGTATTATTTATTATATTTTCAGGCCAGCACATCTTAAAACAGTAATTTTTTTAAAAAAATAATCCATTTTCACCACTCTTTTTAGAAATACAGAATATACAGAATTTCATTTATAAGAAAGACATACACTGTAGCAAATGATAAGGTGTGCCACAGAAGAGAAAGCTTGCTGAACTGAATATAACCTAAATAAATCTCTGGTTCATAGTATAATTGTTCCAGAATCATGTTTAACATTTTTAAAATTGGCTAAAGCAGCAGCAGTCAGGAATGTATTCAGTCTTGGAAAAAATGCAATTCACTTACAACTTCAGTCACTTTTGAGATCAGTCTTGGGTTGTCTTGTGAATATAACTATGCAATTTCACAGAAGTAATTTCCCACTGCCTTCTTCCAGGATGTGTTTTCAACTTTCCAACTTTCTTGGTGGGCTCCTTTCCAAGTACTAACAAGATCTGCATTCAAGTTCAACTAAGCCAGGCTAAATGCTGCCATACAGTTCATCCCAAACAACCATAGAATTTATATTGTTACAAAATACTGTTGGCATGTCTTAAGAAATCTGGGGCATTGTTTTATTTTATGTGGAATAATTATATTTGAAGAAAAAATAACCCATGTCATGGATTTGCATTCATTGTCTTTTTTTTTTAATTGCCCTTATTTTTATTAAACAGTTTTTGAGGTATTAACAGTTTGAAGAAAATATTGGTTTTCTTTAAAGAAGCTTTTATAAGCATAAGATGGGCAGGTTTTTAAAAACAGCCTTTAAAATTCCTTTTCTAGTGCTAATCCTCCATATATTAAAATATATTTTAAGGGTTTCAACTAATGAAGACTTTAAAGCAGTGTTTCTCAACTTTGGCAACTCTAAGATGTACGGACTTCAATTTCCCATGCTGGCTGGGGAATTCTGGGAGTTGAAGTCCACACAACTTAGAATTACCAAGGTTGGGAAACACTGAGGAGAATAACCACAAGGAAAAGGCAGGCCACACAAACTGATCTGGTTCCTTTTTTTTTTTAACCCCGCAATCCTTTCCAATCTTTCCCTTGGTCCATTGAAACAAGGATTGTATTGCTGGGAAATTGAAAGATGTAGTTCCAGTGCAAGATTCATTCACTTGTTTGGGATAATTCCCCACCTCTTTTACTGCAGTGCATTTGGAGGAGGGAACAATATTGAGGCCAAAAACAAAGGAAGAGAAAGTTCAATTGTGTTTCATTTCCAAAGAACAAGGGATACAATCTTAAATACATTTGGTAAGTTAACAGCAAACCTATCCATGTTTGCTCAGAAAGCTCACTGCATTCGCTCAGTTGTTATCCCAGAAATGTATATCTGAAATATAAGGCTGTAGCCTTGAATTTATTCCATATAAATATTTAAATAGCTCTTTGATGATAATTTACAATTCAGAACACTTCCTGACTTAAGACACCAAGGCATTAAATTAAAGTTATTAATGTGATGAAATCAGGCTAGTGAGTTCCACAGAGCGCATGCACAACTCTTCACAAAATAAGGAGCTGTTAATCCCTTTAAACTGAATGGCCTTTAGAGAGATGCTGCATCTCCCCCATACTTTAGGAACTGTCATTCTTTCATTTAGTGGATGCAAATGTAGTGAGGATCAAGTCATTTTTCATCTCTGGCAGGAGTGGATGAACTAAGGTCACTTCCCTCCATCTCTCTCTCTCTCTCTCTCTCTCTCTCTCTCTCTCTTTCTTTCTTTCTCTCTCTCCACCCTTCCTTCCTTCCTTCCTTCCTTCCTTCCTTCCTTCCTTCCCACCCTCCCTCTCTCCCTCCCTTCCTTTCGAACAAGTCAACCAACTCTGATCCAATCTAAAAGCTCAGTATAAAACATAATCTCTAATACACCACTCAATTTCCCACAAAACCACCCCAAACAAACCCAATGTGAAAAAAAGCTGTCTAAGCAGTCACTATCCAATTGCAGTACATATCAAGCACCTGTTTTAAAAGAAGTCTACTCATTGCCTTCTGGAATGCTAGGACTATATATAGTTCCCAGCCTAATTTCAAAATCGTTTTAGAAAAGTCAGTTCCAGCCTCTGATAGAAGCTGTTCCTCCCTTCTCTGTAACTTGATCCTTTGAAGAAAGGCAGAGAAAGCTGTCAGAAAGACAGTTAAAAAGAGTTGTTGTGATCCTACTTCTTGCTTTAGCTCTACCCACCCACCTAACAGATTAGCCCTGAAGAAATGATTCAGCCGTCAATTAAAAAATATATTAAAAAAATTTTTTGGACCAGAATTTATATAAGGTAGAGTCTTGACAAGCTTCTGATCCTTTACCAAAACCCAGAACATGAATAAATATCCAGATAAGTGCTGTTTTCATCCAAGGTTACAGAAGCTGATATGGATGTTTATTCATCAGTGGCTTCTAATGCTTTCAGTCTTAACTTCATCTATATTTGATAGGGTACTGGAATGAGTCCTCTTTCCATATTCACAATTATCTTTGCTCTGAGTGCAAAGGGACCAAAATGTTCCATTTATAGTTTTCATAACAGTCAAGCCTTTTCCCTTCCATCCCAAACCTATAAAACAACAAGACAGGAAGAAACAAATGCTACACCAGTTACACAATGATTTACTCTTGCCTTTTTTGGTCTCTCACATTAGGTTATTTGATGTTGTTCGGTTGGTTTTTGCTTTGATTGTTGTGTAAGTCTACCCATTGGGGTTTGAAAATCAAGATGTAATGCTCAAAATGTAATGTCCCAACCAACAATATTTCAAGAAACCATGATTAACCAAGACAACAACTTATTATATGGTGTTGTTTCAGTGCACATATCTTTTTCTTTATGGTTATTCAAATTGAGCTGCCAGGCAAGGACAGGAATAATGAAAGAAGCAGCTACTCATTCTATGATTTGTTGCCCATGAAGGTAAAAGCATGTCAAATTCTACAGAGAGCAGTTGACTATGTACAATTGTTTCTTCCTCCCTCAGAGAACTGGGGAACCAGGGTCTACTTTTAAAGACCCTCAGTGTCAATCCTAAATCTGGATACAGTCAAATAACCAAATGCAGGCAATGTGATAAACAGGAATGTAGGAGCTCTCCTTGAAAATAAGATATAATATATCTTATCTATCATAATATGAATGACTTACTATTGTGTGGTTCCATAGCCTTTAGTCTTGGTAAAACCTATTGATATGGCCACGACCAATGCTGGTAAACCTGCAAGAAAAACTCCAGTGTTATTTCTCTGTGTACATAATGATCTGCACATCTAAAGACTATCCTGCTAGACATCTCATACCCATATGGTGCCCCAAAACCTGCGGTTGGAGGTTTTCATACAATGAAACTTAGGCATACTGTTTCTCTGTTCATATCCCTTTTGTTTCTTATGTTTATTTACCATGTCCCAGAAAAAAAAAAAAAAACACATTTCCACCATTTTTTTCTAAGGCCATATTGCTCTTGTTTCTGAAAAAGAAAAAAGTGAGCAAAAAAGTCCTAAAATGGGATTCTGAACTATTTCCTAATAAGATATTTTAAATAATATATAAAGAAGAGTATTCAGTATTATGGGTCAGGTGATAGAAAGACTTTGGTATACAGCTGATTTATTGCATCGGGTCATTACAATGCCTATCTATACCCAGAAGCCAAGCAACTACCTCTTGGGAGACTATGCGATCGCTTCTGAAGAAGTGGTTTTTGGAAGTCATGACAGTACAAGGGCAGCCTTTCTCAGCTATTACTTAAATAATTAAAATGTCTGGAAACCTTACAGAGCTAGTAATTATTCTCAGCTCATTGATTTGTTCCTTATTTGGTTCCTATCTGTACTCTATTTTGGTGTGCAAATGGTGTTACCTGGGCCAGAAACCTCTTTCTTTGAGCTGTTTGGTTGCCTTAATGTCCATACGGTTTTTGGCTTTCAGGACATAGTTATAATGGGTAAATAATTTCACCACTGTAAGATAAATAAGGTTGGATAAGGTTACCAGGGGTGGGCTAAAAGAACTGAATGCAATGCATTCAAATTGACTCTACCTCTTTGCTGCTATCTAATTTTAATCTGGATTTTTGCATCCCTCATCTGGTAGCTCTAAGAATAAGTGACCTCCAGCTACAGTTTTACTGTGGCTATCACTAGAATTTCTACAGAAGGGGTTACTTGTGAGAATCACAGTGCTTACTGCTTTTCATGCTTGGATGAGAAAAGCATGCTTTATGATATAAATTATATGGAAAGAATATTTTCACCAGCAATAACTCAAGTATATCCTTCACCTACCATTAACTTGTCAACTACTCCTGTTATCCTATCCTGCATTGTGACCAATCCCATCAGTAAATCACCAAAGCATTTGATATAGTATATAACAAAGATACAGCATAAAAATGGATTGATATTAATCACAGGCACAGTTATGCTTTGAAAAGTCTATATATTACCATCTTTACAGAAAATCTTCTAAAGACGTTAAGTTATAGTATGATAAACTTTAGTAAACTATGGAAAATTCATTACCAGCTAGACCTGGAAGCAAATCAATGGAATTAAATAATATGCTTGCTTGCTATTCTATCAATATTCCAGTATTGATATTCAGTATAGAAACAGTACAATCTCCTTCTACCTGCCAAGATTCTTGAAACAAGCATTCATATTCCAAAGGTTATTCATGCAAATACACTAAGCTGAAAAAGAAAAATCTCAGCTGAATAACAGGAGCTCACCCCATCCAAGGCATAAAAAGCGTTTCCTTATGAGCCGTGTCCTAATTTTTCCAGTGACAGCCATGTATGACTGCCACGCTTCAGTCAAAACCCAACAAAAGGAAGCTAAGAAGAAGAAATGTAAAAATGCAGTGGTCGTGGTACAAATGTTCTGTAGACAAAGAAAAAAGAATTGTAGTGAAGGCTCAGAGAGAATAATTAAAAGTTACATTCCATTAGTCTGGCTTCTGCTTTCTTTAAACCAGAGATAGATAACACATAATACTGAAGGTATTCTCATACAGATCTATAGCCAAAATACTGTATGTGTTTTGGCCTATAGTAGCCATACTCTTACGGTAGGAAAATGAAAATGCAGCAGTTGTTAATGAAGGAACAAAATTAACATGTTTTTAATTCTGATATTTTTCAAATGGGGACTTGGAGAAAGTGATGGAGTGAGAAGAGGATCTCTAAAACTTTAAAAATGGAATATTATGCATAGTCCCAGATTGAATTTCATGGGATAATAAGTTGCCAAATTCCTTCCCCCTGAAACATCATGTCTTAATAAGTGAAAATTGCGAGCAGTGAGAGTTTAGATGGTGGAAGGCCTTAGAAATTTCCCCTCAAAATGGAATGAGGTGCGAGTTAGTTCTGGTAGCAGTGGAATAGATAAGGCACGTGTCAACTGGCTCACGTTTGTCTGGGAACAATAGTACACACCTTTCATGCCCACTTTTTGACAAATAGTATCCACATTTTGGGTCTGTGTTAGCCAATTAACTTATAGTTATTAGTGTTGACATGATTTTCTGATTGTAACCCTTTAAGACTCATAGCCTTAGAACAAATCCCTGCCCTCACTGTGAAATCAAAGTCATAAGTGCCCTTTTTTTCTGCAGCTATTAAGACACATGCGACTTCTGCGTTAATTGGAATGCACTCCAGGTTCAACAAATCCTGAATTCCCTGGGACATCAAGACTATCTGCCTGCCTGTCTGTCTTCCCCCTATGTGGAAGAAGTCAATCTCAGATTGAAACTCCCCAATTCCAAGATCCAGGCCCAGGGAAAGAGAGCACATTGCCAACCATCCATCTGGAGCACAAACTTGCAGTGTCACATGATGTTTCACAACTTTTTCCCTTTTGTGGAGCTGGGATAGGTGTGGCCTGCACGTGGCGCATCTGGCCGCAGACCGCCAATTTGACACCTTTGATCTATTTCCATTGCCCAGAGAATGTGTGGAACAGCTCTGCCTGTTTCAAGATTGCAGCCAAAACAGATGCTGTGTCTCTCTTCCTTTGCTCTTTGAAAGAACACTGCGTTGCCACTTTTATGTGAGAGAAGTATGTTCATGATTGCCTTACGAATAAGCACCTGGCTTTGTATCTTGTAACTATTCAAGGATTTGAGTGGGCCTTGTATGAGCTGAAACTCCCTCTTTTGACTTCAGTTGGCCTAATATTAAGTCATGCAGCAAGTAATGCGACAGAACAGAATGTCAGCTAACAATTCTTTTTATGACAATATATTTCAAGTGTAAACTTTGGGGGAAACATAAACCTTCTTGCTTTAGATTAATTTTGATATACATTTTAAAGAATCTCAAAGCCTAGAGATCTTTTTGGTATTTAGCTATTGTCTGTCTGTCTATCTATCTAGTCTAAGCAATGCAAAAAGAAATATTTATGAAATAATGACTCTATGCATGTCAAGTGCTTGTCATTTGACAGCCTTTCAACCAAGAGAGAAAAGATTTTCTCAGCTATAATTTTGGCTTAATCAAACTACGGTATGCATAAGTGAGAAGGATCTTTCCACGGAAATAATCCAAGAATATTAAGTGCCAAAATACATTCCCCCCAATTTTTTTTTATTTGTCTGATGTATGGATGGGCTTATTTGTGAGTGTGTTGAGTAATATTTTTAAAAGTATCCTTATATCTCATATATACTCATGTATAAGTCCATTTGCAGATAAGCCTCAATGTTTAACCAAAATACCATGAAAATGGAAAATCCATGGATTACCCACAAATAAGTCAATTGTGAAAATTAAAATATATGGAAATTTCAAATATTGTCTTATCTTTCACAGTATTTTGGTTAAAAATGTGCGGATTGGGTGAATCGGCTTATATATTTCCATAGTTAGCACACAGTACAGAATCCCTATGCAGAATCTGTTAAAGCATACGAAGTCTGTTTTATGTTACAACATAGAAATCTGTTATTAGAAATTGATCATGCACTGCTGATCAGAATCAGAATCTGTTAGTAGAATCTGTTCATGCACTGCTTCCAAGGCAAATCAGTTACGTGCAATATGAGGATGCACTTAAAATGGTTAAGATATTCAATTTTTTTTTCGTGGATGCAAAGAGAGAGAGAGAGATGTTTGGATGCCACAATTTAGCATAAGATGTTGAAAAGCCCAGGCCTTGTGCATCAACATGCATTTCCCGGCACAGCAAACATTCTCTTTCTGCTTAGAGTACTACAGTCAATGACACCAACTGAATCAAACAAAACTGTGGCTGAATTGGTAAAAACAAACCATATTTATAGAGGTATCTGCAAAAAAATTCAAGATGGTGTCCACAAAGGAGTGATCCAAGCTTGGCCTGTTTCTTATGCATGTAGCACCATCTTCATTTTTTTGACCATGGTTATGAACACCTTTGTGTGCCCCAATTATGTGTACTATTATGGTTTGCATTATAGAACTATTTATCATTCCAGCAGATTATTGTCAGTATTAGCAACACTGTAATTTGCACAATATATTCACTTAAGGGTCACTGAAATCAAAATAAAATCTTTCCAAATTGCTGGCTTCAGTAGGAAAAAGTCAAGGGAACATATCAATGCAAGACTGGGCACCCATAGTATGGGTGACTTAGATACTCTTGCAGCCTGGCATTGTGCTAGGAGTTTGTTATGCATTCAGAGACAAAACAGTTCTTGACAATTTGTTCATTTTTTTTAATAAAAAAGACAAGCATTTCTCCAATCTTTCATTTTCTGCAGTCCCAAATCAGCTTCAGATCTAATTATATCATGAAGTGCTACTTGACTTCCTAAACTCAAGTGCAAAAAGTGATGAATCTGCAAACAGCACAGGTGTAAGACCATGCCTTCACGCTATGTACCCAGAAAATCTAGCAATGCATATTAAATATAAAATACTCATAAAAATTACAAATGCATTTTAATATTATTCACACAGACACATTCAGGCACAGGCACACATATTTATTCAAATGATGTAAGAAAGGTTGCAGCAAGGCAATACATAAAAGGAGTCAATTTTAGAATTGTTTAAGAACTAAGCTTTAAAAGAAAACAAATTGTTTTTCTGATGGGATAATGGTGATGATCCTGAAAATCATAAGGAAGTAGCAAAGTAGTTTGGAGTAATGTGTGATGTGTCGTCTCCAAGATGTTAACAGAATAACAGGGATGGAAAGGATCTTGAAGCTCCTGCTCAAGCAGGAAACCCTATACCATTTCAGACAACTGATTGTCCAATCTCTTCTTAAAAACCTCCAGTGTTGAAGCACGCACAACTTCTGGACTATGATTCATGTTGCTGAACCACAACTTTCAGAATCCTTCACTATCCATGATCCCAAGTGAGGTTGCTGGAAGTTGTAATTCAACAACTCCTGAATGGCCAGATGACCTGATGCAAGAAAAAAAGAAGTCCATTGAAAATTCTGTTCTGCAATGCACTAGAACTCACAATCTTCTGGTTTTTAGGCCAGCACCTTAACCACTAAGCTAAACTCACTCACTCTCATAGTCAAAAGCTGACTTATTGACTATGTATAGTATCTTATTACAGAAATTTCCCATGGTGCTTTTTCTCAATTGTGTGTTTCACAATTGAACGAGCATCAGAGATGCTTTTCAAACTTGGCGACTCTAAGAGGGATGGATTTCAACTCCCAGAATTCCTCAGCCAGTATTGCTAACCGGGGAATTCTGGGAGTTGAAGTCCACCCCTCTCAAAGCTGCCAAAGTTGAGAGGCACTGCTGTAAAAAATCCAGAAAAGCTTTGGAGTAAGCATAAGTCATCCTCCGCCCCCCATACTTCTCCAACCTCTGCTTTTATAGTTGAGAGAAACACCTACGTTGCTGAAGTCATACTTATTACTGATGCTAGGCAGAAAAAAATCCTAATATGTTTTTTTCCTACCAGTCTCATTTAAATAAATGACAGAAAATCTGGCCTAGTGAATCACTGAAAATAAAGTATTTCAGACAAAATATCATGGAAGTCTTACACTAATTGAGTCACAAGGCAACCGAATGATCTGGGTATGAGTTTCCTGCTTTCATTATTTGATCATCCCTCTACAATTGCCTCACTTCCATTAATATCAAGCGAAAGATTCTCTCTGGGGACCTTTTCATTAGCAATATATCAGTCACTGCCAGGAGAACATCCTACTCTTTAAAAATTATCAGATTATATCTCCCTACACTCATTCACACTCACACAGACAGAAACACACACACACACACACACAAATTCAAGAAATTGTTTATATAGGTTTTCTTGCTCAGAAATATAGAAGAAAATTTTGAAAGGCCTTTTGTACCCAGCTATGATTACAGTGACAGACTAATTTGAGAATTCAGATTGAGGATTTTACTTAATCTTTAGCACAGTCATTCTTTATACAACAGCTGCATGTTAATCCCCCTGAAATTAGGGACAGAATTCTTACTGACTTTGATGATTAAGGATTTACGGCCAACCTCTTTCTGTAAATTCTGGGATTCAATGGCAGAGGAAAGGATCTGTTGCCCTCAATTTTCTAAGTGGATTATTTTCATTTACTGGGAGAGTCAAGAATAAGAATAATGAAAGAACCAATATAGAGAAGTTATATTTGCATTGATCTTCAGAAATGGCCACGGAGTTATATTTCCTTTTACTGTTGCTAATTTTCAAGTTTAATTATTTTTTCATGGTAGCATATTGTGCTTTTTTTTGTGCTGTGCAATATAAAAATTTGCCCACATAAAGAAGAGACTTTGAAGAAGAAACAAACAAAAGTATCCATTCAATTATTACAGTTATTAAAGCTGTGAACCAATAAGATCCATTCAGATCAAACCCAGAAGGCAGCTACTTCTGAAAGCATAAAGGTGATGACTTAAAAAAAAGGACTAAATGTGCACATTCTGATTTTATCCCTTGTAAATATATTTGAAATACACTGCTACGTGCAGTTTTGTTATCAGTAATAAAGAAGAAATATTGCTTTTCTTAATGAGTACTCAGTAAGCACGAAAGATTCATAAATAAAAAAAAACTCTAAATGTTGCTTATTTAATAAGAACTTCTCTTTCTACACACAAATACACATATGCACATTGAACTTTTAAAAGTTATTTTCAGTAAGTTTCTTTTGTTCTGCAAACTGATATCCTCAAACTGATATTCCCAAAACATTAGAATTCTAAACAATGCCATCTGTTAGCTTTGAACTTTTCCTGTTCACCACACATAGAAAGAACTTTTTTTCTGTAGTCACAACAATGATTGTACTTGTTGTCATCACAGTTTTTTGTGGCTCATGGTTTGGATCTGGATCTTCTTCTCTTTGGGGGGGGGAAGCTTCTAACTCAATCCTGTTTTTTTTCAAAGGAATTTCCAAAACCTTTTGGGGTAGCTTTTCTCCATCAGTCAATGGAGAGTTGACCTAGTCAACCATATGGACTTTCTCCCAAGGAAAGAAATAACTCCTTGTCTAGATTGAATTAAATAAGCAAACACAACAAATCTCCACCCCCCCCTCTCTCTCACCGTTCCCAAATTGTAAACATGAGCTCAGGACAGATAACCTGAATGAATATCTACAATTTGTAATTTGTTCAATAAAGTTGCTGTTTGAATTTCCCTTTACAATTTTATAACGGCTATAGATGCAATTTTCCACATAAATCTAGCAGTAAGTTCCATTAAAATCAGTGGGGTTTAATTTTATTTACACAGATAGAATTGTACTATGTCCAATTTATTTTTTTTTCTTTCAACATAAAAGAGTTTTCCGGTAAAGGAACTAAAACACTAAAAAAGAACTAAGTCAAAGTGTCTTACTGAAATATCAACAATCCAATCGCTTGGATGATTGAAAGCCTACCGATCATGCTTTGGCTTATATTTTAATCACCTACAGTATTTGTGCATGTACTATATACTTCTGTTAAAATAGAACTGAGTTTTATTCAGACATGTACATTCTCATAGAAGGAGAGAGAAATGTTGGTTTATTAAGTTACAATATTTTGTATAAACAGAGCACAGAATGCGCATTGCTCCATTATGCTGGTCTGCATTAAAGAGTGAGGCGGCTGGGCTGCAGTTTGCAGAGTAAAAGAACCACAGTGTTTTATCAGCACTCTGTAGCAATGGAAGACAATGCTTTTCCTCGCATAGTCCTTAGGAGGAAGGCAATGAAGAAATACTTTGCCCAATGAGAGTAGAGTAAAATTATTCCTATCAATAGGGGGCCTTGGCTGCCATGCAGCATAGGCAAGGGTAGCATTTAAAGTGGGTTGTATTTCTGTTTGGGGAGGGCCGAGTCCTCCATGAAAGGCAAGAGTCTCAGTGGGGCGCAGATTCTCAGGCTTAAAGTTTCCAGCAGCTTGTTCTGTCAGTTAGACTCTCATAGCAAGAACTGCAAGATCTTTTTTCATGAAATGTATTTTTTTTTCCCCCTTCAAAAACTAGAAGGGCATCGTGTTTTAGCAACAACCGTGCTTTTTAAAAAATGCATGGCATATAAAAGAGAAGCCAGAATAGCTTTAATCATCTTGATTTTCAACCTCAAGATGATTTGGGAAATGCATTCATTATTAGACATTGGCACATCCAAGTGCCATAGACAATTTTCTTCCCTGCTTGATGATTAACTATAAGCTTTTTCGAAACCCAGAAAAAAGATGAGAGAAGGAAAAAGGCTGCAACTGAGACATCTTCTCGAGTAACTGACCAGTTAAATTTATGTTACGGTGGGACACTATGATACTGGCATCCCCAGGAGAGTAGAAGTTCTGGATTGACAGTGGGGTCAAAAGGCAAACTTTGCAGCAGAAGATACTAGCTACCCATTAGAGTACGCAAAAAATATGAAGCTCCAGAGGGAAGAGTGATTTTTAATTACATTGTAGATTCATTTAATGGCAGCATTTTTTTTCTTCTGACTGAAGGTAGCTTTCCTTGGAATTGAGAAATGTTAGGGAACGACAATGGTTTGCTTTACTGAGAGTTCAGATGAGTCCAGATTCAGACATTTTTACACTTCAAGGGACAATTGTTTGGCCATGAGACTTACAGCTTTCTGTAACATAACTGAAGTATGGCATTGTTATTCTATGCACATGCTGTAATAATATATGTAGCCTTATCTTCAGAGAGGT
Source organism: Arizona elegans (assembly GCA_022577455.1). Taxonomy (NCBI): domain Eukaryota; kingdom Metazoa; phylum Chordata; class Lepidosauria; order Squamata; family Colubridae; genus Arizona; species Arizona elegans. The sequence goes on along the minus strand of JAKOOJ010000001.1, from coordinate 214,991,194 downwards.
TTGAAATGTTGGTGTTGGTGAAAATAATGTGTATGTGGGAGTGAGAAACAGAAGAATAGAGGGCGAGAGAGTCAAATCAGTTTCTAAATCTCATGCTTCTTCAAATAAAACTCCTCCTCCTCCTCCTCCTCCTTCCAAAATTAGCCTGCTGTAATTTACTATCTTGAAGTAAATGCACTGGACGATATGCATAAAGGTGCTTAAAATGAAAACATACATTTTCATGAATTGAATCTAAAGGAAATCCTAAACGAATGAATATCCTCATGAAAGTTATCAGAATCAGACTGAATTTCTTTAACTCAATGATGTCCTGCTAAAATGAACTTGTGATTTATAGCTAAGATGGTTAGATAGAAAAAGAAAGAAAAGTATTATGATGTAACTTTACAGAGAGAGGGTAAAATATAATTGCACTTTCCAACTGCTGGGAAGAATATCAGAAGCCACTTCTTTGTTATGTTCTTTTTCTTTTCTATTTGTCTTTAGTTCCTTACTTTGTGTTAGTTTGTATTAGTTTTAATTTTTTTTAAAAAAGTTCCAATAATATATGAACATTTTCCTAATGAGCACAATTCTTTTGTTGGTGAGTTCATGCAGAGCACCACTGTTGTCCTACCCACTGTTCTTTTACTGAAGATTTTGATTAGCAGTCTTGTTGATCCCTTTGATCCTTCAAAACAATTGTTTTGATCCCTTTAATCTGGATAACTCTAATTTATAAGAACCACAAGGTATAACATTCAGGTTAGAAGGATCAAGATTGTAGCCCTGTAAGGCTTAAAGGACACTGTATGTTCAAAACAATTACAGATTGATTCAGGGATGGAGGCTAAGGATTATGTATATAACATGAATATATAGTGCATCACATCTGGTTGCTAACTAAAGTTTACAGCCCAGCATGTCGTGGAATGTGATCTCAGATTTCATGAAGACAAAGAATAAGATTAAAGGACTTAATTTGTTTTCTTTCTTACAGTCTTTTGGTCTTTCTTCTAATTTGATCTCTCCTTGTTTTGCTTATTATTCTTCACTAGGCGCTAAGCAATTGCAAAAACAAACACACAAACCAACAAACTAACCAAAACCCTGGTGAATTTTTTCTCAATTTTCTCCCTCATCTATTTTTTTTTTTTTGTATTTATTAAACAAAGCTATATGGCTGCTGAACTCACACACAGGTGACTCTAGGCAGTTTACAACATTAAAACTCCACAATATAAAAATCATACTTCCCCCCCACCCCCACATGGCAACAGCAACACAATCAAGCCAACCACTTGATCGATTCTCTCTCCATTTGAAGTCCACAGGCCTGCTGACAAAACCAAATCTTTAGATTTTACAAATATTAGATAAATAAATGGAGAAAAATGTTTCCAAAGTGTAAAACCCACATTTCAACAAAGCTTTTCTCTGAATATGGGCAAATGCTGGTTCTGAATATTTGTCAGTATAAAAACAACCCTCGATTTTCCAGGCCTTCATTCTGTAGACTGTGGCTCCAACAGACAAATTCTTTTATCCCAGACTTTACCTCCAATATTCCATTGTTATCAAAGCAGTTTGGACAATGTGAATAACTTACTTCATTTGCATCCATGTATGTAATTTGTGTATGTAAGCATAGATGTTTTTATGCCATTTCTGTAAATTTGTGTCATTTGTTTGTTTGTAAGCGGCCTAGAATGACAACATGGGAGAGGCTGGATCAAAGGGATTTTAAGATAAAACTGAACGAAAATGAAATAGGATTGGCAGCCACATTGGCTTTCCAGAATTTTGCGGGACTCCAGATGTCACCTCTTCTGTCTTCATTTTATAGTTGGGAGCATCTGGTTGATCATGTACATAGTTGAAGAGGCTTATTCTATTAATCCCTCCCTCCCTCCCCCCCTCTCTCTTTCATGCATTTGTAGACACACACAAATGTGTAAACACACATTTTTTTGAGGCAAATGCCTAAGTAAAATGTATGGCAATCTAAACGAATGAATCAAAAGAGAGAAGGGAATACAAGACTATAACATATTTAGCATGTGCTGGAGACCACACTGAATCTCTACTTAGATGGATACGGAGAAAAATTTTGCCCAAGATCCTGGACAGCCTTAGGCCATAGTCAGATGAGTACTCAGTGCAAGTAGCATGATTTAAACTGGTATAGCACTGTAGTCTTGGATGTCAGCTACAAAGGGATCCCCAACCTCCCAAGCCGCGGCCTACTACTGGGCCATGAGCCTGTTTGGAACCAGGCTGTGGAAGTGATGTATTAGCTCATGCACTCATCCCCATTTGCACAAACAGCGGGTGAGCATGTGCGCACAGACCCCATTTGTGTAAGTGGCATGCGTGCGTACCTTCCACTCATGTGGAATCCACTGCCCCCCCCGCCAGTCCGCAAAGCCAGAAAGGTTGGGGAATTTTGGGCTACCACATCAATGGAAAAGAGAAGAAACATCATTAAAAAAGAGTCTAAGAGATATACATTTGCATAATGATAAATTGGTACACGTGGTATAGATAAGCTATAACTATAAAGACAAATTTAGAATTTTTGTAAATGGTGTGTGCTATGCTTCAGATTTCATTTTAAAAGGATCCTTTGGAGCAGGTAGGAATGTGAACCTGATACCTATCTGCAATTCTTCAAAGCAGCTGCATGTGGCTAATTTAAACAGTTGTGGCTACTAGAGTCACAATCTCACACGCACCCTTTGCTTGCTCTGAAACAGCTTTTTGGGATCAAATCCACCACATACCTTAACACTTTATATAATTCAAACAGAAAGACAATTGATTTCCTCATGCTGAGGAAGGCAGCGTTTGCTGGTATACAAGGGCCTAGTGTTACGGGCTCTTTTTGCAAGCGATTCTTGCATTCTTGAAATATAGAGCGTTCTTTTGTACCAACACATTTCCCCAGTTTAGCCTATTAGAATTTAGGCTACAGAATTCCAAATTTTTACTGCTGAATTTTAAACAGCATTTACAGGGTGAGGGATTCAATGTGGCCATTGAATATTCTCTTTTACACTGACAATTAGGCAGTATTTACCATCTAGCTTTCAAGAAACTCATGAAAACTCCCTTTGGTCCTTTTGTTCCATTTCTTTTCCATAAGCTCCTTGCATCCTAATCATGCTGCTTCATGTAGGGATATGAAGATGCAGACTGAATTTTCAATTACCGTGACAAGAATGGCTTCTCATATTCCCGCAGAACAGCTCTGTAGTTGACCATTGAACACATAGGAGGGAAATGTATTCCTCAAATACCTACTTAATTATTACTCTGATATGGACCATTTAGTTGATAATAAAAAATGTTTGTTTCTTTTAAAAACTGTCTCCAATCTAGTTATTTTGTGATAGAAGGCTTGCTCAATGAGGATATCTCTGCTTACATTTGCATTACTGTGATTGAATTTTTAGTGTTATAGTATTGCTTCATGATTGTGTGGGTCCTCTGAGAATGTCTGCTAACCTTACCAGGTAGATTCCACCTCAACAGAACTGATAATATTGAGAGCCAGAGTAGAGAACACTGGCATAAGAATTTAGGATAAATGTGGGAGGGTTCATATCTCTATTCAGCTCTGAAACTCACTAAATAATTTTGGACCAGCCATTGCCTTTTAGCCTAGCACAGTTGGAGTCAAAAAGAGTGGAATGATGAATGGATGGAGATAAAATTAGTTGGACCATAGGAAGAAGGTGTTTTTTTTTTACTTTTGACTTGACTTTGGAACTGCACAGTTTTGTGGGCACAGTGAGGCAATCCTATAATCTTCAATCAAATAACTCTTAAGATATTCTTAATTAATTTTTTAAAAGTGCTTCCAATTCATCAGGCAACATGCTTTTTAAATATAGTTGGTTATTTTTTTAAAATATAAAAACAGAAGATAATATGTGATTTGCCCGCTTTCTCTAAGAGGGAAAAGAACATCTCACCCCAAAAATGCATTCTCTAAGAGCTCATGTACACAAATGTATGCAAGCTTAATCAATTAAATGTGATTTGATTTCTGTAATACATGGCAGTCCGAGGAGTGCCACAAGTGTTTCCAATTTGTGAAATATGTTTGCTGATTCTGCTCTAGAATTTATGGGAAGGCAAATCCCTGTTCCATTTGGCTCTTAATCCTGCACAGCCTCTTTCAAGTAGTTTAGGAAATTATAGATTTGAAACAAGGTATTAAAAGCATCTACAACATGGTATCTGGATTTTTTCCACTTTTTAATAATGACTGTGCTCTTGGTCAGAAGGAAGGGAGAGAAGCTTAAGAATGGAACAATTGGCAGCATATTAAGCTAATGCCCATTGCCTCTGCTGTAGGGAGAAAGTGTGGAAAAATGTAATATTTTTTAAATTCATTTCTGCCCAGGTCAGATCCAGCCCATATTTAAACCTGATAACTCTCCCCCTCAATATCAATCCCCTTGATGCTATTTCTTTCCAAAATGTGTTGGATTGGAAAGAATAAAAATAACATTTTGACTGGAATATTTGGAGGAAGTAATAGTTCAAGAGCAGGAGAATATTGTCACTGGATTGCTTGTCAGACATGAGAGCAGCAAATATTGCAGAATATGTAATCCTCTACTCATAGTTTGAGATGTGTATAGATGAGAGAAAAAGAGTGAAGGGTTGTAAGGCAGCTGCATTTGAATTCAGTGGAATACAGTGGCTCTGAAGCCTGTTCATCTTTGTCCACCTCAAGCTCTACCTTACAATTTCAGGCAAAGACTTAAAATGAAATCATGTATGTCTAATCAATCAGAATAAAGCTGGAAGGAACTTTGGAGGTCTTCTAGTCCAATCCCCTGCTGAAGCAGGAGACCCTATACCATTTCAGACAGGTGGCTGTCCAGTCTTTTCTTAAAAATCTCCACAACTTCTGAAGGCAACTTGTTCCACTGGTTAATTATCCTCACTGTTAGGATTCCAGGTTGCTTCTCTCCTTGATTTGTTTCCATCCATTGTTTCTTCTCTTGCCTTCTGGTGCTTTGGAAAATAAGTTGACCCCCTCTTCTTTGTGGCAGTCCCTCAAATATTGGAATACTGTTATTATGTCACCTAGTCCTTCTAGGTCATGTCACCTAGCCATACCGAGTTCCTGCAACCATCTTATGTTTTAATCTTTATGTGTTTTAGTCTCCAGGCCATTAATTATTGTAGTTGCTCTTCTCTGCACTTTCCCCAAATTTCATAGTCCTGTGCTTTGCTTCTAGAAATGAGGGTGTAGTGCTTACGATGCAGCTTAACACAGATGTTTGCCAAAGTGAGAGGTTCTGCTCAGCTTCAAGCACTGTACAGCTTTGGCATAGATTGGATATATATTAAATTTAGTGGACATATGTAGGAGGGTCAAGAACAGATGGTTAAAACATAAGCATTGCCTCTGAGTGCCCACATCTCTGGGTGTATCATAAAATTACTTGTGAGAGTTTAGCTGTGAGCAGGCTGGCATTCCAGTTAAAGATAGCTCACGATATTTGCTCCCATTATCTCTGAAATAGCTGGATATAATTGGTTGATTCTTGTTACATTTATTTTATATATCTAACTTCTTTGGAACTTAGCATAGTATATAAATAGAATTCACAGGTGGTGTCTTATCCAGGTATTGACAGATTTAAAATATGTTCATTTTCAGCAGGGTTGAAGTCTTCCTTCTGCTCAGTGAATAATTTCACTTTGGAACAGATACGACAGATTTCAGGTTAACTTTTTCTTTTGTGTTTCTTTGGAAGGAAACAAAGCTAATATAGCTCCAGCATTTCCTTGTATTAACATACTGATTAACATAAGGATATGACTCCTTAGCTCATAGGGAGAATCTAAAATAAAAAGGTATCACAATTAGAAGGTTAGGCATTACCTTAAAAGCAGGATATTTATCTACAGTATCTATCTATCTATCTATCTATCTATCTATCTATCTATCTATCTATCTATCTATCTATCTATCTATCATCTATCTATCTATCTATCTATCTATCTATCTATCTATCTATCTATCTATCATCTAGAGGAGCAATTAAAATCCCCATATTGTTAGAGTAGTCCTGGCTGTAAATGCTATACTAGAGAGCTAAGAAAAAAAGAGGGAAGGTTTTAATTGTAGATTACTTCTGATCCTTAAGAACTTAAATATCCTAAATTAAGATACTTAGCAAAAAAGGAGTTTTTAAGAACTCCTTTCTTGTTCCCTGGCACCAGTGTTGTAAAATGTATAGGTCAATGGCAAGATAAACCTAAATGAAAAATATGACTACAATTCGTTTATAAGCACATTTGGGAACTAAGTTAATTCCATAATCAAAATCTATATGTGAAGTGAATTTCTACAGAGGATAACACAGATGAAAAAGCATGCATGTTGCCTGGCAGAACTTTTCAAAATATAAAATAGATAAATGTGACTGTAAGAAGCCCCTGCCTCACCGTGCTTGCAGACTTTCCCTCAGCTGAATATAATTACATAATATACCGTATTTTTCAGAGTAGAAGACACACATTTTTCCCCCCAAAAAGAGGGTGAAAATCTGGGTGCATTTTATATTCCGAATGTAGCCCTGCCCAGCCTCTCAAATGGAGGTTTCAGAGGCTGAAAAAAGCCTCAGAAATGAAGCTTCAGAAAAAAAGTCTCCAAACAGAGCTTCAGAAAAAAAAAAAAGCCTCTCAGAGGCTTTTTTTCTGAAGCTCTGCTTTGGAGGCTTTCAGAGACAGAAAAAAGGTTTTCAGAGGCTGAAAAAAAAGCAAGGCACAGAGCTCACAACCAACAAATTTACTAAAATTCACCTCTGAGAACAGCTGATTGGGGGCATTCTGGGAGGCCGATCCACCCGCCAATCAGCTTTTTTCTTATTTTCCTCCCCAAAAACTAAGGTGCGTCTTATACTCTGGTGCGTCTTATACTCTGTAAAATATGGTACAGTATATTACATTTTATATACTAATATTTATATCAATTGTAAGCCACTCTGAGAAAAGTGTTAAAGTCCTAAAGATGTAATGGATACTTTTTAAAATTTAATTGTTAGAAATCTATATCCCAGTCCTTGTAGTCAAATATACTGATATGCTATTTTTAGGATACATATTTGTATAAAAATCAAATGTACTTATATGTTACATTTAGAATGAAGATGACTAATGCCATCAAACAAAGAAGGTATTATTCTCCAGTTAGAAGACTACATGGGATTCACCATAGAATTCTCTACAAAAAGTGCATTTGATTCCATTCAATTAGACATACTCAAAGGTAGGATCCCCACTAGACAGTTTAGAAGCAGTAAATTTAGAATTTATTTAGAAACTACTGTTGAAAGAATGGTCATAACCATAGGTTTCAGTGATTGGGAAATAATGTGATTTCCAGAACTCTTATCTTGAATTTCTGTGACCTGAGTGCAGAAAATTGATGGTATTGTTTAAACACTTCCTCAATTCTCTCCCATCAATAACATTAAAAAAAAGAAAAGAAAATCCCTAGCATTCACTCATTTTGTATCATACTCCCATCTCATTTGTTTTCTCATTATATTACACAGTTTACAATATTTTTTTTCTTCCAAAATTAATTTTCCTGTAAACAAACAAGTTTTTACCACTGTTCTCAGCCTTCAAATCAAATCAAGCCAGACTTAATCTGTAATCTATATAATGCACAAGAAATTATGGCTTTGGGCTCTTCACACACATGGCTCTTTGTTGCTGTCATTAAAACCTCTCTTTAGATCAATGGCAGGCAATTAATTTTCCCAAGAGGCCACATGAGAAACTGGAACAGTTGTGAATGGCTATTGCTGCCACTGCCCCCATTCCTCCTCCTCACTGCTCCTCACTGTCACCCGACTCCTCCCCCTCTCGGTCTGGACTGGGACAGTCAAAAGGCTAATGTGGCCCACAGGCTGTAAAATGGCCAGGTCTGCTTTAGATGCTGCAACTTTGCAACTCATTAAGAGTAGTAAGATTCTTAAAGGGACTGCAACTTTTTTTCTTTACATTTACAAAGAAGCCTGGGTGTGTGTGTGTGTGTGTGACTGCTTTAATGAATTACAGAAAGGTGTGCTTGCCCAAAGCTTTTCTTGAAAATCACAATAGAAGTATTCCTCATTTTATATAGGAATGAGAATAATAAATACTGAATTGATTAGTCTACAGAACATCAATTAGTATTTTCCACTGGGAATAGAAAGTTGATAATCACCAGACTGAGGCAGAAGAGAGCTAAAAGTAATGTGAAAAATAAATAATGAATCAAAATCAGCCTGTAAGCACAAATGTTTTCCAACACCATTTGTTTAATGATGATAATGGTCCATGTAGACAAGGTTTGATTCTACGCTGACCTTTCATGAACAATTGCTTATTCAAGCAACTTCATTCAACCTTTAGGCAACTTTGGCATGGATGATTGAGTCTTTATTCACATATTGCAATGCATTTTGGGGAGAAACCCTTGAAGTTGGTGATTTGGTACCTTCCAATCACTACCTGTGTCTCTCCATAACTAATTTTGCTCTGACTGATGAAGTTGCTTGGATGAGCAACCAAACATCTTGGATCAACAAAGTTTGGTCCAGTTGCCATAACTGAACCTTTAGACACATTTGGCCTGGATGACCAAGTCTTCATTCACATATTTCATGAACAGGTTTCTTCTGTTAGTAGAAGAAATCAAGAGAGTGGATTATACTGATACTATGCTAAAGCACTCAGTGCTGCCTAGCTCAAAATCCTGAAGAATGTTCTAATTGTTCAGTTGGGTGCATAGTAGGCAGCGTTAGGGAAGGTACATCAGTGAAAATAATCTTCCATCTTTCCAACTATCAGGATTGTAGAGTTCTGCTCTTGACGACTCTGGATCCAACTTATTTCTTTTTCTTTTTTTAAAAGAAAAGACATTATCTTGTTAAGACATACAATGGTTAATAAGAAGATAGATCCAAATTTCAGCTTTTACTAATGAACAGATGATCAGTAGGATGCTGGCTTTTAGAATTAATTATCACCCATTGAATTAGATTAAAGAATCACATGTACTTTTAATCATTTTGTGCACATGTAATTCTTTATCCAGCTAGGCATGTGCACGTGGAAACCTCCTCCCACTTACATATATCTTAGAAGTGGTTCAGGCATGAGTCATTGTTCAAAGGATGCCATGTTAACTCTTTTCCCTTTACAATTTAATTTTCAGGAACTTTTGGAAGCAGCCAATACTTTTTTTTTCTTTAATGGTAAAATGCTCTAAATAAAATGCTCTTAGCAAGATTAAGGTTTTTTTTGTAAGCTTCAATATAAAATATTAGAGCTGCAGATGGCTGACAACAGCATATTGGAAATGCATTGCTATTTAGTTTGATTAATTTAACAATAATAATAAAAACCTTCTGCGCTGCAATTTTCATAGGTAAAATAGACACTTATGTCTATTTTAACTCTGAATATTACAGACCAGAAGTCTTTTTGTGAATATTTATTCTTGTACAATTTACATGCAGCGGCAAATTACTACTTTGAACCCAAAATGTGTTTTCTGATTTGCTAAGGAAAGGGATAGCCAAGAAAAAAAGATCTGGTCATTTTGAAAAATAGGAGATTTTGTTCAGTGTATAGCTATAGAATTGAAGAACAGTGCAAGAAAACCATTAAAATTAAAAAACACAAAAGATTAGTATATATCACTGGCTCCCTGTGGTCTTCCGGGTGTGCTTCAAGGTCTTAGTTACCACCTTTAGAGCGCTCCATGGCTTAGGACCAGGGTACTTACGAGACCGCCTTCTGCCACCAATAGCCTCTCATCGCCCAGTACGCTCCCATAGAGATTGGCTTCTCAGGGTGCCGTCAGCCAAACAGTGTCGACTGGCAGCCCCCAGGGGGAGAGCCTTTTCTGTGAGGGCACCCACCATCTGGAATGAGGTACAGAGATACAGAAGATTCCGGATCTGCGCACTTTCCGCCGTGCCCTCAAAACATTCCTGTTTCAGCAGGCCGGCCTGGCCTAACTTTCCCTTTATATTGCTTTTTGATTTTATTTTAAACTGGGATGTCTTGAATTATCTAGGACCAGAGTGTTTAGTATATTTTAATTGGTTTTTTATTAACGTTTGTATTACATGTATTTTTATCGTTCGCTGTTCACCGCCCTGAGTCCCTTAGGAATAGGGCGGTATATAAATTTAATAAATAAATAAATAAATAAATAAATAAATAAATAAATAAATAAATAAATATACTTTATACCAACATTCTAAAGTTCATGTCCTACAAAAATATTTGATCATACTAGTTGGAAATTCTGAAAATTATACTCTAGTATAGCCAGAAGCACCAGCTTGGAGAAAGATCCTCCAGGCAGAAAACATTCAAAAAAAAAAAAAAAGAAAAAAGAAAAAAGAAGAAAGAAAGAAACCGCAAATTGCAGACTCGGCTGATAAAGAAGAATACTGTGATAGAATAAAACTAACAAAATTATTATTAGCAAGAACCTAAGAAAAGTTATACACATTTCCTCCTAATTCTAGGGAAACAGAATGATTGCTACCCCAACAAGAACAATCAGTTTTCAATTAATGATGAAATTTCAATCATTTCTAAACAGATGGCCAGAAAATTCACACGTTCAAAGAGACCTAAAAATCATTAAAGTTCAAGCTCTCAAATATGACAACCTCTTGGAGGATTGAAGAGAATTATTGCTATTTCTCGTGAAACCAAAATTAGAAGCTTAGAAGAAAAGGAATAATGTAGGACTAAATTCATTATGGATTACAAACTGAATTACTTAATTACTTAATTCTAGGAACAAACTAGTAATAATTTAAAAATAATTAGTTTAGCTTTGAATAAATGCTGAGTAGCAGGAATCTTTTTCATATAAACGAAAGAATGCATTCAGCAAAACATCTCCCTGTCAATTAATTTTAAAGGTGAGATAATGGACACTTGCAGATTAAGAGCAAAAGACAATGTCACAGAGATCTGTTCTTACAATTGTTAATTTCTGAAGTCTATCCTTTACACCCTCAAGAAAACTGAAGTATAGTGGATGTAAAATCATTATTTATCCAAATCTTTTACTATTTTTGTTTAATTTTGTTTAGTTTACTTTAGTTGACTTTATTGTCATGGCACCTCATACAACAAAATTAAATGCCATCTTCAGTGTACATTATGATTATAAAAATAAAACACAAACACACATCCTTCACATTCTATACAATTGAAATGAAAACCAATATTGCATTAATATTGCACTATACAGTAGAATTCAATATAGTTACTGTCCTGGGATAGAAGTTGTTTTTCAGCCTATTTGTCCTTGTTTTTATTATCCTGCACTGTCTGCCAGATGGTAATAGTTCAAAAAAAGGGTGCCCAGGATGAGATGGATCTTTAAGAATGTTTTGAACTTTCTGAAGGCAGCCGAAGCTATAAAGCTCTTCCAAAGAGGGGAGAGGGCAATCAATAATCCTCTGGGCAATGACGTTAACTGTCTAGAGTGCTGTCCTATTTGCCACTGTGCAATTAGCAAACCATACACAGGTGTGGTAAGTTAAAATACTCTCTATGATGCAGCGGTAGAAGGTCACCAGCAGTTTTTCATTCAGCTGCTGTTTCCTAAGAAATCTCAGGTAGTATAATCTCTGCTGGGCCCTTTTGATCAGTCATGCACATAAACAGTATATAGTAAGGGACTCAACACACAACCCTGTGGTGTACCAGTGTTAAGAATAAGGGCTGAAGATGATTACCTAATTTGACCCTCTGAGATCGGCCAGACATGAAATCCATAATCCAAAGGCAGATTGAATGAGAAAGGCCAAGATCCATAAATTTAGACACTAATCTATGTGGAAGTATTGTGTTAAATGCAAAGCTAAAAATCTACAAAAGGCATCCTCACATAGCCCCCCCTGCTGTTCTAAATGAGTCAGTACAGTCTGAAGAGTCTGTAGTACAGAGAGCCTTGGTAGTACAGTGGTCTAAGGCACCCTGTTATTAAGCTGGTTATTAAGACCAGCTGCCTGCAATTACTGCAGGTTCGAATCTCGCCAAGGCTCAAGGTTGACTCAGCCTTCCATCCTTTCTAAGGTAGGTGAAATGAGGACCCAGTTGTGGGGGCAATAAGATGCCTTTGTATAAATATACAAAAGGATGAAGGCTATTGCTGAGCACATTGTAAGCCGCCCTGGGTCTCCGGAGAAGGGCGGCATATAAATCATTTTTTTTTTAAAAAAAAAGAGTGATGGCTATAGCATCCTCTGTAGATCTATTTCTTCATTATGAAAACTGGTGTTTGCAGAAGATCAGAAATGATGTGCTGGCAGACCAATTTCTTAAAGCACTTCATGATGATAGGAGTGAGTGCCACTGGTCTATAATCGTTGAGGTTATTGATAGGGAACTTCTTTGGCAGCAGAACAATGGTGGAAGCCTTCAAAGAAGATGGAATAGTGGACTGGGTTAAAGATCGATTGAAGATCCTGGTAAAGACTACAGCCAACTGATCAGCACAGCCTCTAAGTGCTCGGCCAGGGATACTGTCAGGACCGGCAGCCTTTTTAGGGTCCACAGAACTCAGAATGTTCCTCACTCCTGTTCCTCCACAGTGAGGTGGGGGCTACAATGGTCTGGTAGCTGTATTTTAGCTGTCTCTGATATCTCCACTTCAAAGCGAGCAACGAAATGATTCAGCTCCTCTGCCAACAAAGCATTCCCCTCAGCAGGGATGACATTGGTTGGTTGATGGTTGGTAATTTGTTGAATCACTCGCCACACCTGCCTCATGTTATTACTATAAAAATTATCCTTAATCTTTCTCGTATAATCAGTCTTGGCCTTCTCAAAACATTTTTGTGTTTGTGTTCTGAAAACAATCCTGAAGTTGTTGGGAAGCCAATATTACACTGTCTTTATTATAGGCAGAGCCCGTCTCCTAAGAGGGATGTATGCTGCTGCTAAAAACAGTGACATACGGTCTGATTGTCCCAAATGTGGTAATTGTATAGCCTTATAGCCAGGGGTGGGTTCTACTTACCTTTACTACCGGTTTGCAATGGGATCGCGCATGAGCACGCGCAAAACTTCTGCTTCTGTGCAGATCGCCAATGACGACATCTGGGGCAGTGGGCAGGGCTTCCTGCTGGTTTTACTACTGGTTCTTGTGAACCAGTCCGAACCAGGGGCAACCCACCACTGCTTATAGCCATGTTTGATATATACTTTGTATATATTAGTATAATTGTATATATTAATTAGTATATACTTTGTCCAATATGTTTGCTTCTCTAGTAGCACACTTAACATGCTGATAGAATTTAGGGAGCACTGCTTTTAAATCATCCTGATTAAAGTCCCCCACTATAATATACACAGCATCAGGATACTTATTCTGCTGTTTACTAACAATGTTGTACAAGAATCCCAAAGCTATGGTAGTATTGGCATCAGGTGGGATATAGACTGCAGTAATCAAAACAACGTTGAACTCCCGTGGAAGATATATGAGCCTACATTTAAGAGTTATATACTCCAGATCCATGGAACAGTGGCTGTCTACAGTCTTTATATATTTATGAAATTATATTTTATGAAGCATTTTAAGAAAAGGAATGCATAATTCATATAATAGGAGAGAAATAAAAAGGGGAAAAGAAGGGGAAAAAATGAGAAAAATGAAGTACTTAGGGGATTTAATTAGGTTACCAATTTTTATATTTCATTGTTTTACAAACTACAAATCATTGTCAAAATAAAGAATCAAAGCAATATATGAGTATCAATAGCAATAGTCACCATAGTATAAGCTGTAAAATGAGTTTAAGAATTGGAGGAGTGTCCAACTGAGCTATTAAAAACTTTATACTAAGAGAAGGATTAGTATCAGTCCACATAAACAATTATACTTTAAAAAATAGTTCTCATGTTGAATTAAATTCTGTGCCAGATTTAATTCGGAAATACGAAGGTCATCAAAGCATAGTCCCAGAGCTTAAGTAGCCATCTTTCTTCAGAAGAAATCTTTTCTAAGAGGATATATAGAATTACTTTGATGCAGTTACGCCATACAGAATTAATTCAATATACTTTGTGGCAGCATAAGGTTTACTAATATTTTATTAAAAGAATAACTATTGAGGAAATGCGACCTTTGAATTTATGTTGTTCTATTATCAATCATTTTCCAAGATTGTTGAGTTTTAAAACTTTGCTGCCAAACGTAAAAGAAATTATCCAATTTGATATTTACTGTATATTTCTAATCATTTTCAGAGAACAAATTGTCCTTTTTAGCAATCAATAGTAGAGTAAAATCTACTATTATCAGCAGTAAAATATCTTTTAAAAAACCATCTTTTCTCTAGATACAATATGTGGTATGAATTTAGTATTTTTCTTTCATTAAAATTTCCATTTTAATGGAATTAAACTATTCCATTTATTATATATAATTATGTCTGCATTTGCTTAATTGTAAATTCTTTAGCTGATTAAATTTTTGAATCATATTTCATTAACAATTTATAAATAAAGCCCAGCCAATTTCAAATTTATGTTAGAAGGTTTTCAAATTCAGTCAACTCTCTGTGTTCCCTCTTGTTTTTCTATTTCTTCTAACATATTTGAAAAACATAGTAGTTCTGCCCATTCTGAAGAGAATAATCACAAAAAGAGTTTATCTTTTGCTTATTGATAAATCAAATTTTTGAGTCTATATATTTTGTTGTCTTTCAATGGAGTGAATTTCTTTGTGCTTTCCTCTTCATAAAAATAAATATTCAATAATGTGAATAGGTTTTGTGTGATTGTTTTCCTATTTTTATCTCACAATTATTAATATTATATGATCTCTTCTAAGGATATTTTCTCTTTATATTAGTAATATGGTATTTGAGCTATGTATCTGGACAGTCTGTTCTCTCAATGAAGATAACCAACTATAGGCTGATATAATCCAATCAATAATCCAACTGAAACAATAGCGAGATACAGTTTATGTTTGGAATCACCAGACTATCTCATTATTTCAATCCTACAGTATCCTAAACGCAGTCCTTGGTCTTTTATTAGACCATATAAAATTCATTATTGTCTTCGGCAACATCTTATTTTAATTTTCCTTGGAGTAATTGAAAGTTGATTCTTGGTTAAGAATTCATTTTAATGGCTGCAATAGGTTCTAAGCAAGACAGTTTTTACATTCTCCATCTTAAAAATACCCTGCCATTACATTTTTTTCCAAATCTGTGAATAATGATCTACAAATATATTTTTACTGTCTTTGTCAATTAAATTCCCTTGATTTTCAGTAGTAGTATTACACCCTGTAATTTAGTACAGATATCACTATTCTTCATTAGAGAAATTCCTGTCAATATTATTGGTGCCTTTGAAAGGACACTAAATTTTTATACTTCATTTTCTAATCACTTGTAAATTGTTTGTTAACTGAATTTCAGCTATTAGAAACCTCTGGATCAATAACTTGGACAGCTGTGAGTGAGTTTTTTTCAATGTTTGGTTAAAAAAAATTAAGTGAAAGTTTAAGAAATTAAAAAACAGTTTTTGAGAATAAATAACAAAAGGCTGATTAAAACTGATTTTAGAAAGTTAGAAATGGTCCAGATAAATTTGAAATAAGATTTTGGAATCAATTACAAAGAGTTCTTCCCAGAGGAAAGTGCTTTTATTTTTTTATTTAAAAAAAACATGATAAAATAATATTTTAAAAATTGGCAAGAGAATCCTAGAAGAAATTAAAGATTACAATTAAAGGAGAAGAAGTAATTTGTAATTCAAATTACAAATACAGAACGAAGCAAAATATTCTACTGTTGGACAAACTGAAGGAATAGACTCAGAAGTCAAAGACGGTGTCTAAAAGATGTTATGGAAGAAGAACAAGTTCTTCTAGAGAAGATCAAGACTGAGTTGAAAGTGTACTTATAAATGACAGGCTACTAGAATGATATGGAAAAATGTTACATTGGACACACAAAAGAAATTAATTGATATCTTAATAATTAAATGGAATATAAAATGATAAACCGATGTGGGTAATTTACTAATTTTCCTATATTGGATTTACAAAAGAGGCTTGTTAAAGTTTTGAAAGATCTTGTGAGAAGAGGCAAAGAAAAAAAAATCAATTTCTACAACATTAGTTGAATGGACAAAAAGATAAGATTGCTAGAAATAGAAGGGTAGGTAAATAGAACTGCTTTATTTGATTAAAATAGATATGTTGATAACTGCTCATGGACTTTTATTTACCCCAGGATTGAAATGGTGCTTTATGGATTGATTTATTCATAAGAGCTGGGATATGGGAATAATAGATTATTTGTTGTATTTTAAGAGAAGATGATAAGTTACAAAAATTGTTTAATTTGTTGTAATGAAGGTGGGAATACACTTTATATATTTCTTTTCTCTTTCTTTATTATATTCTTTCTTTTATTTCATTTCTATTTTTCCTGTTTTGTTTTTTCTGTCTTTTTGTATCTTTTTTCTTTCTATCCTATTTTTTAAAAATTTAGTTTAGTTTTTTGTTTGCACTTGTATGATTGCAATGATAACCTTTAACAATATTACTATTAAAATTGAATTTATTCTTATCTATGTGATATCCTGACACTGAACCATATTTTATGAGTGCTAAAGTGTCCTTTGTACTAAAAATTGAAAAAACAAAGGAAATTGAAGTAAGAAATGAAATTGAAATGTTAAATGCTTAACAAGAAAAGATTTTGATTTGGCACATACACTGGCAAGAATTAAGAAAATAAAATAATATTTCCTGTATCCAGGGTTCCTCTGCCAGTCCTGAAGGAGATATCCTGACACTGAACCATATTTTATGAGTGCTAAAGTGTCCTTTGTACTAAAAATTGAAAAAACAAAGGAAATTGAAGTAAGAAATGAAATTGAAATGTTAAATGATGTAAGAAATTGTTGTAAGTAGACCAGCAGATATAGGAATGGTTTATATGTAAAAATATCAGGAAGCAATTGAAATATTAGGAAAAGAGAAAAATAACTATTGAAATGGAAATAAGAGGTGGAAAGTTAATTAAGTTGAAAGATTTTAAGGTAAAAATGAAACAAGTTGAAACATAATGTTAACAATTTTAAAATATGATGGGAATTTTGAGGAATATATGCAATAAAGGGAGAGTACTGAATTGAAAATGAATACAACAATAGAGAGAGATAGAAGAAGGAGTAGGGAGATTGAAGGAAGGGAGAAGGAGAGAGAGGAACAGAAGAAAGGGAAGAGGAGAGGAAGAAAGGAAAGGGGAATAAGAGTAGGAGGAAAGGTTAGATGGGGGATGAAAGGAGGAGGGGGAGAAAGGATGGGGAAGTAGAGAAGGAATAGGAGAGGAGAGAAGAAGAAGGTAGGAAGGGAGGGAGAGGAAGAGAAAGAGAAGAAAGATTGCTGTAAAACAAAAAAGATGAAATGGAAGAAAGGCATCCCTGAACACGTTTAAATATATTAAGATAAAGAATGAATTAATAAAAAATAAAATTAAGGAGAATGTATATGATTAAGAATAGAAAAAATAGAATTTGAGGGTGAAAGAAGATACTGTTTATAAAAATAAGAATAGAAAAATTAAGATTTGATTAACAAATATGGAAAAAGAACACTTTGGCAGAAACTGTAACTAAGTAAAATATATTTGGATATGATGAATTATATATGATATGATATAATATGGTCAAATCTCTGTTTCAAAAATATGTGGGTGTGTATTGGGGGAAAACCAATAAAACTTGTAAAAACCAAAAAAGAGAACTTCTTTTTGTTGATCTATAAACTTTGTAAATTGTATTGTATTCTGGTACTCTTCAATCTTATCTGGATCAATGTCTGTACAAACGGAAGTAATCGTTCTTTTGACCTGTTCCTTCTGCAGTTGGTAATACAGTGTTTTGTCTGACATGTTGCCTTTTTCAAGATATCTCTGTCTGACCAAACTCAAATTCTTGTAGGTCTTATTTTCTTCTTTTAAATCTTTGAACTTTGTTCCAAGCCCAGAACTAAGTTTTGCTTGTTTCTTAATTCTAATTCTTTCAGTTCATCCACTGTTTTTGCATAGCTCTTTTTCTATTTGATGCTACAATCCTTTTAGAAATGCTTTGCTAGACTCCCATACCTTGATGGGATTTGATAACTTGATTTGGAAAAAGCTCTTTAATTCCTATTGGTACTTCAACTGGTTACACTACAATTTCATTAAGTTTCCACCTTCTCTGGTCTAGTGGAGTTCCTCTCTTTAATTTCACAATTATTGGGTTATCATCTGCATATGTAGGAGCTATGGTTTCCACATATCTATGATTGGTTAAAAATGAATTAGAAATCCAGCATAGCATCTTTCTTTACAAGTGCTTAACAAGAAAAGATTTTGATTTGGCACATACACTGGCAAGACTTAAGAAAATAAAATAATATTTCCTGTATCCAGGGTTCCTCTGCCTGTCCCTCAGAGATGAAATCAAAAGCCTACCTATTGCTATAGAATTTGAAACGTTCTGTGCTTATCTGATGAATAATAACTACCTTTTTTATTCTCCTTCCTCTTTTCCTTTAATAGCAGTTGCTATTATATATATATAGAGAGAGAGAGCTTATTCTCTTAGATCTTTATTCCCAGAATTGGAGGGGTGTTTGTACAGCAACCTAACCCAAACTTTTATTTTTTTTTCACAAAATCCAGCACAGTTGGAGTGGGTAAATTATCTTTCTGGTTTAATTTTTTGCACTAGGCTCATTTTTATGAAATCAGATTCATAATTACTTAAACCCTTTTATCCTCATCTGTTTGGTCCTAAGTAAGCCTTTAATAGTATCTCTAAATGTTGGGACTCTTGTGTTTGACCAAGTGTCCGGCAGTGGCCAGGTGGTAGACAATTGGTTCTTTGAGGAGCACCAGGTGAGAAGATTTTAAGCTTTATTAATAAGTTTAGCGGGCAAATATAAGTGGAAGCATAAAAGGATAATATATCAAGCAAGATGCTCTCCATTCAGCTGTTGGGAACCCCAATAAAACAGGAGGGAGACCCTCATTGGCTGTTTTTTGCACAGCACTGAGAGTTTAAGCCTATGCTGAATCTCAAAGACCAAAGGGCACTAGGTTTTTTTTATTAAGGCTGGCATCAAACTTTGTAGCCCTGCTTCCATGAAACTGCAGGATCTGACCCTAACTTGATGATGCATAACTCTGGATGGGAACAAGAGTTCTGGAAACTTAAACAGATAAGCCAGTGTTCATCTAAATACAGGTAGTCCTCGAGTTACAACCACATTGAGAAATTTATCTTGCTAAGTGAAATATTTGTTAAGTGAGTTTGCCCCATTTTATGACTTTTCTTGCCATAGTTGTAAAGTGAATCATTGAATTTGTTAAATTAGTAACATGGTTGTTAAGGAAACCTGGGTTCCCCATTGATTTTGCTTGTCAGAAGGTCACAAAACTGATCACATGACCCCAGGACACTACAACCGTCATAAATATGAACCACTGGCCAAGTATCTGAATTTAGATCACATGACCATGGGGATGCTGCAAAAATTGTAAGTGTAAAAAACAGTCATGAGTCACTTTTTCCAGTGCTGTTGTAACTTCAAAGGGTCACCAAATGAACTGTTGTAAATCAGGGATTACATGTAATCCTGAGATTTTTTTACAGTTGTGGGAACACTTTCCCAACCCCTGCCAAACAATAGTAAAAAAACAAGCAGGTTTTAAACATAGCTCAGAATGAATCCTAAATTATTAAAATTTTCTTAATATGAAGGGAAAATTAAAACATGTCACTATGCTTTTCAAAATTGTCTTCACAATTGCACTACTGCTATATACCCTGACTTTCATTTGGTTTACAAAAAGGCATAATACTTATTTAAAATATAAATAGACTCTTATGTGGTTTTTTTCTTTTCTTTGATAATTGATTTGTATGTTTCTTTTATTTTGATAATATATGCATTTTTATTTTTGCATTTCTTCCATTTATTTTTTGTCTATTTTAAAAGCAATAATAGAATATATTATATAGAGTATATTTACTACTATACACAGAAGAATTTGAATATTATCTGAAATTATTAGTCAGCACCACTGGGAATCAAAAAAGAAATAAGGAATGTTAGTCACTTGAAACAACAAGATCAGATTTTTAAAGCTGGAGTCCATCTATTTTAATCTGGAGTTATAAAAATTAGATAAGATTCTGACAATATCCACCTGCTAACTTCTTTTTTGGATATGAAGGCAAATTGATGAATTCAGATCTCCTGTTCTAATTTCAATAGACTCTGAAATGGTCTTTGATATGGTCCAGAGTGACTTCTGAACTGATTCTCAGAATATATGGGCATTCGTCATCTTTTATTCACTGGAGTTCAAACTGATACCTTTAGCCAGTAGCTAGAATTATTACAAATGGATTTACTTGTCAACTTGTATCATGGAACCCATCTGATTGACTTTTTAAATATTTAATCTAGTTCTTGAACCTTTTGGCTTCTATTAGAAAATCTCAAGATATTATAGTGATACTTCATATAAATTATTCTTACTTGCTGATGATATTATAGCTATTTTGACATTACACTTATTGAAGTCATACAGTATACAGTTTATATCCTGGTTATACTACTACCTAGAATAAGTCATTTGCTTCCTTTCTGAGCTGCTATATCACCCAAAAGATTAGGATTCATAATTTGGACACAATAAATGCATGTGTTTATAGCTTTCTTGAAATATATCAGAATGTTGAATACTTCATATCTAAATGTATAAATTCAATTTCAATAAGCATAACTTGATGGCTAAAACTTCTAATAAAACCCTGGGGTAAGTTTAAAATGATTATTACATTAAGTTAAATGTATATTTTAAGCAGAGTTCCAATGTTAATTCCCACTGGACACTTTATTCTTCTAGAAAATGTTTATGGCTGGCAAATTGAGGTTGCTACATGAACATAGCAGCTATAACCTACTAGATTTTTGTCTATGTCATTGGGCTTTTATTTTAATATTCTTTTGGAAAAAGATCTTTTATTGATCAGGCATTTTTGCAGGGGTGAGTTCTACTAATCTTTACTACTGGTTTGCAATGGGAGTGCACATGCTTCATGACGACATCTGGGTGGGTGGGCAGAGCCTCCCGCCACTTTACTACCGGTTCACAAGAACCGGACAGAACTGTGAGCAACCCACCACTGATTTTTGGAACTACGTATCATAAGGCCTATCAGGAAATAACTCTTGGCAAATGTTAGGGTTTAGTTGTATGGGCTTTTTATTTTTGTTTCCAGCCTTGGAAGTTGATAGGAAGATTTGGTCATTAATAGATAAGTGATTATGTTTTGATTCCAAATCACATGATAAATAGATGTTATGGAATAACACTTATTGAAAACAGAAGGAAGGTGTTTATTAGAATGCTCATGCCTAACAAGAGATTGTTAGATTAAATCTAATGGGTATTTCAAAGGTTTGAGTGATTCTATTTTGAATACGATTTACCTACAACATTTGCATGGTGAAATATTCAACTGAAATGTAACTGAGCTTTATTTGAGTTTCTAAAAATTATATATAATAATACAATTTTGGGAAGAAATATTGTTTTAATCAAATTGAAAGGCTGAATGTGTAATGCTGTGCTGATCAATGCAATTCTGTTATTCTGACAGCTTTGGCTCTACCAAATCTGAATCCCCTGGGACATAGTAAAGAGGATACTTTTATATATAGGGAAAGAAAATTATCCCAAGCATATGAAGGAATGGATTCAGTATATAGTCTGTCATTTAGTTATAAAAATCTTTGTGTTCTAAAATGAGATGACAAAAAGACATATGTTACCATATAAACTAGCTTGAATGATTTATGTAATTTTATATTGATAACAATAGATATTATATGAATATTCCTTTTTGTTACTTAATTTCTTCTCTTTTTGTCACTATTATTTTATTTAAATTTATTTTTTCATAACTTGGAGCTTTTCTTTAAAAAACAACAACACCTCCATAACCACAATATATTCTTGTTTGTTTGTTTGTTTGTTTGTTTACCTTGTAGTTTTCTGCATTTCACTATTAACAAAAAATAAAATCTTTATACTGGATATTTATTTATTTGGATACATGTTTTGCATCATATTTTTGCAATACAGATAGTATCCTCTTTTCTAATTCTAAGGAGCTGCCATACACCCACACTTCAGCTGTTATTTCTGCTGGAAAAGAAAGCCGCCAGATATAGTTGCTTAATAAAGCAGTCGATATGCACGTGCTTAAAATATATGACTATTTCAGCTGGGTTTAGGTTGCAAAGAATGTATGTGCCCTTGATCATATTTTACAAATATTTGGGGCCATCAGCATTCCTTTTAATTGCCATTCATCTTTCAAGGGCTACTGATTTAATATCTACTCCAGCTTAATATTGGATTTTAGAAGCAGAACTCTCTGCAATTAGAGGGTGTTTCCTTGGAAATCAGCATGATGGCTGGAAAACGGGAAAAAATAAAAAATCAGCAGCAATACCATTTCTCCCTAATAGAAATTAAAAGAAATTGAAGCAGCAGCAATATGGATTTATGGCATGGCAGTCCGCCATGTCAGAGAATTAAAACAGTATATTGATTTACATTGTTCACTTACAGCGGTTTCAAAACCCCGTGCCTAAAAAGGGAAAAAAGACGCAATCCTCCATTTGCAATTGGCCATTTTAATGCACTGTGCATATGTATTCACAGGAAGAAAAGGAAGATCAGAAATGTATTGTTAACAACTATCCATATAGACTGCAAAATTTGTACTTCACCTAACTTGGTTCCTAAACCTCAGACCTGCTGTTTTCACATTCCTTTCATTCTTTAGAAAGCTGTGAGTTTTCACCAGCAATAGCCTTCAGTAACTAACCAATAGATCCCAGGTAACCTGGAGGCAGAAGCTAATTCCAAATTTACTGATAGGTCTTTGAGTGATTGATAGCAGGTTTGCAAGAATTTCAGATTTTTGTTGTTTTATTTTTTAACTACAACAGGATAAAAGTAGCTAGCTACAAATTTTAGAAGGAATCAGGAGAAGAAGTGGCCTTTTGGGTGAAGAGTTTATAAATTCTTCACTTCTGATATTACCTATGTGCTGACTTAGTACAGTGGATTATGCAAGACTGAGTGTTTTCATCAAAATAATAAAAGCAACACCATATTGTCACAACCTAATCCCTATCCCCTTTTTACCTTTGTACAACATCACAATACATGTTCAAAAGAGGTGAAGCATGCATCAGATGGCCCAACACTGCTTTGTCACGTGATCCCTTGATACTTCCCATGGATGCTTCTACATTGGGTCCCGCCCCCCTCCCCCCCCCCAATCATTCTACTTCTATTTGCAAGTCTTTGTATTTTATGGTTTTCTCCAGTTCTTTCTCTTGTATTCTGAGCTCTTCCACTTCCAATCTTCATTTTGGATAGCATTTTGGATAAAAATGCCATCTAAGCATTTTTATTATTTTTTCTCTATTCACAAAAAATGCGAGGGCACAGCTGCCAGTTCTTTAGCTGGCACTGAGTTTCTCCCGAGAACCTAGGATTTCATAATGTATCATTGTAGTATAAGTGCGGATCACAAGGCAAAATGCACTTTAAAATACATATTGGGATGAGGGTTCATAACTTGAAGATTACCAGAATAGATCTCCAAATATATATGCATGTTTTCCTGGCATAGAAATTTCATTCCTAGGCAGTTTCACTAATGCTGATCTTGGTCTGTTCTTAGACCCCACAGTAGTTAGAGTACAGTACTGCAGGCTACTTCTGCTGCCTGCTGGCTTTTCGCAATTTGGCAGTTCAGATCTCACCAGGTACAAGGTTGACTCAGCCTTCCATCCTTCTGAGGTGGGTAAAATGAGGACCCAAATTGTTGTGGGCAATAAGCTGACTCTGTAAATCACTTAGAGAGGGCTGTAAAGCATTGTAAAGTAGTATACAAGTCTAAGTTATATTGCTATTGCTATTGATTTTCAAGGGTGTTTGGGGGAGGTTCTCATCTATTTGGTAGGCAGTTCAACAATGTACCCACTCAATCGCCAGAATACAAAGATGGCAAGGATGGTGGATGGGCTTGGCCATGAGTCGCTTATCCTTGTTTATTGCCTCAGGAGTTCTCAAGGATTTACCCAGGATTTCTGAAGATGAAAGGAGAGAACAAACGCCTGGGATAATGCTGATGAAAGTCAACAAGCAAATATTATCAGATATGCTCAGTTTTACACTATGGTGGTAGAGGCAGAAAAGTACCAAGACTTCTTTGCCTTTTTAATGTAAACTGACTGCCATTTAGTGACATCGTTTAACATCATTTGGTCCCCGTAGGAGAGCAACAGTCTTGAAGAACTACTTTCCTACTACTGGTAGAGACAGTTTTGCTAGGCACTTTCCACATAAAACTTTTCATGATTGCTCAGATGTATGAGAAAGTTCAGAGTTCAGAGTTGAGATGCCAGGGTTAATACTTTGTAAGATTATCTAGGATTTGTTTTAACCTGTATTCTCTGAGAAACAGGACAGGTTTTTCTGTGAGATTAGCTCCAACATATGGGCTGAATCATTGTTACTCATGTTTTATTAGACCTGCCATGGAAAGACAAGAAGTTCACTTCGGGAGGCACTGAATGCTTCTTTGAGAGAGGGGCTGGTACCACCAGCTTTGTAAAAGTGACAGTGCACCTCCTCCTCAAGAGTTCATTCCTAGATTTGGCCCTCCTGGACAACTTTCATCTCCCAACTTTTCTTACTGCGATTGGGTAAGATTTAACAAAGACACTGAATTGAAGTGGAAGGGCCAAATTCCTCAAGTTCAGGTTGGACTTGGGATGCAAACTACATATGTGACTCTTGTGGATGACCTGTACTGGAGCATGATGGAGAAAATGCAATGCTTGTCATCCTGATGAATCTTAGCGAGAATTGGTATCAATGAACAAAATATCCTTCTGGAATATCTGCAAGTCTTCGGGGCACTAATTTTCACCCTTCCTGAGTGGGATTCCATGTGGTAGGGTAGGCAAACTGAAATCAAATCTGAAACTAGAGCTGGTATAATCTGTGCCTACCTGCCTATTAGTGGGTGAGGGCTGTTATTGTAGAATATCACCGATATTGTGTTATATACACAATATATATTATAACATAATATATAAGTTATATATTGTATATATTATATATTTATTTTACGTAAATACTATATTATTTACTATGCACAGATGCACACTCATTCAGTCGTTCACTCACACATATACATATACATACATAGCCAGAGTCCTGGTTACATTTGGGACAATCTACTTCAAGTAGAGTCTGCCTGTTGGGTATTAGCAGGTTAAGGTGGCATGTTATTGCAGTATCATAGTTAAGATACTGTTTTATTCTGATATAATGATTTCATGGGTTTTTTTAAAATATAGGGATAGTGTCAGATAGAAGATATCTGGGAAGACTACTGAATATTGTTTTAACAGATTTTTTAAAAGACATTTATACTTACTGCTTAAGAAATAAGCAAACAAAATAGCCTCTTGGCTGGTATTAATTTAATTCACTATAATTTTAAGGCTAGAGAGAAATGCCAGGTATTAATCGTCCTTAGAGGAATCCCTACTAATAGGGATTGCAAATATACTGTTAGATGGAAAAGCCTGAAGATATTCCTTTGCAAATGATTGCTAATGTGATGTTTCATTCTCTGATGCTGTTTAAGGAATAATCCCAATATAGTCCTTCTTTACAGAAACCTCCTTTCTCCTAACTGTGCATCCTTTTTGCTTAAGTGCTAAATTTGTACAATGCTGCTTTGCCTCGTGCATCTTGGTAAAAATGTCCCCACCCTCACTGAGATTTAGGCAAAGAACAAAGGTGAGGCAGTTTTCATCATTCAGCTGGTTTTTTTAAAAAAGCAAAATGATCCACAATTCAAATTCACATGTATTAATGAATAAGGATAAAAAAAAAAAAGCTACATAATAAAATGAATAAAGGGCAATGGCTACAAAAGGCCAAGACTCGGAACCTTCACGCTTCTTTAAAGAGGTGAACGCTATTATGACAGGAAGTCGGGAAGAAGGAAAGAAAATAGAAGACACCATAAACTGAACTCTTCTCACTTCGCGTGCAAAGAACAGCCAGCAACTGTGATTTGCAATGGCCACAGAGAAATAAGGATATCAGTGTCTCACTATATGCAATCACCAGGATCAGAGACAGCATAGCTCTCCTGGGAAATAACAATGAGAGAAGTTTAGTGTCTACATGTTTTGCTTGGGGGCTATTTGCCTCTCTGGAAATAGGATTGATGCACGTTTGGATTCAGCAGAGCACTTTGTATGTTTTTAAAACCACTCATTTCAGACACAGCCAACCAAAGCAATGAACAACATGCCATCCATTGCAATGTACCCTGTTTTGCCCTTGGTGTTCTGATCCTCAGGGAATTATGGTTGTACAATTTTTTTGCCAGTTTGTCTTATTGTCCCATTATAGGTGAGTGAATAGATTCATTCACTCACATTTGGAATGAACAAAGACTCCTCTCCCACACATCCCAACATGTATTTTAAAGAGCATTTTGCTTTGCTTGTGAGATGCACATATACTTGATTAGTTTTCACCCAACAATGGTTGGAAATTAATAAAAGAGAGAAGCAACCTGGAATTAAGGAGAAACTTCCTAATAGTGAGGACAATTAACCAGTGGAACAGATTTCCTTCAGTGCTCCATCACTGGAGGTTTTTAAAAGACTGACAGACACCTATCTGAAATGGTACAGGGTCTCCTGCTTGAGCAGAGGTTTGGACTGGAAGAACTCCAAGGTCCCTTAAAGCTCTATTCTGATTGATTGATATGCTGATACATTATGAAAGCCTAGGTTCTTGGTAAGAACTCAATGCCACCTAAAGAACTGGCAGCAGTGACCTCACCTTGTTGTGAATAGAGAGTAATAATAGTAGTAGTAGTAGTAATAATAATAATAGCCTATCCCAGGTCCTTGGTAAGGACTCAATAGATAGACAAAAATGCCAAACTCAGTCTGAACATCTGGTTGACTGTGCAATGAATAATAATAATAATAATAAATAATAATAATAATAAATAATAATAATAAATAATAATAAACCCTAACCCTAACCCTAAACACCTTACTCGGAACAGCTTACATCCTCCGACGATACCTTAACAGTTCCTAGGTCCTTGGTTAGGACTCGAGCTGCTGAGCTATTAACCAGCCTCAAAGGCTGTGAATCTCACTAAAGATTAACCAATAATAATAATAATACAGTGAAGATCTTGTGGGACTTTCGAATACAGACGGATCATCATTTGGAACATAACATGCCAGATATCATGGTTGTTGAGGGCCAAAGCATATAGTTTATTGATATCGCTGTACCAGGAGACGCCAGAGTCGAAGAAAAAGAACTGGAAAAAAAAATCACAAAATATCATGACCTGGCCATCGAAACTACACGGCTATGGATGAAACATGTAACAGTGATACCCACTGTTATCGGGGCACTTGGTACCATGTCCAAGAATTTTACAAAACACATCAAGAAATTGCAGCTTCCTGCAATAACACCAGTGGAACTGCAAAAAACTGTGCTACTCGTAACATCATATATTTTAAGAAGATACTTGATTGATACCTAGGACACTGGCAGCAACCCATATCAACCATTAGCACCAATCAATTGCATTTGTGACACATTTTTAAATGTTCAGTTGACTGAGTTTCATGTTTAATGAATAAAAGAGATGATGGTGATGATGATAATAATAACAATAATAACAATAACAACAACAACAACAATAATAATAATAAGCAGCAGCAGCAGCAGAAGTCTGGAGAGTGGATCTTGCAGTACAGGTAGTCCTCGATTTACGCCCACAATCGAGCCCAAAATTTCTGTTGCTAAGTGCAACAGTTGTTAAATAAATTTTGTCCCATTGTATGACCTTTCTTGCCACAGTTGTTAAGTGAATCACTGCAGTTTTTAAGTTAGTAACATGGTTGCTAAGTAAATCTGGCTTTCTCACTGACTTTGCCTGTAAGAAGAGTGCCGAAGCTGATCACATGACCCCGGGACACTGCAATCGTCATAAATATGAGTCAGTTGCCAAGCATCTTAATTCTGATCACATCACCCTAGGGATGACTGCTTACACTGTCATTAAGTGTAAAAAACTGTCATAAGTCACCTTTTTCAGTGCCATTATAAATTCAAACAGTCATTGCACGAAGTGTTGTAAATCGAGGACTATCTGTACCTGGAGACAGCAGAACAGAACAGAAAGACGTGGAGAAAATCACTAAGGACCTGCAAATAGAAGTAAAATGACTGTGGCCAAAGAAAGTAAAAATAGTATTGATAGTAAGAGGTGCTTTGGTTGCAATCTGAAAACAACTGAACACTATTGGCATTGATCAAATCACCATCAGTCAATTACGAAAGGCAGCTTAACTTGGAACAGCTTACATCCTGCAATGGTACCTTTAAACACCACCAGACAATAACATGGATAAAAATGCCAAATCCAGTCTAAACATCTGGCTGACTGTGCAATGAACCAAAATAATATTTTTTTTTTAAAAAAAAAACTTGTATATCACTCAATCCTCAATGATTCTGGATGTTGAAAGAGATGTGACTGCATGAAAGTGCCGATTACAAAAACACATAACGTGAAAGTGTGATTTATAACTTCTAGTCACATGTAAGCTAGCCCTCGTGACCTCTCGCCTTGATTACTGTAACGCTCTCTACATGGGGCTCCCCTTGAAGAGCACCCGGAGGCTCCAACTGGTCCAGAACGCAGCAGCGCGGGTAGTGACGGGAGCAGCATGGCGCTCCCATATAACACCGCTCCTGCGCGAGCTGCACTGGCTCCCGGTGGTCTTCCGGGTGCGCTTCAAGGTGTTGGTTCTCACCTTTAAAGCGCTCCATGGCATAGGGCCTAGCTATCTTCGAGACCGCCTGCTGCCACCGATGACCTCCCATCGACCCGTGCGCTCCCACAGAGAGAGCCTCCTTGGGGTGCCATCAGCCAAACAATGCAGGCTGGTGACCCCCAGGGGGAGGGCCTTCTTTGTGGGGGCACCTACCCTCTGGAATCAGCTGCCCCCAGAGATAAGGAGAATCCAGGACCTCAGTGCCTTCCGCCGTGCCCTTAAAACCTTCTTTTTCCAACAAGCCGGGCTGGCCTAACTCTTTTTAAGTGTTTTTAATTGTTTTTGTTTTTGTTTATTGTTTTAATAAATGGGGCCAAATTTATACATATTTTTAACTGTATTTTAATATTTGTATTTGATGTTTTTATTTGCCTGTTCACCGCCCTGAGTCCTCAGGGAGAAGGGCGGTATACAAGTTCAAAAATAAAATAAAATAAATAAAATAAATGTACGGGAAAGAAAAGAGGTTTGGATCTTGCAGTTGGTCTGTCACAATGCTAAATTACCCTATTGTTCTTTACTTAAGAATTTCAAATCACATCTGATTGGCTGCTTCTTACTTAGTCTGCGGTCACCTTGAAGAAGGACCAGAATATCCAGTTTCTCTTATATAGCAAAATAATTCAGTGTGTTTGATAGATTTGTGTTCTTCCTCAGAAATGCTATAAATATTGTTATAGTAGCTGCTTAAGTTCAGAATCTTTTTTTTGTTTCATGAAACATCTTTTTTTTTTATTGAAAAAGTTTTAAAACAAACACAATTTCCCCACAACCCTCCCCCTCCCCGACTTCCCAGAGCAGAACACAAGGTATTTCTATTGACTTTTAACAATAAACTAAATTGCTTAACCAATCATTAAACTAACACCCCCTAAAAAAAAAAATCTTAACCCCCCATATATAAAATCCTGCTTCTTGGACATAAAACTTCTAATATCACTTATATAGCGCTTATACAGATAAAAGAAATCATTCATAAGCTATTTGATATTTTTTGGTCTGATACTTATTTTGTATATAATCAATCCATCTTCTCCAGTCCTGTATATACCTTTCTTGTGTGTGATCCTTCAAATATGCTGAAATTTTAGCCATTTCAGCTAAATTAGTTACTTTCAATATCCAGTCATCAACAGTAGGCAAAAAGTCCTTCTTCCAATGTTGTGCTACCAACAATCTTGCTGCTGTTATCAAGTTCAAAATCAGTTTAGTCTCTGCAACTGTACAGTCCGTAGTTATACCCAATAAGAACAACTGTGGAGTAAATTTCAGTCTCTTTTTAAGAATATTCTGCATCACCCACCAAATCTTTATCCAAAATGCTTTGATTTTTCTACAAGTCCACCATATATGATAATAAGTTGCATCATCACAGTCACATCTCCAACATTTAGCTTGCACATTAGGATACATACATGATAATTTTTTGGGATCTAAGTTCAGAATCTTTTTGTTCCATGCAAAAACCAAAACTGAAGGACAATTAAAGTCTGGGTTACAGGACACTCACTGGCTTAGTTCCTAATGATCTGCTTTATATGTTGCTCAAAACCTACACGAAAGCACTAGGTTTCTCTCCTGAGGTCTAAAGTACGTTTCTAGATGAGGTCTCAATTTTCCACAGATGCTCACGCTAAAAATCTGTCACTTCCAAATAAATGACTTAATTTATTTTCTAGGAGTCTCTCCTTTATTTTTTATCCCGCCTTTAAATATTCCACTCTCTTTTCTGCTCCATCTTTTCTCCTCTCCTCATTAATATTCTCTTCATGTGTGCATGATAAGCATATCGTTTCAGGAGATAAATTGCTCTCAATCCTTCAAGGTGTTAACATCCTGACAGCTTTATGGTACGTCCTTGTTACTAATCATTTGAGAAGTGGGGCTGCCGCAACATCTGGATGTGGCTGAGATTTTGCCTACCGCTCTTCCATCTTCCCACAATTAATCTTCCTTATTCCTAGCTGCTCACCACAAATCTTGACTCAGAGTTTTGCGCGGTTTCATGTTGCACTGAATTGTTGGCTACATGATTGTTTTCTACCCATGCCATAGTATATTATCATTGGCTGGTTTCACTGTGCATGAATTGATTTTTCACTCTCCTCCCATACTCTTATGCTAATGGTACTGCACTCCATTAATCAATTAATCTCTCTAGCCTGCATTGGCAGAACCATTTGAACATGACCCTACAGTCTCCTTGTTCTGACTCACAAATCACTGACATGCAGAATATGAAACCTCTAATTAAGGAAATTCAAGGTTTTGAGCAAATTTGTAGTACTAAAAGATCAAAGGTACTCAGGCAAAGGCATAATGCCGCCTTGTGTGCTGAGATAGCTTTCAGCCACATGTCAATCATAATGGGAAAAATACAAATGAGAGCCCTCAAAGCTCAGCATGTTAAAGTAAGAAAGCAAAAGAATTTGATTTCCATTTTGGATATTAAAAATGCGTTGTTGAAGCCAAAAGCACTCCAGTGTAAGAGACATTGGTAGTGTTAAGCTGAGGCAGGGGATACACTCAGTATCTGAGAAAGTAAGGAACCCTATGGAGTGGCAAGAGGAAAGAATGGAATGATTGACTTCTCTAGAAGCACATTAAATGCTCTTTCCATGCACAATGTTCTCTACCCCTTGGGATAATCGTTGCATAACTATCCTTTGACACAGAGGAAGGACAATAGGGATAATTGAAGATTTTGGAAGGAGAGAAGAAACAGAATTTTCCTCAGTATTCACAACTTATAGAATTGGGAGTCAGGGCCTTCCTCAACCATTTTGGTGACACAGTACTAAATTATACTAAATTAAATTGAGTTCATTTAGATTTCTACAAAACAAACTGTTTTCAGTTTCAGAGCCAACTTTAACTTTTAAATCAAAATAAAATAGTGCCAGAGGACCCAGAGGAAAAGATAGAATAGGGATAATTCAGCTCTCCCCCCCATTGGCTCTCTTCCACATAATTTCTCAGGATAGTCTCTCCTAGCAAGGCTTTGGAGTAGGATGGTAATATTGGAATGTAATTCAGCAACTCAGACTAAATTATTCTTTCTCCCTTTTTCCATCCTATGTATGTTCATCTACACTGAGCCTCTAAAATCCAGATTGCTAATCTGGATTTAAGGATGCTGATTCAATGGATCCTTTCTGTAATTGCAGTTGTTTCAAAGAGGCACCAAGGTTTTAGGTGTTAGGAGACAAATCTGTTAGGCATTATCCCAGCAGAAAAGTCCTGATTTGTCTTGCTGACAAATTTCTTTTTCAGTAGCTAAACAACAGGACAAGAGAATCAGCTATCCTTGGCTCATGGTAATCAATGGATGAGACCTATTTGAAGAACTGCATACAAAGATAAATTACCCAATGGTCAAACTGCATTTGAAAAATCCTGGAGAATTGGCAAAGTGTCAGATGATTGGAGAAGGAAAAATGTTATCCATATCTTCAAAAGAGAAGAAAAGGAAGCTCCAGGGAATTACAAATCAATCAGTCTGACAATAATATCTGGGAATTCTAGAGCAAGTCATAAAAAGATCTCTGTGTAAGTATCTAGACACAGTGCAGTTATTGCCAGAGTCTATAGAAGGAATAGATCAGACATCCAGCTCTTTCTTATCAATGGAGACCAAGTCAAGCAAGTGGCTAGTTTTAAGTTTCTGGGTGTTATCATAAAAAAGGACATGACCTAGGGCACTCACATTGCAGCACTGGTCAAAAGGGCCCAGCAGAGATTAAACTACCATATTTTTCGGTGTATAAAATGCACCGGAGTATAAGACGCACCTTAATTTTGGGGGAGGAAAACAAGGAAAAAAGTATTTTACCTCTGCCTACCAGCATTTAAGGTGGCACCGCCCTCCTCCTCCTCCTGCAAGCGAGAGGTGCAGGGACTACTCGCTTTCCCCAAAGAGACCCCTCACATGCTCTGGGGGGGAGGGACAGAGCACAGCCTGAGGAACAAACCTCTTCAGGATGGTCTGGGAGGGGGGAAATCTGCCCTGCAGTTTTGGGGAACAAGGCGGGTGCCACGGTTTGTGGCTGGTCACCCCTCTGGCCGTGCTGACTTCACTCCCCAGCAATGTGAGGAGCTGCTGCTGCCACTGCCTAAGCTGTCTCTGTGCCCAGGAGCCAAGCTGAGCTGAATGGGAGCCCGTAAAGGGAAACGTTCCTCCTTTCCAGCCATCGCTGCCTGGATTCCCCAATGCCATTCTCAAGAGTTGCGCTTCAGGTAGCGGCCAGTTCCCCTGCAATGTGTAGCAGGGAACTGGGAAGTGCTTTGGATTCGGGGAGGAGATTGTAGCACTGCCACCTGAAAGTGTTTTTCTGCACATTGCAGAGCCGTGCGCCCCCGTCCTCCTTCTCAACAGACTCAACTTCTCTTTCCTCCTGGCCAGATCCGCCGCCTGAAACACGGTACACTTTTTTTTGTCTCTGCACATACCCCATGTTTGGAATTGGGAAAGGGATCACAGGTGCACGGAATGCACACAATGCCAAATGTGCACGGAACACTGTTACCTTCCCACCAAAGGTGGTCCCTATTTTTCTACCTGCATTTTTTACGTGCTTTCGAACGGCTAGGTTGGCAGAAGCTGGGACAAGTAACGGGAGCTCACCCCATTACGTGGCATTAGGGATTCAAACCGCTGAACTGCCGATCTTTCGATTGACAAACTCAGCAACTTAGTCACTTAGCCACTGCGTCCCTATACTGTATAGTGCACTATTAATGCAATATCAGGAGTTTTCAATTCAATTGTATAGAGTGTGAAGATGTGTGTTTGTGTTTTATTTTTATAATTATAATGTACACTGAAGATGGCATTTAATTTCCTTGTATGAGGTGCAATGACAATAAGCTAAACTAAACCATGAATTTGCTAAAAAAATATATATATGCAAAAATGACATCCCATTTTTATTACTTTTTGACTCCAACAAAACATTTGATAAAGTACACCATGAAATTATGTTTAGCAAGCCATTTAAATTGGAGTGGATAGCATGGCAATTAAGTAGAGATATAGCTGGCTAGAGAGTTATAACTCGGACAATGCTCATCAACAGACCCCCGTCAAATTGGACAGAGGTAATAAGGGAGAAAGGGTATAGCATAATGGTCAGCCATAGTCTTCTCCTTTTCAATGTTTATTAATGACCATAAGGATGTAAAGAAAAAGCTTATCAAATTTGCAGATATCTAATATAGTAGAACAGAGTTCCCCAAGCTTTTTGGCTTTGCGGACTGATGAGGGGGGATGGGAGAGGGGATGGTTCCGCAAAAGTGGCAGGCATGTACACAGATCCATTTGCATGAACGGCGGGCACATGTGCTCCCACTCACATAAATAGAACAAATGTACGTACGCATATGCTTGCCCACCTGCAGCCTGGTTCTGAATGGCTCAAGGCCCGGAGGTGGGCCAAGGTCTGGGGGTTGGTGACCCCCGCTATAGAAGACAGAAGTACAATAAAATGATCTTAATGGGGTTGAGAGTGGGCTGAAATTAAATTTAACAGGGACAAGTGCAAAGTTCACTCATTTAGGAAGGATAATCAAATGCATTGGTATAGTCTGGTGGATATCTGGCTTGGTAATGGTACTTCAAAAGAAATTTCAGCATATCGATTAATTGCAAATTGAATAGGAGCTGGTGGTATCATGTGGCTATAAAAGGGCAACCAAATTTTAGATTGCATCATCAAAAATACAATTTCCAAATCACAGCAAATAATTCTCAAGTTGGGTGAGACTCCCTTCTTAAGGGTTCTGTCTAGTTCTGACCACCACACTTTAGGAAGGATTCAAAGAAATATTTAGATAAGAACAATGAGCTTTTGAATATTTTTGTAAGCCAGAGTTACCTGTGTTCTAGCTGAGATACACTCCAGGGGTGATATTCACTTACCTTTGCTACTGGTTTGCAAATGGGAGCACTTGCACTTGCAAGATCGCTTCGCTCGCACATGCCACCTCCACACATGCACAGGACCTTCTGTATATGCGCAGAGCATCAAAAACAGGATGTGAGGATGTCTGGGTGGGTGCGCGGAGCCTCTCGCAGCTGCTGCTACCGGTTCACCTGAACCGGTTAGAACTGACTGAATAGCACCACTGATACACTCACTACCAAACTAGAGATTGTGTAATTTGAGGATCACTTCTTAGATTGAAATGAGGATGATGATTAAAGAACCCTGGTGGCACTGTGGTTAGAATGTAGTATTGCAGACAAACTCTGCCCACAGTCTGGAGTTCGATCTTGATGGGGCTCAAGGTTGATTCAGCCTTCCATCCTCCCCAGGTCAGTAAAATGAGGACCCAAATTGTTAGGAGCAATATGCTAACTCTGTAAACAGCTTAGAGAGAGCTGTGAAGCGGTATACAAATCTAAGTTCTATTGCTATTGTTATGATGCACTGGAATTGGGCACTAGGTCTTATAAAGGGAGATTAAATGGGCTGGGTATGTTTGGACTTGAAAAAGATAACTGAGGTGGAGGAATATGGTAACACCCTTCACATTTGAAAAATAAGACACAAGCTGCTCTGTTTTGTTTTGTTTTAAGTATTTTTAGGGGGAGAGAGAGTGTGTGTGTGTATGTGTGTGTGTGTGTGTGTGTGTGTGTTAAGGGTCAGTCTTCTGTCAGCTGCATTTTTTTTTTGTTTTTGTTATTTTTAATCTTATTTCATTGTAAATTGCCCAAAATAATTTTGGAGTCGGGCAGCCTAAAATTGCAACAGTAACTTAAAGTAAAGAATTGTTTTCAGTTGTTCCAGAATGACACAAAATAATGAATTAAAGTGAAAAAAGAAAAAGACAGATTTGGATTGAAGATCATAAAACTAAAATTCCAACCATAAGAGCAGCTTGAAAATGAAACCAATTAGCCAGAGAGGTTTCCATTCACTGCCCATGTTCTCTTTCTATGGCTAGAAAGGCATATGTCTGGGGTGATTTAGTTTGGATTCTGTACTGTATTGAACAGAAGGTTGGATTCAGCGCCCTAACTGGCTCCTTCCAACTTTATGATTCAATGATTTAGTGGACTGACCATATTGTGGGCCTGCATCCAATGTAAAATAATTTGTGGATTTATGCAATTGCACACCAAGCTAGATGTGAGCCTGTGTGATGTTACGTAGATAGAACTGGGAAACTGATTCTTGTGGCTCCTTGAAAAGAGGCATTTTTGAATTCAAAATGATTTGAACTGCCCCCGTCAGCAGCAAGGAGTTAATAAAAGTGCTGACACTACTAAACATCACTGCACGAGTTAAATTCTATCTCTGGATCCAAATCCATAATTATATTACTGCATGCCAGTTTCTTCCTAAAAACAGACTCAATATTATGAAACAGGGCTGAGTCAGAGACTGTACGCAACTATTATTTATTTTTATCCGGCCTTTATTACTTTATAAGTAACTCAAGGTGGTGAACATACATAATATTTCTTCCTCTTCCTCCTCCTCCTCCTCCTCTTTTCCCCTAAAATAACAACCCCGTGAGGGGGATTGAGCTGAGAGAAAGAGTGATTGGCCCATCGCTAAACAGCTGGCTTTTATGACTAAGGTGAGACTAGAACTCAGAGTCTTTTGGTTTCTAGGCCAGCACCACTATGCCAAACTGGCTCTCTACTACAGCAACCGTCAACCTTTTGGACACCAGGAACAGGTTCTGTGGAGAGAGGTTTTTCCGCAGACTGGAGGGGGCGTGGTTTCATGTGCTGCCTGCATCCCGCGGATGAGGCTTTGCTTCTTTGCGTGGACCAGTTTCTGGCATGCCATGGCCTGGTGCCAATCCACAGGGACCCCTGTTCTACTGCATCCCGTATTACAGTGGTGGGATTCAAAATTTTTTACTACTGGTTCTGTGGGCGTGGCTTGGTGGGCGTGGCATGGCTTGGTGGGCATGGCATGGCTTGGTGGGCGTGGCTTGGTGGGCGTGGCAGGGGAAGGATACTGCAAAATCCCCATTTCCTCCTGAACAGCTGGGACTCGGGAGGCAGAGAATAGATGGGGGCGGGGCCAGTCAGAGGTGGTATTTACCAGTTCTCCGAACTACTCAAAATTTCCGCTACCGGTTCTCCAGAACTGGTCAGAATCTGCTGAATACCACCTCTGCCCCACTATAAATTCACGCATGGATTGCCATATTGTACTGAACTATAAGACTGAGAAAACTAAGCTGAAGTCCTTTGTTTGACGCTATTGCTATTTAAAGAAAACTGTGTCTGCTCATTTATTCCTATTTGTAAATGCTTACTTGAGGGAACAAGTTACTTCAGTGTCCTATAACAGTTTGTGCTACATGATTCCTAGTACAGAAACAGTAAACCTGAAATCTTATAATGGCCTCACCTTCACTGAGGTCTGAACATTTTTCAGTTCCTTAACAGTGAATTGTTCCACAACATTGCCAGTAGCGCTAACTCTTTGGAAAGGCAATAGTATAAATTTAGATGGTTTACTACTTACCATACTTGCTGACATTAGGCAAACAGAATTAAAATGCTAGCTAATCAAACTTAGGAGGCCAAGGGAATCTGGGTTTTCATGCTAAAATAACTGGGATTAGTTGTTTCATTAGTTTGAAGAAAATTAAACTAAATATTGGGGAAGAGGGAATTCTTGGCAATAGAAGTGTCGAAATATACTGGGAATTGCCCTTATTGTAATCTTAGTATTAGTTCCTTTAGTAGTTAGTTTATAAGAAAAAGTACAATCAGATATTATAAAGGATGATTGAGATAGTAGGATATCCAAAGAGAAATTTCGAACTTTAATTAATTAAAAAGCCTCTGGTCTCTTGAGTTCAGATCCTCCAAAAAAAAAAAAAAAGAAAGAAAAAAAAAGAAAGAAAATCTGCTGAGCCAAGCTCAGTTCAATTAATGAACATTTAGTGAAGAATTTTTGGTTTGGACATACAAAAGTTTCCTTTCCGTTACTATTATTTCAATTAAGGAAGTTTTGATACTCGGAACCCAGAATATTATCGAATCATGTGATATCTATATAGTAAAAAAGGAAATAAGAAGTAGTGGTAAATGTAGACTTTAATGCTATAAAATAAACACTACCAAACCAATCCAGAATACAGGTAGACCTCAATTTACAACTATTTGTTTAGTGACTGTTTGAAATTACAACAACACTGGAAAAAGTGATTTACGATTGTTTTTCAAACTTATGACTGTTGCAGCATTTCTGTGGTCACATGATCAAAATTCAGATGCTTGGCAATTGACTCATACTTATGACGGTTGCAGTGTCTTGGGGTCATAGGATCATCTTTTGCAACCTTCTGACAAGAAAAGTCAATGGGAAAGCCAGATTCACTTAACAACTGTGTTACTAACTTGATGGTTGGATTCACTTAACAACTATCTTGCTTAACAATGGAAATTTTGAGCTTAATTGTGTCTTAATTATCTTCAAGAGAACCAAACAAGATGTAAGTTGTAACACTGATTAGTATTTGGCAGTTTTTTATCCTTGGTAATCAATCTTTTTATGTATCTTTGTTACCTATTACACTAAATTTTACTTTATATTATTATTCATTTCTGAACACCAGACTAAATTTAGTATTTTCTTACCTTTGTAGCTTTTACCAAACAAAGTTTTTCTAAAATTCTGAAGTTACATAATTCTTTGTTATCACAATTGTACTGCCACTTGTTTGGTTTCCATTGCATTTACTTATTTTCCTCCCTTGCTACTGAATGGATTTGATAGATTAACTAAATAAGCGCTACTTTTCATTTTTAACATAATGATTAAAGTGAATAAAGCAGTCTGAAAGATCTTTTCATTCTTTGTGATCATACTGAAAGCCGAATCTAACTATCCACCTACACGCATCATCTGGTACTTACAGTCATCCTACAAGTGTACGTCTTCTGTACACAGAAGAAATTTCTGTAAATAGCTCCTGATTTTATTTCCTGTATTATGATAGATACATGCATATTCACAAATTAACCCTACCTATATATCTCAGCAAAAGTCCCATATTTCAAACAAAAATTTACAAGACTGTCAAAAAAAGTTAGAAGATTTATATAGGAAGAAACCAAGAGGAAAAGCCACAATCTTGCAAGATTCAAAAGAAAGAGGTAGATCACTGTTTTCTAAGCTTAAATTTACCTATGGTAAAAAGAAACAATAAAACAATACAAAATTTGTTAAAAATTGGGAATATTTTAAAGGCAAGGTTAAGTCTGCTGACATCATTTTTGGCATCGTCATCAAATGCTTTTTGCTCTAAGGATTACTACAGAAAGAAAGATTCTATAGCAAGAAAGATTTTAATCACATATGCCAATATTTTTTTATCCAGGAAACAGATTAAAGACTTCCATGAAGACTTCCATGAAGGAAGGAATCTACCATGGCTGACATATTTGCAAATTACTGGAAAAAACAATCTTAAAGAATAAGGAGGAACTTTGAGAAGGATGACAGAATTTTGAAATATTTATACAAAAACAAAATAAGATATAAGATTACATCGATAAATTATTACTGAAATACAACCCAAAGACAGATCAATTTTAAAAACTGTATGATAAAATGGATGAAATATTTTAAAGTAGTAATCAAGGTGGAGATCAGCTATGAAAAAAACTTAGTGTTTACTCAAAGATACAATTTAAGGGAAAATTAGTATGAAATATTTTATAGATAGTATAAGACTCTGTATCAGCAATTGCTAAGATGGACAAATGTTATAAAAACTAAAGGTGGAAATGCTATAATAAAGAAGGAACATTGTACCATATATAATATAGGGAAAAAAATCAAGTACTAGAAAGAAATGTACCCAAACATGGTACATTTGATACATGTACCAAAAAGTGAAATTTGGTAATAAAATATGAATTGAAAATGCAAACATTTTTATTAGAATGACCCAGAGAGTATAAATGAAGAAAAAAAAAAAAAGAAACCCACAATAATTTATTGAGATATATGTTGATGGCAGCAAGAATCAATTTGGCACAATATTGGAAAAGAGAAATGTTGCTGACAATAAAAGACGGGGAGGCCAAAATTTGAGAATATGCTGCAATGGAGAAGCTGATTGTATATATTTCCAGCACTTGTCTAAACAAAGGAATAGGGAGAGTGTTTGAGGTACCATGTAAATGCATGGAATCAATACAAGCCTTGTATCTCCTAACCCCTTCGCCATGCAAATGGATAAATAAATTCAGTAATAGAGTGCCAGAACATTATGGTCCAACTCAGGGGTGAAATTCAAAATTTTTCCCTACCGGTTCTGTGGGCATAGTTTGATGGGCGTGGCAGGGGACATTACATTACATTACATTGGCATCCTTCAGTCTCAAGAGACTATGGTATCGTGCTCTGGAAAGAGGTCCTAAAACAGCATCTAGTGTGACTAAAAAGGCCAATTCGAGAGTAGCAATCCCTTCCACACTGAGGGCAGATACATTCTGTCCCCTGCCCTGCCCCCAGATTTTGCTGGTTCTGGGACTGCCTCTTTCCCTCAGCCTGCCGAACAAGTGTCTCTTCGAATTGGAGAAGGCCATGCTACGTCGTTAGCCTCCAAGCTGAATGATCAGAAGTTGAGGTTTCCCAGTTGTTAATGTCCATCCCAGGGCCTTTAGATCCCTCTTGCAGATATCCTTATATCACAGCTGTGGTCTCCCTCTGAGGCGCTTTCCCTGCACTAATTCTCCATACAGGAGATCTTTCGGAATCCGGGGAATCCAGGCAGGGGAAGGATATTGCAAAATCTCCATTCCCACCCCACTCTGGGGCCAGCTAGAGGTGGTATTTGCCGGTTCTCCAAACTACTCAAAATTTCCTCTACCAGTTCTCCAGAACCTGTTAGAACCTGCTGGATTTCACCTCTGGTCCAACTCTTTTTCTTCAGTTCTTGATCTTAAACACTTAGTAACTTTAACATTGCTAGTAGGTGCACAAAGGGCAAGAGAGAGGCGAAAGAAATGCCTTAATGTTTTGATTCCACATGAACCCACCAGGCAAAAGAGGACCAACAATTAATGAATATCCTTCTGCACTGGTGTTTCATGCAGGGAAGTAGCATATTTATCTCCCTTATCAACTCCACCAGTATTTTTCTTAGCATCTCAGTGTACTAATATGAAATGTCATGTTCTGACAGTTAATAGAAGTAATTATGCCGAACAAGAATACAAACTATTTATTTGAGCTTATGAATCAACTCAAGTATTTTTAAATATTGCAAACTAAATTTAGCAAATTGTAATAGAAGACAGCATCAATTCCCATTGTGCAGATACTTTGTCTTACTAACAAAATTTATGCTTAACTGATTAATAAAGGAGGAGGAGTGATAGTTATTCACAGATGAAGACTGTAAGAAAAATGAGTGTAGGATGAAATCCATAAAGGGATAGACTGAAAACTTCAGCATCAAACTAACCTGACTGATATTTTGGATGATTATAACAATCAATTTTAACCACATAGCTTCTCAAAACAGCTTCCTATACATAGAAAAGAACCACGATCCAGGATTTATTTAATAATATTTTTTTCTGAAATTTAAAAATATGAAGTTAAAAATTAAAACAAGATGTTTGTGTTAGAAAAAAACAGAAGAAAAAGTGGAGGAGGGCAAAATATAAAGGAAAATGGTTTCCTCTTCATCAATACAAGTCCAAAAAAAATTCAGTAACTTATTACCTTCTCCAACATTTTGACCAAAAAATTTGTCATTCTACATCTCATCGTTTATATATTAGCAAACAAGAAAGCTTCATCATTCGATCTAAATTAGCAAACATCCATTAAGAAATACCAGAAATAAATATACATTTTAACCTTAAAGAAATAAATCAATTTTATATTCCTTTTCTTTATGCAGTAATTTATCATTTCTCTAAGAATACAATAACAAAAATACCTTCTTCCCATATTTTAAGCTTCATTATTCAAACTTAATCAAGAAAAGTTCTGTTAAGTGCTACCAGAAACAACAATATATTGAAAATCTTGATCTTTAAAAATAATGTTCCACAAATTAATTTCTTATAATTTTCTAATCATCTGTTCTCAGAAATTCCTTTGAAGGTATCACACTTTCCTTCAATTTTAATGCCATGGCTTATCACTTTCTCTAAAAATACCCCAGCAACAAAAAATCTTTTGTCCATATCTTGTCTATAAACAAATCTTTAAAGCCTTGTCATTCAGTCCTAGTCAAGAAAATCACATTAAAAGCTACTAGGAAAAAAAAAATCTGAATCAAACCTCATAACCTCATAAACCTTGTTTTTGCTTTTAAAACTCTTGACATTTATTCCTTTTTAGTAGTGTCCTAAAAGCTGATTTTTTAAATTTTCTCTTCTTCTGTTCTCAATAGCTCCTTCCTACATATCATCATTTAATGATCACATAATCCTTTGCGGGGTGGAGTTTGAACAACTGAATGGAGCCAGCAGAGTATTTAATGGCTGGATGCCCTTTCTGTTGCCAATGTGTGGAGCGTTGTTCAGCAGATACATTCCCATTGTATCCAGAGAGAAAAATATCTCTCTCTATCTAGGATCGAACTCACAGCCTCCTGATTGTGAGGCGAGAGCTCCACCTCTAGACCACCTTAACTCCTTCATACATATAATACATCCATAATCCAAGATTAAATAACTAATAATGTATCAAAATCTATTAGCATGTTTGGATGATTTATTATAAATCTGAAAAGGACGCTCCATTCCATTTTATTGACATGATAACTTGAGACCATGACAGGTCATGTAAGCACAATCTTTTTTCAGTTTCTTAGACAATGAGCAATATCTGACTGCTTCTTACAGTAAATTATAAAATATCCTCTCTTCTAATAAGTACCTTTTGTTGGCATAAATAGTGAACTAATGATGACTTCTGAGCACAGATTTATGATGTCAAGTTTGACTGGGTCATTATGACAATCTCAATAAGCTTCATTAGAAGAAGTTATGAATGCCCTTTCATCTTTGCTAGAAGGATTTAGGACCTGAAACGACAGCAACGACATCTAAGAAGAGAATTCGAAGTCTTGTTTCAGGTTAAAATACAGATTTGATTTTAACTCCAGAAACAGTGACACCAAATAGATAAAATATAAAGACAGTGTCTGAATCAAGTTAGGAAACAGATCT
The DNA here is from genome assembly GCA_022577455.1 of Arizona elegans. Taxonomy (NCBI): domain Eukaryota; kingdom Metazoa; phylum Chordata; class Lepidosauria; order Squamata; family Colubridae; genus Arizona; species Arizona elegans. The sequence continues at coordinate 214,947,950 of JAKOOJ010000001.1, read as the reverse complement.
AGTACCAATGCTGTATTGTAATAAATACATTAGTATTTATTACAGTACAGCATTGGTACCAGATCTGTTTACATGGCATTCAGCATCTATTAACTCCACTTCTCAGTTTCTCATCTAATTACTAGACACAAACATCATCATTGAGTTGGTTGGTATCATTTCATCGAAGGATCAAAGAAATTAAGCCAAGAAAAATGTTAGCATTAGTTGGGGAGAAGAAGATATTTCCTACCATATCCCATATTTATTCAAAACCAAAACCAAAGTTTTTGTTTGTGCACATTGTGAAGATATCCATTACAACTGAAGCAAATGCATTTCACATAGTCTCAATAGTCCTGGCATGAGTCACACACTTACATTTCTGAGTATATTTGAATGGTTATTGTCAGCTTTTGAAGAAAATAAATCAATATAGTTAATAAAGCTTTTGTAAATACCCTCCCCAATAAACTGTGCAGGGACTATGATGGTATTCCCCCCCCCACTTTTTTATCCTTTTTAATTTTTCTTCTTGAATTAGAAAAAAGAATCTGAAATCAACCATTCTCAAGAATTAATTTTAACTAAGGAAAAGCACTGTTGATAGTAGAGGTCTGTGTTCCAATAGAAGAGAATATGTTTAGTTCAGTGTTGAACTGTGGTATTCTTGGTACTCTCTGAGCTTGGTTGTTTGCTTGCAAACATTTCATTACCCAACTAGGTAACCTCATCCGTGCTATCTAGTTTGCTTGCAGATGCTTTATTACCCTGTTAGGTAACATTATTAGTGCTACCTTGTTTATTTGCAGATGTTTCACCCCCAACATCGTCAATGCTACCTAGTTTGCTTGTGGATGTTTCATTATCCAACTTGATAATATCAGTGCTACCTGATCAGGTAATGAAATGTCTGCAAGCAAACATCCAAGTTCAGAGACCACCAAGGATTCCAGAGGTCAATGTACTTTGGTTGTCAGATTGCTGTGTCACCTCATGGGAAAATGGAAGAGTTCAGTTGTTTCAGATTGCAGATCTTCAAACTGCACCTACGGCTTTGTTGGGAGCTCCAGCTTGCGAACAGGAAAATATCTCAGAGCCTTTGAGGTCCTTCAGAATGTATTAGTCTATCAGCAAGGTTGATTTTAAAATATTCTTTTATCTTTACAGAGTAGTAAAACCATTGCCCGCTTATACTGCAAAAAGTTTTGATTTGACCATAGCGAGAGAATAAATGTAAAGTTCTTGACTGTCTGATCACCATATCCATATCTATTTGAGGAAGCAAACTCTAAAGTATGTTTTCCCACAAATGTCACAAATCCCTCCTCCCCTTCTTCAGGACCTGCTGCTGTTAAGCAGCAAGGTGGCTTTATTAATATGAAAAGAGAGCAGAGGAATTGCTGGGGGAGGGGGATGACACGGGGAAGAGAGACCATTGTTAATGAACATTACCGAACATTAACGTTCCTCATAATACGTAAGTAATTTTAGCAGATTAGAATGTGATCACTGGATAATGGTTTTCATTGTTGGATAAATCCCGATTAGATTTTGCTTTCAGAGCAAAAGACATTTAGCCCTCAATAAAATATCTAATCAAATCAAGTAATATTTATTCTCTAATGACTGATTAGTCAAACACCTTAAAGGGTGATGTGTGCAGGCATGGTAGACTTAACGCTTCCCGACTATGCTTCTGATGAGAAGTTATTTTGTTTGCATTGGATGATCCATTCACCACCATTGTTGCTATCACCATAGTTAGGCCTAATCCCTTTGAACACTGGTATAGTAGATAAGGCAGGGAATGTGTTTATTGAAGGAAGCTGTTTTGTGCATTTTAAAGAGATCCCTTCAGTTCAATGAACTTCAAATTCAATCCAGTTAAAAGGATTGAGCTATGGATGATGCGAAAAGATATATTAATGTTTCTGAAGAGCAGGGAAGGCCTATATTGCACTAAGGAATTACTACTAATGCTGCTTCCTATGTTCAAGTGCGGAGGTCATCTTTTGTTGGCTCAGGGTGGGTGATTTTTCCTGCCCCTGAGCTGCACTTAAAGAGAAGGGGACACAGGTATGTTTTTTTGATGAGAGTTTTCTTTATTTTTACGATGAAGTGATACACAGCAGAAGGCCATCGTTTTAAACACATATGCAGATGTTATTTATTCTCAGCTATTGTGATAATGGATTCAGAATTGTGAACATGATTATAAATATATAAACAAAGTGAAACTGGGCAGAAACAACAGAAGTGAAAATCTTTTATTTGCCAAAACAAAAGCTAACACTTGATCAACACGGATATCCTATATACACATAATGCATATGAAGGTGTGGGAATACACAATGAAAGAATACGTTCTGATGAAAGAACATTGTTCCATCTAAAATGCTGCCTCAAGTCATGTATAAATGTTCCTCATCTACGTACATTCATTATCATGAATGTTTGCACATGCATATATCTTTAGCAATTCCCCCACCATTGCTACAGAATGCTATTTTATTTCTATAGGTGAAGAATCAGCACATGCATAAATGTTCAGCAGAGCTGGGTTTCAGTTATGATGTATCGATAAAAGATGTTTCAGATCAAAAGGAGAAGACAATCAAAATTATGACAAAATGAAGGCAAAGTAAATGTCTGTCATGAAGTTATACTAGGCCATTTAAGTGTAACATATATCACAGCTGAATCCTAATGCATTTCTCATGAAACTGTGTAGCCATCTAGTCTGAGAATTGATTCCTATAAACCTGTACTTTCAATTACACATATGGTTTTAGCTAACTGTAAGACAGGAAAACCCCAGAATTAGATATACCCCAGATATACCCCAAAGCTATTTGTATGCTTTCATTACTTATTCATGAAATGAAGTCCTATAGCTAACTGGAAACACAAGACAAATTGTAATCGTACAAGCAAAGATCCTCAAATAAAGCTATAACCGCAATTATACGAACACTGATTTTTAGAGTAGCCTACCAAAGCTAACTGCCTCAATTCTGGGGAAATTTGTACAATATTTTACTGCTTATTTTATATCAACATAACCTCATTTAGTCAAAATAAATGATATTAGAACATTGCTCTACTGATAAAAATTCTCAGTACGATCCAACCCAATTTGTCAGGTTAAAGAAAAACATTACTTCTTTTTAGCTGAAAGGTAAGAATGACACGGAAAATTAATTCATTTTCATATATGATAACTTAAAGTTGTAACTATAGAACTGCAGAGTTCTATCAGGATCATGTTTCATAGCAAATCAATAGAAAATGTCTATTCTAATAATAGATTTCATGCTATGTTCCAGAACGTTAGGAGATCAATTGCTTTGGAAACAGCAAATAATACCATTACTTTGGGAAGCAAACCTTGTAATCGTTGTGGAATACCCACAATGCCTCAGATGGTTCATGGCAAAACAACCCCACTGCTTCAACCCTTAATATTAGAGTCTTATCAATATTGCGACTCTTCAGAGACACATTTAATAAAAAAAAGCAATCATCCAGGTGGAGACGACCTCACAACTATTTAGAGAAAAGACATTTTCTTGACCATCTAAGTCCATGCCTCCCAAGGAAGATTTACTATGCAAATTCAAGTAAAATGAAAGCAATCTGTGACTGAAAATATTTTCTTTTGATATTAATTCAATAGAATATTCTTTTGACTTGGTTGAAAATGAACAAAGATTACAAGGAACATTATTTGAAAATCTATAAAATATTGTATAAATTTAGGAAGGTTTTTTTAGTCGTCCTTTAAATAAAAGCACGGATACAGAATGAGGTGCTGCTGGATAAACCAATGTAAAAATATTTTATGAGGTTTATTTCTTAACTCTGTACATTCATCATATATTCATCCAAACACATGATCTAACAGTTAAAAGAGGGACCTAATATAAAAAAAAACTTAAAAAGAAAAAATAGCATGCTGAATGCAAAAACTAAACACTTTTTAATGCAGCAAAACTATGACATTTCTCTACTTTCATGCAGAATTGTTTATGACCTACAAGTGAGCAGAGTTGAAACTTGCCTGAAGTATTTAATCATTTTATTACATTTATAAGCTGCCCGACCTGTTAATCAGGGCAGTGTGCAATATGTGCAATTTAAAATAAAAAAAAAAGCCACACAATACAAAAATAATGTTCAGAGAAAAAAATCCCATCATCGCACAAACAACACTAGAGGTAATCCTTCAGCACAACTGTACCCAACATTTCTGTTGCTAAGCTAAAATTCTCAGTTAGGTGAATTTTGTCCCATTTTATGACCTTTCTTGCCACAGATGTTAAATGAATCACGGCAGTTGTTAAATTAGTAATACGGTTGTTAAATGAATACAGCTTCCCTGTTGACTTTGCTTGTTTTAAATTTGATCACATGACCCCCAGGATAAGTGTCATAAATATGAACCAGTTGTCAAGCATCTGAATTTTGATCACATGTCCATGGGGATGCTACAATGGCCATAAGTGTGAAAAACAGTCACAAGACACTTTTTTTAGGGCTGCCATAACCTTGGGCAGTCACTAAACAAATGATTGTAAATCAAGGACTATCTGTACTCACAAGAGGCCTGCTATCCAATCTAGCCTCTTCTAAATAAAGCTGGTGGCGGGGAATATATTATCTGGGGCCTTGAAGGGTCATTCCAGAGATTGCAACAGAGAAGTCCTGTCCCATCAGGTAGCATGGCATAATCAATTAAATTTGTATTATGCTGACACTTCTGGATTATACAGGACAGACAGGAAATATGGAAGAACAGGTGGTTCCACAAGTAACCAAGCCCTATTCTGTGAATTATTATGCTCTATCTCATTTTTTATTTCTTGCGTCAGAGATGCGTCAATGACACACTGAGTGGGTTAGATGGGGATAAGGACACTGTAGAACCATATAAAACTAAACTTTAATTCAGTTTCAATTAAAATTCAATTAATATTCAATTCAGGGTCAATTAAAATTAAATACTGTTAATATGATTACTCTTTATGCAATTAATACATTTTTAATTTCTATCGCTTTAAGATTTACAAGTCAGAGGCAATTAGTAGGAAAGCCAAATTAAGGCAATTAACTTAATGTTTAAACTGGATTTTCACAGCAAATTACTGTTGCTTTTTGAAGCACAGGAAATATTAGTAAATTCTAGCTTACCACATCTTTCTCAGATCGGTTTTATATCTCTTGGTTTTAGACAATTATAGATTGACCAGGTTGTATCTGCTAGGATCAGGCAAGGATTTGGGAATCCTTGGGAAATATTAGCTTGCTTTTTAAAATGTAATAGGCTCCTCATATATGTCATAATCTGAAAATCTAATCCAATGCATTTTGGTTAGCATACTTAAAAACAGTGGTGGGATTCAAGTAATTTAACAACCGGCTCTCTGCTCTAATGATTTCCTCCAACAACCAGTTTGCCAAACTGCTCAGAAAGTTAACAACTCGTTCTCCCGAAGTGGTGTGAACTGGCTGAATCCCACCACTGCTTAAAAACATATCACACAATGACTATTTGTCAATGAGATATTATCTTAATTGTCCCTCAAAGGAAAAAGTAACTGCTTCAATTCAATCCTGGGGTCAAATACATTCTAGCAAGAAAGCTACAGACACAAAATATTTAGCGAAAGTTGCTTAAAAGCATGCCTTTCTTAAACTTTTATTTGTTCCAATAAAGCCTATTGTTGACACAGTGGGAATCATCAGGGTTCTACAATGCATAGCATAAAAAGACTATATGAAAAGTATGCACAATGTGAAAAATAATACCATTAATAAATATAATCAGGCTCAATCCAAGATCCTTGATTTCCCTTTTGAAGCTGTTTTTCATTCTACCTAATGACCAGGTGGTTCACTCTTCACGTAATACTTCAACAACAACAACAACAAAAATCTCTCAAAGGTTGCAATCATAGCTCATGATTCCTGAGCAGCTTAGATTCCTTCATTCATTTGGAAAGTATCAAAATGCAAAATGAACCTGTTGGCAAGGCACGCTGCTTTCCCTTTCAATATGCCAACCAGAGGCAAGATTTCTTAGCTAACTCCCTCACCAGGGGCTCATTAGTAAAACATATCAATTATTGTACACACCAGGAACACAGTAAATGAGGTGCTACTCCTTCTCCTAAATTTCAAATAGCTATAATCCCCTTTATATATAGCAGCAATGATGTTTTGCAATCACATTGCATTTGGAACGATAAGCCATTCTTTAGGATTTATATTGCTTTATTGCTGCTTTCCACTGCTTAAAAGTATTGTAACTGCTCATCAGTTGCAACGTTTTTACATGGAAAGCCTATAGGAGAATCCCGCCATTAGGATCAAACTAATTTCAAAGTCTGGTTAGTGATTTTGTACACACGCTAGCTGGCTAGCCTCTGTAGAGTCATAAGAAAGTTTCTAAATAGAAAAAAAAAATCAAATATATCAGAAATTTTTAAATTTTCTAGAGCACAATTGATTCTGGTTATTATTATTTAATTTATAAGGTACCCAGCTTCAATAGACTTTGGATGCTATTCAAAGCTAGGAATTCCCCCGCCCACCATAAAAACAGAGGAAAGCATTAAACCAAACAGACATTAAGCCAAACTGAAATAACCTTAAAGAAAACAAAAAACAACCAAGACAGGGACCCTGCATAAACAAAAATCATTATTTCAGGCATGATACCAAAACCATGTTTTCAGAGCCTAGGAGAGTGGGCACTGTTCTTATGTCTGTGGGGGCAGAGTGCCCTGTGCCCCCACTCTGCCCTGTGTCTGGGGCAGAGTTTGAGGGCCGTGATACAATTTCTCAGTCCCACAAAATGACACAGATTAAATGAAGGGACCTGGAACATACCAATGCTGGCAGGATGTACTGGGCAAGGAGGAACAATTGGAGATAAGCAGTCTCTCAGATATCCAGGCTCTATGCCATGTGGGGCTTTATAAATAATAACCAGCACCTTGAATTGTACTTTGAAGCTGACCAGCAGCCAAGGCTGTTTTGTAGCAGTGGTGACAACGGAGACACCTGTTACTGGCTGCACCACTGCATTTTGAACCAGCTGGTTCAAGATGGTCTTAAAGGGCAGCCCTGTGTAAAGTTCATTTGCAATAATTTAATCATGAGGTGACTAGTAACTCTCTAAAGAGTTACTCCCAATCAAGGACAGGGCACAACTGGCACACAAGACAAATCTGTGCAAATGCTCTCCTGGCCATAACCACCAGCTGCTCTTCGAGCAATAAATTACAAGTCCAGAAGGACACCCCACCCCACCCCAAGTTGTACAACAATCTTGAATGGGAAAGTATAACCCCATCCAAGACCAAAGATGATGACATCCATGAACCACGGGGTCCAAAGAGCCGCAGCCACTCAATCTTGTTTTACCCCAGCCTGAGCCAAACAGCTTCCAAATACTGGATCAATACATGAATAGCATCATCTGCAGGTTAGGATTAAAATGTAGATCTGGGTATCATCAATATATTATTTGCTGTTGAAAAAAAAACAAGTTGATATTATGAAAATAAACATTTTTTTTAATGTTGTGTGCTATTTTTCCACATAACACAGAACAGACTCTGAGTTAATCATCTGCAGACAGAAGAAATAATTAATAACTTTAAAAAGCATTTCAAGGGGTGATTTTGATTCCTAGCACTTTATGAATTTTTCAGTTGACCTCACTACTCAAATAGGGGTAAAATTGATCCCAAAAGACAAAAGATAAACAGGTTAATATTTAATTAATTGCAGACAGATCACATCAAATGTATACATCATTGCGCTCGAGAATTACTTTGAAGATGAAATTTTAGAAGACTTAAATAATGATAATGCCAACAATAATAATAAAGTGTTGCCCAGTGAGGCGCTACCTTGATGTGATGGTATGGCTTGCATGCTCTGAGGAAGATGAGAGCTAGGCCAGAGGTTCAACCATACTGAAGTGGTCTCATCTGAGGCAGATAAAGAGAGCCTCTCCCATAAACCATATAGGAAATCTAAAGTATAACAGATTGGTCAACAAGATCTGTTCTAAGTGTTGGAATTCCTGGACATCTGGTGACAAATGTGCTATAGGATTCAGAACTCAGCAGCCAGGGCCATCAGCTACAGGACTACTGGAAGAAAAGCTGCTTATCCATCTCAAATACACAACGACTGAAAACAAAGAAATAACAATTTGCTATTCCAAATCAAGTCCAATGAGATGAGGATATCTGAAAAGATTGTACCAGTTCTGGAAAGAACAACACCCAGAGTCAGAAATCGCAGAACAGAGGTTAGCAGATCAAGATTGATTTACAATATGAAACAAAGGATTCACAGAAATAGAATTTGAAGAACCTCAAAGGTCTATTTAAGGCAAAGAAATCAAAGCCTTGCAAGAGGGAGCACAGACAAACCAGTCTGTAGTAGACATCAGCATCTCTATTGGACCATTTTCATTCGCAAACCAGGCACCCTTTCTTCTACCTTCTCCTCAGAAATCAAAGTCCTCTAACTGAAAAACAAGACTATCTGAATGAAGAATAACTCCACAAATACAACACAAAAGGTTGCCTATACTGACACTTGTTACAAAATAACAGCTAGCACAGGTATTAAACGATGCTAATACTGTAATATCCAATATAAATAACACCTTACTGCAAGAAGCAAACTAAGAGATGTACAGCACAACAACAATTATAACCGAAGATTGGCTAACATCTGCAAAATCTACCTGATAATGAAACAACCAACAAAAGGGGCAGTGCCAGGCAATTACAGGTCAATTACTTGCTTACTAACAACCTTCAAATGCTAAAAGGTGTGGTAGCCGATGCAGTCCAACAGGATCTACAAACAACCACAATTGTGACCAGAATCTCAGTCACTGAATAAAGCAATCATTAAATGAGGCATCATGCGACCACTTCTTTCAACAATTCCCTCTATTTCAGAAAGCTGGCTGAGAATACCCCATACTGCAAAATGCTCCATGCCAAAATCCTACTTGGATTTTGGGTTGTTTCTGAGTGCTGGCTGCAAATGTCAGCACACCTTGGATTTTGGCATGGACCCTTTTCAACCAACACCCAGAAACCATAGGGAGTCTTCTTGGCAGGCGAGTGGCTCATGATCAAGGACTTTCTGGGGGCTCATGGACTTTCTGGGGAAGCTGGCAGGGAAGATTGCAAATGGCGATCTCATGATCACGGGGACCAGTTGTAAGTGTGAATCAGTAGCCAAATCCCCAGATGATAATCATGTATGACTTCAAGGATACTACAACAGATGTAACTTTGGGCCTGGGTTGTAAGTGCTTTTGTTTAGTGCCATCTTAATTTTGAACGGTCACAGAATCAATGGTTTTTAAGTGTAATTGAAAATAACCTTTTTTATCTGAGCAGAAAGGAAACCATCCAAACAGCAGAGAGACAAAAGATCAGTTCCTAACTGGCAACACATAAAAGATGGAAGACCAACTTGAATGTAGGTTTGATTGATTTGAAGAAGGCCTTTGATTCCCTGCCACATGTCTGGAAAATCAAGTGCCTAGAAATAACTGGAGTCAGTAGAACCATCAGAAGCTTTGTGCAACGATCAATGGCATAATGGAAGACACAGTTGCTGGCCAATGATGATAGACTGGGAGAGGTTAACATCAAGAGCGGAATTTTTGAAGGAGACTCACCATCTCCACTACTATTATCTGTGCACCCTCTCCCGTGGAATGCACAACAAATCAAAGTACAACATTTAGAAGTGAATCTATTTTTTTTCCAACCCAAATATAAATTGGTTATCTATGGCAAGCAATCTAGGGTTATTGATAGAAACAGTTTCCAACATTTTGTGAATGGGTGGCAAGCCAGGATGCATTAAAATATCACAAAATTAAAATGTTTTCACTGAAGAACTTGGGTTTTTTAAAAAGGAGGAGAACAGGTTGGAATACTACACATGGAGGAAGAGGAAACCTTTAGAAATCTTTATGGTGGGAAACTGTGGTTAATGTGAGAAATTAGACTTTTCTAATCCAATATAAAAAACTCTGAACAAGCTTCAAAAACCAAAGACTGTCTGGAGTCAACCAGGGGCAAAATAATGCTATTATTGCAAAATCCATTAAATACAAAGTAAGTAACCATGAAAATCTATAACTTGTCCATTTTTTTATTCTCAATTGAGATTTGCATTGTTCAGAAAATATTGACTAAGGAAATATAGTGTTCTAATAAGGACAGCTTATTTTAACATTCTTTCCAGTTACTCAAAAGAAGAATATGTTCCTCTATTCATTAGTGGTACACTTCCCTCCTTCCCCAACGTACTTTTTCAAAAGGCAATTGGACTTTGTTTTTCCTTGAAGATGTTTTGCTTCTCATCCAAGAAGCTTCTTCAGTTCTGACTGAATGGTGGAGAATGGATGGATTTATATTCCTTGCAATCATCTGGTCATTAGCCGTTCCCCCCCCCCCTTTTAGTAATAATTATGAGGAGAAAAGTTGATGAGCTAGTGATCATCTAGAGTAGATGATCTACTAACATAAAAAGAAAAGATTCATATCACAAAATCTTCTACTAGAATTAAAAGATAAGATTTTAAGAACACCATACAATACCCACTGAGTTCCTTGGACTTTATTTCTAGGAAACTGGCTTTTGAATTGTAGCCTGAATGTTTGTTATGTTTCCTAAACTATCTTCCCATGACTTGCCACATTCGCATGTATGGTTGACACTGTTCAACATTTATACTTAGAACCCTTTCAAGTGCTTCAGCCTCCTGTTATAATTTTTAAATTCCAAGTTAACAGCATAAAAATCTTAAATGAACCTTAGAGCTACCTGACAGAGATGCAGGACTCTATTTCATTAGTTAGTCTGTTCTATCTAGTTGTATCTTTTGGGCAGGGGGAAATTTTGAGCAGTTCGGAGAACCAGTAGTGGAAATTTTGAGTAGTTCAGAGAACCAGCAAATACCACCTTTGGCTGACCCCAGAGTGGGGTGGGAATGGGGATTTTGCAATATCCTTCCCCCAGAACTGGGGTGGGAATGGAGATTTTGCAGTATCCTTCCCCTGCCACGCCCACCACACCACACCCATCAAGCCACGTCCATAGAACCAGTAGTAAAAAAAAATTGGATTTCTCCACTGCTTTTGGGTTAGGATCCAAGGGCGAACTAATACCGATTCATAGCGCTTTGCAGCCCTCTGTAAAGGTTTACAGAGTCAGCCTATTGCCCCCAACAATCTGAGTCCTTATTTTACCGACCTTGGAAGGATGGAAGGCTGAGTCAACCTTGAGCTGGTGAGGCTGAGGGCAGAGTTAGCCTGCAATACTGCATTCTAGCCATTGTACCACCATGGTTCCTTTTATTAAATTAAAAACTAAACTAAACTAAACTAAACTAAACTAAACTAAAATACTTAAAATCCATGAATGCATTTTTAAAACTTTTTTTTTCCTTTTGGTAAAAAATGCTGTATTGTACTGGAAGGATAAGATTCATACACTTGCAGCAAATTAAGTAGATAGACAGACAGACAGACAGACAGACAAACAAACATAACTACAAGGAGGGTACAGTTCTTTATGTATACATATATTATAGGTTTATTTTTCTTGTAATATGTGAATAACTGATTTGAAATTCAAAACAACTTTTTCAAGGTCAAACACACTTCTTCAAGCTGATAATATTTTGAATGGGAAAGTTGTGCTTTAACCTACCTTTTTTCATGCACATCAGGGTGATTAAATAAGCAACTCAAAACAGCAAGATATGTTAAAGGGAAGTGAGAAGCAAAGTTTTAACCTATGACTTTCAAGACAAAAACTGTTGATGCCCTGTAAACTGTACTCTCTAAAGATGCATTTTAATACTCCATGGAGCTATTTTTATTACAGGGCCTGTTTGGAGCTATCAGAAGAATTTATTCTACCAGCGTAGATGAGTGAAAGGACAAATGACAGTTTTTGCAAAAGATCTCTATTTCTACTTGCCAATCAGCAGGTACTGCATGACCATTTTTGGTCACCATGTGATAAGTCAGCAGGCAGTCTTTTGTATAGACTGTAATTCTTAGTGAGACTTCTGAAGCAATGAAAAATAATGAAAGGTAAATTTCCAAAATACAATATATTGTAGATTGAAGGTGCTTTTCTCAACATTCGGTGTGCATACACGATGCTAGCTGTGTTCTGGGAATCGCTGAGGTTACAGTAACTTTCCTATGCCTAAACAGGTTATATGTTCTTTGCTTAAACTAATTTTACAATGGGATTTGGCTGGCTGTTATTCAACACTGAACTAAGCTGGTTAAAAATGAAGTATTTCAGATTAATTATATTGGGCTAGACCTCAGGCATATTAGCTCACGTGGATTCCTGGATACCTTACATGATAAGAATCCGTTGCAACCTTCTCTTTAAATTAAAGGAACAAATTATCTTGACCGCTCAATCACACAAGAAATCCATGATTGCAAAGGAAGAGTTCACACCACAGTTTCTTTCCCATGCTGGTGTTATTCCAATTCACAGGAATGGCAACACAAGAATGGGAAAGAGCTGTGAAGTTCATTCCTTCCATATAACCTAAGATTTCCAACTTTCCTGGCAATTACATTGAAAAACTATGACACTAAAAGCAATGGGGGAAAGACTATATATAAGAAGCAATTGAGAAAAGCAGAATTATATGATTGGATGGCATAAGGAGAAATTTCTACTGAAAGTCTTTCCAGTTCTCCCTATGTTAAAATGACAAGTTGTTCCTGAAGCATTTTCTTGAAAATATTGCTGTTTTTAACCAGTCCCATTTTCAGAATAGTAGAATTCCCTCTTTATTTTTTTTTTAAAGTGCATGTTTTATTCATGTATAAGCAATAGAAAAATAGGTTAAAGACTGCTGGCTAACTAATACAGAGTTCAGATATTTATGGAATTAATTCTCATTATGCAATTTTTAAAAGGTACTTAGAAAATGCTCATGTGGTCACTGAATTATATTAAATGTAGTATGAACCTTTTAGCTAAGGACAACTTCAGCAATCGGTTATTTAGTGCTGCACTAAATATTAAAGCGCAACCCAAAGCAATCCAAACCAACCAAAAAGCAAACAAAACAGGAGCTTTTTAAACGGTTCTGAAATGTCAAGTCACAAGGAAAATATTTTTTTCTACTTTGCATGGGAAAAAAAGGATCCTTTCTTTTTTTCTTCCAGTGCAACTTTCTTATTTTAGCCTCCGAGAGGAGATTTCAAGTCTTCAGGGAACAGGTAGCAAGTAAGATGAGGTCATGGCACTGGTTAGCCAATCGTATTTGGATGAAAGGGAGAATGTGACCAATTTATGGGAGAGTGGAAGAAACAAATATGTTTTCTATTGCACGGTCAACTGGATGATGTCAACACTGTGACCTCAAATTGTATACTCCAAACGTGAGGTATACAAATCAGGACAATTACTAGACAGCAGCAGCATACTGCATGGGCACTATCGTTTAGCTCCTCTCTGGAGCTTTTCCAGATTTATATGGTCTAAGTTTTATAGCCCACCTTTGAGTGCAATTTCATTATTTGCTATTGTTCGATCTATAAACTGCAGGAGAAGCACAAACCACTTTCTTTGGCAATGAAGGCATCTATTGTCTGTTGTGTAAAGCTGTGCTATAAGGGCAGGCAACAAGCTCTTCCTTGCAGCATAACCGAAAAAGATAGGGACTCTCATCCGTGTTGCCGTGACAACGCAGCAATGTGTTCCATCTGGCTTTCCCCTCTGCTGTGAAGCAGGCAGTCAGGCTGCCCTCAGAGAAATGATGGATAAACTGCCTGTTGCTCACCTGCAAAATCAACGGGGGCCCTTGAGGTTCTTTGAGGGATTACAAACCTTTGCAAGAAACAAAGGATCTAATTGATGTTAGGCCTCCATTATTGTCTCACTGTTCCCCCAAAGGGACACATCTGCATTGGAGAAGGGAAAGAGATCTCCTCTTTAGGCCTATTGACTGTACAAAAACCCAGGCAGTATCCTTTGGCTAAAGGAAGAAAAGCCCATGGAGCTTTCTCTTGCCTGCTATGCTGTCCTTCCCTGAGATCAAGCCTTTACGGGGGGGGGGGGGTACCAGCTAGTGAGGGCTTGGTGAGGAAGAGAACTTGTGCTTAGAGTAAAACAGCTGGGAATGGGAAAGGTTGTAAGATTGCCTTACCTTTTATCTTCTCTGAACTGAGATATACTTCTGAATGTGTTCTGGACTGCAAATTTAATTGTGCTTCTCATACTGAGGCTTCCAAAGGGTTTCATGCAGTTTCATATCCAATAGCAATAGCACTTAGATTTATATACTGTACCACTTCACGGTGCTTTTACAGCCCTCTCTAAGCAGTTTACAGAGTCAGCATATTGTCCCCAACAATTTGAGTCCTCATTATACCGACTTCGGAAGGATGGAAGGCTGAGTCAGTATCCAGCCACAAATTTGGCAGATATGTCTTATTGTGCTGCTTTCTAGAAATTTTACTATTCGGATTATACTTTGCCAAACCCATGGAATCTCATCCCAATTGAGATGGTAACATGAAAACTTTTGCTCTTTATTTTCCAAACCCTTAAGCACCTTTTCAGCCATTCTGTCACAATCCATGTCCCCTCCTCCCCCCCGAAAGGTGTGTTTTGCAAAACTGTCCTCCCACTACTTTGGCTCACCTCTAGTTTTTATGCAGGGCAAAATGTATGAATTTGTTCCATCCAGCATTTCCAACAAGAGTTCAACACATCAGAAATAAATATCATATATTTTGTCTCCTATCACATTAAAATTTCCTTGATTGTAACTTTTATACATTTTAGAGGGCAACAATAGAAGGCTCGGAAAGTCCTAATTCAAAACTGGGACTTCAAGTTGTGCATTTCTTCTGTAGATGCTCTGCAAATCAAACATGCTGGAGAAATATTGTAAGTCTCCTGTTTTCTGTTCTAATAAGGACATGTCCTATTGCTGGGATATCTTGGCTCAATGACACAACAGAACTCTTATCTAATTCCAATCATTAACAACAGAAACACAAAGCTTTTTATAGCAGCAAATACTTTGTTAACACTCAAGTTTGAATTTCGATTGACATGACAGCCAAAGCAGAGACTTTGAGAGTCCTGAAATACAAGCTACATGAAACCCCAGTGCAAAGAACAACAAATTAATCCCATTTTAAAACTCAAGATATAACAGCAATGTGCTTTTCTGCCTTATTGGTTCAGCCTTCCTTGAGAGGTCTGAGCTGAAGGTTGCAGAAAGAACAACATTTTGGTTATGTGACATCAACTAACCATGAAGAGAGCCTAGGAAAGTTCTTTGAGTTTAATGGGGACTGTAAATTGGGTGATTTAATAATTACAGAGTAGATGAACAGTCCTACTTCAGACAAAATACAGCTATTTGTTTCAAAGTCAAATTATGACTATATTTGCTGTCAGTTGGTAATATTGTGCCAAGTTCAATAGCTTTTTCACCCAGCTGCAGGACTTCTCCTGCCAGACACTATTCATTTTTCATCTGAGAAAAGAATTTAAAATGTGTTCTTTATCCTGGCTTCAAAACTCACAAACTTTTACATGGCAGAAATTATCAGACAAATATTTGAGAAATGAGAGTAACAATGATATTGTTTTCCTTCAGGGGTTTTTTTTATTATTTTTACAATCTTGTCTGCTACATTTGTTATAAAGGCCATAATTATTAAGCTATTCCTTCTTAACATTATAGTTTTCTTTACACAATTTTTCTTTGGACAGCTGAACAATGAGAACAATAGACAAAAAGGACATAGCATGATATATCGGGGTACACAATACATGGCTTCCTTAGGTCTCACAAAAGAAGTGATAGATTGAATGCATTATGAGTAAAAAAAAAAAAAAAAAAGGCACAGAAGCATTGATTGGCCCCAAAGTAATATTTTGGAGTTACAAATTATTCTAACTAGTCTTCCTATAACATAATTAGGTAAGATGGTTTCTTTTTGATCTATGAAGGCAAATATACGTGTCCCAGGATAATGCTGCAGGATCCAATCTGAGTTGGTCACTGGGACCAGAGGTTTTGGCTTCTGAGCTTTCAGACTTGTGCTGGAGCCCATCTTCAGGGAACCTCTGTCTAGCTGCTATAGAAAAGTTCCCTGAAGATGGGCTCCAGTATGAGCCTGAAAGCAAGCTACAGAGAAATTCCCTGAAGATGAGCTCCAGCACGAGTCTGAAAGCTTGGAAGACAAAACCAACCCAGATTGGATGCTCCCTTTGAGATATGTGGGCCCACTCCAGGAGTGGGCCAAGAGTTCCTCCAAGAGGAACACAACTACATGTTAGCCAACAGCAAAGAAAGATGAGTGGATTAATATGAGAGGTCCATTATTAATCTGGCACAAACTCCTTGTTCATACAGAAACTCCTTGTTGTCTAATCAACAATAAGACTGATGGGGCTTTTGATTAAAGGGGGGGGGGTTTCCTTGGTGCTCTCTGAGCTTGGTTGTTTTCTTGCAGACACTCCATTAACAAACTAGGTAACACCATCAATGTTAGCACTGATGACTAGCATTGCTGATATTACCTAGTTTGGGTAATGAAATGTCTGCAAGAAAACAACCAAGCTCAGTGAGCATGAAGGACCCCCCATTTCAACCTTGAGTTACAAATATTCTTCTTTATTGGCTTTTGAGTAAGCATGTAGATTGGGCACATGGAGTTATTATCCTAAGAAATTAACACTAGGGCTGAGTCCACCTGACACTGCATGAATGTAGCCAGGATATGAAATTAGAAACTCCAGTTTTAGGCGATCAGACGATTTAAAAGCTAGGCAAGCAAGAAATGTATGTCTTCAGAGCTGGGAAGAGACTGCTACTCTGGGTAGCTGCTGATAGAAATGGCATGCTTGCTTAGGACTTCTGTGATCACTCTTGTTATTGAGGGGATAACAACCATTCAGAAGGACTGTAAATTTGGCTGCCCTCTTACCTAATCTTACCTAACCTAATCTTCAAGGCAGTTTGTGCCCTGTCTTAGCATTGTACTTTGCACCAAAGCACACTACTTCTTTGGGATAGTCTTGCTTGCTTGCTATGTCATTTGGCCTTCCAGGAGCAGAGGTAGGCAGCAACTTGTCCTCCTGTGAGTTTGCGTTTTAATATAGAGAGCATTTTGGCTGATAGAAGTTGGCATACTGAGCTTTTAAACTTCACAGGGTGGAATGAATTTCAGCAATTAGGGTGGGGGGAAGTCTCATTCTTTTGGATTGGAATTTATGGAATCTATTTTCACTTCCTCTACAACATCCATATATAGCTCTTGGGCTGGGCTGCAGCTGCAGCTTTCTTAGCATGGCTAAGTTAGTAGAACCATCATCCAACATAGTTAGATAACACTGGGTCAGGAAGAAACTACAGTAGCTGAGTGGAGTGGTTTATTGGATGGATTCTGAAGAAGCCAATCTTGCCTTGCAGGTTTTAAGATTGCAGCTGCTTTTAAAAAAATGCTTAATTCTGTTTTACTTTTGCAGGAACCTCCAAATCTACAGTATCCCCACACCTACTGTATTTTGCACAGACACATGTCCTGTCTGATTGCAGTTATTAATATCCATATGAATCCTAATTCTCCCAGCAGCTTTCTCTTCCACTTCCTTCTTCTCTTCCATCATGTAGGCAGTTATACAAATTCATGTATTTTGAGAACCCTTGATCTTGTTTGCTTCCCAGCACTATTGGAAATTTATGAGATTTCCAATATGGTAATGGCTTTTGTCAGAGCCTATGTTGATAACCAAGAAGGTATGGTTTGGCTCTCATACTGTAGTACAGTTCTCTAGTGAAACACATAGTAGTATTGTCACCTCTCTGTATGCTCATACCTTATTAAATTCAGTGTCAGCACACTGACTGCTGATGCAATCTTTCAGTATATGAGAGTCAACATCAGATTTGATTAAACTTTAACAAGTTTCATACATAATTTTTTTTCTCTCTCTCTCTCTTATACTACTTTCCTGCCACTCTTCAAGAAATTCAGTATGGAATAGATGGAACTTGGAAGCTATTCCATTGGATCTTCAAACAGATGGACAGATCTTCAAACAAGTCTGTTGATTGAATGGTCATTTCAATCAACAGACTCCAGAAAGTCTAGCATCACCGATGAGCTTCACACTGACAGAGCTTGGAATCTTTAGTTCCTATCTATCATTCTTCCTATTATATCACACTAGTCTAGGATAGCACATCATTGTTTATACAGAGGAAGCATGGCTTTGAAGGGAGAAAGACTCACATCTTCCTTTGAAAAGTTCAGGTGATAGAGATGCTTTCTCTGCCTGATAACCAAAGGTATCAGTGATGCCAGGACAGAGTGGACAAATGATGGATCTGCAACTTCATTTCAGAAAGGGGATGCAGAACAATTTCTGCATGGAATGGATAGATGTGTCCAGAAAAGGATGACAGAAAAGAGAAGGGGAGGAAGAAAAGGAGGTGTTCTACACACTTTCTGCTGGCTCTGCTTACTGATATCATTAAAAGGATCTGTAGTACCTTGTTAAGGGACTCATCTGTCTTTGAGATAATCGGAGCTTTGTTAAAAAAAAACAACAAATAGTTTGATAATACATGACACTGTGACCATGGAGAGGCGGGTATGACAGGGTAGAGAAGAGCACTGGAGAAAGATGCCCTTACAGTGACTGGGCTCTGGTTGCAGGGGAGAAGGTACCAAGGCCAGGACTGCCAGGGCTGCAGTTGTATCTCCTGTAGGGAGGCTAGCTGGAAGAGCTTTTGAGGGAGATGGAAGAGAGAGAGAGTGTGGGCTCCTGCATCATGGCTTGGCAGCACTAATCCCATTTGTATCCCTCTGCTAACTTGATTCCAGGCAAAAAGCATCGAAGAGCGAAAGCAAGAGAAATAGGATGCTTTTGTTTTTCCAGGCCAAGAGCTATAAACCTCTCTTGTTTTCCTGCCCCTCGCCAACTCTGACTGGACAGCCTCTTTCTTAGCAAATTGGAAACACATCCTTGCTGCAACTACTGTTAGCACTGGCCACAAGTGACTTCTTCAACGAGTTAAAGGCATTTTACCGAAAAAGATAACCACCACCCCTGCATAGGCAAAACAGATACAATTATATAATACTACCAGTATGTTACTACACTTTCCACAAGGATGAAGCTTCACTGCCTTTTCTTAAATGATTAAAAAAATAAGAAATGTGATGCAGAAGACAGCAAGCCAGAGAGAATATGGAATTATTTTTATATCCAAAATGTCTAATTAAATTTAACTTACTCAAGCTAGCCTTGAAACACAAACTGCAACAACAGACAATTTTTCTCGGAACCACTTGCTGCCAATTTTCCACTTGCAACTGGCCACTGTTAAAACTTAAAAAATGCCCTAGACTGACCACATATCATCCTCAGTGTGACAATTCCATTATCAAGTATTTAGAAATAATGTTCAGCTACTGATCCTATACAAATACAGGCATTAAAATTACTGCAAGTGATATCACAGTCTCTTTGGAGTCCCAAGTGCCTAGCAATGAAATGCCTGAGAATTGCAGCCAGTCTCGCATTGATACATAATTGTCAATATGGCTATACTTGGTCCTATGGATATATACTGCTCAAAAAAATAAAGGGAACACAAGCAGAAGACATCTGAGATCTGAATGAATGAAATAACCTTATTAAATACTTTGTTCTTTACATACAGTAGTTTATACACTGCTCAAACAACTAAAGGGAACACAAAACTACTGTATCTAACGAACAAAGTATTTAATAAGGCTATTTCATTCATTCAGATCCCGGATGTCTTCTGCTTGTGTTCCCTTTATTTTTTTGAGCAGTGTATATTATGCGCAAAACCTCTATAGGATTAAGTAGAAAGAACTCATCTTTAATATTTAAAATCTGAAATATATAATGGTAGCACAATTCAGGATTCAATCAGTCTGAATATTTAAAAAGGAATCCAAATATTTATTAGAAAGGAGAAATATTATGTCACATAATTAATCTACTAATGTACCCATTATATCATTAATCATTGACAATGACAAGGTCAGCTGTGTAAGAAAATAATCTTATGAAACATAAATCAACCCTGATTTTTTTGTAAACAGTGAAAGATGGACAGACTTGATTTGTTTCATCAGCAATGAAACTCCGTAGATATGTAGGAGTACACAAGTAAGGGCAGTCAGATAGTAAAAATGAAATTCAATCTTACAATGATAAAATTTGCATTTTATGATATTCAGAGCCAGTCTTCAGAAACTTCATCATAAACATTTCCAGGATTTGGAAAACAGAATTGTTTTAACATGGCTTGGCATCAAGGTCTCTATTTGAGCATTTATCCAGATTTATCCAGTCATGTAAGAAATGTTAATTGTTAAAATGTTAAGGGTAAACATTCCCATTTCCTGAAAGGTGCTGAATTTGGATCTCAGTGGCATGCCTTTTATCATTTGGAACACACTGCCTCCTCAGATATGGAATCCCACAAATCTACAAACAGTATTTACAATATTTTTAGTCTTCAGAGTGTTTGGGTGCAAATTATCCTGGGCTGCCTTTATTCAATAGGCTGTTGATAGCTTTTCATTGTTGCATTTTTACTTTTTATTTTATGTCATTGTAAACTGCTTTCAGTCCTTTTACTCTATCAGCGGTGACAATGGGAGGGGATGAAAAAAGCTAAATGACAGGTATATTTATTGGGGCAATCTAATAAACCCTCCGAAGGAGCTGCTGCTGACTGGGTCCTTCTTTCCCTCTTCTCAGAGGATCAGCCCATTTAGCCCAAACACACAGACACTCCTTGTGGGTTTTGTGAGGCTTTAAGTAAAATAATAGTCCTCTCTAGCCAGAAGTGATGAATCAGCAAACTGCTGCTGGATCAGGAATGCAGCCACTTCTGAGCTCCTCCTTGATTAGTATTGTCTCCTCTTTTTTGGTAGCAGGAATGCCATCCACGGCCCAGAATGTCACAGCAGTTCTCTTTCTCTCAAAACAACACTGATTCTTTCCCCCACTCAGTCCTTTCTTTCCTGCCTTTTTCCAGTCCCTCCTCCAGAGGCTGCCTCTTCCTTTTCCCTGTCTGAGCTGCTGCGCTCTATAGTTCTGATCCCCTGCACTTTGATTTCATTGCCTCTGCTGGAGACTACATCTCCCAGAAGTCTCCCCTGCAATCTCCTCCTCCTCCTCCTCCTCCTCCTCCTCCTCCTCCTCCTCCTCCTCCTCCTCCTCCTGTTTTGAGTTCAAGAGGTCAGGTTCCAGCCACAGGGCTACATTGCTATTTGTATCCTACAAGGACTTTCACTGGTAATCAAGCCATAGGGAACCAACAGACAAATTCTACAGTATGCTTTTTTCTTTTCTTTTTTTTAAGAAAACATATCCTGTGCACTCCAATAAATTGGACTTTGTTACCACAACAATTCTTATGTCTATTGAGACAAATATTGACTGAGTGTGTGCTTCTGTATAAATAAAACTGAACGTATAACACACAACTGAAGCTAGCACAGATTCTGGTTAGCATCAGTTTCCATATTGTCTCATTTCTTCCTTAGTTACCATATCTCCAAAAAGATTAACTGAATAATAACCTGAACTATTTTGTCTTAATTCTATGTAGACACAAAAGAAGTAGAAAATATTGCAACTTTTCCCTATCTAATCTCCTCTGAATGTTTTCAGTGGCACCACCCTGAATTCTGGACCAACAGGAAGTTGGAGTATGTGGTAATATTGTTAGAATTATGAATTAACTTCTTGAAGAATCCTAATAAGAGAGTATAATTCATAGGATTAGAGTGTATGCAGCAGCTTCTCGTTTATAGTATCTGTTATTTGAACTGGAATCCGACCAAATATAGAAGTACTGGAGAGTGAGATGGGAGGGAAGAATGGGATGCCAAGAATAATTTTCTTGACTCACCAACAGATTGCTTGAAACTGCTTTAACTGGGCCCTATCATGTTATCGCCTTTCAGTGCTAGGATATGGAGATGATTTTCAGAAGGAAAAAGACATTAAAAACTGGTATCTGAAAATGCACATCAACAAATTCCATTTTCCAAACAGCAAATCTGGATGACATTGAAGTGGCTCAAGCACAACTTCAATCAGTAAAGATCTAAAATTGTTTACTTTCATTACTGAAACATGGTTTTCAAAGACTTTCTTTGGCTCACAACAGGGGAGGCTTCCATGGTAGCTAATATTGGATATCATTTCCTTTAGTTTTGAAATTTAGATATGAGCACCAGTCCTTACAATGATTATTAGTATTATTTATTAAACATATATGCCACTAAATCATCTAGACCAGGTGTGTCCAACCTGTGGCCACATGTGGCCCTGGACAGCTAGTAATGCAATATAATAAAAAATGTAAAAAAATAAAGAAAATTTGCTATTTATATATATTAACTATACTAAAAAATTTATATGTGGCCCAAGACAATTCCTCTTTCCCTCAGTGAGGCCGAAGCAAGCCAAAAGGTTGGACAATCATGATCTAGACTGTGTAGCACTTAAAATTTCAATAAAACATCCTCAGTAAAAAAATTAACATGAACACAACAAAACATTCATGGTAAGAAAATTAAACCACGCCCACAAAAAAAATCATGAAACAATACTACGTGGGTAACAAATGAGAAGCAAAAACAACAATTAAAAAGCACAATAAATAAGCAAAATAGCAAATCTTCAGCACAAAAGAGTAGGCTCAGAAGGGAATCTGGTTTTGTAGCAACATAAGAAGATTAAAAATAAATCCCCAACCACCCACTGAGGAGTGGGCGTGCTCAAAAGCTATAGTTTTTCAGGGAGCAATGAAGAGAGAAAATGGAAACCTTCGTCAGAGAGAGAACAGAATAGAGTAGCAATGGGAAGCTGATTGAAAAGGAGAATGTATTCATTTCTTTATGATGATCTTTTTCATGTCTGCCCTTCACTGGAAAGCTATCATTACCAAAACCAAATCAAAATATATGACACTCTATTAAAAGCCATCTTGTTGTGATACGTATGTCCAAACATTGATAAAATGGACAGTTGGAATACCATTGTTTGCATCTTACTAACAAATACTCTCTAGTGGAAGAGTATTTCACAGCTTCAGATGCTTCCGTTGAGAAGCCACTACTATGGATTTTAGAGGGCAAGATTTCATTTGATGATAGTAAAAGCAGAAAGCAATCAATTCATGATGGAACAATAGATGACTGCCCTACAAGCTAATTTTATTGGTGTACCTTGTTACCCCTTTCCAATTTTCAATATTTGAAACCACATGGTTTTCAAAATGTCTCAAGTGTTTCCAACTATCAGAATACCTTTCTGTGTAAATTCATTGAAAGTATATTTAGTTCTAGATAACTGCAACATACAAGGAATACTTCATAGTCTAGAGAAAAAGCTGAACAAAAACTGCTTCTAAAAGAAGGCATAAAAATTGTTAGGAGGACCCTCTTTCTCCTCTTCACTTATATTTGAGAGCCAAAATCAAATTCTATTATTTGTTTCCAGATGAAGAACAATATTCAGGAAGAAATGCCATTTTCCCTCCACACTCATTTAATTCAGCTACTATATTCTGAAATTCCTATGAACTTTTGGAAGAACAGACTGACAACCCATATGTGGGACTCAGAAGGAGAAAGAACTCCACATTTCAGCCCACCTATTAGAACACTGGGATTTTCCGATTCAAAATATTTAGTTAAGGAATTAAAGATGGATAGGAGAGTCTGTTATAAACTAGAACTTCAAATAACCTTTGGCACTGGTCATGATAGTAGGAGGTATAAGGCATTGCTGTTTAGCCACAGCGAAGGACCACAAATTCTGTTAGGACTAAACAAAGCTTTGAAGGCATGCTTTGCTTCATTCTGATTCATTTTGCCTGGGAAAGCAACAGTGCTGGAAAAGGTTGTACAAAAACTGAAGTCTCTTTCAATTACTGGAGGTGCTACAAGGGGCCCCAAAATGAGATGCACAGTTGTCCCCCTAGTAACACATCATGTCAAAGCAAAGCACTGTTGCCTAGCACAGGCCTATTTTCCATAAACTAATTTTTATTACTTAGACAAAATTCAAAAGATCTAACTATGCCACAAAGATAAGAGACTACTGGTCTTACGATTCTTGTTCTGGGTCTGGACATATTGGTAAAGAAGAATTTTATATGTGACATTAAATAGAGTAATATTTAAGAGCAATATCAGTCAAGGCATGATGTACTTGTTGTCTTTATCATATAATTTGATCCACATTCTCTGAGATAGGAGAAGAGGAATCATCTAATCATACTCTAATTCTCACTGGTTAGAAACACAAAGCTAATTAATATGAAAAATAGGAAGTGTTAGTAGGCTGATCAACTAAACTCCATGAAGAGTTTTACTGATACAAGTCCTAACTCAATATTAAGTCACAAGCTTTGCAGGCAGACAAGACAGTTCAACCCTAGGACTCTCAAGCTAGAATTGGGAAAGACCTCGAAACGAAAATCTGGAGAGCCATTTCTAATTAATATAGACAATACTGAAACAGATGAGCCAACAATCTGACAAGGTAAAGTAATTTTGTTATTCTGGATGTTTACCTGACAGGTTAGGTATAGGAAATTGAGAGCAGGAGTTGGTATCTTAAGTTAATCAGATCAGACTTGCATCTCTAAATATATGCTCCACATCCTCCATTGATAAACATTAGCATTTTCGAAATAATTATTTGGGGACCTTGTTTTAGCCTTCTGACTTTAGCAACCTCTGTAAGAATCAACTGGATGACCCATTTAGCACTTCGTTTCTGAATCTCTTCTCCTTCAGCAGTTTTAATTAGAGTACTACAAAAGTCTCATTATTTAGAGATGTCAACAACATTCTACATGTTTTGTGATGAAGTAGAATTGTACCTCAAAGGATAATGTGTCATGCAAACTCTACTTAACACAAAGACATACTAATAAAGCTAAGAAATAAGAAAAGATCCTTAGCTACTTTCTGCCTTGATGCTTTTTTGCCATTACTTTAAATAATCTTCTTGCCCTTCAAGAATAACTAGAAATGATGTTTGCTCACTTTGGAGTATTGATAATGGTAATACATATGTTTTCTTATTATTTTCACTAAGTATTCAGGCTGATCCCAATTAGCTTCTTTACATACCTTTTTGATTTTTTTGTGTTTAAAATGAAGTCATGATTTGATGTACAGTATCTTTCCACCCACCCATCCACCCCCAAACATGGATGCCAATCACCGACTTTAAGAGGGAAAAGGATGTTCATAATACAGTATGCTAAAATTAGAGCACAACCTAATGGTTTTAAGCTTCAAGTAAGAAAATGGAAAATCTAAAATTCAATTCTTTGTAGCACAGTAGGATTCAACAAGTCAACTTGGAAACTGTTACGTGACTTTTAAATTATTTTAACCTTATTCTTTTTTTGGTACAAATATCAGGTGCAGTTTCCAATATAGTAGGTGGAGCTGCTCAAAAGCAGAGAAGAAATAAATAGGGAGATGAGGCTCTAGTGGAACTATCATAAGCTCATGGCCTGCATATGTTTGCAGCACTGAGCACTAACTTTGGGCAAAAGATAAATAAATCACTGTCAGCCATAATACCATCCAGAATTGCTCAGTTTTGCCATACACTTAGAACCAATAGAGATTTAGGTTGTTGGTTGCCAACCTAAATTTACTTTAATGAATGTAAACCAATTCAGTTCTATCATAAGTTTTTCCCACGTTTAAGACTGAATATTGGATTTAGCCTATTGCTAAAGATTTTTGTAAATGAAAATGCCAGGCAGCACCATGCCAACATATGTTTCACAGGTGTTGTGCAAATGCCACCTGTGTTTGTGGAAGGAGGGAATTTCCCCATGCATTTGTGAAAGTACATACAGTTAAGTCTTTTATTGCATTTTCTTTCATAGGTTTTGTCCCTAGATAACTTGCCTGAGTCCAGGACATTTTTCAGAAGCTACAAATATTTCAAACTCCTAAAATTTGCATGGTAGTCTTAGAGAGCAATTTGTGGATTCCAGCAATATCTGAGGCTGAAATTATGTTTCTTTATGGGCACTTCTGAGATATAACTGTGTTATATTCTGAGGTTTAATAAATAAACAAATAAATAAATGTGTGACTTCCATGGGAAACATTGCTTGTTCCTATCCTTTTCAAAGATATTTCAGCTTTGAAGAAATCAGAAGAGTTCTTCAAGAGCCTGATACATATTCAAGCATAGGCTTCTTCAGTGATATAAAAAAAAATAATCCCAATCTATTTTTCATAAATTAGTTAGGGAAAAGTGCAGTCTCTTTAAGTCCTTGAAATTTTATGATACATAATCATAAAACCCATTAATGAGAAATAATGGTTAATTCTACCATCACCTTTCCCACTATAAAAGTACAGAGTATACCCTATAGTCTTTCTGTGTTGACTGCTTTCTCAGAACAAAAATTTTAATCTACAAATTTGTCTTGCCTGTTGATTAGTGAATTTAACTTTAAAACAGTTTTTTTTAAAAAAATATCCTGATTCGTATTCAACATTGGCTAGATAGTATATAAATTACTTGCTATAATGAATTCTAATGCCCGCTGGGATGGGCAGCACTGTGTTCTGCCAGTTCATCTCTTTTCTCTGCGGTCAATCCATGTGATGGTGGTTGGCAGAGAGAGATCCCGCCGTCGGTCCCTACTGTGTGGAGTGTTGCAGGGATCTGCGCTTATTCAACATCTACATGAGGTGCTGGGTAAGCTCATCAATTGCTATGGGGTGAAGGGGTCATTGGTTCACTGATAGTGCCCAATTACACATCTTTGCCCCTGGTTGATTAAGTGATGCTATGAACATTTTACCCTGTGCCTGGAAACTACAAGGGTCTGGATAAATAGCAATAGCATTTAGACTTATATATCATCCCATAGTCTTTTACAGCACTCTGAGTGGTTTATACAAATATCAGCATATTGTCCAGCAACAATCTGAATGCTCATTTTATCGACCTCAGAAGGTTGGAAGGTCTGAGTGAACCCTGAGCCATTCATAATCGAACTCCTGACAGACTGGTCAGCCTGCAATACTACATTCTAACCACTGTGCCACCATGGCTAAGTCTTGATGAAGAACAATAGCCTTCAGCTGAAGCCTGACAAGAATGAATGGCTTTAAATTTTTGGAACCACCTGTTCCAGGACTATGCCATTTTTGGTTCCAGAGGGGGATGAACTCCCCAAAACAGGCCCTATGCACAGACTGGGGTGTGTCCTCCTAGACTATAACTCCTGACCAAAGAACAGTGGCAGTCATGGTTAGGAGACCTTTCCACAACTCTGTATTGTATGCCTATCATCTTTGCTCCTAGATCAAGGGTCTAGATTGGACTACTGTAATAGGCTCCACCTGAGACTTTTGTTGAAGAGTATCCAAAAATTTCCACTGGGCAAAATGCAATGCAGTGGGCAGTTATGTGTGTGCCTTCTAGAACAGGTGGCAACTTTAAGACTTGTTGGCTGAGGAACTCTGGGAGTTGAAGTCCACAAGTCTTAAAGTTGCCAAGGTTGGAGACCCCTGTTCTAGAACACATATTACACCTCTACTCTGTGAGCTACATTGGTTACCAGCCTGTTTCTGGAATCAATTCAAGGTGTTTTTATTCTTTAAAGCCCTACAGGGCCTTGAGCTGGGTTATTTGAGTCATATCTATCTGTGTCACCATATGTATGCATGCTGTGGTCCTGTCAGCTGGAGAACTACATTTGGTGGGTACCAGATGATGGTCTTTATTGCCATGGTACTTTATGGAATATCTCCCCTCCCCCCCACTCCCTCAAGTGAGGCTGGCTCCATCTCTGTTGATTTTCCAAAAGTATCTCAAAACCTGGTTTTACCATCAAACCTGAAAACCTCAGGGGACTGGTGAGATACTGAGGTGGCTCCATGGTTATTAATATCTGCTCTTAGCCTAAATAGCTGTTCTCTCTTAGCATTGAGTTTTTAAAACATTTTTTAAAAGTTTATAAAGGCAATAATAATTATTTTTATACAGTACGTAACTATTTTATCCTTGTTCTACATTGCCCAGAGTCATTTATTTTTGATATGGGCAGCTATATAAATTTGATGAATGAATTAATGCAATGAAATGAAATGAAGATGAAAACACCTTGAAATAATAAAGCAATATTCAAATTCAGCCAGGTTTGAAATCTAGCTCTTGACATGCTACACAAAGCCTGGCATGACCTCTGAGCCACTAGAAGTTGCATAATTCTGTTCTAAGAGAAGATGTTCTTAAATAAGGCCATCGTTCTTCTTGAATAGGAAAAAATAGAACAAGATGTCTCTTTCCAATACTGCTATTAAAAGAGACATAGGAAAATGTGCAACTCTTCTATTCACTTATGAATAAAAGTACAAAGTCACTTAAACTGTAATCCTGAATAAGGATTTGTTAGTGTAACACACGCTCAACTTATATTTGTCTAGATATATTTCTTCTGCAGAAAGCTTAGGAATCAACCTAATTCCAGATCTAAATATTCTGAAGTGCTTAGTCAAATAAACCATGTAGGATGGTTTGAATGCATATCTAGTTTCAGTTTTGCATTTTGAACTGTTAAACACACACTTATTTTCATTAGATGGAGTGGTAACCTCTCCCAAAGTTAAATACACAGCTGAATTATGGATATATGTGAAAATCCAGCATAAAATTATGCAGAAAGCATGAAGTTAAGCGGGTACATGAGCTCAGAATTAAACACCACTGATTTAAATTGCATTTTGCTACTAATTAATAAATGAATAAAGACACATGTTAGATAGAATATCTTATTCTACCCTTTAGCCACACAAAATTCTTTCTTAGCAAATTATAAGAGACTGTACAGATCAATAAGTTTAGGAATCAAGGAGAAAAGAAACTTTTTGTGAAGAGAGGAGAGGAGAAGAGAGAAGGGGAGGGGAGGGGAGGGGATATATAGGGTTGTAAATTTATGTTGGTTTCATTGTTAAGCTTGTGGTGGGTGAATGGGGAAGAAAAGGGGCAAAGAAAATCCACCAAGTATTTAAAATACTTCCTTAAAAAAAATACATTTGACACAACTGTATCCTCCCTCACCCAACTATTCAGTCTATTCAGTGACTTTCACACAGGCATGACTATTTCTTTCTGCAAGATAATAGGTGGGAAAGATCCACAGTTGACAGTATATACTGCATATCCAATACAGTATTTATCTTTGCTTTGAAACAACGTGATATGCATAGCAAAATGACTGGCATGTGTATAAAATTGAGCCTGTAGATGAATGAAGGCGGCATCCATCTGAAGACCTGAGTCATGCATTCATATTTCAGAATTCATGGAGATTAACTGATTTAGGCAAACAGTGAAAGTGATCACACTGTGCAGGGACTTTCATAAAACGGGTTAGTTTGGGGACATCCTTCTTTCACAGGTATTATTGCTGGATAGCTGTTTAACTTTCTTCCTTCTACCTTGTACTGTTATTTGCACGTACTTCTTCATGTGCTAATTTAATTAAAAAGCCTATCCCATGATTTGAGATACTGCAATACTAAGGATTGGAATGGTCCAGGTGGAATAATGAACTTTAATTCTACTGCATCCACCAATGCATCATCAAAACACTATAGGTCTGTGAAACAATTTGATTTTCTTTTCTTGAACAATGTGATAAGCCAATGGTGAAATTACCACTGATTATAATAAATTGGGACAGCATCTCATCTGCATATAAACTTGAAAGATATAATGAGATTCATGAAGGTAAATGTTACAAAGAAATACCTAAAATTGTTCATTATTTTGAGAGAAGGAGAGATTGGGATCAACAGTGCAGCTAATGTCAAAACATTTATCTTAGCTCCTCAGCTTTACTTGGAGTGACAGTACAATCCCAAACATTTGTTATGGTTCATGCACTGCAGAACAGGATCTGTGCAACTTGCTTGCTCTAATGATAAGCCCCTCCAATTATGTCTTTGACAATGCAACAGCTCTTAGGAACAGAGTATAAATCACCTTTATTCTTTTTATACAACTAATCTTTAGCTAAGTAGTTTCTCAACAGCTGGAAATAGTAATATGAGCAGTAAATCAGAATTGACAATTGGAAAGTCACAGATTACAGGGTTCACATACTAGGTCCACACAAAACTTTAAATACTAATTTCCTTAAGTCTTTTAAACTTTAAAATTAAAGGAATTAGGAAAACACAGTTCTTGAGATTATGTTTGGGTTAAGCTCTGAATTTACACAAATGCTACATTTCGCACCTGTACAAATTACTGTGGTTGACTCAGACTACTTAGAACATCTCTTAGTCTGATACATAAACTAATAGAAAAATAGTTGAAATTAATCTTACGTTTATGTATGAAATGTATGTATTAAAGTAAATGTTATTAAAGTCAGCAAAACTATTGTGCATTGATTTTAGAATCAGAACACCAGTGTTGTCAATTAATTTCCATGCTTCAGGTCAAGAAACTGAATTTATGCTTGAGAGTCATATCTCATTAAAAAAAAAAAAAATTCTTATTTTTTTGGCCAAAACTAAGCAAACACCATTAAGATAAAAGGAAAGAAACTGAACAACGCAGGCAAAGAATATACCAACAATCTCTTTTATGACAGTTAATCTAGTTTTGCTTTAACATTCACCAGATATATATGTACATTCAGATGTTCAAGTACACTTTACTTTCTAAGAATTTATCTGTCTTTATTGAATGCCAGTGTGCTAAGAAAAGACAAAAAACATTGTAGCACTATTCATTATAGCTACCATAATGAGGCAGAATATTTGATTTTGATGCATCATAACTTTGAACTTTGAAATATACATATGTTTGCTTTTGAAAGCACCAATTATCCAGAAGGAATTATAGGAAATGGAGGTTTGGAAGGGAAAAACATTTTCAACAAAACATGTTGAATCTTTTTTTCTACTTCCTAATATTTCACAAGATAACTGTCAATTTCTGCAAAGGGTCTTTTTTATTTTTTTGGTGGTGGTGGTTGTTGTTGCCAAAACTGAAAAGAACCCAGCTGTACAAAAAACAGATTGCAAGCAATTAAAATATAAAGGCAGTTTAGTCATACCTTATTATGTGTCTGTGTTTGTCCAACCAATATGAGAATATTTGATGATATAATAGATAGGCAGAAATTAATTAGGATTATGGACCTCTCAGATCTGATGTACCTGTCCAAGTAAACACACACACATACATACACACGAAAGATTTTTTTAAAAAATGTATTCCATATCAATTTAGTAAATTCTTATTAAAACAAATCATTAATACTGATAATTTTTAAGTATTTAATAACCATTTTAAAGCATAAATATAACTTCAGTAGTTTAAAATTAACTTTTTAAATGAACATCTAAATGAGTATTTAAACATTTTTTAGTTGGCATTGTACCGACTAATAATAATTAATATCAGCATTGGGAACAGAGAAACAAAGAATGTTTCAATAACATTAAGAAATTAGCAACACATATGGGTAGATTTTGAAGTTTGCAATCCTGAATTATTTTGATACTGAAATTAGTAGATACTCTAACATCCGCTTCAAAAGGATGCAGCTGTTTGAGTGATTGCAGTCCACTGGGGAATTATTTTTACAGATGCCATAGAGAAATGACTATGAATTGAATTAAGTATGAATGATAAATTTACTCATGTCCTTCCCATTCTCATAAGACATACAGTGGACATTACTGGAGGATTATGCTCACAAATGCAATAGGAATATCTGAGTGGATGTTCATATGATTAACAAAGCTAAATTGATGGTTATATAGAAATGGATTATTCAGATTCAAAATGGAACATTGTTTGCCTAGATTTGTTTCACTAATTAAAGTACTGCTTAATTATGTTTTACAAAGTATATAGACATTAGATGAGATAACTCATTCCATTGCTAAAAAGTTAATCTTGCACAAACTTAATTTTAGTAAATTAATAACATCTCATTTATTTGATGGACAATCATGGCTTTGTCATTCAATTTAAGAGAAAGTTCATAATATTTTGTAAATGTTTATAAATATGTTGTAAAAGGTATACATTTTCATCCCCTCTGATAATTATACGAATAAGTTACAAATCTTGATATGATTTTTTTAAAATCATATCAAGTCACCTCCAAAAATTGAATCTGGAGTAAGCACAGGCTCAAAAATTATAGTAATGGGGTATATTTATAAATAGTTTCACAAACTCCATATTCTACTGTAGCCACATGCCTCATATCAAATGGTTTGAGGATAATGGATACTCAAAGTTATATTGGGAAGACAGGGAAAGTTTGCACAAGCAAATTTCCATTAATGTATATTTTGATCTAATATGGGGTGTCAAGCTCGCCGTTGTCACGGTGTTGTCATGACATCGTCATGTGATGTATCACAATTTTTCCCCTTCACTAAACTGGGCGTGGCCAGTGTATGATACATCTAGGCCACAGGCTGCGAATTTGACAGCCCTAATCTAAGATATTTGCTCCTAAAATGGTGAGTTTCATAGAGAGTAACTAGAAAGTTTAGCAGTACTAAACAATTTAAACTTCTCCAAAATATCATACTTTATAAAATATATTTAGTATGTAAAGATATAATTTATTTTCTTAATTCAGTAAAAATTATTGTAACTACCTGATACTGCACATTGGATATTGTGGTTTATATATATCAACATATTTGTCCGAATTATGCAAATCCTGTATGAAGCTTGATTAATGAAAGACATCATTTTTATGTTGAAAAAATATTTTGGATTATACCAAACTGAGTATATTCTAAAGCTGCTACAAAATTTGTTTTTATCAAGGAACTATACTACTATTTGATTTGCTCAATCAAAATCTTAGATTTACAAGGTGTTTTTTTTAAAATATGAATCATTCCCAAACAAGCAATTTTGCTACATGGTTACTGAAGAACATAATGAGTAATTTTACAGAAGTATGAAATCAAATCAATTTATTACAGACATGATGAGCTACCTCTGTATCTTAAAGGGCCCTGGATAATGCTTTTTCAAGTGAACACACAAAGTCTCCTAGTTCTTCCCTCTGGACAGTGTTTTTGCTCCACTGATTTTATTTATTTTATTTTATTTATTTTATTTTTATAACCATCCATCTCACTAAATGATTCTGGGTGGCATTATCTCACTTTCTTCCCTCTGGTCACTCTACTGATGTATCCCAAATCCTAGTTTCACATTACTTTCATTTTAACACAGCCAAAGATATAGTCATAAACATACCTTACAGTATTTATAATTCAACTTTAGAGCCACTTAGACCATAAATACTGTAAAACTCCACAGAAGCCATCCCCGTTGCCCCTGGCCATCACTTCGAAACAATAAGGCACAGGAGGCATGGTGTTTTACTCTTACAGTTTACATAAGCTAAAACTATTATGCTTACTACGTTCAACTTCTGATAGCATCGTATTTTAGTGTGTTCACCTACACATTTTAATATATGTAGATGTATTCATTTATTTATTTCCTCAGTGTCATGCATGAATATATATTAGTGATTAATAATAAACTAGTTCTGAAGTGTTGTTTCTTCTGAATCAATTGGATGAAGCATCTACTTATTCAGATCTCATGGGAAAGAATAATCTGTAAGCATGCTGTAATTCAGTATCATTTTTCCTTTCAATGGTTACTTCATTTCCCCCCCCTTCTACATTGCAAATGGTCATCTCTCTCAAATTGGGATTTTTTCCTTGCTTCCACTGTGGATGTGATCTAAGGAACAGCACATACAATCAGTTGAATCGCACGTGATAATTGAGGATGCATTCAATTAGTGAAAATCTGTACAAAAAAAAAAAAAAAACTTTCAACCCCACAATTGCTGTTGGTGTGTGGAAATCATTATGAGGTGTCTCAAATTGTGTCTCTGTACTTGTGTATTCATGGGAGAATTCATTGTATTAAGAAAAAAAATATGAATATATGCAGTGGTTCAAAGATAGAACTTAGTGAGGGCCTGTTATGCAATAAGCAATATTGTGCCACTGAATCAACAAGAACTAGGATTACATTAGTGGGAATGCTGAAGTACTAGGAGTACTTGTCACTCAATTGTTTTGTTTACCATAATGAATGATGGTCTCAAATTAGAGCTCCATATGGATCTAGGCGTCTCAACCAAAGGGATAGAGGTACACACATATCTTCATAGAAATGAAAGGGACATTCTTTGAATATAATGGAAATGGGCATTGCAACTTCAGCGCTCACAAAGATTTTTTGATCACAACTGATGTCCTTAATGTAATTAAAGAAAAAAAATAGATATTTAATCATGAGTGTTTTTTATCAGAGCAACCTGGTCTACCCGAATATGGGATGGAGCATACTGCTTCCGCTTTCGCCTTTCAGCCCCAATCCAGGATCCTTTGTAGGAAGTCACTTTCGCAACAAACTATTTTTGTGTTAAATTTATTTCAATTGTCGGTAAATATAAACTTAATCATGAGTAGCACAACCTTAACAACAAAATGTAATATTTTAAACTGAATTATTTGCATATTACAATATCTAATTAGCAACTCTTATAGAAGAGACACAGACTTTTATTTAGAGCAGAAAAGCTTCTTTTGTAGTTTTTACAAAGCCACTTATCAATTACATACCTCCATAGTGCTGCATAGACAACTGCTAGGGTGATCAAAGCCAAGCATGAAAGGCCACTGCCTACTATTAGGGTTACTGAGGGAGCACCAGATGATTCCATGATCTGTGGATCATAACAAATATCTATCAGAGGAAACCATATTCTAATAACTGCAGCAAAAAAAAAAAAAAAGATGTTGCAAATCTAATTGGTACATAGCTATTTCATGTTAATGGTATTACCAGTAAGCAGCCATTCCTTCCCACTTTAGCGTCAATTTGAGACTGTAATGCTTTTAAGCCCCTGAGATTTCAGAATACCAAATTAATACTTATTGTGGCCTTGAATAGGATCAAACCCAATTTCACTCACCAAATAAAGAAATAGTTTTGTTTCTTTCCAAGAAGGTTAGTGATATCAACAGTTCCATGGGAGGCCATTATATTTATTGCCATTACAGATTTTTAGCTTTAGAAAAAGAGCAACAATTTGGAATTACATCTTCCCTTGAAAGCCAAAGTAATGAGCTGAAGAAATAATTTGGCTTATTTTGACAAATTAAATGCTGTCCAGTTCCTTATCCAATACTTATGACCAAACTTTTTTGACAGTACAATAACTTTGTCTTAAAGCTATACATTTTTTCTTGTGGCTTTAAATGGATAAAAGAAACATGTATAGGAGAAATTAACAAAAACACATAGAATAATTGAAAAATCTGGACCTTTAAAACAAACAGACAAAAATTTCTTCTTCTGTTTAATATTTTCACAGTTGAAGAGTAAATGACCTTGAGGAAGAAAAGTCTTTTTTAATTCCACCAAATATACCTCATACATATCAGCACTTCTACTTCTTTTATCAGTTTTTTTAACTGCAAAATGTATATGTCATTGGCTAATTAAACCAAGAAGTTTTCAGAGATACCCTGCTTGATTTAGCAATATGCTGCTGAAAAGCCTAAAGGCTCCAGTGTAAATTACATTTTATCTAGATATGATGTGTCATCTAGGCAATATAAAATGTATTGCTTAAAATGGATTTTGAGTTTATTTCAGTCAGACACTTCTAGGTTACAGGTAAGATGATTGCTGACTGTACACTTAACACTGTTTCCCTTAGGTTGCCTAGGTACTTGAAAATCTATTTTAATAGGCAGGGCTTTTTTTTTTTAAAATCCATACATAGTTATTTTTAGTTATTTTACATTTTTGTTCTCATTTTATGCATATAGAATTGTCTCTCATAAATGTCAACAAATAATATATATTCCCTGTACTGAAAACGCACAACTGCAATCTGTTTAACAAGAGTGGCTAGGTTCCCTATTCTACTGGCACTAATGGTCAGAAATATCTCGCCCATTCCTATTTCATTAATTTATTCTTAAATGTAATCTATTACAGCTGCTAAATTTCCTCTTTACAAATAGGACCTGCTCGACATCTGAAATTGATAGTAGTTGTTTATGTGGCAAAAATCTGTAATTCATTTCCATAAACTGTAAACTACGAGGGAGAAGATCCAATCTCTTTCTGACCAGCAGCAGTGATATAATTCCTGAATACAGGTTACTGAAATATCTCTGGAGTTAATCCGGAATGCATTAAAACATTCTCCCAGCCTTTCCATTAAACTCAAGGATTTTTTTTTTTTTTTAGTTTCCCTCCCCTCCTTTGTTACTTACTATTTCTCTAGGTTGCTGAGCCAAAATGGCGAAGGTAGAGAGACGATCACATAAGCATTTTGTATGGGATGCATCGGTAAGCACAGTTTTACATCCCTGGGTGGACCAGGTTCCCAAAGAGTCGTTCCTGCAAGAAGAGAGAGAGAGGGAGAGGGAGAGAGAGAGAGAGAAGAGGGAGGGAGGATGAGAGGCACAGGGGGAGGAGGAGGAGGAAGAGAAAGAGAGAGAGAGAGGGGGGGAAAAAAAAAACCGGGATAATTACGGCGGGCGGTCAATTCCGTGAAAAGAAAAGGCAGTTTAATTGAGAGCAGAATCTAGTGCGGGTTCCCGGACAGAAGAGATCTACTTGTTGTTGAATAGGACTTAATTTAGATGCATCTCCAGCTGTACAGTAATGCGGGGGGGGGGCGGGGGGGAGGAATAGAGGCGGCGTGGAGAGATGGGGGGATAGAAGGCAAGCAGGCAGCTCTGCCGAACGCAGTGAGCTGTCCAAAGCTCTTGGTGCTGAAACCACATCCAGCTTCAGAGTGCTTTCTGCCAGCCAGAGAAGCGGAAGCTTTTCTCCGCCGTCCGCCGCTTCCCTTAAACTGCTCGGAGCACTGCAAAAACTCATCGCGGGGGGAATAAAACAAAAGCCTCTTGTGGCGTTCCCTCTCTCCCCCCCCCCACGCCACCCCCCAGTGCATACCATCGCTGCCTGGGTCTGGCTTCACACGTATGTGAGGCTACAACCTTTCTTTCTTTCTCTCTCTCTCTCTCTCTCCCTCTCTCTCTCGTGGACGCGTGTGCAATTTAAATGCGGATGGCCGTGAGATATCTGCCTGATTAAGACTGATTTGAGATTGGCCGATTCTTAGGTCTTCCTCTGCTGCTCGGCTACGCTCGTTGCTGCTGCTGTTAAGGTAGAGATTTTCCTCCGGTTGGGTTTTTAACGTTCAAGCCTGAGGATTTCACCCTGGAAACCGGCAACAGCATTCCTCCTCCAACTCTTCCTTCCTTTCTTTTTCTTTCTTTCTTTCTTTCTTTCTTTTTTTTTTTTTTTGCCGCGCCTCTAGCAGTGGGGTGGATTTCAGCAGGGCACCACATCTTCAAAGGGACACCTGGTCGCCCTCCAGACTTCCCCCTGTCCAACTCGATTTCATCCTTTCCCTCCCCTCCCCTCTCAGTTCCAGGGGTATTCGGGAGTGGGTGGGGGGAAGAGTGCTGGTTGGGAGTATTAAGGGATCTCTCTCCCCCAACGCCAGCCCCCACCGGCAACCTTTTGGTTTTGCTTTTTAAAAACAATCACCTATCCCTGTTTAGATTAGCCCTTTAAAAAGACAAAAGCTCCTGCTCAAATCTTCCCAGCACAACAATAAAATGGTACCAACCCACGTTTTCCTTGTGCGGAGAAAAAGAACGAGGCAGGAGTGGGGGGTGGGGTAGCAGAGAGAGAGAGCGCGCAAGATATTAATCTTGCCTTCGTGTGAATTAAAGGCATTTGGGGAGTGGGGGGCTTTGAAAGAACTCAAAACTGCTATCACTGATTGTATGTATTGCATATTAAAATGGGATATTTTCCTTTTCCCTTGCATCCCTCTGCATAAATAATCTCTCTAGCCCACCTCAGGTTCATTGCCAAGCTTCGTATGCAGCTATTCACATATTGCCTAAGCTTCTGCTTATGCACTAGTGGGAGGACTCTGCCAGGAACAGCAAACTCTCTTACTTTCCCTCCCCAAGGTCCTTAAAATAAAGAGAAGCTGGAGTGGAGGAGTGAAAGCTTTCGCCTTCAAATACCACCCCCTTCTCTCTGCCTTTGAACCACCTGCTTTGGATTTCCCTCTTATTTCACGGGCATTATTGTAAACAGCAATCCTTACACACTAGTCCTTTTTTCTTTGAAAGGTATATCATCCCAACCCACTGTGCACCACCTTATTCTTCAATGCCCTGCAGGTTCATCCTTTGGCATTATAAATACTTTCAAGACCAGCCTGTAAAATAATGCTTAGCCCTAGATGTCATTTAACTATAAAGCAGAAGACTATTAAAAACATGGAAACTACCACTACTAAATGTATCTGCCACGGATGAACCGCACATATTTGTTGTATTTGTCCTCCTGAATATTGTTTTACTTTGTCTTGTGCTGTTCAAGCACAAATGAAATACATTTATCAGAGATGATTAAATATTCAAGAAGTTGCTAGTTTAAGGGAAACTGATATGGCTTAACATATAAAAATAATGTTCAGTTTTCAATTCAGAGGGGTGCTTAACAGGGCTGGACTAAACATGGAAAGTACTGCGCCGCAGCCTAATATTTGGTTGAAGGCTACTGTTTTCAGAATATGATGGTTAGAGCTGGGAGAGCTTGTTTGATTGCCATCATATTTAAAATGCAAACTCAATCCACTGTGAATTAGACCACAAACCTCAACCAATAGGGAAGAAGGAAGAAAATACAAGGTTTGTTTTACTTAAAACCATATTGTCTATAATGCACACTCATGTCCATCTTATTAAGCTTAGATAATTTCTAGATCATCCACTTGATGGCTAAAGTCTGCATAGAAACTAGAAACTAAGAATTCAAGTCTTCCTGTAGGGGGGGGGGAAACCTAACTTGGATGAATAGATAGAAATCTAAAAAAAATATTTAATATCATCAGCCACAATTCATGACACTTCTTAGAAGATGTACAAAGTTCTGTTTATATAACCTGGATTTTTGTGGTCTTGTTGTCTACATTGTACTGCTTTGGACACCATTTCACCACTATGTCCAGTGATAGTAATGGTTTGTTTGGTAACCAAGGGAAAACAGGAAGAGAAGGAGCCCTGACTGCAGAATCTAATAAAGTCTATTGGTTAAATGGTTATTGGGCTTCCAAATTAGCAAAAGGCCTAATTTTTATGTTGTTTTTGTGACATGGCTTTCTCTTCCAAAACCATTTTTGCTATAGTTGGTTCACATCTATCTCTCATAATGTATAGGGTGCCTATAATACATGCAGATACTTCCTATATAAATTTCAAGGGCCTTGAGAAAGACATGAAAATGCAATCAAAGCAGTCAATTTGTTGTATGACTTTGATGCATTAATGATGAAACTTGGAAGCCAACCATGTCGTTCCATTTATTTAAATGGTCTTCCTCTATTTAAGTGGAATGATACACTTAGTACTATATACGAAGCGTTATAGCATTGCTTCTCTATAAGATAGGCTTGCCTAAGATCATCCATTAAGACTATAAGCAAACTGTGAAATGATCCAGAATAATGTTTGCTCCTGATTTGACCACTGCATTGTACATGTGGAGGATGAGAGAGATTAGGATACCTCAAAAAATGTATTACAAAAACAGGACAAGACTAAGAGTTGTGCATACCAATAATTATAATTTCAATAATTAACACAGGATTGAAAAAAAAAAAACCTTTTATTTTCAAGTCAAAGTTTTTTCCTTATATAATTTGATTAAAAATTCACCTTAGCTGTGCATGACTGTTTTTCCCCTAAGTGTTTCTCCCCTAAATAAAATTTGCTTAGAATGCACAACAGCGGCAGCAGCAGCTCCTGGAAAATTGTGCCACCTATTGTTGCCTGAATCCATCTGTATTTTTGATAAACTATCTTCTTCTTTCCAAAAAGCTAATACTGAAAAGGATTATTTCTAAGGTTTAAGTCATATTTCCACACAAGACACTTTCCATCTGATGATGGGAAGCATCCAATATATCAAGGAACTATAAGAACAAGAAAAACAACCACAATTTAATTAGAAAATGAAGGACGGTGCTATCCTTTGCATTTACACTTTGATCTTTCTCCATTAGTTTCACCACCTAATTTTGGGAATAGTTATCAGAAGGGACAGAGTAGAAAAGTCTTCTTAATTGAGTGGAATAAATCTTGCTTTACTGTGGCTCCAGTCTAAGGCCCATTCAATAACTGAAGATCTGTAAAGGAATATACAAGTGCAAAGGGAGTAACAGCACACAACCTATACTTGGAAGTATAGATACTTTCAACTATTCATATAAATACATTTGAAGAAACCACAGATTTGGAGAAGTGTATGAAAACTTTACTTCTTACACACACACTCAAGCAAAACCATTGCAAAGCCTAGAACACTCATAAAATAAGAATCCAGCGCCTTACTGAACTGGAGAGATCATCCCCAGCAAAGCTATGATTTGAATGCTGCCTTTGTCATGATTGGAGGGAGCAATAATTGTCAGATCTTTGCTCCCTCTACAACCTTCACTCTTCTTTCAACATTGCTCTGAAGAGTCCTTCAACCTTCCCAATTATATGTTCAATGTCAGAACACAGATAGGGGACTATAGAGGTTGGGAAACAATGAAGATTGCTTCCTTCCTCGTCCCATTAGCAGAAAAGTTCTACTGGCTTAGAAATTTTCTGTGGATGGAAGAAACATTCCTGTTCACAGAAGACTGACTCTGGAGCCAAGCCAAAGAGAATAATTAAGTTTGCATAATAACATGACTAGTTAAATTTATCATGCAATTTCAGTGTTCACAAAATATATTTTTGAGTATGTACTCAGAACAACTTTTTAATTATCCTCCTTAAATTCTATATATTTTCCAAATGATCTGTCTACAATTATAAATAGACTAAATAATGTATAATTTTTTTTAAAAAAATGAAAACAAATCTGAAGTAAATGGGATATATGTGTTTCATTTAGCCCAAGTGCATCTTGTTACTTCTATAGGATCCTGTATCTATGGCTTTTCGGTTCCTTATATTAGTGGCTATTTTGGTTTCACCAAACTTACGCTATTTTAAAAAATATTGTAAACCAATCTTTCTCAACCTAATGCTCTCCAGATTTATTGGGATTGGAACTCCCAGAATTCCAAAGCAATGGCCACAATGGGTTAGTAATTCTGGGAATTGTATAATGAGCCCTTTTGGAAGACAAAAGATATGCTAAAAGTTAGCAGCATCTGGAAGGGCACATCAAAAACAGAAGATAACAGAAGCAGCATGATCGCTTAGGGTCTGCCTCTTTTATATAGGCACTGGCCATACAGTACATGTGTGTATGAAGGGAGCTTGCATGGTGATTCCATGTTTTGCCATTTTTGACACACATATGCACAAATACTCTTGTTGCTATGGCTGCTGATGAAACAGTTGTATTTTGGAATAGCTGGATAGATACTTAAAAGTCAGCCTGTATATATGTTCCACTCAGGTCTTTGGTGAGGAAGCAGGAAGCCCCTCACTTCATTGCTCTTGTCAGTTTTTGTCTTTTATTTTTTTGGGATGTTATTGTAATTTCTTTTATTTTTGCAAGCTGCGCAGGGCTGTTGAGAATTGGGCAAGAAACCTTACATATTGTGAAAATATTAATATACCCCTCGCATTCTGGATAGAAAATGTTTCAACTCCTGCCCTCAAAATAATACTATAGAACACTGCACACCAGAACAACTAAACACAAGAACATTTTTTCCCAAACACCATCACCCTGCTAAACAAATAATTCCCTCAACACTGTCAAACTATTCACTAAGTCTGCATTACTATTAATCTTCTTATCGTTCCTATCACCCATCTCCTCCCACTTATGACTGTATGACTGTAACCTTGTTGCTGGTATCCTTAAGATTTATATTGACTGCTTCTCTATGACTATCATCAAGTGTTGTACCTTACGATTCTTGACAAATGTATCTTTTATTTTATGTACACTGAGAGTGTATGCACCAAGACAAATTCCTTGTGTGTCCAATCACATTTGGCCAATAAAGAATTTTGTTTTGTTCTGTTCTGTTCTGTTCTATTCTATTCTATTCTATTCTATTCTATTCTATTCTATTCTATTCTATTCTATTCTATTCTATTCTATTCTATTCTATTCTATTCTATTCTATTCTATTCTATTCTATTCTATTCTATATAAGTTACGCGTGAAATTCTTCCAAAAGAATCTTGGGAAATATAATTTCTAAGAGTGAAAAATAATTCACAGAACTGTCTATGAGAGAAGCTATATAAAGCAGAATGCTACAATTAATGCTTTGTGGTATCATTTCACCAGATCTCCACAAGTCCTAATTTATCTAAGAGAGGTGCAATTTATTTCTTAGCTTGTATAGAAATCTCATTCTAAGCTTTCAAGATATTAGATGGTTCTAACTCAGTGGCAGTGGCTCTTCTTTAATGCTCTCAGCCGATGCTCACAACTGCTACAAGAAAGGAAGTGCTGTTGCCCATTATATGATTACATGGAGCCCAGTCGCCTTTATAATTTTGCATCTCACAGGATGACAAAGTATTGATTGTCTAATTAGTTGCTTTCCAGAGATGTAACACAATACAAATTGTGTATTGAATAGAAGCACTTGTTTTCTCTTTGTACACAGCAAAGCTTTTGTTTATCTGGAATGTGGGAGTTAACTCTGGAAATAATATTTAATTGCTAAAGCAATACCGGGGAAATACAATGAAGAAATGATGAGTTATTTACCTGTTAGCTTTATTATGTAATGCAGCCTTCACAACATGATAGTCTCAACATCTCTTAGGTTATATGTCTTCTATCATCCTAGGCCAATATGGGGGAACACTTAGCTGATGTAAGGGAATTCTAAAATCATGTAAGATGGATGTAATTCTAAAATCATATAATTGGAGCAGGCTGCTTTAGGAGTCTTTTTCCCAGTGCTGCTGCTTCCTGGGAAGTCTTTTTCCCAGTGCTGTTAAGATTATATTGATTTTAAAAGTCACTCACATCTATTGATATTAAATGCTGGGCTTCTACCCAGATTTTTTGTTTTGTTTGATTTTAAAGCACAGATGGTTCAGCGAAATTTATTTGGCCAGTTTCAGAATAGTGGCTCAAATTCACAACCTGGATAAATTTGTTTGGATTCTCTTCTGCTCTAGGATAAAATTCATATAGCTCAACACCATTGGAAACTGCCCTATTACTGTGACTAAGAATGAACTTTAGTGAGTATCAAAAAAGCCAGAATATGGATTCTGAAAAATAATCAAAGTGCCTGTTTTGTCACTTTACTTTTGGATAGAATAGACTTACAGCTTTATTCATACTGTAACTCTAGTTATGTATCCTAATTTCAATAATAATACAGTGCATATA
Organism: Arizona elegans; assembly: GCA_022577455.1. Taxonomy (NCBI): domain Eukaryota; kingdom Metazoa; phylum Chordata; class Lepidosauria; order Squamata; family Colubridae; genus Arizona; species Arizona elegans. Next base: position 214,904,339 of record JAKOOJ010000001.1, on the reverse strand, counting down.
TTTGAAACTTACCCCATAATCAAGAACTGTGATCTTCGGATCATCTTTTAGGTATTTCATATTTAGATCTTCACAGAATCATAAAATATGACGACTAGAAGGCGTTTCAAGATCATCTAGTCTAACTCCCTTTCCAATTCAAGAATCCGTGACTATAGCATCCTCTGCAAATAGTCATTCAGCCTCTGATGAAACACCTCCATTGAAGGAGACCTCCCTCCCTCCCGACATTTCCTGCCAAGGCTGCCTGTTCCATGGCTGAATTGCTGCTACTACCGTATTAGAAAATGTTTCCTGATGTTCAACCAACAACATCTCTTTCCTTGCCTTTTAAACCCATCGTTTCTTGTCCTGTCTTTGAAATAGCTGAAAAATTCTCCCTAGTATTATTCATCTCACTCCTTTGGATATTTGAATGCAGCTGTCATGTCTCCCTGCAATCTTCTCTTCTCCAGGCCAAACCCTCAGGAGTTTTCAACCATTCTCTGTTTTTCTTTCCAGGACCTCAGTTTTATTGAATTTATTTCTTTTGAGATTAATGCAGGTCCCCACTATTAGATGGGGAACCAATATTGTGGACTTGTACATATGCTATACCCTCTGCAGGCTGCTCATCCTAATCCTACTTCTAGTCAATTGTTTAGAAATTTGACAGTACATCTTGCCATGTGCCAATAATAACATGGTAGCATTCATAATAAAGCCAATAATATAATATGGTATATAACAGTATACATGTATTAATATATATATTATACAAATTGATAATATATTAATGTATAGTCTAGTAATAATGCAATCTGATATGAATCTATTAAGAAAAACTTTCCATAGAAATGTGCTCCTTCCTTGCTGCTGTGACTATAGCATGAACCTATATAAGTAGCCATCTATTTCGTGTAATTATAATTGCTTGGGGCTTCAGTGGTATTAAAAACGCCTTCAATTTTGTGAATGCTGAACTTTTATTTAAAATGCGATGGTTTATATCCTCAGTGCCTGTGTATTCCCTCGCTACAAAATTCCAATACTGAAGAGTCATTCAGTCTCACCCTTTCATCAACTGTTACATTTGTTTTAATTTATTTAGTTCACCTGCTGGCTATGTTCTCCCCTGTTGTGCTAAGACCGCAATTGGAACAATCATTCAACTCCATTTGGTGCGGCCATTTTAGATTGCGGTGAGACCTGGTGCATTAAATATCACTTCTGAGTATTTATATCGGAGGAATCATGCAGAAGAGATAGTAGTGCCAAAGCAGATCACAGAATCATGGTCCAACCACTCAAGATGCACCGGCAGCAACATTTCTCCAACTTTACATCATATAATATTGTGAGAAATAACAGGGCAGAGCACATCCATCCATGATTCTTAGCTCCTATTGAAATATATGACACACACGACATCCTAACAGCAGCAAAAAATAATGATTACTAAGAATGTGCCAGATATACTGCAAAAACTATTCATGTAGCAATGAACTTATCACATAATATACACTAATTGCTGCATTATTCTTCTCTGATGAAACCTGCGCCAATATGGGGGTGTACGTGTGTGAGATTTATTTGTTGTTGAGTTGATTTGTTATACTCTTACTCTAAACACTCCTGGTTCCGGTATCTAATTATCTGAGTAATAACACTCCAGGGTGTTTAGAAGATAAAGTCCATTCTTACATGTACCATGGGCTTATTTTAAACAATGCAGCTTGTAGATAGATACTCTTCCTTACATTGTGGATGCTTGTGAACAGAAGACCGACAATGAAATATTTACATGGATTCCATATTTAAGGAAACAACAGTGTTGCATTAGCTTTTCACATCAAAGACTGTCATATCTCTTATGAGACTGTTCAGTTTAGCTGACCATGGTAACGTATTGGACATAGTATACCTTGGCTTCACCATAGCATTTGACAGCATGAGATCATAGTTGAGATGATGGTAAATTGTACCCTACACTATGTTGTCATCAGATGATACAATACTAGTTAATAAAATGTACCCCATGAGTACATATCAATGGCCCCATATCAAGCTGAAAGGAAGTATGAAATAACTCTCCCAGTGTGTATGTCTATGTATGGATAGATAGATAGATAGACAGACAGACAGACAGACAGACAGACAGACAGACAGACAGACACATTAAATGAGTATATTTCCAGTGGTGGGATGCTGCAGATTTAACAACTGGTTAACAGTTAACAACTTAGCACGCGCTTCACATTTAGAAGCTCAGCTGCTTACTTTCCAAGTCAGCAACGATAAGTAGAACAGTGGGGGGGGGGAAGGGGGGGATCAGTTGTGCCATACGATTGAGATGAGCTACAAAGCAGAAAATAAAGGATGGAGCGGGAGCGGGTGGGTGGGGCCAACTGATCGTCGGAGCTACCAGTTCACCTAAACTGGTTCCGAGCTGGCTGAATACCATCTCTGTATACTTCCCTCTCTGGATTTCCCCATCTCCACTCTATTCTCTTGTGGAGAGTGAGTCTATGCTTTCTATTCTTTACTATAAGGCCTGTTTTTCAACATTTTAATCTACCCACATTAATCTTTCTCCATTCCATATCTGTCTTTCACTAAAATCCTCCAGTTGGCAACCATTTCTTAATTATTATTCTTGTATTATTTTACATCTACTTTGGAGGGGAACTTAAAAATATCCATGCTCAGATTGAGGGGAATTTGTGGTTTAAATAACCAGGAAATCCCTATTAAAAAATAGTTGTCACAAGTTTGTAAATGTATATCAAGAAAAACTGGCATTCAACGCCTATCAAATTAAATTATAATGCTCCCTGTAGTCTCTAAACATTATTTGCTAAATGATGATGAGATGGTTTCTTTTCAACATATATGTTTTACCTAGGGCAGTGTTTACTAAAGTGAGGGTCCCATAAAACTGTTAGGAGTCTGCAAAATCAAAATTATTTCCCAGATATTGAAGATATTGCAAAAATTTAAAAGAATGACAGTCTTTTCATTATTACTTTTTATATGGTAAAAACATAGACATGTATGAAAAAAAACATTTATGTTAATATCTAACGGGTTTAATATTTCCATTTTTATTTGATTCAATAAATTTTCGATGAATGTATCATTTCCAATTTTTAATAAATAAATATAGATAAATATAACTCACACAAAGACAAGTTATTTTGAGGTCCTTCATAATTTTAAAAAGTGGGAAGAGTTCCTGAAAGCAAAAAGGTTAGGAGACTGATCTAGGATACTTTCAATTGTCCATAAGTTGTTATTTCCTGTTTCCAAAATTACTAGTCATTAAAATTAGATTTATGTATAACTTCTTCCAATATATAGGGTATCCAAAACCAGCTTTATTGTAAATGGCTATTTTTTGGAGTTTCTTGTGTAAACATGACACAAATGTTAAGTGATCAAATTTTAGGGGTGATCCAAATAAAAATGACAACCATCTGGAAATCAGCTACTAATCTCCAATGACAAATTGATAGGGATATATATTTAGCTCTCTTTGAAAAATTAACTCCTTGTTTAATGGAATTAGAGTCCAGATTATAATGGTACATTTTATTTATTTATTAGATTCAGTACTTGTGCATATTTACCTTATTAATTGCTCCATCACTGAACATCTGGAGACACCCCCCCCCCGTTTTTATTTGAAAGACTTCTTCTAAATGGCTTTGGTATGTAGTTTATGTCAAACTGATTTATTTTTGTATAGCTCCTTTTTTAAATTAAATTAATGAAAAAGGAACTAGGGAATCTTCACTGAAAGCCAAATGAAGCAGAAGTAAAATTTAAAAAGCATGTTGACTAGCAATGTAATATGTGTGTGTGTGTGTGTATACACCCCCCCCCAACCAAAAGTGTGATGTCAGACAATCTTAAGAATTGCCATTGAAATGTCCCCTCTGGAATGTCTTGTGCCTGGCTCAAAGCGTCCATGAGCAGCCTACAGAGGTTGCATTTCTGGTTCTTGGGGCCAACAAAGCAGTGTCATCTAGAATCCACATCAAGGCCAGGCCTCAGGCAAAAATATCTCTAGCTTACTCTGAGAAGTCAGATGACAAGAAAAATCAACGAAATCCTTGTCTATTCCAATATTCTAGGTTCATGTAAAGTCAGCATTTCTGATTTCTGGATGAATTAAAACCTTTAACAATCTCTTGTTTAAACACCCTTTTTTCTTAATTAGGCCCCACGTGCCTAAAAGTGCAATCCATCTTAGTGAAAGAAGGGCACAATATTTATATTTCCTCAATCTGGTAATATTGATTAAAACCCTTACTTTGTTCAGAATACATTTTGAAAGAGCAGGGGAAAAAAAATCCCAACATCCAATCATACTGATTTGGGCTTGAAGCCAAACTTTTCAGTTCATGCATTTCTACATAATTAAAAAAGAAAAAAGAAAAAGAAGACTGTGCTTCTAAAAAGAGCCCTCGGTAAAGGAGGATTCCCTCTTGAAGCACAGCTCTCCTGTCACAAACAAAACTTTTCCATTCTTGGAGCAGAAGGTTAGGATTCAAATTTATATTAGTCCAGAGACAATCGTCCCAAAGGAGGCAACTGCACTTTCTTGTTTTTTCTTTGAAGATGTTTTGCTTCTCATCCAAGAAGCTTCTTCAGCTCTGACTGGATAGTGGGGAATGGAAGGATTTATATTCCTTGCAGAATACAGACATCTTAAAAGAAAAAACAAGAAAGTCCAGTTGCCTCCTGAAAAAGCATCTTTGGGACACCAATGACCTGGATGACTGAGAATCTCTATAGACTTTAAGTCCAGAGACGAGTTACCTACAAGAAGCTAAGAGTGATACATTGTAGTCATACTGCAATTGTCCGATGAAATTTTAAGGAATGTGGCCAGTCACCTCTTTACAGCAATGAGTTTAAAAAAACAAAAAAAAACCAAAACTTCCATTCACCTTTGCAGGAAAGTCAAGAAGAGTTTTTTAATCACCAAGCAGTGGACTATTTAAACAGAAGAGGTTTCTATTTTTCCTGTGGGAATAAGAAATGGGAATGAAAGACCAGAGAGGGGAAGAGAAGAGCTTTCAGGAGATCTAGTCAAGGCTCCCTAAACCTCTAGTGTGCCCATGGATTGGAATTTCCATGCTGCCTGCTTACTGCTGACATTTCTCTCGAGTCTAAAAGTGGGCTGTGAAAATATCTACAGACCCCTCACATCCTGAACATAAATTGTTTCAACTTCTACCTCAAAATGACGCTATAGAGCACTGCACACCAGAACAACTAGACACAAGGACAGCTTTTTCCTGAATGCCATCACTCTGCTAAACAACTATTTCTCACAACACTCTCAAATTATTTACTAAGACTGTATTACTATTATTCTTCTTATCCTTCCTAGTACCTATCTCTTCCCACTTATGACTATAACCATGTTGCTTGTATCTTTACAATTGATATTGTTTTATTTGTTTCCTAGTACAATTTGATTGCTTATTAGTAACCATCACTAAGTGTTGTATCTTATGATTCTTAATGAATGTATTTTATTTTTTCTTTATGTACACTGACAGCATACGCACCAAAGACAAATTCCTTGTGTGTCCAATCACACTTGGCCAAAATAGAATTCTATTCTATTCTATGCTCTCAAAACAACTAGCCCTTAATTATATGTATTGTAATCCAAAACAAATGAATGTAAATTCCAAGTGAATTGAGTTAGATAGGTACAGTGTAGGATAGAACTGTATGATTCTCAAACCAAAGGATGTTTATTTATTGGGTTTGGTGTGCCTCCTGACTCTGGGTGGTTAGATCTCAAAAAACTGAAAGAAAAAAGACATGTACAGTACATCTGGAACAAACAACCTGATGCATTAAAAAAAATGATCAGAGGCTTGATAGCTACCTGAACCCCAAACCTGGGAGCAGAGCACAAAGACATGCAGATCAGCTGCAGAATGGGAGTATTAGGGATCTCTGGGATAGGAAAGGCAACATAGACTTATATACTGCTTCATAGTTCTTTACAGTCCTCTCTAAGCAGTTTACAGAGTCAGCATATTGCCCCTAACAATCTGGGTCTTCTTTTTACCAACCTTGGAAGGATGGAAGGTTGAGTCAACCTTGAACCAGTCAGGATCAAACTGCTGGCAGTCAGCAGAATTAGCCTGCAATATTGCATTCTAACCACTGTGCCACTGCAGCACCGTTAGGGGTGACGAGGGGATGCCATTCCAGAAGCAGTCACTGCGACAGAGAAGGTGCACAGTCTAGGTCCTATTCTGTACATTACTTTATTGAAAGAACTTGAAGAGTGTCTACTTTGCCCAATCTTACTATGTCGGCAGAAACTATTGGGGACAAGCAGTCCCTCCATTAACCAGGCTCTGCACCATGAAGATATTTATAAATGCCAAACAGCACCTGAATTGCACCTGGAAATGAAGTGGCAATGAATGCTGTTTGTGAAGCAGCAATGGCACATGGGCATAACAAGGTGTCCTTGTCATTGCCCATACCACTATATTTTGACTAGCTGCTGAGTCTTCAAGGGCAGCCCCAAGTACAGTCCATGAGGTGACTAGGGCCCAAGTCACTATCTAAAGAGATTCTAGAAACAAGCTCAGAGTTTTTCCTGGCCACAGTTGCCACTTGTTCTTTGAATAGGAGCTGTGAGCGCATCAATCTCAATTGGACAGGTGTATTCAAACATATAAGCATCTAAACATTATCTTCTTTATATTTAACTTTTGAATTTGGAAACAGTTCAGTTCTGAGTTGTTTTAACTATTTATTTATTTTGTTATCAATCTATATATTTCGGCCATCATCTGTCATAATGTCTAGTCATAGGCTGTATTAAATTCAGTGGGTAAATACAGGCTGAGGCTTGGTTGATCAAACTCAACTTTATTAACGAGTCAGAAGAACAAGAACACCACACATGGCAAGCAACAGAGCAAACAAACAATTCCTGACAGCCGCTTAAATAGCGAGCTGTCAAACGTGAGAACCAATGAGCGAGCAGCAATTTCCCTCCACTTCAGCTGCTCGCGTTAGAACCAATCAACTTAGCCTGGCAACAGCCAAGGAAGGGGGAGTCGTAACAGTGAGGACTCAACTCCCCTTCACATCCGGCTCATGCACTCGTAGTCCTCCAAATACGTGGGACGACAACGGCGCCTCCCAGACCGTATGACAGCGGGCATGTCTGATGCCTCAGGCGGAGCCCCGCCTTCTTCATCTGGCAACACGGGAAGTGGAACATCGGTCGATGGAGGAGGACTCGAACTCACTGCTGGACCTTGGATGTCAGGTAAGCGCTCCGGCGAGAACGCTTAGGTTATGGGAGGCTGGGTGGAGTTTGAGCCAGGGAGCAGTTCGTCAGGATGGCGTTCTGATGTTGGCGCTGGAGGATCAAACAAAGGCCGAGGCTCGAGGTCTGCGGTCCGCCATCTCAGCTGATTTATATGCCGTCTCCAAATCCTCTCATCAGCGAGTTGGACCCTATAAGAATAGGGCCCAGTTATTTGGATTATTTGTCCGGGTAGCCACCATATGTCTTTATCAAAGTGCATGTACCAGGTCTCCCACACCGAAGACCCGTGGTGGAATGCTCGTCCCGGGAGCGTAGTTAGGGTGCAGGCGGTCAAGGGTTGTCCGGAGCCGCCTACCCATGAGGACCTCAGCGGGGCTTTGTTTAATAGAAGTGCAAGGGGTCATGTGCTGGGCTAGTAGGTACTGGTGAAGTTTGTGGTGCCAATTGGTGGACCCTAAACGGCGCAACACCTCTTTGGCGGAACGCACGGCCCTCTCTGCCTGCCCATTAGCTGCCGGATGTAGCAGTGCTGTTTGGGCATGGTGGATGCCCAGCCGGGCCAGAAACAGCTGGAAGGGTGCCGAAGTGAACTGTGGCCCATTATCGGTGACTACTGTATCCGGCAACCCATGGGTGGCAAACCATCCCTCTAATACCCTAATAACGGCCATGGTAGTAGTCAATTACATGATAGCGAACTCCACCCATTTAGAGTGGGCATCAACGGCGATTAGAAAGGTTTGGCCTAAAAAAGGCCCTGCAATCAAAGACTTGGAGGAGCCCATGTCAACTTCTATCTTACACGGGGCTCCTTCCAGAAGGATGGTGAGGTAAATCTTACTGTCAGAGAATGGGGAAGAGGTGTGGCTTATGAAAACCGCCGACACCTCAGCATCCTGAGAGATCGCGAAACTCTCTCTGTCACTCTCTCGGCGGCTGTGCCATCTGGTCTTTTGTCGCTTAAACCTCGGCTCCTCCATGTCTTCCTGACTCAGGAAGGTCGCACGGCAGACCCTGAAAAGGTGCCCTCGCTTTCCGCAACGCCGACAGACGGCAGACTTGAATCTGCAATCGGCACGGTTGTGCAACCCAACGTAGCCCAGGCAGCCGCCCTGGGGTTTCTTAGCAGTGGGCACCCACTTCTTCCGTTGGGTAGACTTTAGACGGTTCACATCATCATCACCCTCAAAACTGCCATCATGGTCCACCACTTCATAGTGGATGGATGGATGACCATTGGTCTGGCCTCCACCCCCAGACTGGTAGCGTTGGATCTCTGCTGCAGACTTTGCAGACATCTCAGCAGCCCGCGCCTCGTCCAAGGCAATAGGGAGGGTCAAGTCAGAACGGGCCAGCAGTCGTTCTTATAGCTTCAGGTTCCTCACACCAAACACTAATTGATCTAGGAGCATGTCATCTAGCTCACGAAATTCACAGTGCCGGGCTGCTGCCCTCAGGGCAGTCATGTAGTCATTAATAGACTCTCCCTCTCGTTGTGACCTCTGGTGGAACGCGTGGCGTCGTGCAATCTTCGATGAAGCAGGAGAATAATGATGTTTAAGCCTCTCCACCAAAGTTTCCCAGGGCACCGCATACACTGGCTGAGGGGTGGCCAGGGCTCTGGCAGTCCCAAAAATCTCGCGGCCACAAGCGCTGAGGAAATAACCCCTCTTGCGAGCGCTGGATACCTCAGATAAATCATTTGCTTGCAGAAAACACTTGAACCTCTCGAGGTAATCCTCCCAAGTTTCCGAGGCTATGTCAAATGGCGTGAAAGCCGGGAGACCCGTTGCCATTGTGGTTGATCCCGTTTAGCTATGTGTCAGCTGCAGTTGAGTCTAGTGTCCGACAACCGTCACCTCAAACAGATCCCATCCTCGTCACCACATATTAAATTCAGTGGGCAAATACAGGCTGAGACTTGGTTGATCAAACCCAACTTTATTAACTAGTCAGAAGAACAAGAACACCACACATGGCAAGCAACAGAGCAAACAAACGATTCCTGACAGCCGCTTAAATAGTGAGCTGTCAAACGTGAGAACCAATGAGTGAGCAGCAATTTCCCTCCACTTCAGCTGCTCACGTTAGAACCAATCAACTTAGCCCTGCAACAGCCAAGGCACAGGGAGTCGTAACAGTGAGGACTCAATAGGCTGCTTTATTAAAAAGCTTATTATCAGAGATTAAAATAGAAACATCAACAGTCTCTCTGGAAATTAAAATTTGTTTCTTTATCAACAATGAATAAAAAACTGCTGCTGTTTTCAATCTGACCTCACCACATAAAATGATGTATAAAAATCCTAATATAGATGACTATAAAACTTTCCAGAGTCAATAAATGATTAATTTATGTTTCTAGTATAGTATAGATGAGGATAAATTTTAAGTACATACAAAATTCCCTGAAGTGAATACATTTTGTTTTCTCATCTTACCTCATGGAGCTTTTATAGACAGAATCTAAAAAATCTAGGGCCTGTAGGTCGTATTATTTATGCAAACTAAAGAATTTCTGTTGGTGCTGCTATATATGGATTTCCTCATTTTTCTTGGTAAAAAAGAATGTTCTCCAACTGCAAATAAGAGGCAGTCTTTGATATATATAGAGAGACTATCAATTTTTCTCTTCCTCCCATTCCATCTGAAGGATTCTAACATATTCCTGCAACTTTCTTGTCATCAGTTGCAGTTCTTTATACTATACACACTACTATAGCTTGAGTAGGAAATTAAACTGACAATACATTGATTGAAGAGAACAGTGACAGACAGAATTGGATGTCAATTGTTAAAGAGACATCTAACCTAGAAGTAAGGAGAAATTTTCTGTCAGTGAGAACAATTAATCCATGAAATAGCTTGCCTCCTGGGGTTGTGGTTGCCACTCCATCACTAGAGGTTTCAAAAATAGATTGGACAATATTTGACCAGGGTGGTCTGAGCAGGGGGATGGACTCGAAGACCTCTGAGGTCTCTTCCAGCCCTATGCTTCTAATATTATACTGCATTCCTAAGCCTTCTAAGATGTATACTATTTTATAAATGTTAGGAGATTTTAAAAAAATATTGCAAATTGTTATTATTTTGTTTGAAACATCCATCAGCATATTGCACTAAATGTTCTGCAAGAGAAGAATCCACTCCACTGTTAAATTGCTTTATTTTTAATATTTGCAAAGTTATAATTGCGTAATATATTCTAATATATTTCCAAGAATGGAGTTAATGCCAGGTCTTGTTTTATTTATAGCCTCAAAGAGAGGCATCAGGGAAGATCCATTATGTATTTTCTCCCTTTTATTTCAAGTCAAAATTGGAATGCTTACAAAAACAGGGGGCAGATAATCTGACCCTGGGAGGAAGTGGTCCTTCTTTCTCAACATTATATCACTAGAGTTTTTCCTCCTACACTGCTACTTAGCCATAACTAGGAAAGTAAAGCCTCTTTCTTTTAAAAATAACTCAGATGACCCACAAATCAGTGGTGGGATTCAAGTTTTTTTTACTCCCAGTTCTGTGGGCGTGGCTTGGTGGGCATGGCATGGCATGGCATGGCTTGGTGGGCGTGGCAGGGGAAGGATACTGTAAAATCTCCATTCCCACCCCACTCAGGGGAAAATATACTGTAAAAATTCCATTCCCTTCCCACTCCAGGAGGAAGTTACTACAAAATCCCCATTTTTTTGGGGGTAGTCAGAGGTAGTATTTACCAGTTCTCTTAATTACTCAAAATTTCCACTACCGGTTCTCCAGAACTGGTCAGAACCTGCTGAATACCACCCCTGCCACAAATGATTGTGAAGAATAAACGAATGTTTATTTCATTTTCATTTTTTCCCCACTATATTTTAATAAGGTTTCAAAGGTGTGTTCACTTGTGTGTTCTTGACACTTGCTCTTGTTCTTTGATATAGAAATAAGTGTTAATGTTCCAGGAGCATTCAATATTACGTTGAAAAAAACTTTATCAAAGTTCCATTTGTCTTTGGTAATTAGCACTTTTAGCTTATCTTGATCTGTGGGTTGTCTCTTTTTCACCTGTCTGCTGAGCTGCAGTGCCTAAGAATACTTAAACTGAAGAAACTGCAGGGCGGAACAAAATTAATGCTTTCCTTCAGTGCATTAGATTCCTATCAAATTAGCAGTCTCTTCAGACTGCTGCGGAGAAAACAAATTAAAAAGTTCAGAATCGGATGCCTAGAAACACGACTGATTCTCTTCTTAATTCCTCTCAATTTAGTGAAAGTTAATTTCATGAAACCCAGGTACTTAAGACATGTTCTGGGAGAGCAATAGCAGACTGAAGACAATTCTGGGAGAGCAGAGCAGGCAATCCAGGCAAAAGGAGGAGCTGGCGAGTGGATTGATTCCCTGGAATTCCTTTCTGGATTACGGAAAAGATTAGGATTACTTACAAGTTTGGTCTGTTGCTTTGCTCATGGAAAAAAGATCACAAAGCAGTGATCTCCAGCAGGCTTGAGAGGTCTGTGAATGGCGAGAAAACATCCTGCCTAAGCCCCAATTCCTTGTCTTCGAAAGGACACTGTTTGTCTACAGCAGGGGTGTCAAACTCGATTTCACTGACGGCCACATCAGGGTTGTGTTTGACCTCGGATGGCTGTGGCCAGGGTGGGCATGGCCAGATTGATGTCATTCATCAAGGCTCCGATTTTGGCCGCGTTGGCCTCCTGCAGCCCTCTACCAGCAAAAACAGAGCTCGGGGAGGCTGCGCGTGGAATGCCTGGGCTCCGTTTCTGCTGGCAGGAAACGGAGGTTGCAGGAGGCTGTCGCGGCTGAAAACAGATTCCAGATGGGCTGTGCATGGCCCTCCCAAGCTGTTTTCACTGGCAGAGGCACTGCGGGCCAACCCTTCACTGTTTCCAGAGTGGGCCCCCCGGGCCAGATCTAAGCACCCCATGGGCCGGTTCCGGCTCCTGGGACTTGAGTGTGATACCCCTGGTCTACAGCCTTTCTTAATTACTTTAGGAGACTGCTTGTTCATGAGTTTCCAGATGTTTAAGATGCTTCTGAAAGACAAGCTGTCAAAAACCAGATCTTCCTTCTACCATGGATGAAAGAAGCTCTAAGTAAGTTTAAGTATTAACAAGAAAAGTTTTAAATTTTGGAAAACAACAAAAGGGGGACTAAAATGTTGGGTTTGGAAAGTTAACAGACTAGACAGAATTGAGAAAATATTTCCTATGTGACGTTTAAAAATTTATAAAAGAAAATACAAAATCTTTGAAATTAATTGTAAGAAATCCTCCCTTGGGAAAGTTTGGCTGATTGGAAAATAAAGAGATGCAAAGAGGGAGGCAGGAGCAAAAAAATACTCTTAAAAGAAAACAGACCCATTCATACAATGGAGCAACATATTTGCCTATAGAAGAAATTAAGGCGGTTTTAAGGGAACAATATAGACAGAAGTTACTTACAGAAGATAAAGAAGAACAACCCAATTTGTTACTCAATAAAATAGAGACTGAGATTGATTTGGATGTGGATTTGGAATTTAAAAAGTGCTGGATTATATTCAAAAAGTAACAATGGAAAAAGGTGCTGTGAATCTGAAAATGGATTTAAACATTCCAGAGAATAAGTGTGATATGGAAAATGATGCCAATATGGATTTATAAATGAAACAAGTCGATATTTTAATAATTACAGGGAACATAATAAATAATAATAAATAATAAATAATAAATCAGAAGAGCGACTTTAAAAACCCTCTCATCTTGGATTTACAAAAAAAAGATGTTAAGCGAATCAAACTGTTCCTGATAGGGAACAAAGGAACATTATTCAAACTATTCCTGAAAAGGAGACAAATTAGAAAATGATAAGATGTCAATTTGTGAGACATTATTTGATCTGATTATTTGATTTCTGTTGCTAAGTGAGACATATGTTAAGTGAGTTTTTCCTCCATTTTACCACCTTTCTTGGCACACTTGTTAAGTGAATCACTGTAGAACTTAAGTTAGTAATACAGTTAATTGAATCTGGTTTATAAAAAGATCACGCTTTTCACAACAGAATACAAAGTTTATACTGCAAATTTATCTCATCAGGGATGCAGTATATCTTTTGTGGTTCCTGGTAAATATTAATGGGATTGATCAGGATTGAATGATAAGACTTTAGGTAATACTTCATAAATGGGGAGAGTATTTTTCTGTTTTAGTTTTAGATTACAAAACAGATTACTTTGATTAAGACTACATATGTATGTTACTATTCCTGATAGCGCTTAATATATTTTTGCTGGTTAGGACTGATTTTTTAAAATAATTTGACTACTGATAAGGGATGAGATATGAAAAGATTTTTAAAAATTCTTATTACTATTGAAATATTAGAGACGGCGTTCAGTTATTAAAATTGCTTATGCTTGTTTGGAGGGAAGGTGGAGTTATGCTTCTCTCAATTTTTCTTCTATTTTTCATATCTTCTGTACAGGTAATCTTCGATTTACAGCAGTTCATTCAGTAATTGTTCAAAGTTATAATGGCACTGAAAGTATGTGAACTATGATCATTTTTCACACTTAACAACTGTTGTGCATCCCCATTTTGGTCATGTGATTACAATTCAGAACATTTGGCAACTGATTCATATTTATGACCGTTGCAGTCAGGGGTGGGTTCTACTTACCTTTACTACCGGTTCACAGCAGGGCCATGCGTGCGCTTCCCTCACACACACGCTCTTCTGCTCAAGCGCAGAAGTTTCTGTGCATGTGCAGAAGCATTTTGATGACATCAGGGTCAGTGGGTGGAGCCTCCCACTGGTTTTACTACCGGTTCTATAGAACCAGTGCGAACTGGGGGAAACCCACCACTGGTTGCAGTGTCCCAGGGTCATGTAATCAATCACCTTTTACCATCTTTTGACAAGGAAAGTCAGTGGGAAAGCCAGATTCACTTAACAACCATATTACTAACTTAATAACAGCAGTGATTCACTTAACAACTGTGGCAAGAAAGGTGGTAAAATGGGGGCAAAACTCACTTAACAATTGTCTCATTTAGCAGCAGAAATGTTCGGTTCGATTGTGATCATAAGTCAAGGACTACCTGTGGTTTGTATTAGTTTTCTATCTTTACATTTGTAAACTTTAATAAAAATTACCCAAAAAAAGAAAAGAAAAGAAAGAAAGATAAGTACTTAGAATGCAGAGGAAAATAGTTCACTAGGGAACCAGCTCCAAACAGAAATAACCTACAAGCAGTTCTTGACTTACAACCATAATTGGAACTGGAATTTCAATTGTAAGTCATGATGGTTGTAAGTCAAAGAAACCATATAACCAGTCCTGATTTTATGATGTTTTAATATGCGGTTGTTAAGCAAATCATGTGGTCATAAGTGTGAATCCATTCTCCTGAATGGGAGTTTTTTTGCTGGAATCTGGCAAAAAAGGTAATAATAGCAATAGCAAGAGCACTTAGACTTATATACCACTTCACAGTATTTTACAGCCCCCTCTAAGTGGTTTACAGAGTCAGCATATTTCCCCCAACAATCTGGGTCCTCATTTTACCAACTTCGGAAGGATGGAAGGCTGAGACAACCTTGATAATAATAATAATAAGTTACAGTCATGTGATTGTAGGATGCTGCAATCACTTGCAAATGTAAGCCAGCTGTCAGGTGCTCAAATGGGCCTGGTGGCTCAGCAGAAAGGCCTTCACAAGGCAAAGCATTGTGATTAACACCAGCTGTCTGCAATTACTGTAAGTTCGAATCTCACCAGGCTCAAGGTTGACTCAGCCTTCCATCCTTTCTAAGGTAGGTAAATTGAGGACCCAGTTTGTGGGGGCAATAAGCTGACTTTGTATAAATATATAAAAGTATGAAGGCTATTACTTATGCATTGTAAGCCACCCTGAGTCTCCGGAGAAGGGCGGCATATAAATCAAATTTTTAAAAAAATGTGGTCATCATAATTCTGAATGGCTCTTAAACAACCGGACATAAGTCAAGGGCTACCTGTAATTGTCTCTATTTTTATTATGCAAGTAATTGACATTTGGCTGTGTTCTTGCAATGCATGACACTTTGTCAGAGCGAAGACAAAATGATAAATGTGATTAATTTATATTAGATTATTTTTACTGAATCATATTTAAATTACTTAATGTATCAAGTTTATTATCCTAAATAAATTTTCTAGGAAACTCAATTTGAATGAATAAAAAATGGTTCTTGATAAAAGTCTGATGGCAATCATTATTCTCTGAACAACCAATCACCCCAACATAATCATTAGATTGTATTATCATGAAAATCAACTTCTCTTTGGGAGAAGTTCTCTATTACCCCAGACAAGAACCAAGAAAACAATAATTAACAACAGAAGCCTTTTAAAATATACCCTAATTGATCAAGTACTGGTCAAACGATGACAAATTTGTTATTCAGAGTAAAAAAAAAAAAAGGATGAAATACTTCCCCAAGTATCTTCAATACATTCCCATTACTCTTATAATCCAGGAAGACAGTGGCAAGAAGGGAATAATAAATATCCAGCCAAATTTATCCAGAGGAGAAAAACACTGAAATGTGATGGAATGCTTTATGAATGTTTGTGTTGACATCATGTTCAGTACCCTATCATCTATCACAGTATAATTATTTACTCTCTGAAATATGTGCTTCTAAACACATTGCTTTTTTATGTAAGTCCAAAGGATACAGAAATTCAATTCTATGGTGACAGATTTTAAAAAATGGACATGAATGGAAATAATATTGTCCTAAATCAGAAGTACATATACAGTAGGAAATATATACAGTAGCTATCCCAGTGAGATGGAAGAATTGAAATGTGTAGGAATGCTTCTGATAGAAGAATCCTATTTTTCCAAGGATCGGAAAGCTAACTTTGGATCAATTCTTTGTAAAGAGTTTGTAAAACTGTCCACATAATCTCCTTTGTCTGTGCCCAAAATTCCTAACATACTTGGAACATCTATCCTGAAATGGGTGGGCAGTGCAAATTGCATCTATCTTATTGACTACATCAGTAGGATAGTATTCAAGTCAAATGAGAGCTATGGAATATTTTTAAAAAATAGATACAGTAAGTACCTACATTCATAACATCTATTAAATTATGGTGCCTCTAATTTGCAGAGTTGTTTAAGCAACTCTTTTCAAATTTCAAATTTTCAAATTCTTTGAAATATATATTTTTGATGCAAATGTGTATTTTTCCAAGAACATTTTAAAAAATACAACTATCCCTGTTTAGTACAATTATGGACAGTCTATCGTCTTTCCATTCCCCCCCCCCCTTTTTTTTTGCAGTGCTTTGGTCAGGGAAAGTTTAATGCTAGCAAGATTTTGCTTGATACCAAAATCTGTGCTAATGCAAAGTACTAAGGAAGCAAACTGTACACATTAGCTCCTAAGTGACTTTGTGGCAACATATTTTTATCTTCTTAACATCTTGTGATTATTATATTATCTGGATTATCTGGACACTTTTCAGTTAGATTTCTTAGATGGCTTAAAACTGAAATGATACGTATCACAATTGTGAATGACCTGAGGTAAAAGTATGATGGAGTTACGGGTCTCCTTGATCTCTTGGTGGCTTTCATTATCATTGATCATAGTGTCCTTCTGGACCAGTTCCAGGGATTACGAATGGGATGGACAGTCAGTAGTCAATGCTCTCCCTGCTCCTATTTAATATCTACATGAAAACACTGGGTGAGATTATCCAACAACACGGAGTAAGGCATCATAAGTTTATTGAAGATACACAGCTCTAAAGTTTTGGCTAAGCAAGTGATACCATTCTTACTTAGTGTCTGGAGGCTGTGGGGTTTGGCTGGAGAAGAACAGGCTTCAGTTCAACCCTGCAAGTCTGTGGATGTGGGATTTATCCTGCCTGCCCTCTAATTTAATGTCTTTTCACCTTTGGTTTTGGATGGGGTTGCAGAACAGAACCAGTGCACAATCTGGGCATCCTTCTGGACTCATGCTCCTGTTTGAAGAACAGGTGACAGTCAGGAGCAGGAGGGCTTCTGTACAACTTTGTTTTGTACGTCAAAAACTAGGGAGGCGCTGTCCACTCAAGTACTCATGCCTTAGTTACTTCCTGAGTGGGATTTATTAGGGATTGTCCATGAAGGTCATCCAGAAACTGCAACTGGTCCAAAATGTGGTAGTGTAGATAGTTATGGGCTTACTTCAGTATTTCATGTTATACTTCTGCTCTGTAATCCACATTGGCTGCCAGTGTGCTTTCAGGTAGAATTCAAGGTGCTGGCTGCCATTTATAAAACCCTACATGGCATGGCCCACAGTTATTTATAGAACTGCCTCTCCATGGTTGTTTCTATCCATCCCATTCAGTCTAACAGAAATGACATACTCTGACTACCTTATAAGTTAATAAATGTCAAGTAATGGGACACAGGAAATGAGTCTTTTCTTGTTGTAGTACCCTCTTGAACATCATACTCTCCAAGATTAGATTGGCCCCAACCCTGTCAGCTTGTCACAAAACACTTAGGACATGGATATGCTACAGGGCAAGGGAGTCAGGAGGTTGGATGGCTGATGAGATAAAATATTACATTGTTGAGTGCCTATTGGGTTTGACAAAAGCATAAAAAATGCTTTTTTATTTTATTTTTTATTTATTTAGTTTTATATGTCGCCCTTCTCCAGAGACTCAGGGTGGCTTACAATGCGTTAAGCAATAGCCTTCATACTTTTGTATATTTATACAAAGTCAGCTTATTGCCCCCACAAACTGGGTCCTCATTTTACCCACCTTAGAAAGGATGGAAGGCTGAATCGACCTTGAGCCTGGTGAAAATTGAACTTGCAGTTGATGTTTTTAACATTGTTTTTATGTGTTCTTAGCCACCCAGAGTTTATACCTTTGAGATATAAATCAAATAAATCAAGAAAATATTCAAGCTGATAGGCATTTGGGCTACTCCTGTTTGGAATTCCTGTGAATTCTAAAGTAAGAAACTATGGTACCCATGACTTCTAAATTAAGGAGGAATGGCCTTCTATTTAAATGTAGCCTCTGTTTAAAGTGTCCCAGTCAAAATCCAATTATTTTAAAGAGGAAGAGAAGCAGCCTCACATTCATTTATCACTATCTATCACCTGTCCCCACAAAAGAGGGATGGCATATTTTATAGTTCTATGTAAATTACAGTCATTATTTGTACATTTGCGTAGGTACATACACGGGAGATAATAATGTTTGGCAAGCCCATGTCTTTTTTGTCTTGTTCAGGGGCAGGCTGTTGAAACCAGAATAAGCTTTATAATATTTTTTTTTTAATTTGATTTATATGCCACCCTTCTCTGGAGACTCAGGGCGGCTTACAATGCGTTAAGCAATAGCCTTCATACTTTTGTATTTTTATACAAAGTCAGCTTATTGCCCCCACAACTGGGTCCTCATTTTACCTACCTTAGAAAGGATGGAATGCTGAGTCAACCTTGAGCCTGGTAAGATTTGAACCTGCAGTAATTGCAGGCAGCTGTGTTAATAACAGGGTGCTTTAGACCACTGTACTACCAAGGCCCTTTTTTTTGATAGTGTCATAAACAATTTGTGGAGAAGCTGATTGGTTCCGAAGGAAAGTAGGACAGAAGCAGCCTCGGACTTCTCACTTGGTCTAGTCCCATGTCAAATAACTTAAATAGGTGGAGACAAGTTGTGTCATCTTAGAAACATTCCAACTTGTTTGGCTGAAAGAGGGAAAGTGTTAGGGTTAGGGTTAGCCTGCCTGGGGGGTGGGAGGTACTTTGTGGTACCCTCCTTCCCCAGGTGCCCTGAATACATGCTTATTTTGCTTAATGGTTAATCCAGGCAAGGGGATTGTTAGTTAACAAATCAATGTCTTATTGATTTTTGTGAATTTTAAATTAACCAGAATAACAATTCTTTTCAGTGACTTTATGTTAATACTTTCAAACAAATAAGGCTGAATTGCTTGTATTCGCAAACTGCTTCTTGTTGAACACATTTTATCCCAAATGAAAACATGTTTGCTGATTTACAGCGATGTGCTTACATTGAACAGCAGAAGCAGAACAAGGCTAGTTATATTAAGAAATTATCTACAGAGTGATAAAGTCTATGAATTTATGTGCAGCTTATTGGCTAAGCAAGGTCTACGTTATGGTTTAGCTTTACTTTGCATCCTGCCTATCGAGACTGAAAGCGTGTGAAATTAGGCATATTCTGTTTTTATAAAGAACATATGAAATCTTTCCTGCCTGCCTCTTCCCAATAAATGTCTTGAAGGGTGAAAGAAACTTTATGTTAAGCGTGTATTTTATACCAAATCTTCGGAATCGTGCCTCCAAGAAAGCTGAAATGGACAAGTTTGCTGCCTGGATTGGCCATCCTTCCCTCTCCTGAAAATGTTTAGTGCTTTAACAATCTGTATCTAATAGTCTGGCAATGGCTGAAGAACCAATTTTTAAAATTAGAAACCTTGAGAAACTGTAGCTTTCAACTATGCAGGCTTATAAACACTCTTCCATTTTAAAAGAAGTTGTATACAGAATGATTGATTTATATTTCTGTAGAAGAAGCTGTTACATCCTTTTTGTGTTGTTTATATTTTTCTTTACTGTCCTCTGAGAACTGTGTCCCAGAGTTTTTGATTCATAGAAAACTTAAAAGTTTGAAGAATCTGCCAGACAGTTCATAGCTCACATACACCAGTACAGTTCTACGGTACTGTGATTAGCAGGCCTTCCTGTTTTTTATAACCTAAATAGCTCAGGGTATCTGAGGTATTAGACCAGCTTGGCTTTAGAGATGATTGGAAGATGCTTTTGTGGTCATGTTAATTTTAGCAGAAATACATCTGGTGAAGACATAGAGGAGCAGCTTCTCCACAATGAATTCCATACAAATAATCTCCCCTTGGAGAATGGTTATCTATGATGCAGGTGACTTTCTGGCTAGAAAAGTATCTTATTTAAATAAATGTGTACTGTAAATTGGTATCATCAGGAGTACACAATTTCTGGATAGCAATAGACTCTATGCAACATTTTGGAGAACAAATCCAAAAGTATATCAAGCTACTTTAATAACCCATCTTATTATAATATTTTATTGCTTTTTAAAAGTTTATTACTTGGGATTTTATTATTTCCACTTAAAAGTTTAACTTTTACGAGTGTATGTTACAATAGCATCTTTTTAAGTTGCAGCTTCTTTTCTTCATCAGTATGGGGTGCTGTGGCACTGAGATCCTTTCGTAGTCTTCCCTACCTAGGAAGAAAACCACTGCATTTTGGTAGGAGTAGATTCTTCTTCCATATGCTCCAGAAGAAAGAAAAAGGGGGGCAGCCTTTTGTCATTACTGGAAGAGGGGATGAAACATAAACCATGATGCCCTATACTGAAGGAATGAAAAATGCCACGGCTTTTCCATGTCAAGCAATGGTAAGAAAAACTTATAAGTTTAATAAATAAATAAGTGAAGAAGTCAAGGGAACAGGGGGGCGGGGGGAGATTGGGTATGTGAAGGGATGAGGAAACTGGCTTTTTGTATTCCTGGATTACATATTGATTTTTTTAATGCACAGATTTCATTTCCAGGCCAAAACATTCATTGTACAAGAGAGCATGATACAAACTCACAATATAGTATCATCCTAAGTCTTAAAATAAAAAATCTCTAAAAGTCTATTTGTTGAAGCTTAACCACATTCAGGAGCCAGTTCAGAAACTATTTATGTGATGCAATTCTACAGATGCCATTTCTCATTTTATAGTTGTTGGCTTTCAGAAATGCTATGATTCTCTTATGTGTATGTGTGTCTATGTGTTACGCATGCATGTACCGTATTTTTTGCACTATAAGACGCACCAGACCATAAGATGCACATTATAGCTTTAGAGGAGGAAAACGGGGGAAAAAAATCTGCCTCTGCCTCCCAGCATCCATCTGGTATTCATCTGGCTAGCGTCCTTGCAGCAAACAACAAACAGCCTGGTCAGCTTCAGCACGTTATCGTAGCCCCAGCATGTGGCTCATCAGGGCTCCGCTCCATTGGGCCTAGTCAACTGAGCTGAGCTGCTGCCGCCACCGGGGAACACTGGAGCCTTTGCTGTCAAGCAGCTGATTGGCGGTTGGATTGGCTTCCCGGAATACCGTTGCTCAGCTATTCTAGGTGGTAGGATCGCCAGCACCACCTATCACTGCCACCGCCGACAGGTGCTGCTGTTCGCCACTGCTGTTCACTGCCACCATTTGGTGGTGGCAATTGGTGGTGGCAGCGAACAGCAAACAACGGCAGCGATACCTGCTGCCTAGAACAGCTGATCAGTGATATTCTGGGAGGCCAATCCAACCGCCAATCAGCTGCTCAGCAACAAAGGCTCCAGCATTCCTTGGCACTGGCGAATGGCGGCAGCACTGACAGGTGGTGGTGGCAAATGCCGCCGCTGCACCAACCCCCTCCCCCGACGCAATATTCACTCTGTAAGATGCACAGACATTTCCACCCACTTTTGGGGGGGGGAAGTGCATCTTCTAGTGTGAAAAATACAGTATATATGTATGTCAAAAATGAGCTAATCCAGAAGACCATTGTTTCTGCTGTTGTAGTTCTAATCCATAACTTTGCATTTTCCTTTAACAGCACAGCTTTTTAGTGCCATTTTAGGGATCCAAATCATACATTTGTGAACTTAGTTGCCAATTATTTCCAACATTTTCTCACTTCCCTGTTTTGTCTTTGTCATTTTAATAGATACAGCATAGTTTAAGTGGTGATAAATTGGTTTTTGATGATTTGTATCTCACATAGGTCCAGCTGGAATAGTTTCTTATCTCTGGAGTCATGAATAGATTTGCACTTTTCCGAAGTTTATTTTTATTACATGAACTTTAGAATTTGAATTACCTTGTACATGTTGCAGAGCAGTTTGGTAAAATAGGATTTAGAGGACTGGAGATGACCTTTGGCCTTCATGTAAACACATACATATCAAAACCAATATAGACAATCATAAATTATTCTTCATATCATGACTGCATAAAAGAAGCCCAGAACCTAAAAAAGATGGAAACTGAAGTTTCCATGAGAACCCCCCAACAATAGACAGAGATTAGCTACTTACTATTCAAAAGGTGAAACACACTTCTGCTTTTGCATGTGGATATGTTTGTGCTATGTCCCACAGGACAATTGTCCTATTTATGGTAAATGAGAATGAGAGATTGAATGCAAGAAGAAATTCATAGCAAATGAGATTTAAATAGGAGAATTTGCAACTCACATTATATGCACATTAGCTGTGAAGTAGGCTAAAAGAATTATAAAGTAATTCCTTGGGAGTGATTAGCAAAAAGTTTATTTAAAATTTCAAGGATATAATCTTATATATATTTTCTCCAATAAATCATTTCTGAGTAAACACACACACACACACACACACACACACCCTACCTACTTATCTACCTGAATTGTATAAACTTTGTAAGTCATATGGATTTTCTATTTTCCATAATTCAATTTGCAAGAAAATGAAGAGGAGTAAAGGCAGAACCAAGAAATGTCACATCTGTTTATTAGTAGAAAATTGTAGTAGAAAATAATTTTCAATTTTTGAGATTTTTACAGGGATTCCTCATATTTTGTTCATGTTTAATTTCGATATTTACATAAAAGAATAAGTGACCACTCCTTCTTGTAAAAAATAAATGCTGAATTCTGCACTTCTTCTTTTTTTTACTTATTTATTTTGATTTCTGCAGTATAAAGTTGCCTTTAATTTGAAATAAATTCTTGGTGATTTCATGGAGATATCCCTGGAAATTTCTTGTCCATAATATGGAAGTGGTTTATCTTCTTCTTGGATGCTTTCATGATTCTCCCAGCCCTACAAGGCTATTTATATTCCTTAGAGTTGTCCTATCTAAGTAGTAATCAGGTCTGACTCTGCCTAACTTTTGAACCCAGACAAGATTGGCCAGATGTTGCTAGCTGTCAAAACTTGTTAATGGTAACTGATTAATTGAATGAATATTATCTGAACTATTCCTTGTTTGAAGAATGATTGTACAAGAAAATCAAGAACATCCTGGAGAACTCATACCTTTTGAGCTCATACCTTTTGAGCTGCTCTGAGCTCAAATGAAAGATATAGTTCAGTTTGATAGCTGTTAAGTGGGCATGATAGCACTGGCAAAATCAAGTCTTTTCAAGAAATAGTTTGTAATGACTATTCACAAGATAGCCAAAAAAGCTAACTAACAACCCACTGAGAAGGGTTCAGCCTGAAATAGGGATTTGAAGAATCTTGGGTAATATGATTAAATTCTTCAACCCTTGACTTCTTCATTTCATAACTTCCAGTCGGGCTTCAGGCCTGGGTACAGCACGGAGATGGCATTGGTCGCGTTGGTTGATGATCTCTGGAGGGCTCGGGACAGGGGTTGTTCCTCTGTCCTGGTCCTGTTAGATCTCTCAGTGGCTTTTGATACCATCGACCATGGTATCATGCTGCACCGGCTGGAAGGGTTGGGGGTGGGAGGCACCATTTTACGGTGATTCTCCTCCTTTCTCTCTGACCGGTCGCAGTCTGTGTTGACAGGGGGTCAGAGATCGACCCCGAGGGCCCTTATATGCGGGGTGCCACAGGGATTGGTTCTCTCACTCTTTTTGTTCAACATTTATGTAAAGCCGCTGGGCGAGATCATCCATGGTTTCGGGGTGAAGTACCATCAGTACGCTGACGACACCCAGCTGTACATCTCCACCCCGGACCATCCCAACGATGCCCTTGAAGTGATGTCCCAGTGTCTGGAGGCCGTACGGATCTGGATGGGAGAAACGGGCTCAGGCTCAACCCATCCAAGACCAAGTGGCTGTGGTTTCTGACGTCACGATATAGTCAGCTGGCGCCATTGCTGGCTATTGGGGGCGAATCATTGGCCACCACGGAAAGGGCTCGTAACTTGGGCGTCCTCCTGGATTCACGGCTGTCTTTAGAAGAGCACTTGACGGTCATGACCGGGAGGATTTTTCATCAGGTTCGCCTGATTCGCCAGTTGCGTCCCTTTCTAGATCGGGACTCGCTACGCACAGTCACTCATGCCCTTGTCACCTCTCGTCTGGACTATTGTAACGCTCTGTACATGGGGCTCCCCTTGAGGTGCACCCGGAGGCTCCAACTGGCACAGAGTGCGGCCGCGCAGGTGGTTATGGGAGCGGCGTGGAGCTCCCATGTAACACCTCTCCTGCGCGAGCTGCACTGGCTCCTGGTGGACTTCCGGGTGCGCTTCAAGGTTCTGGTTACCACCTTTAAAGCGCTCCATGGCTTAGGACCTGGTTACTTACGGGACCGCCTACTACCATCAATAGCCTCCCACCGACCAGTACGCTCCCACAGAGAGGGGCTCCTCCAGGTGCCGTCGGCCAAACAATGTCGGCTGTCAGCCCCTAGGGGGAGAGCCTTCTCTGTGGGGGCACAGACGATCTGGAACGAGCTCCCCCCAGAGATACGGAGGATTCCGGATCTGCGCACCTTCCGCCGCGAGCTGAAGACTCTTTTATTTCATCAAGCTGGCCTCGCCTAAATCTTCTCCCTTTTAAGTGCAAATTTTAAATTTTAATGTGTTTTAAAATATGGGTATTTTAAATTATGGGTATTAATTCAGCCAAATTTATTTAATTCATTTTATTCGATTTTAAATTTTGTATATGTATGTGTTTTATTTCATGGCTGTTCACCACCCTGAGTCCTTCGGGAGTAGGGCGGTATAGAAATTCAATAAAATAAATAAATAAATTTGGGATGGATATAAATTTCACTAGACGAAGTTAAATAATACATAATTGACAAATGACCAAGTCATCTGAGTTGAAAAATGTATCTTGTATAACTCTCTCACACACATTTTCTTACACACAGACACACACACAGGGAATAATTTTTTTGTAGGGTTTGGTGGGGAAAAGTTTTAATCTTGTCATCCCACCACTAATTCTGATGAAGAATATTTTATTTATGTATTGTATGTATGTATGTATGTATGTATGTATGTATGTATGTATGTGTGTGTGTGTGTATGTATGTATGCATTTATTTATTTATTTATTTATTTGTTTGTTTGTTTGTTTGTTTGTTTGATTTATATGCCACCCTTCTCCGGAGACTCAGGGCGGCTTACAATGCGTTAAGCAATAGCCTTCATACTTTTGTATGGGGCTTTCGGGAGCCCCTAAGCGGTGTTCTTTTTTATACAAAGTCAGCTTATTGCCCCCACAATCCGGGTCCTCAGTATGTATATACAGTACATTAGCTATATTCTCTGGATACATTTCTTTTTCCAAACATAATGACATTCCAGCTCATCCACCAAATTATTTTTTGTGGAGTATGTCAAGATTTGCTCATCACTAGAGTTGATTATCTCATTGATAAAATAACACAAGGATAACTGCAGAATCCCAAGGCTGAATCTATGTCACAAGTTCATTAATATATGAAAATATTGTGTTAGGCTCAGCTGATGTTCAAGAAAGTCATCATTGTCTATGAACAATTCTATATATGATTAAATAACTGAGAGAACTTAGCCAATAACATGGAGCTTGAAGAGATAGGCATGGTTCAATGGAGAAATAAACAGTGTACAATCTGTTTAGTACTTGGACCAAAGACCACCATGAAATACTAAAGCTGTAGATTAAAACATCCTACAAAAAGGTAAGTACAAACGGCCTCTGCATTGTTTCCAAGAAGACTGTATTAATGTATCCATGAAATCATTGTCCAGCTCAGCTCATAGGCTTTATCTTATATTTTAAGCTGATTGAGTAACTGTACAATTTTTTTTTCACATGCACATAAGTAGCTAAATCCTGTGACCTACTAGATCTTCATATAGTATGATAAGTATCATATAGTATTATATGATTATTAATATACATGATATTCTATTTCACTATACAGTGAATGACAGCATAACCCTTTTGATCAGCACTACCTGTTATTTCTTTCCCTACTGTTTTCTTCAAGGGCAAAGTCAACAGTGAACACATTACAAAATTTGCATAGGAAGAGATGCTAATGTTGTTTATATAGTTGCTAAATTTACAGAGGAATATAAGATTATTTGTAATCTTACACACCACAAACAATGAATACTCATTAAAAACAAATTTGATAAGGAATTCCATTACTGGAAAGGATATTTTATGTTGACATATTTGATCATTTTAAAACCACAAGTGATATTTTATATAAAAAACATCCCTTTTATAATCTGAATTCAAGCACATTTCTTTGCCAATTAATGCCACTTAATCCTGAGACTTGCCTCTCTTGCTTGCCATGATTTGTATCATCAAATTGGACAATATTTTCCCTCACCAAAGAACCTCTGAAGTTATTTTGTTGTCACAGAAAATGTAATGATAAGTGAAGTTTCCTAAGAACATGTAGAATGTTTTTTTAATAAGAGATCTTTCATTATCCTAAGGGTAGAATAGGAAGATCTAAGAGTGAAGAAGTTTCCATTATAAATCCAAGAAAAGAGATTATTTCATGTCTTGTTCTTATTTCACTCTGTATTCCCAGCTTCTTGTTAATGAACTGCAGAATGCTTTGTTGAGCAAAAGTGTGGCACCAAATGAATTTTAGGGGAACTTTATTGAGACTAGTTAATACCAATATCTGTGATTTATTTTTTCCTTAGCATATAGTTTTTTATTAAAGTAAACGACAATGAAAAAAAATTGGTCTGCATATTTCTTCAAATGCATTTTAAGGGGGTACAAAAATCTTGACCACCTTTAACCAAACAGACTGTACTGGGTTTAATCAAAAAACTCTAAATCCAACTATCTTCCTTCCAATTTTTGCAATATACAGTTAACCCAGTAAGAGATTACCGAGGGCAAGCTGGTATATACATACATAGACAGAGTTATGTGCATATGCTAGCATGGGATGCCATTTCAAGCTTCTTTCCAGATTTCATAAAATTTTACTTTGCATCCCTGGCAGATGGAGAATGAGATTTCTTATTGGAATTCAGTTATATTATAGTTTGGGAGCATACATTTATGTTCTATGCTTCATATAAGATGCTGCAGATCAAGGCATGAAACAATAAACAGGCACAAAATGATTTTCAGAGTGGGCAAACATGGAAATTGTTCTTTTTTTCCCTCAGTGCTAATTAGCTGAAAGCCTGAAAAGGCTATGGATCAGATTGTAAGAAGATATAGGGCGAGTTACAAACTTTATAAACAAACAGATAAATAACTTCTGCTTAGAGATGCTCCAAAGTCTGTCCCTGAATATATCATGGGTGCTTTCCAGTTCAGTGCTGCCTACTCTGAGCTGCCTTTTTATCCACAGGGAAAGGTTTATGGGATTGAACAGTTTCCCAGGATTTTCCTCCTAAAGTGAAAAACCGCTGGAGGCGATTGATTTTGTTAGAAATAGAGACAGAGGAGAAAAGATCATCTACTCTGTTGGGGATGGGAAGAGGGGCTTATATCTGAAGCTCATCGTCAAACAAAAATGAAGGCATTATAGAGAATAGAGAGAAGCAACCTAGAACTAAGAAGAAATTTCCTGATGCTTAGAACAATTTATCAGTGGAACAACTTGGCTCCAGAAGTTGTGAATGCTCTAACCCTGGAAGTTTTTAAGAAGAGATTGGACAATATTTTGTTGGAAATGGTATAGGATTTCCTGCCTAAGCAGGGAGTTGGACTAGAAGACCTCCAAGGTCTCTTCCAACTCTGTTGTTCTATTCTATATTTTTAAAAGTATGGCCACTGTTGTATGGAAGGAAAGCAAAATTGGACTGGAGCTTTTGGATTTAAGTATCTGTGTGAGTTTTTTTTCTTTAAATCCTCTATTTTGGGTGGGGGTGGGAATGGGGAAATGGATTACGCCTCTCCATCTGCACTGTGACTTAGATGCATTTAACTTTCCTCCTGACAACACAGAAACAAACAAACAGCTGAATCAGCTGGAGTTGATGAAACTATGGCATCATTTGATTATCTACACATCTGCAGAGTGTCTTTTCTTTACCAGTTTGAAGCATGGATTTCACCCCAGATGTTCAGCATTATGAGGTAGAACAGGTTTTTGGTTAGTGAAAACTCAAGGCATTGTTTCTAATCTAATAACCTCAGCTTCTCTAAATTAAGCCCAGGTTTGTTTGTTTTTTTTCCATATGAAGCAACTTTTGCAAGGTGTCATACTGCTTCTTAATTTTTGCATGTTTTCCCTTGGTATCCTAGTTTATTAACGCACTCAAGCAATTATGTTAATATACTTGGAACATAGTCCAAGAGTTTGCTCACAATCTTCTTTCTGTCACATATGTAACATGTACTTCCCAACCTAATGAGGTCTGGATGCTTTAGAAATGTCATCTTAATTGCTATATGAAAGATTGGCAACATTGAAGATTGGAAGTTCTCTCCTGTTTTATGGTTTTTAAAGAAACTACTTTGGAGTGCACATAAGTACTTAAGACCAAGTTCCACATTAGGGATTTTTGGTCACAGGATGCAGGGGGTTAAATGTGACTATCAGGATTCTTAATTCCCATTCCTGTCATTTGGATTCTGTTATGGCTGTTCTCAGTAATTGAGTATGTCTTTGAGAAGATAAATAGGTCTTAAATGTTGGCAAAATTTATTTCTGGTGAATCTGTAATGACTTGGGCATTCATTCTTCCTATCACTCTTGCTCTCATTGCATTGATCTACCTTCACACAGAGCTTTTTGCTCAGGGAGAATAGTCTGTAGCAAAGAGTTATGCTAGAACTGCATTGGTGACCTGAAGCCAGCACAGAAAGCATTTAAACCAAATTTAAATCTGTATATACTTGAAACTATTAATCAGAAGTAGTAAATAATATCCATCATGCAGCCCTTGTTTGTAGATATTCTTAATAAGCAGAACCTACTTGGTGTTAGGCACAAGCAACCAGATCCGCACATGTAGAATTCAAACTAGCTACTTTGTTGTATTCTGCCTATAATGCAGGAATCTCCCTAGATTGCTTGTCTTCCCTAGGGAACAGACAGAGATTCCATGTGGATTAGACAAATCAGTACTGGGTCTCTTCTGGCTGTGCAACGATTCAAGGCTAACTCACTGCTTGAGTCCTTCTGCCAGGCTGGCTGGGTGTTTCCCAACATCTGCAGAATTACAATCCAAAATAATCATGTTAGACAAAATGAAGGTGAAAGGAGAGAATGGACAATAAGTTAATTTTTTTAAAAAGAAATACTTCCAAAGAGATACATCATGGGGGCAGGTGTGGCCAGCCATCAAAGAAGAGGGTGTGCTGAGCTCACTACTCTCCAAGCCACCTTTATCACCAAAGCTTGCCATTTACTATGAACCCAAAGGTGCTTTTTCAAAAGGCATCTAGACTTTGTTTTTTCCCCTTGAAGACATTTTGCTTCTCGTCCAAGCAGTTTCTTCAGTTTTGACTGAATGGTAGAGGATGGATGGAAGGATTTATATTCCTTGCTGTCATCTGGTCATTAGCACTCATTCTGAGAGTCATTGAGGGCACTTGGAGGTTTATCTGTGCCCTCAGGGTCATCTGAATAGTGCAAATGGGTGTGGAGCCTTCTTGGAACTGTTGAAAGGACCGTGTTGTAAACAGAGATAGGTAGTGTCATACTCCTCACCCTCTGTTCAGTCTTAATGTACATTAGGACAGCCATGACCTGGATGACTGAGAATCTCCATGGACATTTTCTCTGAACTAACAGTCAGTTAATTGGTAAATTGGTAAGAAAAGTCTTAAGAAGGGCCATTCTTGAAATAGCAGAGGAATTAAGGCTTATATGGAAGATTTGATTTTATGTACTCCATATGGAGATGTCCATGCATACAGGTTGTTTGATGAAAGTGTTAGCTATGAAGAAATTATTGGAATGGTAGAAATTGGTAAGTTGTTCTCCTGCTTTGTTTCAGTTTCCTACATCATGCATTCCAACTACATTTTCCTCCTTCCTTAATATTTACAACTTGGGCATTCCAATCTCCACTCACAAGCAGCATATCTTGCTTTCATGTTCTGTCAATTTAAAATTGAATTTGATCATGAAATTAATCTGCCTCCTTTTCTTCTGCATCAGTACTTGGAGTATAAATTTGGATAATGTTCATCTTAAAGAGTTATCCACAAAATCTAATTGATATTATTTGGTCATTTATTGCATTGTAGCCATTTATTGCATTGTAGCGAAACTATACTCTTCCTAAGCATAAAATATTGTTTCTTCTTTGATTATGTTCGGTGTCGTGAGGAATAAATAGCGTGATATCCTGACTAAAAATGTCAAATCAATCTGGATAATTTTACTGATGCCTAAGATGTCAAGAGTTGAGCTTTC
The DNA here is from genome assembly GCA_022577455.1 of Arizona elegans. Lineage (NCBI taxonomy): Eukaryota > Metazoa > Chordata > Lepidosauria > Squamata > Colubridae > Arizona > Arizona elegans. Next base: position 214,873,623 of record JAKOOJ010000001.1, on the reverse strand, counting down.
CCATGTTCATACATTGTACATTCCAAGTTCGCAATGTAACTTTATCTTTGTAACTTCAGATTTCCTGATTTTCCATCAGGAAATAGATATCTCAAAAGCTTTAATCGAACAATGTTATGAATACCATTAGTACTTTGAAAAATGATCAGCTCTTTCTCAGTGGCATGTTGAGTGCCATCTGACCTGTGGGGTTCATCATCTGGCACTATATTATCAATAACTTTGTTTTTTATGTATGGGTTTTTCTTGGTAAAAAGAACATGAATGGTTTACCATTCTCTTCTACCCCTCGCAATATGAATTATGTCTCCAACATTGTCACTTTGCTGTTTCTAATTATTCTAACTATGATGAGTTTGGTATTGAGTGTGGCATCCTACAGTACTTCCTTTCTTAATATTTGCAACACTTTTTTTTTTTTTGCAGTAGAGGCATTTCTTCATTTATAACAGTTCGTTTAATGACTGTTCAAGGTTACAACGGCACTGAAAACAGTGACTTATGAACATTTTTCACAGTTATGACCTTTGCAGCATCCCCGTGATCACGTGATCAAAATTCAGATCATTGGCAACTGGTTCATATTTATGACTGCTGCTGTGTCCCAAGGTCATGTGATCAACCTTTTGCAACCTTCTGACAAGCAAAGACAATGAGAAAGCCAGATTCACTTAACAACTGGGTTACTAACATCAACTGCCGTGATTCACTTAACAACTGTGGCAAGAAAGTTGTAAAATGGGGCAAAACTCACTTAACAAACAGAAATTCTGGGCTAAATTGTGGTCGTAAGTCAAAGACTGCCTGTATTTATGGCTTTATCAACTATTTCTCTTATGACTATGGAGATTCTCAGTCATCCAAGTCATGGTTGTCCCAAAGGTGCTTTTTAAAGAGGCAACTGGACTTTCTGGTTTTTCTTTGAAGACGTTTCACTTCTCATCCAAGAAGTTTCTTCAGCTCTTATATTTTCTCTTATTTTCTCTTACGTTTCACTTATATTTTGTTCATGCCGTGTTTGGATGTGGACCGCAATATGATCCCCTTCTCCAGAATTCCAAGTCAATGTAAGCTAAATAGCCTGAATGAATTGAAGTAGCCCTTCCTTACACTGTAGTTTTAAACATTCAATTACTGTTTATCCATTCATCTCACCAGCTAATTAATTTGTCCTACATTTGTTTTCATTCTAATTTTAGTTAATTTATGCTGCTTTGCCTATTGTGACTCACATTCCAATAACCTAGCCTTGATTCTACCTTGTTTTTAGACTTTATTTCCCAACTTTGATCTCCCTTAGATGTCCTCATAATTTGGCCTGTGAAATGATGTCTTATTAACTTGACGTGAAAAATGTAACATAAATATGAAAGTGCAGAATACATTATTTGAGGCTGATCTGACTTAAGTAATATAATCTATATGAATTAAACTACATGAGTGGTAGTAATAAATAAATGCATACTTCCAAATATTTTAGGGACAGACAGGTGGTGCTTTTGCACCATCTGGCATCCCAAAACACAATTTCTGATTCAAATCTAAGTACTGCACAGCCCAAAATTTTATAGTGTTGTTTGAAAATAATACTTTTTTTAAAAAAAGTATCTGACTTATTTAATTAAGCCACAGTATGGAACTTGGTTTGGAATAATAAGTAATTATAAATATAAGTAGAATTATGTGCATACATTTTCTTGATTTTTATTAGAGGTTGAGAACATTTCAATAGTTCAAAACATCATAGTTTTTTCATTTCTTTTTCACCGCTTAAATATAGTCCAAACTCTACATGGGAATGTTCAAATGATCATACTCTCAAAATTATACATTGCTAGCAATGGGGAAATTCTATATGTTTCGAATGACTAAAGCTGCAATCATTACATTTTAGGGCATATTTATGAAATTTAAAGTAAAATGTGCACTGTAGATGTGAATATATGTTTAAAAATGCACACAAAAATGTGACAAGTAATGGGATTTGCCACTGAATGTATAAATGAATATGCAAAGACTGTGTTTGCATATTGCCTTCCTGTCTATACTGTTTCTATGTCCCAGAGTACAAACAAATATTCTGTACAAGAATCTCTTTTCTCCAGGAAACATCTAGTATCCTATTAGCCTTTGCACCAGAAGCCTATTAGTAGGACTTCATTCTCTGACTCGACTCTTCTAGACTAACCAAGCAAGAGTCAAAAGGTGTTAGTTTACCATCAGAATCAAGAAGTGAGTTTGTGAATTATGTTCTTTGTCTCTATGTTCTGGCAGTGAGTTCTGTTACAGAAGCCTTTTTTTCCCCAGTTCTTGGATACCCTAGACGACTTGATATTCAAATGAGTCAATTAGCTTGGTTTAAATATTTCTCTAACATAACTAGTTTAACTTTAGTTCTGCTTCTCAATAAATTACCCCACTGGAATTTAGTTGAGTGAGTTAGCGAGACCCCTTTTAAAACACATTAATTCCCTCCTCCCATGAAACCAGCTGAATATGCTTTTGAAATGAACACAGATCTTTTATCTCCAACATCACTCAAAGTTGTGTCACAGTGCTGGCATCTGAAAAGATTGCTGACCCACCTGTAACTGAATAGGGAACCCTGCACATTTTTAAGTCTTCTAAATAGGAAACCTAGATTCTGATCTTAGAAAGAAGCAGGACTTTTGTTGTCAGTGGGACTGAAGATTTAGATGTCCCACTTAAAATTCATCAATAATTGGAGAATGATACAGTGTCTTATTGCCAGTGTCCCTTTTTTTTTTCAAGCATTCGTACCTATGCTTGTCTCTGTTTGGGCATCTACTCATCCAAAGAAATACTGCTTATCTAAAGTACTGCTTGACACATGCAATTTTGAAACCAGTTTGGAATCATAGTTCACAATCAATCAAAGATTTACAGTGCAATCTTATGTATGATCCTTTAGAACAGAGGAGCATCACCAGAGTCCCAAGTGCCACATGAAGCTTTCCAAAGTCTTAAATGTTACCCATCTATCCATCAAATTGTAATTATGATGGGAAATTATATTAATAAATATATTGAGACTATTCCTATTAAACAATCAGTTCAGCTCAGATCAATGCTGCTTTTCTCTAAAATGCACCCCTCTGAGGATATGTAGCTTCAGCAAACATTACCTGTGATCCCCTAGAATTACATATGGAGTTACCTGAGCCTGATTGTTTGCTTACAGACCTTCCATTACCCAACTAAGTAACCTTGTTGTACATGTAAGGAACACCTACAAGCAAACAGCTAAGTTTACAGAGTACCAAGAACTCCACAATGCAACCCTGAGCTACGTATACTGTATTCTCGTCAATTGGACAGTTACACATTTTTTGTCTTACAAGCACTGAGGAGTGCATATAGGATTGCTCCTTAGTTCAATAGCAGTTGGCTGTGGCTTTGTGAGCTTGGCACTAAAATGTAGATATTTGAAGATATGGCTTATAGCTAATATGAGTGAGAAGAGATGTGACTTATACATTTTCAGGATAATTATAATTATAAAAGGTGTTTAATTAGTTTCCAGAAAGTCTAGTAAATTTGTTGACAGACCTTCTTTGACAGAACAGCAAAAATAATTAAAATAGAGAATTCCTGGAAGCCTAGGACTCAAATAAATTGACCATCAACAGGCACATAGACATAAGCAACATGTACATATCATTCAAAAGAGGTGATCAAAAAGCCAAAAAGGAAACAAAAAGACCCAAACACTTCCTCACCAGCAATCAACACCCAGATGAGCAGAGATTAATGCCAAGATTAACACTAGGCCAACAAATCAGGAAGCAAACAATATCCCAATCAAGGAACTACCAACTCAGACAAACAGAGCTAATAGTAAACCTCAGCCAATCAAGGAACCATGAAGGCCACTCCCATCAATACTGACAGGGCAAGCCACTAGTATATAAATTGAGAACAAACCCATTCCTTACTAGCCTTGATGATGTTACCTAATTTGGTAATGAAACATCTGCAAGAAAACAACTACACTCAGAGAGCACCAAGGACTTCATAATTAAAATAGTTAATTAATAAACATTAACTGTTTATTAGACTTAGTTATTAGCGATAATGTTTCTTACACTAAAATTACACATTCCTTCACTCTAGCCTTGAATCTTTAGAAGCCTGGAATTAGTTTTCTGATCCCTACCATGATATACATTCCATCTGTGGTTATTATAAAATGAAGTGGAAGGCAATTGTGATATTATTTTTTCTGTTATTCTTTTAGAGGAAGGATTCCAAGAAGTGCTAACAAGTTGAGGTAAATGTCAGCAAAAATCGATAACCTTGAGGTGAGAATATCTATGGACTAAATCAACCTTTGCAGAAGAAACAAGGTGGCCAGAAGAGATGGAGTCTACTTACAAAGATATGTGGCCTCCTCTGGGACTTAAATTGCATTCTGCAGTGTGGATAAAATGTCATAGGTCAGGAAGATTAGAAATTAGCCCATTATGCTATATTATCCAACTCTTTTAATTGCAGTGCAGAACTTTACTTCTAGATAGGAAGCACAATAAAACTAGCACACAGTTTCCAAAAAACATCAACTATAAAATCTGAGGGTACAGTGATTGTGGCTTGAAAACGCATAGTGCTAAAGGATATTGTCATGTCCTTGCTCCAACCTTTTAAAGTCCATTGGTTACATTGGAATTTAAAGTGCCTTGTAATGCAGAGACTTTTAACCATTAGAGGCCCAGAACAATGAACATTGCTTTCCTTATCTCTTCTTCATAATTGCAATCTTCTACACTATCAAAACCTATTCCAAAGTATGAAAAGAGAGAGAGATCCAAAAGATCATATTTCCTCCAGGCAGCATAAGTAACAGACCTGGACTTTGATGTGCTTTAACATATCTGTATGCATCTACAGTATGTCATCCTCACAATATATGTAGTCTACAGTTTCCAGAATTCCCAGTCAAATGAAGGTGAATATACATCTGCCAGGATAATGTTGCAGAATCCAGTTTAGGTCAGTCACCAGAACTAGAAGTTTTGTCTTCCGAGCTTTCAGATTTGAATCCGAAAGTTTGGAAGACCAAACCTCTGGTGCCGGTGATCGACCCAGACTGGATCCTGCAGAATTCCCAGAGACCATAATTACTAGTGTCTGAGGGAAAGATCTATGTAGAGCCCTGTAAATTCCCTGTGGCTCTTTTTATTGATTTATTTGACGTTTATTGATTTAATTAAATTGATGTATGTATGCTATTGCTATTTTTGGGTTGTAGTTGTTACATTTATTTCTCCTCAACTAGAAAAAATAAAATTTTGACTTGCTGTATTTAATGAAATAAAAGCTTGGTTTAAAAGTTCATGGCACAATAAATATTTTTGCTTTTAAGTGGCACAACAGTTGATAAGAAAGAAGTTAAACTCTGAAGGTAAGAGTATACCTTATACTCTATATATTCAGGCCTGGGTACAGCACGGAAACGGCATTGGTCGCGTTGGTTGATGATCTCTGGAGGGCTCGGGACAGGGGTTGCTCCTCTGTCTTGATCCTGTTAGATCTCTCAGCGGCTTTTGATACCATCGACCATGGTATCATGCTGCACCGGTTGGAAGAGTTGGGGGTGGGAGGCACCGTATTACAGTGGTTCTCCTCCTTTCTCTCCGACCAGTCACAGTCTGTGTTGACAGGGGGGCAGAGATCGACCCTGAGGCCCCTCATATGTGGGGTGCCGCAGGGGTCGGTCCTCTCGCCCCTTTTGTTCAATATTTATGTAAAGCCACTGGGCGAGATCATCCCTGGTTTCGGGGTGAAGTACCAGCAGTACGCTGACGACACCCAGCTGTACATCTCCACCCCGGACCACCCCAACAATGCCCTTGAAGTGATGTCCCGGTGTCTGGAGGCCATATGGATCTGGATGGGGAGGAACAGGCTCAAGCTCAACCCATCCAAGACTGAGTGGCTGTGGTTTCCAATGTCCTGATATAGTCAGCTGGCGCCATCGCTGACTATTGGGGGCCTCCACGGAAAGGGCTCGCAACTTGGGCGTCCTCCTGGATTCACGGCTGTCTCTAGAAGAGCACTTGACGGCGGTGACCGAGAGGATTTTTCATCAGGTTCGCCTGATTCGCCAGTTGCGTCCCTTTCTAGATCGGGACTCCCTACACACAGTCACTTATGCCGTCACCTCCCGTCTGGACTATTGTAACGCTCTCTACATGGGGCTCCCCTTGAGGAGCACTCGGAGGCTCCAACTGGCGCAGAGTGCGGCCGCGCGGGTGGTTATGGGAGCAACTTGGAGCTCCCATGTAACACCTCTCCTGCACGAGCTGCACTGGCTCCCGGTGGTCTTCCGAGTGCACTTCAAGGTTCTGGTTACCACCTTTAAAGCGCTCCATGGCTTAGGACCTGATTATCTACGGGACCGCCTGCTACCACCAATAGCCTACCACCGGCCAGTACGCTCCCATGGAGAGGAGCTCCTCCGGGTGCCATTGGCCAAACAATGTCGACTGGCGGCCCCTAGGGGGAGAGCCTTCTCTGTGGGGGCACCTACGATCTGGAACGAGCTCCCCCCGGAGATACAGAGGATCCCGGATCTGCACACCTTCCGCCGCGCACTTAAAACGTTTTTATTTCATCAAGCTGGCCTGGCCTAAATCTTCTCCCTTTTAAAATTTTTAGATTTAAATTTTAATCACTAATTTTAATTTGTTTAATTATGGGATATTTTTAAAATTGAGCCAAATTGTTTAATCAGTTTTAATCTATTTTAAATTTTGTATTTCCGTGTTTTATCTTTTGGCTGTTCACTACCCTGAGTCCTTCGGGAGAAGGGCGGTATCGAAATCTAATAAAATAAATAAATAAATGAAATAAATACCCCAGAAGCATTACCACACTATGATAGTTTCCTTAAAGACAAAGGTTGCAACCCACTAACAATACATATGCAGAGAGAACATAAGGCTTACTACCTAGCAACAGTTCCCATGCCAAAGTAGAGTTTTACAAGAGAGAAAAATATGCTCTTAGGGAAAAAGTACATTAAAAATAGCAAAATATTTCATGAATTCTTTGGTATTTCAATTAAGTGATGTGCAGAAAACATATTATCATTTGCTACAAGCTCCAAAGTATAGTTAAAGTCACTTTGCATCCTCGCTAATTTGCTGCTCTGCCTGATACAGCTATAACATGAACAAATGGGGAGTAGGTGGCATCTCACCCATTTCTCCATATATAAAATACAGGTACAATTTGACATTGCTCGGTTCTGTTGTCTACAGAGGCAATCTGGACTTGGAAGCAAAGAAGAACTAATAGTAGAAAGAGGGGTGGGAGGGAAGCCACCTACGCAAGACATCAGCCAGATTTCCATATATTGTTTCTCATTTATTTAGTTATAATTTCTACCCAGCTGATTTCCAAGAACTCAACATGGCTCATAATTTGATAAAAGGAAAACATAAATAACTAGCAAATGGGAACACATTAAAAAAACCAGACCAATTCCAAAGTAATTCATTTTTTAAAAAAGCAGCAACCACTTTTTCTAGTTCATAAAAGTCTTCTTAAGTAAAAGCCAATATAAAACATTACAAATGGTGGTAGTCTAACCTTCTGTTTCCCTACAGACTTGGTCTCAGATAATTCTCTTTCCAAAAGGGAGCTACATACTTGTGAGACATTTTAATGCTGAGTTGTAATGCAATGCTGATTTGTTAATTTTAACTAAGGGCAATTCTTATTGTTTTTAAAATTTCTTATAAGAAGAATTTAAAGGAGTGCAGGATTAAAGCAGGGGCGGGATTCATCTGGTTTGGACCGATTCGGGTGAACCAAATATTAATTTTAATCTGGTTCACCAAATTGGTAGTTGCAAGGACTGGCTGACCCCCACCCACCCTGCCCTGCCCCTCCCAGGAGTCTCCACATGGTCTGTCTTGGATGGCAGGTAAGTGCAGGGCCTACGCGGAGGCTCTGGGAGGGTGAAAAATGGGCCTACTGGAAGTACCATAAGTCTGGAAATGGACCCGTTTCTGGCCTCCGGAGAGCCTCTGGAGCCCAGGGGTGGCCATTTTTGCTGTCCTGGAGGCCCAAGGCCAGCCTCCAGAGCTTGGAGAGGCCGAAAAACGGGCCTACCAGAAGTACTGTAAATCTGGAAACGGACCAGTTTCTGGCCTCTGGAGAGCCTCCGGAGCCTGGGGGAGGCCGTTTTTGCCCACCCAGAGACTCGAGGAAAGCCTCTGGAGCATGGGGGAGGGGGCAAAAATACCCCCCCTGTTATAAGTAAATGCCTTATTCTATAACAAGAGATATGTATATATGTACAGGATATAAAGGGTTAATTTATTCCTCCTCCTTTAATGTATTCATGTGTAATCACCCCCTTCCTTGACTCCTCCCCTTTGATATAAATAGAGAGTGCTTTTACCTCATGCTTGCTTCTCACTGTAAATCTGACAAGAATAAGTAGAATGCCTATTATGAATAAACACTTCTTTAACTGAAGAAATTGCTTCTGAATTCATCATTGAGTCTGATCCTCAAAATATTGTAACAAATTGGTAGCAGTCGATGGTTGAACTGACTCAATAAAATCCAACATGCCTAAGAAAGAAAACCTCAAGAATAAAAAAGAAAGACCCAATACCAGGGCAAATGATAAAGAAACAAAAACAGATCAAGAAATGATCGACGAACCAATAAATACAACAATCAAAGAATCTGAAGATAACACCACAGACATCGAAGAAACAGCAGATGAAACCGACAACCAAGAAGAGAACAAAATAAAAGACAAAGACCTCAGATTGGAGATACTGAGGCTAATAAAAAGTCAAAAAGATGACCACAAACTCATTGCGGAACTCCGAGGCTTCTTGGAAGAAAACGGAGCAGCGAGAGAAAAAGACATTGAAAAAGCCAAACCCGAAAATACAAAAATGGTGAGCGAACCTACAACGAAAGAAAAAATAACCAGAAGCAAGACCAGAGGTCCCGCTCAAAATTTTGAAAGGCAGCTATCTTTTCTTCAACCGGCCACAGAAATGAACACGGCTGAACCAATCAGAATGCACCATTCAAAAACTCTGGCGCGAAAAAACACAAAAAATAGCAAAAAATATATTTATTCTTCTGAAGAGTCAGAAACAGATACAGAAGAATCATCCACCGAACAAGAAATCGAAACACCCATGAGAAAACTATTTAAAACGTTTGGCACAAGTCTAACAATTTCAAAAGAATCGATAAAAGCCAATAATGCAAAAATACAAAAGAGACGAAGAAATAAACAGACACCTCAAAGCCTGCACGACTCGATCCGGACAACGATGATGACGACGCCTGAACCCAGAGGGCCCTGCGAAATTTCCCCCACACCACAAACGATCCAAAGAACAAAATACTCCAAGCAAGAAAGCTCCAAAGAAAAGAGACGAACCACAGCTGCCAGCAGAACACCCAAGATCGAGCCGGAGACCGAATCATCAGAAGGAGAGCACTACGAGGGAGCTACAGCAAAGAGAACCTCTCCAGCGGCTTCAGCAAAGAAATGACCAACGCGCATGCGCAGATGAACACAGAGAACTACAATGAACTTTATGAAGAAGGAGAACCTTTCAAGCTCATCAGCAGAATACCCACACCATTCTGCAATTTTCAACATCTACAGGACCATGGACTACCCACAGTTGTAAGTAGTGGGAATAGTAATATTGGGAATCTACCTAGTGATTTCCCAAAACTTAGAATTGATGGCATCAATTTACAGGAATGGTGTCAACAAATTCAGGTTGTCTTTATGAAAGAAAATTTATTATTTTTTATAACCAATCCTCCCAAAAGATCTTGGACTCTAAAAATAGACTGCCTGCATCAGAGAGCATTCTATTTAATAATTTCTAGCATATCACCTGCCATGTACTACAGTATTAAGCATAATCTTACTGTTTCAGAAATAATTCAATGCATGTTTAAATTGTTTCATAGTGAAAGTGTAGCAACAACCACTAGAATGTCTAAAGATTTCTTTTCAGCCAAATTAAGATCTGGAACCACCATAAGTGAACATTTAATATCCTTAAACAAAACCAGAGCAGAATTACATCTAAGAGGAGAAATAATATCAGAACAGACAATGAAAAGCGTTATCCTTAACTCATTAGATTCATCATGGGATAACTACATATCACACTTAGACTCAATCAATCTAGGATACTTATCCATAGAAAGTCTGTCAAATAAGTTAATAGCTGAAGATAATTTGAGGAAAAGTAGATACAATGCATACACAGAACACAGACAGGCAAAAGGGGTAACCTTCCAAGAGAATCACCAAAAAACAATTGAATGTTACAATTGTGGATCCAGAAAACACTCTAAGGGAGATTGCCCCATGTTTCATAGGGAAAGACAAAACCGTGATTATAGGGGTAGATATCAAGACAGGCAATCATCTATTGATAGGTACAGATATAGAGAATCCCCAAACTACAGAGAACGCAGAAAGGATAGAGATAATTCAAGGGACAGAAAATCAGGATCATTAAATGGATTAGATAAACATAACGATGTCATCACACAAAAATCAAAAAACAATACTTGGCTCATAGATTCAGGGGCGACTAATCATACAACAAATAACAAGAAAATACTGTCTTCATTCACAAATGATAAATTTATGATAAGAGTAGCCAATCAAGAAAATGTTCAAGTCATAGGGAAAGGAGATGTAAATATACCTGGTTTAGGTAAAGTAGAGGGGGTATTGTTGATACCAGAAATATCACATAACATACTTAGTGCAGTGAAATTAAGCCAAGATTCCAACATAAATATAATCTTCTCTGGGGGAAAAGCAATACTAGAAAAGGATGGGACTAAATTGAATAGTGTAGTTATCGAAGGGGGCCTACCCTTCCTTGTAACAGAAGATAAATGGTTGCATAACATTAATACAAATACTGATGACGACATCAACATAGACAGTGAACATAGTAACAACAATGACAATGAAGAACCCAATACACACTGTAATCACAAAGACACACCCACTAGTGATACACACAATAACAAAAGACCCAATATAGGCAAACCAATTCATGATGAATGTGCACACATGTTGCATAGAAAATTGGGACATGCAAGTTTCCCTGTAATACAAAAAATGATTGAACATGCTGATGACGTTAAAATAAAGGATTGTAAAAACTATTTGGAATGCTCAGTATGTAAATCCTCAAAACTCAGAACAAACCCAAAACCAAAGAGGGCAACAAGGACCTCTAACCAAATTTTTGATCTGGTACATATGGATCTGGTTGGTCCATTAACACCATCCATCACATACAAAAAAAGATATTTCCTAACTATTGTAGACGACTATAGCCGTTATGGATTTGTTTATACTTTAAAACACAAAGATGAAACTTTCCAAAAATTCAAAGAATTTTACAAACGTGTAGAAACACAACACAATATCAAAATAAAACAAATCATGACAGATAGGGGATCCGAGTTCATGTCAAAAGAATTCTCACAATGGATAAAAGACAAAGGAATGCTACACTTCACGACTAGCCCATTTTCTGCTTTTCAGAATGGTACAGCAGAACGAAAGAACTCGACACTGCAAACCATGATTAGATGTACATTAGAAGATGCTGGTTTAGGAAAACAATTCTGGTCAGAAGCATTACTATATTCAAACTATACCCAAAATAGGACCTGGTCTAGCATCCTAAATAAAACACCATACGAAGTGATGTACAATAGGAAACCAAAAATATCACACATGCACATATTTGGAGTTACAGCAGACGTACAAATACCAAAACAATTAAGACGTAAGGGAGATAACGTATCCAGAAGGCTCAGATTCATGGGATACGAAACAGGCACAAAAGGATATAGATTCATTGACAGTAATAACAAATTCATAGTCTCAAGAACAGCAGTATTTCATGAACAGGCCAACTGGTCTAAGATACATCTTAACGAGATAATCCAAAATACAAAACCAAATATTGAACAACAAGACAGAATAGAAAGAGAGAAACATGAACATAACACACATGATGACAAAAACAAAACATGGACAGGTAACCATACCAGGATAAAAACAGATTCATTAACCAAAAAGGAAGCAAGGTATCTACACGATAATGAGAGCATTCCAATAAGAACAATCAGGTGTAACAGAAAACAATTACCCAATAAGTATAAGGATTATATAATGTGTGTGAATGACGAGACACCAACACCTAACACATATGAGGAAGTGTTGAAACTTCCCATGGAAGAAAGAGAGAAATGGGAATTAGCCATAACAAAAGAAGAACAGCTTGCGTGAATTAGGTGTATTTACACCAGTCCCTGCCCCTGAGAACAAGACAATTATAGGCACCAGATGGATATTCAAAATCAAAGATTTAGAAGAGGGTAATAAATTATATAAAGCTAGATTAGTCGCACAAGGTTACACTCAAAAATATCCTGAGGATTACACTGACACATACTCTCCCACTGTAAGAACCGAAAGTGTTAAGACAGCTTTAGTCATAGCGGCTATACTCAATCTTGATGTCTTTCAATATGATGTGCAGACTGCATACTTACATGCAAAGCTCGACAAAGAGATATATGTAAGGGCACCTCATAGCCAATGTACAAATAGAAATGAGACCTGGTTACTTAACAAAAGCTTGTACGGATTAAAACAATCCGGCAAGCGTTGGTATGAATGTCTAGTCAGCGTGCTTAAAAATATGGATTTCAAAGCCACAACTGCAGACAATTGCTTTTTTGTTAGAAAGGAAGGTGAATCATTAGAATTTGTGTTAATCTATGTGGATGATATTTTGTATATAGGCAAACATAAAGAAAAGAAAGACTTATTTGTATCCAAGCTAAGTGAACATTTCTCTTTAAAGTCGCTAGGAAGGGTAAACAAATACCTTGGAGTTCAAATCAATAAAACAAGAAAGGGATTCAAATTATCCCAGAGAGATAAAATTATAGAACTTCTGGAAAAATGCAATTTAAGAGATGCCAAACCTTGCGATACTCCTATGCAGACTGATTTTCTAAGGAATATGGATGAATCTTCACCTGAGTTCGAGAACAATACATTATATAGATCAATTATTGGTTCTCTCTTGTATATATCTAATTGGACCAGGCCTGATATAGCTCTGCCACTTAATTTATTATCTAGACATGTAAGTAAACCACTTATGTATCATTGGGAAGCAGTTAAACGAATACTAAGATATCTAAAACACAGCTTGGATTTCTGCCTACTCTTAGAACCCAATAATATTAAAGAACCTATTATCACCAGTTACGCTGATGCAGACTGGGCAGGTGACATCAAATGTAGAAAGAGCACCTCAGGTTATGTATTATTTTTAAATGATTGCCCAATATTCTGGTACACTGGGAAGCAAGATTTAGTAGCGACTTCCACAACAGAGGCAGAATACGTCTGTTTATCTAAAGCCTCAAATAATTTAGTGTGGTTTAATGATTTATTATCTGATATTTGGAAGAATCCAATACTACCATTTGTCATACATGAAGATAATAAGGCGGCTATAGAAATATCAAGATCTGACGCCATTGGTCAAAGGTCCAGACATATAGATATCAAATTTAAACACGTGAGACAATTATCTCAGGATGGATTCATTAAAGCAATCCACTGCGAAACCTCAGAACAAATAGCTGATATATTAACTAAACCTTTACCTTCTAAACAACACAAATACTTGACATCAAAATTACAAGTACTATATAGTTCTGAATCTGAATGCAATCATTGTTATATGTCGAATCGGCATTTAGAGGGGGATTTGTTATAAGTAAATGCCTTATTCTATAACAAGAGATATGTATATATGTACAGGATATAAAGGGTTAATTTATTCCTTCTCCTTTAATGTATTCATGTGTAATCACCCCCTTCCTTGACTCCTCCCCTTTGATATAAATAGAGAGTGCTTTTACCTCATGCTTGCTTCTCACTGTAAATCTGACAAGAATAAGTAGAATGCCTATTATGAATAAACACTTCTTTAACTGAAGAAATTGCTTCTGAATTCATCATTGAGTCTGATCCTCAAAATATTGTAACACCCCCTGCCATGGTGCAAGAACCTTACTAGGCCACACCCCATGGCCACACCCACCCAGCAACTAAAATTTTTCAATTCCACCCCTGGATTAAAGCCACTTGAAGATTTAAATGGAATGAAATTTAGTTTGATTTAATGGGGCAAGTCACTATTTTGGGAGTGCAGCCTCCAGCATGTGACTCAAAGGCAGAAGATTTAGCTCAGAAAAAGCCGAAGATAATTAATTAATCTGTTCCAAATCTTCTCTCATTTGAAGTTGAATGAACCTACCTGCAATACATAGTGAAGTACAGTAGCCATGTTTTATTCTAGGAATGTGGAAAAAGAAAGATGTGGTTGTTTTAATAGGTTGAAGACAAGTTTTAAGTTTACTCTTCTGCTCATTATAAGTACCTCTTTCCAATTATATGGGAGGTAGTGCACAGACCTTATTCGTAATGCATGAACTAGGAGGGTAGGTATCCTATTCTTCCAAATTTGAGGAATAAGTTTGATATGATTTTGAGTCAAGACTAAGGGATGGAGTGTCTTCTCCACTCCTGAAATCCAAGGTGAAGTTCAAAACACACACCTGGAGGCTTAACAATGCGTCTTAAGTCTACTAAAATTGAATATTACTTGAAAGGTCAATTTGGGATGGCAGCAGAGAAGGCAGCCTGTAAGAAGGAAATGAAATGCCCTTCTTCTGCTTCATATAAACGAAGTGTGGAACTCCACTGAGCCCTTTCAAAAGAGAATGGGAATGAATACATTTGCTTTCTGAATAGGAATAAGCCTGGCTCTGTGGGTCTTTTGGAAAAATGTGGCCCTTCTCTCAGGCTTTGGAGCTGGGATGCTAGTTACTAGAGTTCTGGCTTGAGTATATTGTATATGATGAATGGGAGCTGAAATTTTATTGAGGCCTCAATTTAGTTTCCTTTTGATCTTAATGGAATGTTGTACTTTTATTTGCCGCTCAAGATTTCTTAAACAGATGTATGGATGTATAAAAGGGATTATGAAAGAAAGACATGAAAGAAAGAAAGAAAGAAAGAAAGAAAGAAAGAAAGAAAGAAAGAAAGAAAGAAAGAAAGAGAAAGAAGAAAGGGAGGGAAGGAATGAAGGAAAGAAAGAAAAAGAAAGGAAGAAAGAAAGAAAGAGAAAGAAGAAAGGGAGGGAAGGAATGAAGGAAAGAAAGAAAAAGAAAGGAAGAAAGAAAGAAAAAGAAAGAAAGAAAGAAGAAAGGGAGGGAAGGAATGAAGGAAAGAAAGAAAGAAAAAGAAAGAAAGAAAGAAAGAAGGGAGGGAATGAACGAAGGAAAGAAAAGAAAGAAAAGGAAAGAAAGAAAGAAAGAAAGAAAGAAAGAAAGAAAGAGAAGTATAATGTGATTAGCAGTTTTAATAGTATAAAAATAAGTTTTGTCTGTGAATTAGCCTTCAAACCATACTAGGTTGATCCTTTCAAAGCAGACATTTCCTTTTCTGAAAACATGTAGAATTCTTGCACAAAAATCCTTACTCCCTCGTTTTTCTTTTTTTGGGAAGGAAACTATGGATGATCCTGACAAGAGTGACCTACTTCTAAAAGCATTTGGGGCACATATCAGCAGTCATGGCCTGACAACAAACTGACAAGGTGCAGCCTTTTCCTTCAGACCGCACTCTCCACCGAACTCAGAGTGATTTCATTAGTGCTGGGTGACCTCACAGCAAAAGATTTCTTTGCTTCGGCTACCCTGATCTGCAGTAGGAAATAACTCGCATTTTGTCTTGATTTTCCCACGTAGCATTTTTGTCATGATAGATGCATTTGAACACAGAATATTTCCAAGAGGAACACCCAGGTTTTATTAATAGATAACAAATATCTCTGAGCAAGGCTTGGCTATCCACCCATTTAATGCAGCCTGTCAAAGTACTATCCAAGCATTGACCTACATCATGTTGATAGAAAGCAATAGCTTAGCATACATGCTAGTACAGCAAAGGTTGTGTTACAACGGTGAACATATGGTAGGTGGTTAGATTCTAATCACTAGATATCTCGTACTCAATTCAACAAAAAGGATAGTATACGGGTAGTCCTCAACTTACAACCACAACTGAGCCCACCATTTCTGTTGTTAAGTGAGACATTTGTTAAGTGAGTTTTGCCCCATTTTACAACCTTTCTTGCCACAGTTGTTAAGTGAATCCCTGCGACTGATATATTAATAACCTGGTTGTTAAGTCAGTCTGGCCTCCCCATGGATTTTGCTCTCCAGAAGGTCACAAAAGGGGATTGCATGACCCTAGGACACTGCAACCGTCATAAATATGAACCAGTTACCAAGCATCTGAATTTTAATCACATGACCACGGAGATGCTGCAATGGCCATTAAGTGTGAAAAAAGGTCATAAGTCACTGTTTTCAGAGCCCGTTGTAATTTTGAATGATTACTAAAGGAACAGTTGTATACTGAGGATTACATGTACTGATCAAGCACAGAAACAGGCAAGAAATGGCTTATCAGTGTTAATGTGTATTATTTTCTTTTCCTTTAATCTTTTATTTTTATATTTGTCTGTAGCACTAATATATACAGCATGAGAAATTGTTTGACAAATTTCATTTATAAGCACAGGTGGGGTTTTTTTATTTTGTAAATGAAATCTCTCTGAATGTTTTATTGACACTTAACATTAAGACCTTAGCATCTTAGATAGCATGGATTAAGTTAAGGAGAGAGAAATAAAATAAAGATCTTTAGCAAATTAAGCCTGTAAATGTACTAATGATTTAATAAGGTGCTAAAATGATGGTAGTCATGCAGACTTCCTATTGATATACAACAGTTTCTAGTAAAATAATTGCTGGATTTAATCACTTACTCAGGGAATGTATTACTAAAAAGGAACATTATTAACAAGAAAAGTGTGTTTGGAGAGAGAAGACCATCTGGCACCTAAGAAGAAACAGATTCTGCTTACGTGACAAGGGAATTTACAGGGACAAACCAGATTCAGCGGAAAGGGAGGAGATAAAAGAATAAGACAAGAGAGCAAGAATTGATCTTGTACTCTTCTCTCCTCTCTTTAAATATTAATAAGATAATATGGACCCAAATTTAGAACTAAGATGTTGGGTTTAAATGGGTACATGAGATGGAAACAATTTGGCTGTGAAACATCCGGAACATAAATTTGTAGGGAAACAAACAAACAAACAAACAAGTGTCCATCTGAAAGTAAGGAAATATCTCTCAGCTGTGGGAGAACCCATATTTCATTTATTCAGGGTTTTTTTTCTCCGAGAAATGAAAGTTTTTCTTTAAAAAAAAAAAGGTCCTAAAAACAATCAGAAGAAAATTCAACTGGCTTTGAATCTATTGATTCTTCTTCTCAAGTTCACAAAGTTTGATATTTTTAGACAATTTTTTTTTAAAAAAAAGCACTTTTGATTAAATCAATAGGAGATGAATTTTGATTTTTCTTTTTACAAGAAAGTTGGACATGGCTGGGGTTTTGCCAGTCCTCTCCTTTTTACGCCACCTTTACATTCCCTCTCCCCCAAATACAATTCTGGAACAGTGTGGCAAATAGCACTGGAAAATGATAAAGTTTCCTTTACCTCTTTTGCTGAATCAAATACCTTTTATGGACACAAAGATCCTTTCTGTTCATGAACACTATCACCTGATTTCAAAGCTTTATTACTAGAATTTCACATAATTTATTGCTAGTGGGGAAAGGAAGAAGGAAATAATTCTGTGTGAGGGAATACACCTATAGGAAGCCCTATAAATAATTCTGCATGAGAAAACACGTCTATAGAAAGTCCCTATGGGTGGACCTCAACACCCAGAACTCCACAGCCAGCTTTGATAGCTGAGGAATTCTGGGAGTTGAAGTCCACATATCTTCAACTTGCCAAGATTGAAAAATGGTGGAAACTTCATATTTTTCCTGTGGACTGATCAAAGTCACCTTACAGGGGAAATGGGCAATATATAAATTTAATAAATAAGTAAGTAAGTAAATAAGTAAGCAGGTAAGTAAGCAAGTAACAAACAAATAAATGAACAAATAGTGACTAGTGCATAACACCTTTCTGCCAACATCAAGTCTAGAAAGCTGGTAAATATTTTTGTGAGAAATGTTTAAAGTATTTCTTTGAAAAATCTACCTGCCACTCCCATTCCTATCTGACTTTACTGAACAGAACATTTGTTGGCATTTGCTTGAAAGCCCAATCTCTATAATCAGGAAAAGCTGGTGCCACATCAAGACAGTTGTCCCACTTTCACAAACTGGCAACAAGAGCATTCCATCTGTCAGATTTATAAGGTCATTTTCTATGTGAATCTTAGAAGTGGCATGGTTGCCTAGTGCCTAGGTGAAGACACTTGCCTCCCTCTAGGAAGGTTGAGAGTTCAATCCTAGGTAGCTGCAGATGTTTCTCTCTGCTAGGGTGCAAAGAGAAAATATTTGCTGTGAACTTTGCACAGGCATCAGGAAGGCCAGTAAATGCTCAGCTTCATCCAATCGCCCTGACTCTACTCCGAATTAAGGGATTACACAGTCGTACCAAGGGAGTATTTTTATTTTCTATTTGAACTTTTAACAGATTTCAGACAAAAGTATAGGAATCATTTTTACTAGTATATAACCTCAGTTTGGGTAAGCAATCAGTGGGTTGTCCAAAAATATTACCAGATATGATATGAAGCATGAGAAGTCTGTGTACCATTGCTGTAGATATTAGGTATTCATAAGAATGATAATGAATACTATAGAACTCAGTTGCCTACTACCAAATGTGTGTGTGTGTGTGTGTGTGTGTGTGTTTTGGCTGATTCTGCTAAATGCTGATATATTGCCATAAATATTGCTATATTTCCTATACCTTGCCTGCTCTGGGAAACTGAATTTAAATCCAAACTGAATTAATAACTGGATGGCAGAATATCAGGCTCAACCAGGAAGGTGAAAAACATTCCAAAAGAAAGTAAGAAAGTAATGGTATCATAATGTTAGTATCATAATGTTTCTACCAGGGGTGAAATCTAAAATTTTTTGCTACCGGTTCTGTGGGCGTGACTTAATTAGTGGGCGGGGCTTGGTGGTAAGGTGACTGAGTGGGCGTGGCAAATCAATGTCACTTCTTTGCCCTTTTTTAACCTACAAAACACAACACAACTGGCTCACCCACAATGTAAAAGCAGCTGTGCTAGACTCAAAATGGCCCCGCAACAAGCAGGAACCTCACACAGCCACAAAAAGCCCCAAAAACCAACTTTCACACTTTACACACACAAAATTCCACATACAGCTTTGTGAGATTTTGTGTGTTTGTGTAGTTAGAGTGAAACACTACAGAAACACACTAAATCTCAGAAAGCTGCACAAATATTATATTATATTATATTATTTTTATTTTTATATAAAAGCAGCTAAATTTAAAACTTCCTAAACTTTAAATGGCTAGGTCTAAAAAAAGAACAACTGAAAAAACCCAATTAACTATTTTTTTTAAAGCTACCAAAGGGGGAAAAAACTTACCCAATAGAACAGGGGTCTCCAACCTTGGCAACTTTAAGATTTGTGGACTTCAATTTCCAGAATTCCTCAGCCAGCTTTGCTGGGAGTTGCAGTCCACAAGTCTAGGCAGGAAGGCAGGCAGGCAGGCAGAAAGAGCTGCTCACCGATGAGCTTGATTGCAGGCAGGGAGATTCAGTTGCTTGCTGATGCATGGATTGCGATCGTCATGCGATCAACAGCTAAGGTAAGCAAGCAGGAGTCTGGGAGTGGGGGGAGAAAAAAAGAAACTTTTTTTCTTTTACATGGCTCTGGCAATCCAAACTGAATTGGCTGATTAGCAAACAACTCAGCTGGGATCGTCAGACCTTGCCTGGTCAGAGCCATTAAAAGGAAAAAAAGGCTCTGATGATTGCGGGGCTCAGCTGGGCATGGGGGTGGTGGCAGGGATTTTTGCTACTGGTTCTCCGAACTGCCCGCCGCCATCGCTACCTACTCACCCGAGCCGGTCTGAACTGGGAGCATTTCATCCCTGGTTTCTACCAAATTGATGGTTGTGTCTATGTAATCACTAGGGATTAAGTTTAACTCAAGGACATCATTATTGTTATTTAATTGCCTTGAAGTTTCTAAAAAAGGGAAGCACAGCTCCATAAAACATATACATCTACTTATGCTTCATTGACTATGCTAAAGCCTTTGATTGTGTGGATCACAACAAATTGTGGCAAGTTCTTAAAGAGATGGGAGAACCAGACCATCTTATTTGTCTCTTGAGAAACCTATATGCAGGTCAAGAAGCAACAGTGAGAACTGGACACAGAACTACTGATTGGTTCAAAATTGGGAAAGAAGTCCAGCAAGGCTGCATACTGTCACTCTACCTATTTAACTTAAATGCAGAGCACCTCATAAGAAAGGCGGGGCTAGATGAATCAAAAATTGGAATTAAGATTGCCGGGAGAAATATCAACAACCTCAAATATGCAGATGATACCATTCTAGGGGTGAAATGCTCCTGGTTTGGACCGGATCACCCGATCCAGTAGCGATGGCGGCGGGTGGTTTGGAGAACCGGTAGCAAAAATCCCTGTGCCCCCCCTCCACCGTGCCCAGCTGAGCCACACAATCATTAGAGGCTTTTTTTTTTACTTTTAAAAGCATTTTTTCTACAACCTCTTCCGAAGAAAAAATGCTTTTAAAAGTAAAAAAAAAAAAGCCTCTGATGTTCGCGTGGCTCAGCTGGGATCATCAGAGGCTTTTCAAAGCATTTTTTTCTGCAACCTCTTGGCCAAAGAGGTGGTAAAAAAATGCTTTGAAAAATCTCTGGCAACTCCCAGCTGAGTTGCCTGATCGGCAGAGAGGTATTTTTTAAAATGCCTCTCTGATGATTCAAGCTGAGTTGCCTGATTGGCAGAGGTTTTTCAAAGCATTAGAAAAAATGCTTTGAAAAGTTTAAAAAAAAAAAGTTGGCCACGCCCACCCAGTCACATTAACACCCCCCACCAAGCCACACCCACAGAACCGGTAGTAACAAATTTTACATTTCACCCCTGTATCACTCTAATGGCAGAAATTGAAGAGGAACTAAAGAGCCTCTTGAGGTGGGTAAAGAAGGAGAGTGCAAAGGTTGGCTTAAAACTCAAAATTAAGAAAACTAAGATCATGACATCCGTCCCTCTCAATTCCTGGCAAATAGATGGAGAAGAAATGGAGGTAGTGACAGATTTTATTTTCCTGAGCCCCATGATCACCGCAGATGGGGACTGCAGCCAAGAAATTAAAAGACACTTGCTCCTGGGAAGAAAGCTATGACAAATCTAGATAGCATACTAAAAAGCAGAGACATCATCCTGTCAACAAAAATGTGTATAGTCAAGGTTATAGTTTTCCCAGTTGCAATGTATGGCTGTGAAAGTTGGACCATAAGAAAGGCTGAGCGCCAAAGAATTGAGGCTTTTGAACTATGGTGCTGGAGAAAACTCCTGCAAGTCCCTTGGACTGCAAGGTGATCAAACCAGTCAGTCCTAGAGGAGATCAACCCTGACTGCTCTTTAGAAGGCCAGATCCTGAAGATGAAACTCAAATACTTTGGCCACCTAATGAGAAGGAAGGACTCACTGGAGAAGAGCCTAATGCTGGGAAAGACTGAGGGTAAAAAAAGAAAGGGAGAACAGAGAATGAGGTGGCTGGATGGAGTCACTGAAGCAGTAGGTGTGAGCTTAAATGGACTTCAGAGGATGGTAGAGGACAGGAAGGCCTGGAGGAACATTGTCCATGGGGTTGCAATGGGTCGGACACGACTTCAGAACTAACAACAACAACAAGCTCCACAAAACAATTAGCAATAGACAACGTGGTTATATTAGAAACTTTAAGGGACATAGCTTCATTTTATGCAATGGATTCTGTTGCATCAATTGTTTCTTAGCACCTACTACATTCATTTTCTTTGGGATTATAATGTCCTCTCAAAGTCTCTAGCCATCCTCAATTATTCTCCTTCCATGGAACATACAAGGAAAAAAAAATAACAATGGGACTAAGGCACAAGAGCCCTATCTATGTTGTACATTGTATTGACTGTTCCCCCTTAACACTTCTGTTTCGGGATCTGATGGAGATTTTCCAGTTCAGACATCATACTACCGTAGCATGCAAATATTCTGGGGGCAGTATTTTCCTTGTGAGGTTTTGTACATGGGGCTTCTTTCTCTTTTTGTCTCTCTCTAGACCCATTTACCCAGAAAAACAAAAGTAACTAACTCAGAATGCAAAGAGCTACGCAAAACAATATTGACGGAAGTGCAGCTGTATGTAAATCTTTATAAGGATAGTTATTTTTATTCCAGTGCCTCTTACTCAAGAATGCAAGATTGAGAGGAGACCCTGTTCCCCTCTTTAATTTAACATCCACACTAGTTTCACTTACTATGCTGCTTTGAGATCTAGATAATAGAAGATAAAAAGACAGCTATGCTTCTCTCTGTTCCCTGCTGTAACAGTGAGGAGCAGGCCTAGGGATATCTAAAAATGTATGAAGAGGCTGAGAGCCACTTATTGTTAAAAAAAGTGTGAATATTAGCTTTGTCTGAAATAGAGACTGACAACTACAAAGGGATCCAGGCCATGTAGGAATAATTTATCATCTTGATTATAAAATGCTGCATTGCTAGTTGGGTGTCTCTAGGCATACTCTAGGTCCTAAATACATATTATTGGGTATACATTTGCCATTAAATTTATTTTACAATAGCTTCTAAGCCTATGTGATGGAACACATTTATATATTTCTGTAAATATATAAACCAAGTATTGGTGGGATTCAGCCAGTTCTCACCACTTCGGGAGAACCGATTGTTAACTTTCTGAGCAGTTTGGCAAACTGGTTGTTGGAAGAAATCATTAGGACAGAGAACTGGTTGTTAAATTACTTGAATCCCACCCACTGAAACCAAGGCTGATAATTCTAGGATGAATTTAAGGTTCTATAGTTTGGGAATATACTATACAATTATGAATTATATTTTGGGACTATACAGTAACAAATTTGGTAGATGTATATCAAAATAAAAAAAACTTTTATGCAAATAACATTAATTATTAAGGTTATTTAAAAATTATGCAAACATAAATGTTATCCAGTTCACCAAGCTTTTTCAAACCAAATTAAGATGGTTTAGATGATAGCCCAGAAAAAGTGGAAGAACCTAGAGGATATTTCACCCATCTATCTTTATGCATACCAGTTTTATTTGTACTTTTAAGGTTTTTTTTTTTAAAAAAAATATTTTATATAGTTTCTTTTTTCTGTCATGTTATGCTATGTCTGATTTTGGACCCTTTCAAAATAGCATTCTGAATTTTTTTTAAGTTGGGAGCATTTATTGACTATAATTGATAAATGTCCTTATTTATTATTTATTTCCCATAATAAATTTTGAGAGAGCCCATAGTAACTACATTTAAGCACAAATCAAGTACAAAATCAAATCAACACAAAAACAGTAACAGAAAATTAAACCCGCAGTTACTTCAAAATTAAAACACATATTTTTTCACTGAAAAGTTAAAACAATATTTTTCATTTAAAAAGGAGCTGTTCTGAGAAGGCTATTTTATAACCATGATGCCACTATCAAATTGGGCCCTTCCCTGAACAAATAAATTAGCTTTGCAGTAAATGGATTCTGAGAAGACAAAGTAAAAATGCTGTACAATCTGCATTTCATAGTACAATATTTCATTTATTTATTACAACTATTTCTATGCAGTTGTAATCAAAATGACTTGGTAGCTCAAGTAATAAAATACAAGATAAAACAACTTAGCAAGATCATACTGAGGATTTACTGCAAGGACTAGCAAATAGTTCTTAAATATATAATGCATATTTCAAAATTCTTGCATTTTATCAGCAAAGACAAAAGAGTAACTTTGAAATATCACTACATTTGAGTTTTGCCTTATCTTTTTTTATATAAAGTTTTAAACAATTCCAATTCATTCAGTCTTCAGCAAGTTGATTTATTGCCTATATGTCAGCTGAGCCACCACCATCAATGCTTCCTAGTGGTGAACGTGAGGACGTTTGGAAAAGTCTATGGCAAGGTCTTAATGAGGAAAGGCTAAGTACATACATAACCTCTGTCACTAGTGCCAAGCAAAATATCAAACAGAATTGACAGAATTCACCAAGAAGCTTAAAAAAAAAGTTTAACAAGCTAAGAGAACTCCATGCATTTAACGCTCAAAGAGGAGAACGTACTTGACAGGTTTGTTCCTATACAATAATCAACTTACAATGAAAAGAAAATGATGAAATAATCAACTGTAACAACTCATATAAACAGCACAGACAAAAAGTAGCATTGTAAAGTGTTGGGAGATGCTACACGAGAGGTCTCTTGAAAGCTCTCAAGAAAAATAATACCATTATACTACACTACAGCCAAATGAAAGGAAATTGAAAAAGAATGCCAGCACTTTCTCTCTTTCTCTCAAAAGTAACAGTTCCAAATTTTACTATTCACAGGGACACTCAATGGAATCAAAAAATTGAAAGAGATGTACCCTAGCAAAGTCAGATGAAGCCCCAGGATGAAAGTCAACAATCTGAAAAGTTCTCAAGTGCACTGCCAAGTTTTTCACTGACTGCTTAGATATAGGAGATATTCTTGAATAATGGGAAATTTCAAAAACCACCTTGTATCTCAAAAAAGAGGCACCCAAACCTTACAAACTGTGGTCTGATATGCCTACTTTCTTCAGTCTACAAATTCTTCACGTGTGCAACAGTCAACATCTGGATGAGTACCGGTCTTGAGAGCAAGCTGGCATTCACAAAAGCTCTTCAACCATTGACTACTCATGTATGATCACCTGGCTCATGGAGTGAGTATGAGCAGTCTTCATGCCTTTGTGGTTAATGTTCACTAACTATGAAAAAGCATTTGACAATATAGAATGAAAAAGCATTTGACAATATACAATCAAAATCCACTTGTAAATGTCTTAAAAATCAAATCCTTGATGAAAAATACATGCGTGTTCCAAAGTCCTCAAACTTTGAATGGAGTTTGAGCATAATGAAGATCCAGCTTTCTGCTGGAGGCAGAAGGCATAACAATTATTTTGTGCTATACCTTTCTCTCAGCACAACTTCCTGCCTGTAGTATTTGAAAAAAAAACCTAAGAAAAATCACAGCCCTATAGGAAACTTTATCATGGCCTCAGTTTCCTCCTGTGAACAGGAAGGGACCATTCTATTTGTGGAGGTAGAAGATGGGCTTCAATCCCATGCTTTATCTTATGCAACTCAAGATCAGGCTCAAGGTATTAATATTCAGCAGCATTTTAGCAGCATACTAAACATCCTTCCTCGTATATTACTTAGGGAAAAATATTGTTTATGCCATAATAGTTATTGGCTACAACAGAATTAAATGTCAGAAAGTACATCCACTGTTGGTTGAAATTTATTGTTAAATGTTTTTTGTGCTAATTAATTTTGTGTGCTTATCGACCATGTGGGATTTGCTTAACAATGGCAACTGGAACTGCAGCAAGTGCTCCTGTACATTGGCATGGTCATACGATGTTGTGCTTTACAGCTGTGTTGCTTAGCAATAGAGTTGCTGGTCCCAATTACTGCTGTTAAGTGAAGACTACCTGTAATTGATTAATTAAACATGCTTGTGGTTTTGGATTGTTACATGATTCACTTGGCTCGCCCTTATATATTGTCATTCCGGCAGATGCTCTTGGTTTATTTATTTATTTGATTCAATTTAGACATCATCCGACTCTTCTAGAAGTTTCAGTAAAGCAAATAGCAGAAAAGGCCTCCATTTCCAAAAGAGGAGACAGGGCAGAGTGCCTAATGACACTGGTCCCCCCCATTAATCTTTAAAGAACTAGTCAAATATAATGCAAGAACAAATACAGTGTGATTCATAAGCGCCAACAAACAAGAGTTCACTGCAGTGTATATTGCTGAACTTAAATGCTGCCTGAATGGGCTAAATGATGCGTTGAAAGATTAACTAGTCAACAGAATTCTGAAACAAAACATTCAAAAAGAGCTTTTATCAAAGGCCTATTTAACGTTTAAAAGAACAGTTGAAATCATTATTTCCATGGAAACTGCTGCTAGATATACTATAAAGCTACAATCAGAAGCACAAATGTAAATAAGCTTCATTGGCACACAAACAGATAGTAACGTGTCAAAATGAATTGCACTATCATTGTGGCAGAGATTCAAATACACCGTTCAATGCAGATTTAAAGACAAAACTGAAGAAACTGCAGTATACTGGGACATGTTCAGTGAGCTGTCACCAGGGAAAAGCAAATTATTTGTCATGGTGCCTTCCCTCCGGAGTCAATGTATCCCTTTAATCTGGGTGGCTTCCATCCTGATAATGTTGCAGAGGGCTTTGAAGAACTGCCTGTTCTCACAGGTTTTGGGCTACGGTGCTTGGAGCCCCTTATGAGTTCTTGCTTCTTTGATCTTGTCCAGCGTGTAATTTTCCTCTTGTGGTTATAAGTCGAGTCCTCATGTGACCAGACTTCATTTTACAATGCTTCTTAAATGAATTATTGATTTTTAAGCAAATTTTGTGGTTGCAAGTCTGGATCAGTTTATCCAATGGACATTTTTTGTTTGTTGCTTTTGCTGGAAAATCCCTCCCCCACCCCAAATCACAAAATGCCATCATAAGATCACAGGATACTGCAACTAATCATAAAAGTGAGCCGGTTGCCAAGCGGTGAAAATGTGATCATGTTGCCGCAGGGTTTGTGTGGCAGTGGTAACTTTAAGGATGGGTCATTAAGTGATTTTTTTTTAGTCCATCGTAAGTTCAAATAGTCGTTAGGTGACTGGTTGTAAGTCAAGGATTACCTGTATTTTTAAAGCTGGTCCAGAATAAATATAGAATAATGGAAACTATAATAGGAATTTATAGTGACTTCATTAAGACAGACTCTTGAAAGATCTGTGAAATAGCAATTGCTTCACAGTGCTTTACAGCTGTCTCTAAGCGGTTTACAGAGTCAGCATATTGCCCCCAAAAATCTCAGAAGGATTGAAGGCTGAGTCAACCTGGAGCCGGTGAGACTCGAACAATGCAATACTGCATTCTAACCACTGAACCATCATGGCTCAAACTTCTCAACTTTCTTCCCTCTAGACTAAGTTTCTGAGACAAATAATCAGCCCTCAGTTTCTTGTTTATGTCCACTTTCCCTTCATTCATTTCCGAACCTTCCCACAATCTTTTGCATAAATACATAGTATATCAAAGTGTCGTATTGCTATGACAAGATTCTGTATTACTGCTTTGATCGAGACTCATGGGCCAAATGTTTACAAGGCTATCAGATGCCTGTGGCTATTTAGATAATAGCATTGTTAGCAGACCAAACAATGAAGTGCATATGCAAGAACTGTAGGTAACGTTTCAGAGCTTGGTGGGCTAAGGAAATGGAGCAGATATAACAAAAATGGATTCTTTTAACCTAGTATTTCATATTATCCAAGGTCTAGGCACATATATGGAGTGTTAAAATTCACGAAGCAAGAATGCCCTTAAGGACATCAGTTTGTGGCACAGATATGATTTTTATAGGATCTGTTAATTATAATAAAATCTACCCAAAGATAGCCACCATGCTCCGTCCTTTGAATGCTTTACTACAAATGGGGAAGGCATGGCAGTGAACCAAACAAACATTTACAGAAGCAAAGAAAATGGTGCCATCAAATGAAGTGCTCACACTTCATATCCCCAAATTGCTTTTGATGCCTGGTTTCATTGGTGTGGTTTTATCACATGCCATTAAAGAGAGCCGTGAATGCTCAATAGGTTTTGCAGCATTCTTCCTCATAACCGCAGAAAACAATTATGCACAAATAGACAGGAAATGCTGAATTCAGTTTGGGGATTTAAATGGTTCAGTACAGTAGTACTTGTGCAGATGGACGTTTACTCTCATCCCTGATCATTAGCCACTAATGTCAATCTTCAATCCATAATTATTACCCTTGGTTTACAGCAGCTGCTCAAATGAAGTGCTGGGCTTTATTTCATGGAGGACACAACATATAAAATAAAAATAAAAAATACACACAGCAATGCAATGCAATGCAATGCAAAAAAAAATTGTCCTCTTCAAACAAAAACTCACACCAGATGAGGATTCCTCTGATATTCTATTACAAAGGTTAGATTTGAACTTGGGTCTTGGGTCTTCCCAGTACTAGTTTAACATCTACAATACCACACTGTACCATATGTGTGGGTCTTCCTGGAGAAGTAGAGATGAGGGCATAAGATAATAGATTTACTGGATGGACAGAAATAGACCAACAAATCAAACAACCAAGATGCCGGAACCAGCTCCTACTTCGCCTTGGGACTGATTTCCCTTTCCCTGACAAAGAATTCATGGAGACATTGCAAGACCATGTATAGGCACTGTCATTTTAGTTGTGATGAATGCATATTGAACTTGGCCACAAGTGTTTCCAATGACTTCAACAACAGCCTTGCATACTACAGATGCATTGCAAGAACCCAGTGTGAGAACGGATATCCTAGTATAAATAGTGAATCATAATGGGCACCAATTTGTAGCTGAACAGTTTCAGAAGTTCCTGAAACAACGAGACATCTGAACAATGAAAATGGAATTGTATATAATATTAGCATCATTTCATCCAGCAGCAAACTGACTGGGTAAAAGTTTATCCAGAGCTTCAAGAATACATTTTGAGTGGTATCTGGAGAAAAAAAAATTGTACCAAATGAAAAGCTTACAAATAACACAACAATAACTCCAATACCAATAGAGTTATAGTTCATTTTCAAAACCAGATCTTCTCAAATTTAATATGAGAAGACGTGTTCAGGATAAATAGTCTGTTCACACTGAGACAAAACACTAATTAAAGAGAACAGAAATACCGAAAGAAGTGGTTCAACCTAATTCCTTAGTAACTACCAAAAGTCAGAAGATGTCTGCTAATATTGTATCCTTACAATTTATATTTATATTGATTGTTTCCTAGTAGGATTTGATTGCTTATTTGTACCCTATGACTATCATTAAGTGTTGTACCTTATGATTCTTGACGAATGTCTTTTTATGTACACTTTTTTTTTTTAATTTGATTTATATGCCGCCCTTCTCCGGAGACTCAGGGCGGCTTACAATGCGTTAAGCAATAGCCTTCATTCTTTTGTATATTTTATACAAAGTCAGCTTATTGCCCCCACAAACTGGGTCCTCATTTCACCTACCTTAGAAAGGATGGAAGGCTGAGTCAACCTTGAGCCTTGGAGAGATTCGAACCAGCAGAAATTGCAGGCAGCTGTGTTAACGACAGGGTGCACCAAACCACTGTACTATCAAGGCTCTTGATACTGAGAGCATACGCACCAAAGACAAATTCCTTGTGTGTCCAATCACACTTGGCCAATAAAGAATTCTATTCTATTCTATTCTATTCTATTCTATTCTATTCTATTCTATTCTATTCTATTCTATTCTATTCTATTCTATTCCCTTTCCCATACTTGATATAAAACAATAGTTTCTTTGGAGTACCCAGCATGATTAGACACACACAAACACAGCATTTCTGATAGTGATAAAGATGTTATCTCATTTGTATCTGAAAGCCATTATATTGTCTAGATTTGTAAATATAATATGGGTTTTTATCTGGCCAATTTTTGAAGGTATCATCCCCATTCAGTAAATCATTCCTTTAATGGTGCAGAATAGAGGCAATCCCTTGATATCTGCTTTCCATCTCTATTCTGATGCTGTGATGTACAAAAGAGGAAGGCCCGAATAATCAAGGACCACCCCTTTTGGAATTGTCATTGCTAAATAATGCTGTCACTGCATCATTGTTAGTTCTTGTCTTGCAATGGTTCCTTTAGTGACTGTTCAAAGTTACAGTGGCACTGACTTATGACCATTTTTCACACATGCGACCTTTGTAGCAGCCCCATAATCATGTGATCAAAATTCAGATGCTTGGCAACTGGCTCATACTTATGACGGTTGCTGTGTGTCCCAAAGTCCGGTGATCACCTTTTTGCAACATTTTGACAAGCAAAATCAATGGGAAAGCCAGATGCACTTAACAACCATATTACTAACTTATCAACTGCAGTGGTTCACGTAACACCAACCTTTCTGTGGTGAGAAAGGTTGTAAAATGGGGCAAAACTCACTGAACATCGAGGGCTACCTGTATTTTCAGTGGCTCTGAAATATCTATCCTTTTAACAGAAATAAATGATATAAAGTCTTCTATGAGGTTCATGTCTTTCTCTCTCTCTCTGCTTTTGCCATGCTTTTTTCTTCATTTGGTCAGCTAACTTTTTTTTAATGTTTGCTGGTGTGTAATAAATAAATATCCAAATGTATTTTTTTACATCTAGGTGAACTAGGTCAGGGGTCTGCAACCTTAAACACTCAAAGAGCCATTTGGACCCATTTCCCACAGAAAAGAAAACACCGGGAGCCACAAAACCCTCCCTGTGCCTGACTATTTCTTGAGCGGCCACAAAACTAGCATATGTAGTTGAATTAAATGTTCTGTTTTCTTCTGAAACTTTTCTTTTCTTGGATTTATCCATGGTTGGCCTACTGGGTGTTGAAAATCTCAATAAATTGCATGCTGGCGGGTGTCACAGATTGGCGGTTGTGACACATATTTTGAGTGACAGGGAGCCGCAGCAGAGAGGTGAAAGAGCCACATGTGGCTCCAGAGCCACAGGTTGCTGACCCCTGAAGTAGGTGAACTAAATAATGTGCATGCTTGCTCTGATTTGGATATAGGGATTGATTGGGAATGTGGTGGGCACAAAGTGAACTGGAAATGGCCCACAATAATTTTCTATCAAAAAGCTTATAGGCCCAGCAAGGAGCTAGTATCAAACATTGAATACCCAGAGAATACCCATGCAAGGCATTAAAAAAATATGTATTATTTCCAGGTACTTCATCAATCATATAGTTGATGTTAGAGTCCAGACACGGTAGATACTCATTAGAATTCAGAGCATTCTTGTTGAGGAGTGGTTTTCTTGACATCTACAAAGCTAGCATAATTTTCTTGAAAATGACATTGAAAATGACCTTGGAAAATCTCTTGCTTGAACTTGGGAAAGAATTCAGCATCTGGTTCATAAAGATAAAGGCACTATTTGAAATGCTGGACCTCTTAGAGGCCTTGAAGCTACAATACAATGTCCAGAAGACTCTCAAGCCATAACAGCTGGGAATTTAAAAAAAAGATGGATTACTTAAGATTGAAAAAATTCTGAGGCTGAATTTAGCCAAGTGTAAATTGATTCAGAATTAGGCTTCAGGAAAAGAAATCTGGAACACACTAAGACAGATGTAGGCACGCCACGAATGGGCAATAACACTTTACACTGTTCTCATAAGCCTGAAATGATCAAGGAATGGAACATATGTCAAAGTATCTCCTTATTCAGAAGACAATAAAACAGAATAATGTAGACCTTTCTGATGATAGAATCAAGGAATGGTTATTAAGATTGTTATCTGAAAGCTATAAATGTAATATAGAGTTAATCAAACTTGGGGATGAAATTTCCCTTGATGTTTGCGGATCCTTAATAAATAAACAACTTATGTTTTTATAGCTAAATGGAGTGTGTGCTTGCTTTGATCTGAATATAGGGAAGGCTTGGAAGTGAACTGGGTGTGAACTAAATTGGCAATTACCTGCAGTAATTTTCTAACACCAGGGAGAGGTATAGTGAATTGAATTATTGTTAGCATTAATTAAACATGCTTTTGTTCCTTTACTGTTACTTGATTAACTTGATTTCTTGAAATGTACTATAATACTTGCAGACTCACTAGAGGTAATTCTTCTAGAAGTTCAATAAAGTAAGCAACCTGAAAAAAATTTACCCCAATGCTAGAATATCTTGCTCACAGGAAAAACAAGTCACAACAGGTAGGTTAGATCCAAATAGAATAGTTGGAAGAGTTCTTAATTTCTAAACTCCTTCCTTTATCATTGGCAACTAAAAAAAAATGAAATGATGTTTCTTTTTTTTAGCTACTACTGTATATATTAATATCTTCCCTAGCACTGCAATACATTAGCGGCATGGCTCTTACAGAATACATTCCTCTCTCCCATTAAAAATGACATTTCATAAAAGCTCATTTGATTTAGACACCTGTCAGTCCACGCCTGGAAACAAATGGTCTCTAGAGATAAACATTGGTGGATTCATGAATGAACATATGGAAGCCTCTCTGAAGCCATCCCTGCTGTGTTTATGTGCTCAAAGTCTTTTTCTGCACACAAGTTCCCTTCGTGCTCTCCATTCTCTCTCAGCCATTGCACTCAAGTACCCTTTCAGGACACTCAGGCACTATACGCATGTACACCCATACGCTTTTCTAATGGATGGCCTAATGATAGATCATTACTTTTGGAGTGCTATGCCGTTTCCCATTAAAAGCACATACCTTGTTTGTCCCTGAATCTAATTCCATTTCAGGCTGCAGGCAAAACCTTATTATGAGCTACAGTCAGAAGGCCTGGAGGTGAAGCATACTGGCAGTAATGTACCTCCCTCATTCCCCCATTTTTAAAACTGTAAACAAAGGCTGCCTGCACCAACTCAAATCACTCTTCTGCCATTTTCTTTAAATAAAAGAAAGGCATCCGCTTGTAATGTGTAGGGGGCAGCTGGAATAAAAACTGGGATGTATCATGGTTTGCCTCTTTCCATTGATCCTAGATTGCTCAAGGGATGTCCCAGACTTTGCTTCATCTGGGGCACTTTTGTTCATTCATAGACAGACAGACAGACAGACAGACAGAAGTGCCATCCACTAAACTACACACATAAAAATGGGCAGAGGTTCAATCATGCCACTGTAGCTGCCATCTTGATCTTGTTCTTCAACGTCTGCAAATGTCTCCGACCAAAATACTGAGAATTTTCTGCTCCTTATTTGATATATCATCTGATCCATTCTAAAAGAGCAAAGCCACTGGAGCTTTATACAATCTACAAACATTGGTGTTTTATACTATCCGCTGAGTAATGTTTTTTTTGCCATTGGATTGGAACACCAGGGAGAGAAAGAACGATAACCAATGTTCCAACTACATTGATTATACTGAGTGCCATGCTATGTAAATATTATCTTTGCTGTATTAGATTTACGGGGGGAAAATGAAGTAAAAACTGTATGATTGAGAACATGAAATTGAAGCTTGCTGACTCATAACCAATGAAATACAGCTATGTGAGTGCTGCAAAACCTGAGCCCTAGGAATCTTCTGGATTCAAATCAAAATGCTGGTGTTGATTGCTTTTTAAAGTCCTAAATAGATTGAATCTTGCCTCTTTATAAATTTATCCAGGAACTAAGCGCTGTAGGAAATAATCTTTGGGAGACTCCACCATTTATAAAGAACCATTAGTCTGACCTTGATGAATGCACTCCCTTCAGTACTATAGTTCCTGTTTTTAAGATTTTGGAAAAGCTCTGACCTGATGTAACAAATGTAGAAGAAAGCCTATATATCTAATCCAGCCTCTACCCTCTATCAGTGGGTCCCCAATGTTGAACACCATGGAGGTAGTAGGATGCATCTGGCAGAAATATGATTGAAATAGACCAGCAGTTGCAACTATGTATTCTTCTTACTTCTGTCAATATATTTATGGTGAGTGCAGGTGACATCCCCCTCTCCAAATGGGAGCAAGGTGAAAACAAAAAATAATAGAGAATAGAAATTTAATCTATTCAGGGAAGAGAAAATTAGTCTTGGGAGATGGTTTGCTTAGAGTTGAGGGTATTAGTATCCCCATTACTATAAATCAAAGGTTCCTAAACTTTTTGCTCTCATACCTCTTTTAGTGCAATCTTGTAATGTGCGCACCTCCCTTAAAAATCCAAACACCAAAATGAACACAACCAAATAACAAAAACAATACAATGAAATTTGGAAAGGGGGAATTTATTGTAACTGTGGAAAGGTTCTTCACGCCTCCTCTGGACTCTGTCTGTGCTCCCCTGATAAAGGTGCACTTCATAATTTGGGAACCCCTTCTATGAAGGATGGTGAGGACGAGCAGGCTGCTTAGAAAAATCACAGGCACTTGTGATTTTTCCCGTTTGATCCTTTCCCCCACTGTCAGCAGAGCAGAGCTGCCAATAAGGCTGCCACCTTGAAACAGGTTTGGGAGGAGATAAGTTTTTTTGGAAGTTCTGCCACCAGCAAACAGAGAAAAGCAGTGAAAAAGGGAATGGATGGTCCAGAGGGGAAAAAAAGAAGAGTAGAGGTTCAGCAAAGGAAAGAACAACTTGCTAGATTTTCACATTTCATCCTCCTATGCAATTCTGTCTTTGTGGCCTCTGCTTTTCTTTTCCTGTGTTAGCAACATCAGTAACTAAAGATAAAGGTTTCCTCTGTCATGTCTCACTCATCTCCATTTCTTGGCCAAGGGAGCCTGTGTTATGCGAAAACATTTTCCGTGGCCATTTGGCCAGCATGGCTGTACACCAAAGATGCACGGAACACTGTTACCTTCCCACCAAAATGGTACCTATTAATCTATTCGCATTTGCATATGTTTGAACTGCTAGGTGGACAGGAGCTGAGGCAAGTATTGGGAGCTCACCCCCATTGTGCAGTGCTTGGGTCTCGAACCTGGACTGTCAGCTTTCGAGTTGACAAGCTCAAGATCTTTAATTGCTGAGCCATCATGCCCCTGCCATCTGTAACTAGAAAGTCTGACATCTAGCAGCATTGTTAGTACTGCAAAAGATCCTCAGGATTTTTTTTTCATATTGAGTGCATCTGAAGAACCCATCATCCAGTGCTATACTGTCAATCATTTTATCTTTTCTAATCATGAAGAGATTTTTTTGTTTTTAGTAAATACAGGAGTGGTCTGCTGTATTGCTTTGTCCTGTACAGCATGAAATGATGTCTTTCTCTTGTCATTAAAGTGACCTTTCATGCCCACACAGCATGAACAAACGAGATGATACCTCCCGCCTACCAGCCATTTGGAAACCTGCCCTTATTGACAAACGAGTCCCTAACACGACGAATGACACCAGACCCACACTCACGAGAGCCACACAGGATGTCACCACCACACACCACCACCAGAAAGCAGACTCAAACCCACACTGATAATGAGCCACGACCAAGGACCAGAAGCCAGACCGCAGCTGCATCATTAACCACTTTAAACCCCTCCAATCCATACATGAAGCAGACTGACACCCACCATGAAGAGCTCGCACGGCCACAAACACGAAGCCAAACAACAACAACGCAGCTCACCAGCTCAAATCCCCCTGCAACTCAGACTAAGCTGAGCACAACCAAGCCCCCACCCAAACAGAACACACTCCCAGCCAATCAGAGCACAACCAACCCCCCCATCCAATCAGAGCACAGCCAAGCCCCTAACCAATCAGAACACACCTCCACCCAATCAGAACACAGCCAAGTTCCCACCCAATCAGCTCACACCCCCACTAGCAGTTAAAAGGAAGAGACAGCTGCGATCTCACATTGCTCCTGGAAGCACGAAGCCGAGAACACCAGCCTGAAGATGACGAATGAGACTTCATCAAAACGTCACCAAGACACTTCCAATTTTACGTGGGATAAGACCCGAATAACCAAAGACCTAGATACAAACACCCGCGAAAACCTGAGAAAATATATACATACAATATATATATATATATATATATATATATATATATATATATATATATAGACACACACACACACACACAGTATATATATATACAGTATATATATATATATACAGTATATATACTGTATATATATGTGTACAGTTAATATTTCGGGTTTCTTCCCATGTAATTGTGAACATATCCCTAAAAGGGTAGAAGCGACGTTTCGACAGAATCTCATCTGCCATCATCAGGCTTATGTAAGGGGTCTTTTGCTGTAACTGTATCTATATCTATATCTATATCTATATCTATATCTATATCTATATCTATATCTATATCTATATCTATATCTATCTATATATCTATCTATATCTATCTATATCTATATCTATACATGTATATGTATGTATGTGTGTGTGTGTGTGTGTGTGTATATCTTCTTAAATTAACTTATTTAACATGACGCGGGAAAATACCCGAGATTTTAATTTTTTGCATATATATATATATATATATATATATATATATATATATATATATATATATATATATATCCAGATGGCTGACATTGTTGAGAATGATATTGGCTTCAAGGGCAATGTTGATTGTTTTCACAGTATAATAACAATCAATGTTCCAAATCTTTACTAGGAAAATCTTTTGGCCAGCATGCCATTTGTAAAAGGAGAAAAGTGTATGCCAGAATATATATAAATATCAGAATGCTTTGACCTCATGTGGTTCTTTGGCTTAGTTACTGACTTGATATATAATATTCAGTCAGGAATTAATTATAGTTTGTTTGAATATCTTTACCCATTTCAACCCAAAAATAATGCTTTATTTGGATGAAATAAACTTCAATCTCAAAGCATGTTTTATAAATGGCTTATAAATCCTATAATGTCTCTATTATACTTTGTAGTCTTTGAACCAACAATTCTGGCTGCTATATACTTCATGTTTCTGCTTTGCTGATGCAATACAAGATATGCAAATAAAAGCAGGAAAAATGTGGGGAAAAATAACTAGCAACTGATCAAACCAACTGCATTGGTAATGTGCACATTCGAGTTTATTTCTCAAGCCAATTTTATAAAAAAATCCTGGTTTAAAGTTGTACAGCTTCTCAGTTTCAATCTTCCCTATTTTATGAGGGTTTTTTGCGGGGGGAGGAAGCTAAAATAATGCTTTAAATTCATCAAAACCAAGTGGGAAAATCTGAAAGGCTTTCAAGAGTCTGCAATTATGCCCTATAACAATAATGTTGTTATTATAGTAGTCCTTATGGCTTAGTCCTTTGAGATAGTATGGATAAGAAGCCCAACCATGGGTGTGGTAAAATTAAATTGTGTAAGTCTGAATGTATTTCTCCCTCCTTTTCTTTTACTCTCTGGAAAACTAGGGAGGGTTCCTTCTGAAATATATCCCACTCTCCTCTCTTTTTCAGTGGCCATGCTGTTTTACATGCAGGTTGTCCAGACTGCCTAGTGTCTTCCAAGGTCATTACTACATACCATTTTATTGTGTTGTCTGTTCCCTGATTTGTCTACCCCAAAGGGCTGACATCAAGGAACTTTTAACAATGGATTTTTATTTCTGTTGTCAGCATTCTATCTTTGATGTTGGTGGAAAAGCTGTAAAAAGATCCTATAGTCTCTGTAGAGAGTAAATAGGATGACCTTGACAGAGAAAGGGAAGATTCATTACCAAGGCAACAAGTAGATAAATACTTCAGAAGCCTAGATGAGGGGGAGGAACCTGAAAATATCTCAGACAACTCCCTGAATTCACATCAAGATTAAAGAGATGAGGAAAAGCACATTCAGACTTGCAAGATTTTGTTGTAAGGTTTTGTTAAAATAGCCATATAATGATAGGTTTCCCCCCACCCACCATCTGTTTCTTGGTCTAGTCTACTTGTGGGAGCTGATAGTCCCTGTCTTCAGCCTTAATCTAGTTTTTAAGGTTTTCCATATTATTTAATTTTAATGAAAATTCTTCTTAAATTGACTTGGTGGTGTTTTGAAATTAAAGGTGGGAAATAAATCTCACTATCATCCTTCCATAGGTAGACACTTTAGACAATAGGTTTTCTTCTTGCTGTCTTAATATTCTCCTAACAAGTGATTCAATGCACTTTTCATTCTGCCTCCCTCCTACCCCACAAGCTTCTAAAATACTTCTGAACAGGTGAAAATAAGACCTAACCAGAAAATACTGCTGAAACAGCAGTAGCATGGAGACTTCTGCCCACGGGCCTTTTATTTCTAATTCCTCTTCAATTAAACTAAATGCTTTATAGATTGTGCTCTGAAGAATAATCTTTGGACTTCTAAAATAAATTTTGAAAAATATCTTCATTAATGATCACCTCCCCCCACAAAAAAATTCCTGGCACACATCAGGCATAAATGTAGTTTTTGAGATTTACAAGAATATTTATGGAATCTATTATGCCATCATAACATGAAAAATCTAAACTAATACTATACCATATTTCTCCGAAAAGAAGACTGGGTCTTATATTAATTTTTGCTCCAAAAGATGCATTAGGGCTTATTTTCTAGTTAGGTCTTATTTTGGGGGAAATACAGTACTAAATGCATCCATCTGGCTGACAATATTAACTGGGGCTTATTTTTTGGGTGGGGGGAAGGTCTTGTATTATGAGTATCCTGAAAAATCATGCTAGGATTTATTTGCCAGTTGGGTCTTATTTTCAGGGAAACAGAGTATTGAGAAATGAAACTGAATAAAACAATCCTTTGTGCTCACTCTCTCTCTCCCCCTTCTCTCTCTTGTTCTCCTCTCTCTCAAATCTGTGCCATCTTTTTTGGACAATACAATTTTTGATTTTGGTTGAAAACTTCATAGAAGAACAGCAGGCTGAACCTGAATTGTTCCCCTAGCCACAACACAGTTATCAGAACATCTATTTGTATAGCCAATGTCAAAGCCAGATGTTCTTGCTGCTGTAAGGCCAAAGCCTTAAGTTTGTGTCTTGAAGTGGCAATCAAGGCATTATATGGCCTTGCATACTAATCCTTTCTTTGCAAGAAGCAGAACTCACAATTACAAAATAAAATATAAGCAGCAGGAGAAGCTTCTGGATCAGGCAAAGTTGTCCTCCTTTATTCATTTTTGAATTATAACACTAGAAAGGTATATTATTGAAGATCCTGTATACTGGCAAACTGAAGAGGACAAATGAAGAAGGAGAAAAAGGAAGAAGGGATAAAATTTAACTGTAGGAAAATGGCATGCATAGAGAGACTAACAAATTTACCTTATAGCTTCATTCCATAAGAAATGGAATAATGTAGAAAAAACCAAGAAGTTAAGTTTTGCTCTTTTTTTTCTGTTGCAGTTCTTCCTATCCCACATAAATATTCTGATTCATGTGCATAACACATGCATTTTAAAGTATGTTTCTATACTTTCCTGTAGGTGGTTTTCTCTAATAATATGTTGCTTTATACATAGTTTTCTCAATTTTACAAATTTTGCATGCACTTCTCTAAGCTGTTTGATGAATTATGGAAAAAAGCAGCTTTCATTATAAATTGAGAAACTGTGAATTTGAATAATTCCATTAAAAGATGGCTGAATGATTTTCTACATCTTTCCTAGAAGTTCTATCTAAATATTTAAGTATTTCCACTGATTGCATCTCCATCACTACATTGTAACCTGAAGCATTTTATACATGGTTGTGATTGTACAGTCTGAGTTTGGTGCTGTTACCTTTCCACACGTACCATTGATGCCGGGGACTTACAAGCAGTTTTGAAAACTGAGTCTATTATTTATCAGTTCCAATTCAGAAGCACTGTAAATATTATTGGTAGCATAGGAATAATAGGAGAACGGTGGCTCACAAGCTTAGAATATGGGCTGAGAATGGGCAGTCTTGTGTTTGAGACCTGTTGCTGCTGCAGGATGGGGTGAGCATGACACATGCTCCAGCTCCTGCCAACCCAGCAGTTTGAAAATGAGTGATCCCAAGTAGATAAAATGGGTACCACTTCGGTGGGCAATTCACAGGGACCTGAAAGGAGCCCCCAACTGGGTGTTCCCTGGGCAACAGGGATGCCAGCAGAAAATCCTTTCACCATGGGAGTAGCAGTAGTAGTAGTATACATAATTACTCCTGAGAAGGACCCCTGTTTTCAATATTAGGATTTCCTACTTTGTCACCAGCCAGACTAAGGAGCGGATTTGCTGCTTTCCTTGTACACTGACCAAGTTGCTTGTGCTTTAATATTTTCCCCTTCTCATTTCAGTAAACAAGCAGAGCAAGTAAAAAGATGCTCCCTTCCATTAGCCAGCTGGAGGATGTCCTGTCCTGCAACATGGGTGGATAGTGTTCCAGCAGTGAGAATATTTGACCCTGTCATGAATCTGCAGAACAAATGAAGTGGGTCAAGAACTGGCTGTATAGATGTGACTTTGATGCTGCATTAAATCCGATCCCGTAAAATACAGCAATCTAAATAGTAAAACAACAAGCACGACTAAAGCATAAATGGAGGCCCATTTAACTAGATTTAATTAATTAATACCAATGAATTCTTTGTCAGTACTAAAACAAGTATTTCTCTCCTTAAGACAACAGCCGGTGCCTTATTAGTTGATTGTAAATAACGAATCTGTCACTTGGACTGCCAATTTGGAGGGGAGGGTGATAAGTATTTGGTTTCCTGGGAGGAATCAGTCTTAAATTAGTGGGTTGTTTTTCTAATCTAGAGCGAAGCCCATGAAATACAGACAGCAAAGTTTCAATTAAATCCAGAATGAGTTAATTTTTTTGTAAACATTCTAGAGATGTTTGGAAAAATTATCATTAGACACCGAGTTAAAGAGAATAGAATTTCATACAAAATGGGCAAGTAAATGAAAGACCCAGCCTCACGTGATACAACTACAGATGAAAATTTGTTCTATACAGTATGTGATATCTTTTTTTCATCATCATTTCATTTTCGGTGATGATCCTCAAATTTTTCTGAACAGAAATGCTTTAATCAGTTTCATCTTTTCCAACATTTGAATTTCTTGCTGTCTTGTTTATGAAAAAATAGCAATATAGGTAAGGATTTAAAAAACAAACAAACCCTACATTGCCAAAACTCAATATAGCAACTTCTATCATATTTTATTTGCCTATCATAAAACTGTTAAAAGTTGTAAGGAAAAATACAGCATCTCATATACTTATAAATACATGGAGATTTATATCCAGACCTTTAAGATTGAAGAACTAAAACTCCTATGTCTGGATGGATAAATCTGTCAGAATTCCTTTCTTCTTTTCTTTCTTAAATTCCTTCTGTCTAGCATATGGAAAAGGATGAGTAATATTCATTTACTCATCTCTATTCTGTATCTGTGATTGATAAAACCTTTATAGGTTAAGTTATAATACATAAATTAATAGTTATGCCATGAAAGAAACATACTGGGAAAGTAGAACATGTGGCTGTTATGACCACAGCAGTAAAATAAAATTGTCATTTATTTTCCTGCCGCAAATGGATAAGTCACTGATTTCTATGGTCAGAAAGAATTTAATCCAAGAAAAGGTTCCAAAGGTCTTGTACCCCACTTAAAAAAGCATTATGAAGAAAGCTTTCATCTTCAGATAGCTCTTCTAACATATAATTTACTTCTTTCAGAAACAGATAAACAAGAAAGCTACTTGCTTTCTGATTCAGTTTAACTCAGAATGTATCTCCTTTCATAAGGAGATACTCATTTCTGAGTATCTCCTCAGAAATGCTCTTGTAGCAACGAATGTCTTGGTTGCAGTTATCTAGAAAAATACATTTATTGATTTTCCTTATTGCAAAGATCATAAACACGAATCTCCTGAATCAATTTACAAATTATTGAAATAATTATAGCATGAAACAACCCCAGAATAATATATTGTACTTTTGCTATGTTTCATTGTGAAATTTGACTACCAGTTATCGTACTATTGTATAATAGCATTTTCAGTGAGATCTGACCAGTTCATAATTTTGGTTGATTATATGAGGATAGATATCTAAGAATATCTTGACAATTATGAAATCCCTTTATGAGCAAAGTGGCTATCAGCTTGCTTTGTAACATGTTAAAG
Source organism: Arizona elegans (assembly GCA_022577455.1). NCBI lineage: Eukaryota > Metazoa > Chordata > Lepidosauria > Squamata > Colubridae > Arizona > Arizona elegans. Next base: position 214,831,611 of record JAKOOJ010000001.1, on the reverse strand, counting down.
TTATGTATGGATTGTATTTCCATACAATCAATTTTCTTTTGTTCTGTGCAATCCACTGGTTTTACAATGACTATTGTCTGTGCTCAGAAACACCATATACTAGCAATTATTCATGTCTGAGGGTCACAATGCTGTGCTTAAAATTCTTAATACTAAAGAAAGGAACTTTGGTTAAGACAATCTATTGATTTAGGACTGTACAGCAGCATTGCCAATTCAGTAAATAGCTTCCTCCATCCTCTTGCTTTTGCTTCATTTTAGTTTACTGCATATTGACAAAAGTGTAATTTGTCAATTCATGGGAACAGCTGCTTTCTTGAGATTCTAGGTTATATCAGTTTCACCCATGTGAATGAAATGTCATGTCTAATTTATGAAAATTTTTTACATTATGAATATATTTTGTGGAATGGAATATAGATCAAAACAGATTCTGCCACTCACAGATTTATCTGCAAGCTGAATGACTTGGTCTACAAGTTGGTCTGCTACAAGCACTTCCAGTATTTGGCATATTAGTCAGGTGGTTCAGCAAGGGCTGCTGTCTGTTAGTTTTTCAACGATGCCAAAAAATGGCAGAACATTAATTACTTCGGCAGTCTCTTTCAAAGCCTGCTATAATTCATAGCTTTGTCGATCAATTAAGCACTTCTAGTAGAAATGTGCAAAACATTCTGGGCAGAGAACTGCTGATTTCAGGAGATCTGTGTCCAAACCAAAATACATGAATTTCAGATGCTTTGATTAAAAAGAAGGCTGTGTTATTCTGGAAATGAAGTTCTAGGAAGAAGGGGTGTGTGTGAGAGAGAGAGGGGGGGGGGGAGGGAGGGAGGGAGGGAGAGATGGGGGGGGAATAAGCCACATAGACTACTGTGCCTCAGCAACTCCTGAGGGAGATTGGAGGGAAGGAAGATTCTGGAAACATCAGAAGACATGCTGTTGGGATATGCTGTCCTGGGACATCAGCAATAGCTGAGTGAGAGAAGGGAAGATGGTCAAGAAGCCAGCAGGCTAGTATGCTATCTGGTAATGGCAGTAACAGTGGCTTAAAGGAGAAGGGGGAATGGAAAGTCCTAGAAAGAACAGGGACAAATCGGCTACTGGATTATGCCATGCTGGGAGTTCCTGTAAGTGTCATCCTTCCAATTAATGAACTCAAGGAAATTCCAACCCCATGAATGGCAATCAAGAAATGAAGTAGGAGTGAGTGTGAGAGATAATGACTTCAGATGAAGTTGTTTTACAGGTTGACGTGTGTGTATGTGTCTGTGTGTGTGTGAAAAGGATGGTGCACTGGCCTTGCCCTACTTGTCCCATAAATTATTGGGGAATCCATCTAGATTTTGTTTCATCTAAAACTTGGAACAACCAAAATACAGTTGATTTTCGACCACAACTGAGCCCAAAATTTCTGTTGCTAAGCGACACAGCTGTTAAGTGAGTTTTGCCCCATTTTATGACCTTTCTTGTCACAGTTGTTATGTGAATCACTGCAGTTGCTAAATTAGTAGCCCGGCTGTTAAGTGAATTTGGCTACCCCCATTGACTTCCCTTGTCAGAAGGTTGCAAAAGATGATCATATGACCTTGGGAACACTGTAACCATTATAAATATGAAGCAGTTGCCAAAAATCTGAATTTTGATCATATGGCCGTGGGGATGCTGCAGTGGTGGGATTCAAAATTTTTTACTACTGGTTCTGTGGGCATGGCTTGGTGGGTGTGGCATGGCTTGGTGGGTGTGGCAGGGGAAGGGTACTGTAAAATCTCTATTCCTACCCCACTCTATGGGAAGGTTACTGCAAAATCCCCATTTCCTCCCGATCAGCTGGGACTCGGGAGGCAGAGAATAGATGGGGGCGGGGCCAGTCAGAGGTGGTATTTACCAGTTCTCTGAACTGCTCAAGATTTCTGCTACTGGTTCTCCAGAACTGGTCAGAACCTGCTGAAACCCACCTCTGGGACACTGCAATTGTTGTAAGTGTGAAAAGCTGTCATAAACCACTTTTTTCAATGTCTTTGTAACACTAAACGGTGACTAAATAAATGATTGTAAGTCAAGGACTACCTGTATTTTGAGGTGGGGTGGGTTTGTGTGTCATTAGGCAGAAATTCTGGAAAACAGTGATTCATTCCATATTTTTAAACAAAATATATATTCCATTTCATGAAGATCCCTAGGTTTGGCTTCTGCAAAACACAATGAATTACACTTTGGTTGAAAGTAGAAACTAACTTACACACTGCTTGTAAAAAGCAAACCCCAGAGGACTCCTCTCTCTACCAGCCTAGTAGATGCAACTGTTGCCTTCAGTTCTGTTGCCTAGGTTCTTCCTTCAACATGGTTCAGAAAGTTGTATTCTTCTTTTTTTTTTTTTTCCTGGTTCTTGACATTGTTTGATTTCTGACAGGCTGAAACCAAGTAACTGACCTGTACTGATCAAAAACGATACTGAATGGTGGCCCCCAATTGTAGCTTTATTTTTACATATATTAATTGCTGATTATTCTATTCTATTGTATTGTTTTATTATACTAATATATTAACTCAAATATATGCTCCCCATATTCCAAATCGTTGACGACTGGGAGTATTATTCTAAATTTTTAAGAATGGCAACTAAGGCCACATGCCAGTGGTGGGCTGCTACCGATTCTACCCAGATCAGTGAACTGGTAGCTGCAGTGGCGGGAGGCTCTGCCCATCCAGGCCGGATGCTTCTGCGCATGCTCAGAAGCTTCTGCACATGCACAGAAGCATTGTGCGTGCATGCGTGCGTGCGCGTGCCATGGGTGGGTTCTACTTATCTTTACTACCAGTTTGCAATGGGGTCGCGCTTCTGTGAATGTGCAGATCGTCAATGACGACATCCGGGGTGGTGGGTGGGGCCTCCCGCCAGTTTTACTACCGGTTCTTGCGAACCAGTCTGAACTGGGGGGCAACCCACCACTGGCATGCACACAAGCGAACCGATAGCAATGGGTTTTGCAACCCACTACTGCCACATGCCAATTATCTTCCTAGCAATTTATAATAATACAATCTATAGTGACATCTATACTGGAAATTGAGGCATTGGTTGGATTCAGAAAACATCCTGGCAAAGGAACACTTATTAGAGTGGGTGGACAATATATTCCCCAGTAACTGCTCTATATGTAGCAAGTATTTTTGTAAGTAAGCCTTAGGTCCCATTTCTATATATCATTGAGCTTTGTCATCTACTCTTGAATTTTGAGGAAGACCTTTTCCATGCCTAACATAAAATAGGAAGCAAAGAGATACAAAATATATATTTTCAATGTCATAATAATTGTTGCCATCTTCTCTTTTTACGAGTACTCTGACTTCATTAGTTTAACAGGTGTTTTTGTGCTTAATTCACCATAGAATCTGGGGATGGATGTAGATTTTAAGAGTTACAGATGCCCATTTTGTAATTGTGCTGCTTTGCTTCATGAAACAGAAAATGAGAACTGTGATGGACATTAAAACTATCCAGTGAGAACTGAATATATTGTTTTTCCTCCAAAAATAACCAGTTCTCTTTTACTGAAGACACATTTTAAAACAAAGATATCAAGAAAAAAAAAAGCAATCGAAACATTTCCAGTGCTCCAAGCTTGTACTTGTCCTGCTCATTTTCTTCCTTGATTAAAGGCAGATAGTTCTTCTCAAGAGATATGCTGACTGCAACTAGGCTCATAGGGAGCTCTCAAATTGGCAGCAGAAATGCCACTTCTGCAGAAACAACACTTCATATCTCTATAGCAACAGATTTATAGCATCTTTCTCCCAACAATAGGCTGGATTCAGGGTTACTTCTACTTTAGGTAGAATTTAGGTAAATTAATTGAAATTAATAATAGCTTAAATCCTGTTGGTTTCAATGGAACAACTTTAAAACGGATTAAATCTAGAGTCAACTCAATATGTCCTATTACCTTGGTCTGTAGGAAAGGATACTGTCTATTCCAGAGGTGGGTTTCAGCAGGTTCTGACCAGTTCTGGAGAACCGGTAATGGAAATTTTTAGTAGTTTGGAGAACCGGTAAATACCACCTCTGACTGGCCCCGCCCCCACCTGTTCTCTGCCTCCCGAGTCCCAGCTGATCGGGAGGAAATGGGGATTTTGCAGTAACTTTCCCCTGGAGTAGGGTGGGAATAGAGATTTTACAGTATCCTTCCCTGCCATGGCCACCAAGCCATGCCCAGCAAGCCATGCCATGGCCACCAAGCCACGCCCACAGAACTGGTAGTAAAAATTTTTGAAACCCACCACTGGTCTATTCCTTGTATCATACATTTCCTCTGTTTCCTTGATCTGGTTTATTTGCCTCTGATAAATACTTTAGTGAGAAAGTAATTAAATAAGGATTCTGTTTTTTTAAATACCTCGAAGATAACATATATATGCTGAGGTTTGGAGAGCAACACCAAAGGATGATAAGTTTGTAAATGTACGCACACTTCTTGGGTAGTAAATGTTCATGTTCATCTTGGTTGAGCAAAATACCTGAAGAGCTTTTAGGGAATCATGTCAGTTGCTGGTCCCAATTGTAGTCTCTAAACAAGGACTACCTATGTACATATACACACACACATGCAGCAAACCAAGGTTATTTCTTTGGCCAAATGATGATCTATAAAAATACTTCAGATTGAGTGCATTGTACTGTTGAACAGCTTGGATTCAGGGGTTATGGACAACTGCAATCCAGGTTTTAAATTTCCCTTCCTAGGGAAGTATGCTTGAGATAAAGATGGTGGAAACATGGAATACCTAAAATACTGTGGTGGTACCAAGGCAGTAAAACTTGGGAGGAAACAGGACCATCACAGAAAAGATTCTTGAGTCTAGAGAAAGGGGGCAACATGAGACAATGATTCATTCACATTAATTATCCCAGGAATAAGTTGTGCCGGGGAATTATTTAAAGAACATTCAAGATTAATGTCAAGCCCGATAGGGATGGCAAACTTAAGAAACATGAACTAAGATTGCCAGAAAGATTTGTTATTGCTGGTAGAATAATATTACAGAATTGTACATTAACCTAGCCAGGTTCACAATTCTGAGATCCTTCTAGACCAAACTGGATGCATCATGTGCAGGTCTCACCCACCCCAGCTCCTTGATGGGAAAAACGTCATGAAACATCAAGTGTTGAAACATCAAGGCAACATGACATGTTCTAGACTCACAGTTCCTTCTAGAATAGTAGGCAGAATCTGTATCTAGAGGAGGCTTTGCCAGTTGCACTCGGTACATCAGCTACAGTACTTGGTACAGAAGGATCTGCCTACATCATGCTGTCCTGGACACAGAATATTTACAGGTTGCACTGCTCTAAGCTTCAAGGAATAAAAATGTTTTCAAGGAACAAACCACATGTAACATTTCAGGTGCTTAGCAACTGGCTTGCAGATATTTGAAGTAGTCCTCAGTCACATGACCATGATTTACATTTTTGTCAAAACACAGCATTTATTTCTGGTTTTCAGCAAACCGCTCCACCCCATTGCAAACAGTTGTTTCACTTAATGTCTGCAGAGACATTCATGACCACGGATTCATTTAAAGATCCCTCTGAGTTGCTTAATAACCACCACAAAAATAAATTGGTAAAATCTAATCAATCATGTGATGACCTGCTTGATGATTGTGTGACTTATGATCATAATGGGCAGTCTCCATTACAGTCATAAATGGAGGATTACTTGTAAACATATAAATGATTAAATATAATAAACAAACATAGATGCACAGAGTAGAAACTCTTAGTTTACTGTCATTTTTAGACCCTAAAAGGAATGTTTAAAAGGAATGCTCTGAACATATTACTCAGTTTTAGCAGTGAGATAAAAATGCTGAGGCCAGGAAGAATGTTCTTTTCGATTCTACTCCAGGGTTTATCACTACTTCACAAAGCTTCTTACATTTTCTATTGATTTCTTGTGACCACACTGAAAATTTAGATATTGCAATAATCCTCAGAGGAAATAAAACACTGCATTCTTAAACAAGTACAACAAAATGAAAGAAAGGAAGTGTTTGCCAGAAAGGAATAATCAGCAGTACAATAGAAAACCTTTGATTTAATTAATTAATCATATAATAGTATTGTAAGGTGCATTTCAAAAAGCAAATATTAGGATCCTTCATGTTAAAGATGTTTAGACTTATCTACTGTGATAAGGACCATGTTTCAATAAATCAAACAGCATGGCACACAAATAGAAAACTGCATCAAATTATTTAACAGTGCTCAGCATTGCCACAGGGTCTAAATAACCCTTTAACATCTTTTTTAAAAATTAATTTTCCAACTGAACAGAATTCAGCATATGTGTATTTTACTCCTGAGCTCTCCGTTTATTTTCTATTGACAGCATCAGCTGTTTTTGAGTAATAAAATTCTATGCAATTTGTGATACATCCTTTTCTTTCAACAAATCTGCATCCACATAGAAACAGGTTTTTCAAATAGGTAGTTTTTCCAAAAAATTATGAACTAGACCCAATAGAAATTAAGGATGCAGATGTTTTCATAATAAGAGCTGTTTCTACACAAACCCTTTATGAATCCAATCTGTGATTTCAAAATATTATGTTCATTATATGTATGGTATATATACTGCTGAATCCCCACAATTTAGCTGTTCATTGTCACAGTTTGTCAAATATCAATTCAGAAAAAATATTGAAGCAAAAGTCCACTTTAGATCAGAGATCACCTTTACTGAGAAGACTTTTTTATATATATACAGTGGTACGCAACTGTTTCAAAACATGTCAAATTTGGTACTTGGTGCATTTGATGTGAAAATGTTGTCCCCATATGCGTTGTTTGTTTGCTACTTGACCCACTGCAATAGGAATTGGGGAGACAGCTGTGGCTAATGGACAGGAAATCAGCCATGGTAGGAAGATGGCTGCAAAAAGAAATGGGGGATGGCCACCAGAGGGCAGACAGGAAGTCAGTCATGCTGGGAAGGTCACTGACATAGAAAAAAGGACAGACAAGAAGTCCTTCCCAGCCAAAACAAAGGGTCACATGATAAATCCTATGGTTTGTTAGGTACTCATCATTTTTAGTACTCGTCATGCCTCCCGGAACCAACAATGAGTACTGAGGTACCACTGTGTTTTAGAGTATAGACTAAACTTACTTACAGTGAATTGTTATAATTTGTTGTATTCATTAAAAATAAAAAATAAATAAAGTACCTTCCAGGAAATTAACTCCCTGTACCTCACAGAGACTTGCTCTGTTCTCTCTAATATTGCCAATATCGCAAAGAGCCAATTTTATCATGCAGAAATATAGCTTTGCATACCCTAGTCTCCCATAAAAGCATTTTGAAATCAAGCTTAAGACCAACTTAATTTGTTTCCAATACAAAATATAATTTGTTGTTACATACAAAATGGTTAAATATGATTTGAAGTAATCTAATAAACCCAAATAACAAACTATAGCTAATCATCAATTCTGCTTTGATAACCATGATGTGCCTGTCTATATTTTGCTGGGATGGGAAGGCAAGATCAAGATCTTTTATTTGGACAGGACTTCTGGTCTGAAACCACGGCGCCACAGTCGGGGAATTAGCGGGCTCTAACGAGCCCGCGGAAACCCCGACTGACAAACCGCTGTCCGACTGGTCTTTGGACTGACCCCCATCTTGTAGGGATGGGGGGTGAAGAGGAGCACCTGGAGGGCCAAGAGGAACAGGCAAGTTCCTCAGAGGCCAGAGGGAATCATCAAAGTCGGCAGCGGGGGTAGGCAGCCATGGCGGCTGCCACAAAGCCGCGGCAGACTGGGACACAAGATCGTGCAGGAGGAAGAAGAAAGAACAAGCGTTTTGAAGCTGGGTGAGTGACACCAACCCAGGCAAACAACAGGATTACTTGGAGTATTTTTTAAAATAAGACCCCAACCTTAAACAGCGGCTACAGATCCATGGGGCTTGAAGATTTAAAAGAAAGGGGGCAAAAAATGGAGACCCAAGACAAACTTTGCATTAATTAATTTGGTTTAGAAGAATTTGTTTTTAATAATTTGGAAAATTGGACTCTTTTTTGTTTTGTTTTTTGGAGTGGATTGAAGAAATGTTTCTTTGGGAATCTAAACCTGTGAAAGTTAACAAAGTTAACAAAGATTGACAGACAGATGGCTACAAAATTACCATGAAGTCTGCGGTGACTAAGCAGGAGAGTGGATTGAAGAGATTTTACTTTCTGCTTGGAAAAGAAACATCTTAAATGGCTCTCTACTTTGGATTATTATGATTACTTTGGAATTAACATTAGACTAATGGATTTTGGAAATTATTATCCTGTTCTGGGTGATTTTAAGAAGAAAGAAGAAAGATCTTGGACCTTTTCTATAATGGAAATTTACAGACTTAGCAAAAAGAAGGTGTGGCACACGAACACAAGACAGGAAGTGGATACATCACACTTGAAGCAGACATTATAAGAGCATTAAAATTATACATAGAACTTTTAATTTGAATAGATGAACTTTAAAGTGGAACATATGGATAGACAGGAAAAAGAAGAAACAAAATAGATTTAAACTAAATGTAATTAAATTGAAATGTAATACTTAAAAGCCTAAAGGTATAAAAGGTTTTTTTGGGGGGGATTAAAACAGGAAGGTTTTTGGAATAATAAAGAAAGAAAATAACAAATGGCAATCAAAAGAGGGATTTATATACAAGTGGTTAAAAATTACAATGAGAAGTGTATACTAATGCGAGATAACCTTAAGAAAAATTATTTGTTGTAATATGCTTCAACTATATTCTGCAAACAAAGTTAGACTGGTGACTATGATTGATTAACATATTATTGAATGAAACTAAGAAATTCACAGATGATAGAGAGAAATTGTGATTTAATTCAACAAATACTGGAAATGATGATTACTATGAAATATAATGAGAATTAATTTTGATGAATATACTGAGACATAGGGATCAAATAGATAACTATGCTGTAAGGGAAAACTAAAATAATGAGGTGAAGGATACTAACTAGATAAGAGTTAGAGACTCGGAGGGAGTAAGTGGGAAAATAATTAAAATCAGCCAAACAATGGCAGGAGAGTTGGAGGACACTATGCTGTAAATCAGCCAAACATAAAATGCTGGAAATCAGCCAAGCAATAGGAGGAGAGTTGGAGGAAAATATGCTGGAAATCAGCCAAACAATGGAAGGAGTTCTGGAGGAGATTATGTTAGAAACTAGCCAAATACAATATGCTGGAAATCAGCCAATAACATTGGGAGATAGGGAGGAGATAATATTGGGAATAATCTCAAAAGAGTTGATAGCTTGGAGAAGAATAAGTAATATGTTCTTGTGATAAAACTGTGTAATATGTGGGATATAAAATTGGAAAGTTCAAGATATTTTGATTTGATAAAAAGGGTCAAATAATTAAGATGTTGATAAAATTGTGTTTTATAAATTTTAACAAAATGGAGTTGTATTGAAATTGAACTTGATAATTCTGGTGATAAAATTGTAAGGTATATAATTAGAATAAGAGACTAGAATATTGTTAATAACTATTTGGATATTGATGAGATATAGATACAGAGATAATGAGTTAAAATTTAATTTGAAGCTTAAACTGTATTGATATGTTAGATTTGTTTAGATGAAAGTGGTAGAATTTTATGTTTAAATTTGTTTTTTTTTTTCTGTTTTAAATTTTTAAAAGATGTACTGGAAAAGTGGAATAGAGCGTGTTAAAAGAATGTAAGCATGTTAACCATCTATGACCGGATCGAAACGCTGTTCTTGAAAGTTATATTTTATGTTTATGTTTGGGGAAAAATAAAAAATATTTACAAAAAAAAAGATCTTTTATTTGGACATGTTGATGTTAATCCTATTTTAAACCAGGGGTGAAATCCTACAGGTTCTGGAGAACTGGTAATGGAAATTTTGAGCAGTTCGGAGAACCAGTAGCGGAAATTTTGAGTAGTTCAGAGAACCAGCAAATACCACTTCTGGCTGGCCCCAGAATGGGGCGGGAATGGAGATTTTGCAATATCCTTCCCCCAGGAGTGGGGAGAGAATGGGGATTTTGTAGTATCCTTCCCCTGGAGTGGGGTGGGAATGTATCCTTCTCCTGCCATGCCCACCAAGCCATGCCCACTAAGCCACACCACATCTACCAAGCCACACCCACAGAACTGTAGTAAAAAAAAATTGGATTTCACCATTGTGTTAAACATATTTGTTACTGAAAAGTGATACTTTGTGATTAGATCAGACCACAGGAGATTAATTATAATTCCAATGAACAAACTATATGTTTCAATTAGTGTTTTCTTCTTGGATTAACTGAATATTAGGGATAACTGTGTGCAGGGAAGTGAGTGAATCCTTCCTTCCCAAAATCAGTCTCTCCTAGCCTCTGAGTAACTTCACTGTAGGAGATAACCAGGCTAAGCCCAAGGGGGGCGGGGGGCATACATGTCATCAGTCCTGAGTCCCTTTGCACCCACAAGAGATCTAAGTCCAGCCCACCTTGAATTCCTTTGAGTCTTATCTACTGCCAATTTGCTTTGACTGTTAGTTGTTCAGATTCTTGAAAAGAGCTTAAGCTCGCAATAAATATTTATGTCCTTTCGAACTGCCTGGATCTTCTGAATTTCCCTGGCGCTTGACATTCACAGAGTTAATACTAATCAAAGCAGTACGAACACTGCTGAAATATGGCATTATAAAAGTAAACAATTATTGCTGAAGATGGCAATTGTCTAAGTATCGATTGGTTGTATTCTATTTATACATAATTTAGTTTACACAAAATAAACCTTTTCCAATTTTCATTCATATTTCGTATTAAGATTGTGCCAAGTAACAACGAAACTGGTTCTACTTACTAATTGTAAGGTAATATGATTCTGCTTTCAGGAGATAATAGCTGAGTTTTTAAGCTTCTTCTTCTTCTCCTCCTCCTTTTTCTGAATGCTCTGCAGGCTCATCAAAAACTGTTTAGAATGATTCTGTCAGCAGTATGCTGACAGAGACAAAACTGCCTTGGACCAGAAGGTGCAATATGCTAAACGAAACTTACACTGCTCCAGCTATTAAGAAGGAAAAAAACATCAACCAAACTCAATAGTCTTTTCCTTAGAAATTTGATTCTGAGAGAATACAAAGATATACTCTTTTTTTTCCTCTCTCTTTCTTCCTATACATTTCTTCCTAATGTTTTCAGTTCAATTCAGTATTGATCCGCTGGTTGAGACAGGATTTGACCCACTGACTCAGAGTCTTTCAGGCCAGCTTTCATGCCTAAAATAGGACTAGAATTCACAATCTCTCGTTTCTGGTCTGGTGCTTTTAACCACTAAATGAAACTGGCTCTTGTGTTCCCAAATATATATTTCTGCTAAAAGTTAGAATCCAGTCTCAGGATAAATAACACATTAGCCAAATGTTCAGGGCAGAACTAGCATGTGATGGTTGACATAGGATTAACAAAATATTTTTTTGAGGGGGAACTGGACTTTCTTGGTTTCTTCTTTGAAAATATTTCACTTCTCATCCAAGAAGCTTCTTCAGTTCTACTTCTTGGATGAGAAGAAAGAAGTTGTATTTTGAAAAGCACCTTTGGGACAATCATGACATGGATTATTGAGAATCACCATAGACAAGAGTCTTGCTGGTCAAGCTAATGGCCCTTTTAGTCCAGTCTTCTATGTTCTACAAAGACCGAAGATACATTCAGAAAGTAACAAACATAGAAGACTGAAGAATCTTGCAGTGGTGACATTCAATTTTTTTCCCTACTGGTTCTGTGGGTGTGGCTTGGTGGGGGGGGTGTCCTGTGACTGAGTGGGCATGGCCAACTCAATGTCACTCACACCCACTCAGTCACATGACCTCCCAAGTCACGCCCACAAAACCTAGAAGGAAAAAATGTGTGTATGAACACGAAAAGAGGTCATAGGGGCGAGTCTTTGGCCCCCGCAGAGAGAGCACGCAATCTGGGAGTCCTCCTGGATACGCAGCTGTCAGGTTCACCTGATTTGCCAGTTGCGGCCCTTTCTTGATCGGGATTCTCTGTGCACAGTCACTCACGCCCTCGTCACCTCGCGCCTAGACTACTATAATGCTCTCTACATGGGGCTCCCCTTGAGGAGCACCCGGAGGCTCCAACTGGTCCAGAATGCGGCCGTGTGGGTAATCACGGGAGCCGCCTGGTGCTCTCACATAACACCGCTCCTGCGTGAGCTGCACTGGCTCCCAGTGGTCTTCCGGATGCGCTTCAAGGTGTTGGTTACCACCTTTAAAGGGTTCCATGGCATAGGACCTAGTTATCTTCGAGACCGCCTGCTGCTACCGATGACCTCCCACCGACCTGTGCGCTCCCACAGAGGGGGCCTCCTCGGGGTGCCATCAGCCAAACAATGTAGGGTGGTGACCCCCCAGGGGGAGGGCCTTCTCTGTGGGGGCACCTACCCTCTGGAATCCTGAGGGTAGGTGCCCGCTGTCCCCAGAGATAAGGAGAATCCAAAACCTCGGTGCCTTCCGCCATGCCCTTAAAACTTTCTTTTTTCAGCAAGCCGGGCTGGCTTAACATATTTTTAACACATTTTTAATTTTTTAATTGGTTTGTTATCTTAAATTGGGACCAAATTAATATATATCCTTTTAATTGTTTTTTAATGTTTATATTGTATGTTTTTATTTGGCTGTACACCGCCCTGAGTCCCTCGAGAGAAGGTGCGGTATATAAATTCGAAATAAAACAAATAAAATAAATAAATAGTGAATGCTGTGGCAGAGAGAAGCCGAACTTTTCTCCCTCCATTCACAGCGGAGATGCTGTTCCCTTAATGGTCCCCATGGTCCCCTCCCTCCCGGGGACTACCTTAAAGGGACAGGCTGCAGCGGCTGGAAGAGGTGAGTGGCGAGCGGGTGGGCTCAACCAGGCTAGATCTGCTGTGAATGGAGGGATAAAAGTTCGGATTCTCTCTGCTGCATTTAACATTGAATTCTGTGGCAGAGAGAAGCCAAACTTTTATCCCTCCATTCACAGCAGATCTACTGCTCCCTTTATGGTCCCCATGGTCCCCTCCCTCCCGGAGACTACCTTAAAGGGACAGGCTGCAGTGGCCGGAAGAGGTGAGTGGCGAGCGGGCGGGCCCAACCAGGGGTGATTTTTACTGGTTCAGCGAACTGATTTAAATCATCCCTACCGGTTTGCCTGAGCTGATCTGATCCGGTTGAATTTCACCCCTGATGTCTTGCTCTCTAGCATTTAGTATTTAAAGGAAGCTGTCCATTATTTAATGATAGGAGACTATCTAGGCCCCTTTTCAAGCTGTCATTAGATGGCATATTGAAAAGTTCACTATTTTCCCCTTGTTTAAAGTAGTTCCTTTAATTGATCCAAAATTTCCCTGTTTTTATTTTCAGCAAATGATTCCATGTCCTAACACTGTGATGAAGGTTGAAAAATTCTAGGACAGCTTTTCCCATAACTGGCATCATGGGAAACAGGATATGTTTATTATAAATTTCATTTCCAGAACTTCTCTCAAGTTTTTTTTTTTATTGCATTTATTTGCCAGCTTTTCCCTGGGAAATCAAGATGGTGTACAAGGCAGTCTTTTTAATTTGCTTTCCATAGCATAATTTTGAGGTTAGTCATCCTGAGTGCAAAAGATAAGCTTTATTATTAAGTAATTAATTGGTCTATGTCAGAAAGTCAAATATTTTAATTGCTACACTATACTGGCTCCCAAATTATAATTTTTAATGCCATAGAAAAAGAAAATTATTAAAGACAGAGGAAATAATCATATTAACTATTTTTTATTGACAGACAATTTTGGCAAAATTATATCCATTGGGTTGTGAAGACTTAAAAGTGACTAACCTAGTAACATAACAACAACACGCTGAAATAAAATCAAATTTATTTTACCCATTTTGAAGGGTAAAATTGACATCAGCATGCTACTAAAAATCCACACGATGGCCCAAAATTGTGCATTCCAAATCTGGATTAAAAAATAAGACAGATCTAGTGAAATGCTATAATCCAAACAGCAGGAAAGTACATGCCGTGTGCATGCCATTCTTATAGGTACCAATTGGTGTTGTTGCATAACTGTTCGGGTCATATGTCCATTTTTTTTTTCTTGGTGACTCCGTTTTTTATTTATGGGTTGAAAAATTATCTCTCTCTCTTTTTTAACACCATAGTCAGAGGCACAAAGTGCAGGGACACAACCCACACCAGAGGTGGGTTTCAGCAGGTTCTAACCAGTTCTGGAGAACCAGTAGTAAAACCGGCGGGAGGCTCCACCCACCGACCCCGATGTCATCATAATGCTTCTGCACATGCGCAAAAGCTTCTGCGCTTATGCAGAAGAGCGTGTGCACGCATGAGCAAAGCGTGCAGTTCCATTGCGAACTGGTAGTAAAGGTAAGTAGAACCCACCCCAGATGGCAAGGACAGTGTATGGGCCACTATAACTAAAACAGCGGAATCATAATGATGGCATGGTGGCAAAGATGAAAATGAGAGCAGAAGAAAAGGTAATGATTCCCACTATAAAAGAACTGAAGTTATGGTTGTATGTGTACTGTACGGCTCAAAAGGCAATCAGCAACAGCTGTAGAAACTGCTTCATAAGCAGCAAACTGCTGTTCATTTTTGTTTCTTTGCATGTTACTACAGCATTGTGAATGTAAGATAGGGAATACTGTTTAGTTCTAACATCTAATTCACTAAGAGCTAGAATCTGACTGGCCACAGGGCAAGCCTACTTCATGCTTTCAGATCTTTTTTATTTTAATTCCATTCTGGTTTAAATTATGCAGATTTTGTCAGTGAAGATGCCAAGTTCACAGGGACTCTGACTACTTTATCCTCAAAATGTCTTCCAAAGTTGTCATTGCGAGCCTCTAGTGGTTCTAATGTATTCCGAGACTGAGATGTGATTGTTCCTCCATTGATCTGAAGTTTTACTGAATGTCTTCCTGGAGATGTAATGAGGATAGAAAAACATGGTAACTTTACTGCTGTCACTGTCTTAGAAAAATAATAAGGACAATCTTCTTCCAGTTATTCTTTACTCTGATTGTTGTGCGATTTATAACAATGCACAGTCTTTCAATGTGATATGATGTAAATATGGCTGTTCAGCTATATCACAAACTCTTTAGGTTACAGCTGTTTAATTCAGGAACTTCTATACAAGAAACAATTTATACTTTCTGCAGTTTTTGGAGAGAGCAATGAGTAAGCAAGAACTCTTACTAATAATATATTAGATTTATCTGCATTTGTACCAAATAGCTGGCCAGAACAAGTTGTAATATAACCAAATCAAAATGTCTTTGTTTTCAAGGACATAAACATAAGCCAGGCTTATATCATTCTAAAGAATGGTTCATGATTTCAGTCTGCCATATATGGAAAAGTGTGATGCTGTATATAATAGAATTTAAATTTATCTATAGGTGATGGAATCCATGAAAAATACATCAATAGCACAATGTTGCACATTATATTTCAATATGTGTATGTGTATTTAAAATTTTATACAATGTATATAATGTTTTATTGTACACTGCCCAGAATCTTCTCTAAGGGAGATGGGTGGTTCAAAAATATGTCATCTGCCACCTTTTGCTTGCTTGTGCTTCACTGCTATGCCGTGACAGATTGCCGTCAACTATCGGGAGGGGGAATGAAAGGTGGGATGCTTGGGAATATGAAAGTAAGTGCTGTATCTCCTTGAGGCACTGCCTCAAGGTCAACTAGCTGGAAGAAGGAGGGAGCAGCATGCTAAACTGTGCTTGGACTGACCGTTATGAAAGCATCTTGCGTGAACATGACTGGTTACACTGGGGTGGACAATGGGAGATAGAGAAGGGAAGGAAAAGTAGAATTTAGGGGTTTGGCGCACGATTCTCAGTTCTGGCTTTGCAATACTGCAATGCACTTGACCTCTAATAAACTATACCTTTCTCAACAAATGGAGCCAAGGATAATTTCTATTTAGAGGTTTAAATTGTGGCAGGTCCGACAATGTGGAATATAAATAAATGAAAGTAAAATAGATATCCTCCCATTCCTGTACATTGGAACTTTTACTATAATTTAAGTCCTACAGTCTTAGAATACAAATTCTGTAAGATAATCAAATAGAATAAGATACTCATTCATGAGATCACTGCAGAGGAAAAATGGTAAAGAAATATAAAACAAATTTTGCTAAGATTATTTCCCTACATTCACAAATTTAGTGAAAAAGCAATAGCAAGATGTGATGCAAGAAAAAGGATCCTTTTCTGACCTCTTGTACGTGATCTGCTTAACTCTAAGAAAGTAGAAGAAAACAAACTGTTTCAGCAACCTGCAGTGGTGGTAGTCATGTTGTAAATTACAGAAGCATAACAAATGGTAGCATCCATCTTTTCGGATCCCACATACTGTAGTCTCTGATGACTAATGCCTCTTCCATTGCGTTGTTTCTATTATTGGAAATCTTTAAGCAGCTTTAGGAACAGCCATTTAAAAACTACCATTGAAATATTTCACTGTACCTGAGATCTGAAGTGCTTTCGTGCCCTAAGTCATTTTTGAGGATTCCTAAAAATGCATTACTGAAAAATTGTCTGCAATATGGCAGACAAAGGATGAAAAATGAAAAGGAGCAAGGTGCAATGGCACTGACATAAACAGCATACTTACAACAGAGACCTACCTCGATTAACACAATCTTTCTGTTACACTAGGATGGATCTATACCAGTGATGGCATGCGAAAACGTCGTGTGCTTGCGCTCTTGTCGGGGCCACACTCTGGAAAAGCCCAACTCCCAGGTTCTAGGGCACATGCGCGCCTGACGATCAGCTGACCAGCACACATGCATAGGCCGGTTTTCGGCACTGCCATGTGTGCAAAAGGATCACACTCCAGAAAAGCTGAACTTCCGGGTTCTAGTGCACATGCATGACCAATGATCAGCTGGCCGGTGCACATGCACAGGACAGTTTTCGGCATTGCCACATGCACGAAGTGATCACGCTCCAGAAAAGCTGAACTTCTGGATTCTGGTGCGAATGCGCACCCAACAATCAACTAGCCGGCATGCATGCACACACCAGTTTTTGGCCCTGCAGCGTGCGCTTTGGGCATCCATGCCGTAGGTTCTTCATCATGGATCTATACAGTGAACTCTAATCATATTCTATGCCTTGGGAAGCACTGATGTTGCCTTAATACTGATGAGTGCTGTGGAACAATTACAGTAATCATTATAAAACATGTGCAAAAAGATTCAAATGTTTCTTCAATGTTCACAGCTTTTAGCACAATTAAACTGGCGGGATACAATCATTTCTGACACAGAAATGTTTACCTGCACAAAGGAAAATAACAGTGCATAAATGCTATTTTTGTTCAATCTCATTCTTTCTCTTAAAATCTACCTCACATTGATTCTTTTACACTTGTAGGTTTGTCACTGGACTACAGAGAAGCCATATTTTGAATACCTGATAATGGGGAAAGAGAAGTCTCTAAAATACAAGCATAATTATGTACAGTCCCTTATGTCAGAAAGACCTTTAAAATGCTTACAAATAATTCATTGTACAATGTGATGAATAAACATGTGTTTCATTGTACTTTGTAAAAAAAAAAAAAAAAACTTCAGAAAGTGCCTGAAGAAGCTAAAAATCCTTCTTTATTTCATTTTAAGTGTTGTTTTTGACCAAAACTATCTCCCAAAAAGAGGCTTGCAAGAATAATGATTTTAGGGTTTGGAGTTTTTTTGTACACTGCAGAATCACTTGTGAGATGGGCGGCTATTTACACTAAATTAGATAGGTAGGTGGGCAGGTAGATAAATTGATAGGTAGGTGGTAGATAAATAAGTAGATAGATGACAGACAGACAGACAGACAGACAGATGGAAAATATATAGATAGACAGACAGACAGACAGATGGAAAATATATAGATAGACAGACAGACAGACAGATGGAAAATATATAGACAGACAGACAGACAGATTGAAGATAGATAGATAGATAGATAGATAGATAGATAGATAGATAGATAGATAGATATGGTTCAACTCTAATAAAGCAATAGGAAGACTAAGGGTACCTAGAATTGTCAAGGGATACAGTCACATAATCTTTGCTCACAGCACAGTTAATTAAAATGTATCCCCGAATGTTAATCTTCTTATAGCACAAACTTGCATGTGCCTGACTGAAAACAACTGCTTTAATGGAGAATATTTTCAAAACAGTATGCATAACAATACAGTCTATGCTTAGTCAAAAGTATAGCCTACTATGTTTACTTGGACTACTCTATAGTAAATGCACTTAGAAACGCAGCCAAATAGACCTCATGAGAAAAACATTGTCCAATTGACTATATTTAATCATGGCTGATGGTGACCATGAATAGATGACATGGTTTAAATACACATACATTTACTTTATCGTATCAGTGCAATTTCTTATCAACATAAATTCCTTTGAGGTTTTTTTTTAATAGTGACACAGCTATCTTTGCTACAATATTAGCTTTTAAATGATTAACTGGCTCCATTTCATCAAACATAATAAATAATACACAAACATATACACACACTTTGTATGTACGCACGCACACATATACATCCTTTGTTGCCCAAAAATTTGACAATGTATTCAGAATATGTTGCCTAGTAACATGGTCTCTTGCAATAATAGCACAAACAAGCATTTAATCTTAGGAGTCATGTTGGAATCATATGTTTCTGTAAAGATTTCCGTGCATACCAAGAGACTGCCAAAGACCCTTGACAATAATAAATTATTAACTAATCAATGCCAGAACAAAGGTGGGTGAGTTGGTTATATATCCTATTTTCCAGTGCCAATATATAATGTAAAAACATGGTCTTGAAATTGGCACAGCACTATATCGGCATAATTATATACTTAAGTTCATGTTTACCACAGATTTCTGCATATCATAATCATGCCTTTTAATCTCTCCCTAGATATTGATGTGATTTGGAAATATAAATCCCAAATAAGAGCAATAAACATCTATTACTTACATTCTGGAGTCATCCCATAATGCGCAATAGGGATTCAACGTGCCCTGAAAAAAGTGGGAGAATATCCATTAAAATGTATTCTTTACTCAGAGATGTAATAAATGCACACGCACACACACAATTCAGTTCTGAATAAAAATGAAAAGTGTAATTGTATGAAATATACATAAACATGGTATTCTACATCAGACATGGGCAGACGTTAAGCCTTCTGAGACTTGCTTGATTTTTGTATTAGAACTTCATAATATAAATACATACATACATACATACATACACACATATATTATATCAAATAATTCTGAACTTTGAGATTTGAATGACCATAAGAACTGGATTAAATTCCTAGCTCTGTGAATCCATTCACAGTTATTCCAAGCTTCTCTTCATTCCAGAAGTTTAATTTGCATGTGTTCACCTACAATATAGTTTTGTTTTACTTTGTCTGAATAGTTAGGATCATAAATCCTTGCTGAATCACTGCCATTCGTCTTGAGTTCTATGAGGTTATGCTGATTTATCTTCCGCACATTTCTTCATAATTTGCAAATGATCTTCTGACCAGTTGTCATGTTTCAACTGGGTTGCCATTTGAAGACTGTTTTCTTTTGTCTCTGTTGACTTTATTGCTTCATTTATTGTACTACAAATACATAATACTCCATGAAAAATCAGCTTCTGCTTCCTGCTTTAAATGTTAAAGATAGTGTTCATGGTCCTAAGGGATGTCCATTCTGGTTGTCATAGAAGAAGGCCTCCAGGATGGCCTTCATCTGGATAGATAGAAGCCACTTACTTTGTCACTATGAAGAAATCAGCAAAAAAAAAAAAAAAAAAAAAAAAAAAAAATCTCTCCGGAAGCTATGTATAAACAGTTTTATAGAATGCTCTATTTACAGCTGCAGTCCAGGTCAGTCTGATCTAGACTGCTGAAAACAAATATGAAAACACTTTGCCACTCTTTATGCCCAATATAAGTTGTTGAGACTTTTTTTTTCCCTATGCTTGCTCTGGAAAAGCTCCTCTGACCAATCAGCATACACACAAAAAACAACCAAACTAACATTTTAAACAAATTTTTCATTAGCTTATACGAAAGCAAGATATGAACCCAAGCAGGTCATTCTGACAATAGATAAACAGAGAGTAAGGCAATTAGGGGTCTAAACTAGAAATGTGACTAACTAAATCTGACAGTGTAGTATAATTTTCCCTTCTTTCACACTGAGAACTTTAAATATTAGCCTGCACTATGGAGATAAGATTGTTCTTTAAAAACCTAAACTGGAAAAAGAAATAATTTCCTTGCTGAGTTGGAAGCAAGGAAGATCCAATTACATATTGTCCATTTTAAAGAATATATATAGTTAAAATGCTATATTATTATTCAGTCAATCACCTCCATTGTGCTGTTTCCCAGAGCCCGGTTTTTAGGTCCTTATGAAAACAGGAGGGTTGGAGCCAACCTCACATCGGAGGGTGGGAGGTTTGAGATGTTCCAGAGGGCAAGAGCAACACCAGAGAAGCCCCTCCTCATCCCACCAGCCATAATAAGCAGGCTAACGGGACCACAGAATGCCTCCTCTGCCAGAATGAGTGGTACAGGCCAATCCCACTTGAGGGTTGAGATGGGCTCTCAAGTAACTTGGACCCATGCCATGAAGGGCTTAAAAGATGATCACCAACACCTTGAATTTTAGCCAGAAGCATACTGGTAACCAATGCAGCTCATGGAGCTGTGGTGTTACAGAGGCCATTCTTGGGCCCTCCAAAAATGATATTGGGTGTTCAGAGAAAATATGAAAAGTTGATTTTTTTCTGAAATAAAAATAATGCATATTTAAAAAAATCTGTCTGATAGTTTGAAACATTGTACTGTGAGCTGTTGCTAGAAGTATGAAATTATATTGCAGCATGATTAACTTTTAATTCTGATTTCAAGTCCAACTTTGGTCAAACTAGAAATTGTCATGGGCATCCTATTAATAAGTGCAAAAATCAATCACCAATGAACTATAAAATTTTCTAAAAGAGTTAACATTCTTCACTTTGGTTTCTTCTTTTTGGAGGAATAGGTGTGTCAAAATTGTTGAGCCATCCTGAAAGGTAGGTGTTCTTCAAAGAACACCCACTGGTTTGACATTCACACTTGGACACTAGGACATGCATGGGGTGGGCTTCAAAAATTTTAGCAAGGGGTTCTCTGCCCGGTTGCTGGGTGGGTGTAGCCATGGTGGACATGGCCTAGTCGGCCTCCTGCACCATGGTGGGGGGGGGGTGTTTTTGCCCTCCCTGGGATCCGGAGGCCCTCTGGAGGCTGGAAACAGTCTCGTTTCTGGCCTTCCCGAACTTCTGGTAGGCCTGTTTTTTGCCCTCCCCGAGCCTCCGTGCGGAATTGGGATTTGGGGATTCTCTGAACTGCACAGAATCTTAGCTAGAGGTTCTCCCGAACCCCTGCGAACCCCCAGCAGCCCACCCCTGGATATGCAACCTTGCACACAGGTATCCGTTGCCTCAGGTCTTTGCTTTTTCCACTTAAACAAGATTCTCGCTAAAACAATGACTTTTAAAATATCTTAAGCCCCTGATATTTTTCTCATCATAACCATCACATTAAACCACATATAACATATTTAAATCACATGTGGGATGGAGCACAGTTATTAGCACAATATGAGAAAAGAATATTTGAATAAAAGTTCAGGATTTTACTTCTTTGGTTGGAGAATTAATTAAATAATTAAATGATTAAATTGGTAACATTAACTTCTGTGCTTTCTGTGAGCCATTAGTGTACAACATTCAAGGTCTGCAGCTGAAGTAAAATTGTCTTCACCTGATTAAAATTAACTACAGGGTTCAAAGATAAAGCCGTTTTAATTACAACAATTACTATCTTGTCTTAAGTTTAGGTGAATTATTGTAGAGGAAAAATAAAAAAAGAAACCATTAAATTAGCACATTGAAAAAAAAACATACTGATTAATTGGCAGTGCTACTTTCGATATATACATTGAAAGTAGCACTGCCAATGTGTGAGTGTATACACATACATACATATACACATACATACATACACACACATATGGAGAGAGAGAGAGAGAGAGAGAGAGGGAGGGAGGGAGGGAGGGAGGGAGGGAGAGAGAGAGAGAGGGAGGGAGGGAGGGAGGGAGGGAGGGAGAGGGAGGGAGGGAGGGAGGGAGGGAGAGAGAGAGAGAGAGAGAGAGAGAGAGAGAGAGAGAGAGAGAGAGAGAGAGAGAGAGAGAGAGAGAGAGAGAGAGAGAGAGAGATATTTTAAACAGTCTCATTTTAACAATTCTATTAAATCAGGGCTGTTAAACTCCTGGCTCATGTGCTGGATGCATCCCATGCTGGCCATGCCCACGCCCGGTTTAGCGAAGGGGAAAAAAGTCTGATACTTCACATGATGCCGTTGTGACAATGTGAGTTTGACCCCGCTGTATTAAACCCTTTTACATAAACATGTAAAATCTAAATCCAAACAACTACACAGTCTGTTTTTAATGGAATGCTAGCACTATCCTCAATATACTTTCCTTTTTATATTGGTGGATCTTTGGAGTGCTTCTGGAATTCTTTGCCTAAATAAACTCTCTTCCCTTTCATATTTCAAATCTCAGGTTACCAGATCTAAAACCAGCCAAAAGAAAACAACACTTCCTCTAAGATATTATTGATAAGGTTGCTACTGGCGTTCTGTCTTGTCAGCACTTCCAGTCCTTCGGCTAACATGATAGTTATTAATATTGTAGAAAAGTGGACGAAGTCAAGCGTCAATTAATGCTTTTCATCTTGTGCTGCCAGAATGAAACTGACAAACATTTTCAGGTGTGACAAAAAGCTATACGCTTTGTCACTATATGTCTGAAAAATGCAAGTTCATTTAACTCTCCCCTGGCCTTGGTAATACTGTGCCATTGTTCTACAAATTGTTATTGGTCCCAGTAATGATATATATTACTTTAGTGACAATATTTGAATTGCTTATTGTATTCCAGTTTGAGGACCAAAACACATGTAGTCCTTGGCTTATGATCACAATTGAATCCAACATTTCTGTGGCTAAGCTAGACAGTTGTTAAAGAAAGTTTCATCTCATTTTACAACTTTTTTTTTTTTTGCCACAGTTGTAAATGATTAAGTAAATCTCTGCGGTTGTTAAATTAGTAACACAGTTGTTAAGTAAATCTGGCTTCCCCATCGACTTTGCTTGTCAGAAAGTTGCAATGGGTGATCACATGACCCAGGACACTGCAGCCATCATAAATATGAGTTAATTGCCAAGCAGCCGACTTTTGATCATGTGACCATGGAAATGCTGCAATGGCCATAAGTGTGAAAAATAGTCATAAGTCATTAGGAGCCAGGGTGGCGCAGTGGTCAGAATGCAGTATTGCAAACAAACTCTGCCTATATCTTGAAGTTCGATCTTGACTGACTCATGGTTGACTCAGCCTTCCATCCTCACAAGATAGGTAAAATGAAAACCCAGATTTTTTTTGGGGGGGGGCAATACGCTGACTCTGTAAACCACTCAGAGAGTGATGTAAAGCACTATCGAGCGGTATATACATCTAAGTGCTATTACTGTAAGTCACTTTTTCTCAGTGCCCTTATAACTTTGAATGGTCACTAAAAAAATTGTAAATTGACGACTACCTGTAATTACAGCCTCCACTCCTATTTATTGATTTTTCAAGTGACTATTTTGGCCCTTCAAGTTATGCATTATGCAATCTCAAGAGACAAAAAAACAGCAAAAATTCCAAAATTTTCTTTAGTGTTGTAAGAGAGAATAACAGAATCTTGAAGGCCTGTCAGAATTTCTGACATAATTAAGATAGGCTTATTTTGAGTTTCTTACTCATGACATCCACTTTTCTCAGAACTGAATAGTCTTTTCTCCTTCACCGGTCTTTTTCCAAAGCAAGATCTACATTTTTTCACTCTTTATATTGATCTGTTCATATTTTAGGATACGGCCCAATGAAAAGTTAATTTTATGAACCATTTATTTCAGTGGGGCAGTTGGCCATGTATTGAAATTCCACCCATTCCAATTAATCAACCCTAAAAAACCCTAAAGCACCTGCCATATAACATCCCAGACTTAACAACTGTCAATAAGAAAGACGAAAAGCCTGTATAGTGAATGTGGCAGTACCTGGAGGCAGCAGAAGAGAAAGAACTGGAGAAAATTACAAAATACAAAGACATGAAAATACAAGTAGAATGACTGTGGCAAAAGAAAGAAAAGATAGTATCAATACTAATAGGTGCCATGGTGCAATCACAAAATATCTGGAGCCCCACCTGAATATTAAATGGCATTGATAAAATCACCATCGGTCAATTGCAAAAGGCAGCTTTACTTGGAATAGTTTACATCCAATGACACAACCTTTTATGCTATCAAATAACAACATTTGCCTGTCCCAGGTCTTTGGGAAGAACTTGATAAGTAGATAAGAAGTGCCAAATCCAATCTAAACATCTGCTGGCTCTTGTTGAAGTACAGGTAGTCCTCAACTTACAACCTCAATTGAGACCAAAATTTGTGTTGCTAAGCGAAACATTTGTTAAGTGTATCTTGCCCCATTTTACGATCTTTCTTGCCGCAGTTGTTAAGTGAATTGCAATTTATTTATTTATTTATTTATTTATTTATTTATTTATTTATTTATTAGTTTGATTTATATGCCACCCTTCTCCAGAGACTCATGGTGGCTTACAATGCTTTTAAGCAATAGCCTTCATACTTTTGTATATACCTGCTTAGTAGGGCTTTTTGGGCCCCCCTAAGCAGTGTTCTATTTTATACAAAGTCCGCTTATTGCCCCCACAAACCGGGTCCTCATTTTACCTACCTCGGAAGGATGGAAGGCTGAGTCAACCTTGAGCCTGGTGAGAATTGAACTCGCAGTAATTGCAGGCAGCTGGCAGCTAAATACTACTTTAACAGTAGTTTAGTCCACTACATCATCAGGCTCTTAATAAGTTAATAAATTAGTAACATGGTTGTTAAATGAATCTGGTTCCCCATTGACTTTGCTTGTTAGAAGGTCTCAAAAGGTGATCCCGGGACACTATAACCATCATAAAAAGGAGTCAGTTGCCAATCATCTGAATTTTGATCATGTGACCAGAGGGATACTGCAACGGTCATTAGTGTGAAAAATGGTCATAAGTTACTTTTTTCAGTGCTGTTGTAACTTTGAACAGTCACTTAATAAACTTAATAAAAGACTGTAGTATATTTAACTCTACCTGTAGTATGTTTAGCTCTATACCACAGAGCTTTGGGCATTGGGTAGTTTAAAGATTTTAGTAAATGAAATAAAAATTAAATAAATACACCATATTGGAGATTTCCTAGAGTTTATAAAGAGCAGTTTAACAATGCATGGGAACTACTTAGGCATTCAGTGCTATGGAAATCATCATGCTTTTGCATCTAAAATAAGTTGAATTTATCATTTTAGTGAGTCCTTTCTGTTCATACTGTATACACATTGCTTCTGATTACATAAAAGTACCCACAAACTACAAAATCAGCGGGAAAAAAAATAAAACATGGAAGCTAAAATTGACCAGGGTTAAAATAATTCTTTATGTTATTTGTTTAAAATCTTCAGCCAATTGGAAAATAAGCTGAAATACTTACGTTTGCCAGGTGAGCTAACTCTATCTCTAGAAAGGAATCTGATGTTCTGGGCTCAGGCCGTATGGTGACCACAATGATTTTGGAGTTAATAACTGTATAATTTCTGGAAAAAGAACAATTAAAAACACAACAATCACTAAAACTACAACTTGATGTAATTAAGCAAAGAGAAGCTGTGGTTTTTAAACATGGCTAGCTAGAAGGGAATTTAAATCGATTTTCCTCCACAGAATTTATAAAAATGCTGTCAAATGTATTCAGGAATAAAGACACTCTTCCTGCTGATCCAAGTGCCTTTTACTAAGCACAATTTATTGATTAAAAAAATAGGTTCACAACATAAATATTCACAGACTCAAACTCATTAATCTTCTGGTAAACCTGAGTTTTGTTCTAGACAAAGTACATTTTTTGTAAAGCTCCGCTATGGCCATTTTGCTGAAGATCTATTGAAAAACAATCATAAGAATGACAGCAATGAGAGTTTCCTCAAAATCAACTCTGTTTTTCTCATCAATAACTTGAAGGATTGAGATGTAATTTTGTGCCATTTATGACCTACTTCGGTATTAAAAAAAATAGTAGTGAATTCACACACTTGTGATCTCAGTATTACTGTCTAAGATTCCTAAATTGTAAGGTCAGGACTTGACCTAATGGTCATCAGACTCACTAGGAGACATATGAGATTTTGGCTTTGGACCAGTGGTGGGTTTCTACTGGTTCACCCCAGTTCGGGCAAACTGGTAGTGGCGAGAGGCTCCGCCCACCTGCCCGGACGTCATCACGGACGCTCTGCGCATGTTCAGAAAGTTCTGCGCATGTGCAGAAGCCCCACACGCAAGCAAAGTAAATGCACACACACTCGCGCTCACAGTTCCGAGCTGGTAGCAAAGGTAAGTGAAACCCATTGCTGCTTTGGATCTAGGTGTTAGTTGCCAAGCCCTTCACTTTTAAAGGAGTTTTAAAGGTGAATAGCCTTGATGAATTAGGTCATCTGAGTTAGTTTGCTCTCTGGCCATTATATTACTTTGCTTGGATGCTTAGAGATAGGCAGGGGTGGGTTCTAAATTTTTTTACTACCAGTTCTGTGGGCGTGGCTTATTTTGTGGGTGTGGCTTGGAGGTCATGTGACTAGGTGGGCATGGCTAGCTGGTCAGAGTCATTTCTGGAAGGTCCTCGCACTTACGACCAGTCCTTGCACTTACGACCCGACTCATTTGTTTGCTTTTAACACTGATCAGCTATAGGACGGTCCTTTGAAGCCCCGCGGCAAGAGTTTAAACAGTTTTTTTCCCTCTAGTCATCAGCTGGGACTCAGGAGGCAGCAATAGATTGGGGGTGGGACCAAATAAAAGGTAAGAATAATGTGGGGGGGTGGGGGGGTGGGAGGGCGGGGGGGAGAACCGGTTCGGTGATGTCATATCGTTACTGCTACCGGCTCGGCCGAACCGGACCGAACAGGGAGGAACCCACCACTGGAGATAGGCATTACTAAAGGGCACCTTTGCCATAAAAGAGGGAAGAAAAATGAGACTTCAGTACAAAGGAGGCAATATTTAAGTGTCCATTCTTCGATATTCCTAAATGGGGGTATGTTGAGAGGTTTCTCTCTATTCTTAGTGACCATTATTGGCATTTTTATTCCACTGTTTTCTTTTTATTCTTTTAATGAGTTGTTAGCCACCAAAAGTCACCTTTGCAAGATGGGAAGCCATATAAATTGATTAAATAAATACATTTCTAAAACCAGAATCAAGGCATATGATTCCAATATGGATTAAAAATGAATGTACTGAGCACGAGGACTGGAGTAAAAAAATTCAGGATGTCTTTTATAAATACCTCACCTCCTCTGCCAAATTCCTAACTGAAGGATTGATGTTTTCTTCTCTGTTGCAGCTAGGCTATTCAATAAATTATCAGTGTGCATCTTATGAAATTGAACTACATTATGATAAAGCCAATGGATAATTTTCATATCACAATACACTCTTTAGAAGCAACATTCTTTTTAATAGCTGTCATTGTACAGCTGAAGTGGGCAATATCTTTTCAGCTGGCAAAATTCAGTTCAGGTTCCTGAGCTTCCAGAAAGCTACCAGTTGTCAGTTAATGCAGTGTTTTCATGAGAAAAAGCAAGATGAACTTTTTTGGGGGGGTATGTATTTCAACTTAAATGTGGAGCTTGGATAATTAAGAACGAACATTTTGCCTCACGGAAGGTTTGTGTTTCCATTGCTAAACTTAACAGCATCTGAGAACCCCACTGTGAAATGAAATTCACCTACTGAAGTGTTTCTATAGCCTTCAAAGTATTAATCAAGGTCCAATCTTGCCTAGTTGTTGTTTTTTTTTTTTAAGATGACCTAAGGTCGGCTAGGTGCTGCCATCTGCTGGTTTCTTTTTTATTTTTATGAAGTACTAAACCTGTATCTTTTTCTACAGTGTGGAAATTATCTTACAATGTACCTCAGAGGCACACAATAAATACTCAATAGCATATTGAAATCCTGTGCATACAGATTTCTTATTGTGCAACGTGCAAGATGTAAAACTGTCCAATTAAAGTTAAATATCACATTTGTTCCAATTCAGTAAATGAACAAATTGTGCATTGATGTATTATATCAAGTCTTATTACTAAATAATCACAACCTCTTTGGATTTAATATTCATACAGATATAATTTTAATATATAAAAATTAGTATTGTCTGCTTTTAAACAAATTTTGTTGGGTTTTTTTTTTTTTTTTGGAAGAGATTTTGTTTAATTAGCCTCCATTTATTGGGTTTGTGAAATGTCTCAAAACACTTCTGGCATGAAAGGGCATCAAACAGGAAACAAAACTAGAGTGACTGAGAAAACAAAATCTAGGAGAGCAATAATGTGTTGGTAACAACATTTATGCTATGCCACACTCTGATAAATTAGTCTTATTGACAAAATCACACAGAGGTGTGATGAAGGACTCTTTGCTGCCCAAACAAGACAGACTCTTTTTAAGAAGGAAGAATATTGTGATTATTTATGCAGGAAAATAATTAAACTCAGTGTGTCTTTATCTTAAGGGAAGGTTAAGGGCATAGGTTATATTTAGGTAAGGAATACATTAAGACATATACTGTGTGATGTTTATTTTTTTTCTTGAAATACTAAAAAATGCAATTAATTTATCAGGTGCTTATTAAAACAAAACCCACATTTTTTTAAAAAAAATAAACATTGTTGGAATACAAATGAAGACAGATCAAAATGTATGATCAGAAGATGAATATATTTATTTAAAAAAATACAAAGACATCCAGGTAAGAATGTTTTGGTATGACACTAATCAGGGATGGATTCTACTTACCTTTACTACCAGTTTGCAACGGGAGCGTGCACGCATGCTCACTTTGCTTGCACGCATGTGCTTCTGCACATGCGCAGAAGCTTCTGCACATGCGTAGATCATACCTTATGACGTCCGGGCGGGTGGACGGAGCCTCCCTCCACTTTTACAACCGGTTCTCAAGAACCGGACAGAACCGGGAGTAACCATCACTGACACTAATATGACAATAATAATGACAACAATAGAAGAGCATATTTATATCTCAGGGTTGAATTGAGAGGTCCTTGGTGCTCTCTGAGGTTGGCTGTTTTTTTTTGTTTCGTTATCAAAGTAGGTAACATCATCTGCAATAAAACAATCAAGCTCAGAGAGCACCAAGGACCCCACAAGATGACAATCAGACAAATCTGATTATCTAGATAGGTTGCAACTTCTAAAACAAAATCTTTTCTTCTTGCTGTAACCAGCTTCACCTTAGAGATGGATGGTATTTGCAGAACAACACCAGCAAAGTTCTTAACATGCACAGGAAAGCAATGGAAGAATATCTTTCTTTAAGCGTCTAGTTTCTACATTAGCACAGTATAATATCTTTCCCTGTTTGATGAGGGTACACCTCATCTTTCTTTGTGGCACTAAAATCAGCGTATTAAATGCACGTGTAATGAAGAGAGGTGGTACCTGATCCTATGCTGCCAACAATTGTATGTGTAGAAAAGGTTTTCCAGAGGGAAACTGTTGTCATGGTATTGCAATTTGATCAAGCTGCCATTGGCTTCTCAAAGTATGTTATTAGTCACACAATTATACTGAAAATCCTACAAACTGAGAATAAGTGTTATGAACATCTGACTTTCTCTGCATAAAAGAATTAAGCGATAAACACAGTGGGATGAAGAACTGCTTTTATCTTTATCAAAACTAACATATTAAAAAAGTTAATTTTTCAGAACCAAATATATTTTGATAGACAAAATGAGACAGCCTTTTGACAAAATTTATTTGGTATATGGTTCTGAAAATGTAACAGATATAACTAATTAACTAAAATCTTGTTATGTACTCTATATCTAATTATTATTAATTAAATGAACATTTAACAAGGTCTTATTTGGAAGGCAAAGCATGCATCAAGCCAACTTCGGCTTGTAAGATCTAGAGAGTGAATCTGAGAAAATACTCTCATTTATACAAAATGTTCAAATGCTCCTGGAATCATGGAGTAAACTTTAGGTTTTAAACAATTAAACAATTTAAACAATTTTTTTTAATATTTTATTTTATTACATTTGCATCTTGTGGATGGAACATAGTCAAAATAGGAAGTGCTCTATCAAATCCGGTTAACAGTGGTGTCCCCCAAGGCGGCCAAACCCCCAAAACTTTAACCTTAGACTGTCTACTGTTGACCTCACCCCATTCCTAAGAGGTCTGTAAGGAGCATGCATAAGCGTACCGGCATACCTACTGTCCGTGTCCTAATGTCCCTTTTTATTCGTATCCATTTCATGTATTCATAATCATATTTATACTTTTATCTGTTATCTTATATATGCTTGACAAATAAATAAACTTAAATAAATAAAAAAAACCATTGTTTCGTGGTCCTAAGAGACTTTTGACAGCTGGGGAAGAGTGAAACATTCTTCTACTGTCTACCAATTTTCCCCACTAGTGTTTTTCTCACTCTGCATATGTGGTATCTTGTCCCATACAAAGCTGTTGATGTGAAGACTTCATCAGAGGAAGGAGAAAGAGAAGATACAAAGCTGCTATTAAGTACCCTCTCTTACTTCTCGCTTTGTATAGGGGCTTCCTGGATATCGCCTTGTTTTTCATTCTTCTCTGATTTCATTTATGTTTGTGCTTGACAGTTGAAGCACTGTAATACAGACTAAGCAAAGACTGCCCTGTCAGTCTCTGAACAAATCTCCTTTTGATTTCTATGGAACATTTTTTTGATGAATGTCTAATAGCCAATGGTTGCAATTTTTCTCAATCAAGGTAAAAGGCTGAATTTTTCAGTTATACTCATTCAGCTGTGCCTAAATCTTGACATAACTTATTGTGCCTAATTACATGATAATGTACCAAGGAAGAGGGACTGCTATTACTCACTGAGAATAGATCCCCCCCCCCCACATATGCTTAGGACATCCAGTAGCTTTTGTATTAAATAAATGTGTGGAATTGAGATATATCTATATCTTATCTAACAATGGTATTGTCTGACTTTTTATTTTTGTCTTTAGATTATTATCTAGTCATTATTGAAGCACTTATTTTACACAGATAAAAGCATGTTTGCATTTATAAATACTTACACCCATCTACACTTAGGACAATATGCCTTAACACTTATGCTTTAATTCCAGCTGACAGATTGAAAGTGAGCTGTTCTACAGTTCTTCCTTTCTCTCTCCGTCCTACATACACATAGAGATACATTCTCTCTTTCCTCCTAATTCTTAACCTTTCCTCTTTTCATTAGATAAAGCCCTGATCACCTTTGTCTCTTTCCCCATTACTTGTATTGAGCTAAAGAAAGTCATTTGGTTCACCCATGAGGAATATCTCCTCTTCCTATTACAAGCTTCTGCCTTCTCCCATTGCTGTTTTATCTCTGGCTGACTCTTCCAGATAGATCAGCAGACAATCTTGTGTCATCCAAAT
Organism: Arizona elegans; assembly: GCA_022577455.1. Lineage (NCBI taxonomy): Eukaryota > Metazoa > Chordata > Lepidosauria > Squamata > Colubridae > Arizona > Arizona elegans. Next base: position 214,799,795 of record JAKOOJ010000001.1, on the reverse strand, counting down.
GATTTGGACCTCAAATACCAAAAATCATTGCAAATCTGGCTAATGATAAGGGATTGCAGAAATTAAAGACATACAAAAAATACCAAATTGCCTGATTCTGTTCTAGATATCAAATGCTATTGCCTCTCTCTGTTTCTTCTGCCCACCCTGTTGCTAGATCTAGGAATGATGTTGCTAAACAAAACTTGAATTTTTTTTCTTCAGTTCTGCTATTGAATGTTAATGGCAAAATCAAGAAAAGCAAATGACACACTCGATGTAGAACCCAAGGTTAGTTGTTCCTTCTTTAGACAAAAATAAGAAATTAAGTCTTATGTTCCATTTCTGCCTGCTTTCTACAGAACACATCTTAGAGACACACTCCATTGGAACTGTCTCTCAGAGTCATTACTTACCTTAAGGTAGGCAAAATGAGCTCTAAATTTTTGTACAATACTGCTCCAAGTACAAACACGGTGGATTCATCTAGTTCTAAAAATCAAAGGAAGAAAGAAGTCAATATTTAGATTAAATTTGATACCTTTCCAAGCATCTCCAACTTTGTCATAACTGACAAGTACAACAGTATTTTAAAGTACAACAGCATTTTATCATTATAGAAAATTTTGTTTAAAGAAAACCAAGATTGCAATTGTAATATATTTTAGTGAATTGTTTTATAATAATGTAATAAGAGTTTACATTTAGGGTTGAAAAAAGTCTCTAGATTTGAACAACTCACATGGCTAGGAGTATTCTGAAATCTTATTATTTGTGAAATTCATCACTTGCTCCTAAACTGATATTTTGTGTTATAATCCTAATTATTAAAATTAATAGCCTAATCTAATTATCCAATTATTTCATTGGCCTCAGAAAAGTTACTGGAATGGTCACTGGTCTTTAAATAATGCCACCACCTCCAAAAGTTAAATAAGCCAATTTGCCACAAAGAACTTATAGTGAACCATGGTCAATTTTAGCTAATAATGTCTTATATAAGCCTATATTTGTAGAAAACACATCAAATCAGTTTTTGTGCAACAAAGGCAAGCATAGGCCATTCCCATACGGAAATGTAATTATCTCATAATTATGAGAACTCTCTTCCTTCTCCACTCCACATTCAAGCACAACTGAGTACTTATGTTTGCTTGTTTTGTAACAGGATACTAACTTGGTAGTGAGAAGCCCATCACTTCCTTTCCCATAGATGAGAGTTATAGATAATGAACATGATAGGGAAGCAGGGAAGAGGAAGAACCAGATAAATGTGTACTATGTCAGTCCCCTTTTCACATAAGGAACTGAAATGGCTATTCCTATAATGTGTAAAGGGACACAAAGATTACAATAGCCATTTGGGTGCACTCTGAAGCAGGCAAATAGTTTTCAGCTGGTCTCCATTATTATGATTATTATTTTAAATTTATTATGACCACCCACTCCAATAGTAAATCTTTCCCTTAGATTTTTCTACTGATTCTTTGCTGTTGCCATATTATTTCCAACATCAACTGGGTTCCCATAGAAATAGAAACAGGTTCAAGGTGCATTATTATAGGGAGGCACCACCAGCTATGAACTAATGAGAAGCCCAAAAGAGAAATCCAGGAATTAGCTTTCCTGTTCACAGACTCAAGAACTTCGAATTATATTATGAAGAATAAGCTTGACATTCTTTCTGCTATATATTTTCCTTGCTTTATGGAGAACTGCCATGTTATAACAATAGAGGTTTTGTTGTAAATGCTAATCATTAAGACTCAATAACCATCTTTTGCACTATACATTTGTACAGAAGGAACAAGTCTAAAATTCGACTGTAATGCTAATTTTCAAATAGCTGATCCAAAATACTGATGAAACAAGCCCACAAATGCATGAGTTAGCAAGTTAGCTTTCTTGACGGAGCTTTCATGAAACAAAAAATTAAAGCGCTGCTGAGTTTTTACCTGTTGACATGGGGGTGAAGATACTTTTGGGAATGACAACCCTATCTTCTGAGTTTCGGGCCCAGTCAACCATTCCTTTCCTTCCTCTCATGGGGAAATTGATGTCTGTTAGAACAGATGCTGCAGGAAGCTTCTGAATGCTGGCCACTATTGAGAAAAAGAAAAGAAAAGTCAAGCAGAATTCTTGTTTTAGTAGTCAAAAGTATTTTATTATGAATTGATTAAGAAGAGCACATGTATTTCAGAATTCTGACTGTGAAAAGAAGAGTTTTATAGAAACATATTTCAAATTAAAAAAGAACAAAAACTGCACTCCTACGTTGGTGGACTCAGAGGTCGGCTCATTGAATACATAGAATTATTTCCTTGTATGCATAAAAACCAGAAAGATGACAAGCTTAGGCATGATTAATAGACTGTGAGTGCAACACTGTGATTTTTATTCTCTCACTTGTCAGCTAGATTCAGAATCTTAGTAGGGACTCTTCATTCTGTTATTCCATGACATGAGATTCACATGGAAGGAGATAGTAGAGCTATATCTTCAAACCAGATTCTGAACTGATTAAAAATGACAGAGTTAGGAAGAAAATATTATAAACTGCTTGAGGATGTATAATTTCTAGAACCAGACTAATGAAGCAGTAACAACTCTTATATCCATTGCACAGAAGCCCCATTAAATAGACTGACATATTAGCAGCCTGCAGCTTCCTTTTGGACAAAGTAGAAAAGCAGAAATCTGGTATCGTACAAGTCATTTTTGATTATTTTTCAATGTGAAAAATAATCATTACTATTACTTCTGATTAGCACCTTTAGAGAGCAAAATACAATTGCACCTCACTTCATTTACCTTCATATTGACCATTCAGAGTAGCTGAATGATATTTTATTTGACATATAAGGAAAGAACATGCAAATAGTCTGAATAGCTTAAGGAGATTTTTCTCTAAATTATTTATTACTTGTAGTGTGCCCTCAGTGTACAAAGCTTCCTTATTCAGCAGAGTACAACAGTTCATTTAATGACTGTTCAAAGTTACAACGGCACTGAAAAAGTGAGTTATGACTGTTTTTCACAGATACAACCTTTGCAGTATCCCCATGACCATGGGATTAAAATTCAGGCACTTGGCAACTGACTCATATTTATGACCGTTGCTGCGCCCCAAGGTCATGTGATCCCCTTTTGTGACCTTCTGACAAGCAAAGTCAATGGGGAAACCAGATTCACTTAACAACTGTGTAATCAACTTATTCACTGCAGTGATTCATTTAACAAATGAGGCAAGGAACATCATAAAATGGGGCAAAACTCACTTAACAAATGTCTTGGGCTCAATTGTGGTCATAAGTCAAGGACACTACCTGTACTTTACACAAGCCTTTCAGTACATTTATGATATATATTCCAATTAAAAAAAAGAGCACTTAGCACTTAGACTTATATACCGCTTCACAGTGCTTTACAGTCCTCTCTAAGTGGTTTACAGAGTCAGCCTATTGCCCCCAACAATCTGGGTCCTCATTTTACCAACCTCAGAAGGATGAAAGGCTGAGTCAACCTTGAGCTTGGTGAGATTTGAACGGCCAAACTGCAGGCAGCCGGCAGTCAGCAGAAGTAGCCTGCAGTACTGCATTCTAACCACTGTGCCGTGGCTCAAAACAAGTCACTTTGATGATGCAAATGAGCATTAATCTCTCCTAAAAATATTTTGCCCAACATTTTCTCGTTTACATAGCTTTTTGCATATTTGATAAGAATCAAGATGTATTTATCCTGTTTGAATTCAACCTTAGCTCCCATTCATTCAGAGACTATTCATCCACCTGGGTTGCCTCATTCAACAAAGATCCCCTTCCCTTTTATTTTTTTCAAACAGTGTGTATTTCCCTGAAAATAAGAGCCAATTGGAAAATAACCCCTAACATGGTTTTTCAGGATGCCCGTAGTATAAATCCTATCCAAAAATAAGCCCCAGTTAAGATCGTCAGCCAGCTGGACACATTTAGTACCGTATTTTCCCCAAAATAAGACCTAACTGGAAAATAAGTCTTAATGCATCTTTTGGAGCAAAAATTAATATAGGATCCGGTCTTATTTTCAAGGAAACACTGGTAACAATATAACCAGTGAGCTAGTAGAACAGGTACTGTATGCAGATTTATCTGTCAAGTTATTGGAATAGCTCAATAAGAACACCAGTTAATCTTTAATGTATTTCATGAATAGTTCTGGTTGAATGCCCTTGTAGGGTTTTTTTTATACGACCACCATCTCAACAAAATCTGGTTGCTGTAAAGTTGAGTGAAGAAAACTTAATCCTGGGTAAGGATGTGGGTAGAAAAAGGCATTTTGCAAAGCAAAACCTTAGCGAGGAAGAAAAACTCTGCAAACATGCTAAAGAGCTTGATGTGAAAGCAGTTACCATCAGGCCAAATGGCTGTTTATTGTTTTAGCTTATTGGCCCGAATAAATCATGCTAAGTCCATGGTTGGGAAGAACCACTGAAATTCCAGTGCTGAAGGCAGAAAATAAATCATTTAGGGAAAGCTTGAAGGACAACATGTAAACATGAAGGAAAAAAATGAACAGAATTAAGCAATTAGGAATTATGCAAACTATTATTTAATGATGAGCATAACTGAGCCAAGCCACCTCTCCAAAACAGGGTTTTTTGTCCCTAGAAACAATGTTTAGTTTGCACTACAAAGCAATAGAACAACTGAATACAGTAGGTCCCCCTCCCCAAACAAGCATATATTGAATTGTGCTATTAATTTACAAAACCCAGAAACCCATTACGGTCAGTTTTAAGTGAGTTGTATGAAAATACATACTGACAGTTCATAACTCTGAATGCAAATATAGGATATTATTTTTTTAACTGAAATGCCTGCCCATTTGTGTGTTATAATTGGTACAAGCATGGGGAAAACATAGGCAGGCTAAAAAATCTGTTTATCCATCTCACCCTATACATAATGCAGTGGTTATCTAGAGATCACTTGCATCCTGATTCAAGCACACTGAGTAGGACTCCATGGTAACATTGTCAGTTTGAAATAAGATTCACACTAGTTCTAAGCATTCGGCAGGCTGGCACATACTCACATTAGCAGGGAGAATAAACAATCCATTTTCTAAATAATCATAGAAAGAAGGTAATTGAGTCGATGTTATTTTCACACTGCATCTATTGACAATGATACACATGACTAATTTACAGCAAATGCCCCAGAGAGGGGTAAAAAGAGAAAGACAACAGGAAGATCTGTAAAAGCAGTTATAACAAAATAACAGCAGAAAACGATTTAGCATCTCCTAAGTGGTTTTCATTTTAAAGGAAAGTGTAATTCAAACCAAGAGACAAGGAAAATTAAGGTAATAATTATATTAGATTTCCAGAATATATTGCTTGACAGCTAGCTCTTTAACAAAGTTGAATTTAAGGCTGTTACATGCATGTGTACACAAATGCTCACAATTCTGAAATGATTTATTTCAGTAGTTCAGATTTCTCTGTATCACACAACATCCAGCCACTGCACTCTGAAATTGTGTGCTTGTAAAGGGAGCATTGAACAGAGGCAGTCCTTCAGAGATTCATTTGCAGATAGACCTCAGTTAAAGACCTTTTCTTCAGAGATTGAAGTTATGGCAGTGCTGAACAGATGGCATTTATGCCTGGTCCAGGGGTGAAATCCAGCAGGTTCTGACGGGTTCTGGAGAACAGGTAGCAAAAATTTTGAGCAGTTTGGAGAACCGATAGTGGAAATTTTGACTAGTTCGGAGAACTGGCAAATACAATCTCTGGCTGACCCCCGAGTGGGGTGGGAACAGAGATTTTGCAATATCCTTCCCCTGGACTGGGGTGGGAATGGAGATTTTGCAACATCCTTCCCCTGGAGTGGGATGGAATGGAGATTTTGCAATATCCTTCCCCCAGGAGTGGAGAGGAAATGGGGATTTTGCAGTATCCTTCCCCTGGAGTGGGCCGGGAATGGAGATTTTGCAGCATCCTTCCCCTGCCATGCCCACCAAGCCATACCACACCCACCAAGCCATGCCCACAGAACCGGTAGTAAAATAATTTCACCAGTGACCTAGTCCCCATATTTATGGCTATTGCAGTGCCCCCATGGTCATATGATCAAAATTTGGGTGATTAGCAACCTGCCCACACTTAAAACCAACCTCCCCTCCATCTCTAGGCTTTAGGCTGCCCTGCTCAGTAGCAGTGGCAGTAATGCTGGGCTGAAGTAGCGCCTTCACCATTCTCAATCACCTTGGGGCTTCTACCTTACCCAGCACTACCAGCACCACCATCACTGCGAAGGGCTACCTCATTCCTTGCGCCATGGCCAGCCACCCCATTGCACCACAGCACAAAGCCATAGCCACCCCTGCTGCCTTGCACTCTACCAATGCTGCTGGACCCAAAAGTCTTTGGCTGTTTTTTCCTCCTGCAGCTGATGAGGTGAGCTCTCTGTGGCCTTATGTGAGGCAGCCGAGGCCATTTGAAGCTTTCTCCAAATCACACATGGCCTCTCACAAGGCTTAGGAGCCTTCTGAAACCTTCCTTGAAAGCTGTGCATGATTCATAAAAGCACACGGGCGACTTGGAGAAAGGTGTGCACAGCCTTGGAAAAGAGAGAGAGAGAAAGAGAGGGAGGGAGGGAGGGAGGGAGGGAGAGAGAGAGAATTCCACACTTGTTTCTGTATACTATATATAGTACTTGAAAAGCCTATTTTTTCCTCCCTGGATTGTAAATCTGCATTCTTCTCTACTACTGTACATATGTGAAATAATACACAGGAATCAGCTATGCTAGAATGAAAAAAATATGGATATACCGTCTTTCCCCAAAAATAAGATCCTGTCTTATATTTTTTTGCCATCAAAAAAGGCACCAGGTCTTATTTTTGGGGGGGATGTCATCCACTGACTCACAGCACTTACGTGTGTCACCTTCTTTTTGCTGTCAGAGGCCTTCAGGAATTTCTTTTTCTGCAGCTGGCAAGTCCGGCAAGGCTTTTCTGAAGGCCTCTGCAGCCGATAACAAAGCTCTGGATCGATGAAGGCTGAAGAAGCCTCCAGGAAAGACTTGCAAGCTGCAGAAGAAATGGGCCAGCAAGGCAGGTGTCGGGGTGTGCGAGGCCTGGCTGCAACTGTCTCAAGGTAAGTAGTAAGGCAGCTCCACTCCACCCCCATCCCCACCCTAGCTTAATTTTCACTCTGAAGTGGGTGTGGGTCTTAATTAGGGTTTATTTTGGGGGTAGGGCTTATTTTGGGTGCACATGTAAAAATCAAGCTAGGACTTACTTTCAGGGTAGGTTGTATTTTCAGGGAAACACAGAAGTTTCTGCCTTCTCAGTGTGAAACATTTTTGTAATACTCATCAAGGCCTTCATCGAAGATGAAGGAAAAGTGGCCCACATAAATTTTTCCTTAGCATATATTTTTGTCAATAAAATATCTTTAGGCTCTGCGTAGATTAGATTTCATAGAAAACAAATTAAATCATTTAGTAAAATGCACATACATGGATGGTATATTATTGTAAACAACACTGGCTAAAATGCCATTTGTTCTGCTTTTATAGTGCATGTTTGTATTTGCAAAACGTGTTTGAACAGAATAAAGTGCATGGTTCATAGAAGATAAATTCCTAATTTTGTACAATATCAATGGGGACAAGTTTTATAAAAAGATTTAACTAATTTTCATTAGGACAAAAATAATGTGTTTGCTCTGTATACACAAACACAAAGCAGAAAATCACTCTGGGTTAAGTGTTCACATAAGGAATTATGCAAAAAACCTTTAAATGAGAAGCATAAAAGATCTTTAATTAAAACTATAAAACTATCTTTAATTAAAACATTAGTTATTTCAGATTTGCTGTAAGCTTTAACATTTTTTACTGTGTATTTTCAGCATAAAATAAAATAGTCCAATATTTTGTGCAAAGGCCCCTTGTGCATTGTTTAATTTATCAGATGGTGGTGATTTTCTCTGAATGTTTGGGGATTTTTTTGGTATTTTATACTGTGTGGATTTTTTTTAATGTATATTACATGCTACTCAGCATTATAATGGAGTTGGGAAGCTAACTGTCTTCCTCTTTCTGCCTCTATATGCATGCATGAATGGGAAAAAAAATAGGTTACCAGAAGCTTCATTTTATTTGGAACAATGAAACATACTTAGTTCAAATGCAGATAGGATGTTCTTGAATCATATTGAATCAGCAAATGTGGTCAGGAATTATATCCTTCTGAATGCAGGAAGTCCTTGACTTATAGCCATTCATTTAGTGACCATTCCAAGTTACAACGGCACTGAAAAAAATGACTTATGATCATTTTTTACACTTATGACCATTGCAGCATGGTCACATGATCAAAATTCAGATCCTTGGCATCTAGTTCATATTTACGACAGTCGCAATCACGTGATCATATTTTGCAACCTTGTCACAAGCAAAATCAATGGAGAAGACAGATTCACTTAACAAATTGTGCAACCTTGCAATGATTCACTTAACAACCTTAAGAGCCTTGGTAGTACAGTGGTCTAAGGCACCCTGTTATTAAGCTGGTTATTAAGACCAGCTGCCTGCAATTATTGCAGGTTCGAATCTCACCAAGGCTCAAGGTTGACTCAGCCTTCCATTCTTTCTAAGGTAGGAAAGTTGAGGACTCAGTTGTGGAGGCAATAAGCTGACTTTGTATAAATATACAAAAGGATGAAGGCTATTGCTGAGCACATTGTAAGCCGCCCTGAGTCTCCAGAGAAGGGCGGCATATAAATCAAATTAAAAAAAAAAGTGGCAAGAAACGTTGTAAAATAGAGCAAGATTCACTTAACAACTGTCTTGCTTAGCAACAGAAATGTTTGGCTCAATTGTGGTCGTACGTTGAGGGATATCTGTAGTCTTTAAACAGTTATAACTGTTACCTTGAAAACAACTTCTGTATTTAGATACTGCCTTTTGCTCAAGGTAGTGTACAAAATGCTCCTTCCTCTTGTTTGTCCCCATAACAGCAGGGGTGCAATCTAAAATTTTTCCCTACCGGTTCTGTGGGCGTGGCTTGGTGGGGGGGGTGTCTTGTGACTGAGTGGGCGTGGCCAACTCAAAGTCACTCACAGCCATGCCCACTCAGTCACAAGACCCCCTCCCACCAACACATGGCCACAGAACCCGGTAGGAAAACTTTTTAAATTTCTATTCTGCCGGCGTGTCCTTACCTTTCTCCCATGGCTCTGCCCACCCGCCCCATTCCCCGGAGTCGGGGAATGCACCATTCCCCGACTCTTACTGCCCACCTTTCTCCTGCAGCTGTCTGTCAGGGAAGGCAAGTGCCCAAAAGGTATCAGAGTCGCTCACTCTCCTTCTTGAATGAGCCGCTCTGGTCCATGCACTGGCTCACAAGTGCACACTGTTTGTTTGTTTAATTCAGTGGCAGGTTGGATGTGCGCTTGCGCCGCCGGCACGTGGACCAGAGCGGCTCATTCAAGAAGGAGAGTGAGCGAGTCCAGTACCTTTCGGGAGCTTGACTTTCCTGACAGCCAGCTGAGAGAGAAAGGTGAGCAGTAGGAGCCGGGGAATAGGGTGGGTGGGCAGGTGGGCAGAGCCTCCAGCTTCCATTGCTACCGGTTCTCCGAACCACCGGCCATCATCACTACCTACTCGCCCGAGCCGGTCCGAACCAGGAGCATTTCAACCCTGCATAACAGGGGTGAGACAGAGCAACTGGCTGAAAATCACCCATTGAGTTTCCATGGCTTAAAATTTGATCAAGAATCTGGTTCTTCCCACTCCTAGTCCAACATTTTAGCCAGTTTGGGATTAACACATTTTGTATGGCAACATCTTCATGGATGAAATTTTATCATTAAGCTGGTGAATATCACGTGGGTGCAGCATGGTAGAGAAATTCGTATCATTAAGAGTCCTAAAGAAGCTATTGCAAAGTTTTCCCAAAGATGCTTTATCAAAAGACAACTGGATTATGTTGGTTTTTTTTCCCTTGAAGATGTTTTGTTTCTTACCCAAGAAGCATCTTCTGTTCTAACTGAATGAATGGTGGAGAATGGAAGGATGTATATTCCTTGCAGTCATCTAAGGACAAAGATAAACCTCCCAGTGGTCTCAACAATTCTCAGTAGAGAATTGCAGCCATGACCACATGGCTGCAACGATATACATCCTTCCATTCTTCCCTTAATGACCATCACATTTGTGTAAAGATTGTTACAAAAAAGTCATAAATCAGGCATGGTCATGTGACAACCTCTTTTTATGACCATCACAATTTATAACCAAAATTGTGGTTGTGCGTCAAGGATTTGGAGGAATATGAGGCAGATTTTGACAATGACCACCAGAGGGAGGTATTGTAGAAGGACTGGGCTGCTTTGTTACCAGAGAAAAAGAATGGGTAATTTGGTATAAAATCTCCATTTCTATCTAGAATCTTTTCCTAGGTTCATAGGCATCTGTACATAATCAGAATGACTCTAAAATATGAGGAAAACTGCATCATGCTATCACAATGCGAGCTTTTCACTTTACAGTATATCTACACTACAACATCACACACATATACATAAAGTGCATGGTCATTCAATTTGTATCATTTGCCTTTTTTTCCCCTTCCCCCAATAAATGCCCATATCTAGGCTTCTTATCAGTGGACATTTTGGCCTCTACCTAGTGGCGGGATTCAAATAATTTAACAACCAGTTCTCTTCCCTAATAACCAGCTGGGTAGGCATGGCTCGGTGGTCATGTGACCGTGTTGGCGTAGCTCACTGTTACAATGTAATAAGGGTTAACCAGAGAGGCAGTTTCTGTAAGCAGGGCAATAAAGATTAGGCTAGAAACAACACCAGAATATTTCCTTTCTGCCTTCCTTACAGGATTAGCCCTGTAAAGCGGAAAAAAACCAAAAGGAGATGTCTTCCAACAACTGCATCTCCAAACTGCTAAGAAAGTTAACAACCAGTTCTCCTGAATAGGTGCAAATTGGCTGAATCCCACCACTGCCTCTACCAGTTTTTTTAAATCCAAGTCTATTTATAACAGCAATAGCAATAGCTTTTATATACCGCTTCATAGTGCTTTACAGTCCTCTCTAAGTGGTTTATAGAGTCAGCATATTGCCCCCCTCCCCCCAACAATCTGAGTCCTCATTTTTAGATAATGGTCCCCCTTGATTGGGTTCTGGGGAGGAAGCTATACTTTTAACCAAGCTTCTCAAACTCATGTTGGGGCTAGTGTTGGACTCACTTAGATTATTAGTATCAAATGTCTTCAACATCAGAGTTGCCTGAAGGCGAGGTGGCTAGCATATTAACTATCTAACTAACCAACCAACCAACCAACTAACCAACCAAACAAAAATCCCTACCCTTGGGAGGAATGACTCACTACTTCTAATTGCAGTTATGGCCATATCTCTACTGATACTGGTATTGATCCCTATACGATAGGTGTGTAGTTGTTGGACCTAATTTTCATCTCATAGCAGAGAGTGAACTGAGGATAAAGACCTTTGTCATGGTCAAAACTTGGTCAGCTGCAAATGAATTTTGGACTAATTAAGATGAATCTGCTTGGATTCTAATAGTTACTATTACTTTAGTCCTGTTCCCAGTCAGCCAAATCTGGGGAGAAGGAAGAGGCTCAAAAGGTGGTAAATGCTTCCTTGGCAGAAGGTTGTTACATAATTTTTGATATATAATTCAGCATCATGTTGGCATCTTAAAATCCCATTCCTTTTTCAGTCTCAGCCATTACAAGGAATGAGAGGGCTTCTTCCCTTCTGTTCGTTTTCATATTCTGTTGTTATCCAGCCCTTCTAAAGAGTGTTCTGGGACCAGACATCCCAGATGGCATTGGTTCAATTTTTGGCCCTACCCTATTTGAAACTCACTTTCCCTCTCTCCTATTACCAATACACATATAGACATTCACAAAGCAGCACGTACATCACAAAAGAGCAAAAATCTTGCTGTGGTATTATACTGTATATGTCTGCATCAAAATTCTTCATACAGAGGCCTGTGCAAAGGCAAATGAAAAGAATTTTGATGCATTCATAGAAACATTCAAAGCACAGTTGCCTTTTGCATGCTATTTTAACACCTGTGAGTAAGAGAAAAGTGGAATGAGAATGGAGGCCATGAAAGAAACAATTTTTTTAAAATGACAATCTGGAGGCTTTGCAGGGCCAGGCTAAAAGCCTCAACTCAAATACATCTTCCCTTCCTAAGCAAGGGCTTAGCTATGTGATACTAGATCACATAGCTACCCTATTTTTTTTTTCCAGGAAAATTAACATCAACTTAGCCACAGAAGACCAAGGATTGCTAATAAGCTTGGAAAAGATATTGAGAGGGGAGCAGAGCTCTGGGAAAGCAAAAGCAAGTAACACTCTAGAACAGGGGTGTCAAACTCAAGGCCTGTGGGTCACATCCAGCTCGCAGGGTGCTTAAATCTGGCCCATGAGGCCGACCTGGAAATAGCAAAGAAGTGGCCTGTGGTGTCTCTGGCAGCCAAAATAGGGTCTGGGGGGAGCACGTAGCTCCTCTGTGCCCCATTTTGGCTGGCAAACTGCTGCAGGCCATCCAGACTGAAAATGGGGCATGGGGAGCCCCCCTGTACCCCACTTTGGCCAGCAGGGTGCTGCAGAAGCGTCTGCCCTATCTTACCCTCACAGCTAGCCCACAGAGGAGAACTGCCTGGTTGCTATATGCAAACAGATGCATATGCTTATTTGCATACTTCTATAAAGAGGGATGATAACTCCATCTCTTCTGGGACATGGATTGGACTCTATGCTGTCAATAAATCAATTTATGTTTCAATGTAAGGTGTTTAGTTTGCGCTTATGCGCTTATCCAAGATGCACCACAGGAGGTGAACTAGCTCCACACCTTTTAATAATAAATTAAAACGAACAATGATAATCCATATGAAATTCTGTAATGATAAAGGTGTCAGCATTCTGATGCTGCCATAAACCTAACAAGAGGTTTCTTAATCCACACTCAAGAAATTTCTGGTGAACTTCCTTTCTCAGTTCTAATGCAGAATGAAATACTTTTAATTCAACTGATACAATGGCTGCTTTGACAGCTCAGTCATAGAGACCCATCATACAGAGATTCCTGCAATCCTTCCTGGTGACACAAATGTATATTCACACAGTCTTTTTTTTTTTTTAATCTCTCTATCCCCCCTTCCGGCGTCTCAGCCCATCCCTTGAACAATTAGGCTTTGCAATGCCAGCATGTTCATGGAGTGGGGGGGGGGGGAGATTTGATAAAGACTAAGCTGAAAGCAGAGAACTTCATTTGTAGAACACACATTTAATTTTAATTATATTGCTTTACCTACTGGTGAGAGAATAATGGGGCTATTTCCTCCTAAGGCTTTTTAAAACAAGCATTGGGCTAATGACGGACTCTTTAAAATGAACTTTTAATTGCATGAGGCCAAGTTGTCTTCAAATTTCAATATGCTAAAGGAATTCACAAAGGCAGCAAATCCTAAATATACTTTCAAGAAATATTCTGCATTCAGTACAGAAGTCTGTGGACATTCTCAATCATCCAGGTCATAGTTGTTTCAAAGATGCTTTTTTTTCTTCAAAAGGCAACTGGACTGTTTTTCTTTTCCTTGAGGAGTTTTGCTTCTCATCCAAGAAGCTTCATCAGTTCTGATGGCTTCCTTCCATCCACCACCCCCACCGGCCCACCACTATCAGAACTGATGAAAGCAGTTCAGTTAAGCAGTTCCAATTCAATTCCATTCAGTTTAAACCTTTATTGTCAGAGTACAACATGTGTACAATGAGATTGGCTGAGTCTTTCTTCGTGCACCCCCCACAACACAATACAACTCACAGTGAACGGGCAAAAAAAATCCCTAGCCCAGTGAATCCTACTAACAAACACTCAATCCTATTGCACCATGTGAACTTATTGCACGTTCAGCCGAATAGGTTATAAAAAAATGCTTTTAAAAGTAAAAAAAAAAAGAGGCTCTGACGATCACGCAGCTCAGCTGTGATAGTCAGAGCCTTTTTTTTAATCTTTTAAAAGCATTTTTAAAAGAAGCAGCAAGGGGGTGACTGGGTGATTGGGTAGGCATGGGTGGGGGGCCCAGGGATTTTTAGGACCGGTTCTCTGAACCACCTGCCGCCATTGCTACCGGATCGGCTGATCCGGTCCGAACTGGGAGCATTTCACCCATGCTTCTATAGTAGACTTATTTATAATCACATACCACGGCAACCATAACCTTGTATCTGTGGTAAATGTTTAGTTCTCTTTGGGATCACTGTATATTTTTGAAGATTAGTTGTAAAAAACTCTTATTGGAAATCATTCTGTTTCTTGTATATTTTTCATAATTTATTTCTATATATCCAAGAAGCTGGATCCTTCAAACCAATCAATATTTAACAAATTGGTGCTTTTAGCTATCTATAGCAAGCACATTTATCTGTCTGTTCTTCTGATTCATAGTCAATTGATTTGCCAGCTAAATAATGCTCAGACAGCCAAGAGCCAAATAAGACATCATTCACATTTCCATCTAATTTTTCCTGAGCTTTAAAAAATCAAAATGCTAAAAGAGACTCAGAGAAAATGAAGGAAGTGCTGCTTGAATTCTTGAGGAATTCCTCAAGAATTCCTCTTTTCTATCTGTTCACTTTACCGACATCTACAGATTGTCATGATCAGAAATCTGAACAACAGCCAGGATTTAAGACAGAAAAGTTGTTGGTTTCCATAGTTTCATCTGATTTTCAAAATTATAACTAAGAGGATAAAATATAGGCATTACTTTGTAAAATAGAATGTAACAATAAAGTGATAAAATTTGATCTGAAGACTTCTCCAGGCATTCTGCTGTTCAACGATCTATGTTTAGAATCATAGAATTGGAAGAGGCCATTTAGACCCCTGAGTCCAACCTGAATAGGCATGGAAATGAATTTGAACCATGGGGCATATAAGATCAGATATGGAGCCTCCTCTTCTTTCATTTTGAAGACAAGAACATTTGGTCTTCTCCAATTTTTTTAATATTTTCCAATCTTCTTTTAATATTTTCCAATCTTCTTCAGGCTTTTAAGAAGAAGCTGGACAGCCACTTGTCTGGAATGGTAATGGGCCGTGATGGCAAACCTCTGGCACATGTGTCACAGATGGCACATCTGTGGGCACGCAAGCATTGCCCTAGCTCAGCTCCAGCGTGCATGCATGCACCAGCAAGCTGATTTGGGGGCCTTTTGGGCCCACCGGAAGTTGGGAAACAGGCAATTTCTGGCCTCTGGACAGCCTCCAGGGCAGATGGGGAAGGCCATTTTCATTCTCCCCAGGCTCCTAGAAAGCCTCTGGAGTCTGGGAAGGGCAAAAAACAGGTCTACCGGGCTCACCGTGCCATCATGTGCCAAAAGCAGGGGAGTGCGGGGGGATCATGCGTGCATACACGGGGTGGAACGCATTGAATTATGGGTGTTGTGGCCATGCACACGCTTGACCACCACCACCCCCGCGCTCCCTTCAGTTTTGGCACATGATGGCAAAAAGGTTAACCATCACTAGTATAGGGTCTTCTGTTTGAGCAGAGGGTTGGACTAGAAGGCCTCCAAGATCCCTTCCAATTCTGTTATTCTGTTATTCAAATTTCCAATTATCTAGCACTATAATTGTCTAGGATTACTCAAATACAATTTATTTATGTGGCCTGATCACCTGAAACCATCTGGAATTTTAAGAATTTAAGATTCCAGATTCCAAAGAATTTAAACAATCAAAACAAAATTCACAGTCACAATAAAATTGATTAAAATAGAAACCAAAATTAAAAGGCTAAAATAAAGACTGTAAGAAGTATTATTTTGCTCTAAGAGCATGGATTTCAAATCCCAGAATTCCCCAGGCAGGAACCATATTTTCACTGTTTTTGGAAAGTTATGAGACTGGGGAATAACTCTTCATGCTAGATCTCCTGGTAGGGCTGGGCCCTTAATCGGCATTCTTTAGATGTCTGGTCAGGATAATAGGGACTGTTGGGAAAAGGAATACTTTCATTGCATATATTCCAAGCAAACCGCAAAAGTGATGGTTAATGGGGATCCGACTGAGAACTTTAACATAAGAAAAGGCACAAGACAAGGATGTTCGCTGTCCCTCCTACTATTTATATTAACATTGAAAGTACTAAATAGAAATATTAGACAAGATTCAGAAATAAAAGGAATGGAAATAAAAACAGAAGAATATAAGCTACAGGCATTTGCATAATACCATAAATACCTGGTATTTATTTTAAAAGAACCACAAGAATCTGGACCCAAGTTAATAAAAATAATAGCAGAGTACGGTGAAGTTGCAGGACTGAAAATGAATAAAGAGAAAACTAATATACTAGTTAAAAATGTCACAGAGAAACAAACAAACAAAAACAAAAGAGTTGGTGGAAAAGATCGATATTCAGATAGTTAAGAAAGTTAAATACTTAGGAGTTCAGTTAACAGCAAGATGTGCAACTATAAAAGAAGATAATTATATAAAACTGCTACAACAAATCAATTTAGACTTGGAAAAATGGAAAAACCTGCAGCTATTGTTGATAGGAAGGATAGCTACAATAAAAATGAATATTTTGCCGAGACTGTTATTCTTATTTCAAACAATTCTGATAAAATTAGGAAAAAAAAAATATGTGAAGATTTTTGAACATTTCAAACTGAAGGCAAATATCAAAGTGGGATATGGAGGCAACAGAGGTGGCTATACAATACATTCACTATAGTGGTGGGTTGTTCCCAGTTCTGTCCAGTTCTTGCAAACCGGTAGTAAAAGCGGCAGGAGGCTCCACCCACCCGCCCGGACGTTATAATGGACGATATATGCATGTGCAGAAGCTTCTGCGCATGTGCAGAAGTGCTGCATGCACGCTCCCATTGCAAACTGGTAGTAAAAGTAAGTAGAACCCACCCCTCATTCACTAAGTTCAAATTCTATAACCAACCTTAATTCAAAGATCCAAGAAACATTCAATCATTGTTTGTTTTATAAGCAGACAGAAAAATACTCAGGGCCTGTACTTGCTTCTGAATTCTGATACCTTTATAACTTAATTTTATCATCATTATAGCATCAATCACTTTGTCAAGGGGAAAACAGTCTTTCTTTAACAGAACTGAGCGATTACTATATAATAATAACCATATTTGAATTTTAATGAAAGTAACTTGGCCAAAGATAGCTTTAACTTTGAAATATTACTGGCAACACAGTGATGGTTTTTCTTAGTTCCCTTGCTAAAAAGTCTCTTCAGATTATAGCACATGCCTTTAATTGTATCATTAGAAAATCAAGGAGAAAAAATTGAAAATATCTTTGTCTTCATTTTGCTTTTTTTTTTTTTTTTGTGGTGAGCACATTAACTCTTCCTCAAGCAAGGAGAATGCAGTTGTTATTCTTTTCCACCTCGTTAAATTGTCAGAGTAAGAGAAGCTGACTGATATATAACTGTTTATCACAAAGATCGATTTGTGAAGTTTGAGGAACACAGTGACCTGCTGTGTTTTAAAGAAAATCTCTTGGAGTGATTCTAAGAAGTGTAATAGGAAATATCAAGCATTAGAGAGCCAAATAGTAAAAGCTACTCTCAATTCCTGTATGACACAACTGAAAAGATGAAGGGAACATATAAGATACCCAATAGCTTTATCTATAAAACTTTTCCTTATGTATAAAGATGTGGATTAAATGATTTAATGATTTTATTGGAAGTGTTTTGAGGTTGCTCTGAAGTTTCTTGTATAGAACTAGGAAATGAAGTTGGAGATGCTATTCTTCAACTGTTTTTTTTTTCCTGCCAGATAAAATTGTCTGTAGCCTTCATTTTTCTTCTTAATTTGGAATTGTCAATCTATTTAGCATACTGTCTTCAGTTATGTTATACTAGGGCTGTCAAACTTGTGGCCCACGGTCTGGATGCGTCACGTGCTGGCCACGCCCACGCCTAGTTTAGCGAAGGGGGGAAAAGTCCCGATACATCACGTGACACTGCCGTGACGACATGAATTTGACACTCCTGTATCTGTACGTCATAAAATATTTTCTTGGTTGTGCACCATAAGGGATAGGATGAAAAGTGTCAGTTCCTTTTCAATAGTCCTTGTTTGTCCAGATATTTAGATTTAGAACTTATTATACCTAGAGCTTCAATGGGTTTAAGCTGGGAGTTATTCAATAATCTGTTTTATTATTGGACAGTACAGTTACATAATTCAACAAGCTATTTCTCCCTCTTTTAAAATTTAATACTAATTTCACATCTGTTCTGCCCCAGCTACGGACCAAAAAGAACGCAGCACACACAAAGTCTGTACAAACCTTAGTTTACTAAATTAAATCAGTCTTTTTCAAACAAAGGCTGTTAATTAACTTTCTTAACAGCCTACAAGAATCCAAAGAATAAATAATTCTAATCTTACTATGGTTGGCAGAAAGCCCAGAATCAATTTGCAGGAAACTGATAAGAGAACTAAGATCCAGACGCGAAGGAGAGTGAACGAAATTGTTTCCTGCAAATTGCCTCAGTCGTCGTCCTTCCTTAAATAGGCTAAGGGAATGGCCAATTAGCCCCAAGCCTTACTCTTGAGGAGACCTCCTCCTGAGGAGCCATTCCTGCCTTTTGGCACTCTGCGCGCCCGTGTATCGAGAAGAGGCTCCTCTTCTTCTTCCTCTTCACTTACAGGAGCTTCTGGAGGTTCTGAAGGCCCTGGCTGAATCCCTGCCTCTGGCACCACATCTTCTCCAGCCTCCTCATTTTCAGATTCGAATGCCAGCTGCACAAGCTGCTGGCGCAGCACCACACCAGCCTCCTTGCTGTCGGAATCAGCTACTAGCTGCACAGGCTGCTGACGGGCCACAATATCTTCTTCTTCTTCCTAGTGTATTCCTGCAAGTGCAGGGTCCACTTTTTGGATCACTGAATGCTACTTTGCACGGTCAGCTGCGTCTCCAGGGTGCAGGCCCGCGGCTTGCATATCTTTGTTGATGGTGTCTTGTAGAATTGTAGAATTCACATATGCACAACTATTTGGAGAATATTTCATTGAGCTCACTCAGCTTGTCTGAGAATCCTATTAGCATATTGTAAAAATATTTTGATCAGCTTTGGTGAAAGGCTGATTTAAAAAACTCTCATATATGATAGTCAGGAGACCTTGAACTGGAATATTAATTTATAAAACTGGAACATAGTGATTGATTAAGGATGCTTCATCATGGTACATATGTCCTTTGGTTTAAATCTACTCTTTTTGTTTTTGCTTTTTTCATCTTGTTGAATATTCCCAGAGATTCACAACTAAGGCAGTCTCCAATTATTGCAAATGAAAAATATAACACATACAATTTATTAATCATAGTTATAGCATTTATGAATTGTGAATAATTAAGTCTCTGATGCAAAAATTTTCCACCTTTCAAATCTAATACCTGCATGGCTTAGTTAGGCTTATTTTAGAAACTGTAGAAAACAAATACAAAAAGGCATTCTAGAGTTTTCAAATGCATAATAATTACAACTGATTGATGCCACTTTTCAAGAAAAACAAGGCAAAACATTCCCACTGCAACAAGGCAATCTAAATGCAAAAAGGCATTTCCTCATCTTTTTCCAGCACATTTTGATTAAAATAATATAACTTAACAGATAGTTCAGCAGTTGAAACACAGGGCTGATCTTGTCTGACCTTGGCACTTAAAGAGTAAGGTCTAATTGTACTTCAATGGGAGATTCAAAGAGAATTCCAAAATTGTAGGCTTAACCGAGAAGTTGAAAAACAAACAAAAACCCTGAAAAAAGCAAGGTCAACAATTCACTTTTGTAATGCTTCTAAGGAAAATAATTGACATGTCCATGAAGTCACTAGAAGTGACTCAAACAAATGAAGCAGCTGTTATTAAGTAGAAGAAAAAGGGAAGGAGGAGGGAAATTTATTTAACGCAGGGATACCCAAACTCAACTTTTTGACTACCAAACCTTCATTAAAGGAAAACAATTTAATAAATACTGCTCTAATAGTACTACAAATAATCATCGTCGTCATCATCATTATCATCATCATCATCATCATCATCATCTTCATCATCATCATTATGCCCTTGAATAGTTTCATTGATCTTTAGGAGTCATTTTGGGAAACCCTGATCTAAGAAAAGGTATTAATGATGAAATTAAGGACAAGAAATCATATACTGTATGACTACACACAAGACCCATGGTGGCACAGTGGTTAGAGTGCAGTACTGCAGGGCTAACTCACTGCTCACTCCAGGGGTTCAATTCTGAGTGGCTGAAGGTGGACTCAGCCTTCTATCCTTCTGAGGTCAGTAAAACGAGGACCCAGATGATTGGGGACAATATGCTGATCCTGCAAACCACTTAGAGATGGCTCTAAAGCACTGTGAAACAGTATCTAAGTCTAAGTGCTATTGCTACATGGCTTTGGCAGGCCCTCAATTATACTAGAGGAAAGTATTATAGAACGGCTTCTAATCTAAAGGATTTACTTCTTCCAACAATGTATTACTATCATCTACTTTCCTTCCCAGCTTCTATTATAGATATGTGAATTTACCATTTAAGCTGCTCTCCTATACTCATTCCAGTTTAGTATTAATTACTTTTTTAAAAAAAATCTTGTCCCAACAAAGACACTTTTGCAACAGTTTGCAAGGTTTCAGTCCATCCAGACTGCAAGCCAACATATTCTTCCACTGAATAATTCCTTTCTGCTGTATGTCCTGCTACTTTTCCCTTCCAGGAGATCTAATGCCATCCTGTCTCTTGTGGGACGGTTTTCTTGGACACATATACTTTTATACATGTGAGTGTTCATTTGCATATACATATATAGATTCACAAAGTTAAATGTATACACTCAAGGTTAAAGCATCATACAGCACATATAGAATGGTACAACAAGCAGCTTAAAAAAATCCCTTTCTTTTCCAGAATGTCCTCTAGTAACTTTTCTTTTTCTTCCTATCTTTCTGATGTGTTCAACAGAATACATGTCTTGACTATTTGGCAAGCAAATTCTGCTTCCTACCATAGTCACAGGCCATATGTGCATAATTTTTTTTTCTACATTTGAAATGGTAGGGGAATCTGCTATTTTGAGTTACAACTCTATGCAGATTTATTTAAGAGGAAGCATACATCGGCATCTGTAGCAGAGGGCATGGTGAGGAAAGATATTGCCATGTAACCTCTAATCCTTACGTACTTGTATATAAGTATGGTGGTTGTATCATGCCATCATTTTGTCATCATCATGGTTAAGAAAACATGCCTGTAACATATACAACTATGTTTTTGAAGAGCATATGATACTCTTTATGAAAACATAATCAGAATAGTGAAAAAGTAGTTCAAATAGATTATGATAATAATAGTAATTTTTAACATGCCTGTTTTATATGCCTGTTTGGAACTGTAAGTAACAATTTGTAAGTGATAGCCCAGTTAGTTTGTGCTAAGTATTAAGATGTTTTGTGAATTCACAGTCTTTTCCTGCAGGCAATTGTTGTGATTATGCTTGTTAAATATATCACTGTTTTAGTCAAGCTGTTTACATAAACAATATCACTTCTTTCCTCTCTCCCTCTCCCTCCCTTCCTCCTTCTATCTCTCTCTACAGCAGCAGATTCTTTTTGTTTCTCTGTTAATCAGTCTTTTTGGAAATGTCTTTGCCTCAGAATTGATTTTACTGACATAAAAATTATGAACAGTGTTGTATGTCAGTGCCAATGCCAATTTTGCTCTTGATTGTTAGATATAAGAGAGGAGCCTCCAGCTTTTTCAACACGACAGAAGCATGTTGTATGATTGCTAAATCCAGTATATTTAATAGCTGCTTCCCTTTACTCTTTCAGATTCTATACTAACACTTATTAATTATATTAACCTGAGATGTCTATTTAAGGCTATTCAAGAACTTATTTAGTAACATTCACATGTGCAGAACTGCCACAGCATTAGGAGAGGTTATGTCCCTCAACATCTTCTTCACTACTTAATTATGGCAAACAGCTATTTCTGCCTCTTTTATTGCATGAAATGAGAGCAAGCCACCTTAAAATAAATACAGCACCCACTAAATGTCATCCTTCAAAACACCTCCAAATCCATCAAGCCAGTAAAAAAATATCTCTATTCAGCACATCAAGCATCATTTTTTTCCTATTGCTTTGTCTTGTGAAAGCAAGGTTTCTGTGATTTTGTGATTTTTGTGAAATTGGCACTTCAATATAATATTTAAAGAAGATTTTTTTTCTGATGGGAGATTTAAAAAATAGACCTAGATTACAAATCACCAATAGGGATTACTATATTTATGATGGCTAAGAAATCCACTATGTCTATAACTAAAGTAAATAGTCTTTTTGAGATGGTGAAAACATTTTAAGACGTTGTGGTGATTGTCCTCATAAAACAGCTATAGTTGGGTAGGGTGGTGATTCACAAAACATTTGACATGGCGAGTATGAACATTTGTCAGAAAGTAAACTTCTACCTGCTACTAAATTTTAGCCTTCAGGATATTCTTTATCCAGGGGTGAAATCCAGCAGGTTCTGACAGGTTCTGGAGAACCAGTAGCGGAGATTTTGAGTAGTTCAGAGAACCGGTATTGGAAATTTTGAGCAGTTCAGAGAACTGGCAAATACCACCTCTGTCTGGCCCCAGAGTGGGGTGGGAATGAAGATTTTCAATATCCTTCCCCTGGAGTGGGGAGGGAATGGAGTTTCTGCAATATCCTTCCCCTGCCATGCCCACCAAGCCATGCCCACCAAGCCGCACCATGCCACACCCACAGAACTGGTAATAAAAATATTTGGATTTCACCACTGTCTCTATCAGACTAATTCAATGACTGATGGTAATTATGTCCCATCAAGTCAATGCTGACTCTTAGCAACCACATAGACAGATTTTCATAAGTAGTACCTATCCCTAATCTGGTCCTTCAAGTATTCAAATGGTGCAATCATTGCCATAATAGTTGAGGCCATCCAACTTACTGGTGGTTATTCTCTTCTACCCCTCTCAGCATTATAGATTTCTCAATAGAGGTAGGTAGAATATACACAATATATTCAGAATATTACTTGAACCTGGTCATGTGTGCCTTAAGTGAGAACACTGGACTGATCTGTTCAATAATCCATTTGGTTTTTCTTCTTGGACTATATCCAAATCCAATATCAAAGTTTCCAAACATCAACACTCTTCTGATTCTGATTTTTCAAAGTTTAAAACTTTCTATTGCCTGCATGATTCTGCATGTGACATTTTTCTTGAGTGCTTCACTGTTGATAGTCAATACTAAAAGGCAGAAGCTATCCGTCACTTCTGTATTTTCTTTGACAGTTCTAAGGGTGGTTGCTATACCTGTTAGTCTTAATTTGTTCTTATTTACCTTTAATCCTACTCCCTCCTTTTTATGTGCATCTTGATTTTCATTCTTAGTTTACCAAATATTTTCATTTCCAGATACCAAAGTAATGTTATTAACATAGCACAGGTTACTAGTGTTTCTTCCTCCAATTTTAAAACCACATTCATCTTTTTCACTTTCCCTCAATATATATTTGGCCTTATCTCTTTGCTGACTTGGAGCCAGTCTGCTTTGCCATGTTCTATCTGGGTTGTTGTTGTTGTTGTTGTTGTTGTTGTTGTTGTTATCATTATCTTTATTCATTAAATATGAAACTCAGTCAACTGAACATTCAAAAATGCATCACAAATACCACTGACGGGCGATAATGGTTGATATGGGTTTCTGCCAGCGTCCTAGGTATCAACCAAGTATCTTCTTAAGATGTACAATGTTCCAAGTAGCGCATTTTTTTGCAGTTCCGCTGGTGTTATGGCAGGAAGCTGCAATTTGCTGATGTATGTTATAAAATTCTTGGACATGGTACCAAGTGCCCCAATGACAATAGGTATCACTGTTACATGTTTCATCCATAGCCGTGTAGTTTCGATGGCCAGGTCGCGATATTTCATGATGATGATGATGATGATGATGATGATGATGATGATGATGATTATTATTATTATTATTATTATTTAATTAAATTTGTATGTCACACATCTTGTTGTTCGAGGTGATTCTGGGTGGTCTATAGCATCCTCTAGATATAAGTTTCACATGAGGACAGTAAAATATTCTGGGATTCCTATTTTCATAAAGACATGCTACAGCTTGATATAGTCAATCTAACTGAAGGCCTTTCTGTAAGCAATAAACACATATTGGTTTTTTTTTAATTCCATGGCTTTCTTGATTATCTACTATGTATCAGCTATAATGTCCCTTATTCCTTGACCTTTCCATAACTCATAAAGAAGGATGCACATTTGGAATTTGAATGTTAATGAAGATATGGATGCAAAAGAATTAACTATGCTACATGTTTAAAATTAAAACAGAGTTTCTACCTAATACTTGTATTTAATTTGATATAAAGTCATCTTTGAATCAAATTCAACTCCTGATGACTTACATAGAGATAACAATGCAGCTGCCTTCATGTAACGTGAAAATGATTTGCTATTGCCTTTCTTCCAGGATATATTTTAACTCCCTAATTATAACAGATCGTTGTCCCAAAGCTGTTTTTTTAGGAGGCAACTGGACTTTCTTGTTTTTTCTTTGAAGACATTTCACTTCTCATTCAAGAAGCTTCTGACAGGATGGGGGGAATGGAAGGACTTGTATTCCTTGCAGACAGCTGGTCATTTGCATCCTTTTATAGCAGGAGTGTCAAACTGGCAGCCTGGGGGCCGGATGCATCATGCACAAACCATGCCCACCCGAGCTCTGCAAAGGGAAAACCATCATAAAACATCACATGATGGCAATGTGATGCTGTGAGTTTGACACCCATGTTTTAGAGGGGTGTTGAAACACTTAGAGGTTTATATGTGTCTTCAGGGTCACCTGAGTAGGATACAGATAAACCTCCAAGTGCTTCAATGACTCTCTAAAAGGATGCAAATGACCAACTGTCTGCAAAGAATACCAATCCTTCTATTCCCCACTATCCTGTCAGAGCTGAAGAAGCTTCTTGGATGAGAAGCGAAATGTCTTCAAAGAAAAAACAAGAAAGTCCATTTGCCGCCTGAAAAAGCACCTTGGGGACACCCATGACCTGAATGACTGAGAATCTCTACAGACTTATAACAGACCATTGCTTCTTGGAGAAACTTTTGTTTATGAAGTCCATTTGATTTACTTACAAGAGTTTCCATTAAAGTGCCTTATATTTTAGTTTCAGAGGAAGAAATAACATAGCCCTTTTTGTGTAACATTACATATAACAGAATTGAAACTTCATTAGAAAAGCTGCAAAAGTAATTTCAGAGTAGGTTTATTTGCTCCTGTGATATCTGCAACATCAGATTAGAAAAAAAATATTTTACTTCATAATCACACTGACTTTCAAAATGTTGATCAAAAGGGAACATAATATACATGCTTTGATGACCAATACAAAAAAAAAAATATTTGGAACAGAGGATGGATCTCAATCTTATTTATCACATAAATAATATTTACATGATATGACTTTTTAAGAAATCTTAAAGTATGTATGTGGTAAAAGACATTCCTATTTCTTACCTACATTTCCAGTCATTAAATACGAATTCTGAAAGTCCATCATCCCCATTCCAACAATGTGTATAAAATCTTCAATCACCTGCATTAGTTCTATGGAGCCTTGGTAGATCTTTAGGAAGAAAAACAAAATGTTGCAAGCTCAGTAACAGCAGGATCCCAATTTGTACAATAATCACCAGCAGCATAACAAAATAAATGAATGCTAGAACAGTGGGGTTGTTCCATGGGTGCCTTTTCAGCAATAGTACATGCTCTCATGGATCAAGCTTGTTTTCCCAAAAAACATCTAAAATGGATTGGCATATGTGCACTGAAAGGTAGGGGATCTTTTGGGATATAAAGGTAAAGGTTCCCCTCGCACATACGTGCTAGTCGTTCCTGACTCTAGGGGGCAGTGCTCATCTCCGTTTCAAAGCCAAAGAGCCAGCACTGTCCAAAGATGTCTTCATGGTCATGTGACCGGCATGACTAAACGCCAAATGCATTTAACCCTAACCCTAACACTGTTACCTTCCCACCAAAGGTGGTCCCTATTTTTCTACTTGCATTTTTTCATTTTTTACATGCTTTCGAACTGCTAGGTTGGCAGAAGCTGGGACAAGTAACAGGAGTTCACCCTGTTACATGGCACTAGGGATTCGAACCGCTGAACTGCAGACCTTTTGATAGACAAGCTCAGCATCTTAGTCATTGAGCCACTGCGTGGTTCATATAATATAATGAGGATATAATGAGGGTTAAATGAGAACCTCCTGGGAGAAATAGAAGGGACTTGCTTGAGTTTCCTGATGAATTTAGCACACTGTTATTTTTTGAGTCAGTGTATAAATTTACAGTCATTACAACGCAGGTAATTTTGCATTGCAAGTTCTTTTAATAAGAAATCAAAAGGAAAATGTGTTCACTTTATGATAAAAAGAGTACAATTTTGACTATTCCATTCCTGGAGAGCAGTTATGCAAAGTCAATTAAGTATGTGGAAAAATAGATGATAAATGGATATCAGCAAAAATTGATTTGTAAATTCTTAAAATCAAAAGATGAAGAAGCAATTGAATTAATTGTGCATTATTTCTGATTTGGCTTTTACATGCTAACTTTACACATATAATTTGCATATGTATGTTTTCAGATATTTTACTTTTGGACAAAGGTGGAGAACTGTTTTAAATAATTATTTTGCAACATTATTGGATGCATGTCACTCACTCAATGCAAACTGTCTTAAAATATAACTTTAAAAACTCATTATGGTAAATCTAAAATCCTACCAAATGATTTTTGAAAGTCTTCCTGCCAAATATATCATCTCATAAGTTATAAAATATGCATATTTGGTTTATAGCAAACAATGAATATTTAATCTAATGATATCTTGTGGAAAACCAGTCATTTCTTTCCTGACAACCTATCTTGTTATGTTATCTTTTAAGTATTCTGAATTATATATGTGCAAATATACTAAGACTGGGACAAACAAGGAAACTTCTGTCAATAACAAAGTTTATATCATGAAGTAAAGAAAGGTAAAGGTTTCCCCACTCCAGTTGTGTCCAACTCTAGGGAGTGGTGTTCATCTGTGAGTCATCTGTGTTTCTCAGCCAAGAGAACCAGTGTTGTCTGAAGACATTTCTGTGGTCATGTGGTCAGGATGACTATATGCTGAAGCACAAGGAACATTGTCACCTTCCCACCAAAGTGGTACCTATTTATCTACTTGCATTTACATGTTTTTGAATTGCTAGGTGGACAGGAACTAGGATAAGGACATATGGCACCTTGTCATGTGGCATTCAGGTCTTGAACCTGAGCTGTCAGTTTTCCAACTGAGAAGCTCAGTGTCTTTAACCACTGAGCCATCATACCCCTTTAATGTCCATATAAGTATATAAAAAGAGCACTGATGGAGCAGGCCAAATATCTGTTTTGTGTACCAGCAATTAAATACAAGCAGAACATGAAGTCTTAATTCTCTCTGATTCTTTTTCTTCAATAAAGTTGCCCTTCATCCTATAACTTCATGAGAACTAGCAATTATTCATAGCCTTGCAACCTATATATTTGACAATCCAAGAGATGAAAACATGCAGTCACTAGATGCACAGTTCTTGGAGGCCAGGTCAACTAGGATGATCTTTGACTGATGAATCAACAACAATCCTTTTGAAGCAGAAAACAGGGATGTGTCAAGAGCACATGAGATATTTACCTGTTGTGCGTCTTCCCATTTTTCTTTGTTTTCTTCATCCAGAAGGTTGCTAACTATTTGAAAGAAGTTCTGAAAATTCAAGGAGACAATTACTTTTTATTAAAAAAAATGATGCATCGAAACAATAAACTATTTTTGAAAAACACGATGAAGTCCTACATAAGCTTTGTAGGTAAATCTGATCATAAGCCATTTTCTTAAGTCAGAAGTAGTCAATTTGGAACCCTTCAAACATTAAGGATATAGATCACATGCTTATTTGACTCTGACTCTGTATGATGGGGCTGAAGAAAGAGAAGTCCAAAATATGTGAAATGCCCTGATTTCCTCCCCTAAGTCAAGAAAAGCCATGGTTTGTTCTTAAGGTATGCTTTTATGTGATAAACAGTAATGATGCTTACAACACTAGAATATTTGTCATGATAACCAGATGTATTAACTACTGAATTTTGGGATCATTATTATTTAGCATTGAGTTCTGTTGCCATTACAGTTATTCATTAGCCTTTATGTGAGACATTTTAAGAAATCAGATCCGTTATGGCACCGGCCCTATGAGATCCAAAGACACCCAACTTTCCTGGCCTTTTGGAAAGATGTGATGAACTGGTTCTTCCCCCAAAGATTGGGTCAGGTTTTTAGTTGAACTCTATATAATATGCAGCTGCTTTGTGAGTTCCATATGCTGCTTAGGTTATTGTATTATATATAATACAATTGTATATAATACAATACATATAATATGTATTATATTATGATTATTTTTAATTTTGTATGTGGCATGATTGTAATTCTATGTAGGTATCTATATAGTGTATTGTATACTTATAGAGTAGATTGTTCTTAGTTGTTTAGGATTATATATTTAACATGGGTGGATCTATCAATTCTCTAAATAAATATTTTTTTTTAAAAAACGTGTTTCAGACTGCACATTTCAGAAAGATATGCTTGCCATATCTGTGTTATTCTCTGGCAATTATTGTGTAAAAGTGAAAAACACATAATTTCTATAGCACCACCTGGTAGCATCAGGATGTATGATTACAGTCCTCTCTCTTTGTAAATAAATCAGTCCTAGAGGGTGTAGAAAAAAACTTTATTTAAAGAAAAGATAACATTGTAGAAAAGCTCATTTTAACTTTAAATATTAAAATGTAGATGATCAGTGTTGTATAAGATGAAAGTACAGTGTTGTTGTGATCTAGGAAATCAGCAACTGCAAATTAAAAAGGTAAAAAGTGAAATAGAAAATATAAAAGTAAATTGAACAAGCGAGCATACAGTAAGATGGTGTTGACCCACTGCAAGTAAGGAAAAGCTAAATTTTAGGGGATCAATAGCACAGATACCCTGAAGGTTTATTTCAAATTGATAGACAATGTGGTACCTTTAAAATGAGCCAAATCATCAGTGCTTTGATAATCAAGTTGAGTTCTACCCATTCAGCAATAACTATTTCCAGTCAATAATCCCAGATAAAGATAATGGGAACTGGGAAACATATTTATTTATTAATCAAATTTATATAGCTTTAACTTCTTGTTTCTTATGTACAGTGGTATTTATTGCCATATTACTCTGTTTAGGATTATGCTATGCAGAATATCTTCTGAATATTTGCTTGAGTTCAATGAAGCTTACATTTTAGTACGCAATTTTCCATATAATCCTAAATAATTTGGTTCATTTATTTAAGCAAGCTTGGAAACATCTCACATAGCCCAGTGGTTCTCAACCTGTGGTCCTTGAACTCCTGGGGGAGGGGAGGATGCAATATTGACACAGGGGGTCTACAAAGGCTTGAAGAATGTTACGATTTAAATCTTGAGTTAAGTCTTGGTGGTCCATGGCCACAAAAGTATTTAAAGGCAGTTAATGGTGAAGAAAAGGTTGAGAACCACTGACATAGCTCATAGTTTTGTTCTCTTCTAATAAAGATGTAACTAGATCCTTTCATCATTGGGATACAAAGCCAACAAAGAAATGAAAACAAATCAGACCCAAGATAATTGATTGTTTACAAAGGCCTAAAATGGCAATATGCCATTCTATAGCATCAAGTTATGAGGTAGCATTTTCCTTTCAGTTTCTGCTTCTAGCTATGGTGTTTGCACTGGAC
Organism: Arizona elegans; assembly: GCA_022577455.1. Lineage (NCBI taxonomy): Eukaryota > Metazoa > Chordata > Lepidosauria > Squamata > Colubridae > Arizona > Arizona elegans. Next base: position 214,769,783 of record JAKOOJ010000001.1, on the reverse strand, counting down.
AGCCTTTCTATTGTAAAACTAACAACATTTCCCAGGACTCAGAACAAAGACATCCTTAATCCTATCCATGTAGTTTATGTTTATGTAGTTCCCCTACATAAAAAGCAACTACAGAATAACTAAGCATTGCTTTTTCTGTGCATAAATTGTATAAATTCTGCCAATGTACCACACATACGCACAATGTATGAGGTTGCTATGGTATATAATATTCCGAGACATCCCAAATTCTTGTCCCAGTTCAGAATCCAGGTCAAAATGTAAATTAATTGATTCTACCAGATGTTACTTGGGACAGAATTGGGTGATGATATTTATTTCTAATTACTTTATTACCAAGATTTGAAACTTCATCTTACTTGAACAGGAGAGCTAGAAGAAATGTAGACTTGATAAATGCTGTGCAATATGAATAGGAGGAAGGACAAAATCCCCCGCATTTCTATGATGCATTGAAAGAGAGGTACAATGTGAACAATACTGTATCTGAGCTTTTGGTTATTTTGAATACAGAATCATTCAAAGTTAATCATTGAACTACCCTTTCATTAAAATAATATCAAATAATACCTTGAAGTACTCTAAAGTATTCTGCCACTCTACTGTCATCGCCCACCCACTCACACCTCCAAAGCCCCAACATACTCCAAAAAGAATAGAGCAGATGGTGCAGAAGGAAGCAGGCAATAGCAAAAGCATCCAGCAGCAGCATCTCACAGCAGCCCACCCCTCAGCCTGATCTTAGCATCCATCAGAAATCCAGTCCTCCAAAAATATAACATCAAAGTTGGCACCCCACCCAAAACCAGTCCAAAGAACCACTACCAAAACTGTAACAAGAATAGTGCAGCTACCAACATGCTGTCAAATGCTATAAAACAATCAGTGATGTATTTCCCCTCAATAGCTATCTTTCAGCTTGCTGCATTCTGGTCCAGTCCAGCCCACTACTGAACCTCAAATCTAAAATGTCTAAACTGCCAGAAAAAGTCTAGTTTATACATACATACATACATACATACATACATACATACATACATACATACATCCTTCAACTAGGGAAATTTATCCATAAAAAAATTGCACAAACGCACCATGTAACAATGAGGCTAGCCCAAATGTGTCTCCTTCCGTCTTCACTATCTTTTATTCCATTTATATTCCTGTTAGGATATGGTTTGAGCCTAACAAGTTGTCCAGGCAATATATGCATTCTGTGACTTTAATATGAATATGTATTGTGTGACTTTAAAGTTTTACTGCTGATTCATTGTAATGCTGAGTCATGCTGTAATTAGATAATCACTGGTTGTAAACATATTTAAGAAAGGTACTGTAATGTATTCAGTTGATGATAAGCTACCATTGTGTGTGGAGTTGCTACCATTGTGCTATCATCGTTGGATGGATCTGCTGCCATCATCTTAAAGGTGGAGATATGATGGCTCGTTTGGAATCCATGACCAGAATTTTCCAGGAGCTGCATGAAAAAGAACTTGTTTTCTCAGAACTACAACAAGTTTATATAATTCTTTCTTCTTTGGACGATAGTTATGACGACTATGTTTCTTTGTTAGAGGTTTTGTCCAGAGATGAACTGACATTGGCTGGCATAACTGGTAGGTTATTGGAAGAATCCAAAAGAAGACAAGAAAGGGATCAGTTGAGAGTGCAACAACCAAAAGAAGAAAAAATGTATTCAACTGCCTATTTTGTAAAATGTTGTTTTGCTTGTGGGGCTAAAGGGCATATAGCTAAGTATTGTAAGAATAAGAAAGTGTCTGTTAAGGACAATACTAGACCCAGGAAAGTTGTAATTTAGCTATAGCCAGTTCAACTACTGATGTTAACCAGGATTGTTGGGTTGTTGACAGTGGTGCTTCTCAATCTATTTCTAAAAATAGAAAAATGTTTGTTAAAATGGAGAAGAATAAGCAACATGTTAAACTAGCAAATGGCTGGAAGGTTAAGGTAGCTGGAGAGGGTGTTGCTCGTTGGTCATTTAGTAATGAACCATTGCCTATGTTATATATTCCTGGGTTAAAATTCAATTTATTATCTGTTAAATCATTATTGCAATTTGGGTTTACAGTAACATTTAAAAATGATAAGTGTTTTATTGAGAAAGATGGCAAGGTTATTACTGCAAGTTTAGAAAATGATTTATTTATTTAAGCTGAATTAGCCAACTACCGTCTGGTCTCCAACCTTCATTTTGTGGTGAAGGTTGTTGAGAGTGTGGTGGCACGACAACTGCCCGGGCACCTGGATGAAGCTATCTATCTAGACCCGTACCAGTCGGGCTTCAGGCAGGGGTACAGCACAGAAACGGCATTGGTCGTGTTGGTGGATGATCTCTGGAGGGCTCGGGACAGGGGTGGCTCCTCTGTCCTGGTCCTATTAGATCTCTCAGCAGCTTTTGATACCATCGACCATTGTATCATACTGCAGCGGTTGAGGGGGTTAGGAATAAGGGGCACCGTTTTGCGGTGGTTCTCCTCCTTCCTCTCCGACCACTCACAGTTCGTGTTGACAGGGGGGTGGAGGTCGACTTCGAGGCGCCTTGCATGGGGAATGCCGCAGGGGCCAGTCCTCTTGCCCCTTCTGTTCAACATTTATGTGAAGCTGCTGGGTGAGATCATCCGTGGTTTTGGGGTGAGAGTCCATCTGTACGCTGATGATACTCAGCTGTACATCTCCACCCCAGACCACCCCAACAATGCCCTTGATGTGATGTCTCGCTGCCTAGAGAAATAGGCTCAGACTCAACCCCTCCAAGACCGAGTGGCTGTGGTTTCTGGCACCACGATATAGTCAGCTGGTACCATTGCTGACTATTGGGGGTGAGTCTTTACCCCCCACAGAGAGGCCCCACAATCTGGGCATCCTCCTGGATGCACAGCTGTCTTTAGAAGAACATATGACAGCTGTGGCCAGGGGGGCTTTTTATCAGGTTCGCCTGATCCGCCAGTTGCGGCCCTTTCTGGATTGTGACGCCTTACACACAGTCACTCACGCCCTTGTCACCTCCCGACTGGACTACTGCAATGCTCTCTACATGGGGCTCTCCTTGAAAAGCACCCGGAGGCTCCAGCTGGTCCAGAATGTGGCCGCACGGGTGGTTATGGGTGCAACTCATTGTGCCCACATAACATCCCTCCTGCACGAGCTGCACTGGCTCCCAGTGGTCTTCCAGGTGCGATTCAAGGTGTTGGTTACCACCTTTAAAGCACTCCATGGCATTGGACCTGGGTACCTTCGAGACCGTCTTCTGCCACCAATAGCCTCCCACCAGCCAGTCCGCTCCCACAGAGAGGGTCTCCTCAGGGTGCCATTGGCCAAATTATGTTGGCTGGCGACACCCAGGGGGAGGGCCTTCTCTGTGGGAGCTCCTGCCCTTTGGAATGAACTCCCCCCAGAAATTCGCAAAATCTCTGATCTCCGTGTATTTCGCTGTGCCCTCAAAACCATGTTGTTCCGCCAGGCAGGGCTATCAATATAATGATTTTAATTGGTTTTAAATTGGGTTTCTAAATTCGGGGTTTTATAAATTAGGCCTACTATTTAATAATTTTAATCAATTTTAAATACTGTCTGTCTTTGTGTTTTTAATTAGGCTGTACACCGCCCTGAGTCCTTCGGGAGGATAGAAATAAAATTAATAAATAAAATAAAAATAAATAAGGGATAACCCAGTATTGGTGGCTAGATCTAAGTCTGTTTATATTAATGTTAAACCACATGATGAATGTATTCATCTGTTACACCGGAGACTTGGGCATTTAAATTTCAAGATGTTAAAGAAAACAGTTCAGTTATCTGAAGGGATAAAACTACAAGCATGTAGTAAATATCTGAATTGCAATGCCTGTAGTTAGCAAAAAAGTAGTAACACCAGCAAACCATGTTAATGGTTTTAAAACCAAAAGGCCATTAGAGGTAGTGTTTGTAGACCTAATTGGACCCAAAAAACCCAGCATAGGAGGTGCCTGCTATATTCTAAGAATAGTAGACCAGTATTCAAGATACGGATTCTGTTATCTTATGAAAACAAAAAGTGAAACATTCCAGCATATTAACAACTGGCTGCATTTTGTGGAAAGGAAGCAGAAATTTAAGGTTAAATGCTTAGTGACTGATAATGGTACAGAATTTACCAATCAAAGGTTGGAAAAATTTTTGCAGGATGCAGGGATCCAGCATAAATGGTCAGCTCTGTACAGACCACAACACAATTTGTATATCGAGAGAAGAGGTCAAACATTACAAGCCATGACTAGAACTATGTTGACAGATTCTGGTTTGCCTGAAAATTTATGGGGTGAGGCTGTTATGTGTGCTAACCATGTGTTAAACAACGTGGTTCATTCCTCTACGGGTGAAATACCATTCACTTTATGGCATGGGAGGAAACCAAATCTTAGTTACTTACACACATTTGGAGCCCCAGCTTGGGTACATATTCCATCTAGTTTAAGGAGAAAGAATCAACAGAGAGCCAGAAAAATGTTTTTCATTGACTATGAATCAAATCATAGGTCTTTTAGATTTTGGGCACAGGGAACTACTAGTGTTTACTGTAGTGCAAGTGCTAAATTTCTAGAGCACGAAGGATGGGATAAACTAGAGTGTGCAGATTATAGACATGATAATAATACTGTTAGTATAGAGCATCATATTCCTGATGATATTCCTGAGGATTTAGATGATGTAGAATCCTCTATCAAGGATGAAGAACAGGAAGTAGGTTTAGAAGAGGAGTCAGATGAACCATCTGCAGTAAACCCTGTATTACCTAGGAGATCTACTAGGGAAAGGCATCCACCTGATCGATATAAAGCAGCCGTAGTTTGCCAGGTTAACATTGAATCTTCAAGTTATGAGGATATCAAGCTTTACCTTGAAAAGGAGAAGAATGCTTGGAAGGAGGCAATGAGTAAGGAAATTAATTCTTTAACTAAGTTAGGTGTTTACAAAACGGTGAAATTGCCACCTGGTGAAAAATTAATAGGTTGTAGATGGGTTTACAAAATTAAGAAAAGCATATATGGGACAGTAACCCATAAAGCTTGCCTTGTAGCTCAAGGTTTTTCTCAGACCAAAAAAGATTTTGATGAGGTTTTTGCTCCTAGTTTATGTGCTAGTACTTTAAGAACAATGCTAGGTTTGAAAGGAACCAATGTATAGTTAAAGAGCTAAATAAGATCGGTTTTCATGAAGGTGTAGCAGATAAGTGTCTCTTTAAAAGAGAAAATAATAATGGGTTAGTATCATTTTTGTTATTGTTTACAGATGATATAGCCATAATAATTAAAACTGACAAGGAAGCCATAGATATTGTTAAACAGTTACAAACCAAATTTAAAATCAGAAATTTAGGAAATATTAGGCATTATTTGGGTCTAGATATCAATCAAACAGCTAGAGGTTATAAAATATCTCAATCTAGCAAAATAAGTCAAACGTTGAAACGTTATGGCATGGAGCTATGTAAGCCACCTAAAACGCCTATGGCACAGGATTTTCAACAAGGAGAAATCCAAAGCCCTAAATTTAGTAAGGAGATCTACCAGTCTCTTATAGGTAGTCTATCTTATATTAGCAATTGGTTGACACCTGATATTTCATTTGGAGTAAACCAATTAGCAAGAGCCTTGGTAGTACAGGGGTTTAAGGCACCCTGTTATTAAGCTGGTTATTAAGACCAGCTGCCTGCAATTACTGCAGGGTTCGAATCTCGCCAAGGCTCAAGGTTGACTCAGCCTTCCATCCTTTCTAAGGTAGGTGAAATGAGGACCCAGTTGTGGGGGCAATAAGCTGACTTTGTATAAATATACAAAAGGATGAAGACTATTGCTGAGCACATTGTAAGCCGCCCTGAGTCTTCGGAGAAGGGCGGCATATAAATCAAATTAATATATATATATATATATATATATATATATATATATATATATATATATATATATATATATATATATAATGCAGAGCCAACTGATAGGCATTGGCAGGCCGCAAAGCCTGCCGATTTTCTCCCTCTTTTATAAAAGATTTCTTAAATTCTTAAATTTTAAATTTTTTTTTAGTATTTTATATATTCAAATTTAAAAATTGGTTTTAAATTGATTGGGGTTTTAATTTGTTTGGGCCAAAACTATTTAATTTGATTTTAATTCCACTTTTAAATTTTGTATGTATGTATTTTATTGTTTGGCTGTGCACCGCCCTGAGTCCTTCGGGAGTAGAGCGGTATAGAAATCAAATAAAAAGAAATAAAATAAAATAAAATAAAAGTGTATATTAAGATATCTAAAAATGACGATGCATTATGCATTGTATCTAGAACCTAACAATGATTTAGTATTGAGCGCATATGCTGATATCAGTTTTGCTACTGATTTGACCACCAGAAAGTCCACATCAGATATAGCTATCATGTTACACAATTGTTTGATTGGCTGAAAATCAATTTGTCAAAAACATATTAGTCTATCTACTATGGAAGCAGAATTCTCATGTTTGTCACTAGTTTGTACTGATCTGATTTATTACAAACAACTAATGATGGATATTGGTTTAAAGATGGATTATCCAATTGTAATACATGAGGACAACCAAGCTGCTATAAAAATGGCAACAAATTTAGCAGTTAAAACTAGATCTAAGTATACTGACATTCAGTATCTGAATATTCGTCAGTGTATCCAAAGCAACATGGTTAAGTTGGAATATTGTATGTCGGAAGACAATATTGCTGATAATTTTACCAAAGCGCAAGGTGCTATCAAACATAAAACGTGTTGTGAAAGCTATGGATTAAGAATCTGAACTGTATATATTGACCTGTCCAAAGGGGAGAATGTTAGGATATGGTTTGAGCCTAACATGTTGTCCAGGCGATATATGTGTTCTGTGACTTTAATATGAATATGTATTGTGTGACTTTAAAGTTTTACTGCTGATTCATTGTAATGATGAGTCATGCTGTAATTATATAATCACTAGTTGTAAACATATTTAAGAAAGGTACTGTAACGTATTCAGTTGATGATAAGCTACCATTGTGTGTGGAGTTGCTGCCATTGTGCTATCATCGTTGGATGGATCTGCTACCATCATGGTGTGTGAACCAGAGTGAGTTTGTTATTCTAACCAACTACTGTTTGTGTGGTAAGAAGATTTTTGTATCACTGGACTGATTTAACTGGCAAAGACTTGGATTGGTTTAAAGACTATGAGATTGTTTTTTCACTATAAAGTAAACTTTTGATAAACCAGTTTGCATATCTCTTATTCATTGCTCTCAGCAACATTTCTCTGTGCTCTACACTCTGCTGGTTGGTAACACAACAATATCCTTAACATTCCCTTTTTAATGTATCTAGTTCTAATACAAATACTTTTCTGAAAAAAAATCCTGAACATATTTTCATGCTCAGTACATACTTTTACTGGAAGATTTGAAGCAGCAGGAAAAAAAAAATCTGCATCTATTCATCTGCAGCCATTTCAGTTTGGTTTAAGATTGTGTTTCAGCATGGAGACAGGATATGCCTGCTGATGATTTTGGCAGAGCCCTGTGTGTGTGTGTGTGTGTGTGTGTGTGTGTGTGTGTGTGTGCATCATTTGCTTCTGGTTTCCTCGGTGGCTTTCAAGATAGCTTATCATGGTATCCTTCTAGACTAGCTGAGGATTTTGGGAGCTGAGGGCATCATGTTACAGTAGTTCTCCTCCCTTCCTGATAGTTAGTTTGTGCTGGTGTTGGCAGTGGTTACATTTTTGGGTTCTCATCTGTAGTGTGCCTTAAGGCTCAGTGCTGTAGCTCCTCCTACAGTGAGCCTATGGCACGCGTGCCTGAAGTGGCATGTGAAGCCATGTTGCCTGGCACACGCGGCAGCACCCGTTCCTCTTCTGGGTTTCTAGTGCACAAGCATGCCGATGAACAGCTGGCCTTTGTGCATGCGACAGTGTTGGAAACTGGAAGAGCTGGCTTTTGTTTTCCTGCGTGAGCATGCGTGCCAGCCAGGTGATCATTCCTTGTGCATGCATGTGAGAAACACAGAAGAAACCAGAAGTTCATTTTCGGGCACATGCTTTTCCGGGAAGCTCCTTTTCCGGGTTGCAGCCGAGACGAATGCCGAAAAGATTCACCAGCATTGTCCTATAACATCTATAAAATATATTAAAAAAATGTCTGTGGGAGATCATGCTCCACTTCAGGGTTTGTTATTTGCAATCTATAGGTATATTCAGTTGCAGATCAAAATTCCAGATCAACCAAATGATGCTGTCAATGTTCTACCCTAGTAACTGGAAGCTGTAGATCTAGATAAGGAGGAACAGACTCAAGCTCAAAACCTATTGGCTGTTGATTTTTGATTCTACTTAGAGCTAAGGACTTTCCAGCCTTAGTCTTTGATGGGGCTCCACTCCCGTGCTCTAGACTTGTGGACAACCTGGGGGACATCTTGAACTCAAAGCTCTTATTTGGATCAGTGAAAATACAAGCAGTCTTTGCCTAGCTCCAACTGGTTTGCCGGTTGTACCCAATTTACATTGGGAGCAATTAAATCTTCCCATAAGATTTAAATCGTCCCATAATTGGACTATCACAATGCACTCTACAAGGTACTGCCTTGAAGACCATTTGGTCTTAATGTAAAGCTACATTAATGTAAGCTTTAAAGAATTATTCTGGAATCAAACAACTTCTAACTTTCATTAAAAAAGATAACTCAGGATACTTCATGGTCCTTCACAATTTCCAAGTTAAGTAAGGTCCTTCCAGGAAATTTAGACAGAACATGATAATTTTTTCTTCAGAAATCAGTGAAAGCACAAAAGATTCTTGATTTGAGCCAAATCTTGACCTGGTCCTAACTTTAAAAATGATAATATGATGTTGGAAGAGAACGTAATGCAGACTCATCCTTTCACATACAGTCATAAATATAATTCCATGCCAAAAGAAAGTGATGAGAAAAGAAACACAAGATGGAAAAAATACTTAAAAATGAAGATACTCAAAGGTCAATAATTCTAATAACGAAAAAAAAATGCAGGGCATTAGAAAAAGCCAATGTGAATACAGTATTGAATTAGACCATTGGGATAAATTATGGGAGAAAAATTATAAATTAATGATGTCAGCTGCCTACAAGGAGAACCTATATAAAATGCTCTATCTTTGACATTTACCACCAGCCAGATTGGCCAAGATGTTTTCAAATTGTTCACCTGATTGTTGGAGATGTGGCTATAAAAAGGGAACTTTCTACCATATGTGGTGGACTTGTCCCAAGGCCGGAGAATATTGGCATAAGATAAGAAAATGTTTGAAAGAAATAACTGAACAAAAATCAAATTGAAGCCAGAATTATTTCTTTTGGGCATTTTAGATTGGAAAATGAGTAAAAAATTTCAATACATAATATTACACATATTAACGGCAATCAGAATCGTTTGTGTACAGAATTGGAAACAGGCTGATAGTCCTTCAGAACCAATGATAATAAAAAAAATATATGAGTGTGCAGAAATGGATAGGCTGTCTATGGAATTGAAAGAGAGAGAATCTGAGTACTATCACATTTGGAACAGATGGTATACCTGGCTTGAGAATAGGAGTAAAATTAATGTATAAGATGTATAAAGTGTAATATATAAACTATATAATATTGATGGTAATATGATTGTAGATATTATTATAAGTTAAATGATGATATAATATAAGATAGTGAACCATAGAAATAGAATTTATGTAAATATGAATATTATGGATGATATTAATACTGATATGGACATGCTGTAATGAGCATAAATTTGTGTTTTGTGTTTTAAATGTCAGAAAAATTTAATAAATATATTTTTAAAAAAAAGAAAGAAAGAAAGAAAAAGCCAATGTGTCTGAAGAAAAAAGTTTTAGTTAAAAAAGAATCCCAAAGCAAGATGCAATGATGTGGTATAAAGAGGAAGAAATCACCAAGGATGAGCTCATACAAGTAGCAGATTTATAGAGATGAAATCAAAAAAAGCAAACACAGTGAGCTGAGATTAGCAAAGGATGCTGAAAACATTAAAAGGGTTTCTTCAAATACTACAGAGTAAAAATAAAAGGAAGACAAAGAGTACACCAGCTACTCTGTGAAGATAGCAAAGGAAACCCAAAGGTGCTTTTTTCAAGAAGCAACTGGACTTCTTTGTTTTTCTTTGAAGATGCTTCACTTCTCATCCAAGAAGCTTCTTAAGAGCTGAAGAAGCTTCTTGGATGAGAAGCGAAACGTCTTCAAAAAGAAACAAGAAAGTCCAGTTGCCTTTTGAAAAAAGCACCTTTGGGACAACCGTGACCTGGATGACTATGAATCTCCATAGAAATATAGCAAAGGAAACACATCAAGGAGAAGGCTAAGCTACTATTCTGACTCATTTTTTCCCTTGTGAAAATGATATATGTTCTAGTAGACTGTTTGTGAAGAACTAGTTCAAGTGGTAGGATCCCACTGAAGTTCCATACAATATGGCAGGAAATACATAATGACTTTAATGAGTTCAAATCTCTAGGGCTAAGTGGACTGTATCCTAGGATGTTAAAGGATCTCATCAATTGGTTGACCCAAAATCTAGCTGTTATATTTGAGAAATCCCGAGTAATATTTAATCAAAATCTGGGCATTTAACTTCACATCAATACCGGGGAAAATTCTATAAATGAGTGCTTTGTAAATAACTTGGATGCAATGACTGATTCCTGGAAATCCACATATATTTGCAAATAAAAAAGATTAAGCTCATTTGATATCTTGAAGGTGAAACTTCAAAGCCAAGCCAAAGCCAAAACCATACAATTCATCGTGTCTTCAGAAAAAAACATTTATCAAAGTACCCATCTTTTGATTACAGACCTAAAGAAGAGGCTGAATATATTATTTTGGAAAATGAAAACTAAGTCAATTTGTATCAAAATAAAAAAAAACCCTACATTCTTCAGCATTCACAGCTTTGTAATGGACTTTCTTTTATTGCCAATTGAAAAATATCACATGTATATAGAAGGAGTAAAAATCAGATAGACACTTTCTCTGAAATTATTTATTTCATGGGGAAAACCTTTCCCTTTTATGTCTGTGGATGCTTAATCAAATATGCGCCCTGTCATTTAGTTCTGATGGAATGTGCATTCATGCCCAATTGCATTATAGCCCTACTGATAATACTAACCTGATGCATGGCCCACATTTTATTCTTCAAAGAGAAATGAAACTGCATAGAATGTGAATGGAAGTAGATCTGGGGTAATTAGAATGCAGATCTATTTTTTTCTGGTAACTAGAGTTAAAGCCTAAGAATCAGGCACAAAAAAAAATTGACTGCACTCTTTTGTATTTTTAAAACCAGTTAGCTCAATTTCTAATTATAAAAATGATTTCAGTGTTTCATAGGAGATTCTAATAAATGAGATTGTCTGAATTATTATTGCCCTTTTTATGTATCTATTATCTGGGCTCCATGATAGGACTGCTTTGAGCACTTTTAATATAACCTGTTTCCACCATATTATAGTCCCCCATTTGTATATTGGTATATGCTGGATTTGCAAATTTCCCTACATATACATGAAAGGTCATGCTGGATTACAATTAAAGTATCATTATAGATTGATCACAGAACAATTTATGAATGGTAATTTATAATTTCATTTTCAAAAGAATGCACACTTAAAAAAACACACCTGAATTTTATGATAAAAATTAGTTACCAATAAATCATCTGAGATTCTGCCAGGATTTTATTTTAATGTACTTTATGCTCTGCTTTGCCTAGAATGCAAAATAATAATAATAATAATAATAATAATAATAATAATAATAATAATAATAATAATAATAATAATTGGAGCCCTTGGGGCAATACCCAAAGGGCTACCCCGCTATTTAGAAATTCTAAATTTGCCGGACTTGAACATTTTGACTCTACAAAAAACCACCTTACTCGGAACAGCTTACATCCTCCGACGATACCTTAACAGTTCCTAGATCCTTGGTTAGGACTCGAGCTGCTGAGCTATTAACCAGCCTCAAAGGCTGTGAATCTCACTAAAGATTAAATAATTAATAATAATAATAATAATAATAATAATAATAATAATAATAATAATAATAATAATATAATAGGTAGACATATTCCAGTTCTGGTTTTGCTTTAAGTCTCTTTTGAAAAATTACAAAGTATAACCATTTTTTTCTTCAAAATTTAGGTATCATTTTCTTGAATAAATCCTAATACAAGTTTATTCAAGGGCAATTTTGTATGCCATATAACAATCAATTAGTAATTAAAGTGATTTAATCCAAATTACTAATTAGGAAATATATTTCACCTAAATGTGTAAGCAGCAGCACAAAGTTCTCCCTTACTAGCGTTCCAAAATGGTACTACCAGAGAGCATCAATAGTTATGCTGTTCTGTAGGATAGCAGGTTACAAAAATGAATCAGCCACATTTCAAGACTTATTATTTTGGCTGATCCTAATCAATTGAATTCCAGGCTGTGTAGCATTTAGGGATGTTCATTTATTTAATAATAATAATAATAATAATAATAATAATAATAATAATAATAATAATAATAATAATAATAATAATAATAATAATAATAATTTTATTTCTATACCGCCCTTCTCCCAAAGGACTCAGGGCGGTGTACAGCCTATGTAAAAACACAAGACAAACATCAATTTAAAATTTAAAATTATTAAATAAATTTGGCTCCATTTAAAACCCCAGAAATTTAAAATACCCCAATTTAAAATTATCATGTCGATAGCCCAGCCTGGCAGAACAACAGGGTCTTCAGTGCACAGCGAAATACCCGGAGGTCGGAGATCTTACGTATTTCCGGGGGCAGTTCATTCCACAGGGCTGGGGCTCCCACAGAGAAGGCTCTCCCCCTGGGTGTCGCCAGCCGACATAACTTGGCAAATGGCACCCTGAGGAGACCCTCTCTGTGGGAGCGAACTGGCCGGTGGGAGGCTATTGGTGGCAGAAGTTGGTCTCGAAGGTACCCGGGTCCTATGCCATGGAGCGCTTTAAAGGTGGTAACCAGAACCTTTCACTGAATTTGTATGTGATTTTATCTCACTTTTCATCCACACTGAATACTCAAGACCATTCTGAATATTCAAGACCACTAACAATAATTAGAATATAAAATACAAATCAAACATGAATTTGTGTTCATCATTGTTAAAATTATTAACAAATCAAAGCCTATTGGAAAAACTGTCCCTTGGCTAAAGACAGAGACAGTGAAAACACAAAGTGGTACAAAGTTGTTGCCGGGGTGGTGGTGGTGGTGAGAGTTTATTGGGTTTTGCATTTGGGGTTTTACTACCTGGAGTCACCGTAAATTGGGTGGTCATATAAATTTCATCAACAGAAAAGAATATTAGTAGCACAGGATTCAATGGTGGGGTCCTTGCTGCTCTCTGAGCTTGGTTGTTTTTTTTTTTTTGCAGATGTTTCATTACACTGATGATGTTACCTAGTTGGGCAATAAAAGGTCTTCAAGAAAACAACCAAGCTTAAAGGACACCAAGGATCCCAAATATATATTTTTTCCTTAATAAATAAATAAGTGTATTCCACAGTAAGACCACTTTCTTCAAAAGAAGATTGCTTTTCTTGCAAATGAATGGGTCTCTGTAATTTGGAGTTGAATTGGAGTTCAGAAGAGCCCTCCCCTCCTGATCTTACTGTCTGTCTAGGTTTGCAACAAGAGACAGTCAGACTTTAGGATATTCAAGTCTCAACACCTTAAATTAAGGCTGTGAGAAGATGGCAGTTGGTATAGATCACGCGGCGTCACATTGCTGTCAATGTGCATATCACAACATTTTTTCCCTTTGCAGAGTTGGGGTGGGTGTGGCCTGTGTGTGACACATCCGGCCTTCAGGCCACCAGTTTGATACTCCTGGTATAGATTATCATGTATGGATAGTCTAGTTATTCTGGAACATACTGAGTAGTCTACCTGCCAACTTTTCAATCATTTGAAGTTTCTACACACTTTTCAGGACTTACTAGACAAAAATAGAGTGCTATATTCAAGATGGGATAAAACCAAATCATAAACAGCCAAATCCCATCAACTCAGGAGTAAATGGCATGAACACAATTGGAAAAATTGTGCAGTGATAAAGCTGACAATGTCCTGATAAGATTCTGATATCTAAGGACCAAGAAGCTATTAACAGAGTTGCTTGCATTTTGTATTGTCCTTACAATGATGAGCTAAGGGGATGGAGGACTGCTATAATGAACTGCTGCATATTAAAATTTATCACTACAGTTCTAATACTGAGCATTGCATGAATACTCTTAGCACTTTGAAATATTGACCAGACAGAGGCTAAACAAAGCACTATCACATTTATAGGTGGCAGAGGAAGCATTGCAGCTGTTATTTTTATATTGGTATGCTGTAGCAAGGGAATGTTTTAAGAAAAAATGGTTTTAATTAGCATTTGCAACAAACCAATTAACCAACCAGAAATGTTCCATTCCTTGCTCACAAAGCCAGATACGCAAACGGTTGCATGATTAATTCTTAGAATAAAATATTTGTCTACTAAACAGATGCCCATGTTCTTCGTGCACAGAAATGTAGCAATATTCCATAACAATTCTAAGCCTGAGGTCATTTGACAAAATTAGCATTCAAGGAACATCTAGGAAAATCTTATCACTTTGAAATGCTTTATTAATATATTTACTGGGTATGACAAAATCTCATCTGAATGGTTATAGAAATTTGGAAACAATTTATGGCTAATATGTTTTTTAATCTCCAACTTTGGTGGCTATTTATTTATTTATTGAATTTATATTGCCGCCTATTCGCCTATGGCTATTCAAGGTGGCTTACAAAATAAAAGACCACATTTAAAACAATAAATGTGCTATTGCTTGTTATATGACTCTATCATCAAAAGTGAACAACAAATATCCAAAACCAAGCCTCTTTTTAGTAGACTAGGATGCTCTAGAATGGATAAGACCTTAAGCTGAATGGAGACGCATAGTTTACTTGAGATATTAAGAAAAGAAATCTGAGAATTTGTCATTGGTGCCTGTGTCATTCTCTGTAGCTGATGACAGAAATGATATGCCTTATGTAATTATTTTGTATGTCCCTATTCAAGCAACCATGAAATATGATCACTGTTTTACAGAGGTTGTTAAGTCTATGAGTTTTGCTGTTGTATTTTAAGACACTGGTCAGTTGAGCCATGATTAGTAACTTCCTCCAGTCTTTTCAGCTTCTTTGGTGAAAAAAGCATTAATTTTTATATTGTAATACTGTTGACAATAACTTAAACAAGCTAGACAAGACTTAGATTTGATATACTATATAATAACGTCGACTGTACATACATCGTTTTTATAGCAATTTTGATTGCACATAATCCTAAAAGGTCATAATACTCAAATGTGGAATAGTGCTACACTACTACAAGTTTCACATTCTAATGCAAATCCCGTCCCTGCCATGATTATATGACATCTCCCAAGATTGAAAGAAATAACAGTTGCAAAGCTGTACCACTATAGTTAAAATGTAGTAACTATTTTTTTCACTGTAACATATGTGAACAATGTCTAAGATGCTGGCAGCAGGGGGAGTATTTAGAACATAATGATTTCATTAATATGAAAAACAGGAATGCACTTCTGCAAATGTAATAATTTTGTGACAACAAAAACAAGAAATCTGAACAGGGAGTTCAAACATAATGATAAAAAAGAGTCTGTGTTCCAATCTGCAGCATGCAAAGCAATTTTGGAAGCATTTTGATGGCAATATGATGATACCCTCACAGAGTCATCATCATGCCACAATTATGTACTTGCATCCCAACCATGTCATCATAGCTTACATTGACACACATTTTTGGTTATTTCCTCCCAACTCAACTTCTCTGAGTATTTATTTTTTGTTATTTTTTAAATAGCAATTTATTATTGTCTTTCAAACCTAAAAAGGAAACTATAGTTGAAATAGATTTATAAATCTGATTTAGAGAACAAATGCAAAACTTGATTAGACATTCAGAAGCAATGATGAACATTGGCTTTCTTGAAACTGGAAATTAAAGAGAGTTTTGACATATTTAATGAGAAGACGATTTAAACTCAAGACTTCATCCTGAAATAGGCTTTCACCATTGTAACTGAAATGACTTTTACTGTAGTGTTTGCATACACAGGTGAGTACTGGCACAGGATGATATTGTATTGTTCTATGCATATCATGTCATAGGAATTTCTGGCCAAGGGAATTAATGGGTGCATGAGTGAGCCAGTGAGATTTTTTAAAAAATCTGTGCTTGTTAGGACTTTCGTAGTTCAACACTGAGCAATTTGTGTTGATGACAGTAATAAGTAACATTGTTAAAACAGTCTTTCATTTATTATGATGAGTGAGCTCAACCAACATCTACACTGGATGACAAGAGTTCTCCAAGATCTTATGAGCCATTCTGTTCCTTGATTATTTTTTTAACTGGAGATGTTAGGAACCGAATCTTAGTCAGCCTGCATGTAAACCTTTTTATAAGTCAGTTTAGTCTAGTTAAGGCTAGAAACCAGGAGATTCTACAAACTCTAGGATATTCTAATCTTGCCATAGGTATGAAAGATGTCTGGGTGACCTTGGGCCAGTCATTCTCTTGCAGCCCTACTCACCTCACACAATTGTTGTGAGAAAAATAGGAGGAAGAATGAATATTCAATATGTTTTCCACTTTAAGTTGTTTATAAAGGCAGGATATAAAAATATGATAGTAATAATATATACATTGTTTTTTTCATATTGTTTCACAACTATGGTTTCACATACCTGAACACCATCTGATGCAGGGATATAACTTGCTCTCTTGAATGTATCTGTAACATTTCTGAGAATTTCCACAGAAACTAAAAGATCCCCTGCATAAAAATTCTTCCTCTGAGTTAAATCCAAGAGAGTCTTCGTCACCTGAGACATTCCTTCACCAGCCAGTGTCCTCTGTCCTTTCGCAAGATGTTCTTTAATCTATAAATAATAAAGGAAAATAAAAACATTAGAATCTATTCTACTACATATTTTTAAAATGCTACAAAATTATTTTGGAAAGGGTGAGAGGGGTGTATAAAGCTGTGGCCTTAGTTTCATTTTGTGATTGCTTGTTTTGAGACCTTCACACAGTTAGAACCTTTCCCGAAGTTTCATTGCATTATTTTCATTGTTCATCTGTGTTCATTTTGGTGTTTGGGTTTTTAAGGATAGTGTACTGTATGTACATTAAAATTACACTAAAGGGAGATACGATGGAACAAATGTTAGGAACTTCTGCTATAAACATTTCCAAGTTCAAAAACTCTACTGTATAAATTGCTGGGTAAATGCTTCAAGTCAAAACATTTATAGTGCCCATACAGATCTTTGTGTATTGACTATGACACTTAGGAGCATGGAAATGATCAAAAACAGACTCATCTGCATGCCTGCAGCTCCCTCCTAGTTTTAGCTCTATGCTTACAAGTCCTAGGTTTATAATATTACTGACATAATTTGCAGAAATTATGTAAAGAGTGTGTGTGTGTGCGTGTGTGTGTGTGTGTATTAGGGGGCTGGAAAAATCACACAAAAAGCTGGTGCAGATCTAGTGAACTGGAGAATCTGGAGGAACATTATTTTAAAAAAACCAGCTGTAGCTTTATATGGAGCTTTCATAGATATTTTCTATGAAAACCAGACATCACTGCACAAATAACCACTTTATGATAGCAAATAACCACTTTATGATAGCAATCTACATTCTATTCAAGACACTGGCAGAGCATTGATTTATAGGTTCTTTTATATTATGTATGTCATAGAGATAAGTGTGAAAAGAATAGCACAGTAGAATCTGACTGACTCAGGCTTGCTGTAGTTTTGAGTAATTTATCCCCTAAGATGAGTGACTGATGGGATCAAAACATGCTGGAATTTATTTTGGCACAGCATAATAAGTTCTATTTTACCCAGCTGATTTCTTAAGAAGCAAAATCCAACTCTATGCAATTGCCAGGTGACACTCTTCTTTTTTTCTATCTCCCTTGCTGTTTCTTTTGAATTTAAATGGACGATGTGATCTAAACCACATAGAATCACTCTATGAGGCAGGTGGGCTGTTTCTAAGTGTGATTTACAAACAAACACTTTTAAGAGGAATAGATGGAAAAATCCTCTTTTTGTCTATGTAACTGGACTTGATGTTTGAAGTTACTATAGAACTTATCCAAACAGTCACTGTTGCACATGGAAATGGTGATATGTCCTTGTTAAAAGAGAAGAACTATATATTGCCATTCACATATATATGGGAGCTTTTTATTGCATATTTTCTGCTCTGTTGCCCCCATCTTACATATCTTATTTGGAAAAAGACCAACAACAGGACCAGCAGAATAAAAGATAAACAGGGGAAAATCCAGTGGCTTCAAAGGGGGGAAAAAAATAAACCAACAAATTGAGTAATTATGACATGAAGTCAAGGGATGATGATAAAATATACCTTCTTAGGGGAAAAAAGACAACCTTGGAGTAAACAACAAAGGGACTCAGAATTGTATGTAAAAGAGCAGAGTCTATTCTATCCAAAATTGTCCACTGAGTAGATAGCAAGGCTTATACTACTCTTTTCTACATAATTATTGTTCTACATAACAATTATTATGTTCTACATAACAATCTAGTAAGTAAAGTATATTTTATCTCCTTGATTGTTTTTTTCTTTTAATAATAACAGAAAATGTCTTTGCAGTCCAATAAAATAAGTGTCCCTTCACTTGGTATTAGATATTTTGAATGCAAAATATATAGAGATGAAAACACTTTTGTGGCTTTGACTGTGAAATATTTCCAAATTATGCACAAAAATATTAGCTACTCTTTTGGAAGAGATTATTTTGTCATCAATAAGTCAGTAGATTAAAGATACTGTCAAAATAATTTGGCAAGAGCAATCCAGATTCAGTTAACCATGCTATCTTCTCTTTTGTTCCTGTGGCAAAGGTGCATTGGGTTTTTAGTTACAATCAAACTATTGCTTTATTAATTATTTAATTGAGATCTTTTAAGCTAGAGAATTTAAGGACAAATTATACAAGTCCCTAAGTCTATGAGTAGAACCCCAACTGACTCAAGTACAATAATAACATTCCTCATGAGTTAAATTTAATCACAGTGTGAAGCAGTTGTTTTATTGTAGGTATTTCTACTTACAAATATTATTTGCCATTTTGATTCTATCACATGGGGCTGCTTATATTTTATGACTCTGTAAGGAACTTCCTTCTTCCCTTTTCTTGCTCAGTAAAAGCTGGCAGTCAGGCAGGGAGGGATTTTTAAAAATATAGACTTTACAGGATGGGCTACTCTCTTGAGCAATAGCCCGCCTTCCTTCCTTCCTTCCTTCCTTCCTTCCTTCCTTCCTTCCTTCCTTCCTTCCTTCCTTCCTATAAACAATTCTTTTGTCACTATAATTTTCTGCAAGGTATGTTAGGCTGAAAGAAACTGAAGATTTAATAACTCTTGAACTTCAAAGTTCACCAATTATATTTATATAGAGCCCATGCACCTGTGATTTCTGCAGGGCTGGTTCTTGTCTTTGCCTCATTTCCAACTGTTCTGTGACTAACTACAAAATGTTGCCCTTCCAATTCAAGGTGCCTACAATTCAATTCAATACAAGGTAGGATGTTGTTAAAGGCAAGTTATATCAAATGATACTTATTTTGGATAAAATATATTTTTGCTCCTGTTACATTTATGCTTTTGTAGTTCCAATCTTAATATGTAATTTGAATTGTTTACTTTTAAGTATATATTCATGTGATGTTTTGATTATAATATCAATGTGAATAGTTTGGTTACTTTTTGTATGTTAATGAAGAATTTTGAAATGTGCTAATTATCTTCATCTTTGAATTCCTCCAAGCAATTGAAAATACTACTTAAAACAAACATGTGATTGTATAGTTGCTAAATTGTATAAAATAATTATCATTGTTTTCCCTTTATATCTAGACAAGGTAATAGATAGTCAGACAATTTTGTTTAATTTTCCAAACAAAGCTATTTTGTTTGGAAAATAAAATAGAAGTTTGCTTATGTTATAAAATGTTATGTTTTTGATTCCCCCCCTCCCTATTTTGTATCATTTTGAGCATGAATCACCATGGGTAAAAAAGCATAAACAGAAGAATCAAGTTCCTATAATATTAACCCAACATGAAATGGTCAATTGAAATTGATAAGGAAAGGCCAAATGAGTAGCAATAATGAGCCACATGAAACAAAGTTGAATGGAAATAAAGATTGAAAGGGTACGAGTAGAAATAGGAAAATAATTTAGGATAATCCTCCTCTATTCATTTGGCCATTCTTACGATTGAAATTCTTTTTCCTATACAAGACTCAATATTTAAATACATTATCTCAACCCTTTTAAAAACCATTAGCCATTGCCAAGATATTGCCATTGCCAAGTCCTTGTTCTTCAATTCAGTATTGACCAAAACAGACAGATTCCCATAATTTCAAAAATTTTACGTAAGAAAAATATTGCTATGTTGGCTTAGCAAGTTGTATCTGCCAATTTTATAGGGACAGCAGTCTTGCCTTCTGTGGCATATGTTTACCCTGTATGAGGTTTTATGTCCAAAATAACAGATGGCATGATGCTGATTTTTATAGCTAGATGGCTCCATCAGTTTTCCCACAAATATAGTTATTAAAAAAACCTAGACAATGCCTACACAAAATTCTTAAAACAGTTTAGAAAATTTTGTATATTTTTTATGTGAAGCAATATTACATTATGTTTGAAACCTATCTACCAATTTTATAGGGACAGCAGTCCAGAAATCTGTTATGGAACCAGTTTTATGGAACACCATTAAAAATGAACAATGTTATGTCCTTGTTGGTCTGTTATTCAGCAAGTATAAGTTACACAGATGCATCTACTCCAAAAGCTCAAGTTCCCTCTTGAACCCAGAGCCTGTGGAATGTCTTTAACTTCGCTGTTTGTGAAATGTCTGTGTTACCCATTTTTATTTGGACTGTAAGCAAATAATTGTTTTCAATCCTATCTCTTAATATTACAATTATCTAATATTAATCCTGTTGACACTGAAATGCTGTGTGAAGAATTTGCCTTCTAATTATGTTTAATCAAGGAGAACATCTTTAAGAGTTTGTCTTTTTTATCTATATAATGTGAGTTGACAAGAGGAAGAATCAAGGAGGAGGAAGCTGAATTTCAAAAATCTAGGCTGAATGGTTACTTTTAAAAATGGTATGTTGACAGATAAAACTTGGGGCCAAATGATATGGTTCTTCTTATTTTAGGAAACGAAAATTGGGGTGATATATTGTGACTGTATTTTAAATACACTCAGGCTGTTAATCTATGCCATGGTTCTTTGGGTTTATATTAAGATTAATTACAGTCACTTGGGTGGGTATGCAGATAGAGACATAGCAAAAAATAATTAATCTGTGAACTGTATCTGCTACACTGAACGTCTTTCGGAAATTGGTGGAGGAACTGTTAATAGTTAATTGTCCAATCACCTGGATACTGTTTAACACTGTCATTGCCACACTATTGGTTTTTCTGGCTTTTTACCTTAGCTAGCTGATTTTCTCTTCCTCTTAGTTCCTGCATCCACATAGGAAATTCTGTGAAACCATCCAATTGTGATTTATTCATTGTACTATAGTTATACAATTTAGTGTAGTGTGCAAACCCAGTATATCTTGATATTTATCTGTTTATTTAAATGGATTATATGGCTGTTTATCTTGCTATTGGAGAAAGAGTAAAGAAGGCCAGAAGTATATACTCCATAAAGGATCACCCAAGCCATGTAGGTCATCCCAGCCCCAAAACTTAAACAAGCAGGTTCCTATGTAGGAGAGCAGTGATATAGGAAGGTACTGGAGGCAGATGATAGAAGATCAGGTCCACGCATAAGGTCCAATTAAACTGATTTATCGTTACTCATGCCTATGCACAGGACTCTTTTCGTTTAATGGTAAGCATCTGCTTGGAATTACATAAGGGTCAATGAAATTCACTTGTGGATACATTAGGATTCTAGGCTGATCCCTCTTTTAACTCCACCCCCAGGATCTGCCACACCTATACTTTCTTGAAAACAGCAAAGGCATCAATTCACATTGCACAGGAGAAGGCAATAATAAGCTATTCCTGTAATTTACCAATAAACTTCATGTATAACAACTTAAAGTGATTAATAATAAAGTGCTGGATAATGGGCCCCTCTGTCCAAATGGCACTCAACATGCTACTGAGATACCTGGGGATCCTTTAGCATATCAATGGTCTTACGTTATGACTAGCTGAAAATTTGGGGGAATGTCTGGTTTCTGATGTTGCCTTCAGGGAAAAAAATTAAAAGCTGTAAAGGCAGATCTACATAGGAACATGAAATGTAAAAGTGTTCATGGAGAAACACAACATAATGAAAACTAATTAATTGATTACACACAGTTATCTTAGACACCAAATGATTGAAATGGACTAGAATTAGACACTTTCAGGCATAATATTAAACTGTTTGCTACTCAGGGCTTGAAAAACAATGAAGGGATGGCATAGCTTGCAGAGTTAGGAAGGACATAGCAAACACAGCTGGGTATAATGCAGTGACTGAATAATATCAATTAGACTTCATGGACAACAGTTTAATATGATGATTATCCAAGTGAATACTCCAACCACCAATGCAGAAGAGAAGATAACACATTTTATAATCAAGTTCAATGTGAAATTGACAGAACATGCAAGAAAAATGTGCTGTTTGGGCCTAGAGACTAGAATGTCAAAGTTCAAAATACTAAGGAGGAAAATATAGTTGAACTACATGGTCTAGGAAACAGAAATGAGGCAGAAGAATAGCTTTTTTTTTGTTAATCCATTGATTTTGTCATTCCTAACCTAGTATTGAAACAACCAAAATAATGTTATATACAAGGACATCTTCATACAGAGCTCCCAAAAATCAAACTGAGTAAAGTATTGGCACAAAGAAGTAAAATACTCAATTATGTGGAATGGAATCAAAGCCCTTGTTAAGGATAAAGGTGAGAAGAGACTGCCAAAGATGAAGAAACAGAAGAAGGAAAACTGGATGGCAGAACAAATTGTGCAAATTGCAAAGAAGAAAACCCCTGGCCAAAAAGACAAAGATTTCAGAAAGGCATTTAACAAAGAATTCCAGAGAGCTGTTAGACGAGAAAGAGTACTACAGTGACATATCTAAAGATACTGAAGATGGAAACAGACACAGAAAAATAAAGAAAATATTTTAAAAGATGTCCAAACTCAGAAGAAAGTACCAACTTCAAATTAGTATACCAAAGCATATCAATGGGTATCAGATTGGGAGGATTTCATAATATATCTGCAGATATAGCAAGCGACAGAAGAATCAGTAAAATATCTAGCGAAACTATGATAGCAAGTCTGGAGAATGACATAGTATGCAACAGTTGGAAAGAGACCAGTCTACATACGAACACTAAGAAACAAGTCTAAACAGAGTGTGCAAAAATGCATTGCATAATATTCTTACTTTCACAGGTTAGCAATCTAGCCCAGATTAGAGCTTAATCTAATTTCTAGAAAGGAAGATACAGATATCCAAGCTGGTTTTAGAAAAGATCTAGAAAAAAGAGATGTTATTGCTGATGTACAGCCAAGTAATTGAGAACTACAGAATACAAAGAAGTCAGTACAGTGGTATCCTGGTACTCGATTGCTTTGAAACTCATTGAATTTGGCACTCAACATATTTTGACAAGAAAATTTTGCCCTAGTACTCATGGTTTATTTTGTATTCAATGCACAAGCTAGAACTTGATGGTGTCGTCTGCTTTGTAACTCCTACATTATTTATTTGGTACTCATCATTTTTGGTACTCATCGCACCTCCTGGAAACAATTAATGATGAATATCAAGGTAACACTGTATGTGTGTTGTTGATTATAGAAAGGCCTTTAATTGAATTGACCATATCAAGGAATGATTTTAAGGAAATGGGAATCTGAAAACATTTAAATGTCTTCACATAAAATTTAAACATAGTTTATTTAACATGTCACAGTCCAGAGGGAACATGGCAGCAATATTGCCATCACTATAGCAATGATTCTTCCTACAACACAGACATAAAAAATAAACAATCACAGTGCTCAACATATTGTCTTATACAAAGTGGCATAGCCACAAACATACATAAAGAATCATTTGTTATATTTAACTTTCATAGCAAATATGATTGCCAGGTAAAAGAATCACTTAAAAAGGTATCTCATGTTTTGTTCTTCATCAAACTATCATCATTTAGTGATTTAGTAACAAACTATTTCCCTTTTACCCAGGAGTAAACTTAGGCATGTTATGGCAAGTAATACATCTCCAGGCATTTTTATACTTAAAATATGTACATAGGCCTGTTCATGTTATCAGAGAAATAAAGCAGGGAGAAGGGCTTATTATTTTTCTGGCACAGTGTTTCCAAACTGAAATTTTCTCCAGAGGGAATAATTAATATGAGTATATATGTATGCCCTGTTCATCCATGCAAGACTAATAGCAGCAGCTGCTGTTGCTTCCTGTTATGCTGTGGCATTGATATATCAAAAAAAGGAAAAAACACAAAATGTGGGGATAATTTTCCTACATCACTACCTCATTTGGCCTCCATTTATGGCCTCCTTCTGACCAAATACCACTTTTAAAAATTTGCCCCAATTTGAGTATTTCCCATGAACATTATACTAAGCCAATCAAATCGTGCTGGTCATCTCACTGAAATTACTACATGAAGTGATTTCTCTTAGAACAGTATCTTCTTTGTGTATGTGGGGTGGGGCATCTTATTCACTGGCATGCTTTGTTTGGACAGAACTTTCTTCAAATGCTCAGCATGCTTTGTAAAGGCACCGAATACATGCTAAAAAATAGCTGTTGGCACCATAAAGGACAGCAATCAGGTCAAATATACGAAAATCTTATATGGATATATTTTCTACTTGTTTACTGTTGCTACTGTTGAGAAGCAGTTAACCTAAAGTAATGTCTTGTATACAAAAGTTCGTGCCACAAATATGATTAGTCTTAATGTGCCAGTAGGTCTGCTGAAGGTGTTTTAAATGAAATTTAATTTGACACTTTAAAGATAGTAATTTCTTATAATTGCCTGCTTTTTATTAATGAAGTGATGCAGAATATGGATATTATAGCACAAATGATGATTTTAATCAAGAGGTTGTTTGACCATAAAGATCATTCGTTTGACATTAGATACTGACAAAGAATGGACTTCCCCTTGTAAATCCATCATGTCTTATCATGGTTTCTCCCCAACATTTTCTTTTCTACAAAGGTACTCCATCAAAGAGGAATCATGGAATAATTCCACAGAATCTTTTAGTTGGTAGTAAGTGATGTTCGCCATTGAGAAGTTTGCCATTGAGATGACTTGACCATCATGATAATCAGCGGTGGGTTTCACATTTTGTTGCTACCGGTTCGCCACATGTGTGAACTGGCATGCACCCGGCCTCAAAATTATGTCTAAATAGGATAGTATAGAGCCAGGGCGGGTGGGCAGGCCCACCCGCGATCTCTGCTACCAGTTCGCCCAAACCAGTACGAACTGTCTGAATACCACCTTTGACGGTAATTATGGAATGATACACATGACTTTATTCTGGATGGAACAGGGTCTATAACTGCAATATGAAGGCCCCAGGGAACCCAATTCAATCAAGTACTGAAAAAACTCCAGTATAAACATTTCTGTACTTCCCTTTCAGTCAGACATCTTGCTTAGATTGTAAAACTCTGAGAGGAGGAGGAGGAGGAGGAAGAGGAAGAGGAAGATGATGATGATATAAATAGGAGACAACTAGCTGGGCCTGAAAATAACAGACTACCTTGATTTTCAATGCTCTGTCAGGTGCCCAGACCAATGGAATATTAAAAACAGTCTTGCAACTCTTCTTAGTGATTCACTTCTGATATTATAAATTATTATCAGGAAGGAAAACAGATTTAACCTCTCTGCCTTCATACTGATATGCACCAGCAAATCAGTGACCTCCAAAGAAGGACTTTTATATCCTGGTTCTGGGAATGACAAAAGAAAAGTTGACAATTTGATTGTTGCTTGTTCTGGTTTTGATGCTCAGAGAACCCAGGTAAGGCAAGAAGCAGACTAGGGCAGATCTCTGTTGCACCAGAGAAGAATTAAAACTGTGATGAGAGAAAGAAAGAAAGAGGGAGGCAGGGAGGAAGAGATATTTTTAAAATAAGTATTTCAATATAAGATGGTCCATATCAATAAATATAGGGGTGGAATGGAAAAGAAAGGATTTTGAGAGAAAAGAGCAGTGGCAAAAATAGAAAGCCTTGTGGGAACAGGAATCCTGTAATACCAATTTCATATCTACTTGGAGTCAAAAATTCTACCTGACTCCTATAATGAACCGTCTAGGGAAATAAATGAATTGGATAGAAGAAAGCCTTCAATTCCCAGTGTTAGAGCAAGGAAATTTCATCAAGGAAAAAAAGGACTGAAGATATATGAATTTTGTAATATTATTTGGAATGAAAAAATTGAAATCAGCTCTAATGAACTGCAACAGAAGCAAATAATTATTCACCTCACAGCTCTTTTATTCAAATTCCATTTCATTGTAGCAGCTGCAATAATACGAGAAAAAAAGAAAAGAAAACCACTTTTGTGGCCTAAATTTGTAAAAAGAATAGAGGTATATTTTACAGGGCACATGCTATTTTTGGTAACTATTTGTTCTCTCTCTGATTTCCAACATATTAGAATGGGAAATGCTTTTCAGAGATTAGCTTTTTATGACCCAGAAATGTGTAATCTAATTCATTTTTAGAGTTCACAGGTACATTTCATTTCATATCTGATGTGACAGAATAGTTGGGTTCCACTGTAACTTTTCCATTTAAGAAATGACTGCTCATTAAGTTGGGAGTGTGCCATGGGCTCATTTAAAAGGACCATCCCTTCATTTGGACGTAACAGGAATGTAGTTCAAGAGAACAAGATTGTAATGCTGATGGGAGGGGCAAAATCAAGAACAATACAGTGAATCAATCACTATAGCCTAGTTTAAGAAAGAAAAATCATTCCTCAAACACCTAATAAGATTTGTGTTCTTGTTTTAAAAGATCAAAGAAGAACAACAACAACTTTTGTCCGAGCTTCTATCAGGAGATGCAAATAAAACCTGTATCTAAGGATGTGATTTTAGCATTCATGCATATGTATGTGTGTATGTGCACGTGAGTGTATGCATGTATGCACACAAAGAGAGAATCACCCCATAATTGCCTTGCAATACTTTCTGAATGACCAAACAGGGACAGGAAAGTATAACATTTTGAGTGCTGGTCTAAGTGCTTGATGCCAGCTGCTCATCACATGTAGATGAATCAGTTACTGAATTGACAGAACACTGATGAATATGTTCCTCATTTCCTTCTTAGAGAAAGCTTTTCTGAGCATATTATTTGTGCAATCAGTATTTTCTTTGCCAAAGACACTTGAATGTGGTCAAATGATCAGCATGTATATCTTTATGTGTATTTTCTCATACATCACCTACAATTCTTTAATTGCAAGACTGTGCTTGTTACTATATCAAACAATAGAAACAATGGAATTGAATTAACTGAAATGCAGAAAAAAGTAATATTTTTAAGACAAACAAAACAATATTTTTTTTAATTTCAAGACAACAATTAATGTCCACCGAGCATGTATATATTCTTCTAGACTGCATGGAATGTAGAAATGGCACCAGAAGTTGTGTTATATGAATTAAGTTGGAAAGGGGAAAGGGAACCAAGAGAATTGTTAGACAACATTGGAAAGTCAAATCTATGCCTGACTTTTCATACTAGATTATGCACATATGTCAAACTGATTCTTTATATATATAGCATGGGAGAGGATTTCTAACAAATTGATAATTGGAATTTTGTAATTAATGACTATTTTTTTATATTTTAATGCATTTTTGAATTTTATTTTATTTTTTAAGAATAGTTAGTTGGTACATTATATTTATATACAATTCTATTAATTTAAATAACACTTTAAGATTATTTGGAAAAATTGATACAGGCGGTTCTCATTCAGTGACCACAATCAGGGCTCCTCACAGCAACTCCACTGTCAAGCAAAGTGGTTGCTAAGTGAAAACCACAACTGTGGTTATTTATCTTACTTCAGCTTACTTTGCTTTACAAACCTTTGAAAGTTATAAATATGAGAATTAGTTACAAAGTTACTTAATAATTCCTGCTGTAAGTGCAAACGGTTGCCTGATGAGGCAATCATTAAATGAGGATAATCTCTATTGTACTTTTGTTTTCATCTCCCCCCACCCCCAAAAAACAAGTATATGAAAAGAGAAAATTCACAGCTGAAGGTTATTGTATTCACAATGAGTTGTTAGGTTCAGTATGAGCTCCATCAGTGGCAGCTGCTCCAGTGGTGGAATTCAATTATTTTTACTACTGGTTCTGTGGGTGTGGCTTGGTGAGCATGGTGTGGCTTGGTGGGTGTGGCTTGGTGGGCATGGCAGGGGAAGGATACTGTAAAATCTCCATTCCCACCCCACTCCAAGGGAAGGATACTGCAAAATCCCCATTCCCATCCCACTCTGGGGCCAGCCAGAGATGGTATTTGCCGGTTCTCTGGATGACTCAAAATTTCTGCTACCAGTTCTCCAGAACCTGTCAGAACCCGCTGAATAGCACCTCTGAGCTGCTCAGCAGAAAGAGTGACACTGCTTCTTTCTAGGTCACACTTCCTCTGATTGGGGAAGAAGTGAGGAAGAACAGCAGGTCTACTCTGAAGTTCCCAAGGAGATGTGTGCATGCTCTTCCACTGGCGACAGAGGAGGAGGAATAGGGCAACAGCAGGAATAGCATTTCTAACTGGTATGTGCTTGATATGCATTTATAGAAAGCTATGTACTCCTATGCAATCTAAATTATATAGAAACAAAAGCACCTTAGGACTGGTTGTTTTTGCCCTAATAAGTACTATTAAGATTATTTGTTTTAATCCTGAGAACGAATTTGGGGAGCCAGTCAGAGTCAGTTGATTGGAGCAGCCTATAAATTGTGTTGATGATGATGATGATGATGATACTTGGTTGATAACTAGGATAACTAGGATGCTGGTATCGACCATTAGCGCCAGTCAATGGTTTTTGTGATGCATTTTTCATCATTTTAATTAAGTTTCATGTTTAATGAATAAAGTAAATAATAATAATGATTGTACTTGGCTGATGCCTAGGATGCTGGCAGCAACCCATATCAACCATTAGTGCCTGTCAATGGTATTTGTGATACATTCTTAAATGTTCAGTTGACTGAGTTTCATGTTTAATGAATAATAATAATAATAATAATAATAATAATAATAATAATAATAATGTTGTGTGTTATCCCGATTGTAATTGGAGCCCTCAGAGCAATACCCAAAGGGCTACCCCGTTATTTAGAAATTCTAAATTTGCCGGACTTGAACATTTTGACTCTACAAAAAACCACCTTACTCGGAACAGCTTACATTCTCCGACGATACCTTAACAGTTCCTAGGTCCTTGGTTAGGACTCGAGCTGCTGAGCTATTAACCAGCCTCAAAGGCTGTGAATCTCACTAAAGATTAAATAATAATAATAATAATAATAATAATAATAATAATAATAATAATAATAATATCATCATCATTGCAAGTTAAACAATATTTAGAATGGAAGCAAATGAACTTCCATACGTTCATATTATCTGGAAAAGAAAGATCTTTGGTTCACTTTTCAAAAGCAATCTGCACTTCTATCATTTTTCTTTGGTTATCCGTCGTGCTTGTTCTCAGCTGAAGTAGAACTGAGAAAAAAATGTATCCCTGCCACTGATTTATGGCATACCATTAAAGTGCTGAATGAGTTATAAAATGTTCTGTAGCTTCAGGAAATTTAATATATTCACAATCAGGATTCCCAGTAAACCTAAAAAAGTTTGTTGCTTCCACTGCCTATAAACATTTTCTAAGAGAAAGAATAGAAAGGCTAGAAACCATGCATTATTTTATAATTACATGAGCTCTGAGAAAAGTAAAATAAATAAAATGGAATAAAATAATAAAATAAAAGATGAAAACAAATGGCATTCATATACCCCCCCCACCTCTAGCAATGTTTATTTTTCTTTAATATCCGATGATCTGACTGAATAGCAAAACAGTTTATCCCCTTAATGCTCTTGTTTAGCAATGAATAAATAGAGCAAGTACTAAAGCTGGCTTTGCACCTACTGAATGCTGCAAGTGTTTGTACTCATTTGATATGCATCTAGCAAAGCTCGGCTGTTCCCAGAAGGCCACTCCGTGAAGGCTGAGAGAGCAGCGCCTGCTAGTGGTACCTGTGAGTCATAAAGAACAAGGAGAAGGAGGAACAAGGGGAGAGGGGAAAAAGTGCAATGGAAACACAAGTCAAAATCAACAAAAGAAGCCCATTCAGAGGAATTCTGTATACTAGTTCAGAGCATGCACACACAAATATTACATTATAATAGGAAGCATTAGCTTTTCCTTAGGAAAAACAGCTCAACAATACTGGATCAGTGTAAAATATAGTAATATTATGAATTTTATTGAATTTTATAATAGCATGCCTTATTTCCAGTGAACTAGTTGAAGAATAATTCAGTAATTGCTTACTACGGGAACTACAGGGAGGCTAGGTGGTATACATTAAAAAGTAATGTATACATTATTTAGGATCGGAAGAGTTCAGTTTAAAGAATACTGTAATGGTATAAAATTATAAAGGGGAAATATGTTTTCTGATTTATAATAATACACATTGGATTTACAAAAAAACAAAAAAACAAAAAAACTAGTAACAATACCTGTAGCATTAAGAGGGCATCGATTAAATGCCATATCCCCTGCTGGCGTCCTTTTCCAAACCATTGATATCAAATAATCCTCTGGACATATTTCATAAGGTGCTGCAATTTAAAAACACTGAATATGAATTGTGGACTTGGCAGGTACACACAGTGAGAGTAATTAATTAATTGAATAGCTTGCCTCAGGGGTGAAATCCAGCAGGTTCTGACAGGTTCTGGAGAACTGGTAGCACAAATTTTGAGCAGTTCGGAGAACTGGCAAATACCACCTCTGGCTGGCCCCAGAGTGGGGTGGGAATGGGGATTTTGCAGTATCCTTACCCTGGAGTGGGGAGGGAATGGGGATTTTGCGGTATCCTTCCCTTGCCATGCCCACCAAGACACACCCACAAAACCTATAGTAAAAAAAAATTGGATTTCACCACTGGCTTGCCTCCAGGAGTCGTGGGTGCTGGAGGTTTTCAAAAATAGACTGGACAATCATTTGAATGGAATGGTATAAGGCTCCTGCCTCAAGCAGGGTCTTGGACTGGAAGACCTCTGAGATCTCTTCTAGTCCTATGTGTCTATGTTCTAAGTATAACACCATGTGATACCACCTTGCAAGTTGCAGGACTCTGTAAGTTTCCAGGCAAAATGTACAGGGTTTACATAGATGACCCTGACTTTGCTCATCTTCTCTAAATTTCTGGAAACCTGGTTCCCCCCCACCCCAGGGGAATGGGCAAGCATATGGGATGAACATCCAAACTGAAAGGAATATAAAATGGTTTAGGGCCTATTAGAATATTTCCCTAAGGATAAGGTAGATGTTCAGTTGAAGCCTTGGTCACAGAATGGAATGGGCTGCGAATGAAGCCTTAGATTGCATTGTCTCTATACAGCGTCTCTCTGTCCATCGATCCTAGTTTTAGTTTTATAAACAGCTCTGGGAAATGAAGCACCAGACGAGATGCCTGGAGCATCATTAGAGGAAGAGAAAATTTGACCAAACCTGATCAAGAGCCCATATTTGGGGTTATAATGTGACTGTAATGGTGGCAAAATGTCATTTCACTATCAATAGTGCATCCATAGATAGATATCCAATGACCCTGATCAGGATCGCTCATTCTTTGCTGAGTAGGGATGAATCACAGGAACCTGGGCTGCTGGAAGAATATTCTAGTGATCTCAGAGATAAAATCATTTAGATTTGCTGAGAGTTGGACTCCAACTAGGCAAGTGCAGTTGAGCTGCTTGTGGGTTTCTGTGTGTTGGGCTTCAGTCTGTAGCGCCAGATGAAGTGGACAGGTGAACCCAGTCACCTGTTTCTTAGATCCAAACCTTTCCTGGGTATTTAAAGCTGTTTGGGAGTGATTCATCCAGCTTTTCTCAGAAAGTGGGTGGTTCCCTTGACCCTCCTTAAAAAAACCATTGCTGGACTCAATAATCCTGGACAATTTCTTTGTAGTCTCCAAGAAGGTAGGTTTTAAGGAGGTAGGTTTCAAAATATCATGGAGGAAATGGATTATATGGACCCTTTCCAGCAAGATTTCAGGCACAAATATAGTACAAAAACAACATTGTCATGCTTGTTAATGATTTTTGATGGTCATTAACAGGATGGTGCATTCATCCTTGTGCTCCTTGATCTCCCAGCCACTTGTGATAAAACACCTTAAGTGAAGCAACATTCAGTATGGCTGAGCTTCATATATTACATGAAACCCAGAGGCTACCGCTGCCCCTAATTAAGGAAACACAACCTATCAGCACCAAAACTCATTGTGTTTACCAATTTGTAATTGTGGAGACGATTACATCGGCAGAACTGATAGGTGTTTGGCTTTCAGAATAAAGGAGCATCTTCTGAAATGTTTCCAAACAAATATGCGAACTATGCATTTTTAAAGAATTATACCCAGTTTATTTATTTATTTATTTATTTACTTATTTATTTAATTTGTATACCGCCCTTCTCCCAGAAGGGACTCAGGGCGGTGAACAGCCAAAATTAAAAACATACAAATACAAAAGTTAAGATAATTAAAAAGAATTAAATCATTGGCTTCCCAATTTAAAACCCCCAATTCCATAAAATTTAAAATCCCAATTAAGAGCCATTTAGGATAGGCTGCAATGTTCAACGGAGATGAAAAGTATTATAAATAAAATAAATAAAACATGGGGAAAAAATGAAATGAGTCCAAACAGCCTTGAGTAATCCAACAACAACAGCAAATCATGGCCATAAAATGCCTTCTTCGGCCATCGAGAGACACTATCTACCGGTCACTAAGTGGATCAAAACTCTGCATTTAAAGTTCTACTGTGCCCCAGGAACTCTTGTTTCCTGCATTTTGCTGAGGCAGTTAAGGGTTTGAAGCCCACCTTGTGCGTGCAGAAATGGTTTTATGTCAGTCTACACCTGCGTGTAGGTGGGTATAAGGCTTGCCATTGGTTGCTTTCCTGCATACATTATATGCTTAATTAATGCTCTTGCTATATCTTATATCTGAGGCTGATTTTAACCATGTTATTGTAATGTAGGTACTGATGAGTCAATATGAAATGCTTGCATCTACCTCTGTTCATCTTTTGGCTGTATTGTTTAAATTATTAAAAGGGACTAGTTGTTTTAAATTGTGACAGTGTCAATAATGGTATCGTTTTCAGCAGAGGTTGGGAGTGAAAGGCACCATATTATGGTGATTCTCCTCCTTTCTCTATGGTCTGTTTCAATCACTGTTGACGAGGAAAAGATTAGATTCAGGCAGCTTCACCCTTCCTGAGAAACATCCAAATGAAACAGTGGGTGAGATAAACTGTTGTAGTGCCTACTCTCTGGAAGAGTATTTCCCTAGAAATCTGTATGGCTACTACCCTGATGGTGTTCCAAAAGGCACTGAAAAGCTCAGCAATTCTCCCAGGCCTTGGTACAGAATGGTTGGGAAATTTGGTTTTGTTCTACACATAGTCCTCAAATTACAACAGTTCAGGGGTGAAATCTAAAATTTGTTACTACTGGTTCTGTGGGTGTGGCTTGGTGGTGGGGTAATGTGACTGGGTGGGCGTGGCAATTTTTTTTTTTTTAGCTTTTAAAAGCATTTTTTCTACAACCTTAAGAGGTTGCAGAAAAAAATGCTTTTAGAAGCCTCTGACTATCAGGCAACTCAGCTGGGATCGCCAGAGGCTTTTAAAGGCATTTTTTTTTCTACAGCCTCTTCGGCCGAAGAGGTTGCAGAAAAAATGCTTTTAAAAGCCTCTGACGATCCCAGCTGAGCTGCGCAATCATCAGAGGCTTTTTTTTTTTACTTTTAAAAGCATTTTTTCGGCCGAAGAGATTATAGAAAAAATGCTTTTAAAATTTTTTTAAAAAAGCCTCTGATGATCACATGGCTCAGCTGGGCATGGAAGGGGGTAGGGATTTTTGCCACCCACTGCTATCGCTACCGGATCAGGTGATCCAATCCGAACCGGGAGCATTTCACCCATGCAGTTCATTTACTGATCATTTGAAGTCACAATGGCACTGAAAAATGGCCCTGACCCACTTATGATCAAAATTCAGATACTTGAAAACTGACTCATATTTATGATGGCTGCCGTGTCCCGGGATCATGTGATTACTTTTTGCGACTTTTTGACATGTAAAGTCAATGGAGAAGCCAGATTCACTTAACAACCATTTTTCTAACTTAACAACTGTGGTGATTCATTTAATAACTGTGGCAAAAAAATTGTAAAATGGGCAAAATTCACTTAACAACTGTCTCACTTAGCAACATATATTTTAGGCTCAATTGTGATTGTAAGTCAAGGACTACCTATATTTTGTATGATTTTTTTTTTTCCTGGACACATATATACTTTTTAAAATTTATTATTGTGGATTTTTTATTAGATCAAATGCAAAGAGTTGGTTAAAGGTGGCTGTTGTTTACATCTATATCAACAAGTTAAAAAATAGCATATTCATGTATCTGATTACTCTCCTCAACACAACTGATTTTTATATTTATATTTAAGCAATTGTTTTCTGAAAAGTATACTAACAATATACTTTTTCTTTGAAGAAGAAAACAAATATTGAAAGCTTCCTAGCGGTGCACTTGCTTCCAGAATCATTTCTTTTTTTTACTTCTAGGAATGCTTCTGAGCCCCAACTGAGCCCATGCACTTCTTAGATTTTTTTTTAAAATAGATAATTAACCTAGAGTTTATTTAAAAGTATGCTGCTCTATTGCAAAACAAAGCAAAAGTTAAGCAGGGATAGCAAGGAGCATTTTGAAGACAGGTTAGAGAGTATGACCAAGAACATTCTGTATATTGGTGCTTTGTGGCTTGTTACATCCCTCACTGTAGCCATTTTATGAATGGACAGCCTCCCAATTGCATTGTGAAAGCAGCAATAACATGTTTTCAAAATTACAAACAGAAGACATTCCCCAAAGAACACCTGCCCCTACTTTTCTTTAGAAAGGAAAGTTATTCAGGTGCCATGAGATTCTTTTAAAACATTTACTGTATATAGTAACCCATTTGGTATTTTAAATCAGGATTTACATTCGCTTCTGTAAATTCATCTCACAAAGCTGTGCATTTTTTCTGCGACTACAGCTTCACTAATTCAGCATGTGAACATTTTTATGGGACGATATCCTGGGTTTTTTTGCCCTGAGATGGCAAACAAATCTAGTAGAAATGAGAGGTTTCGTGGAAGCAAGAAATGAGCACTTTAACAGATGACAAAATATCCCTGCAGATGTTTCTGTGAAGCTAATGTGAGGTGCATGAAATAGGTTGCTAAAATTACTTCAGTCAAAGCTCTTTCAAATCATGTCAAGAAAGCTGACAGTGCCAGAAGAGCAAGAATATATCTTAATGGCAAACATTTAAGAAAGGGAGCTGTTTTCACTTCATCCTAACTGCTAAAAAAGAACTGTTCTGAAGCCTCGGGATTTTTTTCTGGGATTCGCACACAGTGCTTCTTATCCTGACTGTAGGGTTATGAGCATGACTGCACATGGTTCATTAAATGTTAAAAGATTTTTTTTCCAGGTTCAAAGTGCTGTGATTGATCTTTTACAATTTGATCTATTTTGCTTTTGTTTAAAAAAAACACACACACCCCACACTTTATAATGAATATATGTAGTTATCTATGTGCATAATCAGGCTTCATAAACAGCATTTTTTTAAAAAAAAAAAAACTATCTAAAAAAAGGGATGCAGTGAGACATTGCCGTAGAAGTAAAAAGCCACCAAAGGAACAAAAAAAGCTGCTTTATTCCATACTGCTGCATTTGTTCTTTTAGCTTAATATTAGCTTCCTTCATCAATAGAAATTCCCAGGGTTCTCTTCATTCTTAACTAATAATATCAGGGCTTGAATCTGTAAGCTTTAACATGCATAACACTGTTCTTAACAGTGAGCTGCACTCAGTTTTGCTTTGAACAGCAGATTGAAAATGAATTTTACACTCTCTGAAATTTAGCTGGTCACATTTTTGCTGAGCACATTGTAAGCCGCCCTGAGTCTTCGGAGAAGGGCGGTATATAAATCAAATTAAAAAAAAAAACAAAAAAAACAGGTGGCTGTTTAAGTCCAGTAAAGGAGCAAAACAAATACACAGCAACATCTACCATCACAAAACCACACTAATGTTTTGAGAAATAAAAAGAGGAACCTGGCTTTACTCCTTATTGTAAAAAAAAAAAAAAAAAAAAAAAAAAGCATTACAGACAAGCCAGTTCTAAATATATTATTTAAAAGTATATTGCTAAATATATTATTTAAAGGTACAGTATATTTTATCCAGCTGCGTTCAGCGACATTGAGAATGGAATTCAAGTTATCCTGAAGATTCCACCAAACATCTATACTATAGTTTGATCTGAGTTTTTATACATAAAGGTCAGTGTGATGTAGTGATTAAAGTTGTAGAATAAAAAAAGTCCCAGGTTCTAGTCGATTCTCTACTAGGGTACTACACTGGGTAGTTTAGGGCCAGTCACTTTCTTTCACAAGTTTTTGTTGCAGGAAAGCCTGGAGAAAAGAATGTTATAGATATTGCCATGAGCTTCTGAAAGCAAAGTAAAATTTAAATCTATACAATAACTAAAATGTATATAATTATGGTAATTATACCACAATTATTGGTGTTAAAATCTCTCTCTCTCTCTCCTGTCCTGTGTGTATCTATAATTTTCTTGCTACCATTGGGAAGATATGCAGTCTCTCAAATACACCTTTATGCCTAGAAAATGATGGCACAGTGATTAGAATGCAATATTGCAAGCTAATTCTGTCCACAGCCAGGAGTTCCATCCAGACTGGCTCAAGGTTGACTCAGCCTTCCATCCTTCCCAGGTCAGTAAAATGAGGACCCAGATTGTTGTGGGCAATATGCTGACCCTGTAAACTGCTTAGAGAGGGCTGTAAAGCACTGTGAAGTGGTATATAAGTCTAAGTGCTATTGCTAGTGCTAGAAAATGGATGAGTCTGGTACTCCCATCCCATTTTCACCTGGAAAGAAATCAGCCAACAACATCTTAGAAATGTCTGAGAAGCTGGGCTAAAAAAGCCATACTTATTATCAGAGGCCAAAACTTTGGCATAACCCTTTTCCTGTCCACATATTAACTGGGGATGAGGTATTTTCAATGGTGTGGTGACTTCTGCCGATTATATATATAATCTTACATAAACATATATATATATGTTTATATATACTTACATACATATATATATATATATATATATATATATATATATATATATATATATATAGTTATATATAAAGTTATATATAAAGTTATATATATATATGTTTATATATAACTTACATAAATATATATATATATATATATATATATATATATATATATATATATATATATAATATTTTTGCTAGATGGCAAATTGGATATGTCTTATTTATTTATTTATTTATTTATTTATTTATTTATTTATTTATTTATTTATTTGTTTGTTTGTTTGTTTGTTCGATTTATATGCCGCCCTTCTCCGGAGACTCAGGGCAGCTTACAATGCATTAAGCAATAGCCTTCATACTTTTGTATATACCTGCTTAGTAAGGCTTTTTGGGCCCCCCTAAATGGTGTTCTATTTTATACAAAGTCAGCTTATTGCCCAAACAATCCGGGTCCTCATTTTACCTACCTCGGAAGAATGGAAGGCTGAGTCAACCTTGAGCCTGGTGAGAATTGAACTCGCAGCAATTGCAGGCAGCTGGCAGCTAAGTGCTACTTTAATAGCAGTTTAGTCCACTGCGCCACCAAGGCTCCTTATTCAAATCCTTTTTCAATGATTTCTTCAAATGGATCACCATGCTATCAGTCTTGGTTCTAAAATATGGTTTCCATTTTATCATCCACTTGCTATTTGACATACTATCATATTCTTTTATTAATTTTATTAATGAACAACACATTTATATCTTTGAAATTATTTAAAATGTATAAACTGGTTTGGAGCTTATTTAAAAGAAGAATTAATACTATAAGTAATAAATGAACACAATTTGCTTCTAGGAAGAAGTAACATTTTTATTTTGCCTATTGCCATATTATGCTTGTCCCTAGTTTTGTTTTTGTTAGTCATGCTGTGCAATAATGTTAGTCACATTAGGCGTGTTGATTGGCAAGGAAAAAAGAAAATTTCAAAGAAAGAAGGATTTTCCAGACAAATCTTGCTTCATCCTAGCCTACTGGATGGATCAAAAAAGTATAGAGATCCATGAACTCTATACTGGTGATCTCAATTAACACAACTCTCAACATTTCTCTCTCTCTCTCCCCTCTCCCTCTCTTTTATATATTTATAAAACAGGTTTATAAATTGCATAAAAGCCAACAACATATTGTATTGCATTGGGGTTTATTTGTTTTTTTTAATCTTGGGCAAGCTTATATGCTCCGTACTATACCTTGCATGACCTTTGTAGATGCCATACGCTAAATAAATGAATGGCTTTTATGTTGTTGTCTGTTGTCAGATATAGGTATAAATCTAACAAATAAACAAGAATGCTTGTGCACACAATTTTCAGATTTATGGTTATCACTAGCGTATGTCAGCATTTTTTTTCTTTTTAGAAACCCACTTTTTCTGTTACTTGAGCTTTTACTCTTAAAATGATGCTTTTTTTTCCACAATGAAATCACTGCTCTACTTTTACAAAAGTGAAGATGAACTTTTAACTTTGGTTCAATATCTAAGCCATAGTTGTCCAACCTTTTGGCTTGCCTGAACCACATTGAGAGAAGAGGAATTGTCTTGGGCTGCCTATAAAATATATAACATAGTTAATGTACGGTGTATAAATCACATAATAAAGTTAAAAGTTTTTGATTTTATGGGGCTGCAGTATTAGCTGCCCAGGGCCACATGCAGCCTATGGACCATAGGTTGGACACACCTTATTTAAGCAATTTAATCATCACACAATTATCAAATCACAAACATTTCTGTTTTATTGGTAAAAATGATAACTATGTAGTATGATATCTTGCCCTTTCCTTGACCTAAAGTTGTTTTTAATCAAAATT
The DNA here is from genome assembly GCA_022577455.1 of Arizona elegans. Taxonomy (NCBI): domain Eukaryota; kingdom Metazoa; phylum Chordata; class Lepidosauria; order Squamata; family Colubridae; genus Arizona; species Arizona elegans. Next base: position 214,730,137 of record JAKOOJ010000001.1, on the reverse strand, counting down.
AGATTAGAACTAAATATTTTTTAAAATCCCCATAAAATTAATAGAATATTTTGACTGCACCAGAAATATCATTAATTTATATTATTATTATTTTTATTGGGGGTGGGTATGGAGGTAAAAACTTTAGGCTGTTGTATGTGACTTGTCCTTATTTTTACAGCATTTAGAAAACCTTTTTCCAAGTCTTATTCAGCTTAGCCTTACAACAGACAAATTATCCATTTTCAGTTTTTCCCTTTTGCACACAGAAGGAGCTGTTTCACGTTGTGACAAACAATTCTGTCAAATTAATTTGAGCAATTGTTTAGCTGACTCCAGAGCCTAGCAGTCTATTTCTTAAGTCAATGCAAGGGCATAGCTCTTCTAGAGCTTATATCCTGGGGATACACAGTCACTTCTGTCCCTGACAAATTGTAGAAGGAATTGCCATTTTGCATGCCAAGCATTCATGTTTTCATCAGGGCTTTTATGCCTGAAAGAATCCTCTGAATCGGCACAGTGTAATCTTAGATTATTTTCCTTCAATTATTCTCCTTCACCAGCTATCAAAACAGCAATGATTATATGTTACTGGCCTTATGCACAAAGCTGATAAGCATGACAAAATTTCCTGTAAGATCAAAGAGATTTAACTATATGATAATTATAAATCATGACATGCTGGTCACAATTGCCAACAAATGTACATCTCTGAGGCAGATAGATATTTAATTTATGGTCATTTCAAATGTTGCTAGTCTGTAAGATCACAGGAGATGTTGTACCAGTAGCATCACACCTGACTATAAGAAAAGTGTGCTTCTACTTGAATTTGGAGCTGGAATTAATATATCAGTAAATAAGCCCTGACAGTCATCTATTATTTTAAATTAGGGGTAATGGGATATTGAAAGGGACTTTCTACCCAAAAAAATGTCAAGAAATAAAACAGGAGGGCCATTGATTAACAGACTGCCTACCAGTAGGCAGTGACACCTAGCAAACTTGGCTCTTCTTGAAGACAACATATGGAAGTTCAATCCTGATTAGTGCTTGAATAAGAGATCACCAAAAAAATCCTCCCCAGAAATACAATTTTTGTAATTCCTAAAGAAAACCAGGATACAGAACTTCATTAGGATTGCCAAGAAAATTATAGGGCTTTGTTTCGGTAATCAAAAGTAATACTTGATTTGAGACATTATTTACACGTGCAATACTCTCTCAAGAATTATATGCAAAATAGCTATGAGCTAAAATGACTATATTCAGTCTGGAATTATGTTGGACCCTTATTTTTTCTGATTTTCTTCACATGGAGTCATGCTATCTGGGGATGACAGCAGATATATTTCAGAAGTTCTAGAATGTATCCACTTCTGGAGCAAAGAGAACGTTGGAAAAAAATTGAATTTTCAGGAATATAGCTAAACCACAGGAAAAGGAATCCTACTGTTTCGTTGGAATGCCCTTGACAGTTTCTGAATCATAGGGCAAAAGTACGAAGAAAAAATGTTTTATTAGGTGGTTTAATTCAGGAAGGAATAAATTCAGAAAAGTTATTGAAATAATATAAAGTTACTTAGGACAGCCAGAATGCCTCAGTGCTACAAAGATTTAAGATTTAGTGAATTATCACTGTCTGTCCATAACCTCAGATCAGCCGCAAGATCAGAGTGTGCTCAGCACAGACTTCCAACTTCAAGGCTGGAAAAGAGGGAGGAGAGGCAATCCAATGTCTAATTTAACTTTCTGAATTTGGGGGCATCCCTCTGGCTTCCAGAGAGTGAATTTGTTCATACCTTACTTCTCTGTTCCAGGCATGACATGTACCATAAGCATAGATAATACAGTAGAGTGTATATCTGATATACAGTATATTGATTATACCGATATTGAGTATACAGATTATTGATATTTAAAATGACCAAATTGGCAATAAAATATTACTTAAAAATATGTGCAATTCAGCATTCATAATACATTGCCATTAGTAAATAAGTAATTATATACTACAGGTAGTAATTATACTACATACAGGTAGTATTATAGAGCAGAGCAAAGAATTAGGTCTTCTTGGGTTCATATTGTGAACTCACACTTGGAGATGGATAGGGCTTCATTGCACATTTCTCCCAAATGCAGCACTTGGCATAAAAGAGACTCAAAATATAAATAAGAATTTGAGGACTTTAGAAGCCTTAGAACAATTTTGCCCTGTCACTTCCAAAACTATGCACCCAATACCAAATTCCACTCCAAGGATCTAATGTGCCAGGAAAGAGCAAGGAGGAAGTGAAGACAAAGGAGCAGTACAAACCAAAACTGACACAACCCAACAAACCAAAACTGATACAACTGTCTTCACTATGTCTTTCCACTTACACTTTCTCATATATAAATATGGTGGCTGCTTCTTCTTCTTTTATTGCTGTAAAATCTTTTCCTTGGTAGTCTATAGCCCCCCAAACAGGGAACAAACTGCAGTCACCACCTACATCCATCTCATCTCTGCTCCAAACGTTCATAAATACTTTCCAGTTGCAAGTTTTATGCATGGAGAGCAACAAGCTGTCAGCATTGCAAAGAATCTGCTGCAGTCTCCAAGGGCTACTCATCACCAGTGGGAAATATGCCTGGAGCAGAGAAGTCAGGGAAGTCTGTCTACAGAAGACTCTTCTACAGAAGCCTCTTGTTCTTAATCAAGAGTTGCATGCTCTGACCTTGTCAACCCTTTTCTATTATGTTTCTTGTAGCTTAGCATGAGGGCAAGAGTGAACTAGTGTGTTTTCAATGATATAAAGCTGGCTGAAAACCTAGGGCAGAGGGTAACCTCAAAATGGATCTTCTAAGAACAAAATGAGCAAAAATTAAAGCATGGGGGATGCTTTGCAGAAACACTGGGTTCCAGTATGTGCAGTATTTCCAGAACTGGACAGATTTTCAAGGCCAGAAAGAAAACTGGCTTTAACAAACATAAAGAAGCAAGGAGACCAAACATTGAAAAAGAGCAAAAATAATCTATATCTTCCTAAGCTTTGAATCTTCTTCTAAGCTTTGGATGCAACCTACCAGACCCCTCAAATAATAATTTTTGATGGAACAATGTATCAAAATAATAGAGGAGAAAACATTTAATTCATTTTAATAAATATACTTAAATGCAATTGAAATTAAATCAGATTCAGCTTATGTTTTTGCTCAAGCCATTGTGGGTAGAGTACAGGTTCCTTCTTCACTCCAAAGGTGGTTGCTTTTAGGAAAAGGATGTATACTCCTGTTCTAAAACTCCAGGATTAGGGAATATATCTCCTATATATCATTGCTAATTCTTTGCTCTCTCTGCAAGTCTTCATTTCTCAGTTAAATAAACAATGGAAGAGTCTTATCCCATGATTAGAAGTTTATCTTTCCCCCATGGGTGGTGATCCAGACTTGATCAAATGTTTGCTTATTTGTTATATTGGTTTAGATAGCCTTATGGTATTTGGGTTTCCTAACATTCTCATCCAAGGTGAGCCACCTCTTATGCCCTAGCATGCAGACAAGGACCAGCTATTAACTACATGGAAGTGGAGCTATAGGGGGGTAGCGGTTCTTCTCTGTCACAACTGTGTCTCAATCACAAGAAACCTGTGCTTGACTGACCAAACATGTCAAAATTTGCTCTGTTTTGGATATTGTGCAGTAAATCACTTACCATCCAAATGTGCTATTATTTATTACCTAGGCAAGAAAATGCAATCTGAGGCTTCAACCATATGTTGCAGTATGATTTTTATAATTCTCAACCAGTTAGTTAGATATAATATCCTAAAATATTTGAAGGACATAAGATTGCTTATCCCTGAGTTAGAGATTGATTTGCAAATGGAAGAGCTCTATTCCTAGCCTGAGGGCTGGGAATCACAATTAAGGTATAGTCACCTACAGTATTAGTACCTGAACTAAGAAAAAGGCTTTCCAATATTCTTCAGCATGCTTTCTTGTTGCCACCAACCTTAAGCAATGAGATGGAGTAAAGAGGAGGCAACATAGAAATGGGCAGCTGAAGACAGTAGTTCTCTGATAATAAACTTCCAGGTGGGAGGGGACTCCTCCTTCATTCTTGAAGGAATGGTATATTCCAGTTTACACTAAGAGTTCTTGCTGTGTTTTTAGTTTATTTATAGAATCTGAGCGAACCATATCTGCATATGTAATTACATTTTTATTGCTGTAATTATCTCTGACATAAAAGGCATTTAAAGGAGAAGCTGGAAGTACAATTGTTGGAGATATTTGGATGGATTTTGGATGTTTTACTGTTGACTGTTTCATACAATGCTGTGGGTTTGCATTGATTTGCTAGTATGTAGGGTAAATATGTGTGTGTGTGTGTGTATGTGTATGTGTGTGTAGGTCTTTGGTTATTCGGGTTTTCTCCCGTGTAAAAGTGGAAGTGGCTTGGCAACGTTTCAACGAAGTCTCATTCATTATTTTCAGGCTGGTGTTTTCGGCTTTTAATGTGCTTCTAGAACATTGCTCCTAGAAACACAAAGCTGAAAACACCAGCCTGAAGATGACGAATGAGACTTCGTTGAAACGTCGCCAAGCCACTTCCAATTTTACGCGGGAGAAAACCCGAATAACCAAAGACCTACATACAAACACCTGCGAAAACCTCAGAAAACACACATACACACACACACACACACACACATATATAGTATGTTCTATATATATATATTCTGGACTATATATATATATATATATAGTCCAGAAGTGGTCTAATCAACAGTTGATAGATGTTGGATCCCCAATTCTATTGAACAGCCATGTCTCAGGGACCACATATATCTTTTGCACTCCCATAATGTTGACTTCGTATGGAGAAGATTGTACTATGAAAGAGCAGAGTGAGATTAGGCTCTTTCTCCCATTTCACTTTGCAGCTCTGATCTCTATCATGGCTGATTATCCCACTAACTTATATATTGTTTCAAAACAAGCTTTATAGTGACAGATAGTAAACTAGAAATAAGAGATCGTGAACATGCAGCTGCTGGGTCCGGTGGACAATTAAACTGTGGAATAATTCTGACCGTGCAAGTTTCTCATTAGGTTTTCCAAAGGCTTTTAGCACCTTTTGTAACTTATGCTGATTTTAGATTGATGGTTGCTTAATGTCTAGCACAGGCTTTCCAGGACTTCATGTGATTTCACCAAGTGAAGGAGAAAGGTTAAAAAGGGAGAAGAAATATACAGATCTAGCATATTTCACTACTTGGAAAGCGTTAGATATGTATCTATGTCAGAGGTGGGTTTCAGCAGGTTCTGACCAATTCTGGAGAACCAGTAGTGGAAATTTTGAGTAGTTCGGAGAACCAGTAATAAAATTCTGACTGGCCCCGCCCCATCTCTTCTCTGCCTCCCAAGTCCCAGCTGACTGGGAGAAAATGGGGATTTTGCACTAACCTTCCCTGGATTGGGGAGGAAATGGAGATTTTACAGTATACTTCCCCTGCCATGCCCACCAAGCCATGGCCACAGAACCAGTAGTAATTTTTTTTGAAATCAACCACTGATCTATGAACAGGAACAGAGAATAAAGCACTATTCAGTCCTGACTCTGTGCTTGCCTCAGGGGAAAAAAATTGATCCCAGTGAAATTACCTTAGATATTCACAAATATCTTGAAATTACATACTAAGTCATCCATAATGGTCTTTTCTTTGCTAGTTTGCTGTCATATTTGTGTTTGTATAATTAAGGAGGGTTTATCATCTATTGTCATAATGAAATATATTTTATGTATTTAATGAAGATACTAAGATACATAAAATGAAATAGCATTTACAATATCAAGCTAAAATACATAACAATTACATAACTGAACTAATTTGCTCTACGCACAAAAAAAAAAAAAACAAAAAAACCACAAACAGGAATAGAAAGATATCAATTAATTTTGTCTAATTACTATTTCAGATGATTGAATGAACGTTTGTCCTTCCTCTGTTTGCAAAGGGAAAGATTCTGTAATTACCTTGGAGTACAGAGAATGGACTGTACTCAAGTTAAGTACATTTTACACATTTTCATTTATTACAATCAAAGCTATAGACTGCAATCCTACACAAAGTTTCCTAAGACTAAATTTTGTTAAATGGCCTTAATCCTTAGTAGACACACATAGGATTGTAATAAGCAGCATATATTTAAGTTCTAATAAGGCAAATGAGATTTCAATGTAATTTTATGAACCAATTTTAACTTACATTAAGATTTTTCTCCACAGTTTTCATTATTTAACTTTGAATGAAAAGGGTGGGCTATAATTCAATAACAGAACATCTGATTGATCTGCCAGAAGGCCAAATCTGGATCCAAGCATTATCAGAAAGGAGGATGAAATAGCAGGTCATTATTCATACCCTGAAGAGGTTTTGTGAGATCAGCAGAATCTGATATGCCGGTTCCCTACATTTTGCAAAACCCGTTGAGTGATTGCCTTTCACACTGAAATGTTTCTAATTCTTAATGAAAACTCAAGTCCTTATCCAGTTTGCTGTTTCTACTTATGATGATTATATGAATTTAAGAGTAGAATTTAAAGGAACAACTTTGTAACAAATGATTGTAACAAAAACAAATCTGATTTTCAGCATTTCAAATTTCATCTATTTTTAATACTTGTGTCGAGTATTAAAAAGTCATCATGTATCAAACTGAAATAATTTATGAGGGACACTGTTAGTGAAGTAGTAGGAATGGCTTACAACATTATTTGGAGCCAATTATCAAACTTAAAAGAGTCGCAGTGGCGCAGTGGTTAGAATGCAGTACTGCAAGCTACTTCTGCTGCCTGCCAGCTGCCTGAAATTTGGCAATTCAAATCTCACCGGGCTCAAGGGTGACTCAGCCTTCCATCCTTCCAAGGTGGGTATAATGAGGATTCAGATTGTTGGGGGCAATAGGCTGACTATGTAAACCACTTAGAGTGGGCTGTAAAGCACTGTAAAGTGGTATATAAGTCTAAATACTATTGCTATTGATAAAAAATGGATCATTATCCATTATCCCAACCAGAGTTCCCACAACACCACCAACATCTTCCTCTTCAGACAAATCAGTCCATTTTTCTCCAAAGCATGATAATAAATAATGATCAAGCTTTTACCTGATGGCAATTTACAAATATAGTTTGCTACTTGTTTTAGGAGTTTGAGATTATAATTGTTTCTTTGTGATGAAATGTGCAGGTGGAGAAGGATTTGGGAGGCATCTCAGCAATTGCACCATGACTGCAAAGAAGGTGCAAAGAATCAGGAGCATTTGTGTAGATTGCAGCATAAATGATTTATTGAAGCCTATACACAAAAATCTGGTCAACTAATCACCAGCACTAAATTAGTGCTAGATAAGGGTCAATGGAATTCAAAGAGGGCTGTTTTGGGGTTTCTTGTGGCAATGCAAGTATTCTAAACTAATGACATGTTTTAGTCCACCCTCAGTCCAGCCTGCTCTTTTCCTAAGGTGGCTTTCCAAGGAAGAGACAGCAGAAGTCCAAAATAAGAGACCGTACGGTCCTGAACTGTATGGGGGAAGGAATAAAAAATTTATAGAAGCCCATATCTATTTGATTAGATGATTATAGTTTTAATCAGGTAAGATTTTTGTCTATTAGATGTATACAAAAAAAGAACAGGGCTCAATTGAATTTCAATGTGTCGTCTTGTTGTAGTCTGCCGACAGTTCTGGAGTCTGGGGAAGGCTCAGATGAGGGCTCTGCATCAGAGGCAGAGAAAGGGCCATCTGGGAGGTACGTGCTGCCTCCGGAGCCTCCAGAGTCAGACCTCAGTGAGTCAGAGGAACAGGGGGAGCCTGTTCCCAGTGTGCGCATGCACAGAGCAGCCAGAAGGCAAGAACAGTTAGATCAAAAGGGACAACTCGGGAGTAGGGCTTGGAGATGATTGGCCCCTCCCATAAGACTTAAAAGAGGAGCAAAGGCATGTGGGCCTTTGCAGGAAGCAACATTGTTAATTCTGTTCAGTTTAAAGTCTGAAGCTCTGTTTGATACTGGACTCTGTGTAGCTTTGCCAATTAGGTCTTTGGCAGCATGTCAAGGGAGATAAAGGTGGGTTCTTATCCCAAAGAACTCTTTACAACTATTTGGGACTCATCTGTAAATGAACAGAATTCACTGCTGTTGCAATAAAAGAGGTTTTTAGGACTACTCGTGTGTTTTACTGACTCAGGAAGCCTAGGTCAGAACACGTCTTTGGGCTTAGGCCTGATATGTTTCATCTTTATTTTAAATCCTAGATGTGATTATGTTAAACCTGAAAGCCATATTGGACCACACTCTACACATACCTGCTACTTACCTGGGCATCGCTGTTCACTACACCGTCTAACCTCATCTCCGCTTCCTTCACACTGTTGCCCAGTAGTAGCTGCACCTTGGCATATCCTTATTCTCTTCTCCCAGCCACCATCACAAGACTTGGAACACCCACTCCAGTGGCCCCAGTGATTCCACTGACCATTAGCTGAAGAGAAAAAGATATATAATAGTTAGATACCACAACAGTAGCTATTACAAACAAACCCACCGAAATAGGTAAAGCAGCCATTTAAAAAAGACAGAACGAAGTTACTTGAGAAAATATCCAGAATGGGCAGAAGCTAGCCAATGTTAAGCATATATTTCAATTCAGTGGGAGAGAGAGAGCAATTTGCTTGAATCTAGCCAGTAAATAAACTTACATACAATATAGTATTGTCCATATTGCCAGATCCATGAATCTGCCATTGGGGAGATTCTTGGTTACTTTAATACTTTATTGTTTTCTCTCTTATGTATCCCATTTCCTGTAGTCTATTGATTTATAACCTTTAGCCTGGCGCCTAATGTCCTGGAATCTTCTCACCTTTTGAGGAATGTAAGGGGTGGGAGGGCCATGTGGGTTGTATCGTTTGAAAGCTGGCAGAGGATGACCTTGAGAAAGTTTTCTTATCACTTTCTCAGAGCAGCCGGTACAATAACATCTTCACACCTGCGGATTGGCTGAATACACAAAAGGAGTTTCTAATTCCTTTATTCTAATTATATTGCCTAAGGGCCCTCAAAGCCTGCTTTGATTTCGTCCTGCTATCACTCCTGTTCAATAAAAGGTTCCTTTTGAAATGCCAAGTTTCATGAGTTTTTACTTTCTTGAATAAGGATGAAAGGCCGGACCTTACACATTGTAAGAGCAAAGAGAGGTGGCTATGGTTGAAAAAATACAATAACTGGGAACAAATCCCACTGAATTCAGTAGAAATTGTTCCTAAATAGGCATGAATTGGATTGCACTGTAAACATATATTGATGGCAGCCTCATTTTCACAGCATGATTGTAACATATAAATATGTAATATTTTAAATAATTGCCAGTTTTCATTTTTTAAAAATTTGATTTATATGCCGCAGCTATTGTAACATTGTAGTATAATACAAAAGAATTTATTTTTTTTTATCCATCAATATCTCTTGTGTTCATCTGCTGTAAATTTATCAATATATTTTTTATTAATACTACCAAATCAAATTAAAAAAGGCTAGGAAAGAATATTTAGACTTTAATGATAGAAAAAAGGATTCTCATTTGCCACTTTGGCTTCAGTTTACAGAACAATTCTTATCAACTTAACTTTTCAAATATCACCCAAGGAATTCTCCCATTAAAAAAAAAAAAAGCTTCATTAATAAACAGTTTCTAGTCCTTGGAAGAATTATGACTTTGCAGTAAAAAGCTATTCTTGAAATGTGTCATATGGTGGGTTTGTTTTTTTAAATATCCTCAGTAGGAGGCAGTTTCCATAGATTTTTGCCCTTCCCTTCAGTTCAGTTCTGAATAGCAGCTGTCCTTAATTGATAAATACTGAAATAATAAAATAAAATAAAATAATAAAATAAAATGTTAGCAAATCAATGGCACATTAAACTCCCCTAAAAGCAAGGGAAGCAACATTAAAAGTACTACTATTCGGAAGGCATTTAGCAATACAATCTTAATCCCTGGAAATTGATAGGGGGCCAGTTAAGATGATGTTGTGCTGCCCTCTACCTGCCATTGCTAGCAGGAAAAATTGGTTTCTATATGGGGAAGGGGAGGTGCTGCTGCAGTGATTGCCACCATGGCACCCAGACGTTTCCAGCAGTTTTTGCCGAGATGTCTTGTTGCTGAACAATGCGAAAACGTCATTTTTGAGAAATGCCTGCTGCAGGCACGTCAATCAGCCAAAGACTCCCTTTTATCCACTGCTGGCATTATAACATTATAATGGAGCTGTCAATTGAAGGTTTCAGTCAGTTGAAGGTGTCCCCACCCAACTGAAGGTGACTGAGGAGAAGGAGCTTTGTCCTGGCATTCTTCACAACCTCACATAGGATTTTGTTCCGGTGCAGTTTTATGCTATTTACTTTAAAGCCATTATTTTCATATAAATGTCTGCATAACTGCAGCTGATAAAAACGGTGATCCACCTTATACCGATAAGATAACGAAGCTGACAGAAAGCAAGACTGAAAACAAGGGATGTTTTCTTTTCTGTGTCAAGGATGTCACACACTGCTGTAGTTCACCATGACCTCAGGACATCATGAAGCGTCGAAAGCAGAGGGCCAAATTCTTCACAGGCCCTTATAAATTCCACATCAGCGAATTCAAAATTATCCCCATCGATAGAGTGGCTTTTTCAGTTCGCTCCACCTCTTTTTGCAGTTTGAGGACATGGGTGATTTGCTTTTCAAGCCACTCTCTGCTTTCAAAGGAACCAATACCAATCCAAAGATCACTTTTCACATTGCTTAGGTCAACATATATTATTCAGAGCAGCACATAAACAAGACTGTGAGGACCGGCGCTAGAGAATTTTGTTTTGCCTGCATTTTTAAGCAAACTGACATGATCTCAGACTAATGTTTTCCCTTTGGATTAAGCATCTTTTTTATGAACTACAGCTCTCACAGTGAATGTTTTAAATCTGGGTATTTGGGGAGCAAATATAGATAAAAATAGATATTATTGGGTAGAATACTTAAAAAATATTTAGAATATTTAGAATATTTAGAATAACAATCATTATAAAACCATCGTTTAAATAGAATAGCACTTAGACTTATATACTGCTCCATAAAGCCCTCTCTAAGTGGTTGACAGAGTCAGCATATTGCCCCCAACAATCTGGGTCTTCATTTTACTAACCTTGGAAGAATGGAAGGCTGAGTCAACTTTGAGCCTGATGAGAATTGAACTCCTGGCAGTTGGCAGAGTTAGCCTGCAATACTGCATTCTAACCACTGCGCTACCACAGCTCTTAAATGTAAATTATTATTAAATTAAATGAAATGTAAGTTCTTATGCAGTTTCATAAAACAATCTTGAAGATTATCACAGAATTAAGGTGCATCAGTTGCTTGAACTTGCACTATCTGACATAGTTCCAAATTAACCTTCTCTGTCCTTGGTAGTGACAATTGGAAAGCAGGCTTAAAAGGAAGCTGCTGCTACTGCCTTTACTGCTCTGCCCATCTTCAGTTTTTAAGTGTGATCATAACCTGACAAGTTACTATGAGCTGACATGAATACATTTATAACTAGACTGGAAGATGAAAAAAATAAGCCTGTAAAAGCAATAGTTGTAATCCCCAGATGTTTCCTCTATCCAGTCTTTTGTACTGATCCTTCTCCTAGTGCTAGTAAGAGAGAGGAAAAATTCAACTCAGACTTGCCAAAAAGCACATAAATAAGAGAAGATAGTGAAAGAAAAGGAGAGAGCTGGCGTAGATCCCTCTCCTTTGGGGATTTCATATATTGCATTCCTCAAATCCTCCTTCTTTCCTCCTTACATATTATGGAGTGATCCAAATGTGCTTAATTCCCTCTGCTCCAACCAGGCTGCTCCTTCTATACTTCCTTTAATAAACTGAGAATCCTAAAATCTCAAACAAGAGGATTTACTACAAATAAAAGCATCGGAATAAAAGCAACTGGCAAAATGCTTCCTTTTCTTATAGGTAAGATTCTGGAAGCCTAGCTTTGTACTGAAGTTAAATCTGCAGCAAGGAAATTCAGGTCAGGTATATGTGCAATTTTGAAAGTAAAAAAAAAAAAAGTAAAAAAAACTATGTAGAAAGTGGTGGAGGAAGAGGGAGAGAGATAGTAAGTGCTAGTAAAATATAAATGTATTGCTATAACATGTCTCAAATTAACTAGTCTAGCCAAGAATTCTTTATCTATTAAACCTATTATAAACTGTTCAGCAAAGATATTTTGGAATTAAATGTTTTTTTACCTCAGCCAAAACCAGAAATCACATAATCAAAATGGAATTTATTAACTTGACTGGCATAAGACTTGTTGCAAATTTAAAGTAAAAGAAACTGAACTGGAGCTACATGAAGTTATTCATAATGCAAACAAGTTAATTAAAAAAGATAGATTACATGTAAATTGTATGGAGAATATGAAGTATTTGAAGCAGATGAATTTTAAAAATAAAACGAAGGGAAACAAAATAAACAGAAATCTTAACTAACTACGTTGCTAGAATTAGGAGAAGGAAAATTATTTTGACAATATTGGAAATATTTAGCAAAATGCAACTATTGAAATTTTTAAATTATGGTAATTTAAAATTTGCATTTCTCATCTCCTTTGCTTATTATGCAATAATTCTTTTAAAGACTAATTAAAAGCTGCCAGTCTCCAGGATTAAGAGACATTCCAGAAAGAGCATTTAAAGTTTCTGAACTTTGTAATACTGAGCCATTCTTCAGTAGTATACTGTCATTACAAAATGATTCCCTTAACAGATTAAACTTTAGCCCACATTTCTTCTTGGACAAGTATGATTGCATGTAGAAAACAAGGGTTGCTTAAATATACCTTTCATTTTTTCATATTCTTTTTCTTTTTATAAAAGTCTGCTCTATAAATATATAGGAGTAGCCTTCAATAACCCAAGAAGTAGTAAATAGAATTTCTTCCTATACATTTTCTTTTTTAAAAAATCAGTCTTTATCTCATGCAGAAGATGATTTTGAAGCTGCTATAAACAATATTAAACTGTAAAGAAGCAATAACAAAAAGGATGCAGCTTATATATGGGAAAAGGGAAAAAGGGAAATCTTCCTTAAATTTAACCTGGTGACAACAAGGACATATCCATGTTGTTGGGTTGGCAACAATATGGATGAGGTTTACTCTGTGTTCCTCTTGGATTTCTTTTCTTGCCCAAATTCTCAGCCCGGTCTACAGTCCTAGGGTGATAGCCTCCCATTCAAAACCTTAATCAAGTCAGACTTTGCTAAACCTTCCTCATGGTTAGCCGAGACCAGCTTGGTGCTGCTCCCTGCTATAAATTAGTCTTAATAAATCACTTAGAGCTTTAGAAGACCAGAGTTTTTCAAGTATGCCCAAAGGAGGACGAAGACCCAATATAAGCACTTTAACTTTGATGATATATATGTTTTCAGCACTGCAGAGTTAGCCAGCCTAATCATTGTTGGGAGTTGTACAGTAGTAATTTTTCAATTGCATTTTTAAAATTTCTTCAGAGTAATCTAAACAAGATATTAATAATATATTAACTAGTTTAAAGTAATCTAAACAAGATGTCATCTGACGGATAACTATACCAAGATATCTCTGTCCACAAACTTTTGCAGCAGATGCATATTTGATATCTCAAACTACAGTCTAATCAAAATGAGGCATTGCATTATTATGGATCTTTTTGAAGCATTCTTAAATCCAGGCCCTATAACTTGTCATTCCCCCTTCCATTATTTTAACACTGCTATTCATTCATTCATTCATTCAGTCATTCATTCATTCATTCACTCACTCACTCACTCACTCATTCATTCATTCATTCATTCACTCACTCACTCATTCACTCATTCACTCATTCACTCATTCATTCATTTGTGTCCCATCTTTATTATTCTTACAAATAACTCAAGCTGGTGAACATATCCAACATACCTTCCTCTTCCTATTTGCTCCACAACAACAACCCTGTGAGGTGAGTTGGGCTGAGAAAGAATAATTTTATGTTTACTATTTCCCCTCCCCCGGTATTCTAAAAATGAATGCAAACGAGCAGAAGGGGGAAAAAAAATGATGTTGCCATGTATTAAACATGAAGTAACTTTTTTAGCCAAGGACGGTAAGAATGGTATATTAGACTACAGGAACAGAAGACCAAGTTCAATTTTCTAGACGATCACAGGTAGAAATTGCTCAAAAGCATACTAGATAATCTTGTACCCCCCCTCCCAAGAACATCTCTTGTACCTGTACCCCCCGCCCCCCCCAACAATATCTCTCAGCCTCTCTGGCATCCCAGACTGTTAAGAGAATAAAGAATAGCCAATCTTTCCCCACCACCATATAAGAAGGGATTGAGAGAATGTAATGTACCTGTACATTCAGAGTTGTAACATTCCCTGCTTTCTGCCCATGGACCTCTGCACTCAGAGCCTCCGTGTGCTGCTGCTGTACATTGTCGACTTCTCTGCTGCGTGCCATTGGAGCAAGTCACCGAGCACTGACTCCAAGTACTCCACTCTTGCCACTGTCCATCAACTATTGCAACAGAGCAAAATAGAAATGAAATCCATTTGCCTTATAGGGTCCAGAGATTTTTCTTCTTTGAATATAACCTGTTCATTTTAGATTTACATTTGGAATTGAGCACAGAAGGGCTTTTTTGAATCGTGAATTTAATGTTTATTCATATTTATTGTTGATAATGATAATTTTGTTCTAGATCAGGGATCCCCAACCCCTGGTCCATGGACTGGCACCATTCCGCAGCATGCCAGCCAATGAACAAGCAAAGCTCCATCCGCAGGATGCAGGCAGCATGTGAAACCACGTTCCCTCTGGTCCGCAGAAAAACCTCTCCCCATAGAATCAGTCCCTGGTGCCAAAAAGGTTGGGGGCCACTGTTCTAGATAATTTAATTCATAACCTGTAAAGAGTACAGATAATCTCCAGGGTTTAGAATGCTTTGTTTACCGATAGCCCATAATTAAGAACGGAACTTATCATAGCAAAATTCGAGTTAAATACACAATACTTCAGGCTAAATACACAATGGTTTGAGTTCATTACACAGTACTACTTGTATAGTACTATGCAAATGCAATTTAAGAGCAGACCCTGGGACTGGAACTCATTCCTAAACTGGCACTACATACAATCACTTAACATTTTCCAGCCTCTACTTCATTTAGATGCTACTTTTGGTTTCTGATAATTGTGGTGTCCTATAGGTGTAGGAGTCCTTTCTTATTCACTTCTTGTCAGAAGCGATAGCCAAGTATCTCTTCAGAGGGATGGGCTATGTTTTAGATTTAATTCAGAAGACAAGCTTTACAAAGTACAGGATTGTGAATACAGCATCTATTTGAGACTTATTAAAGACATCATATCTGTTTTCACAGGCAGCTGCTTTGTTCATGCTCCCTCTCGTTCTATAGTATCTCTTCTGAACCTAAACTGAAACATTGCACAGCACTCATGCCTTGCAATTTATAACTTCCCATTCAACAATTATATTCCAGATTGACAAGTAAATGGGATGCTCTGGGTGAAGCAGACTATACTACCCAACACCAATGAAAGAGCCAGCAGAGGCATCAAAAGTATATTTTAAATATGACAAGCAAACAATTGCTTGTTCCCCAGCTCCCTATATGAAGAGCCTCTGTCACAACGAGCTAGACATCTACCTAAGCATAGGGTGGGTACTGTCTCATACCAAAGATTTGATTTATGGCAAGGGGCCAAAATAGATTTACGCAGGGATTTAATCAGTGGCACTTGATGTTGCCACTGATTAAATCCCTAAGTAAATCTATTTTGGCTCCTTGCCATAAATCAAGTCTTTGGTATGAAGCATATAGCCTAAGGAGTACCTCTAAGCAGTTCTGGAGCATTTTAAATTTTTTGTTCCAAATGAAGTATGTATGAAGCATGTCACTGATCCCCTATTGGACAAAAGTAAGATGCTCTTTCAGGTGCAATAAGGCAAAATATGATTAGATAGCCTGAAGGTATATTTGTACTACAATTTCAAATGCCATTTCCATTAAGAAATATGACATGGGAACAAGTTAAAATGTGGTATTTACTCAAATATTTGCACTTTATCCAAATACTAAGCTCCTTCCTCATTTATGTTAATAATGGAGGCTTAAGTGGTTGGACATAATAACTCTGGATAAGTGGAAAGGCTCAGGCAGTTTACACAGTATTATTCTGAAAAGAAAACTATGAGAAACACAGACAGACCATATAGTGGTAAGATAAATCCCAATCTCTGGTTTGTTTATATTCATTATAAAATTATAGAAAACAATAGTAACTATATGAATGCAGGCTTCTATTTTCAGTTAAGAAAGTCTCCAAAATAACCAAGACTATAGACATTTATGGTGACATAAGTACTACTTTCACTGACTAGAAAACTAAAAAAAAAAAAAAACCTGTCTAAATGGATGTATCTATTAAGTCTATTTTGCAGCTTTATACAAAGGTGACATCTTATAAACATCAGCTGTCATTTATTCCTAGTTCAATGCCATTGCGGAATGATATTACAAGAAAGGTGACAAGCTAAGTAATGAACTCAGAATATAACATTATTTATGAGATATGATTATACTTTGAGAAATCGGTTGAAATGAATAATTAATGGGCCACCCAACATTTCTTGATACTGTAGGCTTGTACTACATTGTTCTCTTTATACTTTATTTGTAGTCTCCTTATGTTATGTCTGTTAAATGGTTATGGCAGTGCTCTATCACATGATATTTTTAAGCTAAAGGGATTGTTGCTACCAATGCTTAATAGTATTAACTACTTAAAATACATTGTTTCAAGAGCACTCTTATAAATATCTCCTTTACTTTGTTTTGCTCTGTTTTCCTTCAGGGAAAATCACTGGAGCAGTAAAACACAGAGATGAGATTTTCTCCCTAATAGCTCATACCAAAAACTCATACCATACTGCGATGCATATATGGATATAACTAACCATCTTACTCATCAGTACATCAGTATTCAGAATTGTCATAGATTTCACTTAAATAATCATTTAATTTGAATCCCTTCAGAAGGTTTATCTGCTTCCATTTCAGTAACATGCCTCACATCCAAACACATTGAACGCTGCAACTGAATAATATTTAATGCACACTAAATGGATTAACATATAGATTATTGATAATATCTGATACAAATAGACTAATGCAGATTTTTAAAATAATGTTAGTATGAAAAGTATGCCTGGAGAATACATTGGGTAGTATGAAAAAGAGATGTTCCTTACCTGACCATTTCTAAAATGGTCGTTATTGGTATTAGATTCAGCATCATCTACTTAATCTTACTTTTTGCCCCAAAAGCAACCACAATGTTTCTGTTATAAATAGCAATAGCACTTAGACTTATATACCACTTTACAGTGCTTTACAGCCCTCCCTAAGCAGTGTACAGAGTCAGCATATTGCCCCCTACAATTTGGGTCCTCATTTTACCCACCTCGGAAGGACGGTAGGCTGAGTCAACCTTGAGTCTGGTGAAATTTGTACCTCCAAATTGCAGGCAGCCAGCAGTCAGTGGAAGTAGCCTGCAGTACTGCACTCTAACCAGTGTGCTCTAATCTAATTAATTTATTAATAAATCTATATATTATTAATTAATCTAAGATCCAAGAGGGACTTTGTGCAAAACTATAGGCATTTCTGATTTCGATGGAAATTCTGTTATATGTTATTTTATAAATTGCTCAAAAGTATTTCTGCCATTTCACTACCCAACAGTCCTCCCCATGCATACACTAACTGCATTCACAATACGTGGTTAGCTGAATCATGGCTTACTGAAGGCACCAAACTGAGCAGGTTTACTAAACAAATTAGCTATTCACATTTTAGTCTTTCTATTCAGGGAAGCAGAGGAGTCACTGGAAGACCTGGAAAGAGCTGCCTTTCTGACAATAGCATCTTTTTACACAGGGGATTGTTACTGGATTAAAAAGCCATTCTTGTTCCGAGTTTTCATTTTTCATTCATATACCATGGATCCCTTTAGTCTTTTTGGAGAGCATTTAATGCCTAGCTATCTTCCTTCCCCATGGATGGATTTGTATTGATTTGGGACAAGGGATCTGGTGGAAGCTGATAAAAGCCTTGACATTTGTGTCCTTGGAGTCTCAATTTGAGTTCTTGCTGTGCCTTCCCAAGGATTGCCAAGCATGTGATTTTAAGGTCTAAGAAGCAGAAATGGTTTTCAGGACAAAGATAAGGTTGCTTGCCCAATTCTAACCATACGTATTAATTAATTCTCCAGTTTACTCCAGTAATGAAGCCTTCATGCAGTTTTTAGGCTGTTAAATGTAGAAAATGACAAAAGCAGGCCACAGGGGAAGGGAGAGAGAGGGAAGGAAGGAGGGAGGGAGGGAGAGAGGGAGAGAGAGGCGAGAGACCCCTCATAAGCAAAAACAGTCTTTCTATGCATGCTCACCAGGGCATAGGGCAATATTGCAAGGCTTATGCTGTGTCTCAGGTCCATCACACGATCTTCCCCCATACTGAGGAGGTATACATGACCTTGTCCTAGTTCTTTGGCCTCGACCACATGTGAATGAGCACAAACTCCAAGGTGACCATTCCTCCCAAACTCCATGTACTGTAATAAAGCAAAGAGGCTTTAAGAAGGAAAGAACATCAGTAACAAAATGATTCAAAACAAACAGAGGAAATCATAAGAGGCATTACATGGCCAACGTCAAAGAGAGAAAGAATAGCAATCCCACTGTTTACAAATAGCGATTAATGGATTTTAGAGAGCACGCTAGTACTGGATAGAAGAAAGCTCTCTTGAACACTGATCGTTAAGCCAACTCAGGACTCCAGAGTTAATGTTATCCAAAGGAAATCTAATTTAATATACTTTGGAATGTATAGGTTTGAAATATGGACAGAGTCATAGCCTCTGGATCTAGTCTAGAGAGCTATGAGAATCCTAGACAATCAACAACTTCTTCATAAATGCTATTAACTTTAATAAATTTCAATGAAGACAGCAGATCTACACACTAAAGTAATTCTAGACACATAATCGAGTTTTCCTCTAGAAAGGAATGTATCAATATTATCATTAAACAGCTTCAAGGATGTGGTGTTTCACCTTATGTTTGAAATAGATTAATGACACATAACTTCTACTAATGACTAGGAATAAATAAATGGTAATATTCCTATATAAGTGCTCTTAGAACAATAACACCTAGTAACACAGGCTTCTTTAATATAGCCTTAATAGTCATCTCATATTATAAAACCATAATGACATAATGTGTATTTGGTAACAGTATGTTGAACAGTACAGCAAATCATCAGGTAGATGGATGAGCCTGAAATTTACCCCATCAACTGTTTCATCTTAATATAAATGTGAACTAATTGATCTTTGACTAGGCTATGCAAAATGGAGGGAATGCTTATTTATTTATTTATTAATGTATGACACTTTTCAAAACTGGGTTTTTCCAGTCAAAATAAAATGCTTCAAAAACGCAGATGACAATACAATTAATGCTCTTTCTTTATTTTGTAAAAGTTCAAAGCATGACCAAGGTGTGCCATAAAATAGTCCTAAACTGGTTCCACTCTAAGATATTACTTTATGATAAAAAGGTCATCTATTTATCAAGCTTAAATTATAAATTATATTCTTATTTCCAGCTTCAACACTAAATTTCATTTGCTTGTGTTCAAATACAAATGGCACATTTATTCCTCGATTGCTGATATTTCTATTTTGCTCCAAATAGTTTTGAGAATTTGTATTATGAAACCAATTAACATAGCCAAAAGAAGTCACCAGTAAGTCCAATTATAATGGGACAAATATCAGGTCTCAGCAAGAGATAGATATATACCTGGTTTGCACTCTTTCAAAATGCAGGGAAAAAGCTCAAGAGTGAATGCCACAACAAAAATGTTCAGATGTTGAAAGTATTTTTCTCTCCAACTTACCAGTTTTCTAAATCCAGGAGTTTTAGTCAATTGGCAGGAGTGTCCTATATTGTAAAACTTCATCTACATGTTTTTGATTCATTGATTGATTGATTGATTGATTGGTTATGTTATACTATACTATAATACTGATTTATCAAAGTCTGCTAAAAAGGAACAAAAAGTTTGATTAAACTGTCAGCTACCCATTTAGCGTTATGCTTTCTTTTTATTGTAGTTAAATGAAACAGAAGTTCTGAGTTCTATTTGAAGCCAATCAAGAGAAGCACGACAAAAGTGCTTGAAGCTAGTTGTTCAAACTTAAACAGAAGTGTAGGCTAATTCAATTTAGGTGGAACAACAAGATCTTTTTTGCTAGCCCTGGACCTGTCAGGCAGTCTTTGTCTATTAGCAGTAAAGTATAACTGATAGCTTTCCAGATAAAGTTCAGGATGCCTGCAGCTGATCAATAGGAACATCAGCCGAAAAATATATGTGTGGGAATAAACCAACATAATGTTAGTAGTTATTGAGTTTATTTTCTTACTCAATAAATGGAGTTGAGTTACCTCCAGCCATAAATTCTGGAGACTTTAGTAATTTATTATTGTTTTCTCTGAATTATACCTTGAAAAACATGGTGCTCATGTCACTAGACATATGTAAATGAGCAGAGAATGTAAAATACTACCCTATTGTATACTTTCATGGGCGTGTTTTTCAGTTCTAAGTTCAGATGTCTCAATATCTCCAGACAAAATCTTTCTTCTTTTAACCTAGTGCATTTATTCTCTCCATAACTGGTTTCATTCACTCTGAGGAAAATAAGGAATTTATTGTTGTTCTAATAAGTTCAATAAACACAATCAGGTTTGAACATGAATGAAGCTGGTTTGCCATTAAGTGTACTAATCTCATTAATACTTTTTTTTTTTCAAAGGCATGATTACAGTATTTGGCTTTCAAATAATGATTTAGATACTCAGTAAATGAAATAATGAACTTCATAATTATCTCTCCAGCCATTTGAAATCCTTTAGTCTCTATAAAATATGTTGGCATTTATTTTAAGTATTCAGTTCTAAAAACTATTGCATCAGCTCTGCCAAGGATTCCATTTTCCTGAATGAAACACAGCAATTCAGGCTTTCTTTTTTTTAAAAAAAAATATTGCAGCTATAAAAGTTGGTCTAACTCAATTCTACAATCAGATAAGATACAGAATTTTTTTAAGCAAAGTGGAGCTCCAATTTCAAGCAAAGAGGGCACAAAATTTCTTCTGAAAATATGTTATGTAATAGGAGGAGGAAATACCAAATTTATATCCCTCTTCTGATGGATTATCTCAAGCATTTTAACAATAATTGCAAAGTTAAGACTGGTATAAATCATAAGATTAAAAAGTAGCTAGGAGGGATTAACAATTGAAGAGCCAAAAGGATATGGGATACTTCCTACCCCAAGCACTCATCATTTCTTGTGATGCTTTTAAAAGATATTGTGAAAGATCTATTTGTCCCAGAGTCACTGTAAGTCAACAATATCTTCCTTTTTAATTGATTTTCATTTCAATTTACCAATGTATGCTCAACTGCATGGACAGTTTTTCCTATATGGAGAAAAGCCATTTAGTGACTGTGACAAATCTAAGAGCATGGAAGCTCTTTTTCCAACCTCATGTATGAAGTCCCTCCATCGCAGTAACTTCAAGCAATACATTTGATTTAATCTGGAGATTAATGTTATAAAGAAATTTCAGGATTTATTGCGTACCAAACCCCTATTTAATTAGCATTAGCCATTATTGAGTTTGGTGTGACATAAACCATGGTTAACTGAGAGGGTGAAATTTGTAGAAGTTTGTAATAATTAGCTATAATTCACTTATTTAAACATCTACATTAGTCCCATTTCTCATATGCATTTTTTTTTCCTTTCTCATAAACAATAGGAAACTCAGCAGAAACAGCAGATGAAAATCTGGATTCCTTCAGATTTCTTCCCCAATATTCTGTGCAAACATGCAGGACCATAGGCAATTTTAAAAAATCAATTTATGTCACTCACTTCTATATCAGAATGCAACCTCTTCAAGTAGTTTTCACTTAATTTAATCATACTTACTTTGGAATTAACATGTATAGGATTGCACAAGAGGTATGTATACAAAGCAGCTCAGACTCCAAATGGCTCAAGTCTGAGGTATGTGAATTTTTGGTTTTATGTGCCCCAGTTTGCTTGGAGCACAAAACAAAATGCAGGTGTTTCAACTCTACCATGCTGTTTCAAGCAAAGTCACTGGAAGTTGTCTTGCTTGCAGTGGTCTATTGGAGAGATATCTTTTGTTTTTCCTGGACCAGGGGTGATCATTCCACTATTGCAATTTGCTTAAAATGAGGGGAGTGAGCTGGGAGTGAAGCTTTGCAGGGAAGCAGCAGGCATCCCAAAGAATGAACTCATGAGCACCGTGCATATGCTTTGTGAATCCACCTATTTCTCCTCTTGCAATACCTTGACTGCCTAGCTACAAAGTAAGCACTGCTTTCTTGGGGATGGGGAGTGGCAGAGTACATTGCTATATGGATGTTGGGAGTCTTGTGCATGTGTGGACTTAAAAACAAAACAGGAAGAACATACAGGAACATACAAAACAGAAAGAAAATACTAACACTGGACAGCATTGTTTTGATTAGTCTCCTGGGCTGAAGAATGTGAATAGTGTGTGTGCACACACACTCTTCATGTTGACCTTTGTTGATTTTGAAATTTAGGATGCCTTTCTTACAATGCAGTGAAACTTCATCTTCAAAAGCACACTTCATCTTCGAATAACAGGTAAAAAACTTCTGAAAACTCCACCACAAGACAAAACAATATGCAGAGAGTACACTTACATACCTAAGCTTAGGGATGTTTTGGTAGGCTGTTAAACACTGGCTTTTTGTGTGTGTGTGTTTCTAATTTTGAAACGTTTGAAAAAGTTTTTTTTAAAAAAAGAAGTAATTCTAGCTGGCTGATTTGCTGAATTTTTAGGATCCATCATTGCACTATGCTACATTTTCAGCCTTTCGATTGTAGAGACCTTAAAATGTAGGGTTTTAAAATGCAAAGGAC
The DNA here is from genome assembly GCA_022577455.1 of Arizona elegans. Taxonomy (NCBI): domain Eukaryota; kingdom Metazoa; phylum Chordata; class Lepidosauria; order Squamata; family Colubridae; genus Arizona; species Arizona elegans. The sequence continues at coordinate 214,706,976 of JAKOOJ010000001.1, read as the reverse complement.
TGTTGATTCGGTGCCTCAGCTAATGTGGGGAATGTACTCCATCCATGTTTTATGGATTATTTTGCAAAGGCATGGCTGAGCTTGTTGCTTTGATTCATGTAAGGACTCTTTCTTCTGACCCTTTAGCACTTCAAGGGTAAAAAGAAGAGCTATTTTGTCACCAAGTTTTGTGCATGACTCATGGTTATTCTTTGATTCTCTTTGATTCCTGATTCCTGAAGGTGTAAATGTAATTTGCAATTATGAAGTAAAAGCTGGCAGTTGGGCAGGGAGGGATTTTTTAAAAATATATTTTACAGGATGGGCTACACTCTTGAGCAATAGTCCTTCCTTCCTTCCTTCCTTCCTTCCTTCCTTCCTTCCTTCCTTCCTTCCTTCCTTCCCTCCCTCCCTCCCTCCCTCCCTCTTCTTCATGAATAGGAATGAATGTTTGCCATTCCTATCAAGTGAGACATGTAAAATAGGATTAGAATTTTAAAAGGATTATTTTAAAACTTTTTTTAAAAAAAGAAACTGTGTGAATATGGTTAGATTTTGTTTTGTTTCTTCCTGGATGTCCTTCTGCCCTAGAGATCCTTTAAAGGGAATTGAATATTAATGGGTAAATTACAAGCAGGTTTCAAGATTATTAAACAAATCTTAACAAAACATATGAAAATAGAAGACCAAAAAGTACTATGAATTAAATGGGTTTTAAATTGAGAAGAAGGTAAAATATTTGCCATATCAGTATGGCAAATATGAATTATATGTCATTTCAGATAACTATGTTAAAGAATGGAGTTAAGTTTAAAAAGTATGTTAAAATGGGAAAAACTTCATCATTGTTCAGGGGAATTTCCTCTCATAAAAATGGAAGTTTTGTCTAGAATGATGTTTTTGTTTCAGGCAATATGTGTTTTGATAACTGATGCACCATTTAAACAGTGGCAAAAGAATGTATCTAAATGTATGTGGCAGGAGAAACAAAGCATGAGTTAAATATAAGGTATTACAAGATGCAAAAAAAAAGGAGAAGACTGGATTTATCTGATTTAAAATAGTATTTTGTAGCTTGCTATTTGGTTTGGATGAAACAGTGAGTATAGCTAAGAAATAGAAGACTTTGGAGTTAGAAGGACATGGCCCAATATTTGGCTGGCATGGACATTTCTGACACAACAAAGTCAAGGTTAATATGGATTTTAAAAATGATTATGTTAGATGTTCCATATGGAGAATATGGAATAGACACAAATCTAGTTTGTGCCCGAAAACACCTCTGTGGCTCTCAGCATAAGGAGCATTTTAAAGACCAGAAAAAATAGGAATATATGCCTAACATTGTGAGAATTTTGTCAAAGGGAATATCAAATAAAATCAAGAGAAGAACTGATGGCAGCGGGATATAGTTGTCAATGGTTCTTTTATTTACAATTATTAGAAAGATTTAAAGTAGACAATGAATTCATGGTTTCAACACTGTAAGATTGAGTTTGAGATAAAGTTGTGTATAAATGATGGAGATGTAACTGCTAAAATATATAATTTTTTATAGAAACTGAAATAGAAAAACAAGTGAAATATGTATGATAAAGTAGGTTAAAATTTTGATTACAATAAACAGATAGAACAATGGGAAAATATAGGACTGAAATTTATATTATGTTATAATTTAAAGAGAATTTTTATAAAATGATGTACTATTGTTTAAAATATAAAAAGAGCCTTGGTAGTACAGTGGTCTAAAGCACCCTGTTATTAAGACCAGCTGTCTGCAATTACTGCAGGTTCGAATCTCGCCAAGGCTCAAGGTTGACTCAGCCTTCCATCCTTTCTAAGGTAGGTTAAATGAGGACCCAGTTGTGGGGGCAATAAGATGACTTTGTATAAATATACAAAAAGAATGAAGGCTATTGCTTAGTGCATTGTATGCCACCCTGAGTCTCCGGAGAAGGGCGGCATATAAATCAAATTTAAAAAAAAAAGGCATTTCAAATTTAAATTGGAAATGTGAGCAACAAGAAATAACATTTTATCTTGTTTGATGGACATGTTAAAAGCGAGAAAATTCTGGATGTAAATACATACACTGATTCAGAGGATTTTAAAGATTAACATACAGCTAAAAACAAATCTGGGAGTCCTCCTGGATACGCAGCTGTCCTTGGAGGAACATCTGACGGCTGTAACCAGGGGGACCTTTTGTCAGGTTCGCCTGATTCGCCAGTTGCGGCCCTTTCTTGATCGGGATTCCCTGTGCACAGTCACTCATGCCCTCGTCACCTCTCGCCTTGACTACTGCAACGCTCTCTACATGGGGCTCCCCTTGAAGAGCACCCGGAGGCTCCAACTGGTCCAGAACGCAGCAGCGCGGGTAGTGATGGGAGCAGCTTGGCGCTCCCATGTAACACCGCTCCTGCGCGAGCTGCATTGGCTCCCAGTGGTCTTCCGGGTGCGCTTCAAGGTGTTGGTCATCACCTTTAAAGCGCTCCATGGCATAGGGCCTAGCTATCTTCGAGACCACCTGCTGCCACCGACGACCTCCCATCGACCCGTGCGCTCCCATAGAGAGGGCCTCCTCGGGGTGCCATCAGCCAAACAGTGGCACCTACCCTCTGGAACCAACTGCCTCCAGAGATAAGGAGAATCCAAGACCTCAGTGCCTTCCGCCGTGCCCTTAAAACCTTCCTTTTCCAGTAAGCCGGGCTGGCCTAATTTTTTTAAAGTGTTTTTAAGTGTTTTGTTTATTGTTTTTAATTAACGGGGCCAAATTTATATATGTATATTTTTAACTGTATTTTAATATTTGTACTTGATGTTTTTACTTGGCTGTTCACCGCCCTGAGTCCTCAGGGAGAAGGGCGGTATACAAATTCAAAATAAAATAAATAAATAAAAATAAATAAATGTTTTTCTTTTGGAATTGTTGGATAAACAATTGGAAAAAAACGTGGGACTTTGTTTTTGTACATGATAACTGCAGCAAGATTATTGTATGCACAAAGAAGGAAAGATTCAGCACTTCCCACAATGAAAGCATGGTTGGTGAAGATGGTGGAACTTGCTGAAATGCCTAAATTGACTTCTTTTCAGAAAAAAAATTAAATATCTACATTTTTTTGGGCTAATAAAAAATATCTTATAGAGTTTTTACATGAAATATTAAAAATGAAAATGAGTTAGAAGTCAGAAGCTACTTCTTTGCATCTTTCTTTTCTATTTTATTTTTATTCTTTCTTACACTTTTAGATTTTGCTTGGATTTCTTTACTTTTTCTTTTCTTTTGTTACTTTTTATTAGTTTGTATTACTTTTATATTCTTTTAAAATATTATCTATCTATCTATCTATCTATCTATCTATCTATCTATCTATCATCTACCTATCTACCTATCATCTATCTATCTACATGTGAGCAGGGCTATGGAATTTTTATAATTATCCAAAGTTGTTTAGACATTGTGAATTGACATTTCTTTCTCTTAACCAAACACTTGCCTATTCATCTCAGAACCCACAATACCCTTCAAATGAAAAGTTATGATGGAGAACTTTGAATTCCATACAGTTTAGGATGTTGATTTTAAAAGATTCTCTTTTCAATTGACTTCCAGAAATGTTCTACATGAGGAAGGTAGCATGAGAGGCTGGAGCGAGAAGGCTAGTCCCCTTTCTAGATATATTGAAGGCTAGAAGAGGGTTTAAGTTGCACAAACATAAGAAGATACTTAAAGATAAAAAAGGTGTTTTTATTTTTAAGTAATCTCAAATTATGATTTTGAGTTGCCACAACAGAGAACAACCAAATGGCCTCAGTTAGTTTAAATCATTTCAGCTTCAGATTAACTTTGTAATCATGTAAGCCAATTAGGGAGTAAAACATGTCCAATTGTGTCTGTAATTGTTGAGCTATTTTCCAAAGTAAATACTATAAGAATGCTTTAAAATGTTGGAATGCAGAATATCCCCAAATAATGCATTGCTAGTTCCAAAAGAAAGTAATTTGAACAATGACTAATAATTTAAATCACTACATAACCACTAGCCATGTATAAAGAGTAGTGTTTCAAGTGGTTAGCATTCAACAGTTTAAAAATATCCACAAATTCATTTATTGGCTGCTAACACTACCTGGACAGAGGGCAGTGTTATTGCAAACCCTTGATTCTCTTAAAGGGCCGCTGCAGTGTGTCCCGTAAGGTGATACACAAGTTCTGGTTCGCACCTGCGACCCTTGACCACAAGTAACTGAACATGTACTCCACTGGGCCCACTCTTCAGCACCAGATTCACCTGTATTCAAGACAATAAGCAAACATGAATACAATCATGAGTACAGAGCTAGAGCTATACTTAAAAAAACCAAAACAAGCAAAGAATAGTTAAGAAACATTTTTTTAAAAAAATGGATAACATATTTTTTTAAAATAAAAGCTCACCTAACTTAAGCATTTTTGGAAAAAAAGTATACAATGAGTTAGAAAGTAAGCATATTTCCAAGGTAAAAGGAAAACCAGGTAACGAGTGGCATTAAGGAGCAAGCAAACCTAATCTTGTGTGTTCATTTATTTTTATAATATTTGTTGTGTTTGCCAAATTGTAACTAAACAAAATGAAAGCAGAATCTTAGAGTTCTTCGTCTCTTTGTCAAAGAAACTGAGTGAGGCGATTTCTCCCAAAATTTTGTGAGATGGGAAAGAATGACTTTTATTGCCAATTGTGAGTGACAGCAGGAACAGTTGTTTTACTTTCTTGAGATGAGAAAGAATAACTTTCTCTCCCTGTTAGGACTAATATTAGCAAAATTATGACTGCCCACCATTTTGTATCAACCAATTGCCAAAGGCTTAACATCATTCTGACAGGGTCAGGCACATCTTGGAGAAATTTCCAAGAATAGTCTGCAGAGCAGTTTTCCCCAGTGGGGTAGTGAGAAAAAGGGGGGGAAATCTATTTTTCCCATAAAAACTTGCTTACTTACATAGAAATCTTATTTATATAGCTTTCCATCTCACAAGCAAGTAACTCTAGGTGGCATTGAATAAGTTTGAGAAATGTTGGCTTACGCATGAATGACTAAATGTGTCAGCCATGTTCAAGCATAAAACTATTAGATACAAAAGAATGACTAAATTATAACTTGTTCCTTCAGTGTGAAGGTGCAGTGTTAACAGAAAGAGACTTTTCTTAAATTTAAAGTATTCAATATGTGCTTTACTTTCAGACAGTTACTTTTTTTCTATTAAAAATTCCCTACTCCAAACTTTATAATGCGGGAAGGGCAAGGCTATTGAATGGTAACAGCAAGAGAAGGCCAAGATGTTACGAGTGTGCTGCTGTGATTCAGATTCAATTCTGAAAAGGTCCTTTAGTTCGCACGGGGATGGAAATGTAGTACCTACCATAGCAGTTACATCATTCCTGGAGTTCATGTGGCAGCTATGTGATCCCAGGGAACAATGTGACTGCATTAAAGATGGTAGGAAGATAAAGCACTATTTTTCTGAACTGTTTCTGAAGCCGTGCACATCCATTGTTCTTTTCCTCTACTATGCTGCTGAATCCTACCCAGTTTCAAATAAATACAAACCATTCTACTCTTGTGCCCTAAAAAGACCACGCAACACTTTTTTTTAGACCAGGGGTTAAGCTAAACCAAGGGCTAAACTCTAAGTTTTTAAATGGCATGTAATGAGCCACATTCCAAAAAGTGGGCAGGCCAAAGCAAAGGAGTAGATATATTCAGAACAAAACTTACTATGATGAAATATAAATCCACCTTAAATTAAATTAAAGTATGATAATGTTCCATATACTGAACATTGTCTTCTTTTGTCACCTTAAAAATAAAACTCAGTAATGATATTTGAAGGGGGGGCGGGCTTGCTTTCCTGGATAATTACAAAGATACAGATAGTCACTGCTCTTATCAAGTTTCTGACTTTCCACAGAACAAAAAAAAAATGTAAATAATGTCTTTCTTTTATGCTTTTACAGAAGAAGACATTCAATTCATCCCTATTATCTTAAAATCAACTTAAGGCTAAAATCTAGCAGCCCTATTCATTTCATTAAGAAGTGGAGTGAGAATAATGTGAATCACTTGTGTTTATTTATTTTCTGGCTTTGGCTTGGTATATGACATCTTATATGATTATGCTTAGCCTACTTCTTAACTTTTCAAACAGTAAATAGCCTAGTTCTTAATTTTTCAAACAGGAAATAATGTTGAAACCATTGAAGAGTTGCTAGGGTTTTCCCAAGCAAGAAACATATAGTATTTTTCTCTTTCTCTTTGTCTTTTCCCTTCCTTCCTTCCTTCCTTCCTTCCTTCCTTCCTTCCGCCTGACTTCCTCTTCCTCAAGAATAGGAATGAATGTTTTCCATTCCTATCAAGTGAGACATGTAAAATAGGATTCTGTAGTTAAAACATTGAGATGGGGACAAAACTTTACACTATCTATGGCATGATATACTCTGAAATATATTAACCAACATTCTAGTAAGACATCTCTAGGTTCAACATGTCTATCTGCACAGAAATCCCAGTGCTAAATAAGTTATTTTTTAAAAAAGTTTCACATCTAGGGAATGAGACTTTGGCAATGTGGTTTCCGAAATATAACATGACTCAAGGATTTTCACTTACTGCATTGGTTGTGACAAGTGTTGATGAATAGATTGATTGACAAAATGAAATGTATCTAACTAGAAGAAATCAGCCATTATCATAGATATGACTGACATAGGTTAAAAAGCAGGGAGATGGATAAGGCATCTCAAATATGGAATGTATATGGAGATTCTCAGTCATCCAGGTCATGGTGGTCCCAAAGATGTTTTTTTTCAAGAGGCAACTGGACTTTCTTGTTTTTCTTTGAAGACGCTTTGCTTGAAGACGATCCAAGAAGCTTCTTCAGCTTCAGAAGCGAAACGTCTTCAAAGAAAAACAAGAAAGTCCAGTTGCCTCTTGAAAAAGCACATAATATGGAATGGGATTTTAAATGTTTGCACAGATTCATTCCTATCTCATTGTCTGCTTCAGACATGTAAGTAAGTGACAACAGCCTTCAAGAGGGGCATAAATATCTCCCCTGAACAACCTTCAGGAGCACATATATATCTCTGTGCCCCTCTACATTCAAAACTGGGAGCAGGAAAGGAGGGTACTATGACTGTGTAATGTGATTATGTAATATGATGTAGTGAGGGAAAGGTAGGAAGCCTGCTCATCTGCTTCACAAAGATTAAGAACTGTTAACAAAACAGTGAAAAAATTGTTAAAGATTTTTCTTATTCAAGATTAGTAGAATGAGCTAACAGCGCTCTGTTGTGGGTAAAAAAAAAACATTTAAGGTGTGGTAAATGCTGAGAGTGTTAGGCAATAAACAGTATGTAACTTTAGGAGGGATTCGAATTTTGACACATGCAACTGACTTATGAACTACTCTGCTGCCTGTGGAAGTTTTTCTAGGTCTGCCTTCAAATACTTCACTGATGGTTGAGAGACCATATTGAACGATATAAGCTGAGATGCAGAAGCCTGATTGGAAAGGAAAATTTGGATAATTGAGGACATCACTCCATTTTGGAGTTTTTCCCATCCTTCTCTGACCTTGGTCCAGGGATGGGCTTCAAACATTTTAGCAAGGGGTTCTCTGCCTGGTTGCTGTGTGGGTGTGGCCATGATGGGTGTGGCCTAGTCAGCCTCCTGCACCATAGCGGGGGTGGTGGGGGTGGTTTGCCATCTCCGGGCACTGGAGGCTTTCCTTGAGCCTCTGGGAGGGAGAAAACGGCCTCCCCAGGCTCTGGAGCCAGAAACGGGGCCATTTCCGGCCTTCCCGAACTTCTGTTAGGCTTATTTTTCACCCTCCCCAAGCTTCCGCATGTGCCCTGCACGTACCTACATCCAAAACAGGCTGTGTGGGTATTCCTGGGACGGGTGGGGTGGGGTGGGCGGGGCCAGCAAGGAGTGGGATTTTGGGGTTCTCCACACTGCACAGAATCTTAGCTAGAGGTTTTCCCGAAACTCTGCAAACCCCCAGCAGCCCATCCCTGCCTTGGTCCCATAGCTTAACGATTCAATGGAGTCTCTATGTATGGCTTTGTGTACTGGGATAAAATCTGCTAGAAAAGGATAGCATGGGAAGTTCACATCTACCAGTTACATTTGTACCTTAAATCAGGAAGAAATCTGTTGGTTTGTTATTGAACAATTCTAGGATTCATTAGATTGTGGAATAGGTTTTTGTCTGTGGCAAGTCAGAGGGGAACAAGCATATGACTGCATTATTCATGTCTCGGGAGACAGCTTTCCACATTGCATACACCCCAGTACTGAGCTTCGTGCACTCCATTGAATTAATTGGTCCTTACTGTCAACTGGGATTTAACTTTCACTCATGACTTGCTCATGGTAATGGGACTGAAGATTAAGAAAGGGCCCTCTTCTCTGTGTCTAATTAAAAGTTATATTAGAAGTATTTTCTTGACTGCACCAAGCCTATATAACTAAGACATGAAGAGATGGCAGCTATGGAATACATACATATTATTTTTATAATACATGCCAGAATTCTAGAAGCATATGCTGCCATTAGTCGTGCCTGAGCAAGTCCCACACATTTTATTGAATGTACTCAACCCTTTTTAAAAAGAGGTACATGTAGCACATAACCCACTGAGTTAATTATATCTTTCCCCCAAGGGTTTGAATAGATGCTGGACATTTAGGAGGGCCCTGTGGAATCAGATCGTTATACAATGATTTGCATTAAAACATCAGAAGGTTTAATTTCTGCTTACATTCAGCATGAATTTATTTTGTCTGGAGCAGATTCCTAAGATCTTCCTACCATCCTAAACACTAAGAGTGATCTGAACTATAAACAAATGCAAAAGTACATTTAAAAAGTAGCCAAAGTAAAATGTATTGAGTAAAATGGCCCACAAATCTATATCACACTTACCTGGATGATAATTTTAAATTCTTAATACCTAAAGAGAGGATAATATGGAGGAAAGCATAACTCATGGTTGGAGAATATACACAGTCATGCTGCAGACATGTGTTGTTAGGGCCAATGAACACTTGTGGACTTTTTTTTTTTTTTTGAAACATGGTGATGATCAAATTCTTCCTCCAATGAACATCTAGCACCTTCATTTAATATATTCCCCACCCACCCTCCCCTCTTCACTGAAACTAAAATAAAAAAAGATACATGATAGGGATACTTCATTATGAACCCACATCAGTCCATGTCAGAGCAGGAAAAGGGTCTTTTCTTGTTTTGATGGGTATACATTTATTTGAGAATAAAAATCCTACAGCTTCTTCATCTACAAAGGCTTCTCAGTTCCCTTCAATGGAAAAGGCAGGACACATATGGGAAAAACTAGTCTTCCATTCTCAACTGAAGTGAAAGTGTAGCTGCCTGAAAGCAGAAAAACTGTGCATTCACTAGAGAAAAGCACAAAATGTATTCTGGGTGGAGGTGTTTCAATGTCAGCAGTGCAGAGTTATCATAACCAGACACATGAATGCAGCATAAAAATAAGGGTTTTTTCCCCCTTAAAATATCTCTTACATCAAAATTTGACTTTCCCCCCATTTTTAATTATTTTTTGTTTAAAACAGAGAAATGAGTTTATAGATATCACAGCAAATCCATTCTGAACAATTTTAACTGCTACTCATAAATAAATATACGATATGACAAATAATCAGAGTTTATCACCTAGGCTTTTTTTAAAAAAAATACATAAAGGAAAATAAACAAGGAATAACTTCAAGTCACAGAAACAAATGAATGCCGTTTCTAATTCCGCTTATCAATCTTATTAATTTTCGAGCAAGTACAGATAAATGTAGATGCATGTTAGGAGAGTCTAATAATGCTACTGAAGGCAATACAACATTAATTTTATCACAAGAAAAGAAAAGGTTCACAGTGAATCACATATGCAATGATCAGTACTAAAAGAAAATCAGAATGGAAAAAGGAAGAGATGGACTAGATATTAGTAACTGTGTTGAAAAACAGAGCATAATATTTTGCAAAATGAATTAACCTACAATATGCAAGCTACAAGTGGCTTTGCTCTATGTTAGACAAATGGTTTTTGTTTGAAAAGGCTGATATAAGATACTTGATTATCAAATCAGGATTTTGGAAAATGCTTTGGGGAGTGGATTTAAATATTCATTTTCTTTGAATCATAAGAACATTTACTCAGAAGGGCAGATGTATTTATAGTGTTGTTCTCTATGGATCACTGTAAGTGTGTTGAAGTACGTGCTTGAGCATTATTTCATCTACAGGCTACTATACTGTGGCAGACAATCGCACCAGTGATGGGTTTCAATTTTTTTTACTACCGGTTTTGTGAGCGTGGCGTGGCTTTGTGAGGGTGGCTTTGTGGGTGTGGCAGAGGAAGGATACTATAAAATCTCCATCCCCACCCCACTCCAGGGGTAAGCTACTATAAAATCTCCATTCCCTTCCCACTCCAGGGGAAGGTTACTGCAAAATCCCCATTTCGTCCCGATCAGCTGGGACTCAGGAGGCAGAGAATAGATGGGGGTGGGGCCAGTCAGAGGTGGTATTTACCGGTTCTCCAAACTACTCAAAATTTCTGCTACCGGTTCTCCAGAACTGGTCAGAACCTGCTGAAACCCACCTCTGAATCACACCATTTTATGGTAATTCTGTGAAAATACAAATCAGATTGAGAAACCTTGGGTCATAAGAAGCTGGCGTTATTTGGCTGCTTGAATGTCCAGAAAGGCCAAGTCCTGTTGTGATTGCAAAAGAGAGATGTGATTAATGTTCTTTTTTAAAAAATCAAGATAGTACATTTTCAGTGATGAATGGAGCCTCAATTGGATCAAAGCTAAACACTTTAAAAATAATCATGTAAGGTTTTTAACTATAATAAAAGCAATGGGAGTTAAATTGAATTGGACTGGATCATATCAATATCTTCCAACTCAGATTATCAGCTTTTCAGGTCTTAAATTATAGTTCAAAGAACCCTGTTTTCTATTTTATGAGATTAAGAGATTATCAAAAATTATTTATATCAGAAGTTTATTTGATAGAATCATGACTGTCTACACACAGAGCCTCTACAGCATAGAATACATTTCATACTGAAATGTACTGTAGGGCACATGGAAGAATATTACACAAACGTGTGTAGAGGGCAGATCACATGATTCCTTCCTCCAATATCAGAACATCAATATGGAGAAAATTTATCTCAACGGCCTTTTGTTTGCTGTTGCTTTATTTGTGTCCATGGCCTCACTGCACAAAACTCAACCATATTGGAGAAATAACTGTGTGCAGGAGAAGCTCTATATTGGCCAGATTACGATGTTATTTTGTGCTTGATTTTTGAGTGACCTGATGATATGTATTGGGCCATAAAATATGTCTGCATTTAGGAAAATCAAATGGCTAGATGAAATGAAAACTGCCTTGTATTAGGTTTCATCATTGTCCACCTAATTTAATGACTGGTAGGGAGCAGCTTCTCAAGATTTGAGGGTAAATAAATTTCCAGCACTGTTTGGAAATGCTGAGGGTTAAACTTTTAATTTTTAATCATACCTCATTTCCTAATATGAATTTATAGTCACTGTGCTTAAGAAATGCGGTATTCATTCTTGTTGAATTGTTAATCATAGGGAAAGGCAGGCTAAAATCTTTTGCACATTTTTCTCTATGTCCTATTAGTAAAAACGGGGCTGATTTTTAAATAGACATGGGTACACCATAATACAAAATCTAAGTAGAGTATTGAGACACTTACTTATGCTATTTATTGAACGTAATTTGTCACCCAGTAATCTGAACCTGAAGCTGTGAAACCTCTGCCATTCACTCTACATATTTAGATCTTCTTTTTTAAACACACACATATACACACTAAATTATATACTTTTTTCTGAATGTGTGATTAACTATGGTTTTTAAACTTAATACAACTTTCATATTAAAATAAATATGTTTTAAAAGCTTCATATTGATTGCATGTGTATTGGACACTTGTCTAAGTCTTAGATCTTTTATTTTATGAGTTTTAACTGGTGGTTAAAAAAAATAAGAATAAATGGCTTTTTAAAAGTATCAGCTTAGAAAACTGACAAATATGCAGCAAAAGATTATGGAGACATGCAGTGGCATTGCTAAAATTAAACACAGTAAGGAGATAAAAGGTAATTAATGTATTACCAGTTTGTGCCATAAATTTAGCAGCATCAGCTTGTTCCTGAGGGACCCTTTTTTCATGAACAGATCGAGGTCGCTGACTTTTAATTGTATGATCTCCCATCATTCCAAATTCTAAAGACAGAATAAAGGTTTATGAAAGCTTGTGCGTAGACATTTCTCAAAAGGTCACATACTATCTCATGCAGTTGTTTGACAAAAATACCTGAAGAGGGCATTAGTAGAACATCAGTTTACAAGGCCTGTTTTTGCTTTGTTTTATATTGTTTTAAATGCCTCAACCTGTGTTTGGAAAGAGGTTTTAATCTAAAACTTGGTTAAAGTTATTTTTTAATATATATATATATATATATATATAAATATTTCAGAATTGTGATACATTAAAAAAAAACAGCCGTTGTACAAAATCAGTTATTTAGGCTACATACATTATATTAAGAAATAATATTTAAATCAGTGCAAACCACACCAGAAAACTACCACCAACGCATTAAGTGGTGTCATTCTGCAATAAAGCTTGGTGCTTCTTGCTGAGATCAATGGTTTTCCTGCTTAAGCCACCCAACCAGTGGAATGGCAAAGAAACTTTCTCGAAAGCAGTACAAATGTATTGTAATGACGGGGCCAAAATGCCTAGTGTAATCTGGATGCAAAAGCAGCTGTGTTTTACTTTCATTGCTTCAGAAAACTCTCTGCTACAAAAGACATGGAAGTCCCTGGGCTTTTTCCTCCCTGCTGTTCATTCTAAAACAGAATCACTCTTTGATTTTAATAGGGGGGGAAAAGCCTATCTTAAAATCTCCTGCATGGAAATCATGAAATGCTATTTAAAACACAAGACAGCACTGCTAATTTTTCTCAGTGCCTTTGGCAAATCACTCAATCTCCAGCAGTTTAAACCTAATTTTTTTTATTGCTCATAACTATGTGCCCCAACACCTTTAAAGTGCAGCATCACAACATATGGCATTATTTTAGAAATAGAAACAACTGTTCTGGCAGAATTAGCATCAGTGTGACAGGCTCTACTGTTCATTGCCACAAGTAGCATGCACAGATTTCATAACCCAGAAACAGGCAGGCCTACAGCAGTAATTGAGCTAAACCAAATTTCCTTGTTCTTTTTCTTAATCTTCTTTTATGAACCAGGTAACCAGGAGCCTCAATAGTGCAGTGGTTAGAATGCAGTATTGCAGTCTGACTCTGCCCACTGCCAGCAGTTCGATTCTGACCGGCTTAAGGTTGACTCAGCCTTCCATCCTTCCAAGGTTGGTAAAATGAGGACACAGATTGCTGAGGGCAATATGCTGGCTCTGTAAACCACTTAGAGAGGGCTTTAAAGCACTATGGAGCAGTATATAAGTGCTATTGCTATTTATATCAAGTGAGCAAGTTTGGTTAAGGCATCAGGCTAGAAACCAGAAGACTATGGGTTCCAGTTTAGCTTTAGGAATGAATGACCAGATGAGTGACCTTAGACCAGTCCCTCTCTCTTAGTCCTAGGCAAACAACTTCCAAAATCTTTCCAAGAAAACTGCAGGGATTTGCCAAGACAACAGCTAAGTCAAATATTGACTAGAAGGCACAATCCTGCCCCCTCCCCCCATATATTTATAATTGCTTTCATGCTAAAGTCTAGGAGTATGAAAGGATACACATCTAGACACATATATACATACACAGGGAGTTACACTTGAATGTATATTACTTTTCAAAATTTAGTAAGAATAAACTGTGATGATAGCAGCAACTGTATCGTCATTGCAGCTACTGCACATGGAATTCTCATTTTAAGATACCTGTTCTTGTGAAAACTATAATGCCTCCTGTTAGTAGAGGACAGGTATGAAATTCTTGTTGCCTGGGAATTTTTTTCTCTTTTTATATAGGCAGTCCTCAACTTATGATCCCAATTGGAACTGGAACTTCCATCGCTAAGCAATGTGTTGCACCCAAGCTATATGATCTTTTAGCCATAGTTATTTAAGCCAATCATGCAGTTGTTAAGCAAATCCAGCTTCCCCCATTGACTTTGCTTGTCAGAAGACTCCTGGGAATGTTATAATTGGCAATCACATGACACTGGGAAGATGCAGTCAGTGTAAATGCATGGTAGTTCCCAAGCATCCAAATTTTGATTATGCAACCTTAGGGATGCTGGAATGGCTGTATGTGCAAGGACCAGTTATAACTCACTCTTTTCTGCGCTGTTGTCATTTTGAATGGTTGTAAGACAAACACAACCTGCACTGATGTAATTTTCTTGTCAAATATTAGGATAATTTCTTAAAATTGTTTAATTGTTCAATTTCATTCTTTAAAATAGAATGATAATAAAGAAAGCATTGCAAAGAGAGCATATTTGAAGAAATATAACATACATTTAGTCAGGGCATGATTTATTTTAGAAACAATGATTATGTAAAAATGTATTATTTAAAAAATGTTTGATATTTGAGTAACTTGTGAAATTAGAATTAGTCAAAAATTATTTGAGTCAAAAATGACTCAAATAACAAATAACAATAACAGAGTTGGAAGGGACCTTGGAGGTCTTCTAGTCCAACTCCCTGCTTAGACAGGAAACCCTGCACCACTTCAGACAAATGGTTATCCAATCTCTTCTTAAAAACTTCCAGTGCTGGAGCATTCTTGTCCTACCTTCAGGTGCTTTGGAGAATAGCTTGACTCCATCTTCTTTGTGGCAGCCCCTGAGATATTGGAACACTGCTATCATGTCTCCCCTAGTCCTTCTTTTTATTAAAATAGACATACCCAGTTCCTACAAACGTTCTTCATATGTTTTAACTTCCAGTCCACTAGTCACCTTTGTTGCTCTTCTCTGTACTCTTTCTAGAGTCTCTACATCTTTTTTACATGGTGGTGACCAAAACTGGATGTAGTATTCCACGTGTGGCCTTACCAAGGCATTATAAAGTGGTATTAACACTTCACATGATCTTGATTCTATTCTTGTTTATGCAGCCCAGAACTGTGTTGGCTTTTTTGGCAGCTGCAGCACACTGCTGGCTCATATTTAAATGGTTGTCCACTAGGATTCCAAGATCCCTCTCACAGTTACTACTATTGAGCGAGGTACAACATATACTGTACCTTGTGCATTTTGTTTTTCTTGCCTAAATGTAATGCTATTCCTGCTAGCTTGGTGTTGTCTGCAAATTTTATGAGTTCCCCATCTATCCCCTCGTCCAAATCATTGATGAAGATGTTGAAGAGTACTAGGCCTAAAACAGAGCCTTGGGGTACCCCACTGCATACCTCCCTCCAGTAGTGGGTTTCAAGTTCGGTCACTACTGGTTCACTCGTGGGCGCATGCACACACTCACGTGACACTTCTGCACATGCACAGAGACGTCCGGGCGGTGGGTGGAGCCGCCACTACTGGTTCGCCCACCACTGCTTCCCTCCATGTAGATGCAGTTCCATTGAGGACTACATTCCATTCCAACTCATTCCAATTATCTGTGTCTAAACCCATAAATAATAATAATCTGCCAAGGGTTAGTACTACTCTGCAATTGGTTTCAAGTTCTGGTAGTCAATCAACCCAATCTCCAGCTGCAAAATATGGTGACCTCACCATATTAGAATAGTCTATTAGAATAGTCTCCATTTTTGTCACTATTGTTTCTTGCTTTCTGACAGTTCCTCTGCGCACAGAGAATGAGCAGTCCATCAAGTGGAAAAAGCAGCAAAAAAGGAACAGGCCATACCTCTCACCCTATTGGTTCTGTCTGAAGTAACCACCAGCACCAGCACCACCAACAACAACAACCACAACAACAAGGCAGTTGATAAGAGTCTATGATAATAACTTTATTGTTGTCAACACTGAATCTTTCCTAAACTGGACCCTTAGAGGAAAGGAAGCAGAAATCTCAATCCCATTCAAGACTCTTAAAATCCTGAGATAGGAGTAAGGGTCTTTTCTGATTACCTGAACTCCCAGCTAGTTCTTGAATTGTCCTTCCTGTTTCTCTTGGTAGAAGTAAAAATAGCAAGCCAGTGCTTTGCTAGCTTATCTAAGACCATTTGAGAGGCACAAGCAAGTCAATGTTGTTCCAGGAAAGACAGAGTTTCTAATTACTGTTTAAATTTCCAGTTCTGAATAGGAAACAATAACTTTCTTGAGGTTCCATGTGCCAACGAACCTAGTCACAACTTTAAGCCTTTCAAAAACTGGACAATTTACAGCAATATATGCAAGCTTCATGCAAAAGAGTGCAGGCTTAATGGAAAGAAAGCAAATGTTCAGTTGATCAGAGAGCAAGTAGAATGATTGGGTGGGAGTAGAAATTTCTTGAATTTCACCTGTTTTCACTGGGCAACAGCAATATTTTCAGAGCCAATGTTTGCAACAATGATATGGCTTTTCTGCAGGAAGAGCTTCCAGAAGCCTTGAGGAAAACACCATGTGGAATCATTCTTGATGAGAATAGGCCTTTATATAACAGCACAATCTTTTGTTAGGGTGCCACAAGACTATGCTTGTAGATACCAAACCTATCTGCAAATCATCTGATATGTTGCTGTTGGCATATGTTGCTGTCCTTTTATTGTTAAGTTTCATTTCACCATAAAGGCACCTGATGCTCTTTTGGACCCATATCCTTTCTTCTGCAGTTTTCTAATTCATTTCTGTCATACAACGTGAAAGTGCATAAAATGGCTAGAATCATTTGCAGCTTCTTCTCATTTCCCAACGTTTCATCTCAAGTGTTCTCTCATCTCTGTATTTTGCTGGTAAAATTTTGTTTTCATCACTAGATGGCAGGAGATGCCTTAACTTGAACTGCAAATGAGCTGCAGTAAAATCAGAATCTAACTACTCTCCCTCCCCACCTGCCTTTCTCTATCTCTCCTTCTTTCCCTGTTCCAGAAAATCAAATCCAAAAAATTAGCAGCAGAATATTCTCTTGAGGAGAGCTTGAATAAAAACAGAATCCTAAGATTAAAAACCTAATAAAGGATGAGAAAACTAAAGCAATTCTGAGAGTTTTCTGCCATCCAGAAAATGCCTTGCTAAATTAACTGGATTGATATGACTGAAGTGTCGGAACAGATCACAACTGTATTCTTTCCTAGTTATGATGTGCCACATTTAGAAGCATAATATTGAAGTCTTGGTTTACATATCCCCACATGCAGTTGTCCCTAATAAAGTCTATCTGGAAGAAATGTGAAATAATCCATAGCATGAAGGCAAAGATCTAAATAAAACGCAACAATCAGACATTGTCAATAATTATTTCATGCCAACCTGGACATTGGAGAATGATTTGGGGGAATGATATTAATAATAATAATAATAATAATAATAATAATAATAATAATAATAATAATAATGGTGTATGTCAGTGACAAAAAGTATGATTGAAGAGCCAGGAGCCCCTGGTTCAAATCTCATAACAGTCAGAAACTCAGGAAAATGGCTGAGATGAATCTGTTTCTTGTGTTCCTCTCTCTCCTTTCTACTATCAGGATAGCAGAAATAATACTGACTTGGCAAAGTTGTTGTCATTATTGTTGAACTGATACATAGCTATGATTTAAATACTAGACAGCCATACATAAATAAATGTGCCAAGTATGACTACAAATATGGCTACAGTTCCTCTGCTTCACAGCATAATAAATTCAGCTGGAAGTATGAAAAATTTCCTCTTAATTTACAGGACAGATAAATTGTGCATCTTATTCCTATACATGCAAACCTAAGGCAAGTGTTGGCTGTTTATTTTATGGGAAGATGGAATCAATTTCTTTGAATTATTCAGAATGTGTTGTTAATTTTGGCTGGCTGCCTCAACACACGGACATTAATGCAAAGGGTTTCCCACTCCTCTTCCTATTGGGAGGGATTTTCACAATAGCTGGTGGAAGATTTAAATCTCCCTCCCCTGCAGTTTAGGGCAATTTCAGTTTAAATTCCTTCCTGTCCCAACTTTCCATGATTAAAGAAACACATTAAAACTAAGCTGATGTGGCTAAATATTAACATAGTTTAAGCCTCTTAAACTTAGGTTAATAGGTTAAATCTCTCTCACTTTCCAGTCTGTTGCCTATTGGGGTCTTTCTTTGTTTGTGTATGTTATATGTGTGTGTGAAGAGAGAAAGAGGGAGGGAGGGAGGGAGGGGGGAACAAGAAGATGTACTATTCCTGAAAATGGGCAGCTAAGACCTAAAACAAAATTCCTAAAACTGTTTTAATATAATTTGAAAACCAAGAAAGGGCAGAAATTGCACAAGATAGTTAAATCTCACATGATTACATGATAGGTTATGGTCATTTTCTTAACAGCAGGGTTTTTTTTAAAAAAAAACAAAAAACATTTTTTTGCACAACCTAGTTGTCTTAGTCATCACAAAGGTTTTCCAGTAAAATCACATGGTAGCGCTCACTGTCATAAAAGATTGCCAGCACAAGGACTAAGGCCATTTAATTAATTAATTCAAGACCTGTAATTTCAATAATCATCACAATTGCTAGATGAGAAAATATAACAGCTTGCAAATGTGGTCATTTGAACTAATCACAGTGGTTTCTAACTTTAAAAGAAATAAGTTGTTTGTTGGGTAGATTTAGGTCTCTTATTCTAGCTTTGTTAGTGGTATTGTCTAATGGTGTAGACCAGGAGTGTCAAACTCGCGTTGTCATGGCGGCATCACATGACGTATCATGACTTTTTTCCCCTTTGCCAAACCAGGAATGGGCGTGGCCAGCATGTGATGCATCCGGCCTGCAGGCCCTGAATTTGACAGCGCTGGTGTAGACTATCAATGTAGTATAGACACAAAGAAAAAGCCCTTATATCTGATGACAACCTTAGCAACAGTCATGCATGTTCTGTTCATAATCTTACACGTTGTCCTTATTCTCCAATTTTGTTAAATACTCCCAGAGTATTAAAATTTCAACTCCCTGATTTATTTTTTTAATTTTATTTTATTGGTTCGATTTATATGCCGCCCTTCTCCGGAGATTCAGGGCGGCTTACAATGCGTTAAGCAATAGCCTTCATACTTTTGTATATACCTGCTTAGTAGGGCTTTCGGCCCCCTCAAGTGGTGTTCTTTTATACAAAGTCAGCTTATTGCCCCCATAATCCAGGTCCTCATTTTACTTACCTCGGAAGGATGGAAGGCTTGAGCCTGGTGAGATTTGAACTTGCAGTAATTGCAGGCAGCTGGCAGCTAAATGCTACTTAACAGCACTTTAGTCTGCTGCGCCACCAAGGCTCCTTATTATATACAGCATGCTGGCTGTTTCATTTTGGAATTGCAGCTTTAACACATTTAGAGAGGATCAAATTGGGAGCTGCATTTCTACATTAGTGTTTCTCATCAAAGGCTGGAGTTCTGGGATTTATAATTCAGAAATATTTGAGGGCTTCCTCATCCTTTATTGAGAATTAAAGGACATAATGAATTTAACGGGGCTTACCTTTGAGCAAACTGAATGAGAATTGTATTTAAAATATCCTTAATTCTTGCCTGAAAACAAATGTTTTATGTTCTAAATTATGTCATTTCATCTCTTCTTTTTTTAATCTGAAGTAACCTGGAGCAACTGTTTACACATAACATGTAAATTGCATTCTATATTTTCCATTTTTGAGGATAATATATTACATATTCAATCTTCTACTGAGTGTGTGTGTGTGTGTGTGTGTGTCATCCTGTTAATACCTTTAGATGTTTCAATTACTATTCATCTTCCTAGTTTATAATGCTAGGAAATGTAGAAGAAACGAGAAGACATTCGGCAATAAGCTAGGCTAACTCAATTACAGTAGAAACTGATACACCAATGCAAGACTTGAAGAACAAGGCTAGGAGATCCACCTACATGGTCACTAGGATTGAACACTGACTTGATCTCACATAATCAACAACAATCAACCTACTACAGAAATGTCTGACCTCCAGACTGTCAAGGAAAATGAAATTAAACAAAAAAATGTGTGATATTCACAGCATTAGAATACTGTATTAATATTCACAATAAATAATATGCTAACCATTGCAGATACAACTAGATTGTATCTGGTGTGTTGTTAGCTAAATGGAACAGAAACAATTGTTTCAAGGGATTTCTACTTCATTTTACTTCTAGCAAGCTGTACACTGTCTAGGCAGACAGAAGAACTGAGTTAATACCCTAGTTGTTTAGTATTTGGTTAAGAAATAATTTAGAAAACATGGACATTAGGGAAATAATCAAGTCTAAAAAGTACATAAAATGAACTTAGTGTATTCTGTGCTAGTAACTATAGAACAAGATGAAGCACTCTAATTATAGTAGCAACTTAAAACTAAAGCACCTTAGAATAAAATGGTGTTTAGAGCTTTAAAGGAAGTATTTCCTTACAGACCTTGCATTGTAATCCTAATTTATTCTTCTCATTTTTTTTTTGTTAAATAGAGTACAGCCATATATGCTGTATAAAGAAGATGACATAAATTATGTATTACTTTCATTAACCATAATAAAAAATATTGGTGTGTCCCCCCCCCCAAATATATTAAATTTTGCTGTAGTTGTCTTCGAAACCCTTTATCACCTTACCATCCAAGGACTACAATTCTTGCTCGGTTGATTTGAAAAATGGCCATGCCTCACTTCCCAGATTTATTTACTGCAATATAAATTCAATCCAGTTCATTTGCTGATCATCAGTAAGCATGCTAGCCAAGACTGTCATTATTGCTTTATATATTATTAATGCAAAATACATGCTTCATAGCAACAGCAACTCCATAGCACAAAAATTAGTTGGCCAATATTTTGCCTAAATAGACCAGGAAGGATGGTCCATGGTCAGCCATATGCTAGGGCAATTTATCTTAGGGTCTACAGACCACTCTCCATCCTGACCTGAATGAAAAACTGAATGTTAGAAAGCAAAGTTTCCAGCCTCATTTTCATTTATACAAATGTCTTTGGAATACATATGGAACTTTATATGTAGACAATCTTTAAAAATAAAACTTAGTAAATGGCTGCAGACCAGTATTTTATCAAGAAATGAATTTACCTGCTCTCTGTTCCAAAAAGATAAAGTCAAAATAAACTGGATTGAAACACAGTGTATTAAACTTATCTGCAACTATATTTCATGACATATTTCCCCGAGAGTATGTTTTATCTCTTTGAACTCATCCAGAGTTACTGTACTTCTGAAAAGAATTGGGCATAGAACTATACAATCGGAATCAAATTTATTGTGTTGAAATGGGATTTACTCTTAGGTTAAATGTACTTAGGACTTCAGGGCACAACTGTCAACCTAAATATATTCAAAATACATTGCAAATGTATTTCACGAGGTTGGATTCTTATATAACTCTACTTAGAACAGACATATAAGAGCCAACAGAATTTGTCATTACTAATTTAAACTTCATTCCTTTAGTTGATCCTACTCTAAGCAAGAGCATCTAAAATTCATCTGGTTTTACCTGTAAGATATTTTTGGACTATTCTCTAGATCAGTGTTTCTTAATTTTTTTGCTTTGATGACCCTTCCTTTTGTAAAAATTATGGCACATCAAAAAAAACTTCTTGTTTTTTTAATTATATTTCTCAATATTATCATATTAAATAGCAATAGAAAAGATATTCCATATTAATATTAATAAAATATTTTCCTGAAAAAAATCATGTACTTTTTAACAGTAAAAATTGTTAAACAATTTAACTATTGTTAAACAAAGAATAATGAGAACAGGGTCATCATTTTAAATCTTTGCCGATATCTTTAATATTTGGCAAATAATTTTGATTTTATGAACCCTTGAGAATAGAATTGAAATTTAGCACATTCTTTCTCTCAATGTTCCTTTTAAAATTAAAATGCTTACAGAGTATTAAAATATTTGAATCCCCCTGTATAAGTTCCCTATATTTTACATATGTACCAAATAATTGCTAGAAGATCAAAATTATTTGTTCATGTTGTTCTACTTTACTTAAAATGGGATGCAGTGTCTCATTGACAAAGATGCTGAGCTTGTCGATCAAAAGATCGGCAGTTCAGCAATTCGAATCCCTAGTGCCGCGTAATGAGATGAGCTCCTGTTACTTGTCCCAGCTTCTGCCAACCTGGCAGTTTGAAAGCACATAAAAAATGCAAGTAGAAAAATAGGAACCACCTTTGGTGGGAAGGTAACAGCGTTCCGTGTGCCTTTGGCATTTAGTCATGCCGGCCACATGACCATGGAAACGTCTTCGGACAGCCCTGGCTCTTCGGCTTTGAAATGGAGATGAGCACTGCCCCCTAGAGTCGGCAACGACTAGCACATATGTGCAAGGGGAATCTTTACTTTATTTAAATACATCCAGTCCTTGCTCTTGGCTGTAGAAAATGTCCTTAACCTGCATTTCACAGACATTAACTAGGAAGATGAAAATCAAAATACTATATTTAAAAACGACAAGTTGGTCTGGTAATCAGATGTTTACTATTGTTTAAGAAACATCTGAAAAAAGTATCATTTGGAATTTTGAATTTAAATGTCCATCTTCCTTGGCACTCTGACAAAATTGGCTGAGGGATACCCAGGTCATGTAGTGGCCAGCGACTCACTAACTCACACACTAGGTGGCTCAGCAGCTAAGACACTGAGCTTGTCAATCAGGAAGGTCGGCAGTTTGGCGGTTCAAATCCCTGGTATAGGTCTCCTGCGTGAGCAGGGGTTGGACTAGATGACCTCAAGGTCCCTTCCAACTCTGTTACTGTTGTTGTTGTTATGTTGTTGTTGTTGTTGTTGTTGTTGTTGTTGTTGTTGTTATAAGAATAAAATAAAGGGAGACCTGTGTCTAAGGCATCTTAGAATTGGAGAGTAAAGGCAGGATATAACAACATTTATTACAACTAGCTAAATAAATAATGCAGCTGTCTAAATAAATAAGTGCAATGTAATGGTTTTATCCTTGGTAATCCTTGGTAAGGATTGTTTTTGGCAAGTGCTAGAATATATTGCATGTTTGCAGAAGTTGACCCTTTATTACATCCAGTGACCAGAATTCCACCTAAAGAGGATTAAAATCAAAGCATGCAAAATAAAAAGATAAAAATAAAGGAAGGAAGTTTCCAGAACTATTCAAAGACATGTATGTAACTAATTTAACTAATGTCTCTTGTGTATTTCTTGAGAAGGAAAAGCATTGGATATTTTGATGGAGCTAATTCAAGCCTTGGAAAGAAAAAGATCACTCAAATATGAAAGTATGAGATGGCCTGGGAGCAGTGAGTCTTCTAGGTATGAATAGAATTACCTTGGAGTTCCTCAATAGGAAGAAATTACTATGTGAACATATGAATTTAAAGAAGAAATTGTAATGGCATTTACTTGAAAGCAAGTCCCCAGAAACTCAATTGTCCTTATTAATCAGTAGATGTGCTTAGGATTGTAGGGTGTGTTAATTAAAAAGTTCCAAAGAGTTTACTGAATTTATAGAGTAGAGCAAGAACATTATATCCCGAGTAAGCATTTGTGAGATGTGACTGCAAGGCTAACTTCTAATTAGCATTAAATTCTTTCTTAAATGGAAGTTCGTTTAATATTCATATAAAGATGAGAAAGAAGATAGAAGACAAAACTGATTCACAGCTTGGCAAAAGGAAGGCATTGTTCATTCGCAGGCAGGATTTTTGTCCTACCCCAAATTAAAATCAGCATGTATATTTTGGAAATTGAAGTTGGCAAGAATGGGGAAAAAAAATAACATTCAGAGTTAGCACTTGATAGCATTTAATAGCAATAGCACTTAGACTTATATACCGCTTCATAGTGCTTTTACAGCCCTCTCTAAGCGGTTTACAGAGTCAGCCTGTTGCCCCTAACAATCTAGGTCCTCATTTTACCCACCTTGGAAGCATGGAAGGCTGAGTCAACCTTGAGCCTGTGAGATTCAATCTACTGAACTGCAGCTAGCAGTCAGCTGAAGTAGCCTGCAGTATTGCACTCTAACCACTGCACCACCTCAGCGCTTTAAAGTATAAGAAATAATGCCACACAGGATAATTAAATGTCCTTGTTAATAAGACTGTTTCCTGTTAAAACATGTCAAATGATTGCACTGTTTCCAAAATTATTGGATCCTTATGGTCTAGTATATTGATCTCAAAACCAGCCACTTCTGTTTTTTTTTTTAAATGTATTGACACTACCTTTGGAATAATTTATCTGTATGCAGTACAAACTTTTTAAGATATTAAAACTTATTGTAATATAGATAGTTTAAATAAAGAAGGTTAATGTATCTGAAACATCTTGCCTCATGTTTTTATTTATTGTGGGAACTTTTGCTAATATCTGATGTTTACACTTATACATTTATATTCATAAATGGAGGGAGCATCACATCTACATGTATTGTTGACTTGCTGAGCAAAGGTTGGTTTCATGGAGGTGTGAGGCTGTTCTGCTTTGTGCCTAAAAAATTCTGATTAGCTCTTGACACTTGCTGTTTCTCAACAGCCTTTCTCCATCAGAACAAAGAATCAGCAGCTGATACTGGTACCTTCACAAAATGCTAACGGATCTATCTACTGCTGTTTCAAACTGCTAGACTGAATAAATGATTTTGGAATGCTGTTCTAATACCCATCTCTCTGGGATTTCCTAATTGGAAAAAAAAGCAAATATGCTTTATAACATGATCAAAATAATTACCTTGTAAATACTGTAAATCAGTGGAATGAAAGATCAAAATACTTTCTAACTGCAACATATGCTGTTCTTTGTCAGATGTGTAAACCAAAAATGCTTATTCCCCCCACCCCCATGGAAGTGTATAAAACTGCTTTTGATTTGCCTAGCTAGAAAAGTGGTCTAGGAGCACAGTTCTTCATCTAAATAGACGAAATATATAATAAAGTATATGAAGAAATGACAGAGAGAGAGAGAGAGAGAGAGAGAGAGAGAGAGAGAGAGAGAGAGAGAGAGAGAGAGAGAGAGAGAGAGAGAGAGAGAGAGAGAGAGAATGAATCTTGAAAGAAAGATTGAAGGCATATTATTTGTGTCAAATAATATTACCATCACACTGTTGAAATGCATGTCAGGTTCTTTTTTAAATACTCTATTTAAAAAAGCATATGATAATTGACAGATTCATGCATTCAAAATTCAAGTCCTCTCTCTTTACAAGTGATGGAATATGGGAGAATAAGCATGCTGGCTTTGTCTCTTCTACTTCATATTGCCCTCCAGTATAGTGAATTAATGTCTATAGGGACAAGTGCTTCTGTCTGTGAAGATTCTGCAGGATTTAGAATTGTATTTTTTTCCAGGATTCTAAATTGTACAGTGTATCTCTACGGAGAGAAAAGGTTCTCTAATCTATCCTGACATTTGCTACCTTCAGAGATAATCAAGACCCTGAAAGCGGAAGAGTGGCAGACTAGTGTGTCATGGAATTGGGTCCCTATAAATTTAAATAAGCAAATAAATAAATGCTTGTCTTTGTGCCCATTTTTCATGTATAACTTTAAAACGCTTTGAAGCTATGAGGAGGACTTCTTTTCTAGATTTTTTGCCATCTTTTGAATACTCCAAGATTCATTCTGGCATTATATGCTCATGCACATGATATTGATTTGGGGAAGACACAATAGTTATATGGAAGCTGTGAATACTCAGCTGTCCAAACTTAGAGATCCAAAGCAAATCTTACCTCTATACCATTATACTATATACAGTATTGTGTGTGTGTGTGTGTATGTGTGTGTGTTTGTGCATTTCATATTTATAGGCTGCATTAATGCATTTGCATGCTTTATTGGTGCAGTCCTTTTCTCATGTTAGTGTCATTAAAATATCTGACTGTGTGGGCTGTTCCCAGAAAAATCAGAACTCATAAAATCAGTGATGTAATGCTGGCTTGTGACATGTTTCTCCTTTTAAAATCACATTTAATAAATATGAATTTGGGGAGAAGGTTGTGCAGATAGTCTCATATCTAGCAGCGGAGCAGTAAGCATTAGAATTCAATTCACAAGGGGGTCTCAGGAGTTTTTCTTTCTCTTTTGTATCCCATTGGGAATACTCTGATAATCACTGTGATAGAAGTATTGTATTATTCTTGCCTCAGTTTGTACAGTTTTGCAGATGCATAGACCTAGGTTTGTTATCCTTCATAATATTATAAATGTAAGCACCTATTCTCCAAAGCATCTGAAGGCAGGACAAAAAGCAATGGATGGAAACTAATCAAGGAGAGTAGCAACCTACAACTAAGGAAAAATTTCCTCACAGAACAATTAATCAGTGGAACAGCTTGCCTCCAGAAGTTGTGGGTGCTCCAACACTGGAAGTTTTAAAGAAGAGATTGGACAACCATTTGTCTGAAATGGTATAGGGCTTCCTGCCTGAGCTGGGGGTTAGACTAGAAGACCTCCAATGTTCCTTCCAACTCTGTTATTCTGTACTATCTGTCTATCTGCCAACATTTACCAGTATTGTAAATCTTTGTAGGGCATTCATTTCTGAATATTGAACAAAAAACAAGTATATTATTGTATTCATAGCTTAAAATTTCTTAACTCACAGATTCTACAAAATCACCTGACAACAGAAACAAATAGGCTCAAACAAAAGCTTGATTTGATCATTTCTGTAGACAGTTGCAAATAATATCCACTTAATTTCTTAAAGATACAAAAGCTGTGTACAATACTCAACACTCAGCAGACTAATAATTATGCCAAAGGCATAAGAAGCAGAGGCAAAACAAACAGGTTTATTTAAGTCAAAAAATAGAGTGGCTAAAGAAAAATGTTAGTCTCAGTGAAGATGTTCCAAGCACTGCCTTCTAATAATCCTGGTAACTATGAAATGTCTTCAGTTACTATAAGCAGTACAGACCTAATATTGTTTTAAGAGGAGTTGGGATGATCGTGTGAAATTAAAATAGTATTTTATAATATAACACTGGGAGCTGCATCATTCCAGTGATGATGGTTTGGACAAATGCTATTTTTAAGTATGAGGAGATTTTCTGTAATTTTGCCTAATCTACCTTCTGGAAAATGCTCGTATTTATTTGTGAAAGTTTTGCCACCACAATTTTTTGGCAGATCTAGGGAGACAGGAAGATACTGATGGGTTTTAAACATGTTGGCAGTGAGGATAAGAGCATCACTACCTTCATAATTGTACACCTATCATGTACTGGCATTATAAAATGGTGGACATAATTTCAATTTGGGGCAACTTGTTAAGGTAAGGGCTGTATTTTCCAGCTACCCTCTAATATAATAACTGCAGGGACTAGTCTAGGCAGTTGCCCGGAATCAACAATAACTCAAAAGCATACACATGCACACTAATATACAATATGCTTTTCTGCAAATAAGATAAGAGTTGCTAGACTTTATTGAAGCATTGATGCAATCAGGAGACAATATATGAAATTTATCCCATTGTAAATATTATATTCCTTAATGAGCTCCTCAGTTCTTATTAAGGTTTGTGGCCAACTGTGTTGGCAGTAGAAAACAATCTTTCTTGTTTTGCACCATCATACCTGCTCTATTCACACATGAAGAATGAGTAAACCAAGACACCCATGTGTAACAAGGGTTTTTCCTAGAATGAATAATTCTGATCAGTACTGAAACAATAGTCGAATGAAAAATAGCTTGCAGAAGACCCAGAGTGACCTTTTCCAAATCGACTGCAGTAATTTAGATAAATGCAGGTTAGTGGCCATTACCAGTTACTGACAACAGTCTCAGCTGGCTAGGAAAAAAAATCATACACAAACACGTATATATAAATGCACTTCTTCTTTCAACATCATAAAATCTATGAACTGGGTTTTTAATTTATTTTAGTAAATTTTGGATGTATCTTATTGTGACTGAAGAAAACTATTCAGGGTTTTAAATACTTTCTTCCCACAAATAATTAAAAGTAGTATAACTCTTTTTTTTAAAAAAGATCATAAAACTATTCCTCATAGGTAACTGCATGCCTGTGTAATTTCAGAGGATATTTTACTCTTCTAAAATATATCATTCAGGATATATAGATAAAATTTATGGAAGCATTTAGCAACAATTCTCTGCAGGTATAGTGTATGTAACTAATACCCTGTCATAAAAATATTTAGTATTTAGGATCTGTATTATGCATTATCTCGATCTGCATGTGTTTATGTATGTATGAATGTGTGTATCTATCTGTAGGCAGGCACAGTCTTCCTATGCATATAGAAGTATACATAACTTTACACATATTAATGAAGAAAGAAAATCACTCAACCCTTCATTGAGTATGAAGATGTTGAGGTACATCCTCATTAAAGGCTGAAACTAAATGCATGTACATTTTACAATATCTTAAATCATCTATTTCAAGGCTAATGTATCCAAGTCCTAAAGCATGAGGGTGACTTTTCTGCCCTCTATTTCAGTGTAGTATCAAAACAGTGATAAATTAAATGTAAATTTGCAAGAGTGGCAAATAAATGTAAATTATAACTCACAAGCCAACGCATTATAAAATGATCCACCAACTCACTGTACAAAAGTAGAGATGATTGATAGGACTGCATGAAAACAAGACATTGTACGTGTGTGTGCATGTGTGTATCTGTTCAAGTGTATAATACACAATGATGTAAATTGTTCAGTTCTCTGTGATCTAAGAAATTTTGGTTCACACATATATTCAGAAACAAAATTATTATTAGAAGACATTATTACAACCCTGAGTACCAAAAGTTGGGCAGCTAATAAATTCAAATGAGAAATAACTAACTAAATAAATAGTTCTCTTATTTCCCAGGGCATCTATTTGAAGAACAACAGGAGAAAATTGGACTCTCAAAAGTGAAATTGTTATATTCATAAATCAGAGGACGCCAAGTAGTATCTTTTCAGACTAACATTTCATTAAAAGATACAGACTTTTACTCTATCTCACATGTAGCTTGCTTCATCAGATGCATGGAATGTCTAAACTGATGTAGGATTTAAGTCGGAATGAGCTGGAGTTTGGAGAGGGAAGGGAAGTCAAGTTGGTTGTATAAAAGCAAGTTACATGTGAGATAGATTATAAGTATCTTATCAATTAACAATTGCAACGTGTGCAGCAATCTCTTACTCAATTCTGCTGGTAAAGTACCTTCTTTTCCAAAATAGCTATTCTAAGATCTGTGGTGGAGTGTCCTTGAAGTTTGAAATGGTCTGTAGTTATTTTGTCCTCGTTTTGAGACTTGATGTTATATAAGGGAGGATACATGGGATGAAGGTGTGGCTAACCGATGAGGGCTTATAAGTCCGAAATAGATTTATCTTAGTCTCTTTAGTCTCCCAATGAGCAGCAGGGAGCTTGCTGGCTGCTGGGAAAAAAGCCTAGAAACTAGTGGATTGGGATTTCACTGAACTAGGGCTGCATAAAAATCTTGGTTTATGTAGGAAGAACCTGGCTAAAGAGAAATACATACACACACACACACACACACATACACATACACATACATACATATATACATATATGTTAATCCTTTTGTGCAAAACTTGGTGTGCAGGTCCATCAATTCTCTTCTTTCAAGTCTAACTCTCGTTTCCATATAATGTCATAGGGAATCCCATAATCTGCAGTATTCTGATCTTCATAGATATAGACAGATCACAGCATTTGATCATCTGTACTAAATGCCAGAACGCTTCATAGCGGACCTCAGCTTTAAAATAGCAGGCCTTTCACTTCACCATGTTCACAGTTAAAGGAAAAAATGTTGAACTCACATACATGAAAAGGTTTTAGGATATTTCAGAAGATCTCGACAAGCACAATAGTTTTTTAGCATATGGGTAGTCCTTGGTTTATGTCCATTCATTCAATGATCAAAGTGCTGAAAACAGTGAACGTACAACTGACCCTCAAAGTTCTGGACATCACAATATCTCTGCAGTCACTTGATTGAGCTTTGTGAACTCAGGTGTTCAGCTTGTAATTAAAACATTGCAGGGAGTCGTGTTCAGGTGATCTTCATGTGTGACCTTCCCTGCCAACTGAAAGGGAAAGTTGTTCCAGCAAGTCCTGCTAGCTTTTCTGCATTCACCCTGCACCACTCAGCACACCTTTACTGTGCTTGTGTGATGCTTCAACACTCCCATCCCTGGCCTTCCCTGACTAATGCACACTTGCCAGGCCTTTCCAATCTCTCCCATCCACCCTGAAGTATCGCTGCACACCTTATCTACAGCTTCTGACACTTTCCACTTAACAATCCATGGGACTTGGAATTACAATGGAAACTGGGACTGCTGGGAAAGTTGTTGCTAAGAAATGTGGTCCATTTTAGACACACTAATTGCTTAGTGCTGTCAATCCCAGTACCACTAACCATTTTAACCTGAGAAATAGCTTTATTATAATTTTTAAATTGATAAAGAACTTGTCTCACATGTAACTTGCATCTGCCTAACCACCCTGATTTCCCCATCTCCATCTCATCCTAATTTAAAGCCTACATCAGTTTAGTCACTTGATGGATCTGATGAAGTGAGCTTAGCTCATGAAAGCTTATCCATTTTAATTGAATTTATTATTCTTAAAAAACGCTACCAAACTCTGGATTTTTTGCTATCACAGACTCTCTTTATACAATATCTGAATTCATAAATCACAGTGATAATCCCTTATCCTCTGTTGGATGCCTGGTGCATTGGGGATGTTTAATAACATGCCTTTACTTAAAATGCTCAGCTAAATGATAAGAAGTAAGCAACTTGGCTCATTAAAAAGAACAACTAAGTAAAATACTTATTGTGGTCCGCCAGCAGCCTGCAGCGGAGTCGGACAGCAATGAGGCTGAGGAAGAACATGGGCCAGGCCTGGAGGCTGGGGAAGGCCCGGATGAGGGCTCTGTGTCAGAGGCAGAGATGGGGCCAGGGCCATCGGGGAATGAGGTGCGGACTCCAGAGCTTCCAGAGACTGATAGGAGTGAGGCAGAGGAACAGAAGGAGCCTGTTTCTAATGCACGCATGAGAAGAGCTGCCAGAAGGCAAGAGCAAGTCAAGCAAAGAGGACAACTTGGGAGTAGGGCCAAGAGATGATTGGCCCCTCCCATAAGGCTTGAAACAGACCAGCAACGGCGTTTGGGCTTTGCTGGAAAACAATGTTGGTAGCTCTGTCTTCTTCTTCGTCTACGTCTTATATTTATTTTTGTATCTGTGACTTCTGAATGTTTGCCAAGAAAGGCCTTTGGCAGTTTGCCTAATTGGACTAAGGTTTGTTATAGGACTGAGGAATTTGTGTTGGGAGGAATTTGCTTTAATTTAGTTGAATGACACTGGGAATGAAGTAATTCTCAGCTGATCGAATAAAGTTTGTTTGTTTTTTCACTGACTGATTTTCCTACTACTTACTTGGGCCTGGGTCACAACAATACTAAATAAACTTAGTATTTTATACTAAGGTTGAAGGCCCCCAGGTCATAGCAATACTTAGACCAGAAAATATAAAAAAAAATTCTTGAAAAAAAAGCAGTGAGAAACCATTTCTGTATCCACTGCTACCACCTCACCTCCACAACAGAGACAGAGACAGAGACAGAGAGGAAGGGAGGGAGGGAGGGAGAGAGATGCAATCAACAAGAACGATTTTTTTCTTTCAAATAAATAGAAATAGCATCTGTAGAAATACTGAAGTCGTCTATCATCCACTCTCCAGGGCTACACAGGTTTAATTTTAGGAAGCTTAATGCATCATACACTTCTAATCCATGGTATATTCTGTTAGATCGGGCAATGGAAGAGACAGGACATGTTTCCAACAGTAACAACAGCTCTTTAATAGTAGATTGGTGTAACCCAGCAGCCGTCTCGTCCGACAGCTTGCCCATTTATAGGATGCTGTCAGATGGGTCAGTCAATGAGGTTTGAATATTTTCCCGCCGGTTTGGCGGACCTGAGTGAAGCCTATGCTCACTCCTATTCAATATGTAACACCTCTCCCCTCCTGGACAAAACATAGTCCAATCAAAAAATATGTTTACAAAAGTAGTCACGTAGGTAGGCAGGGCTTTGTTGAGCCCTAGATGACCTGCACAGCTCAGTTGGTTCCTGGGCATCAGCCTGAGCAGTTGGATTTGTTGTTGGTTCAGTACTTGCCAATGGAATCTTCAGGATTTTGTCGTGATGCGTGGTCAGAGTCTCTAGGCCCAACCCCTCTGAAAGTCTGCGCTGGAGTCTTGGTTCCTTGGGTAGGTGTTCCCGCTGTACAACTGGATTTGAGTCATTGTTAGACATTTATTTATTTTGTTGGCTAGTGTCGGCAGGGCTCACCCTGTTGTCAGATTGAACTGTTTCTGGTGGTCGCAGCGGTTAGGTTTCAAGACGGCCTCGGAGTTGGTTCAAGTGCCATTACCACAATCTACCATCCTCTAGCTCTACCTTGTATGAGCGAGGACCAGATATTTCTACTACAGTGGCTGGAATCCAGGGGGCACCTCTGGCATAGACCATATACTCAGTCCCAATGTTAAATGACTGGATTTTCCCTGTAGAATCAGCAGGTGTCTCAGCTATATAATTTGGGTGTAATTGGTCTAGTTGTGAATAGATTCTCCTTCCCATGAGGAGTTCCAAAGGGCTCCTGTTAGTTGTTGCACTTGAGGTAATATGTGTCGAGCTTCAGCCGGGTCTCGCCACTCACGGGACTGGAGGGGAGGAGGTTACCAGCTGTTCGAAAGGTCCACATGAAAGGCGGCTTGTCACACGGTCTCGGGGCGTCACAACACAGCACAGAGGACGGCGTGGAGCAGAGACCGAGGGCGCGGCGCTCTCCTATGACATCAGGGAAGCGCCGGCTTTTTTACCGCCGAACTGCTGTTGGGAGGGGTTTTGCCTTTAACTGCCGGACAGTGGTTAGAGTGGGGAAATATGTATAAATAGCGCCACACAGTGGCTGCGTGTAGCGCTGACTTTACATTTATGATCCGGCTTGTTCTTTTCTGCTGGCTGTGTTGCTGAAACAACCAAAAGTAAAAAGCATTGCAAATCGCTCTTTCGTCTGGTTCTTTTGTTACAATCCGGGCTGGCTGGGGGACGAGCCGAGAATATGTTGCACTAGGAGAAATTTATCGATTCATGCTTGTCAATCCCCTGGGCCCATTCTGGACAGTGTCTCTTTTGCGAATCTCACCACCTCATTCAGCCTGCCCATTACTGGCTGGATGAAAGGGGGCAACAAGGTCATGTCTTATCCCATGCTCTGCCAGGAATAGTTTAAATGTGAGCCCGTCATCCGATACCAAAACATTGGGAGGGGAGCATGCATGGCGAATAGTCACCGGAGCACACAGATGACTGCTTTGGCTGTGGTTGTAGACATCAGGAATACCTCCAGCCATTTAGAAAATATATCGACTACAATTAGAAAGGTTTGGCCCTTCACTGGTCCCGCAAAGTCAATATGTACTCGGGACCATGGTGCATTAGTGGTTTCCCATTCCCTATCTGGGGTAGAGGGGGGTGCAGGTCTGGATTCCTGACACAGTGAACAGGTGGCGACCCATTCCATTATTTCACAATCCATATTTGGCCACCAGACATAGCTCCGAGCCAGGGCTTTTATCCTGACTATTCCAGGATGTCCCACATGTAAGACTTCCAGCACAGCATGTCTTAATCGGGGGGGGGGGGGTATGACAACCCTCTCCCCCCACAACAGACATCCCTTCAACACGGATAATTCAACACAGCACGTAATATGGTTGTACAGTACCCTGAAGTGGGCTACCTGGCCACCCCCGCCATACATAATTCATTATTTGCATTAATGAATTAATGCATTAATTCATTAGTAATGAATTAATGCATTAATTCAATGCATTATTTGCATCTTTATCTTTAGCCGAGTATCTTGCAATTTCGGCTGCAGTAATTGCCCTGGTGTCAATGTCCTTGATAAGAAGAACCAGGCAAATGGGGGCAGGGTCTTCAACCAGGGTAGGCAGCGGGCAGTGGTTGAGAGCATCTGTGTGGCCCAGGGACTTCCCCGGCCAGTGAATCAGCCGGTAGCTGTAAGCTGCCAGAAAAATAGTCCACCTGGTTATTCTGGGGGAAAGATCATTGGTGTGGGTTGGTCTCCAACGAATAAACCCAGAAGGGATTTATGATCAATGACAAGCACAAAGTCTCTCCTGTACAGGTAGTCGTGGAACCTCCGAACCCCAGCGACTACAACCAGAGCTTTCCTGTCTAGCTGGCTGTAGTTCTGCTCGGTGAAAGACAGGGTCCTAGAGTAATAGGCAATGGGCACCTCACTGCCATTAGGCAGACGGTGGCTAAGGACAGCCCTGACCCCAAATGGGAAGGAGTCACACGTTAGCACCAATGGTAGAGTCTCGCTATAGTGGACTAGCACACTGTCTGATGACAAAAGTCTTTTTACTGCTTCAAACGCGGTAGATTTAGCACGACCCCAGATTCAGGAAGATCCAAGGTTTTTGACAGGGCCAAGGCATTCATCGCACTGGCAGCTGTGTAAATGGTACCCTGGGCAAATCTCTAGAACACACTGCAAGCATACTACGCTCCGGTTCAATCCAAGTTCATTCAATGGCACGAATTCCATAGCAGAGTGCAGGAGGAAGGCAAATCTGTCAACCATTACGTGGCTGAACTGAGAAAGGTCGCAGCCTATTACGAGTTTAGAGAATTGGAGGACGTATTGCTGGAGCAGCTCATCAGTGGAGTGAGGGATATTAACTTACAAAGGCGGCTGTCAGCAAAGCCTAACCTCACTCTATAGATATAACCAGAGGTGGGCTTCTGGGGGTTCACAGGGGTTCGGGAAAACCTCTAGCTAAGATTCTGTGCAGTTTGGAGAACCCCCAAATCCCACTCCTGGCTGGCCCCAGCCACCCCGTCCCTCCCAGGAGTCCCCACATGGCCCATTTTGGATGCAAGTAAGTGCAGGGGTACACGGAAGCTCAGAGAGGGTGAAAAACAGGCCTACTGAAAATTCAGGAAGGGCGGAAATGGGCCTGTTTCTAGACTCCAGAGGGCCTCCAGAGCCTGGGGAGGGCATTTTTGCCATCCCAGAGACTCGAGGAAAGCCTCCAGAGCCTGGGGAGGGCAAAAATGCTCCCCACCATGAGGCAGGCGGCCGACTAGGCCACCCCCACTATGGCCACACTCACCCAGCAAAGAACTCCTTGCTTAAAATTTTGAAGCCCACCCCTGGATATAAGAGAAGAACTATCTCTGAATGATGAAGCATGGCACTCTGATGTAGAAAGAAGGCGAGGCAGCAAATGAATCTGCTGAAAACGTAGTTTGATATACTTTCAAATACTTGTGGAAGATTTATTGATGCAAATAACAATTACTGGGAATAATAAATTACTGAGAACTGATACACTTAACAAAATGACCTGCATGCAACTCTTTTCTATGGATTTTTGAATGGAAAGCAAGACATTTCTCAGGCAACACATATAAGCAGATAATATCTATGTGTGCTACCTTATCTACATCTTTCATTTTTTAAGCAACTGTATATACTTTGGATTGCTTAAAACAGTATAACTATAAATAATAAATTAAGCCAAGTTTTAATGCAATTCTGTGAACTTCAATGGATGTAGCGCTGAGGGCTAAATCAGGCCAAATCTATATTTATGCTCCAAGCTAGAATTTATATATTCTGTACACACACGGGATACATAATTTAAGCAAATAAGTGTCCTCACTGTTATTTTCAATACTGAAAAACACAGAAAGATCTCAAAATTTTATGAGTGAGACAGTCATATATATTTAATGGTAAATCTGTTTTCGCAACAGGAAAGCAAAGAAAGATGTTTTTATATTGTTCTAAGAAGTGTGAAATGTGAAATGACAAAGTTACACGAACATTCCCTTGCATTTAATTACGGAACCATTGCAAACATGTCTGGTTTTGTTTTAAAAAAAGTAATATTATGCCTGCAAAGTTTAACTTTTTCTTGAATCTTTCAACGTGAATCTATTGTGTAAATGTTTGTTGAGTTGGACTCCTATAGTCTTGCCATTGTCAGTATTTTTTTTCCAAGATGGAAGCTATACCCTCATGAAATGTATAAGTATTCCCAAACATTGATTCCTGTAGTTAAAAGGAATACTGCATGAAAATTAATATGGAAAGTCGAAACTTTCACTTAGTATGAGATGATAACTTTGCAATCAGTCCTTGTGGAGTCCGGTGACATAGAAGAGCAATAAATGATTTTGGTTACTTCTAATAAATTTTCTTTCAAATCAAGCTTAAATCATGTCGTCATGGATATGTCTATGCTGTCCATGGATGTCTTCATGGATATGTCTATGTACCGGCCTTGTTAACCATAGAATTGTTATTGCCTTCTTTTAGAATGTTTTCTCAACTTCCTAGTCTAATTTACAGCCTTTTAATTTCCTGGAACTGTCTCATTCAAGTATTGATCAAGTTTGCCTTAACAGGTGCCGCTATCTGCTAAATCATCCAATAAACAATTATTCCAAGTATATTTTCCAAGTGTGTGTTTCAAGATAAATAAAATCCATATTACAATAAATTCCAAACAACAAGCACCAGTTTCTTCTACGCATACATGACAAAGATAGGATAAAATGTTGTACCATGCACTTTTGACAATATTCTCTGCACTTTGGAAATGCAATATTTCTTTGGGATAGACTATGTACCATATAAAAGCTGAAGATTGACCTCTTTACAGTAAATAAAGGAAAAGGCCTTTCTATCCAACAAATTAAGGAAAAGACATTTCTAACCAATAAATGATAGAAAAGTCTGAAGACATAATATTATTATACAGGGACCAACAGACTAACTTGGCAAGAAACAGTCATTATATGTTTTCTGCATTTTCTGGGAATAAACAGCATGAAATATGTGATCACCAATAAAATGAAAGCACACTTTGTTAGCATATTCATTATTTTTATGCTTGATCATTTTATTGTATTTATTTTATTTTACTCAATTTTTGTAGGAGCTCAAGCAGCTTTCATGGAAGGCTCCCTCATTATTATTCCCACAAAACTTATCTCATGAGGTTGATTGGACATCAATTGATTGAGTAGCCAAGGAGGTTTCATATTTGAAGGAGGACTTGGACCTGGATATCTCCAGTCCTAGATCAACAACTTTACCACTATATTATAACGATGGTGAATTGTCTCTCTTACACCCAACACCTGAGAAAGAGTGCACATAGCAGCAACGTCTGTGTATCTTAATGTCTTTTAAGAACTCTTTTGCATCATGCACTCTGTATGTGTAGGCTTCAACATTGTACAGAATTCTTGCAAATAAGTCCTCAGCTAACAGAACAAAATAAGAATATGTAGTGGGTTTTTTGAAAAGAAAAATATGCTTGAAATCAAGTAATAATTTTCTGTCCCATTAACTAATAAAACTGTAGTGCCTGGATGCTTGTATGCTTTGGAATACTGGTATCATTACATGAATAGATATTAACACATCATAGCATATTGCTATTTTCTTACCAACCATAGTATTCTACCACCACCACCACACACACACACACACACACACACACACACACACACAAACCCCCAGTGATGACGCACGTGGTTAGAATGCAGTATTGCAGGCTAATTATGTCCACTGACAGGAGTTCAACACTGACAGGGTTTGAGGTTGACTCAGCCTTCCATCCTTCCAAGGTTGGTAAAATGAGGACTCAGATTGTTGGGGGCAATATGCTGATATTTGTAAACCACTCAGAAACTGCTGTATAGCACTATAGAGCAGTATATAAATGTAAGTGCTATTGCTACAATAACAAAAAAAGTGATTCAGTGTTGGATGGAACATAATATTATTCTAAAAATCAAATTCACGTTAGTATATTTAATAAAATATTTTTTTTTAAATTTTCTCTCACCATGAAGCTTCTAAGGTTGCTCACACTGGGATATTTCAAAGCAATCAATAACTCTATAAAAATATGAAATTCAAGGGGAAAAACAAGCAAAATGTAGGATTGAAGCTTATTTCTAGATAGGCTTCAAAATAGCAATAGAGTGACAGTAAATGAGTAAATTATCCGCTTGTTAAGCAAATCTGGTTTCCCCCATTGACTTGGCTTGTCAGAAACAACAAGGGAAATGGCAAATGACAATTACATGACCCTGGTATGCTGAAACCATCATAAATACACACCAGCTGCCAAGCGCCTGAATTTTGATCATATGACAGTGGGGATGCCACAATAGTCATTTGACTAGAAGACCTCCAAGGTCCCTTCCAACTCTTTTATTCTAAGTTCTAAGTTCATATCATAAGTCACTTTTCTCGGTGCCCTTATAATTTTGAATGGTCTCTAAACAAATATGTTAAGGATTCCCTATAGAGGATACCATAATCTTGGACATTTATAATTGTGACTTTTTTATCATCAACATTTCCTTGTTGATAAATGATAGGTATATTACCCCAACATGAATCTCACCTCTTTGTAAATAATTCATAATTTCTGAAAACATGGATTTTCTACCACTATTTATTTTATGCCATACTTTCTTATCACGTCGAAGATATTTTTTTAAAAAAAAACACCATAGAAAATGTGTGCAAAAGCAGAGTAAATTGCTTTTCAAGTGTAGCTGAAAGTTTTTATTCATGTGGCATGCCATATTTACTCAGCCCATTCCCCATTAAGGAGATTAAAACTGCTTAACTCAAAAATTGTAACTTGCAGTCGGTTAATTGAAATGGAAATATTTTAATAGGCTGAAAAGCATCTTTCAGCGCATCAAGAAATAAACATGACTTCTTCCCGGGCCAAATCTAACAATCATTAATTTATTTAGTCCTGTTTCAATCTGATAATATTTTTAGAAAACCTTACCACAATCACATTAGCATACACTATCAGCTCAGGAAAAAGAAAAGGAAACCATCCTCAAGCAATGCACTGGTTACCAAATTTAAGGGAAGCAAACCTGTTCAGAACAATGAACATTGATGCACATAAGTAGTGTCTGCTGTCTAACTACATATTCGTCTCATCACAAGGGCTGGCACTAGTTCATTACAGCTTTGCCCTGGGGTGCCTGTTATAAAGCAATGAAAAGTGACTGCTCAGAGGATACCAAATGATGAGGTCAGATAGGGAAACATGTCAGATAAAGCATAGATAAAGAGACAGAGCAGAGAATTGCCTGGGAGAAAACTATTATTACTAATGATTGGATTGCTAGTTGATATATGAAGCAGCTCCCTATGATTAAAACTTTAACTACCTAAAGCCTCAACTAGCAAAATGTGCAACTTCTCTGACTGGCACATTTTATTCAAGGCATAAACTCTTGTGAGCTGCAGCCTAGTTCATCAGACGTATATGATCAGTGAGCTACAGCTCGCAGAAGCTAACGCCTTTTAATAAAACATGTTAGTCAGAAAAGGTGCTCTCAGAGTCCTCTTGATTTTTTATTTTTTTTTTAACTAACACTCTGCCTACAAAATATGTTTTCAGGTTTTCATGAAGACCCAGAGCAAAGAGTATTAGGATGATGGCAATCTTCTGTATGAAAATGTTTCTATGCTCCTCAACCAAATTTTCATGTGAAAATTTGATTTGTGCATTTAATATCCGCAAAATATTTTATGCCTCAACAATTTATTTTTAAATATTTGATGTCCTATTTAAATATACATAAAATATTTAAAAATCTTATTTTAAAGTTTTCTGGACAGGCTTCACTCAGTACCTCACTAATATCAGAGGCATGGAGAATGAGTGTGGTGAGAAAGGCATGGGACCAAGTTACCTGAGGAACTGGCTCATCCCAATTATATTATCCCATACAACTCAAACGAGCCAGGGAAGATATGTTGCGGATCCCATCAGTTAAAGAAGAATCCAAGAAGGGAGCCTTCACTGTCATTGCCCCCACCTTTAGAACATCTTATCCCCAGAGTTGAGATGACTATCACTCTTCTGGCCTGCTGAGAGAGTGTTAAGACATGGCTCTGCCAATTGGGGTCAAAGAGGGATATGAGACCCTCGGGGTTGGGTGATCATGTGCGGGTCACTCTCCCTCCCTTTTTATTTTTTTTAATATTTCAATTTTAATTGTAACTTTGTTCTTCATTCTGTTTTATCTCTGATTTTTATTGATGTTTTGAACTACTTTTCGTGTTTTATTGTAAACCTAGAGTCACATTTATTGTAAGCATAGAGTCACTTAGATGAGATGAGTGATGTAGAAATAAGAGATCTTGGGTATTTTTACAATTAAAAAAAACCAACCATATAGCTATAGGTAAATACTAATTTCAGACCAGCTATAATATGTTATAATGTTTTCATTTCCAGAGCCGCAAAATAAAAAAGGAACTACTGTACCATAACCTCCTCCTAGCTTTCACGGGCTACATCCAAATTCCTTTAAAATATACACAACACAGATACACACTCTGGAATACTGGAAACAGTCCTGAACTGTTTGTTGTGTTGTACATCACTCCACCTTTGCAGAACTAGTATAACGCCGTGTTTCAGCTTTCGACTCATTTATTGCAATGCACATATAATAATGATGTTTTTCAGCATTACCTGCCCATCTGCCTTGCTTCAAAAATCACCACTCTGGTAAGAAGTTTGAATATTAGAAATTCCTACCCTGAAATACATACACTACACGTAAATCTAAAAAGCCTGAACGATGATGGTGATGAGTTTGCTTTCCTTATCCACAGCTTCTTTTGCCAATCAGCGTATGTATGATGTATTCCTGTGATGGTTTATTCATTATTTTAGAAAATAATGAATGGCACAATACAAGTGGCATTTCCTACAAAATAAATGGGCAGAATGGTTTTTCCTTTTATCTTGGTTTAATAAAAGAAGTCTGGGATTCTGTCTCAGTAGAACAAGGCATATTGTTCCCTTTTCCTGGGGTTCAAGCCAATGAGTGAACATTATGTCTTCTATTTATCAGCTTTAGAAACAGCGTTTTTTCTTTGCATCTGTTATTTGTAGATTATTATTCTTATCACTAGTAGATCTTTGTTTTATCAGGAAAATATCCCGCTACCTAATTTATTTAATCAGGGTTTTTATTCATCTCCCTTTTTCTTGCTCTCAATAAAGCTTCTGGGGAGACTTCAACAACTCAGCAGTATAGAATAGAGCATGGCATCTAGAGCTGCAAAAGGAAGGAAAAAATCTGAGGAACCATTTTGTGAATGTGCTTTCTTCTAAGCCAGAGGTACACAGTTGCAGCTCTCCCAAATGTGAGGGATCATCTTCAAAGCCCTGCAAAGTTGTCGTTCAATTTTATTTGATACAAAGGTGGAC
Organism: Arizona elegans; assembly: GCA_022577455.1. Classification (NCBI taxonomy): domain Eukaryota; kingdom Metazoa; phylum Chordata; class Lepidosauria; order Squamata; family Colubridae; genus Arizona; species Arizona elegans. Next base: position 214,665,397 of record JAKOOJ010000001.1, on the reverse strand, counting down.
CTTAACCACATAAAGAGTAATCATGTTAATTGCATTTAATTAATTCATTTTGTAATGAAATAATATTTAGATTATGATTTGCTTCTGCTCACTTGTATTTTGAGGGTGGGAAAAAGAGATTGGGCCCCAGCATAACATTTAAACCCTAAATTTAGCTACAACTTTAAAATATTGTACATCCTATATTAAGGTATGGTTGCCTCTGTTTATAAGTTTTTGGCCCTCACGATACCTGATAAAATAGGAGAGTTCATGGATCATAGGAATTCCATGGCGGAGGTAAATTTAACCTCACAAACTTAATTAAACTAACCTCCACTCAGTCAATTGTATTGTGAGAATACCTAACTCACTGAGTAGACCTATTACTGGAGAAGAGAAACAGCATTCCATTACTGACCCAAAGGTACTTTTTTTCAAGAGGTAACTGAACTTTCTGGTTTTCCTTTGAAGAGGTTTCGCTTCTCATCTAAGAAGCTTCTTCAGCATTGATTGATAGTGGGAATGGAAGAAGTTTATTGGATGAGAAGCGAAACATCTTCAAAGAAAACCAGAAAGTCCAATTGCCTCTTGAATAAAGCACCTTTGGGACAACCATGACCTGGATGACTGAGAATCTCCATAGACATTCCATTACTGAATACACCTCCTAAGCAATGATTGAAGCATTTAAGAGTTACAGATTCCCAAAATGTCTCTGTTCAGTGTGGTGCAGTCTTATAGGCATATGGATGGTTGAATAATGGATTAGCTGCAAGGAACTGGGAATGTCTTTGAGGACTCTACAAAGGTGCAGCTAGTCCAGAAAATTCTGGTAGAAAGGATTTATAGATAAACATTCAATTTAAAACCATGCCTCTTTTTTGTTGGGATTAATGGACAGTCAATTACAAAGGAGTCATGTATTTTTAAGTGTGATTAATGTGGCAAGAGTAATATATGCACAAAAATGGAAATGAATATCCACAATGGAAGAATGGTTGGAGAAAATGACAGAGCTAGCAGAGATGGCCAAATTGTTTGATTAGAAAAAGATCAACAGCAACATTTATCAGTGATTGGAAGCCTCTTATAGACTTCTTGCTGAAAAAGCCAAAAATGAGCCTGTGATTTATGAGCTTGAAGATCCAAAAGGGTAGTTTATGGAAAAAAGGAAAATTATGATGTAATGAAAGTGAGAGAGAGGAGGGGGGAGGGGAAGAGAGAGAAGAATAAAATATAAATGTATTTATAACTGTAATCAAAAGGACTGGAAAGCACTTTTTAAATAATATTTTCTTTTCTATTTGTATTTCTCTTAGATTTTGTTACTTATTCATTATTCTTCATTTTTTGTTTTCTAATATTTGTATTGTTTTTATGTTGTTAAAAATTTCTTCAATTAAATTAATTAATCAAATTAACAAAAAGAAAGCTGCAACTGGTCCAGAATGCAGCAGGGTGAGCAGTTATGTACCGGTAGTCCTCAGCTTACAACCGTTCATTTAATGACCATTCAAAATTACAATGGCACTGAAAAAAGTGACTTACGACCATTTTTCACACTGACAACCATTGTAATTCAAATGCTTGGCAACTGGTTCATACTTATGACTGTTGCTGTGCCCCAAGGCCATGTGATCCCCTTTTGTGACCTTCCGACAAGCAAAGTCAATGGGGAAGCCAGATTCACTTAACATCCAGATTACTCACTTATCACCTGCAGTGATTCACTTAACAACTGTGACAACAAAGGTCATAAAATGGGGCAAAACTCACTTAAAAAATGTCTCACTTAACAACAGAAATTTTGGGCTCAATTGTTGTAGTAAGTCAGGGACTACCTGTAGTACTACATGAATTGAATTATCTAATCTCAATGTGCTTCTGGATGTCACCTGTCACATACTACAATAGAGAACCTCCCGCTAGCTCCCGACCCCAAAATAGTTAGTCCCCCAGTCAATGCACTGATATGTTGCTATAATCATTGATGTGCAGATTTGACTGGGTGAACAGCTTTCTGGGATAAGAACATTATAAGAAAAGGGCTTTTGTGTATCTCTTATATGGATTCCCCCACCCCCCATCACCAAATAATAAATTTGCAACTTATTAATTTTTTCAAAATGGTGTTCTTTTATTTTTATACTTACAGATACCTATTTTCTTTCAGTTTTTTTTCTTTTTTTCTCTCTTAGTTTTTATTGTATTGTTTTATTCAAACCCTTAGTAAAATTATTTGAAAAAGGAGTTTTAAAATGGTGACAGTAGCTTTCTTAAAGACTTAGGAAAATGGTATGTCCATGAATGCATTATGTCTTTTGGAAAACAGATCTTGCAAAACAACACTTGATATATCAAGAAGAAATGTTGCATTTATAAAAGTTCCAAGGCTTCCAAAAACCTAAAAGCAGAAGCAAAAGCAAAACTAGACCTGGTAATCTGGTTAAATTAACATTAGCATGAAATTCAGAGACATCAAAGGAAGCCATGATTTTGTCTGTGGAAGTGCTCCCTTGTTACATTTGCAGACAGTTGGGGACAATCTTTGTAACAGCTACACTGATCCTGTTTCACCATTTTGGGGAAGGGTGCATTTGCACAGCCCAAAAGGGATTATGCATGCATGTATGTGTTTTGTTTGTATATTTATTATAAAAGAGAGAGAAAACAATAGTGATGCAAATTTTCTATTTTATTATGTGACAAGGATTTTTTTTGTGACAAAGGTTGGAAGTTGTTTCTTTACATACTTCTTTTCTCTTTATTATAGTCTTACTTTTCTCCTTTCTCTTGTATTTTCTACTCCTTTAATTTGTATTAAACATTATTACTATAATGAAAATTCTTAACAAAAATTATATACAAAAAAGATTATAAAGTGTTTAGAGTGATGATGAGTGTTCAATGAAACAAAATCAAAGTTGAATGCAGAAAAATAAATTAGTCTCCTTTATTTTGCCTTTGCTGCAAGCCTAAAGCATCACCTCATTTGCAGTATTTATGAATTAAATTCTCCATTAGCTTTTGGTATGCAAATGTCAATTACTTTTTTTCTTCACTGCTGTACTGTTCTCTGTTCATCATACATTAAACTTTTAAATCTAGCTTTTGAAGTTTCTGAACCAATGTTTAATACATTTTCATGGCAGAAACCCTATCAGTTTTCACTGTTCGTTTCAGTTGTTTAGTTATAGATGTTTTGAACTACAGTTGAAAGTCCTTTCTGCAAATCAAACAGAAACAAATGTAATGTATACAATAGTTTTGCATATTTGATCAAATACTCAAAATCTACCAAGCAAATTCAATTTAGTATTCATTTGTAGAACAGCAAACCCTTTACTGTCAGCATTTAGGATCATTCTTTTGTGGAAAATCAGAGGGAAGGTTTTAAGGAGCCTTCCTCTTTGAAATACAATCCCTATTCACATCTACTCAGTAATAGTCTTCAGGAAAGTAAGCAGAAAAGGAACTTTGGTTATGTGCCATCAAGTTGATGCCAACTCTTAGCAATAATCTGCCCTTATCTTGATCCTTCTATCCACATTGCTGCTGATCTTTCCCTTCTTCTCTTTCCCAACTAAAGAGCCTTCTCCAGAGAGTTAAACCTTCCTGTAATATTTCGAAATATGATCATTTGAGCCTGGTCATTTGTGCCTTGGGTGAGAATTCTTGATCATTCTGTTTGTTTTCTTGACTGTCATGATATATTCAGGAGTTTTCTCTAAACCAAAGTTCAAAAACATCAATTCTCTTCCTATCCAGCTTCTTCAAAGTCCAAATTTTGTTTCAATAAAGTGTCAAAAGAAAAAACATTGCCTGAATGATTTTAACCTTTGTATCTATAGATATATCTGAATATCTTTCCCAAGGCCTTGAAAAAATAATGTATTGTCTTCCTCAGACATTTCTGGCACCTCCTTTTCCACATAAAGATCTAATTTGTGTTGGGGGGGTCCTAGCTACAGCAACTTTAATCTTAAAAAACAATAATAAGATTATCACTATATAAAACAACTAGAGAAATAAAACATTTTTTTCAGATTTACTTTCTATGAAGACCCCTGGGGAGTATAACTTGTGATTTGATGTATTCAACCTTTTCAGCTAAGAAAATAAGACTTGTTGTTAAACTTTGCGCATGAACAACTATATATATTAACTTGTCCCAAAGGCTCTAGTACAAGCATTCAGTCTCAAATCCAGGGTTCTATATACCTTATCTGTCACACAAGGCAAAGAAGGATAACTGGTTACAGATTCTACATGCTTCAGTCAATGTAATTCAAAATCAGCAGTACTCATAATATCTCCCACCACCACCAAAAAATGCTGTTGCAGTGATATGTATAATGCTGTCCATATCTAGAATTGCTATTCATATGACTGTCTTTATTTAACAGGTAATAGCTTCCTTCATCATTCCCTTGGAGAAATTGCAGGGAGATGTGTGTGTGTGTGTGTGTACATATACATATACATATAGATACACACACACACACATACATGCATAGGCATAGGCAAAAGAACATCTGAATATTTGTCACTAGGCTATGCCCAATTTAAATTATGTTTAAGATTGTAGATCTTGAAGATGTACTGTATCTTTTCTTCCTTTTGCTTCAAAAAGTGGGGTTGCACTGACGTCTTCAATCACAATATTATGTTACATCACTAAAAGGAATCCCACAAAAGATAAAAGCTGATAATACCCTACCAAATAGCCAGAGATTTGCAGAGTTGCGCTGCATCTGGTGTTCTGAGCTGTTAACGTTTGCAACCTCACCAAGACAAGTGTGGCCCAATGTGTGGCCAACCACACTTGGCCAATAAATAATTCTATTCTATTCTATTCTATTCTATTCTATTCTATTCTATTCTATTCTATTCTATTCTATCATGAATTCTATTCATGATAAATTAAAAAAAAATCTCATGACTTTACCTCTTTTGGTTATAGGATTCATTCTGCCATTCATCCTGCCATTCATTTGGATGTTCTGCATATTTCCTTCTAAAGACAATGTGTAGACTTAAAGGCATACAAATCTACAGAATTTTACTAGCTATAAGTTTTATCTGAAGGTAGTAAAATCACCTTACTATTGTAGGGGATAATTTTATAGTAAACAAGAGGGGTTTTGATCTTGTGCTTATTCAAACTTAGTAGTTTGTTGTTTCTTTATCAAAAAAAAAATGTATATACCATCTTAATCAATAATGCTTAGCATTAGCAATAAGTTATTTTCTGCCAGGTGACATAAAAATTAACAAAGACTAAAAGAAAGTAAATTCACAAAAATTCAGTATTATTATGGCCTAATAACAAAAGTATAATTATTATTATTATTAGCAACAGGTGATAACATAAAAACATTGCAAATAAAGCATTCGAAAATTTTCTCATTCTTAAAAAACCCTGATATCTTGGCAGCACCTACAGTAAAGCTAAGAAAAATTCCAGTGATTTATAAAGAGGTCAAAAAGGCTGGGTGAGATCTTAGGTGGTCTCAAGAGATGGAGTTCAAAACCCCAAAACATCCAGTTTGGGATAGCATTTGTTTTCTGGCAAACAATCCAAAAAGAATTAAACTGTCTATATTATTTATTTTTCTTAAAGAAGAAGAAAACAAGTTTGGTTGCTTGTATTCCAAACACAAATTGCAAATAACCTGAAATAGCTTGTGATATTTATAATTCCTCTGACCTTGAATTTCTTTTACATATATGCTTTCCAGAAACAGTTGCAATCAAATATACCAGAAGAAACAAGCTGTTTTATTTTAAAATGCATGGCCTGGATCTTCAGAGCTTCCCCCAGTCATTTTCTTTTATGTATTCATTGTAGTTAAAAATGAATACCTGTGGCAATGCTACAGTCTTTTCAAACAATCCCTTCAGTGCTTAGGATACCAACTATCCAGAGGACTTCTAAGAACTGGAAGGACTGAAAGGCAGTCAAAACATTGCAACAAGATTCAGTATTTTTTTGCAGCAAAACTCAGTACAATGCTCAGATTTATAAAGTAAAAACAGCAATATTTTGCTAAATAAATACACAAATAAAACAGTATGAATTAAACTAAACTGTTCTGTGTACTATACGGTAGAGCTGTGCCAAGCTTCCAAAGATATGTTTTGATTTGGCAAACATTAAATCAAATCACACCATCAGCATAGGTGTGAAAATAATGTGGATCTTGTTTTATGTAGCAGTGTAAATTAGGTTCCTAAACCAATAAGATGGTTTTTCTGCTGCTTCTGGGGTTATTGCTGGAATTATTGTTGTAACTGTGCTAAAATATATGGAGAATGTTGGGGATTGAGTGGTGATGGGTTTTGTCATGAATAGCTGGCTTATAAATGTATTCTATTTGCTCCCTCAAATAGTAATAATAATAATAATTTTGAAAGACTTCTATGACCATCCATTTTATGTGTCACAACTCTCACACTTTCCTACCAGTGCTATACTGTGGTACTCGAATTAATGACACTTCTTTCATTTGTCAGCATCTTGGGATATGGTGAACCATAATTTTTTCTCTCCTTTGAGCTAAGGAAGTGTTTTGCTTCTCTACTGGTCTTGCTAATGCAGCCCAGAGTTCAACTTGGCTCTCAGGATTCAAGGCTGATCAATACAATGTGTCCTGTGGGACAAGTTGTACTTTTAATTCTGAATGATTGGAGTTCATCTACATCTGATGTAAACATCAGTTCAAGTTTACATCTAATGACAATGAGTGAATGGATGCCAAATTAACAGAAGCACTGACCCAAACAATATATGTAGCCTTGCCACCTTTTATTCTTCTTCTAAGAATAAAAGATAGCAAGGCTACAGATGTTGTTTTCAATGAGTGAGAATGGTGTCTGTATCACACTATACCAGTTTCTTTCTACTGTCTGGATTAATAACTGAGTTCTAGTCAAAGGAGGCTAAACTTTGCTGTGTGCCTCTCCTGGCTGACATCCCAATGAAGCCACAGATCAGGAGGGAGGGGGAGAGCTTGCCAACCAACTACAGTAATTTTTTGGGTAACCCCCAACCCTCACTAATCTGAGGCAGGAAAGTTCTGACAGATATCTGACTACATACAAAAAAGTAAAGTAACCTTGATACCCCAAACATATGAAATTAGGCAGGGGAATAAGATAGTTCATTTCTGGTATGTGTAGATAAGATTAAATATAATTTCCAAGATATGCAAGCTTGTATGAAATCATTTACATATTTAATATAAAATGAAATACATTTAATAAGGTGTCAAAGCATGGCCACCTTGTCATAGGATTGATGCTGGATTTCAAGATAAAAATCCAAGTAGTTAATTTAATACAGGACACCCAGAATGATATTTTGGCATGATGAAAATAGGATAAAAAGGTTCAAATTAAATATTCTTTTCATTTATGCTGCTTTTCTTAAGCCTATTATTCCTCTTCAACAAGCCTCAATGTTTTGTTCATTATTTAAATGGGATTTGTCTCTCACAATGCTTTCTTTAAAAGATTTATTTTACTTATTTTCCTAACTGTATTAGAAAACACTGAATTTATTAAAGGCATTCTGGTAAGCCCCTCCTATACACCATGTAATTAATTGGTGATTCTTCTCTGTTTCTGTGGAAAAAAATACCGTAAATACTGATTGTGCCATATTTTATCTTACAAAGAGCATGCTCAGATCAACAGAGTCATGATACACATCTAAGATGTACTACTATATTTAGTTTAGTTTGTTTTAGTTTGATTTGATTTATATGCCGCCCTTCTCTGGAGATTCAGGCCATGAAAATGCCTGCTTCAGCCCTTTCTGATTTTCTTTCCCATGTGATGTGAGACCAACTGTTTTTAGTTCGGTAGACTGCTATAGTGCATTTATATAGTATATACTTATTGGCTTAAAACTAAATAAAGTTCCCCATGAGGATTCTCCACCGTACAAATTCCACTGAGATAAATAAAAATCCACAATAGAGGTAATTGGCGTCAAACTACATCTGTTAGGAATCATAATGAAACTGTGCTACCTCATTGAGAATCATGCCTGTGTATTACCGTCATATGCAGTCTTTAGAAGATCTGGGAGAGAACTTCTATTCTCTGTGTTTTGTTTTGTTTTGTTTTATTGTTGTGACTGAACTCACCTGTTGTGACATGGTTTCACCTAGTTCTTTTTTTAAAGCTATTTTATAGATTTATTCATCCAAAATGTTTTGCAACACTGTATGCTTGGAGCATTGAATTGGCAAACATATTCAAACAGGATCCCTCTACAAACAAGATTGCATTATTTAAAAAAAAAAAATTAAAGGGAGTAAACTCTGTGGATAATAAGCAAAACCCCACATTTCAAATAAGGCAATGGACACAAAGAAAAAAACCCAGGAGTATAATGGCTTTCAATACAATATTTGAAAAGAGAAATAATACTACACGTAAGCTTATTTTGAATAAAGGTCTACTAAACTGTGTGAAAAGGGAAGTTACTTGCAGGTGACTAAAATGAAATAGAAGCAACAATGAGAAAAATATTAATAGTCATGCAGTGTTTCAGATCTAATTGCCAAAGGAATGCTTTACAATGCGTGGGAAAGCAAACATGGTATCTGTCTGCAACACTATAAAGCAGATGCATTGTTTAGTTTGAATGAAGACAAATATACTTGTTCCAGGATAATGTTGTAGGATCCAATCTGGGTCAGTCACCAGGGATTTTGTCTTCTGAGCTTTCAGGCTCTTGCTGGAGCCTGAGGATGACCCTGAGAAATCTCAGAAGACTAAATCTCTGGTCGTAGTGACCGACCCAGATTGGTTCCTGAATTGTTTAGTTTATTTGCATGGCCATCCTCTGCAACATCTGTGCAATCATGCCAAAAACATGGTTGTTTAAGATGCTACAGATCTCTCTACCCTTGTGTTTCCCTACGTACTATACTAGGGGCTGAAACTGAAGCCATGCTACCTTATAATAATAACCAGAAAGCCATATTTCCATCTTAAGGAATAAAAAATATGAGCAACCAAATGTAGCAACAATGCCTTCAGGATGCTAATAACTTCAATATTAGATGTTACATGTTTCAGGTATTTTTAAAGAGACAATTTTAACAATGAAAGCAAGGTTTAATATTGCTTGAATTCAGACATTTTCTAATTACTAAAATGAGAGATAAAGATGAAGGTAGGGGAAAAAAAGCATAGGCACAAACTTTGTTGAGGATGTTATTCTCCTAAGCCTTGCTATTTTCTTTTTGCAACCATCTGTTTCCTCTTCTTAAAATGTTCTTATAATACTAGCTATCAAAATTCTGTATCAGACTGTTTGAAGTCACCACCCCACTTTTAAGAGTGCTCCAGACCGTCACACCTCCGTCATATAGCTTTGGGCCCTCAAAACATCTGCATTGAGATTTTAGAAGCATGCAATGTCTACACAGCCTTAACAGATATATTCAAAAAAGAAAAGAAGAAGAAAAAAATGTCATTACACTTCTGGCTAAATATAATATCTTTTCATTTCATGAAAACTGAAGTGGAAATTTTTTATTCAACATGTTCATGAGGCCAAGGTCATTTGTTGGCCTGGAGTCTGGTGTTGTCAGATAATTGACAATACCCAACTTTACATCTTGGTCTTTGGCCATATAAGAAATATTACCTTATGCCCAAATCCTGTTGGGTTTCTGCAAAACTATAAAGACTTGGTTCTTTCAACAGGATTTGGGGTAGGGTGAAGTGATCTGCTTTCTGATGGTTGCTTCTGGGTAATATGCTTGTGCTATCTATCCTCCATATATGCATCATGTATTGTTTACGATTTTCTGTTTTGTTAGCTTTACTTATTTTTACTTGATGTAACCAAGACGGCATATGAATTGAAAACTAAATATTTTTTAAAAAAAAACAATATGGCAAAAGCCCCATCTCAGCTTGCATTCTTAGTATATTTTCCTGTTTTCTTCTTAGGAAAACCAGTTAACAAGCAATTTACAAATGTGATTAGAAAAGGAAATATGCCAGATCAGTGTCTGGCACTTAAACGTGTTGAGCACAGTTCAAGCAAGATGATATTCCATTGTCTCCCAGTGCTCAAAACATTCTGGAGACCACATTCTTATGGTCCCTTCATGAGGAGCAACTGTGTGGAGCACTTTTTGGTGATTTCAAATCATTTCCTTGTCTGAAGCAGTATGAAGGCCCAGTTACTTTCTGGCACTTTTTTCTGCCACAGCCAGCTTTTTGTAGAGCCATCTTCAGCCCACCATCTCTTCCCTGGAAGTCATGCAAGTGTGCTTTGATGTCCAGAATACAAACCAACCCCGCCATACATCAAAAACATTTCAGAAGCTGTAGAACGCATTGGATTTTAAAAATAAATAGGGTATAGAATTCAGTCATTCCTAAACTTTAAGTTAATGTATGAATTTATGCTACATCCAAAATTTAGATTTTTTTCTAAATATAGACAGTATTTTAACTTAATGAGCTATTTAGTTTGTTTGTTTTCAGATTAATTTTTTGTCTCCTCTATAAATTCTCTTTTTATGAGCTATTTAAATTTCAGTGGTAATGATTTCATTTATTATAACTTCTAATTTCAGTAAATAATGTGTTCTTAGCTTAAAGCTTAATGGTGACTTTTTTTTATGATTCATAAGTAATTATGATATATTAGAAAGTTATAATCATTACATCCTAGAGCACTTGTTGGCTTATTTCAATTTTACTATTTGTGTGTTATTCTGTTATTCATTTTTATCGTTTATCACTTTCTATTCATATTCCTCTAAAAAGAATAATAATAACAATAACAACACATCAAGTAATTGCGGCTTCCTGCAATAACACCAGCATAACTGCTAGTAACAAAAATATGAGCCCCCCTACCACCGAAAGTGAGTGGCTTATCTAAAGGATGGTGTTGTAAGTTTCTACAGACCAAGAAAAAGCTTACTTCGAAGTACTGTACAGGAAAGAACAGTTTCAAGATCCCGCTTCTTCACACCAGCAAAAACTGCTTCTCCATCATAAGATGAACTTGGGACTCTATACTTAGGAACATAACTTTATATATACTGTAGCACAAAGCTTCTGAGGTCAGTGGTGGCCCCAACGCATTCCTACCAAAGACCTAGTAATTTTTCTTTTGCTCTAAATGTATTTCTCAGAACTGTGCTGTTCAGCTAGGAGTCTGTGATTCCTTGCCACCTTTGATGCCCTAATAAAATATGCCAGTGGAACCTCAAAAACCTGCGCTACACAGAACATCATATATTTTAAAAAGATACTTGGTTGATACCTAGGATGCTGGCAGCAACCCGTATCAGCCATTAGCACCAATCGTATTTGTGACACATTTTTAAATGTTCAATTTAATGAATAAAAGAGATGATAAACCTCATTTGATATTATAAAGGACTGAAATAACTCCTGGAGCTTAATTTTAACAATTTAATTCCTAGAAAGATTGCTAACATTTTTGCCTTACTTAGGGTCCTTGAAGTATAAGACAATTCTAAGCTCTATCTATTCAATGCAAATGCGGTTAAAACCTACATGAAATGAGTATTTCATGCATGTAGATTATGTGCTGTGTAGCAGGAGTGGGTTCCACTTACCTTTACTACCAGTTCACAGCGGGAGCACATGTGCAGATCACCCATGATAATGTCGTGGTGGGTGGATGGAGCCTCCTGCCAGTTTTACTACCTATTCTATAGAACCGGAACGAAACTGGATTGCTGTGTAGGTATTTATATGATGCAATGCAATGTAGGGAGGTGGATTTCCTGGAGGGAGAGGCTACATTCCAGAAGAGTAAAAGGCAACTTAATCCAGATCTTACAGTATGTGTGAATGAAAGAGGATAAAGACAGGCCCTCCCTTAGAGTTCACAGAGTATATTATAAATGCAAATAGTAGAGCACTCAGATTTGGGTATATGTGTGAAATAATAAAGAACTCTGCTTGGAAGAATCACATAAAACATAAAAACTTGGGGGAGGAAATAAAAAGTTAAGGATTCCTATCCAGGATTTGTCATTCCAATTTGACCTAAAAAGATTTTCCATAAATATTCTAAAATACCATTCAACAATTCATTTTAGGCAGAAACAATAGCCAAATATTCTGCATGTACTAATATTTTAACCCCTGCTTAAGAAAGCAAAATTAAAAGTCCATTATGTCTAATGCTAAAACTTTATTACATTTTTGTCCATAAAGGATAAGTCAATGATGCTAGGAATGGTTAGTGGAGTCAGAAGAAGGGGCAAGCTGTCTTGATACCATCAAAGCTGGTACAAAGATGAACATCCAACAACTAAAGAAGCTGTGCTTGACCGGGTAGCATGGACAGCACTTGCCTACAAAGTTGCCAAGGGTTGGACATGACTGGGCAGTTAAAACCAAAATTAAAACTATTTATATATACAGATTTTAATGACCACAGCTAAGGAAGGACAAATTAAACTCTTCCTCTCTACATGTAAAGAAAATTATTTTGTCTACTATTAAAAAGAAAAACAATAAGATTTTGGATTTAGAGTCTAATAATGTATTTGCATTTAGCTTAGCTCATATTCTTAAAAAAATAGTAGCATTTATTTTTATGAACAAATAATACCCACTTTTGGAGTTTAGTTCCCCATTTAGTTAATTGGAATTTAATAAGTCCGATTACAAAATATAAGAGGAAATTTATGAATGACAAGCTTTGACTATATATACACCCTTGAAAATAACCTATATTAGGGAATATCTGCAATATGTCCATATGTTGTCCTTATCCTATGCTCATGCCAGCTTAATTCTAAGCCATTTTTATATAATCTCTTTTGGACTCAGGTGTTTCAGCAACAGTTTACAAGGTTATACAATCTGCATAGCAGGCTGCTACATTCTCCCATTGGGCCCTTCTCTTCTTGCTGTCCCTCCCACCTTTCTCTCCCAGGAAAGCAATGACCAATCATTTTCCTTCTTGTAATCATGTCTCTTATAGACATTTATGGATTTTTTTTTATTTGCATGTGCATGTACACATACATACACAAATGCATGCAAGTATACTATTGTATACATTCCAAGCTAAAATATCAAATGAGTATACATACAAGCATCATCTAGCTTTAAAATAAAATTTCTTTTTTTAAAGTTTCATTGTCTGCAATGTCTCCTAGAGCTACCAGAAAGGCTCTTATAGCATAACCATGGTTAATACTTGCCTTGTAAATAGAAGCTTGCTGATTTGAAACCGGATAGGAGTTTTTCTTCTTTTTAATAGCTACTTTATTTTTCTTTTCATGAGCTAGTCTCTTTCCTCTGCCTTTTTTTTTTTTTTTTTGGTAGTAAGTCCAGTGTGTAAATTAAAGACAGAGGAAAAACATTGACTCAATTGAAGGAGTGTTTCTATCTCTGCAAATTAGTCAGTGGCATGCTATAGTTAGTCTATAATGAAGTAAAGCATACCAAGCCAAAATGGACAGAAGTACTTGACACAATATAAGGAAAGGGAAAAGTTCTTTAAAACTGCAGCAGAAAAATATGCCTGGAGGTTACATCTGTGACAAGAGCGCGCGGTAAACACGGTATCATGTCATCTATTCCTACCCTCCAAAAATAGCTGTTGGCAACTAGGCAGTGTGGATAAGATTTTAGTTGGTGGCTTGGTAACAATAGCTTAGCAGCAGGAGCAATCAATTCCATTTTATTTTTATTCAAACAATAATGTCCATGAGAAAAGAAAATCCTGCTAAACTTTACACATTTATTCAAATTCAGATGGCACTGCCAAACTGAGAGCTTGTTAGAGGAATTGTCACAGATTTCCTACTACATTCTTTTAAGAAATAAAATACCACTTTTCCACAGAACAATGTAGTGGGTATAATCAGTAAGGATGCCAAAGCATTCTGGTTGCAAGTTAACTATTCTCATTTAAGCAACCATGTCTTCTGGGAAATTTGTTTAGATGTTTCAGAGCCTTTCTCATATGTCTGTGCATTTACATGCCTGTACAACTGTTTAATTTCATGACACTCCAAGGAATAATGTGGTTTAATGTTACTGATACACATACTGATGCAACCAGCCAGAAAAGCCTACAAAGCAGCCATGCTGATTCTTCTAGAAGACATGAGGTTGCACACTATCCCATTTAAATGCACTGCACACCTCTGTAGCAGGGGTGAAATCCAGCAGGTTCTGACAGGTTCTGCAGAACCGGTAGCGGAAATTTTGAGTTGTTCGGAGAACTGGCAAACACCACCCCTGGCTGGCCCCAGAGTGGGGTGGGAATGGAGATTTTGCAATATCCTTCCCCTGTCATGCCCACCAAGCCACACCATGTCCACCAAGCCATGCTCACAGAACCGGTAGTAAAAAAAAAATGGATTTCACCACTGCTCTGTAGTCCATCATATATGTAACTTGAAATCCCAATTGCATTGCTGACCTTGAATTTATCAAGTGGTAGCTTTAACCCAGTAAAAAGTGAAGTATTCCAGGTTTTTTTTTTTTTTAGTCATCCAAACATAACACCTCATTTTAACAAACTCCAGAGAATACTGGAATCTTCCAAAATATAATGGGCCATGGCATGGAAGCCCGAAGTAAATAATGGGAGGCAATTAGAAGGCGGCAGGGGAGGGGGGAGGGGCAGGGGACACTTCCTTTACGTCAATGTCTCCATTAGATAATATCTAAAACATTTTGGCCTGTGGGTGCCTGAAGAATTACACTATAAGAGAAATGTAAATTGATTTTTGAAATGCAGTTCTTAGCTTTCTTTAACATTAGCTGTTGGAATGTCTGCACCATCCCATTCATATTCTATACACTGAAAGCTAATATAATTTACTCCAGACAAAATTCTAATAGAATTAATGTCAGAACGAGAAGGTATTAATTATTTTCACTTGCATATTGATTATCTAGTTCTTGATAGTTCACATTGTTCTATGGTATAGTCTTCAATAGAATGACATTTTAGAATGGAGAGAATGGATTTGTTTTCATAATAAACATAAACAGGAGATCAACACAAGAGCTAATCTTTAACAGAATGGCAACACTAACTTTTTAATAAAATGCTAAAATAAGAGAGTTTTATTGAGCTTTTTTTTAAAAAAATCAATACTACATAAAATTTATGTACCAACTACATAAAATTATTAATAAAGATTGTGGAAATCTTCTGATGTGTTTCATGCTTTAGCTTTATCCAGAATAAATACTGGTTTACTAAAATGTGTACAAGTGATTTTAATGTTCTTTCCCCAAATATACCTTGATAAACATTTTGAATCTGTCCCTTCAAATGTGATTAATTATACCCACTTTTCACATGTTGAAAATTTATAGATGTTTTTATTAAATAATTTTAGTCACACACATTCAAACACACGTATATGTACATGTGTATCTATGTATATGTGTCTGTGGATATATATGTGTGTATATACATTTGGGTGTATATGTAGTTCTTATTAGCTTCACCACTAAAAAAAATTCCACAGCACTGAGAATTGAATTATCAAACTGGATGTTAATAAGATAAGGTTGTGGTTCAGGCAATACTAAGTACTTACTAAAGAAAACATTATTGACAAAAAAATGGTAAATCAATAAATAAAAATAATTTACTAAAAGTAAAGTACTACAGCAGATTAATAGTCCTGAAAAAGTTTGAAAACACAAAAGTATTAACGAACATAATCTTTATTCAGGTATTATGCTTTAGGTTGCTTGTAAAATTCAAGTTTTATTGAGGTTTTTTTTAAGTGTTAGGAACTTGATGCAGCTCGGGAATAAGGTATCTGACTTATGATGATTAAATGTCATCAAAAAAGCAGAACAAAGAATGTTCTTTCTGCGCCAACTCAAGAAGTTCAAACTGCCCAAGGAGCTGCTGATACAGTTCTACAGAGGAATTATTGAGTCTGTCATTTGTACCTCTATAACTGTCTGGTTTGATTCTGGAACCCAACAAGACAGACACAGACTTCAGAGAATAATTAGAACTGCAGAAAAAAACAATTACTACCAACCTGCCTTCCATTGAGGACCTGTATACTGCACGAGTCAAAAAGAGAGCTGTGAAAATATTTACAGACCCCATGCTTCCTGGACATATACTGTTTCAACTCCTACCCTCAAAATGACACTATAGAGCACTGTACTCCAGAACAACTAGACACAAGAACAGTTTTTTCCATCACCCTGCTAAACAAATAATTCCCTCAACACTGTCAAACTATTCACTAAGTCTGCACTATTAATCTTCTCATCGTTCCTATCACTCATCTCCTCCCACTTATAACTCTATGACTGTAACTTTGTTGCTTGTATTCTTACGATTTATATTAGTTGTTTCCTAGTATGATTTAATTGCTTTTTTTTTTTTTAATTTGATTTATATGCTGCTCTTCTCCGGAGACTCAGGGCGGCTTACAATGTGCTAAGCAATAGCCTTCATCCTTTTTGTATATTTATACAAAGTCAGCTTATTGCCCCCACAACTGGGTCCTCAATTTACCTACTTTAGAAAGGATGGAAGGCTGAGTCAACCTTGAGCCTGGCGAGATTCGAACCTGCAGTAATTGCAGGCAGCTGTTCTTAATAACAGGGTGCTTTAGACCACTGTACTACCAAGATACCATTTGTACACTATGACTATCATTTAGTGTTGTATCTATTGATTCTTGACGAATGTATCTTTTCTTTTTATGTACACTGAGAGCATATGCACCAAAGACAAATTCCTTGTGTGTCCAATCACACTTGGCCAATAAAGAATTCTATTCTATAAAGAATTCTAAAAGTCAAGTTTTATTGAGTTTTTTTTTAAATGTTAGGAACTTGATTCAGCTCAGGAATAAGGTATCTGACTTATGGAATTACATAGTATCTCAAAATATTTCAGCAGCGGTTCTGTGCATATTTATTAGAATCAATAAGAACTACCCAGAAGTAAATATAAAAATGGTCAAGCTAATGAAGCAAAACATGGACACTAACCTCACAATCAATACAAAAGCTACGAGTGGCGCAAAGAACCATGGAAAGATACAAGATAGAAAGACCTGCGCATGGATTAGAGAACAAATGAAAATATACAACACCATCAAGAGAATAAAAGAATTGAAATGGTCACATAGCAAGAAGAACTGATGGCAGGTGGATCAAGGCAGTCATAGAAAGGATCCCACTTGATAAAAAGAGTCAATGAAAGAGACCTAAAAGAAGATGGAGCAACAACATCAGCAAATATTGTGAGCCCAGTTGGCAAAAGAAAACTCAGGTCCGTATTGGTTGGAAACATGCAGAAGAGGCCTTCATCCTAGAGTGGATAAAGGTAAAGGTTCTCCTTGCACATATGTGCTAGTCATTCCCTATTCTAGGGGGTGGTGCTCTTCTCCGTTTCAAAGCCATTAGAGAGGAATAATTTATATCATATAAAATGGGACTTTTGCTCTTCTCAGAGTTACATATTTAAAATGTTAATGGTGAGATGAGTTGCATAACTGAATGTTACACTGAATTTCTTAGAAACATAAGCAAAGAGAACAAGAGAAGAATGAATGGTGTTAAGGACAGAGGGAAAAGTCAGTATTTATTAATATTAAATCACAAAACTATATTGCAGCTATATGGTTATTTATGTTTAATCATAGGGTCGTTGTTGACAAATCTGATTTCTTCAAGGAAATGAAGGTAGAGATATATAAATATCTCAAGATTTGCAGTGTTGTGCTAAACCTGCAGAATATATTTGTCCAAGAAACTATTCTATAGCAGTTATAGGGTTATATAGATTAATGATGCAAAATGTAAAAGAAACCACTTTTCAATTGTAACAATAAAATGTCTAGCTTTTGTAATTTCAGAAATAAATGTAGAAATCTGGTAGGATAACATATTTTAAGCTAGTGGCATATGTGAAAGATATGAATACCGCATGAATTTATTGAGGGATACTATTAAAACAGTATCTTTACAATTATTTAGCTATGCGAAATTAGCTACACGTATTCACTGTCATCCTCCACAGATCCATTTCAATACTAAGCCCAATTAAGTTTATGGAATACACATCCAGTTAGGTATGTGCTGTTAACCAAGCAGTTTTGGGTGTTATTTCTCTCTAATGCAAACTCCGAAATCTATCCTATTCCGCAGGATAGGAAGAAATGGTTGTGAACGTTTTGTATAACACTAGTTCTAGAACAGCCAATACAATACAATACATTACTGCCCACTTTCTGGAGCCAATTTAGAAAAAGATGTCATAATCAATAGTATTGAAAGCCACCACAAAGTCAAGAAGATCAAGGATAGATGCACTATCCCTGTCCCACTCCCATCAGAAGTCATCCACAAGTATAATCAGTGCCATTTGAATCCCATAACCAGATCTGAATCCTGACCCAAAAATTTCCAGATAATGCATTTCTTCAAGGATTCTCTGGAGCCGCTAGCATGGCCACCTTCTCTACAACTTTACCCAGGAAGGAGAACTTGGAAACTGGATAAGAATTGCCCAATAATGTTAATATAAAGTATGTGGAACCTCTCTCCTTACTGAAAAATAAAAACTAATAAAATGATATTATGGTGTTTCCTTTCTCTGCAGCCAGTTCCAGTTGGCGCTGATAGGGGAGCAGAGGCTCAGTCCATAGACACTGCTCCGTAGGGTCCCACAAGGCTAGGTTCTCTCTCTTTTCCTGTTTAACTTCTATATGAAACTACTGAGTAAGGTTATCTAATGGGATGGGGGTGAGGTCTGATCCATACACTGATGGTACCCAGTTTTAAATCGCCAGCCATTTGATACCATGAAGGTTTTTTGTCAGTATATGGAGGCTGTTGAAATCTGGATAGACAAGAGGTTTCAGTTCAAGTTTTTCAAGGTTTAGTGGCTTGGAGTATTAGGGTCCCCTAGTTCCAGGGATTTTTAATCTTTATTTCTGGATGGAGTTGCATTTCTCAAACAGAGCCAGCTCTAATTTGTGGTTTTCCTACACTTATGACTCTTTTTCAAGGAACAGGTGGCAACCACAGTTAGGAGGGTGTTTGCACAGCTTTGTGTTGTGCTTTAGTTGTGCCCTTTCCTGGACCAAAGGCCTTGCTTATGGTCACTCATATTTTAGGCACCTCCTGAATGGACTGCTACAATGTAGCACATACTATTGGCAATTTGTTCCTGGGTGTACCATTCATGGTGCTGATTCTAATCTATAAAGCTCTTCAAGGCAGGGGAGCAGGTTATTTGGAGACAGCCCCTCCCTGTTTATGTGTACCTGTCCTACTAGATTCAGCAGAAGAGGCATGCTCTGTTTGCTAAGGAGTGCCATCTGTCAGGGCTCAGGAAGAGAGCCTTTTCTATTACGGCACCCACTTTTTTGAATATCATCCCCCTAGAAATCAAATTGGCTTCAAACCCATTGGCCTTTCACAAGGCCTTGAGATCTCAGTTCTGTCACTGGCCTGGAGGTCAGAAGATAGGATGGAGCCTGTGTTTTCTAAAATCCTTGTATTGTTGAGTAATTTAGAATTCATAGGACAGAAGCAGGAGGACATTACAAGAAGTGCCCGGACTGTTAAATAAACAGTATCGTGCTTATTTAAATTGTCCCCATAAATTACAGCATCAGGGGTCCCTTCTTCATCTGCCATGATGAGCCTAAGTGGCAAAGTTGGTCTCTGGAATTTGACTCAGAAAAGGATTGTTATTGTTGGACAATTTTAATAGTCCTGCAACCTCTATTTCCCCTTCAATCCCTACACTTCCTCAGTTTAGATATAATCAGCAAAGAAAGATTAGATATTAATGAGGATATAAGATTGGGGTAGAGCTGGAAGTTTGATATGTCACAGCTTACAAAAGTAAATAGGAAGAGCTAGCTTGTCTAAGCAGTCTTTGTTCTAGGAGTTAATTGAAAAAAATCACGTCAGTCATGGGACAGCCTGTACACTGTTTTAATTTGAGGTGATGGGTATGTGTGTGTGTGTGTTGTTGTTGTTGTTGTTGTTTTATTCTGGCTGTTCTTTTAGATGTCTTGTTTTTGTTTGGTTTTTTTTTTAATGCTTTTATATTTTTAACAGCATTAGCTGCTTACAGTCATGAACTTGATATGGCCAGCTATATAAACTAAATAAAGAAAGAAATATGATGGTGGCTGAGATGATATTTTTACCTATTAAACTTGAACTTTTGGTTTGGCTGTGCTCTTAAATGCCTGGTGTATTTCTGAGTCTCTGTAGTTAAAAAACAACAACAAAGAATTTCAGAGAGAAAGAAGAATCTGCTCTGATCTCCATGGATAAGTGTATTTGAGATTGGGAGAGTATTTATTATTAATAGGGCAACACATAGGGCTGAATCAATATTGGCTCTGCATTTACTTCTAAAAAAAGATTTTCGATACTAATCTAGATCTGTCACAGAGGCAAAACAGAGAGACAGCAGGATAAAGCACAAAGCTGTTTAGAAGAGAGAGAAAGAGACGTGTTTTTGAAAATTCTACAGATGCAAGCAAAAGCATGTTCAAAACCAAAATAATTAATTCCAAATATGTCAACAGTTGTCAACGAATAAGATAAACAACCATCATCAGCATCTAGTAAAATAATAACACAATTGGTTTACACCTTAAAATATATCTTTCCACATGGTACGTGAAAGAGATCTTTCTGTATATAGACTTTAATTTCATATGTGCGGCTATTATACTTCGTAAGAAAAACTGTATAAATGAAGATTCGTATTAGGACCCTGCTTGCAAAGTTACTCTTAGGAAAACAATTTTCACCATACTCCATTTTAAATAATTAATAAATTCTTGTAGAACCTATATAAACAGAAGCATTAAAATAAGATTATATTGGGGAACACTATGTCTTTAAAATTCCCCATACACAGCCTTATAGAAAAACTGTAGATGGATTCTTAGCCTTCCGTAAAGCTCTGAAGATCTGGCTTTTCGCCAAGTGCTGTGATAAGTTTGGAAAACTACATATTAGAAGATGGATTTGGTGCCAGATCTTTGTTGTTTTCCATGTTTTAATCTGTTTTGTTTTATAGTTTTAATCTGATTAATATGTTGTTTTAACTTTTGATTGGAAGTCACCCAATGTTGGTTAGAAGGTTGGGCAGTTATATAATTTTAAATAAATAAATAAATAATAAATTCTAGCAACAAGTACTATGTACTAAAAACATCAGAACCTGAACTAAAATCAAAGCTTTTACCTAGAAGAAACATATTGGATGCAAAACCACCACACAAGAAAATCCAGCTTAGGGAATGACTCCACAATGACTAACATGTAGCTGTGTTAGCCTATTTGTAGACCAGCTCATCAAAATTATTTGGCAAGAGACAGAGATGGAACAAGCAGCCATAGCCTCTTTGTGTTCATATTGTCAATTTGTAAATACATTGTCCTCACTTTTCTGCCCTGTCATAAGGCATGAGAAGTCTGGACCTTTGCCAAGCTGAAATGAATCCCTGGTGGTGGAACAGGAGCTCTTTCCTATTAGTTTTAAATACATTCTGTCAAAGAGCATTTGTCCCTTGGAGAACCAGCCTTGTCATGCAGGCAAAAAAGTCTTGAAAGACAGGGAGCCCTGGCTAAATGTTGGGCAGATCTGTGTGTTACCTGTAGCTTAAACTAATCAGAGAACTGTTTATTTATATTATTTATTTGTATCCCACCTTTATTATTTTTACAAACAACTCGAGGCAACAAACATATCTGACACACTTTCCTCCTCCTATTTTCCCTATAATATGAGCCTAGGTGGCAGAGTGGTTAGAGTGCAGTACTGCAGGCTTCTGTTGACTGCCGGCTGCAATTCAGTAGTTCAATTCTCACTGGTTCATGGTTGACTCAGCCTTCCATTCTTCCGAGGTGGGTAAAATGAAGACCCAGATTGTTGGGGACGATATGCTGACTCTGTAAACCGCTTAGAGAGGGCTGTAAAAGCACTATGAAATGGTATATAAGTCTATTTATTTATTTATTTATTTATTAAATTTGTATACCGCCCTTCTCCCGAAGGACTCAGGGCGATGCACAGCCAAATTAAAATACATACAATACAAAATTTAAAATAATTTAAAACAAAATTAAATCCAATTGGCTTCCTGAAGTATTAAAACCCATTACCCTTAAAAACCCTTTAAAAAACTTTAAGCCAGGCCAGCTTGCTGGAATAGGAAGGTCTTCAAAGCTCGACGGAAGGTACGGAGGTCTGGGATTAGTCGTATTCCTGGGGGGAGCTCGTTCCAGAGGGCGGGTGCCCCCACAGAGAAGGCCCTCCCCCTGGGGGCCGCCAGTCGGCATTGCTTGACCGACGGCACCCTAAGGAGGCCCTCTCTGTGGGACCGAATTGGCCGGTGGGAGGTTATCGGTGGCAGAAGGTGGTCTCACAGATAGCCGGGCCCTAAGCCATGGAGCGCTTTAAAGGTGAGAACCAATACCTTGAAGTGCACCCGGAAGACCACCGGGAGCCAGTGCAGCTCGCGCAGGCAAGGTGTCACATGGGAGCGCCAAGTCGCTCCCGTAATCACCCGCGCGGCCGCATTCTGGACCAGCTGGAGCTTCCGAGTGCTCCTCAAGGGGAGCCACATGTAGAGAGCATTGCAGTAGTCCAGGCGAGAGGTGACGAGGGCATGAGTGACCGTGCATAGGGAGTCCCGATCCAGAAAGGGACGCAACTGGCGTATCAGGCGAACCTGATAAAAAGCCCCCCTGGCCACGGCCGTCATATGTTCTTCTAAAGACAGCCGTGCATCCAGGAGGACGCCCAAGTTGCGAGCCCTCTCCGTGGGGGCCACTGACTCGCCCCCAATAGCCAGAGTTGGCACCAGCTGGCTATATCGGGACGCCGGCATCCATAGCCACTCGGTCTTGGAAGGGTTGACTCGAAGCCTGTTCCTCCCCATCCAGACCCGCACGGCCTCCAGGCACCGGGACATCACTTCAAGGGCATCGTTGGGGTGGTCTGGGGTGGAGATGTACAGCTGAGTATCATCAGCGTACAGATGGCATCGCACCCCAAATCCACGGATGATCTCGCCCAGCGGCTTCACATAAATGTTGAACAGGAGAGGCGAGAGGACCGACCCTTGCGGCACCCCACAAACAAGGTGCCTCGGGGTCGACCTCTGCCCCCCTGCCAACACGGACTGCGACCGGTCGGAGAGATAAGAGGAGAACCACCGTAAAACGGTGCCTCCCACTCCCAACCCCTCCAGCCGGCGCAGCATGATACCATGGTCGATGGTATCAAAAGCCGCTGAGAGATCTAATAGGACCAGGACAGAGGAACAACCCCTGTCCCGAGCCCTCCAGAGATCATCAACCAACGCGACCAATGCTGTTTCCGTGCTGTACCCAGGCCGGAAGCCGGACTGGAACGGATCCAGATAGACAGCTTCATCCAGGTACTGTGGGAGCTGTCGCGCAACCACACTCTCAACAACCTTCGCCACAAAGCGAAGGTTGGAGACAGGACGATAGTTTGCCAAAACAGCCGGATCCAGAGAAGGCTTCTTGAGGAGGGGCCTCACCACCGCCTCTTTCAAGGCGGGAGGCAAGACACCCTTGCTCAAAGAAGCGTTAATAATCCTCTGGAGCCAGCCTCGTGTAACCTCCCGGGTAGCCAGCACCAGCCAGGAGGGACACGGGTCCAATAAACATGTGGTTGCGTTCAAGCTCCCCAGCATCCTGTCCACGTCCTCAGGAGTCACAGAATCGAACTCCTCCCAGATGACATTCTCAAGACCCGCCTCAGACACATTGCCTGAACCCACCCAGTCAGAGTCCAAGCCTTCCCGAATCTGAGCGATTTTATCGTGCAGATAACATGCAAAATCCTCAGCACGCCCTGTCTAGTGCTAATGCTATTGCTACAACAACCCTATGAGGTGGTTTGGGCTGAGAGTCTGGGCTGACTGGTGCAAAGCCACCCAGCTGGCTTTTATGGTTAAGGTGGGACTTGAACTGACAGTCTGCCACTTTCTAGCCTGGTGCCTTAACCACTAAACCAAACTGTCTCTTCAATCACTTTCTAACATGTTAAACATTCAATTGCAATCTGGATCAGATTGTACCATTTGTTCTTTGTTCCTGGTGCCAGTGTCTTGGCCCAGCCCTGGACAGCATATAATGTGGTCAACCCACTTTAGGCTAGAGATTTTCCTATCAAATAGATGCAGACAAGAGTCAAATGAAACACATTATGAATCAAATTCCACACTTTTCTACAGCACTTTTTTTTTTTTTCAAAAAGTGTTAAGGAAGATTTATGCCTAAAAAGCATGAAACCTTGTCCGAGAAGGACAAATAATCTAACCTTCTTTTAAGGAACCATGTTCTTTGTATTTCCAGTAAAGATTCCAGGAAGAAGAATATCAATTACTTATCGTCTTATTTTAACAATCCCATAATCTCTTGTTGGGTGGAGTCTGGGCAACTGAATGAAGCTAGCAGAGTGTTTTAATGGCCGGATGCCCTTCCTGTCGTCAATGGAGAGTTTTGTTCAGCAGATATATTCTCAGTGTGCCCAGAGAGAGAAATATGTGCCTAGGATCAAACTCACAGCCTCCAGATTTTGAGGCCAGAGCTCCACCTCTAGGCTACTGCATCACTCCAAAAATAGTAACTACCTATGAATTAAGAAATCCATTCTTAAGAATTCTGCTACTGTTTTCTATTTTATTTGCCATCCAGGATCTGCTGATGACGGTATTCAAAATAAAAATTACAAACTCATGTTTCACATGACTTCCACTTAGACAATCCTGTCACAAATCTTTCTTGCCTCCTGTGTTTGATTACGGTGCTCAACAGAAATTTAGCTTCCATCAATCATAGTAGATGATAATCTGAATTTTCTCATTTGATCTCCAACAGGTCTCAATGACAATCATTTTTCTTTACTGTGGAGAGAAATCAAAGATCTCTCCACTGATGCCTACAATAGCCTCTTATTAAGTGAGCTATAAACACTGAAGAATGTGCTCGAACTACATCTGCACAGCAGACAACATAACCAGGAAAAAGAAGTTAGCTTATGTCAATAATGTGGAGTGACTGAGGTTGGGTAAAATAAATCACGGCAGGCTTCCATCTGTAATTTAATTTTCACTCACAGCAACTCGATTTTTACAAAATGCTTGTTATATTGTATGTAAGGAACTATACCTAAAGCTGCAATTTACATATGTGTGCTATCAAAATAAAGCTACATAAGGCATATACAATAATATAATACAATTATATAATTAAATACTGTATTCAAAAATCCAAAATGGTTTTGGTATAGAGCAGGGATGTCAAAATCACTTGACGTATCAGGACTTTTTTCCCCTTCGCTAAACTGGGTGTGGGCGTGGCCAGCACGTGACGCATCCGGCCCATGGGTGAGTTTGAAGTCATCCCCAAAGGTCATCCATTCCAGATTGTGGCCTCCACAATGCTCAAATAAGTGAGTTCTACTCAGATAATTGTTCAGCAGAGGACTCAGCAATACACCCAACCTTGACAACTGCTTCCACTTTTGATAAATAAGACTTTTAACTCAGTTTGTTTATTATCCAATTTCTTAACCCCTCTTAAAGGGACTCTGGGCAATTTGCAATCCAGACAGCTGGTCTGGATATAACAAACAAATCATTCCTTGCTTATTCTTGCATCAACTTTCGTTCTGTATACCTGGAGTTTATTAAGAAATCATATTGGAACTATGAAATGGTAATGTATTTAGTAGTTCAAATGATAATCAAATGGAAATGCTACAATAAAATAAACCTAAGATTTAAATATGTATGTATCTAGACTTCCTTATTTATGTTGATGTTTTCTCCTTTAATATTGCACAAATGGCAAGGATTCTCTTCTATTTTGTTTAATCAGTTAAGATCACAAAAAGTTATTGAAGGAATAAATGCTTCTCTCCCAGAGAAGAATATTTTTAGCAAATTAAGCATGAGCTCAGCTCAGAGAAGGTTAATTTCACAGATCTTATTTAAATCAATACATAATTAAATTTCAACTTGCTCAAGTTCTGTGTACTTTAGAAAAATGATTTGAAGGCAGAGATAATTATAAAAAAAAAACAAATAAAACAAGAATTTAAACCTTAGCTTGGTTTACTCAAGCTTTATTTTTAGCAAGAATAAAAAAAAAATCAGAGGATGGATAAAAAAATCTATCTGACTAAAAGAGATTTAGCCTCCTAACCCTTTAATTTGATACGCAATCATAACGTACCTCAGACGGTGCAGTTTTGCATTGCTTGTTAATGTAGCAGTAACCAAGTTCTCTTTGTCAACAAAAGTGACCCAAAACATTTCTATGCATCATTCATCAGATAATTCCTACACTCTAGCAATTCTAAACTATTGCTAAAAGTTAGAATAGAATAGAATAGAATTCTTTATTGGCCAAGTGTGATTGGACAGACAAGAAATTTGGTGCATATTTTCTCGGTATACATAAAAGAAAAGATACATTCATAGATAGATAGATAGATAGATAGATAGATAGATAGATAGATAGATAGATAGATAGATATAGACAGACAGACAGACAGACAGGACAGTGGGCAAATGCTATGGGTCACTGAGCTGCTAGCATATAGTCTCTGAAATGCTTCCTCACTGCCAATTTGCCCTTCCATCTTTTGTAAGATGGAAGAGTGTCTCTTAAGTCAGGGGTCCCTAATCAGCAGTCCACGGCATGCCAGATACTGGGCCACACAAACAAGTGAAGCCCCATCCATGGGATGCAGGCAGCATGCGAAATCACACCCCCTCTGGTCTGCAGAATAACCTCTTTCCACGGAACTGGTCCCTAAAAGGTTTGGGGCCACTGTCTTAAGTCATACTTAAGTCCTAGTGAATACATGGTGTTTTCTCAGTGACAATATAGGAAACTGTTGCCAATGTGATCTTTTAGGATGATTAACTTTCCATGTATCTTTGGGATTTTCAGTGCTCTTCTGTGGAAGTATGAATCATGCTTAGCTTTTCCAAAATCAGTCAAGTTTGGCTAGAGGCTGCTACCAAACACTACTGCTATTACCCATAAATTAGATCTAAGCAATGACTGTACATACTTGCACAGAAATTCCTGCTTGAAACAGACGGGAAGAGCATTTGATTCACTTGAGATAATAATACTGTTAGTTTTTCAGATGTATAAATAATTAGCCACAACAAATACATTGAGCTTTTGTATTGCAATTAAACACTGAATATATATATATATATATATATATATATATATATATATATATATATATATATATATATATATATATATATAAATTTTCTTACTTCTTCGTAGGGTTTATGTGTGTTTTTCTTCTAGCCAGGTTTTCCCTACGTAGCCAAGGTTTTGTTTTTGTAGCTCCAGCTCAGTAGAATCTCATCTACTCGGTTCTGGGCTTTTTTCCTTTCTAACACCTAGCAAGCTCTAACTGCTAGGTGGGAGACCTAAATAGATCCATTTCTAGCTCGTTAGCTGTCATCAGTAGGCCACACCCATATCCTCCCTGTAAAGGTACAGTATCATTCTAGGTGGGAGACCTAAATAGATCCATTTCTAGCTCGTTAGCTGTCATCAGTAGGCCAGATACTGTACCTTTACAGGGAGGATATGGGTGTGGCCTACTGATGACAGCTAACGAGCTAGAAATGGATCTATTTAGGTCTCCCACCTAGCAGTTAGAGCTTGCTAGGTGTTAGAAAGGAAAAAAGCCCAGAACCAAGTAGATGAGATTCTACTGAGCTGGAGCTACAAAAAAAAACCTTGGCTACGTAGGGAAAACCTGGCTAGGAGAAAAACATATATATATATATATATATATATATATATATATATATATATATATATATATATATATATATATATATAAATCATACTATGAATATTACAAAAATCTGTATACCTTTGAAATTGTAAATGATTTTCTTGGTGATGTGAAGAAAATATTTTCCTAATTTTTTTTTTTTTAAATGTATCAGTGTGGTGGGGAAAAAATGAAGGCTGAAGACTCTTTCCCATTTTTAGATATAATTAAGAGCCAGGGTTAAGCACCAGACTGTGCCTAATCACACGACGACCCAGAATGACCAGTCCAACCTTTAGCCTGCAATCCTATTAGACTAATTAAAAGAATAGAGTAACCACAAAAAGGAAGCATTGTAATGAGATAAGAAGCCACAAGCACTCCGTCCCCAGTTAAAGAGAGATGCATGATTGTCCTAATGTTTCATTCCTCTTAATAATGGAATTCTCCAGCAATGCTGCTACCTAACAAAAATCACCCATTTACATCACTAATGGGTTTCAAAAAATTTTACTACTGGTTCTGCTTGGTGGGTGTGGCATGGCTTGATTGGCATGGCTTGGTGAGGGTGGCAGGGGAAGGATACTGTAAAATCTCCATTCCCTCCCCACTCCAGGGGAAGGTTACTGCAAAATCCCCATTTCCTCCCAATCAGCTGGGACTTGGGAGGCAGAGAATAGATGGGGCGGGGCCAGTCAGAATTTTTACTACTGGTCCTCCAAACTACTCAAAATTTCCGTTACGGGTTCTCCAGAACTGGTCAGAACCTGCTGAAACCCACCTCTGGTTTACATATACAGAACCCTGACCAACTCCTCCAAAATCTGTTAACAAACCCAATCCCCTGAATTTCCCACCTTAAATGTGACTTTTGCTTCTCAATTATGATCAGACCTACAAGTTGCTAGTCTTGCTTTTTATTTCTGTGATGTTTATAAGCAACTTTCACAGGTAATACCAACAATTATTTAATTATTTCACTTCAATGCCATAACTAGATCAGGATTATGTCATATGAGAAAGAAAGCCTACACTGAGGACTACTCATGCATGCACTTGAGCAACACCGAAACAGAAAAGCAAATTCAATGGAAATTATGTTTGACCTTCATAACTGTATTTGGAAGGATTGATTTTTAAACAATAACAGATCCTGTGAATTATTAGGCCACTCCCTTCCTAATGTGGTGGTCCTAATTTGTGTCAAGCTCTCATGTACTAGGGGAAAATACAACGAGAATGTGATACTTCTTTTACATATTGTGTAATTTTGCCCTGGGAATGAAGCACAAAGAAGAGATGACCTGATACACTTTATAAAAACTTACTTGCCCCGTAATTCAGGGGATTTCTTGTGCACTATACATTTTTTTTTCCTAGTATACTGCTTGCATCACAATTTACTTAATATAAAGAGCAAATTTTAAATGAAAGGCCATGTCACATTTTTGTTTTAATTTTTGGAGTTTTCCCTGTGATACATTTGTCCTCAGGCTAATGCAGTATCATGTTCTAGTGATTAGTAATGTTCTCTCCTCTTTCTATTTCTTTCTGCCTTTTTCTCAGGTTCTCACTGAATAAAGTTAATATATAGGAGTGAATATTTACAACTTTGTCCTCTGGATTCAAAAAGAAAATCAGTAATGAGATATTACTCTGAACTTAGCATATTTTATCATAACCATATAGTTTCATATATCAAATATTTAAAGGATGCACATGCATTATATCCTTCAAAAATGTGCTCTTAAATATTGTACTTTTTCTACCTTTTAGAAATGCTGTACTGTACTGAATGCAAGCATAGAGAGATTTGCAGTTCCTGTGATGCACATACTATGGGGCAATCTCTTTCCTTTCCTTTCCTTTCCTTTCCTTTCCTTTCCTTTCCTTTCCTTTCCTTTCCTTTCCTTTCCTTTCCTTTCCTTTCCTTTCCTTTCCTTTCCTTTCCTTCCCTTCCCTTCCCTTCCTTTCCTTTCCCTTCCCTTCCTTTCCTTTCCCTTCATATGAAATGATCATTTGTTAAATGAGTTAACAAGGAACATTTTTTCTATCATTACTTTGTCTTTTCTATGTCGGACTTAGGGAAATACACAAAGTAACTACAGAGTTAAAGCAAGCACATTCTTCAGATTTTCAACAGATAGATAATCATCTTTCCAGAGCAAATTTGATAATGGACAGGAGAAGCTGGCTGTGTTTTATATTGATTGGATCATGACTTGTGATATCATTAACCCGTCCTAAAGCTGTTTCTAAGCTTTTACAAATGTTTAGCTTGAGTTTGCCAAAACAATCATAAGAAAATGTTAAATTTTCTTAAGAAAATGTTAAATACAGGAAGAGCCTGTAGTACAGTGGACTAAAGCACTGTAATTAACATCTGCTGCTTGCAATTACTGCAAGTTTAAATCTCACCAGGCTCAAGGTTGTCTCAGCCTTCCATCCTTTCAAAGGTAGGTACAATGAGGACCCAGATTGTGGGGGCAATAAGCTGACTTTGTATAAATATACAAAAATATGAAGGCTATTGCTTAACGCATTGTAAACCACCCTGAGTCTCCGGAGAAGGGCGGCATATAAATTAAAGCAAATAATAATAATAATAAAATTGTCTTTTAATTGTATATATACACAAATAAATATATATTTATTGGAAAGGCAGAATGTTCATGTTTTAAATGAAACATTGGTTAAGACAAAACTGAAGAATTAAATCAGAACTCAAAGCATAGATTATGATGTTTATTGCATAAGAAGGGAAACAATGATATTCCCATGATATTGAACGAAAAATCTATAAGCTTTGTTCGTCAGACATTCCTATAAGAGAATTAAATACAAGCCTATTCTTGGTGATGCAGCGGCTTGGGACGCTGTGGCTCAGTGGCTAAGATGCTGAGCTTGTCGATCAAAAGTTCGACAGTTCAGCGGTTCGAATCCCTAGTGCCGCATAATGGGGGTGAGCTCCTGTTAGTTGTCCCAGCTTCTGTCAACCTAGCAGTTCGAAAGCATGTAAAAAATGCAAGTAGAAAATTAATATCCCTTTGGTGGGAAGGTAACAGCATTCTGTGCACCTGTGGCATTTAGTCATGCTGGCCACAGGACCACAGAGACATCTTTGTCAGCACTAGCTCTTTGGCTTAGAAACAGAGATGAGCACCACCCCTAGAGTCAGGAACGACTAGCACATATGTGCGAGGGGAACCTTTATCTTTACCTTATTCCTGGTGAATGGAGGTTTTCTGGCAAGTGTGTACAGAATGGCTCTTATAAACATTTCAGCCTTAAAGACCGTTAACTATAAAATGCTACACATTGTTTAAAATGAAAAAAAAAAAAGACTCAATTTCTAGCTTCCAGTATCAGAAAAGCAAGCCAGATCTTTGGGATACATATGAGAATATCCATATACTGCTTTAAAAAAAAAAGTAGACCAACTATATTGCATTTATAAAGACTAGAAAAAATAAAAACTTATTTGAGTTGTGTGAGTTTCTACCTATTTTCTCCTTAACATGTCTTAGCAGTTGGCAGAATCTGGCTGACCTTGTCAGGGCTTTGAAGCTAAATAGGGTTGGCACTGATGAGTAGATGGAAGGAGACTGCCAGAGAATTTTTAAAGCTGTAAGCTAGAAAATAAAGTTTTTTTAAAGCCACTTCTGCATTTTTTCCCCAAGAAAACGATGATATATCCATATAGTCGATACTTGATTAATTAGATTTAAATCCTTCTTTTCACCCAGAACCCATGGCACTCTGTCATCAATTTCTCCCCTGTGTGAGGTAGATTGGGTGACCAAGAGGTGATGAGTGACCAAGAATCACCTATTGGGCTTCTGTAACTGAGAAGAGACTCAACACAATGGTAGCTTTTTTACCTTCCTTCTTAACTTGTGTTTTCTTATGCATGTTTCTTAGCACACAGCCTGTAGAACAGGGGTGTCAAACTGGATTTCTTTGAGGGCATTGTAGTTCTCCGCAGGCCGGCCGGGAGGTGGGAGACGGGACAGACGCCTCCTGCAGCACCCTGCTGGCCAAAATGGACAAAGTGGGGTGCTTAAATCTGGCCTGCAGGGCCAGCCTAGAAATAGCAAAGGACCAGCCCATGGTGCCTCTGGCAGCTAAAATAGGGTGCAATAGGGCCACGCACGCCCCCCCCCCCCCGTTTTGGCTGGCAGAGTGCTGCAGGAGGCTGTCCAGGCTGAAAACTGGGCATGGGGGGGCCACATGCAGTCCCTTTGTGCCCCATTTTGGCTGCCAGAGGCACCATGGACCAGTCCTATTTCCAGGCCAGCCCTGTGGACCAGATTTAAGCACCTCGGCCCGCAGGCATTGAGTTTGACAGCCATGCTGTAGAGTCACAGGAGAGAGGGGCTCTTTTAAAGAGAGCAAAACTACAGCTTGGAGTTTGGAATCTTTGGTATACAGGAAAAAGATGAAGGAGGACCCACCCTAGCAATTTACAGAGTATATCTAATAATTGGTTTAACCTGACAAGATTTCTGTTTATAGCTGAACAACAATAAAGAAACTACTCAGAAGTAGCTCCTTATGTCATTCTCAGTTTCTTGGGCCTGACAACAGCCAGAATTAGTCCAAGATACATTAATGCCTACAAACAAAGTCCACTTGATGTCCTCTTTTCATTCCATGTACAGAAGCCAATTGATCTGCAGTTAAAGCTTATATAGCCCATGTTTAATCAGTGGCTTTCCTTAGTCCAAGAACTGGGTTCCTCCAAAAAAGCAAAAAAAAAAAAATATTATTTTTTTTAAAAAAATAACCTTTGCTGCAGTGCACCAGTTTTATCGTTTTAATGAAAACAATTTCCAAAACCTTTTTCTTGGGAAATCTAACTAAAAATAGATAGAATGAATAGAATGGAATCTAAGCAAAAATAAACAACATAATGACACTCTCCTGAACAGAATGTATTTACTGTTAATATTATTAATAGGAACAAAATTATTAAAACAGGTTTATGAGAAACTGGAAAACCTGTTCCTTCCAAGTTCTTTTATACTGATTAAAAATTCCTGTTTGTCTCAAAGCAGCTTTAGGGTAGCCTGCACACCCAAAAGTGTGCAGGCTACCCATTTCCTTGAACATACACTCTCTGTCCCATGCCCTCATCTTTCAAATCACTCCCTTTCCAGATCTGCTTCTGAAACTGGCATTTTACTGAAGGCTTGCTAAAATTGGAGTCCATATTACAGTTGTCCATATTCAATTTTTGAGTGAGACTATTTGTTTTTCACAATGAAAATAGCTTCCAAAACATTGAAGGATAGATTATCAATCTATCTGTTAGCAAATCCTGCTGACAAACTGACATCACCACGTAGGCTGACAAGCCCCCTCCACCCTGATTTCTACATATAACACATCCTCTGTGTTACAAACTTTTCTGTGGATAGGACTTCATGGACAAATAAACCTAAACATGATATAATTTAAGAAGAAATCCAGAGCGACCTAGGCAGGTGGTCTTCACACACACAACCCATCTCTAAAACAAAGGTGCATAATGATATCAACCACATTTTAACTTTTTAGATATCACAGTGGAGATTTTGGTTTTGCAGCTTTTAGTTTCCCATCTTTAAATTGATAGTCAGCATCTTTACAGTTTTTAGAATAGGGAAACATCCATATTTTAGTTCAAATTGCTCATGCACTATACCCAAGATCAATTCTAAGCTGAATTAAGAACAATATATCCAGACTAAAGCATTTGCAAAAGCTTGCAAGATAGACTATAGACTATTTTATCCTCCCAACAGATAATTATCCTGCTGCTGTGTCCTTCTATCTTACTATTCCAGGAAACCAATGACCAATGCTTTCCTGTGGACATAACTTCCTGAACATGCTGTATATACTCATAAATAAATCAAGAATTTGGGATGCCAAAATGCCCCCCAAATTGGGTTCATCTTATACACAAGGTAATACTTTTGTACAAATACACAGCATTTGTATATCCTATGTATAATGTACAATCCCCTAGTTAAATAATCCTCAAAAATGTTAACCCAAATTTCATGAAAAATGAATAATTGAAAGATTACCCATGGATAAGCCAAATGTGAAAGTTAAAACACACAAAAATTTTGAAGTTTGGCTTATCTGCACATTTTTCATGGTATTTGGGTTAAAAATTTGAGGATCAGCTATACAGTCATCTAGTCTTTATATTCTAAAATATACGATGCATATTTCTGAGACATATTACACATACACAATGTGTGTGCATGTGTAACATTATTTAATATACACTACTTAAAGTATCAAAATGTACATATATGCAAGCACACATCGCTACCATTGTTAAACATGCCTTTCTTGTTAGCCCTTTTGCATTCTAATAGCTTGTGATCTTCCTTTTAACATTAGCATTATTTCATAGTATTTTTAAAACTTTTCCTTTTATCTCAAGAGCCTTGATAGTACAGTGGTCTAAGCACCCTGTTATTAACACAGTTGCCTGCAATTACTGCTGGTTCGAATCTCTCCAAGGCTCAAGGTTGACTCAGCCTTCCATCCTTTCTAAGGTAGGTGAAATGAGGACCCAGTTTGTGGGGGCAATAAGCTGACTTTGTATAAAATATACAAAAGAATGAAGGCTATTGCTTAACGCATTGTAAGCCGCCCTGAGTCTCCGGAGAAGGGCAGCATATAAATCAAATTAAAAAAAAAAAGTGACTGGAAAAATAGGAGACACTGGAATCCTGGACTTATTATTTGTTTACAAAGGAAAAAAAAGCAAGTCTTAGAAGCTCATACACTGTATTTGGAAAGCCCAGTTAAGCAGGTCCCTTCATCTATGAAATAGCCAACAACATGCTAGCTAGGGTTAATATAAAAGGAAGTAAGGCACTCCAGTTGAAAATGGAAAAGAACTCTGCAAGTGGAATAAGAGAAACACCTTTAAACTGCAATACTCCTGAAGATTTGCAATAAGATGGTACAGTAAAGGATGAGATAATCTGATATTTTTTCTC
This sequence comes from Arizona elegans, assembly GCA_022577455.1. Taxonomy (NCBI): domain Eukaryota; kingdom Metazoa; phylum Chordata; class Lepidosauria; order Squamata; family Colubridae; genus Arizona; species Arizona elegans. The sequence continues at coordinate 214,630,537 of JAKOOJ010000001.1, read as the reverse complement.
AAAAGCGATTGCCATCCCATTCCAGGCAAAGGAAAACCAAATAGAGCAAATAAACCTATAGGGCTTTTTATGTTAAAATTATTAATCTCACCACCCCTGTTTTTAATTTATGCTGAGAAAAGAAACGTATTAAAATAGACTGATCTCTCCTTCTGTGTGGATCCTCCAAATAAACTCTTTTTCCACTTTATGATCTGCATCTCCTTGATTTGACTAGTCATGGAGCCTGTTCTGTCCCATTCTGATTGCTTATCTTGTCTTCTCTGTGCCATTGTGCTAGACATTGCTCTCACTGGCACTCTCTGTTATCTGCCTTCTTCCTTTTTTCTGTCTTCTACCAAATAAAATTCCTGCTACCTTGTGCTGTCGAGTTTTCCTCTCTATTGCTGTAGGAAGAAGCCCTGCTGCGTATATGGTCTCCTTGGGATTGCCATACAAATAAGAATCTCTGCTTCCTTTCTTATTCTTGAATTTTCCTCAAGTTCCCTTTCCCCTTCACACTTTTCCATTAAAATCTCTCCCCTCCCCCATTTCTTCTTTGCTTGACTAATTTTTGCTTACCTGGCTCTGCCTATTCTGTGTGCTTGCCTCACGCTCTGCTGCTGCTGTTGTTGTTGTTGTTGTTGTTGTTGTTGTTATAGAATAGAATAACAGAGTTGGAAGTGACCTTGGAGGTCTTCTAGTCCAACCCCCTGCTCAGGCAGGAAACCCTACATCACTTCAGACAAATGATTATCCAACATCTTCTTTAAAATTTCCAGTGTTGGGGCACTCACAACTTCTGCAGGCAAGTTGTTCCACTGATTAATTATTCTAACTGTCAGGAAATTTCTCCTTAATTCTAAATTGCTTCTCTCCTTGATTAGTTTCCACCCATTGCTTCTTGTTCTACCCTAGATTCTAGATGCTTTGAAGAGTAGTTTGACTCCCTCTTCTTTGTGGCAACCCCTGAGATATTGGAATACTTGCTATCATGTCTCCTCCTCCTCCTGTTATTCATCTCTACTCTGTTTATCTCCTTCAGGCTTCCCACACTGGATCACCTGTACTTTTTTTCCCCTTTTGCTCCTCCATCTGTCTCCTTATTGCATTAACATAGTGTTTCTTCCTCTGATCGATTGCCTCCCAGTTGCACCGTCCTTCTGTAGGACCTGGTTTCCTCTTATTTCTTCAATTAGTTCATCTTCTTGCCACCTCTTAACTAGAGGTGGTAATGAGATAGTACCTTCTACCTGCATTTGAAACAGGAGCATCTTCATTGACTCACTGGGAGCCTTTGTGACTTACACAGCTCTTTACTTGAACCAGTGGAAGATTCAGGGAGAAAAGCAGTACATATCCACTATTGCCCACCAGAAACTGCTCCCAGAAATGGTCATCACACTCTGTGAATGTTTTGTGTGACTGTGTGTGTTGTAACTGTTCTCTTAACTTCATTCTGTTGAGGTGATGATGGTGAAGGACAAGGTCTTTGCAGAGCTCTGGAATGCAAAGTTTTGCCATGAAAATGTCAAAAGTAATAACTCAGCCTCAGTGAATTACAGATTTGACCCAGCATTCTCAATTGTCAATTCTAAAAACCGGTTTGCTGTTTTTTGTTTTTTTTTAAAAAATAATTCTGGCCCTGATTCATATAAAAATAAAAAATTTCATTGTAATTAAATTTTTGTCTGCTTCTCTTGTTTTCTAGGTCAAGTTTCAGATACTTAAACATAGCTGCTATGGATGATATGTAAGCAACTATAGGGTTGCCTTCTTTATTTTTATCTGATCCAATTATGTAAAAAACTGATTAAGAAAATGGCACATCTATGAAGCTATTAAGGTAAGCTTTATCTCACAAAGAAAAAAATCAATTCTTGAATTGTTAATGATTTTTCAGAAAAACGCTGATTTCCTCCTTTTATCCTCTGACTCTCGCGTGTATAAAAGTACCTTGATTGTTCTCTATTCAAACTAATTTAAATAATGCATGTTATTTGCAGCAAATATGATTCCGCATATTAAGCCATGCTTTACAGACCCTCGATTCCTTTCAATGAACACTGATGTGATGAGTCATAACACCAACGCCTAGCAGAAGAACATCTTTCTAAAAATATCCATTACAGATTTTTACACTTCATTGAAATAGGAGTTTAACCCCATATCAGAATAAAGATACTTTATGTTGGTGATCTTCTCCACTCCCACTAGGGAAATAACTTTTCCTGCCTTGCCTTCTTCCACATCATTTCTCCTCTTCAATATTCACCCCTCCATTAAAGATATATTTGAACCAGCTGTTGTCCCATATGTTGCAATCCAGTTCTGGAAAATAACAACTCGGCATGTTTACACCATTAAAATGTTTATATTACCATTTTGTTTTACTCATAAGAGATTTATAACACATTTTAAGACATATTAATACCAGGACAATAAGATATAAAATAAAAAAAAAATTATATAGCTAGGTTAACAGAGATATAATTAGGGGATTCACTTAAAAGTGCGTAACTCCAACAGCTTCCACACTTTCGAAACACCTATTACCCAATGTATTAGTCAATATTACTAAAAATTTTATATCACAGAACAATAACAAATAACTATTCCTCTCTAAAAGAACAAAATGGAGGTGTAGAAAGTGCCTAAGAATCTCTTGTTAACATAATGCCCAACTGTTGCATTATATCAGCAAAGGGAATAGTCAGACATTTGTGTTCAGTGCAATCTAGCAGTAACTAAGACAGTATAAAATTATACCAGGAAAAAAAGTACTACCTTGAAGGCTGAATGTGCTTGCCCACCTTTCCATTTCAGTTTGCTTAATTTCTCTTTGAAATGAAAGATCTTGCCAGCAAATAAAACTGCTACCAGTTCTCATTAAAATGTGGTGGGACAGCACTTGGCAAGGGTAGCTGGGTGCTTTGAACAGCTGGCTTAACCACTGTCAAGTTGCAGTTATAGATGCAGAATGTTCAATAAATGTGACTAGTCAGTTGGGTTATTTCTAATCATGGGTTTACTGCTTTTTCAAAAAAGTTTTAGATACAAAGAAAAACTCTCTCCCCCTTTATGCCATGGTCTTCTTGTATGCCTGCAACCTATCAACTGAGCGAATTGTCTTTAACAATCTTAGTTGGACCCATTTTCCAACATAGCCAAATAGGCCAACAGGCATGGAAAAAGGATTGTGAAGAACATCAGGAAGGCTCTCACTTGCTTTATCCCACTAAAGTATCATCCTCCACGCTTGTGACTCATCAATCCAGGTTGCAGGAACAGAGGAGGAGTGTGGAGTGAAATGCCAGAAAATTATCAATAATGCACAAGCTCTGTCTTCATCTAATGTTGGAAATTAACAGCAGTATTGACAGCAAGATATCATAGCCAGGAACATCTGGAAGTAGCCAATGCAGTAGAAAAAGGGCACATCTGCCCATAAACAAAGTAATAAAAACAGTAAAAAGCATGGATTTAATAGAGAGCACTAGGTTTGTTTTAAAACAGAAGTCTAGCACTTTTTCAAAAAGAGTAAACCAATGTAAATAAGAACCCCATGTAAAACCTAGCAAATCCTTCAGAAATCACCTTAACCTATTGTGCAGGCCAACTGTCTCTTTGGAAGGCAAATGTCAAGAATCCAAGTCAAAATGGACCGGGTCATAGAGAGCAAAGTCCAATGATCAGAGGAAATCAACCATGCCAACAACAGCCTAAAGCAGGGGTCACCAACCTTGGCAACTTTAAGATTTGTGGACTTCAACTCCCAGAATTCCTCAGCCAGCAAAGCAAAGCTGAAGTCCACAAATCTTAAAGTTGCCACGGTTGGAGACCCCTGATCTAAAGTGCCCAATAGGAACCTGGGATCTTCAATTCCATTATTAAGGAAATATGATAGGTTGTGTCCATGGAACAGAGAACATTGAAGATATTACTTTAAGAAATGGAACTGCTAAAGGCTTTGGTTATGGACTGGGGATGAACAGAAAGCAAGGTTTAGAGGATATGGCTTATAAAGATGGTTTCAGCACACAGGTGTGCCCAATATCAGGAATAATATCCAAAGTTAGCAGTTGGGGGTAATAAAGAATAGTAAAGACCCATGGGCAACCATTTTACATTATCTATTACACCTCCCTATTGTATGAGGGGATAACAAACCAAATGCTGCAAAACTTTGCTTCCCCATCACTCCTTGAAAATCTGTGGGTTTTTTTTTTTTTCTCTTTCTCTCCTGTGATTCTACTATAGATAAAACCAACTTTCGTGTGACGGTTACTGGACAGACTGCCTGATATATCCTTCGGGTCTCTCTTAGATGTATTGCTTCATTTTGTAATTTACAAAGATATGTGTGTAAATTTAACTCCGAAGCAGTAACTGCTGATTGGCCACCTTAGGTTAAGCAATTACTGGCTGAAGATGTTTCTCATAAACTTAATATTATAGCAAATATATGTGGCATCTGGGGAGAGTGAGGGAAAAATGGGTCCCCTTAAAATTTAAATTACCAGGCACTTCTCTTTCTTCCAGAGCAACATTTCTGAAGATCATTTCTTTTTATGGTTGCTGCATATGCCTTCTCCAAGCAGAGGAAGTGCATCAGAGAAAAAGGGCAATATAGTATAAATTTGCATAAAATTTGCATAGTATTAATGTTTATTTTGAGAGGCAAATCTTAGAAATAATGAGTAATGTAAGATATGCAACTACTCTTTGGAGCTCTAAAAATCCTGGCACTTCCAACCTTGAGAAGGCAATTTTAGCATACAGAAAATGGTAAATCAAGCTTCTTTTATAATTAGTTTAGTCATAATACATATAACACCTCTATCCTGGTTCTAGTGCCTTTTACCAACTGCCATTACTAATCTCTAATTTTTAAATAACTGGTAGAGATCTTTTGTAATAAGATTTAGTAACTTGACTTGGAAATATTCCTGCAAGGATGTTAGCTTTTGTCCTTATAAACGTCCATGTCAAATTCACTTTTTAAAATGATAAGCTCTCTTGGATGTTTTCACATATTTGGGGTGGGGGATTAATATTGAGAAAGGCATATTAGGGAATGTTCCCGACTTAATAACAGCTGTAGCTTCTGCTCTGAACAGTAAAAGGCCTTTCGTGATTAGGTTTTTAAAATGAATTGTGTTTTGTGTTTAAAAAAAGCTTTGAGATTTTGCAAGAAAATGAAAAGGGCTAAGTAACTAAATACTGTCATTGACTGATAATGAGGAAGAATTATATATATATATATATATATATTCCTGAGTAGAAAGCATGGAGTTCATCATTGTGCACAATCAGTCCATTCTAGCTGCCCATCTCTCTTTTTTTTTTCAGTTTTAAAAACAAACTATTCGTATTTAAAAAAAGACATTTAAAACAAATATAAGAAAAACTAACAAGTTTCTCTTAATCAAACGCACAAATTACATATACAGTAATATATAGTGCTCAACTCTATTAACTACTTTCTAATGTTATATATACATATATACATACGCACAGTGACTTATTTCCTTCTATATCTCTCTGACAGTGCAGTTGTTTATTTACATTAATTTCTCCTAAATCTCATCTCTAACCATTCCCCCTCTCTGACTTATCCATTGGTACCAACTATTCCATATTTTGAAGTATTTTGAGTCTTCCTTATCCTGTAATTCTAGGGTTAATTTATCCATCTCTGCGCATATATAGATTTTTTGTATTACTTCCTGATCAGTTGGCAAACGATCTATTTTCCAAAGTTGTGCCAACGCTAATCTAGCCGCCGTTATAATGTGGAGTATTAAGTATTTTATGTCCTTTCTAATATTCTTATTGATCATGCCTAGTAAAAAGACTTCAGGTGTTAATTCAATTTCATAATTTGTTATTTCTAATATCCATGTTTTTATTTTGTTCCAATATTTTTTAATTTCTGGGCAAAGCCACCAAGCATGGTAAAAAGTTCCCTGTGTTTTTTTACATTTCCAACAAGCCGGATTCACATTTGGATATATTTTTGTTAACCTTGCGGGTGGCAGACACCATCGGTACCACATTTTATAGTGATTTTCTTTGTAGGCTACCGATTTTGTCATGCTATAATTATCTTCCCATGCTCTTTCCCAATCTTCCAATTGTATATTGTGCCCTATGTTCCTTGCCCAGGCTATCATCTGCCCTTTGACCAACTCTTCTGCCAAATCGTATTCAAGTAAATATTTATAAATTTTTGAAATTAATTTCCCTTCTTTAGATTCTAATAATTTATCCAATCGATTTTGTTTTAAATCTATTCCTTCCTCCTCTTGGTCCTTTCTGTATCTTATCTTTATTTGCGAGTAGGGCCACCAGTCTATTACTATTCCTTGTGCTTTAAGCTCTTCTCTAGTTTTCAATTTCCCCTGAACATCTACTATTTCTCTATATCTTAAAATCTTTTGTTTTGTTAATATGTTAGGGTGAGTTATTGCTTCTATGGTTGATAGCCAGCCGGGAATTTTCATATAGTTTTTGTGTTTAATTTGTAGCGATGTGTTAATTAAAGATTTCCTAATAGTATGGTTATTAAAATGTTTATATATTTTATTTCCTGAACTCCATATAAAGGCGTGCCATCCCTTCATTAAGTCATTCCCTTCTAAATTTAGCAATCTTTGATTATCTAAGGTTATACAATCTTTAATCCATAATAAGCTGGCAGCCTTGTAATATTTATCCCATGCCGGGAGTCCAAATCCACCTCTACTTTTGTCGTCTTGTAATATATTCAATTTTATTCTTGGTTTCTTCCCTTCCCACACAAATTTTTTAGTTATTTTGTCCAAATTATCAAAAAATTTCTCATCTAATTTTATTGGAATTGTTTGGAATAAATAAAGGAGTCTTGGAAGTATGTTTGATTTTATTGCTGCTATTTTCCCCAGTAAAGACAATTTTAATTTCCCCCATTTTTCTAAATCTTCCTTTATTTTCTGGACTAACGGGTCATAATTATCTTCTTTTATTGTTGCCGTTCTAGCCGTCAAATTTATCCTTAGGTATTTTACTTTTTTAACTGCCTGCAGACCAGATTCTTTTACTAATTTCTCTACTTGTTTTGTTGTCATGTTTTTTGTTATCATTTTTGTCTTTTCTTTATTGATTTTTAAACCTGCTACCTTTCCGAATTTTTCAATCTCTTCTATTAATTTTGGGGTTGTTTCTATTGGGTTTTCTATAAAGAAAACAAGGTCATCTGCAAATGCTTGGACCTTGTAATCCTCTCTCTTGATCTTTAATCCTTGAATTTCTTTATTTGCTCTAATTCTAATTAACAAATTTTCCAATGTTAAGATAAATAGTAGGGGAGAAAGCGGACATCCCTGCCTTACTCCTTTATTTATTCCAAAGAATTTTGTTGGGTCCCCATTCACCAAGACACAAGCTTTTTGATTCTGATATATCGATGTTATCATTTTAGTAAATCTTTCTCCAAAATTCATACTTTTGATTTGTTGTTTCATAAATTGCCAGTTTACTTGGTCAAACGCTTTTTGTGCATCCAGAAAGATCAGTGCTTCCTGTCTCTCTGGATGCACCTCATAATATTCTAAAACATCCATTGCCATTCTTAAATTATTTTTTATCTGCCTTGTGGGCAGAAAACCATTTTGATCCTGGTGCATTTTGTTTTGTAGTAATATTTTCATCCTATTGGCAATTATACTCATGAAAACTTTATAATCGGTATTCAACAAAGAAATCGGCCTATAATTTTTTATCAATGTGGTATCTGTCCCCTCTTTGGGTATTAAGGAAATATATGCTTCTTTCCATGTGTTAGGTAGCTTTGCCTCCATTAGAGCTTCATTGTATATTTCTAGTAGTATTCCGTTTAATGATTCTCCAAATGTCTTATAAAACTCTATTGGTAAACCGTATGTCCCCGGAGTTTTATTATTTTTTTACCTCTTCAACGCCTCTTTTAGCTCCCCTATCGTAATCTCCTTATCTAGTAATTCTTTTTCTTCCTCTGTTAGTATTTGCAATCCCTCCCCTTTTAAATAATATTCAATTTCCTCCTCTGTTACTATATCCTTTTCATACAATTTTTGATAATATTGAACTATTATGTCCTTTTTTCCTCTAGGACCCATTGAGTCTTACCCTCATCGTCTCGTAACTTCTGAATTATTCTTTTTTCTCTTTCCTTCCTCAGCCTATACGCCAGCCATCTCCTTGGTTTGTTTGCATTTTCAAAATAATTTTGCCTTATATATTTCAATGTTGTTGCATATTTCCCTTGCTCTAATATGTTTAAGTTATGTTTTGCTGTTAGCCAATTTAACCTTATTTTTTCATCCCCTGGGTTTCTTTGCAATTTATGTTCCCAATTTTGAATTTCTTCTAGTAATTTGTTATATTCTTTCTCTCTCTCTTTTCTCCGTTTTACATTATATGATATTGTGAGGCCCCTTATATATGCTTTGGTTGTATCCCATAAGTTTTGTAGGGAAGTGTGTTGCTTTGTATTTTCCTTATAGAACCATTCTAGCTCCTTTTCCATGTATTTCTTATATTCTTTTTTTTGTAATATCTGTGTATTCATAGTCCATCTATTCTTCTTTCTCTGCTGTCCTTTCCACTTCATCATTATCGGGTTGTGATCCGCCCAATTATTTGGTAAAATATCTATTTCTTCTATCTCCATCATTAACATCTTAGTTACCCAGACCATATCCAAACTAGACCAAGATTTATGCGGATTCGAATAATATGTAAAATTTCTTGTTTCGGGGTTAAGACATCTCCAGCTATCTACCATATTTAACTCTTCCACCATATCTATAAAGGTTCTAGGTAATACATTTTTTTTTATTTTTATTTTGCTGACCACATTCATAATCTTTTCTTACATCTAAAATAGCATTGAAATCCCCAATCAGACACACATTTTCCATTTATTGATCTATAATTTTCTCATGCACTTTTTTGTAAAATTCTAATTGTTGACTATTTGGATCATATATTACTACCAATAATATCTTTTTAAACTCAAGTTTTAGCTCTATCATGACTATCCTACCTTCTGTATCCACATACCTTATATTACTGTCTATTCCTTCCTTGATATATACCACCACTCCTCTTTTTTTTTCTTCTGCCAATGATGCGTATTCTTTACCTAATTTTTTATACTGTGTATATTTTATGTCCTGTTTTCTTATATGTACCTCCTGGAGGCACATGATATCTGATTTTTGTTTCAATTTTTTTTTATAAATTTGGTGTCGTTTGGATGGTGAGTTGAGTCCATTAACATTTACAGATAAAATTTTTAAAGTCCATTCCATTTCTTACTGACTTTCCTGTTGTTTCTTCTTTATTTCTTCCTGTTCCTTTTTTTTGCCTCTTGTTTGCACTCCTTCTTCTTCCTGGGTCTATCCTTCGTCTACTTTCCCTCCTTGTTGCGGGGTTCTTTCCTGATCTCTCTTCTGTTTCCCTTTGATGTTCCATCCTTCTTCTTCTTTATTACCATTTGTTACTTCAGCACCCATCATTTGGTCATATAGTTCCTTTGCTTTGCTGTGCGAATCCACCTTGATTTTCTTTCCCTGCCACGTTACTAACATTCCTTCCGGAGTTATCCATTTGAAGGGTATATATCTTCTGTTTAGTAACGTGGCCAGAAACCAATAGTCTTTTTGCAAATCTCTTATTCTTTTGGGTATTTGCTTTAGGGTGATTATTTCTTTATTTCTGTAATACATTGGTTCATCCTTTGTTATCTTATATACAATGTCCCTCACCTTCCTTCTTACAAATCTTATATGTACCTCCCGAGGGAGTTTGTTTTGTCGGGCGTAGTTAGTGTGGACTCGGTAGACTTCATCTAATTCATTAATTATTTCGTCTTTATCTCTTTGGAGTGCCTCTGCTATCATCTCAGCCATTACCATCGTCAGATCTTCCTCCCGGTCTTCCGCTACATTCTGAAAATGCAGATAAAATGCCGCTTTCTCCATTTCTAATTGGGCCACGGTGTTCTCAAGTTCCTTGTTTAATCCTGTCATTTTTGTATCCAATGCTTCTAATTTTTCTTCCATCAATTCGGTTTTTTGTTCTATTTCTTTTATCCTTTGGTAATTTTTTTGAATGATTTCTTGTATTAAGTCCATTTTTCCATCAATCTTTTGAATATCGTTCTTGACTTCTCTCTTTACCTCATCCATGTCTTTTCTAGATCGCTCATGATTTCTAGTCATACATTCTTGCATTTTGGCCATAGTTTCCTGAATTGTTATGAGCGTGGCCTGCATTGTTGGCATATTAAGTGTACTGGGTTGCTTATCTGATGCGAACATTCCCTCCAAACTTTTCTGTGTCACTGGGGAGGCCGTTGTTCCTGTTAAGAATGGCATTGGTTTCTTGGCTGTCTTCAACATGGTTGTGGTAGTGCTGGTCATTTCTTTCAAGATCCTGTATTGTTCCCCCAATATTTTGTCAACTTTCTCCCAAATCACCATCCAAATTTCTATAATTCCTTTCTTTTCCTTTCTTTCTTTTTTTTTCCCCTTGTAAAAGATCAATCAAATAATCTTTCTTTAAATAAATTCTTTTAAATAATTAGTTCTCTCAATGTAATATTCCGTTAAGGATGTGGTAAGAATATAAATATAGATCTAAGTATAAATATAAATATAAATATACAAGACTATACAATTGATCAATTCTTAATATCTTAATATCTAATAATTAATTATTCAGTAAAATCCACAAAAAGAAAGTATTCTAATAATATATACTAATTAATATATACTAATTAATTAATAGTGATATAGTATTCTAATAATAATACTTTTAAATCCCTATGTATTATAAATATTTTCTAAATTGGTTAAATACACACTATATTTCTTAATTGATTCCGATAAATAACAATATTAATTCATCTATACCTAAGTAAAAAAAAAAAAGATAAGTTGGAGCAGTGCTTTTTCAATGTTCTTATTGGCCTCACTATATTTTCAATGAAGAGAAAGAAAAAAAAGCAAGTTCTTTTACTACTGTTGAAGTCTTTTCCGGTTACAATATGGCGGTCTCTATTCTGCACAGTCACTGTATGCAATCCTTACTTTGCCAAAACTTTCTCACTCCTTCCGTTTGAGCAGCTAGAAATGGGGGTACAAAAAAAAAAAGTCCGTTCTTCCTTTAATCTCCACTGTTTAAGTCTATTTCTCCTCACCTTTGTCTTGCCTGTTTTAAAGTTTTTTAGACTTTCTTTACTGCTCCGTATTTCACCCCTTCCTTTTTGCTCACCTTTTCAGTTGCCGCCCATTTGCACTCTGAGATTTTCCTTCCTCACGCTGTCCCTCCGGAAAGGAAAAAACTTTCTCCTTGGTTTTGCACCAAAGTAGATAATCCAAATTAATTCCGCTTTCTGCTCAATCTCAGCAATTCTGCACTGTACTCCCTCCTTTGCTCCCGATGGTCTAAATCGGCTCATCGGGTCTCCGGGCCGGCAGTGCTCACCGCGCCAGCCGACTTCTTCCCAAGCCTGGATTGAGGGATCTTAACGTACGGCGGGAGATCGCACCTTTCCTCGCCTCCCCCGAAGCTTCCCCTTTCTATTCCCGGTCTCTTTGGGACCGGTCTCCACCAAAAGAAGGCACCAAAGCTCAGAAAATCGGCAACAGAGAGAGAGCGCTTCTCTTCTGTGCCACCACGACTCTACATCACCGCCAGAAGTCACTCTAGCTGCCCATCTCATTAAACAATTTCCAAGATGTTATGCCACACCAACTACAAATGATGAGAATTTTAGTCCAACGCTAATTTAAAATGTCAGACTATAGAAGACTGGGTGAGGAGAGGACACTATTGTTGTGGTCCACTGGGGGCCTGTGGAGCTGGCAGCAGAGTTGGACAGTCAGGAGTCTGCAGAGGAACATGGGCCAATCCTGGAGTCTGGAGAAGGCTCGGACAAGGGCTCTGCGTTGGAGGCAGAGATGGGGACAGGGCCATATGGGAGTTATGTGTGGGCTCCGGAGCCTCCAGAAATGGACCTCAGTGAGGCAGAGGAACAGGGGAGGCTGTTCCCAGTGTGCACATGCGCAGAGCTGCCAGAAGGCAAGAACAGTTAAAACAAAAGGGTCGACTCAGGAGTAGGGCTTGGAGATGTTTGACCCTTCCCATAAGACATAAAGGAGGAAACAACTGTTGTTCATGCTGGCCGGTTTCAAGGCTGCAGCTCTGTGTTGACTCTGTGTTCCGTGTGGTCTTGCGTGTCAAAGGAGATAAAGGTGGGTGCTTATCAGCCTTATCCTGAAGAACTGTGGCAGACTTCTGTTGGACCCTTTACAACTATTTGGGACTCATCTGTGAATGAACAGATTGAGAATGAACAGGCTCTGAATGAGCAGAATTCACAGCCGTTGAAATAAAAAGAGGGTTTTTGGGACTCATTGTGTGCTTTTACTGTATCAGGAAGCCTAGGTCAGAACAACTATGATTCTCTAGGCACTGATATTGCTCGACTAGAAAACCTATCATCAATGATTAGCTGGGATGATAGGCCATAAATTCTTTATATCTGCATGAAAATACAGGATCAGTTATTATTATTATTATTATTATTATTATTATTATTATTATTATTATTATTATTTTATTTCTATACCGCCCCTCTCCCAAAGGACTCAGGGCGGTGTACAGCCTATTAAAAACACAAAAATATACAGAGATCAATTAAAAAATAATTAAAATTATTAAATAAATTCGGCCCAAATTAAAGGGCTGTCTTGTCCAATGTTTGTTTCCACCTAGATGCTTCAGAAACCTCATAAGTATACAGCCACTCCTATAGCCATCTTTCCCAAGTACAAATGAGATGTTGACTTATTTAATACAGGTACATGAAACAAATTGTTCTATTTAATTATTTGTATAGTCCCATATACAAATTTGACTTATTTAATAATACAGGTACATGAAACAAATTGTTCTATTTAATTATTAATGAATTTAAACTCTATCACAAGCAGCACCTTGCTGGATCAACTTCCTCCAACTGTTTGTTCTCACATGGACCATGCAACTACACAAGGAAGCCCGATGGTCTCCTAGAGATGGTTTTCACAGACAATTGCACCCTGATATCAGGCCACTGATCTCCACAACTTCCATTCAAGTCTGGTCCAATTCTTTTTTGGTTCAGCTCGTTTTTGGAGCTAAACAAACCAATAGTCGGCATCACATCTTTTAGCTTGCTGTTTATTTCAGTACTCAAGGTAGTTAGCAAAAATTAAAAAACTAAGTTATTAAAGATTGTTAATTAACAAAATAATTCAATTAAAATCAATATAATATAATATAATATAATATAATATAATATAATATAATATAATATAATATAATATAATATAATATAATATAATATAATATAAATAATATAATAAATACTATACTATACTATACTATACTATACTATACTATACTATACTATACTATACTATACTATACTATACTATACTATACTATACTATACTCCTTGAACATTTTGGTAACAAGATTGGTTTTTGGCCCCTTTTCCTAAATACCAGAAGAATAAATGGAGCCAGACAGGTGAAGGGTTTTTCCTGTATTATTCAACAATTTGGCTTTGGGTATAAGGGGCATCTTCAGAAAGGCCTTTCCTGATTGTCTAAGTAATCAGAATGGTTCAGTTTTGACTTCCTAGCCCACATCTGTGGAAAAAAAAAACACTTTTTGCATTCTGCTTATACACAGGCATATGCTTCCCATAAAGGAAAGAAAAAAGGTAACATTAGAATTAGCAACCATAAGCCAACTTGAACAAAATGTAAAACTGTATTTATTGCAGAGTAAAACATAACAAAATCAAATATTCCTTCACCTTTGACTACCATTTTTTACTCCATCAATCGAGTAGTTTCCAGTATTATATGCTATATTCCATTGTAACAGCTAGCCATGTTTATTTAGTTAGTTTAATATAATACTATAGTGTCTTGGGGAGGGAGGGAAGGAAGGAAGGAAGATTTTGATGCTCGCTACCAGTTTCCTACAAGGAAACTCAATGGGAAACCAACAGGAAGTTGCTCCTGCTCCCACTGATTTTTTGACTTCCCATGACCATTCTGTTTCTCTGTTTAGGTAAGGAAGTATATCTGAAACAATGACCCAGTGGGTCCTGGATTATCTAATGTATTCTAAAGAGGAAATGGAAGAAATAAAAACAAAATTCATTTGTGACAGAATATCTTATTATTTTGATCCAAGGTAGTAATTTGACATCATCTCCTATACAAGTATATTACACCTGGTTATTGCATAACACTTACAGATACAATGATTGATGAGAAAAACTCAAATCCGCTTAAGAGGTCTGTAAATGTGACATTTCTGAAAAGGTGAAAACGATATAAATACCAACCAAATGACTTGCACCATTTAACTGAAATAGTCTTTAGACTGAAAAATCAATCTTCCAGCAGCCTTTTGAAAACTTGTCTCCCTCACTTCTCATTCAGGCTGTAAAACAAGGAAGTTTGTACTTTATGTTATAGATTACCAGTAGAAGATAGCAGTGGATTGTAATTACCTAGACCGTAACAATATTACCTACCATAGAAATATATTGTAATAAACCCTTTCTAACAAATCTTTCCTGGCAGAAAAGAAATAATGAAGTGTCATCTACCAATAGCAATAGCAATAGCACTTAGACTTATATATTGTTTCACAGTGCTTTTACAGCCCTCTCTAACAATCTGGCTCCTCATTTTACCCACCTCAGAAGGCTGGAAGGCTGAGTCAACCTTCAGCCTGGTGAGAATTGAACTGCCAAATTGCAGGCAGCCAGCAGTCAGCAGAAGCCTGAAGTACTGCATTCTAACCACTGCACTATCACAGCTCTTGATTCCTCAATAATAATAAAGTAATGACAGTAACTTAGTGAACTTTTGAATTAAAGGGTCTTTCTTTCACATTGTCACATAAATTACTACAAACTTCCACAAACTCGCTGGATTTTTTAAAAAGACTGATTGTATTGTCATATTGTTGTCATATTTGCATCTTTAATTATGGAGAGGGCTAATGTATACAGGATACGATGTGTTGGGCCCATGCTGATTCATGCAAGAAGTCTAGGAACTCTCCTTCCACAAACTTGCTGCACATTCCCAAAAGTCCAGGGAAGAGACAATTAAACATGCTGTCATTAGCTACTTTTACACTAGCTACTTAAATCTTCTCTGACACTGTTGTACCAAAGAGAAGGCAAGTGGCATGAGGAGGCATGCACTCTTCATGTGCATGACTTTGTGAGAAAGCTTATACTAAAAACTAGACTTCTTTTCCAGAATTAGCACCACCGGTTCATATAGAATTTATTTTTCTCTTGAATAAAACAGATCAAAGGCTTAAAAGAAAGTGGTTGGTTGGTTGGTTGGTTGGTTGGTTGGTTGTTGGTTGATAGGTAGGTAGGAAGGAAGGAATGAATAAATTAGAATTAGAATTAGAATTAGAATTAGAATTAGAATTAGAATTAGAATTAGAAAGAATTAGAATTAGAATTAGAATTAGAATTAGAATTAGAATTAGAATTAATTAGAATTAGAATTAGAATTACAGAGTTGGAAGGGACCTTGGAGGTCTTATAGTCCAAACCCCTGTTTAGGCAGGAAACCCTTCACCACTTCAGACAAATGATTATCCAATCTCTTCTTAAAAATTTCCAGTTTTGGAGCATTCACAACGTCTGGAGGCAAGTTGTTCCACTGATTAATTGTTCTAACTGACAGGAAATTTCTCCTTAGTTCTAAGTTGCTTCTCTCCTTGATTAGTTTCCATCCACTGTTTCTTGTCCTGCCCTCAGGTGTTTTAGAGAATAGATTGACTCCCTTTTCTTTGAGGCAGCCTCTGAGATATCGGAACACTGTTATCATGTCACCCTTAGTCCTTCTTTACATAAGACTAGACATATCCATTCCCAGCAACCGTTCTTTATATGTTTTAGCTCCAGTCCCCTAATCATCTTTGTTGCTCTTCTCTGCACTCTTTCTAGAGTCTCAACATCATTTTTTACATCATGGCGACAAGGGATCTGGCAGTGGTGGGATGGGATGGAAAGAAGAAGAGAAGGCTGGCAGGCAAGCAGGCAGGTAGGCAGGCAGGCAGGCAGGAAGGAAGGAAGGAAGGAAAGAAGGAAGGAAGGAAGAGAAGGGAAGAAGAAGGAATTTCTGAAGAGGTTGAGCTCAGGTATGTCAGTTCAAGGACTGACACTTCCCTCATATATAAACATAGATAGATATCAGTTCAAGCCTCACTCTAAAATAAACCAAAATCTATATCACACTTATCTTCATTCATCTGAGCTTGCTGCCTGTATTTTCTAAAGAAAAAAAGCAAACAAATCCTCAAAAATAAACAAAAAATGGAATCTGCATCCTTTAAAAAAAAAAACACCTGAGAGAAGAAACCAACTGATTCCTCAGAATTCAATTTTTCTGTGCTCTGTGTCTACACCAATTACTTGGATAAAATGATCAGCTAAATTTCCTTCAGCCCTTTCAAGAACTGGATTTCTTAAAATAGAATTTCTCCACAATATCACAATATCTCAAAAGCTTATGTGGTTTCACATTTAATCCTCAAACTCCATGGAACAAGCCAAGAAGAAGGGTTTCCAAAGCTGAACAGAAACATAATCCCTCTCTACTTTAAATCAACATATATTCATTTTACTACATTGTCTCTTTCTTGGGACAAAATAATTTTTTTATGTAATTAGTTCTTCTCTTAAGCCAATATAACTTGTAGAGTATGGATTTCTTCACAATACACAACACAACAATCAATTGTCCTAGTTTTTTATTCATTCTTGAACTTTCTTCCTGATTTATTTCACCTTGTCTGACAAAAGTGGAATTACAATGCCCTCTGTTATCACATCCACATTTTACAAGCATGTGAAATTAATAATCTGTCAATTATGTGCACCAACTGGTATAGTCTGTTAATTCACTTTTGTCTTATGCCTGATGAGCAATAACAGGAATTTACTTGTCACAGTTGTCAAAACTGTACTTTGGAGATGTGCTACCGTGCGATGTAAGGGAACAAATTATTAAGGACATTGCTTAGCTTTCTTTAAACAAGGATTTATTTTCAATCATTGGATGTACATTATCATTGCTAAAAATTTAGGATCTCTTCAGACAATTATAACAATGAATAGAGGGTTCAAGATGATACTTTAAAATGACTATGATATAATAAAGTATATTTTATATTGATCAAGTTGTCTAACAGATTTGGCTGTGGTTACGGTAGTTACTGTAGATAGAGATTGCAAACCTCAGAACTTGACAAGTAAGCCTTTTATTCTGAAATAACCCAACTGAGAAATGGTTAATGTTAATGATATTGGGAAGCAGTAAAGGTGGCTGAATTTAACGTAAGGTTCAGGAAGAGTCCTGATTAAATGGACTAAAAGAAGTGAAATACATCTATTATACTTATGTAATACCATAGAGGATTTCATACCTAGAGAAGAACATCTTAAATAATAATGAAAATAAACAAATAATTATCAACAAATATTATTGGGTTTGTCTTTGTTTTTACATAAGTATAAAGAAAATAGAAGATGTTTATAATAGGGAAGGGATGGAAGGACCCTTTTTAAAAATTTTGTAACTAATTCAGTAAGCATTATTCCTGCAGTCCTAAAGCTTTCATTACAAACCAAATTCATTTAATTAGATGTTAACATCTGCATTTCCTAATGATACTTAACAGTGTTGTTAACAGATTCAATACACTGAGAATCACACAGTGCCAGTCCTTTGTTTCGAACAGCCATAAGAATCTTGATTTAAGTATAATACAGTGTTAGTAAGGGAGAATTAATTGGACTTTATTATTAAAATTAAACTGTCCCCAAAGTATTTCTGAGTATAATGAAGGTGATGGTTTTAGAGTATTACAGAGGGTTAAATTATTCAGAAGAGTATCATTAGAAAATGTACAGTTGTATTATTTGAATATGGACCTATTTATATTTTATGATAAAGGCAATTAATTATAATTGATTGTTATTAATATTAATGTAACTTCATAGTACTAAAAATTAGTATGAAATCAAACAGCTCTCCTTTGCTATCTATTAAATCTAGTGAAAGAAAGAATCTCACATGAAATCATGAGTGCCATACCTTTAGAATGTTGACGCACAATTTACATTACAGCTGCAGAGTCAGTAGTGTTTGTTGTCAAGAAGGGGCTAATCATAAAAAGTCGGGATTAGTATTTAGAGTATTATCTCTAGAATGCATACAGAGAGAAAAAGAAGGCTTCGCACAAACAATCAGAAATAATCAGGGAGAAACACTTCGTTCTGTCTGCTTTCTGCAGACAAAAGTAAATTGCTAGTTATTGGTCTAGAAAATAATTCTATTTATCAGTTTTTCCCTCAAGTGCCTATGGGGTAAATCAGTGTTGGTGAAACTTTTCGGCACCAAGTGCCAAAATGGGAGCGCGCATGGGTGGGGGAACACCAGAAACCGGAAGAGCAGCTCCCTGGCCTGCATGTGCACGCCAGTAAGCTGAACTTCCAGTTTCCGGCATGCGCGCTGGTCACCTGTTTTTCCGATTTCTGGCATACATGCACACAAAGACCAGCTGGATGGCGTGCATGTGTGTACCGGAACCTGGAAGAGCAACGGGAAATGGCTGGCGTGCCCAGAGAGATGGCTCTGTGTGCCACTTCTGGCCCGTGTGCCATACATTCGCCATCACGGGGGTAGACCTTCAAAGCACTGTGCCAAATACTCATCAATTTTATTAAGTATGCATGATAATATCAGATTCTAACAATTGACTCACAGACATATCACATTTGAAATCTGTGCCCTGTAATGATTAGCTATATAAACAACTGTGGATTTTTAAAAAATGATTTGGTTTACTCTTGCTATAAGATTTTATCAATAAAATGTTGGATTATGTTCCCACAGCCCTAAAATGTACTTTGTCAGTCTTCTTTGACATCTGAATGACACCTCATTTCCTCTTTCATAGTTATATAATACAAAAATTACTCATCTCTTGTATAAATCCTTCGGGAGAAGGGCAGTATAAAAATTTAATAAAACTAAACTAAACTAACTAAACTAAACGCAATTGTATAAAACACCAGCAAGACAAAGAAGATGGTGTTGGACTTTTGGAAGCAGAGAATGGGGAACTCTCTGCTTGATGTAGAGTGGGGAACCTGCCCCACTCTACATCAAGGGGGGGTATGTGGAGAAGGTCTCCTCCTTCAAATTCCGGGGAGTGCACTTTAGCTAAGATCTCACCTGGAAAAAATAACACATCCCAGGTGGTTAAAAAGGCTCAACAGAGACTCCATTTTCTCAGGTTCTTGCAGAAAAATCAGGTGGAACAATGGCTGTTGACTTCCTTCCATGATAGAAAGAGCCCTCACATATTGTGTCACAGAATGATACGCTGGCTTAACAGCCAGCAGACAGGAAGGCATTACAGAGGTGATGAGCACAGCACAAAAAATCATGGGCTGCCCCCTAATCCTACTGGATGAAATCACCAGTTACCGCTGTCTCAGCAGAGTAAGGAAAATCCTCAGGGATGATTCACACCCTGGACAGCATTTCTTTATTCTCCTACCATCAGGCAGGAGATATAGAAGCATAGCCAGCCAAATAAATAGGCTGAAAAATAGCTTTTATCAATGGGCTGTCCGACTTTTAAATGCAACATACATAACACCACAATCAGGTTAATGTGATACACTTGCAGTGCCAGAGTAATGTGCAACATCTATATACCGATTTAATATAATAGTATATATTTATGTATGAGGATATGTGTATTAGTTTATTACTTATTGGGTTTAAGGATTTCTTTTTACTTACTGATTTATTGAGATGTATTCTGTGTTCTGGGGTGGGCTGCACCAAGGGAGGCTCATTCAATTTCATTGTACACATGTTGTGCATTGACAATAAAGGTTTGATTTGAAATTAGTAATCACAATTTTTGCAATCTTCCTTATTACATGAAAAATTCTTTATGATTCAGGTGACATTTTAAAAGGTGGGATTCTAAAGTTAGATACTTTAATCTATATTTAAATACTGAGCTAAGCCAGAGGTTTTTAAATAGTTCCTCTTGACTTGCAGTGCCAAGCGAGATTAATGCATTTTTAGATTCTGACAAAATTTGAATTTCCAGTAGTATTTCTTCCAGATCAGTTCCTGAAATAAACAGGAACTTTGGGATGTAGAGTCTGAAATATGTAGTTGTTTGTACTATTTATCATTTCAAAGAATTAATACTTTTTGGCAGATCACAAACCAAGTTGTATATTGCAACAAAAACATTAGCATTGTCATTTTGCCATTGCTCAAAGAGGTGACTGATTCAAAAAGGAGAAAGCAGATGACTTAAATTACAGATGTATTTCCAAACTTCGATTTAAAGAGGGGCATTGCATCAGATGCTATGTAAGAGATTAGTAACACAGGAGGCATTTTGGAAGGAGGGGGAGGAGGAGGAGGAGGAGAAGGAGGAGAAGGAGAAGGAGAAGGAGAAGGAGAAGGAGAAGGAGAAGGAGAAGGAGAAGGAGAAGGAGAAGGAGAAGGAGAAGGAGAAGAAGAAGCCTACAAAAGTTATTGTGTAGTTACTTTGAATTTAAAAAGAAAATAGAACAAATACAGCAGAAGATGATGGAAGGAAAACAACATCTAGCTTGGTTGTCAGAGAATAACATTGTCATTTTGAAAGACAATATTAATTGGGAGTGAAGCAGTGCTTGCCACTGCAGGAACGGTTTTCCGTTCAAAACAAAACAAAAAACAAAACCTACTATCATCAATTATTGAATGAAACTGACTGAAGCAGACCTTGTCACTACCTATTGCCCTTAAACTCTCCTGATGTCAGGCACAAGAAACCAGAGCAACGCCATGAACTGGTCAGAGTTGTCTCTTTATTGTTGCTTGCCTATTTATAAAAATCTTGTCAGACTGACTGCATTCTCTTAACGAGAGCCAGATAAGGGTTACAGGGATTCATAGGGTGTGTATGTGTGTATCACTTCTCGCTAAGCAAAGACTCTAAGTTAGCCACTCTCTTAGCAATAGCAATAGCACTTAGACTTTTTTTTTATTGAAAAGTTTTATAAGAAATACAAACATTTTCACTCCCCACCCCTCCTTCCCCTCCCTCCCCCCCCACCCCCCCTCCCTAGACTTCCCAGAACAAGCACAGGGTATAGCATTCACAAATCAAAAACTAGAATATGCTAACAAATTATTACATTTCATATTCTCCCTAGGTCCTTAACTCCAGCAATAGCACTTAGACTTATATACTGCTTCACAGTGCTTTACAGCCCTCTCTAAGTGGTTTACAGAGTCAGCATATTGCCCCCAACAATCTGGGTCCTCATTTTACCCACCTCAGAAGGAAGGAAGGCTGAATCAACCTTGAGCCTGGTGAGATTTGAACTGCCAAATTGCAGCCATCCAGCCAGCAGTCAGCAGAAGTAGCCTGCACCACAACATTCTAACCACTGCGCCACCACAGCTCTTCATACCTCTCCCCACTCTAACTGGAGATTTCACTACAAAGCAGCATCTTCCTTTCTACAGAAGAGTCTATAAATAACATCAAATATCTTGCTTTATGAATTAATCAGTTCAGACCAATCAGCAACTAATACACTGAAGTGGCCTGGTAAAGCTTGGATGCAAGCCATAGTTCCTCAGCACATCTCTGCTAGACTGTGTGATGGTATGTGGGATTGACCTTGGGAGACCTGAGGAAGACCTGCAGCCTAGACAATGGTCTGATAAGAAGTAGCTCAGTCCACAAGTGGGAGAAAACCATGGGAAGCATTTCAGATGTGAACCTCCCTACTTTTCCTAAGACTAAAAAGAGAGGAGGGGAGAAATGATTTCAGTGTTTCAAGATTCTGTTCAATGTAACTCACAATAAAGACAGTGTTGGTGTTTTCTGGTCATGCTTCTTGTCTGGACTACCTCGAAAGGCTAACAGCACCCAGGTCCTAGCATGAGCTGTTCCTTATCAACATTGGGGGCAAGAGTTGCCCGTTGCAGTAGACACAACTTTAGGTCCAGGTTCTCTTGGTTGTACCACATGTCCAACAAAATCCAAAAGAATTGCAGAACACTTGTTTTAAATCTGTTCCAGGAAGCCACCAAGGACAATTACCCAGAATATTCTGTTAAAAGAATATATTATTTTCTGGGTAATTGTGTCCTTGGTGGCTTCCTGGAACAGATTTAAAACAAATGCTCTACAACAAAACTTTCCAGGGCTCAAATGATCCTTCCAAAGTTTTCTATGATTTTTTATAATAAAACCTATCACACTTAACACAAAAATTTTGCATGCTATAAATGCCCTTACTTCTAAAATAATTAGCTATGCACTACTGAACCTGTATATCACTTTCGATTGAAAGACAAAAGATTTTTTGAATGCGTAACTATAACCTGTCTGCAATTCCTTAAAGCAACTGCTTCATTTGCTGCAGTTTAATGACTGCCCTCTTCAGCTGTTTCAATATCCTAATCAACAATCAAAAAAGCTTTTTAAGACAACTATCTCTTCACCTGTTTCTAGAAATCCAATAGTACCAGAGTGTGTCTACCTTCTAGGGCAGGGTTGTCAAACTAGTGGCATCACGTTGTCATCATGTGATGTATCACTACTTTTTCCCCCTTCACTAAAGTGGAGGTGGGCGTGGCCAGCATGTGATGCATCCAAACCACGGGCTGCAAGTTTGACACCCCTGTTCTAGGGGAATGTTAACCATACCCTAATTCTAACCCTCTATCCTTCGTATTTTTTACTTTGAATTCATGTAGACAATGAAGATACAATTATTTATGAGATGGGGTGGTTTTAGATGTTTGTTATTTTCTATTTTTTAGTTATTTCTGTTGTTTTCAATAAATGGATTTATCATACTGTTTTAGATGCCATCACGCAGTCACGCTGTTTTAAATGCCATCACGCTAGTCACACTCAGGGTAGATAATTCATGAAAAGCACAGAAAAGAATGGTAAATAGTAATTAAATTACAGTGAGATATAAAATTAGAAAATAAAAAGGAAATTTAGCTAAAGATGATTTATAGCAACATTTTTCCATAATTCTCCATGCATTTCTATCCTTGTAAACCATTCTTGTTTATACCATATCTATTCAAACATACACTGGCTGTTATACTTTGAACTTTTAACCTCCTTTTCAGAACCTCAAAAAGTTCAACTATGATTTTCTCATTCCTCCCCCTTTTCATAACCCATTTTGTTCATTGTTTGTATGCTTATTTTATCATTTGATTCCAATTCCTTCTCTCTACATAACCAAATCACCTTGATACATTTATTTTATTTTGGTTGCATATATTGATTGCACCAATCCATTCATTAATTTTGGGAACTATTTCTTGTTTTACAACAGATATTTCTTAAGGTAAGATATTATTCTCACTACACTCAAATAACTTTAATATTTCTCCAGGCATGC
Organism: Arizona elegans; assembly: GCA_022577455.1. Taxonomy (NCBI): domain Eukaryota; kingdom Metazoa; phylum Chordata; class Lepidosauria; order Squamata; family Colubridae; genus Arizona; species Arizona elegans. The sequence continues at coordinate 214,606,965 of JAKOOJ010000001.1, read as the reverse complement.
CAACTTCTATAAAATAAAAGAGAAAATGCTTATATACTTTCTTTCAACAAACACGTTTCTTCAAATATTATTAACAATCTTGATAGATACAATCTCTATATTTTTATTAAAATTTACTCATATATGTTCATATAATCAATTGCTGCATACCACAGCAATCTGCTGGTAGCCAACAGTCAACAGAAGTAGCCTGCAGTTCTGCTTCTAATCACTGGGCCACCACGGCTCTTAAATAAATAAAACATCTAATATAGAATCCTGTATGTTTCCATTCACTGGACTCATCAAATGTATATTTATGGTTAAAATGTATATGATCAAGGAATGGGATAAAAAAGAGAGCAAGCCATACGGGTTTTTTTTTCCTTTTCCAAACTCCTAATGGAATTTTTAAATATGAATTTGAAATAAGAGCCAGGTCAAAATATGCTTGCTATAACTGAATTGGAGCTTACTTCTAATCCAGTGTAAATACTTCAGTTTACTTTTTTTAAAATAATTAAAATCATATTTAAAATTTGGCATACATATATCATCATGCTTTTGTTTACACAATCTTATCATAGTTAATAAATAATAGTGAATAATTATGTATAAATAAAGCAAATATTCTTTGCCTCAGGTACTTCCTTTGATATTTGCATCCTTTTTCCTATTTCTTTTTAATGGAAAAGTTAAAATTGATTGATTGATTGAATGAATGAATAGGAAATCAAATAGTACATAATACAGTTGAAAATATTTGGGCAGAAAATCTTGGGGAAATTAATCCTTTTAATTGCTGTTATCTTGCCAAACATTGATAATGAAGTATATTGCCCATATCTAAATTCAATTTTAGTGTTGTGCAAACAGGATGGCAATTCTGGTGTGTGTGTTTTTTTTAATTTAAAGTGCTGCCATGTTTTCTGTAATATTTATTTGTGATTATCTAAAACAATATTAATTAATATTAAGTCCAAAACATTTTTGAAACTGTTTTTGTGATTCATTATCAATGTTAATTAGCCTAGCAAATAACTTTTTATATTGTCACTTTTAGAAAGTTATATGTTTTCAACAATTGAGGCATATATCTGCTTTGGTGCCTAACAAACAACCAAGTTGTTTGCAAGCAGATTAATTACATGAGATTCTTTTTTAAATGAAGATGCTGAATATATTTGCTCTTCTTAATATTATTTATTATAGCTTTAATCATGACTCTAAACAAAACAAATCAGTCCAGGCAGAGTCTTGTTAAGTACTAGTATTTATTAGAAAACATTCTGTATTTGTTCAATCAATGTCAATTAATTTAGTTTTAGTTGAAATAGAATTAATTATGGAAATGAAGTTCCTCTAAATCTCATTTCAAAGAAAATATTTTTTGAGAAATTTACTTTTCTGTCAAATGTTTTTAATGTATTAAAATAAATTACATCTGATACTCTGATATATTTGTCTGATATATTTATTTTAGGAACAAGCCAAGATTGATGTGGAAAGCTATAACTACTTAAAATGTTGATTTATTTATTTTTAAATCAATACTGCAGGATATTTATATCTGTATACAAATGCAACATCTCTTGAAAGACTTTATCTGATTATCAAGCTTGTGTCAGGTTTAAAATTATTACTGACATAGACATAATATTCTTCTAAAATTTTATGGTGTTTTGTCCATGTCAAAATCTTAAGCCCCAACATTTAAAAACATTTGTTATAAAGCTACTTATTTCATTCTTTGTAATGGTTTAAGATATTTTTTGTGTTCCTTAATCAATTTTGTAATTATGGAATATATATGCCCTCAAATGTGGGATGTATAAATTAAGAAATAATGAAAAGTATGAGGATTTTGACCATTGTACTGCTAATTGTATTCCTAATTTTTTCCCAGCAACACTGACCTCCCCGGCATGATGTTTTGTCCTGGTCTGTTTTCTCGCACCAACACATGCTGCGTTACAGCTGTCATTTTTGCTGTATCCTGCTGGTGGTGCTGACACCAGGCATGTTTTAGCATATTAAACACTTGTGTCAAACTCTTTGACAGCTGCCTAAGTCAAAAGTGATTCTTCTTCAAGCATGATTCTCGCAAAGTTGTTTGCATCAAGATTTACTAAAATGAATGGGACGGGATTAAAGGTATTCCACCAACTAAACTATGTTCCATTTAGTATCAATAATACCCCAATTATATTATGATGGATTCCCTTTTTAAAATGAACCAAAGAGGAAGTATATATCTTCACTAATATTGACGAAAATTGCAGTTGGTTGTTTATTTAATGGTTTCATGAATCTCTGATATTCAGGGATCCAACTCTCAGACCATACTAGCCCAGTCAGTGTTTCCAGTTAGTAGAAAACAAAAATGTCATTGCACGATGGATTAATATAATCTTACCATGTAGATGGCAATGAGTGCAGGAGATTGATAAGAATTTTTCAAATTTGTAATGTGCATATTTCATACAAACTGTGTTTGTTAACCAGTTGTAGTAATTTCTTGAAAACCAGTTTGATGTAATTCTTAAATATCATTCTAGTTTGCCTTAGGCTGGTTGATCTTGGCCTGGTAACTCTCTCTCTCAGCTCTAGGGAAATGACAAGGCCAAACTACTTCCTAAACCTTGCTGAGAAAACTGCATGGAAAATGATTCAAAGGCATAAAACAATAATAACAATTATTTACTCTTTGAGTAAATTTAAGATTTCAAAAACTGCGGAATTTTGTTTTTTTTTATGTTACTTCTGATTTGTCTAAACTCCATAACTTTATTTTTAATCTTTGCTGCTTTTTGCCATATTTAAAAAAAAATCCCTTGATATCCATAGATTATTAACTTGAAACTCATTTTGAAATTATTTTGAAACATTCCCTTTGATTCAAATGTTGCATAGTAGCCATTCAGTCTGCATTTAAAAGAAGGAGATGAAGTTATCAGATTGTAATAATTCTACTAAAGCTGGGACATAATGAGAAATCATAATGTTGCTATTGTAAATCAACAGGTAGCCAGAGACATTTAAAACAGCAAAGTAAGTCATGGAAAGGAGACATTTAAAACAGCAAAGTAAGTCATGCAAAGGATGTAGCTAATTTAAATGCTTTGCAAAAGACTTCTTTCAAATGCTTTTCACACTCCTAGTACATCAATCAGAACAGTGCTGGAAGGGAATTTGGAGGCCTTCTAGTCCAACCCCCTGCTCAAACAGGAGACCCTATACAATTTGGGACAAATGGCTGTTCAGTCTCTTCTTAAAAACCTCCAGTGATGAAGCACCTCTAACTTCTGAAGGCAAGCTGTTCCACTATTTGATTGTTCTCACTGTTGGGAAGTCTCTCCTTAATTCCAGGTTGCTTCTCTCAATTAGTTTTCAATCATTGATTCTTGTTTTGCCTTTTGGTGCTTTAGAAAATAAGTTGACCTCCTCTTCTTTGTGGCAGCCCCTCAAATACTGGAATACTACTATCATGTCACCCCTAGTCCTTATTTTCTCTAGATTAGCCATACCAGATCTTGCAACCGTTATAGATAACTATAGATAGATGTGACCAAAGTGTTTTGCTTAAATATTTTCATTATATCCATAGCCTGCATCTCCTGCATCGTGCACAGCAAATAATGTGGCATCAAATCTTACCTTAGGCTACAAAATAAAGCATAAAGCAAAGTATAATTGGCTAAATTAATTTCCAATGGTAGATAGGAATCTTTCAAGATATGAATCCAGAAAGTAGATGCTTGCGTGTAAATATTGCCAAACCTAATTTGTCTAAATGTAGCAGTTACGTATGTGTGGTAGCCAAGATAAACTAAGCATAAGAGCCACATTTTCCACAAAGAAATTAGGTTGTATTGACTTTCTGGAACATTTCCTTTAATAAAAGAAATTTAAATGGTTACAAACCCTATTAGCTTACCAGCCCATGGGCCTATTAAAGTTGCCTTAATTTGATCTTCACATAGTTCTTCCATCTGATATACATCTGTAGTCACAGAGGAGACCAGAATAATTTTTCTGATTAGAATTTTTAACTTGCACTAGGGCACACATATAAACAATTTCATCAATATATCTTAAGAGATCTTGTACCAAACTAAGCAGGCAGAAATGGGGACAATTTTTAATCTGATTGTGGTTAATGAATTTATAGTTAGATTCTTGTCTTAGTCTTTTGAATTACTTTTTTTTTTTTAGTTCAACAAGCAAGCTTTATATTAAGCTGCCATTAGGGGGCAAATTTAACATTCAGAAATCAATTAAGATTATTTTATTTCAGTGGATTGTTAATAGTCAATTCACGCATTCCAAAGAAGATTGGGTAGGTCACAGAGGATAGAAAAACATGGCCACATACCAGTAGTAGTAGTAGTAGTAGTAGCTTTCCATGCACATTTAGTTCCTGATTTTGCTATTAAGAATTGAAAAACAGGTGGACTGAATAGGCAGAATGGATTCACGTGGGGAACTGTGAGGGATTGAAATTAGAATTTCTCTCTGCTCTTTTCAAAAGGAGGCTCTTATCCCCTACACACATATGGGGGTGGGAGAGAGAGGGAGGGAAGGGGAGGGAGAGAGGGGGGGGGAGAAGGAAAGAGGTCCATCAGGCATTCATCTATTCCCTCAAAAGTGCACTCACAGGCATTCAAGCCGGTGTTCCAATTACCTGGCAAATTCAGCCATACCCTGGTTTTTCCAAGGAGGTCCAGAGGCAGCCTCACCCTCCCAAATTTTTTGAACCTAAGAAAGCAAATGCTAAGACAGAATGAGAAGATGGGTGTTTAATAGCAAGAAAGGTGAATGCCAACAGCCTATAGACAGGAAAGTAAAGGAGCCATCTGAAGATTGAGGGCTATTGCAAGTAGGCAAGATGACTATTACTCAACTGCCAGGATCACAAGCTATGGGAAGCAGCATACGGTATTCTGGTGGGAATCCTGCCTGAAGTTTAGAGCTTTGCCTGGAGCTCAGCAGTAACACTGAAATAGCACATCATCCCAACTAGTGTAAAACTTTTAGGAAAAAAGGTAAAGGTTGTATGTTATTTTACAGACTTTGAGACTTTTGTTTGGACAGAATATAAAGGACTGAGTATGAAATATGTATTTGCATGGCAACTCCATCTTGCTAAACCTAGAAGGGTGGTGTTGACTCAGAAAAAATAGCCTGTTTTAAGGAAGGTGTTTGTTGCAATAAGGCATTTTGTACAAATTTGCTAAGCTATGGTATGTCCAGTCTTTGGAGAGCAAGGATCCCGCACAGGACCAAATTGTGTAGAACTTTCTCTAAAGATGCTAAGTCTTTGTATATTCTCTGCAACAAACAAAAAGAAAAACAATAGCCACAGGAGTATGCAGTCCCATAACCACAAGAAAGTGCCTATAAGGTGTAATAATATAAAAATTGTGCAAGTATTATATTAACTCAAAAGAAGATGACCCTAGTTTAAACTGATCCTCTCAAAACAGAGCATTAGATATAAAAAATGGTTTTACACACAAATCAAAGACCTCAAAACTGTCTGGATTTCCTACCTTATCAGCTAAGATTGCCAATTCTTACTGAAACCAATCCTTGTGAATTTTTTTCCAAATAAAAACATTCATATGTCAGTTACAGCCAATCCACTGTAATAATTATGTCTTTAGGAACTCAAACGGCACTTAAAATCTCAGGCAGGAAAATCAATAAATATCTTGAGTATTTATTTATCTTTTTGTAGTTTCTAAAATGTCTTATAACAATAAGAATCTTTTTTAAATGTGAGTGTGTGTGACTGTTTCCCAAATTTTAAATTCTAAGTTTATTTTTCTCCTGCACTTTAATCACAACAGTTCACAAGTCATTTCTCAGCCTGGGTTATTGGTAGCACCTGCATTGTGTTTATTTGCACAATGCTTTTCTCTTATCCAATGTGCTGTTTCCATTTCTGCACCCAGTTATCACTCCATGTAGGCCATCTGTATATTGAGAAGGCACTATGAGAATATTGTAATAAATATTTATATAATAAGGCTCTCAATAATCTAAAAGTGCTTTGGATATTGTATGAGCACTGCACCTTTCTACAATCATTAAAGAAGTTGGATATTTTTCAAGCTTTCCACTTGAACCTGGAAAATATGCCATATTTTCTTTTTAACATGAGCTATGCACCTCACATAATGACCATTAATGTGATTTGCCACTTCTCCCTATATTTTCTGACTCTCTTTTATCATGTCCATGTTACACTTCAGTATTTATACTTGTTACATGCATTTTTTCAGAACCCTAGTCCTGTGCAAAATGGAATAACCCCATAATAAAATTATGATTTCTACATACTTGGAAGAATCCCTGGTTACAGGTATTGCTTCAATAAATTAAACACACATATTACAGCTCAGAAAGCCTGCTTGGTCAGTGATTACTAGAACTTTACACCATTAAGGAGAAATTATATATAGGCAGCAATGTCCTCACTAGTGATTTACAGTGTCATCCAACCATCACTGTAATGGGATAAAATCTGTCCCTATTATTTATTTATTGCACCAGCAATGGCTAGATATTGTGATAAATTGCTCTCATGAAAATACAGAAAGTTGATGTAGCATGACTAAGCAAGAGAGTTACTGTGCTTGAACTTATAATAGACTAGATTTAATTCAGGAGCAGGGTATACAGACTTCAATTTGGCTGGACATAGAAACTCCAAACCCACCAGTTGCAAAGACATTCAGAGACAACTATTCCCATTGCTTCTAGCATACTATCATTCATAGTTTAATGTCACCCTATTAAGAACCCCATTGCTGTGTTTGAGCTTTCTGTAAGGCTATATTAAATTAAGTTCCTTTATGAGTTCTCTTTGTCTTCCTTTAACTAGAAGCATTGCTACACAAAAATCTTTAAAGCAACTGTATATAGTTTCTAATGATGTCCAGAAAGCTGGAGCTCCTGAATTTAATTGTGACTAACCATATATCAATCTTGTTGTAGAAAAATATATGTGTGTGTATGTGTGTGTTCATACACACACACACACACACACACACACACAAGTATATACATATACATATATACATATATATACAACATACAAACATACATAAATACACTGGGTAATTCACACCAGTTAAAAAAATATTTGCTTAAATTTAAAATATAATTTTATTATTAACTTCTTGATTGACCGAATTTTCCTTGCATAGCTTCCAACCATAGATATGAGCCTTTTTGGTTTGAAAATCCAAACCCATGATGCTCAGAGCTGGACTTCAGAAATCTAACAGGAAAGGTATTCAGGCATTTTCCTTCTGTGCTATTACTGTGCTCTGTTAAACAGAAAATGTGTTCTAACTAGAATGGTAACCCAATTTGAGTGATGCATGAAATAATCCATCTCTGCAGTTTGCAAAATGCTTAGGGCTCCTTTGGGATAAAAAGTACTGTACATTATAAGACAACATTTTTCTTATGTGTTTAAATTGTCAAGTAGTTACTTTTGCTTGATTCAAACAGCTACCTTAGAATAATATATTCTGTGAACCACTTTTACTGTTAATGCTTTTGAATGGAAAAATGTCCCATTGCTTTTTATACAACTTATTCTGTAGTCTCTATTTATCACTTTGATAAGAAATACATGAAACTTCCTCTTTCTCTCTCTAGTGACATTCTGGCCTTGGATGCCTGAATATTTCATTTTATTTGTCTGAGTATATGTGTATTCAGAAAGTGACTAGATGCATTCTAGAACTGAGCTGAAGGGGATTTTTTGATTCTGTTTTGCTTATGGTTTAATTACTAAGTCTTTTCCCCCCACCATTTTTCAGAACCTGTTGAACTAGTTATATGAAGTTTTTGATACACATAACATTCTTGAGATAATTAAACATTAGTGCAGACTCAATGCAAAATCATCCACATAATGTAAAATCTGAGTTGGGTTTACCTGATAATATACCTTATAACATGTTAGATATGGGATTATGTGCCATCAAGTCTATCAATTTTTAGAGAGTAGATATAGATATGTAGAGACTACATATATCGATACAAATCACATTTCCATATATAGTGATATATCAATATTGTGATATATGTAACTGTATTAACAATGATATGAGGATATGCTGGAGGCAGAAGATCATCTTAATGATGATGTCAAAGGCATCATTTAATTTTGTACAAAAGAAGGCAATGATAAACTTCTCCTGTATTTTACCAAGAAAAGCGCATAAAGAGAATATAAAATAGGAACTGAATCCATAAATTGTTTTGTTTTATTGTTTTTAAAAAACACGAAATTTTCTGAATCAAATGAAATGTCCAATAATAGCATATCTTGTGGAGTTCTTGAAATAGATATAGCCCATTTTTCAACATACATTCAGTAGGTTTACTAAAACGGACAAAATCTTAATTTGTATACAGCAGCCACCCCACAAGACCCCAGATCAGCTGCATAAGAACTCACAACAATAGCCACTCACCAACGCTTAAAAAAACCAGAACTTAACTACTTCCAAAATATATTTTAAAAAAAACAATTATCCCTCCCTCCCCTTCCACTTAAAAGTGGAATGCGCTAATAAACAACACAAACTGAAAGACACCCCAAGAATAATACTTCTATAGATTTTAAAAAATTACATTGGAGCACAGCAGCAGATTACCAGGGATCAAAGTGGCTCACAAACTTACAAAAACACTACAAAGACTTCTGTGAAAACCTGAACATCGCCAGATTGCAATCAGCATTGTGCAAGACTAAACAGTGGACTAAACCACTGTTATTAACAACTGCTGCTTGCAATTACTGCAAGTTCAAATCTCACCAGGCTTAAGGTTGCTGGTGGCTCAGCAGACTAAAAGCATTGTGATTAACACCAGCTATCTGCAATTACTGTAAGTTCGAATCTCACCAGGCTCAAGGTTGACTCAGCCTTCCATCCTTTCTAAGGTAGGTAAATTGAGGACCCAGTTTGTGGGGGCAATAAACTGACTTTGTATAAATATACAAAAGTATGAAGGCTATTGCTTAACGCATTGTAAGCTGCCCTGAGTCTCTGGAGAAGGGTGGCATATAAATCAAATTAAAAAAAGAAAAAGGTTGACTCAGCCTTCCATCCTTTCAAAGGTAGGTGAAATGAGGACCCAGATTGTGGGGACAATAAGCTGACTTTGTATAAATATACAAAAGTATGAAGGCTATTGCTTAACGCATTGTAAGCCGCCCTGAGTCTCCGGAGAAGAGTGGCATATAAATTGAAGCAAAAAAACCCAAAAAGACAAATAAGGTACCAGCTGAATAAAAGAAAAAGAAACATAACTGCAATTAAGGAGCAAGATAGATACATAACAGCTGCCCATGCCCTCAATACATATCACAAATTTGACTGAGACAATATGGGAAAAAAAGATCACACAAACAGCAGGTGGACTATGCAAGAGACAGACAACGCCATTCCCAACAACAATTTAATAATAATAATTAAAAAAAAATCACAGGAAACCAAATATATATACCAAATACTGTATATATATATATATATGGTATAGGTAGCGGCAGATATTACTTTCTCTGGGCACATTGAGAAAATGCCTTCTGTGAACTCTGCATTGGAGACAGGAAGAGCATTAAATATATAAATATATATATTTATATATTTAATGACCCCATAATCCCTTGCATCAGGTTGGAGTGGGGGCAACTGAATGGGGCTGAGTGTTTACTGGCCAGATGCTCTTCCTGTCGCCAATGCAGAGTTCACAGCAGACATTTTCTCAATGTGCCCAGAAAGAGAAATATCTGCCACTACCTAGGATTGAACTCACAGCCTCCTGATTGTGAGGCAAGAGGTCCACTACTAGGCCATTGCACCACTCATTTACAAATAAACAAGTATCCTATTTTTTGGTGTATAAGACGCACTGCCCCTCCCAAAAGTGGGTGGAAATGTCTGTATATCTTATAGAATGAATGTTGCTGAAGCCCCACCTATCCGCCAGCCCCCACCCTTTGGCCTTTGCTTCCCAGCAATTTGCCTCCTTGCAGCAAACAGCAAGGTCAGCTTCAGCACAGCCTGATTTAGCAACAACAGCTGATTGGCAGTTGGATTGGCTTCCCGGAATACAGCCTATCAGCTGTTCCAGGCTGCAGGGATCGCTGCCGCTGTTGCTGCTGATTGCCGCCACATGTTGTGGCCTCCGCATGCCCCATTTTCAGCTTCCGCGCATCCCATTTTCAGCCCATTCCAGGCGGCAGGGATCACCACTGCCATCTATCCCCACCACCTGGAATGGGCCAAAAATGGGGCGCATGGAGGCCAAAAACAGGGCGCGTGGAAGCCACAAATGGGATGCGTGAAGGCCGAAAATGGGGCCTGCCAAGGTGGCAATACGTGGCTGCAGTGATGGGTGTCGATGGCATCAGTGATCCCTGCAGCTTGGAACAACTGATAGGCACTATTCCAGGAGGCAGATCCAACCGCCAATCAGCTGCTCTTGCTAAATCAGGCTGTGCTGAAGCTGACCAGGCTATTTGCTGCAAGGAGGCAAATTGTTGGTAGACAGAGGCAAAGGCAGATTTTTTTTTCTTGTTTTCCTCCCCAAATCTAGGTGCGTTTTATAATCCGGAGCATTTTATAGTCCAAAAAATACGGTAATTGTGATAAATTCTCCCCAAATCCGGAAATCCAACTATTAAGTATGTACAATACCGTGTTTCTCACAGGGACCAACTAGATGCCTTTTGAAAACCGATAAAAGCTTCATAGATACTGATTTCTCCTCTTACATCCCAGCAATTGGTATACAGAGATCATTTCCCTTTGATGCAGGAAGTAATATCTAGCTTGTATTAAATGAACAGCAGTAGGATTAATACCCATAAAGTTGCCTGAGGGCATTTTTGCACATACTATTTATTTATTGAAATGATTTATAGTGTCACTCATTTTCCTGAGTGACTGTAAGCCTCATATAAGGATAAAACCACCCTAATATTATAACTGTTATGTTGTTCCTGCTAAAAAGGAATCCCCAAAACAAAAAGGCACATCACCAAAAGAGCTCACATTAGTTCCTGACCCAAATACTTGAGGGATCAGCCAGGTCTCCAGAGTCATGGAAAAGATTAGCAGGTTTGGGGCTAATGGGGCTACATGGATCACCGAATGATGTTCCACAGGGCAGGTGCAGCCATAGAGCTGTTCCTATTCTGGGTTCATGGTGGCTTGACTCTTAAGAAAGCCACTTTGAGTCAGTTTGCCAACAGCTTCTATGATATTCAGTCTGGACAGCCGATTATCACTTCTTCCCATGGGAAAATAGTTTTGCTGCTCTGTCTTGTCATCTTTCTGCTCCTGGAAAGCAGCTGCCAATTGCTTTTGTTTTTGCAATCCAGTCTTCCTGGACACGTACACCTGTATGTGTGAGTACATGTGTGTGTTTGTTTGAGTGAGTGAGAAAGAAGGAGAAAGTGTCAATGTACAGTTACATGTAGGTAAAATTACCAACTGAAGAAGAAAAAAAAATCCTTCTCTTGTTCTGTCTAATATCCTTTACAGCTGTAAAGGATATTAGAAACAACAAGAGAAGGATTTTTTTTCTTCAGCTGGTAATTGTTCTTTCATTGAGTTGTAATTGTTATAAATAAAAAGTTGCCCATTCTAAACCCATCAGAATCTTCATCTGTTCTTAATATTTCTTTTCTTGAGCTTATTACTTTTCTCTGTGTTAAAAAAAGTCCAGTGGTTCACCCCTTCATCCTCTTTAATTGTCTAAGTCAGGGGTGTCAAACTCAAGGCCCGCAGGCTGGATCCGGCCCGCAGTGCTTAAATCTGGCTCGCGGAGCCGGCCTGGAAATAGCAAAGGACTGGCTCATGGAGCTTCTGCTGGCCAAAATGCTGCATGCAACCCCCCGCACCCTGTTTTGGCTGGCACGGTGCTGCAGGAGGCATCCATCCTGTCTCTGCCCCCTTACCCCCAGCTGGCCCACAGAGAACTACAATTCTGATCCGGCCCTGGAAGAAATCCAGTTTGACAGCCCTGGTCTAAGGTATACAGATTTCAATTAGAACTCCCAAATAATCCTGGTTTATTCATTATTTTAATGTTTTCTAAACATTAGTTTATATTTTCTAATATTTGCTATTTCTTATTTATATAATCATTGTATATTCACAAATCAATGGCATCCTTAGGAAAAACCTGGATTTTAGTAGGTTACTATAGGAGAATGATATCAGTGTTGGGATGGTTATATATTCCTCTCCCCCAATGTTTTTAAACAAAGTTGATTGTTTGGGAATATCCTCACATGTATAAATGAAAATATGGGGGATGAAAAGTAAGCAGCCTTTGTATTATTAGGATTTTTTATTTTAGGTGTAATGCTTTATTGGATTAGAAGAAATTATTTAACTGTATCATTTACTTTATTATTAGAGAACTAAATCCTGAAATCATTTGTGATATTGTGATTTGTTTATGGAGGCTATAATCTGAGATCCAGCTACTGTACCTAGGGAAATGGCTGGTATTAGTGGGTTGATATTTCTCCCCAATTAATGATTATTGTGCAGATATATTTTTATTTATTGTATGCACGTGATTATACATTAAATTAGAAACAAATATTAAGTATGTCCACTGTGGAAATCTTTGCTACTATTTGTACAGGAGAAAGACATAGTTGACTAGTTTAACAAATGAACAGTCTGAAGTCAGTTGAAATGGTGGCTCTTCATTGGATATAAAGCAGAGCTCAGAGGAAAGAAAGGCTTGAAGTCTGAGAAAACTTTGTTGGGAGAAGACTTGGCTCTTGAGAAAAAGAGAAAATACTGTAAAAGTAGTGAGGCATTACAGTAAATAGCAAAGTAAGTGCTACAGGACTCCCAGAAATGTAAAATGTAAAGCAGTCCTATAGAAGCCTTTGGGTCAATTTCCTACATGTTCACATAGACAGATTTTTCTGTAAGAAACATTATAATTGATTTATGGTGAATACAGTTTTTATTTATCTTTTAAGTTTATTTGTGAAAGGCTACATCCCTGTGACATCACCAAACAACCAACATTTAATTTCAACTGAGCTAAAGGCTTGTATCTTACTCCTCTCTGTGTACAGACTTAAACTAGATGCTCAATGTAACTTAAAAATATTTTGGGATGTATTATTTCTCTTTACTTTTGTTCATTCACAGCCCTCTGATACTTTATAAATTACTTATCTTCCATTAATACTGCTTAACCTCCTATACATTTCTAATTAGTTTTTAATGAATTTTAGTTTGCTTGTAAGAAAAAAAAAAAAGCTAGCTGACTAACTACCACAATTTTAATCTCCATTACTGAAGCACAAGACAATCACACTTGGGAATTCATGTCCTTGAAATTTTCATGTTAAACTAGCATGACTGAAATGAAAATGCACCTATGCTTATCCCATTAGCTTTCTGAATAATATACATATAACTTCTAATGCCAATATACTACCTCAGCATTACTACGTAACTAAACCTTTGCATTATTCCAAATGCAACTAACAAGTCTAGATATCAACTTCCTCGTAATAGAGAAAAACTTCAAAAGAATATAAATATCTGAAAATATTAAAATGTGAAATCTCCAAGTTGTGTTATTATATGTAACAATTTCTTTCTCAAGTAGAATATATTTAAATAAAGCATTAATTTCACTGGATCTGCAACTATATAAATACTATGAAGTCATTTTTAAAATATTATTTCTTGCTGAAAAAGTTCCAGTCTAAAAATCTATTGAAACGTTTACATTTTTTTCACTTCCTTTTTATTGGTTAACTAAAACAAGGTAAAGAAAAAGCAAAAAGAGAAAGAGAAAAGATACACAAATACACATACACACAAGTAATATTTTGGAAAAAACTTTAAAAAGCAAAACAAAAAATGATTTTAAAAATTATAAAAGGGGCATTCCGGTAGTCTCCTTCACTTTGCCTATCCTTTTTTTCCTACTAATTACTATTTGAATATTTTTAACCTTATTTTGGACATTATTACTCATTTCTGTTTAGATCACTGTATACATAACAATGTGAAATCAAAGCTGCCAGTTCTCTAGCTGTTCTTGGCCTCCATATGCAGCATGTTTTTCCCAAGAATATAAGATGCTGTAATTTATTGGTGTAGTATATGTAGGTATGGTCTTTTGTAATAGGCAGTTGGACATTTACAACTTACAACCACATTTTAACCCAAAATTTCTGTTGCTAAGCAAGACAGTTGTTAACTGGATTTTGCCCCATTTTATGGACCTTTCTTGCCAGATTTGTTAAGTGAATCACTGCAGTTGTTAAGTTAGTAATAGTTCTTAAGTGAATCTGACTTCCCCATTGACGTTGCTTGTCAGAAGGTCGTAAAAGGTGATCACATGACCCTGGGACACTGCAACCATCACAAATATGAGCCAATAGCTAAGCATCTGAATTTTAATCACGAGGCTCTGGGATGCTGCAATGGTTTTAAGTGTGAAAAGCGGTCATAATATAAGTCACTTTTTTCAGTGCCATTGTAACTTCGAACAGTCACTAAATAAACTGTTCTAAGTATCAGCATATAACTCAGGGCCAGGTTATCTTCGAGATCGCCTTCTGATGCATAGCTCTCAGCGACCGGTAAGATCCCACAGAGTTGGTCTCCTCCGGGTCCCGTCAGCTAAACAATGCCAGCTGGTGGGCCCGCAGGGGAGGGCCTTCTCTGTGGCTGCCCCAGCTCTCTGGAACCAGTTACCTCCTGTTTTTAATTTTTAAATGTTTTTTATAATGATTTTTTTAAAATGTATTGTGAGCCGCCCTGAGTCTTCGGAGAGGGGCGGCATATAAATTGAATTAATTAAATTAAATTAAATCTTTAAAAATATCATTCTCTGTGATCATACCTAATCAAACTTTTGTGACTTTAGTTTAAATTTTATTTTCAGAATTTTCTGAATGTTTTCATGTTTTTGCAAACATGACCACATTATTAAACATTTCTTCTTTTTTGTGACATGACATATCCAACATTTGTTATATGATTTTTCCATCTTAGCAACTGTTAATAAATATACATATTTTATATATTTATAAAACACACACACACACACAAACACCCTATGTGTAGAACATTTCCCTGAGTTTGTAACTTGATATAAATTTTATTGATTTTTTCTATAGTTTTTCCCATTTCACTGTTATTCCGTCTTTAAAATTTTTCATCCATTTTTATCATTATTTTTATTATGATAATTTTTATCATACAATTTTTATTTGTTCTGTCTCTGTATCACATTTAATAGCAATTTATAGAAATTATCAAGAAATTATCTTGATCCTGCATAAGTATTTAAAATTCCATCATGTTTTTCAGTGTCCTTCCATCCTTTTTTAAAATCACTTTTCATTTTTTCAATTATTTGCAAATATATTAACTATAGCTTCCTTGATTAAGTAATTCTTGGTGCTGGTTCCTTTGTTTCTTAAATCCAGATGTATATGTAATCAGATGTTTCCTACTGTAATTGTCTTTGAATTAAGAAGCATTCAATGATCATGGTACTGTTTAAATTGTTGGGCCTGATCATGCTTTTACAAAATTCAAAATTTTGAACAGATTTTCCCTTACAACGTGTCTCTTCAGATTCTTGTCTCTCTTTGTTTCCTTATACCATAAATATCTGTGAAGTCCATCGGTTAAAACTGCTACTTCTTTAGCTGATATTCTATTACTAGGAAGTACTATCTATTCTGTTATAGACAGTCTGCTTTATAATTCCAATCAAATATTTATAGTCTGAGACTTGGGAAAACTAATCCACTACTTTTATGTCTTGCAAAATTTTGAATTTCACTGTACCTTTTTCCCGTTTGATATAAATATATAAATTGCTATTTGCCAATTCTGCAATTTTTTTATTTGGTATACAATTTGGCGCCCTTTGAAAGAAGAAATTCATTTTGGATAATACATCCATTTTTATTGCCACTATAAGTCCTAGCCAGGGAAATGTTAAGGTTGTCCATATGCCAATGTCTTATTTCTTTCCATAAATTAATGTAATTGTTTTGTATTTTGTTTTTATTGCATCCTGCCAAGTCCTAAATATTTCATTGTACATTTTGTTGTCTCAATCAATTTTCTTTATTCACAAAATTTCTTTCTCAGAGGTTAAGTGCCTTGCTGTTATGTTTATTCTTTTCCTGGATTTTGCATCCAAAAAAGCAATCAAAACTTTTCATTATTTTCATCAACTACTGTATGGACCTTTGTGGTATAATAATTATTAATACTATCATCATCAGCATAACATTTAATTTATATATGTATGATTGGAATCAAAATTCAAGGGAAAAATTAAATGTTATGCTGATGATGATAGTATATATCATATATATATATATATATATATATATATATATATATATATATATATATATATATATATATATGTATGTATGTATGTATGTATGTATATGTATATATATATATATCAGTTCTTATTGGACAAGATTTCCAGAATGATTACAAATTGTAAAGGGGAGAATGGACATCATTGTCATGTGCTTTCGCTAATTGAAAATCTTGTGGGAGTTCCATTCATAATTGAAATAATCTTTTTTCTTTTCATTAAAGTTAAAGAGATATAACTGTAACCTCATTTCTCTGGATTGAGATTTTTTTGCTTCAGCTACATAAAGGAGCATACAAATAAGTGGTAATAGGAATGATGTATAAATTAAAATAATTATGTAGCCTTGTTGGAGCAATTTCAACATCAGTATAGCTGTTCCTGTGCCAATGTCAGAACTTGGTTTAAAATATGTAAATAATATCCGGTCATGTTTTGAGTTGCCTCTGATTATCATTATAATTAAAATGTGCACAATTAATTTACCATACTATGTATACTTTAGCAGATAAGAGTTTCACTTTTATTGAAGGCAATGTTCTCCTGGGTTTTTTCATTTCTTCAAAAAATGAGACTCAAATAATAGTAATAGCAGTAGCAGACTTATATACCA
This sequence comes from Arizona elegans, assembly GCA_022577455.1. Taxonomy (NCBI): domain Eukaryota; kingdom Metazoa; phylum Chordata; class Lepidosauria; order Squamata; family Colubridae; genus Arizona; species Arizona elegans. The sequence continues at coordinate 214,589,936 of JAKOOJ010000001.1, read as the reverse complement.
CTCCATAGTGCTTTAAAGCCCTCTCTAAGCGGTTTACAGAGTCAGCATATTGCCCCCAACAATCTGGGTCCTCATTTTACTGAACTCAGAAGGATAGAAGCCCAAGTCAACCATGAGCCAGTGAGAATTGAACTGCCGAACTGCATCCGGCAGTCAGCAGAAGTAGTTTGCAGTACTACATTCTAACCACTGTGCCACCATAGCTAAGGATCCTATATAACCTAGAATCTTAGTGCAGTTTCAGATCTTTTATCCATTGCATTAAATATGCAGACTATGTAACTTATAACATCCATACATAACATATAATGTATAAAGATGAAAACAATATCTTTTAAACTCCTGTGTTTTGCATCTGGGTGAGCTTGATAGGAACTCTGGTCAGTCTAGAGGCAACAGGCTATGGAAAGCTTTTTTACATTTGTATGCATGACAATATTTCAATGATAACAACAGAAAATTAGTATCTTTTTCTTTGCACTGCTCTTCTAGAAATAATTGGATTCAGTTCTTTCATATAAGCAGTGCAGCAACAGTATAATTACAAAAACTATTGAGAAGATTAACTGAATATGAAAATATTTTATAATATAATGTAAGATGTTTTACTCATTGGTATACCACTCTAGTCTTGCTTGACAAAATAAATAATTCTTCTTCTAAAAATTGTTGGAAAGGTACAAGTAGGTTGGATTATTCTTTCCTAAGCAGTGGTAATAATGTTAAACCAAACATTGGAAAATGATTTAATGCAGGATGGAACAAATTTTGAAAGTTGCAAACCTGTTTCAACTGGAGATATTTCTATTAAATTTTACCAAATCATATATCCGTTCAAAATACACCAGAGTAACACTGTAAATGAGAACGCTGATTCAAGTCCTTTCTTGAATCAGTCAAATACGAAGCTTTTCCAGTTATGCCTCGGCCAATAATTTGTTCTCAGCTCACCTATTTAACAAAAAGATTGTTATGACAATGAAATGAGGAAAGACCACCATGAACATCTGGAAGAAATTTAATATATAAATCTCACAATAAATGAATGGACATATGGAATATTGACCAGACTTTGTGGACTGATTCATGTTTTCCTCCTTCTACTCAAATATCTTTAAAACAAACTTCTAGAGAATAAATTTGGGCAACGGATAAAGAAAAAGATAGAAAGATGGTTTACACTGTTAAACATGATAGATACAGTATGAGTGAGGACACCACTGGATCTTTTTCACGCATCCTTTCAGTAGTACTGTCCCAGTATATATTCTTTTTTAGCTTTAAAATTTGCTTTCGTTGGTGGCAATCCCAGTGATAATGATTTATCTGCATTCATATTCAGAACACTAGAATGGGTCTCTGAGCAGTTGTCCAAGCTTTCAAGAGATGCCACTGTCATTTTACAAAGTGCCCTTTTGTGACTGATATTGTAGAATCTTCAGATGTTTAATAGGAATGCTAGAAATCAAATATTTACCATCTATTCACAGAATTGCAGAAAAAAATATAATTTGTTGAGTGGGTGAGGAATCAATCTGGCATAAAAATCATATACTATAATATCTTTTCAATTCTATAGAGGAGAAGAAAAAAAAATCTCTTCCGTCCCAGAAAAATACTTTATCTACCATCAATGTCCTTCATTAGCTTCTCCTGGTATCTTTCTACAAAGTAAATGTCCTATAGTACTTTAACATGATGATTGATTGAATCTCATTCTGGAAGCCTACTGATTAGGAAGTATGAAGGAAACATTGTTAATAATCCCATCATAATTTAATTTAAAAAAATAAAATTGTGCCATGAATTTCTAATATAGAAAGAAGCTGCAAAAATAGAGTTGTGTTTTAACAAGATGTATAATTACTATAGGAATGCAATTAAGTTGCCAGAAGGACAACTTAGATTCCCCGTTACAAGCATTTCTCAAGCTGGTAGTGCCATGAGGATATCTGCACATGTCACTACTCATTAGGAGATGTATATAGTTGCAATACCAGCCATTAAGTGATATCTGAAACAAGTCAGCAGTTCTACATTCAGGATGCTCTTTTATTGCAATAAAATATGTTGAATTATTGTTTAGTTTGATATTATTTCCGACATGATTATTTTTATTACCCACAGCTTGCAGCTCTCTATATAAGTTTTAATACATTTTTAATATACTTGCACAATCCTCAGTAGATGCTACTGCAGAATCTTAACTATCCTATTTTTTTAAGCTTGCAATGTCAGTGAAATTGCCATTTCCACAAAAGACTCTGTAACTTACTGTAGTGATTAAAGTACAATGATTTATCATTCATTTTGCTATACTACTTTTCCCCTGACTGTTGCAGTTGTATTAGCAAAATTCATATTATTACAAAACCATATTATAATGCAGTCATTTTAAACCACTTCCATTCAGCACTAAAGTATTTCACTAATGTAGCTATAACCGTGGCCAATAAAATTTAAATACTGAGAACAGTTGAGTTTGCCAAGTGGAAGAATAATGCTGGAACACAATGTGTAACCAACACATACTTTTCATCAGCTAGTCTACGGTGCCTTCATATTTTTGAGAATCTGACATAACTTAGATTTTATGTAGCAATTCATTTCTATAAATCTAAATGTGTACTCTAATTAAAGAACATATTTAGATTTATAAAATGAATAGCTAAAGTTAATAAAGTTGAAACTTTAATATTCAACCCCCTTTTTTTAAAAAAAGAAAGTAACATGTTGAAAATTAACAAGAACGAAGGGTGACTAGAATGCATCACTGAGCATGTACTATTGGATTAATCCTATTTCATTATAAATTTCAGAAAATCATTTAGAAATATATAATGTCAATTCTTCAAATAGCGCACATGACATTTTTGATTATATCTAAAAATAAAATAGGATTTTCCCCACATTATTTACGGTAAGATCCACTAGTGTATTAAGACAGCATTTATTTCTAGTGACCCTGGTAATATTTCCTTTGTGGTTTAATAGGGCAAAATTGTCGTCTGCTGGGTGTGATAAAAAGAGAATTCTCAATCTTACATTTGATTGCTTTAGGCAGTAATGGAGAATGCTGCAGCCCATTTAATGCAGACACTTTTGCTATCCTACATAAGAACTAGATGTGGGTTACTGCTATGGAGAAAATATAGAAGAAACCACTATATATATACATATATCACCTTGAACTTTTGAACAAAGGGGACAATGGTATGCTGTATAACATGTATAACATGTAGCTCTGCTGGCTGCATTGCTACCGCCACGCAACACTACTTGCTACCAAATAGGTGATCAATATAAGAATTGTTTCTCACAGACTGCTATGAGCTGGCCTACCACAGCCCTGGATATGAATCAAATACATAAACAAATATGTGCCCTTGTTTCACTTTAGTTATGGCAACATTACAATTACAAGATGTACTACAACTACAAAGGCTTATGTGAATTGAAGCTGGAGCTACTGATTTTTTGTCATCAAATGCCACATTATTATTTTGGGGTAAGAATGGGAGAAGGAAGCAATGTGTTTAAATCACTGCAAGTAAACAAGCTATTTGAACCATCTAATTTGCAATGAACTGTTTCCACAGTGTCATTCTTGTCTGCAGCGAAGTTTCTCATCTAGCTGAGCCATCAATTTAGATGTCTACCAAGTCCAGCTGAGGAACTGGACTAAGTTATAAGGTGTCAGGAGATCTGTGATTTATCACTGAATCCAGGTCAGGGAAGCCAAAAATGTTAGAAAACATTGGCTTGCATCATATATGTAAGATGCAGAAGGGATCATGTAAGCAGAAGGAAACATGTGCTTTAGTTATGAGATTTACTTATCACTTTACTCCAGACAGACCGAAAAAATTATGGCTATGCTATGATAAAAATAGTAATGCAATAAAAAAAGTAAGCAATAATTAAACAAACAACAGCAATATTTTTCCTGCATCACTGACTCTAATATATATATATATATATATCCCATCGGCTTTCTGGAAAAGTCAAATTTTATAAACTTCCAGAACTCTGTGACAACGGGGACCTCTTTTATCTTAGAAGGTCAACTTTTCCAAAAGATGGATGTTTCCAATTATCAAGAGATGGATGTGCCCATTATCAAGAGCCTTGGTAGCGCAGCAGACTAAAGCACTGTTAAGTAACACCAGCTGCCTGCAATTACTGCAAGTTCAAATCTCACCAGGCTCAAGGATGACTCAGCCTTCCATCCTTTCGAGGTAGGTAAAATGAGGACCCGGTTTGTGGGGGCAATAAGCTGACTTTGTATAAAAAAGAACACCATTTAGGGGGGAGCTGAAAGCCCTACTAAGCAGGTATATACAAAAGTATGAAGGCTATTGCTTAATGCATTGTAAGCCGCCCTGAGTCTCTGGAGAAGGGCGGCATATAAATCGAACCAATAAATAAATAAATAAATTATCAAGTCCCCTTCCCTTCTACCAAGTTAAATAGGACATTGTTCCTATTGGATGGCTAGATTCTTATCTGTGAAAGGTACGCTCTTAGATAAACAGACCCTGAGCCTTTTAGGGTTCTATAGGAATAACCAGTAATCAGTAATTACTATCAGTGAAATGGTAGTAATAGAACTAACCAGTAAACATATAGACTGCTGCATTTTGTACCAGCTGAAGTTTTGAGGTGGTATTCAAAGGCAGCTGTTATATGGTAATTTTCCCACAATAGGTGCTTTTTCAAGAAACAGGACTTCGTTGTTTTTCTTTGAAGACATTTCGTTTCTCATCCAAGAAACTTCTTCAGTTCTGACTGGATGGTGTGGAATGGAAGGATTTATACTCCTTGCGGAGAGCTGGTCATTTGCATTCTTCTAGAGAGTCATTGAGGCTGCCTGGAGATTTATCTGTGTCATCCAGGTCTCCTGAGTAGTGCAAATGGGTGTGGAGCAGGGGTGGGTTCTAAACGTTTTTATTACCAGTTCTGTGGGCGTGGCTTATTTTGTGGGTGTGGCTTGGAGGTCATGTGACTAGGTGGGCATGGCTAGCTGGTCAGAGTCACTTCTGGAAGGTCCTCGCACTTACGACCAGTCCTCGCACTTACGACCCGACTCATTTGTTTGCTTTTAACACTGATCAGCTGTAGGACAGACCTTTGAAGCCCCGCAGCAAGAGTTTAAACAGTTTTTTTCCCTCTAATCATCAGCTGGGACTCAGGAGGCAGCAATAGATTGGGGGTGGGACCAAATAAAAGGTAAGAATAATGTGGTGGGTGGGGGTGGGAGGGCATGGGGGGGAGAACCGGTTCGGTGACGTCATATTGTCACTGCTACCGGCTTGGCTGAACCGGACCGAACCAGGAGGAACCCACCACTGGTGTGGAGCCTTCTTGGAATTGTTGAAAGTTTGAAGAAGGCAGTTCCAAGAAGGTTCCATACCTATTTGCACTACTCAAGTGACACTGATAACACAGATAAACCTCCAGGTGGCCTCAACAACTCTCTAAAAGAATGCAAATGTCCAGCTGTCTGCAAGAAACATAAACCCTTCCATTCCCCACCATCCAGTCAGAGCTGAAGAAGCTTCTTGTATAAGAAGCGAACTGTCTTCAAAGAAAAACAAGGAAGTCTAGCTACCTCTTGAAAAAGCACCTTTGGGGCAACTATGACTTTGATGACTGAGAATCTCCATAGACATGTATTATAGTAGTCCATACCAAAGATGCTAGAGCATGAATGACCACCTTTAGAACATTTTGCTCCATGTAAAGCCACAGTTGGTATATCAGCAAAGGTTCTCCTGTTATTTCCTTCTGATTTCCTTTTTACTATTTCCTTTTTACTTTATGTGTGCTGCTTCCCTCTACCTCATTTTTCTGGCTGTACATTAACTAGAATCTGGTCCACATATTCAATATTTCTGTGATTACTGATACACAGGAAATATTGTTTGGAAAGCAGGGACTTCAAGATAAAGGAAAGTGCAGAGAATATCTATATAAACATCTTTTGAAAATAAAAGCACAGAAGATTTATTTTTTATGAGAAATTCATTTCATACTATTCAGTTTACTGATATTCCTGTAGCTAAAGAAAGGCTCCTTGGTTTGTTACCAGGGTGAAATTTAGAAATAGATTTATCTGTGACCTATTCCATAGTCTGATTTTCCAATTCATATCATGATCTGATAAATCCATAAATAATAGGTCAAAATATATATTGAGGTAACTGAATTGGACCTGGTTATGGACTGCAATCGCGGATTATCATTCATTACTGCTCATTAATACACACATATAGACTTATACTATTTTTGTATTTAGAGTTGTTACTGAGAAAATGGAGCACAGCATGAAGTAAATTAGTAGGATATCACTTACAATGCAGGGAAAACCTGGCGCTCTAGGCTGGAGAAAATTGAAAAAAAAATATCAGAAAAAGAAAACTGCATGAAAGTTAACTAGGAGTCAAAGTCAGTTCAAAGGAGATTTTACCATTAATATGAATATATGAATTAAAGCAACCAGATATGCATGCAATTCTGGAATAACAGCAAATGCCATTTAATAGCTATGAAATTGGCATTAAAAAGTCTTATTCTTCAATTCAATCCCCAATGAGCAGATCAGCAGAAAAGATACAAAGTCCCAGGAGAGAATGAGGGTAAAAAAACTGGCTTTCATTCTCCTCAGAAATACTTTCCCCCAATCCAGGAGTACTTATTATGATATGCCTGTCATTAATATTAAAATTAAAATTAAAAATACCTGCTGACCTTAAATGATCAATTATTTCAGATATCAAAAGCAAAGTAATAAATATACATATATGTGTTTGTAAAATGGCTGAATATATGCTTGAATATATCCCACTGCATTCTTAAATTGATCTAGAACTTTACAGGAACCGTGACTAGCATACAAAACCGATTTTTTTTTTCAGTTTATATGGTACAGTTTATAAGATGTATATCCTATACAACTATTGGCCAGATTTTTAAAACCATGAATAAAGGTGGAAGCATATACTGGTAATTATTCAAACAGAAGTTTGAATAATAAATAAATAATATTGCTATCTTGCATCAGGGTTTTCTGTATGGAATAAACACTAATACTCTTGACAAGCAGTATATGGCAAAAGTCCATCATTCTAGGAAATGTCAATACATATACTTACTTCCCACTTTGAAGCACAACTCTTCAAAATTCATAAACATAAATTTGGTATTATTAATTTACAATGGTGCTTAAAAGTTTATGAAGCGTCTTGAATTTTCAAACTTTATGCATAAACATATATTTAAATATAACCTAAAATGCGATCTGTGTTCTATACTTCTAAAACTATATAAAGGGAACTTAATTAAATAAATGAGTAAAAATGTTATACTTGTTCATTGATTATTGAAGAAAATTTGAAGGGAAAATTAAATGTTTTATTCAACTGGATAAAGTATGAATGTGGCAAGTCCTTCCTTATTTAAAGAACAGAAATCTAGGTATTCACTATCAAGGTTTGATCTTCACAACACAGGTATGTAGAAGTGTGTCATGACTTGAAAAAGGGGACCTCCAAGGAACTCCCACAAAATTGGAAAAAATTACAAAACTATTTCCAAAGAGTTTAGAATCCACCAGTCAACTGTCAGGCAAATCATATACAAATGGAATCAATCCAACATCATTGTTCCCCTTCCCAGGATTTGTTCGTCATTCAAAATCACATCAAGAGCAAGGTGTGTATGAGAGAAGCCCAGGGTAATGTCTAAGGAACTAAAAGCCTCTCTTGCATTGGCCAATATCAGTGTTCATGAGACCATAATCAAGAGAATTCTGTACAATGATGTGCATGGTAGAATTGCTAAGGAGAAAGCTGCTACTTTTCAAACAGAACATTTCAGTACGTGTACAATTTGTGAAAGACCACATGCATACAATATGCTAGAAGGCTATTGAAATAAGGTTCTATGGATGGATGGTACCAAAATAGAACCCTAATCCTAAAATACTTTTTTTTGCAATTTTTATTTATAAGTACAAACTAAACAGAACAATGAAACGTACAAAACATAAAAACATATAAACACCCATTTCAATAAATGTCCAGTTTGACGCAACTGTAATATACATTTCACTTTGTATTTTGACTCTTCCTTATTTGATCATTCCCTTTTGTCTATCTACTATTGATCTTTGTTGACCTATGTCTGTTCTTTGTTTCCATCATACTATATTTAGTCATTTTATTTACTTCCTTTGCTTCATCTCTTTCCTATCTTTCAACCAACTATACCACTTTTCCCATACTAAGTAAAAGTCATGTTCTTCCCTATTTTGTAATTCCTTTGTGAGTCTATCTAATTCCGCACATTCCATAATTTTATTGATTACTTTATCTGGTGTTGGTATATCACTACTCTTCCAGTGTTGCGCATATAGTATTCATGCTGCTGTTATCATATGTATAATTAAATCTGGCTGGTGGCAAATGCCACCTATAAAACATTTTATAGAGATTTTCTTTATAGGGTACAGACATTGTCAATTTATAATTTATTTTCCATAGTTTTTCCATTTATCTAATTGAATACTATAACCGAAATTTTTTGCCCAGGTTATCATATTTTCTTTCACTACCTCTTCTTCTAATTTATATCCTCGTAAGTAATTGTAAATTTTTTTGATCAGTTTGTCCTGTGTCCCTTGCAAAATTTTATCTAATTCGGTTTGACCCTTTTTGGAATTAAAATTGAGCCGAATCTTTATTGTATCTTGATTTTATTTGTGTATACGGCCACCAGTCAATGTCTGTACCCATCTCTTTTAGTTCTTGCCTCGTTCTTAGTTCCCCCCGGTTGTTTAACAGACCTTTATAAGTTTTTGTTTTGTTATAGTCCATGGCATTTGGATAGATCTGGGCTTCCATTGTTGACAACCGCTCCGGGATTTTGTAATAATGTGCCTTTTTAATACTCTGCCATGTTTGGTATAATGCATGTCTGATTGTATGTCTCTGAAAATATTCATGCCTTTTGTCTGTGCCCTCCCATAAGAAGGCATGCCATCCTCGCTGAAGGTCGAATCCTTCCAAATTCAATAGTCTATGGTTTTTGAGTTCCATCCACTCCTTGATCCAAATTAATGCTGATGCTTTGTAATATATTTCCCAATCGGGCAATGCCAATCCTCCTCTCTCTCTTGAGTCCTGTAGGTGTTTTAGTTTAATTCTTGCCTTCTTCCCTTGCCATATGTAGTCTGCAATTAGTTTGTTAATTTTTTTTCTAAATAAATTATACTATATATAATAATCAAATGGAAAATATACTGTAACATTTTTAAATGGGCTATTTAATTATTTAGTAGTTAATGGTTTCTTTTGGTGCCCTTGAATAAATCTTGATTCTTGTTGACTGCTGGACAAATCCTTTCAGTTTTCTTGGCAACATTTTTCAGAAGTGGTTCGCCATTACCTTCTTCCTAGGGCTAAGAGAAACCATAAGACCAAAGTCACCTTACTGTCTTTATACCTCAAGTGAAATTGGAACTCATGGTTTTCCATTCATAGCATAGCACCTTTAGCCACTGTACCAAAGTGGCTATCTTTATTTAGTTTTACATTTAATTTCAACCATTTTAAGTCTGTGTCTTTTCCATTTCTACTTATTATAAACAATTTCAGAATGGAATAAATTTGTATTATCTCTGAGTACAAACTTTGTCATTTCAAAAGAGTTAAGTCAATGTAAATTAAAATTATAATTCTTTTATTAAATTTATATATTGCCACCTCACTGTTTAGGGTGAAATCTTTTTGAATGTTTCTAGTATAAATATTATGATGCATTACTTAGTAAGATGATTGTTTTAAAATGTTTGATTAGCCACTGTTACTTGGAAAGGATTCACTAGGTCTTTATACTGAAGTGTGTGGAATTTGTCTGCCACTTGCTATGTTTGGATATAAAAGGTCAGTCAATTGATGTTTGCCAATGTATTTATCTATCCCTTCCACACATTTCACAAGGATTCAAAGTCACTCCTGATATGAGGGGATGGTATTATTGTACAAAATATTTATTTCAACATCTAGGAAATTTTCAGATTGTTTATATTTGCTACAGAACAGAATTTTGGGAATATTATCATAACATACACAGTAAACATGTAACTGTATTTAAACACAAAGAATATAAGTATTTGTTCATGTGTTGTATACACTAACACATATTCTGTTCATTGCAGTTCACATTTTTAAATGCATATTCTTAAATGATATTTATTCAGTAAAGGTATAAAGGTATGCTTTTATTCAGATATGCTTTCATGTAAAAATAAGCTGCAGTAAAGTAATAGATCTGGCATTAGGTGTTTAAAATGGATTTGAATAAATTTAACTTTTTAGTCTATTTAAAAGTGGACACGATTTTAAAGCTTATAATTAAATTTAATTCATGGCTGAAATATCAACATTCTATGATAATGGATTAGAGAAATTGGCCTTAATCGATGCTGAAAATCTAAATATAATATTCATTTATCATGGATTATAGTTTCTTAAGACTTCTAAATGCTTATACGACTTTCACACTTCGAAGTAATGCTTACTTAAACCTCAATTCAAAAAGTTCAAAAGTTCAAAAAGAAGTGAAAACTTTCAAATAACTTGGATTTTATTGTTCCATCAGCACCAGAATTCCACATAGATACATCTATCAATTACATACAAAAAACTTATATATAACAATTGGTGGTTTCAATCATTGGTAATTTCATTAGCAGGTTAATTTGAATGTGTAAATACCGTTCAACTTGTATCAGTTTCATTTTTTAGTCCTTCAAGGTAGGCCAAGAAACTGACAGCTCAATGACGTTGGAACTCTATTTTATTGTTATATAGAATATAGTAACTGAATCTTGACAGCCTTTCAGAGTTTCTCTCTGCCCTTCCTTATAGCATACAAAAATAAAGTGGGCTGTTTTGAGTCTATTTCTTATGTTTACCATTCTTCCATGGTTGAGATTTTATTGTTTCTTATCTGTTTATCTACTGTTCACATTCTTTCACTCCCTCCCTCTACGTATTCTTTGTGAGGAACTCTGTTCCAAGGGAACACTTGATGCACAAAGGCAAGCCCAAGGGAAACCAGATGGAAATCTGATTTTGTGACCTAGGTCAAATCAAGCTTCAGTTCCTCAGACATGTGTTTATTTATTTATCAAATTTATTTGCCACCCATCTTGCAGGTTAGGCAATTCCAAACAGCTTACATCAGGATAGCAATATATAACAATGATTACAAATATAAAAGTGAGTTAAGATTACAAAAATTAAAATAAGATTAAAAAGGGGGGTTTAGAGGGAAGAGGTAGGGTTCCTCCTCTATTACATCAACCACCTCCAGCCACCAGGTTCTCCTTTAGGACCCCATGCCAGCTGGTTTTAAGGTTTTAAGGACTTCCTTGAAAGCTAAAAGAGAAGGGGCAGATCTTACCTCCTGTGGCAAAATGTTCCAGAGGTCAGGAGCCAAAACAGAAAAGACTCTTCAGATGGATCCCACCAGCCAAAATTCCTTGAGTTGCAGTATGTTTAGTCCTATTTATTTCAGTAAAATTATTTTTACTTAGGATTGCCATAGGTGTCTGTCAGCAGAATGATAACTGTTGGAATAGCGTGTTACCTTATATCCCCAATCTGCTTAAGAAAATTCAGGAAACTTCTGGATCCTATTTCGGATGCAAAGAATCTTTCAGCCACAAAAAGAATAGAAGAAGATACTGCCTAAATAATTCTTGTTTAATATTGGATGCTGTCCAGTCATGATTAAACTACTCATAACAAATACATAAATCCCACTGATTTCAATAAGTATACTCTGATTAAATCTGCTTCCACCACAACATATTAAAACACAATATAATCAGAGTCCACCAAAAGGAACATAAAGTGAAAATGTACAAAAGCTGTTAGAAAATACAGATAAATTGCAAGATCTTCTGGTTTATAATCTCTTTATTGTTTTAAAATAAGGCTTCACATCATTCCTCATTGTCAAGCTTCAAGACATTCTTCATCACTCAGTTCTTTAATGAGTTAGACCTCATTCACAGACTGTCACTAAATTCCTTCCTACTTATGGCTTTTTTTCTCAGTTCATTAATTCTCATGGGCTGCTTCTTTCTACCAGAGTAGGGAGATCAAATGCTACAGACTGAGTGTGGGAAGCAATTTATTTGCTTGAGCTGTGCTGGATGGTTCCAAGACTCCCCCTCACAGCATGTCTTTGCTTTTGTTTTTCATTTCTCATAATTAGCCAGAAATCTTCTGTCTGGTGATGAGTACATGTTCACTGTTTGATTTTGTTTTTTAGGAACCTCTCCCTTCATATCTATATCTAATAGCTTTATAGCTCTAATACCTTCATAATTATAGTTTGTTCCTGTATGCTTTAAATCCAGATTTAATTTAAATATTATGACACTAGAGAGACAGTTTATTATAGCAGCTAGGTGAGAAACTGAGAAAAAGTGAGTTCTAGTCCCACTTTAGCACAAAGGTGACCCTTGGCCAGTCAGTCTCTCTCTCTCAGCCCTGGACAGGAGGCAAGACAAACCACTTCTGAAATTTTGTCAAAAAAACAGCATGGACGGGAACAACAATGGTACAGAAAATAAAAATGAAATGAAATGAAAAATAACTAACACTAACCAATCCTAAAGGGGAAAAAAAGGAGGGGGGAACAGAAAGGAGAAGAATATCCAGGAATATCCATCCATATCTTTAAAGGTTTTTCATGGATTTTTATATTTTTGATTTTATTTGTTGTTTATAGTTCTGATTATTGTGCACTGTCCAGAGTTACTTTTGGTGAGATGTGTGGCTATGTCAATTTGATAAATAAATAATGTTGATTTAGTATATTAACTTCTACTGTTCTACTAAACGCTTGAAGTATTTAATGACAAAAATCAAAATGAAAATAGGAATTAAAATTAAAAGGAACTGCAAATCAACTAAAAATGCACTAACAACAACTCACAAAGAAAGGCCATTTACATATTAGAATTCTGCACTAGTATAAAGGCAGCTTCAGCTTTCATATCCCCAAAATGTCACCATGGTTGGAAAAAATTGCAAGTAGTCCTTGCTAAACAACCATCCATTCAGCAACTGTTTGCATTTATGATAGTGCTGAACAAAGAGAGTTACAACCCATGCCTAAACATTGCAGCACCCCTGGGGACACAGGATAAAAATTTCGGCACTTGGCAATGCGCCCCCCCAGCCATATGACTATGGGTTGCTACAACTCCCCAATACCGCCCTATCACCCTTTGAATGTAAACCACCTTGGGTAGTAGCAGTCAGACATAGTATCTGGTCTGGCCTGAAATAGAGGCCCAGGCCTTTGTCAGTCTCAGCCCTAGCACCACTGCTGCCACTCAGAAATGCCAACTTGCTCCATTTCTCCAGGAATGAGAGCTTTGGGAAGTGGAATGATGTCTCCTGTTGTACCTGGGGATCTACCATGCCCTACTTACCTTCAGATCAGTGGTGAAACTCAATTTTTTTTACTACCGGTTCTGTGGACATGGCTTGGTGGGCATGGTGATCTTGGTGGGTGTGGCAGGGAAAGGATACTGCAAAATCTCCATTCCCACCCCACTCCAGGGGAAGAGTACTGCAAAAATCCCCATTCCCTCCACACTCCTGGGGGAAGGATATTGCAAAATCTCCATTCCCATCCCACTCTGGGGCTAGCCAGAGGTGGTATTTGCCGGTTCTCTGAACTACTCAAAATTTCCGGTACTCGTTCTCCAGAACCTGTTAGAAACTGCTGAATTTCACCCCTGCTTCAGATGTTTTTATTCTGCTCTTGAGCTTCCAATTGCACAAGGCCTTTTTCCCTGAAGCTGCCTCAGGACCAGTTCTTGGGAAGTGCTGAGCTGGAGGAACCATAACACACCACCTGTCTGCAGGCATTTTTTTGCTGCTGTTGAGTGGTCTGTGCAGCTTATCCAAAGTTCTGGAAGGTTTCCAAATCCCTGCTAGAACTGGCTCCAAGGCAGCTTCAGAAAAGGATGGCTGGTGTGACCAGAAGCTGTATCAGGTCGGCCACTCAACAACAAGAGTAACAACACTTGAGAGAAAGCAATGTGCAACAGATAATTGGGAGTGCCAAGTGATGGGGCAGTCACACTATTCCCCAAAGCCCATACATATCAGTTTTGAGTGGCACCTGTGGTGCTAGGGATGGTGTTAAAGAGTTGGATAGTGGAGTTGGATGAGACTCCTGAAAGCTCTGGTCCTCCACTGTGGCCAAGTGTCGCTGAGCAGAGTGGCCTACATCAGGGGAGAAGTAGGCACACAGAGTTGGGTGGCAGTCTTCAGTTGCAGCAGTAGTACTAGGGCTGATGTCAAGGCCTGGGGTGGTAGCAGCTGGCTAAAACTGCAGAAGCTCCAGGTCTCTACTTCAGGCCTAAGCCCAGGGCTTCTTCCAATGAGTGCCACATTGCAGTGTCAGTTGAGAGAGATGCTACTTTGCACTACAATGCAACCTACCCAGCTTGTGTGTGGCCTGTGCTGGGCCACCCAGAGTCTCCACCACCCCTAGAGGCACCACATCCTCTGTTTAATAACCTGTGCAATCACTTAATGAGAGCAACTGTAAGTGCCAGGATTGTGAGGAAAGTGGTCATGGCTTCTTGTTTAATGACTGCAATGACTGACAACTGAAATTCTGGTCTCAATCATGATTGTAAATGATTACCATCTATTTATTTTTTGTTACATTGCAGTGTAGCTGAAATTGCTATAAAGATGGGTGTATGCATAGCCTGTAAAATATTAGAGGGAGCTCTTGTGTCATCCATCCTCTGGGTCTCTAAATATCAGGACCTGAAAAGAGAAATGCTAGTCCAGACTAAATAAGCAAGGGTGAATAGTCAAGAATATTATCAGTTTTACCCTTCTCTTTAGTACTGGAGCTGGTATGGAAAACTCCAGAACACATGATTTCATGATGAAGGATGCAAGACCTGCAGCCATTCAGTGAGTCATTTTTAACTCCTTTTTCTCAGTCCTTTAAATTGGCAAATAGGTGGACAATCATAGATCACCTTCAACTGGTCACCATACTACCATACTACAAAAAAGATGTTGAGACTTTGGAAAAAGTTCAGAGAAGAACAACTAAGATGATCAAAGGCCTGGAGACTAAACCATATGAAGAACGGCTGCAGGTTTTGGGTCTGGCTAGTCTAAAGAAAAGAAGAATTAGAAGTGACATGATAGTAGTATTCCAATATTTGAGGGGCTCCCACAAAAAAGAAGTGGTCAAATTATTTTCCAAAACACCAGAGGGCAGGACAAGAAACAATGGTTGGAAACTAATCAAAGAGAGAGGCAACCTGGAATTAAGGAGAAACTTCCCAACAAAAAGGACAATTAACCAGTGGTACAGCTTGACTTCAGAAATCATGGGCGCTCCATCACTGGAGATTTTTAAGAAGAGACTAGACAGTCACTTATCTGAAATGATATAGGTTCTCCTGCTTCAGTAGGGGGCTGGACTAGAAGACCTCCAAATTCCCTTCCTGCTCTTTTCTATTCTAAATGCTAGTTCCATAAAGTTAGTGCAGTAGTTTTATGGAGGTGCCCCAAAACCATTGAGGATTCATTAAACTAAAAAGCAAGTCTGTCTGAGTATATATATTTGCGGGGGGTGGGGGGACACTACCAGTAGAACAACAGTAATGGGACTAACCTGGAACCACCATGATAGTTATACTCATAAGCAGAGTTAGTTGTTTGTGCCAGACAACATATTCAGCATAGAGGTCAGAAGGTGGTAGTAAGTTATTTGACAGCAAAACTTTGGGTCATGTCCTTTATCATTTTGCTCGTCTATTATCTCAAACATAGTACAACTGGAAGATATTCTGTTGCCAAAATAAATATCTTCCTCCTTTATTGTCATCAGAATGAATAGAGGATGCCATTTTGCCTTAAGCAGCAAAGTGACTTGGGTTAGTCTTGCACATTATTCAAATAGCTGGCATATTTATCACCTATGGAGGTAGGGCTCTGAAGAAAAATATACCCATGCACTCTAAATTTGAACCTAGAAACAGACAAGGGCTAAACCATAATTCTTCAATTCTTGATAAGAAGTGTGGCCATCATCTGACCCCAGTTGTTATCATATAGTGTGGGTTGATCAAGTATATTTCTTTAGTGCTCAATTTCCTCCACAGGAAAGTAAATTTTAAATGGTGGGTGGAAGGAAAAGCAGCTTCAGTACATTTTTGTCTGTCATACATCATTATGAATGTGTGAATATGTGTATTTAGACACTGAGCACTGAGTGCCATTTTCCTTGTCCTTCCCAAAATTAGAAAAGCCTCCGATGACACCACAGCATCATTACCATGCCTTCTGTGACTTCATCACATAAAGTTTGCACCTAAAAGTACTTGTAATGAATAATACTGTTTCTATTGTTAATTACCATGCTTTCCTGAACAAAGTGATCACATTATATATTATTATTTACTGTATTTTTTGGAGTATAAGACACACTTTTTTCTTTCCTAAAAGAGGGTGAAAATTTGGGTGTGCCTTATACACCAAATGTAGCCCCGCCCATCCACCAGCCCCCACCCTTTAGCCTCTGCCTCCCAGCAATTTACCTCCTTGCAGCAAACAGCAAACAGCCCGTTTCAGCTTCAGCACAGCCTGATTAGCACAAGCAGCTGATTGTCAGTTGGATCGGCTTCCCGACCCTCAGCGGTTTCAGGTTGCAGAGGTTGCCATTGCCTATTGCCGTGCGGGCCTCCACCGTTTGCTGCAAGGAGGCAAACTGCTTGGAGGCAGATTTTTTTTTCTTGTGCTAATTAGGCTGTGCTGAAAATGAAACTAAAGCAGGCTGTTTCCTGTTTGCTGCAAGGAGGCAAATTGCTGGAAGGCAGAGACAGATTTTTTTTTCTTGTGCTAATCAGGCTGTGCTGATTATGAAAATGAAACTAAAGCAGGCTGTTTGCTGTTTGCTGCAAGGAGGCAAATTGCTGGGAGGCAGAGGCAGATTTTTTCTCTCGTTTTCCTCCCCAAAAAAGGAAGGTGTGTTTTATAGTCCAGAGTGTCTTATACTCCAAAAAATATGGTATGTATTTTATTTATATATTGTCAAATTTAGATCACTTTCAAAGTAACTCACACAGTTTACAGATTAATTATAAATTACATTTCTTTGTTTATAAGGTAAAGAAGATCTCTCTCCAGTTGTTGGAACTATTGCAAAACTCAACCTATTCTTTTTCCCGTGAATGTAAAAGCCACTTAAAGAAAATCAATAAAAGCAAGAATAGTATTTTGTCATTAAGTTCTACACCATATTACACCTCTATTACAGGTCTTCTGAGCAACATTTTTTATTGTTTAATTTTACTAATTAGAAAGGAAAAAAATCAATCTCACTCCTAAATGAATCTATGATTTCTTTTCTCATATTGCAGAATTTGCAGATATTCAAGCAGTAAACAATACCCCAATCAAGGAAGTCAGACAAACAAGCTAACAGTAAACAACAGCCTAATCAAGAACCAAGAACACTCCCACCAGCATTGACAGAGCAAGCTACTAGGATACAAAATGAGAGCAAACCCCATTCCCTTTCAGCACTGATGATATTACCTAGTTGGGTAATGAAACAGGATCCCACCGTTTCTTATGTTTAGGGTGATGCATTATCCTTGACTGTATTTTTGGGGATTGTATAATCAAAGGAATACAAAAACAGATTTGAAAAATCACATTCTTCCATATTGTCTTTTATGAAGTTTAATATGATAGGGAAAGCCTTCTGGGAATATAAAACAATAAGTAAGAGAAGGTTAGAGTACATCCTTCTCTTCTCGTTCTTCTCTTGGCGGGCAGGCTAACTTTTATTTCATATGATGGTGTTGTCATTTCTCTTTTATTGTACCTCCTTAGGGGATGGGATCTGCATCATTCCTTGCCTCCCCACTTTAGTGGGTCAGGTAGATGTAACCGGCAAGAGACAGTACCTCAAATAATCCAGTCCCAAGCCATGAAGGGCTTTAAAGGTGACAACCAGTGCTTTGAAATACACCCAGAAGCAAATCAGCATCCAAGGATGTGATGGCCTCTTTTCTCCTGCATCTCGAATCATGTCAAGTGAGCTAAGAAGTGGTTTCAATTTGCCCCAAGATAAGAATGAATTGGACACAACTGAATAGACTGGAAAGTTATTTGTACTAATACTGCAGTGCATGTGTGCTAAAATAACTTAATTATGAGATTTCACAACCTTTATACTATACTAATATAGGCTAGACAAAGTTCACATCAGTATTTTTAGTGATACTTTGAACACTGTGCTTTAAAGTTGAACATTAGTCTGTGTTATACAGAGTTCAGAATTAATCTCAAAATCCTTATGAAATTCTTGTATGGAAATGTAAAGAGAAGATTTAATACAAATTATTCTTTATTCTACACCAAGAAGAAACAGAACATTTCCTAAAACATAATATGATTTTTTTTTCCTATTGAGTTTAGTATGGATTTGAATGTATTCAAAAACAGAAAGGAAGATATGCATAATATAAAACATGACAGGCCTGCAAGCAGTTTTAGCTTGCATGGTTGATTCTTACACTGAATAACATTCTGGGTCAGGTTGACCTTGGCAGTTTTATGGAGATCATATTAGTACAGGTTTGAAATGTTCTTGAGCAATTTCAGAAATGTATTTGAACTAAAGCTAAAAGACTTAAGAATTCTGTAGATGTGCACTTTTCTTGTCAAGGGTTCCATCCACCAAGTAAGTTTTAGGTGCATTAAGAAAATATCTGGCATTTTAAAGACTGCATTAAGCCTTTCTTTTTCAGGTTGTTGAGGCAAAAATTAATAGGGCCGTGAACATTTTTAAAATGACTTGGAGTGATTTAGAATAAGTGCTTCAAACCTTGTATGAGGACATTTCTTTCTTATCTATTTAAAAAGTTTGTCTTCTGGCAAGCTTCTGGGCAAGACTGAAAGAAAAAGAAAAAAGAAAAAAGAAAAAAGAAAAAGAAAGAAAAAGATGAAGCAGCTTTAAAGAGAGTTAACTTTTAAAACACTAACCTATGTTTTTTTTCAGGTTTGCCGGGAACCCTGACAAAATTGAGACAGCCTACTTTAATAAATAACAAACAGGTGCTATGCTGACAGAAGGTGTGAAACACTTCTTTCCAAATAATTTTCAAAGAGTGCCTTTCCCTAAAAAGTAATCAGCTAGATTTGAACATGTATCAGCATTACACATCCTGACAATAAACATAAACTTTATTTTAAAAGAGGTTTAAAGTGAATATTCCTGGTCTTGGCTTTTGATCATCCCTGCATCCTCCTTTCTCTCATACCTGGAAGATACCCAGAGCAGGAAGCCTAACTTAATAGACTCCTAGAAGCAAAGTGATGACAATGAACAGCTTCTGTTCACTGCCCACTGATTAAATCTGTGGTGTTTGGGTTGAAGATAATTTAAATGGAATATTTCCTGTCATCCAATCTATTCTTCAAGATGAACAAGCAAAAAGCCAAAATATCCACACCACTTTCTACACCCAAAAAACCCCTAATTTCTGGCAGGAAAGCACAGTCATGGTTTCCGACTGTCTTATGATTGACAGACAAAAGCATTTATCAGATACATGCAGGAGAGGGTACAGAAGGAAACAGCTATTTTGTAAATGAGATAATACTTCTAGCTAGAAGAACACCCTATCACCAACAAAACAAACAAAACAAAGAGAAGATAGAGGGAGGAAGGGAGGGAGGGAGGGATAGAGAGAGAGAGAAAGAGTGAGGGAGAGAGAGAAGTAGATGCAATTTATCATATCTAATGCTGCCAGGGTATGAAAATCAGCATTTGACAAAATCTGCTTTTCTGTGCAATTATTAAAGATCTACTAGCTTTCTCATATCATTAAATCTTTTACAGCCAAAGACCAGTATAAGGAGGGTAGGGTACAGTCAATTAAAAGGCATAGAAAATAATTGAAGTCTTATAATTAAAAAAGCTAAAAGTTATAAAACAAAAGTGTACTGTATATAACAACAAAAGTCTAAAAGCATTAAATGGATATAGGGGAGCATCAAAGTTAGTATGTGGCAGACTAAATCTATCACAATATAGAGCACTGTAGAATGACAAACTAGATATGCATTAAAACTAGTTTATGGTACTGGATTTTAAGTGCTGCTGTGCAGAACCTGGCAACATTTATATGCTGCAGCAGGGTTAGCATCTGAAAGCAGCAGGGAGACGTAGCGTTGTCCTGTGCACCTTGGGTATTCATGCAATAATGGTGAGATGAGGGTAGTGCGAATATCTCAGGCACTGGAGCAGTGCATGCTTTATTTCTGTGTGGCCAGAGTCACAGGGACACTGTCTCTCCAGATTAAAAAAAATCTTATATTGGCTTTCAAGGGCGGTTGAGGGCACACTTTGCCAGAGTAAAGGCCCTCCAATAGTTAAGTAGTTTGAGATGAGTTGAGTATGCCAAAGGGCAGGCAGATTACTCATTGGATTCACTGGAAATAAAGATTGAGGTCCTGACTAAATCCAGTCGGTGCTCTATGTTTGCTACAGTCTGTTTAATGAGTACTTTGGCCTGATCATGTCCCATATCGAGCAGAAGACCTGGAAGGAAGCCAAGGGTGAGATTTTAGTTGCCACTGCTTTTCCCATGTGGACTGGAAATTATCCCTCATAGTTATAGTTAAGGGAGGGAAATACTAGTTTGAGCCAATAGTTGAGTATGGTCACCCACACTCTAGTCTCAATTTTCATGAAGCCCATCTCTAGTCTCAGAGTGGCATTGGAGACACATGTTGTAACGCGACAGCTCCCTCAGTACCTGGATGAATCGGCTTATCTGGATATGTTCCAGTCAGGCTTCAGGCCTGCGTACAGCACAGAAACAGCATTGGTCGCATTGGTTGATGATCTCTGGAGGGCTCAGGACAGGGGTTGCTCCTCTGTCCTGGTCCTATTAGACCTCTCAGTGGCTTTTGATACCATTGACCATGGTATCATGCTGCACTGGTTGGAAGAGTTAGGGGTGGGAGGCACCGTGTTGCAGTGGTTCTCCTCCTTTCTCTCCGACTGGTCACAGTCTGTGTTGGCAGGGGGGCAGAGGTTGACCCAGAGGCCCCTTGTATGTGGGGTGCCACAGGGGTCGGTCCTCTCGCCCCTTCTGTTCAACATTTATGTGAAGACGCTGGGTGAGATCATCCGTGATTTCAGGGTGAAGTACCATCAGTACGCTGATGACACTCAGATGTATATCTCCACCCCGGATCACCCCAATGATGCCCTTGAAGTGATGTCCCGGTGCCTGGAGGCTGTACAGATCTGGATGGGGAGAAACAGACTCAGGCTCAATCCATCCAAGACCAAGTGGCTGTGGTTTCCGACGTCCCGATATAATCAGTTGGTGCCATCACTGATTATTGGGGGTGAGTCGTTGGCCCCCACGGAGAGGGCTCGCAACTTGGGTGTCCTCCTGGACTCACAGCTGTCTTTAGAAGAGCACTTGATGGCTGTGGCCGGGAGGACTTTTTATCAGGTTCGCCTAATTCGCCAGTTGCGTCCCTTTCTGGATCGGGACTCGTTAAGTATGGTCACTCATGCCCTCGTCACTTCCTGCCTGGACTACTGCAATGCTCTCTACATGGGGCTCCCCTTGAGGAGCACCCGGAGGCTCCAGCTGGTCCAGAATGCGGCCATACGGGTGGTTATGGGAGTGACGTGGTGCTCCCATGTGACCCCCCTCCTGCGCGAGCTGCACTGGCTCCCGGTGGTCTTCCGGGTGCGCTTCAAGGTTTTGGTCACACCTTTAGAGCGCTCCTTGGCTTAGGATTGGAGTATCCACGAGATCGCCTTCTGCCACCAGTAGCCTCTCACCGACCAGTACGCTCCCATAGAGAGGGGCTTTTCAGGGTGCCGTCGGTCAAACACTGTCGACTGGCAGCCCCCAGGGGGAGAGCCTTCTCTGTGGGGGCACCTGCCATCTGGAACAAGCTCCCCCCTGGAGATACGGAGGATCCCGGATCTGTGCGCTTTCCGCCATGCCCTCAAAACATTCCTTTTCCAGCAGGCTGGCCTGGCTTAACTTCTCTTTTAAATTGCTTTTAAATTTTAAATTTGTCTTATAAATTGGGGTGTTTTAAATTTGTTTTCTGGGCCAAAGTATTTAATATGTTTTAAATGGTTTTTAATGTTTGTATTATGTGTATTTTATTTTTTGGCTGTTCACCGCCCTGAGTCCTTCGGGAGTAGGGCGGTATATAAATTTAAATAATAATAATAATAATAATAATAATAATAATAATAATAATAATAATAATAATAATGATGATGATGATGATGATGGAACTTGAAGGGCTGATCTTAGAAATTTGGACTGAACAAGTTCTAATGATGCAAAATTGAAGAAGGGGCCTAGCTGGCACCATAAAGTTGTGCTATTGGCTTGATCTCAAATAATTTGAGTGCTGCAGGTATATAGTGCAGGTATATACGTCTTGTCCTGAAGACAATATATTTCATCAGTTCAAAAGGAAACACTTTTTAAATGCCTTTTCTTGTTGCAGCACCTGTCCCATGAAATACTGTCTTCCAAGAGATCCAACTTTTGTAAGTTCCAGCTTTTCCAGACTTTTGTAAGACTTAACAGATCTAAATGTTCTCCCAGGTCTTTGACTTGGAGATTAAACCTGTCTGCTGATAAGATTTGTTTGGTATATATGGATTAATAATAGGATTAATGGATTAATATTTTTAAGCCTGGGCATATGCATTATTATTATTATTATTATTATTATTATTATTATTATTATTATTATTATTATTATTATTATTATATTTGGTATATTGTATTATAGTCACTTCAGTAAAATGGCAGGCAATATAATGTTTAAATTAATTGGCTATTAATATGTATCAATTAGACAAGATATCCAGTAGACAAGGAAAACCATCTCTGGACTGCACAATAGAGATGACCACTAGGTGGCAGCAGGGTGTGAGATATTTCTATCTTTATTTTTTCCAGGCTAGATCTTGTAGGCTATAAATATTATTTTAGATTTGGTGGCTCATATTCAAATACCTACTCAATCATGAAGCTCACTGGGTGACTCTGTTGTGAGAATAGAGTAAAAAGCATATGGAAAATTGTGACGCTTGCAGGAAGAAAAGTGAGATATTTACAACAACATTACATGTATAAAATATGTGCATGTATATGATCGTATGTAATTACAAATATTAGCAAAGTAAAACATCAGGCTGGGAGACCTTTTCTGTTACACACAAGGCCAAATATATTTAATAGTATATTCTCAGTTTGAATTTATCTTTATTAATTAGTTGACAGTCACTGAAAAAACACCAAGATTAATTTTGGATTATGGTGGGACATAAATGAAATTAAACAAATTCCTTGGACAAAGATCTATAGACACTGAATAAGTTATATGTGTTCCAGGTATATCTTTAAACAGTTCAATGACTCAACTAAAAATAGGACTATCAGATCCAAGCTGCAAAATATTTCATAACCACCAGATGGCATAAAGTTTTCTACCTATTCTTGCTGCCTTATAGTGATTATAAGTATTTTTGCATCCCAGTTCTTCTGGGCCTAAGTCAATAGCTAGACCAGTTACGGCTCCAAGGAAGAGCCACAAGATGTCTCTCTTCCTTTCCTTTACCACCACCAATAAAAACCTGTACCATTTTTTAAATTCCACTTTTATTGTATTTATAAGTAACTCTAGGTGGAAAACATACCTAATACATTTTCCTCCTCCTATTTTCCCAACACTCCTATGAGGTAAATGAGGTTGAGACAGAATGAGTTGGCCAAAGTCATCCAATTTCATGCCTAAGGAGCAGGATTAGATCTCACAGTCTCCTGATTTCTAGCCTAGTGCCTTAATCACTAAACCAAACTGGTTTCCAAAGTATCTGATTTACTTTGTCTTAATTTTTTTTGTTTGAAACATCTTACTTTTTCAGCAACTTTTCTTCCCACTTTTTATACAGTTCGGATCTGTATTCCAAAGCACTTGAGGCAGGTCAATAACCTTTTTCACTTAGAACTATTATTTTGCTCAGTTTGACCCATAGATTAGGTCTTATTTGCTTCAGTTCTCAACAGCCTAATGTCACATAGGCATTACATGTCTCTGAATTAATCCCAAATTAATCCCCAAATTGTTTACCCTTCCAGCTCTGCTGCCAGAGATATTTCTTCAGTCTTTGACTCAGTCTAGATTAGCATGTCTAATATATGTATATTTAATTAAAATCTCTGCTCATATTTTCCATCACCCTTTCAAAGCTGAAGTACAGAATGGAGTACATTACAGTCTGGCACTTTCTTATTTCAGAATCCATATCAATTTTTTAATTTTATTTTATAAAGAAATATAAGCAATAAACCAGTAAAAATCTTAACAGATTCTTCAAATTTCTCAGCAAATCACAAGCCTGCAGCAATTACTTCAGAGTCAAACAATGATTTTTCCCCCTATTTTTACATATGCATTTTATTTTTTTCCCAATCTGAGAAAATATGAGTGATTTTAATTTCTGTTTTATATACTCGTAGATATTACTACCTTGAAAAATAATAAAAATATTTAAGAGAGTTCTGAGTCACTTTAAAGAATGATAGGACAATATTTTCTCAAAGTTAACTAATTAAGAATTATGAAGAACGAATAAATGGTTGGTTATTTAAAAAGTATGGTATATCTATTGCAGTTTGAATAGACATATTTTCTTATTATTGAGTAATGGAAGTAGCAAAAAAAATACACTTCATTGTTATAGAAAACATTTTAAGGTTGAATTCTACAAGTATATAAGCAGACATATGTGAATGAATTTTCTCCTTCTACATTGTAGACCCATATCCTCAAACTCTTGAGAATAAATTTAAGAAGACTGCAGATTGCCTGCTTCCAATCTGGTAATGGTGCAGTGGTTAAGTTTCTGGCCTAGGTTAGCAAGAGACTGTGAGTTCTAGGCCTCCCTTAGATATTTTATTTTTATTTATTTGTTTCATGTTCAGATCAAATCTTAAACTGAGGCTTAAGCTTTGAGCTCAAAATGAGGCTACCTTGGCCAGAAACAAATCACTTTCAATATATTCTACTGATAGTAATCAACAAAGCAACAAATGGGCCAGGCTCTGTATCTCCCCACATTCGTACTTCAGGTTTTTATCTGCCAGCAACTCCCACTTGAATAATATTGGTCTTACACTTAGGCACTCCCACTCTCAACCCATTCAATGTCCTCCAAGTAACACACAGGAGATCAGATCCCTCAGCCATATTCACTTCTAGGATTAGTTCTTGTTTCATAAATTCTCTCTTCCATCTTCTGATTTGGTTTTGCTCCTGCGTGCCTTTAAAAATATTTGTTCCTGCCATAAAACTCTTCCTCAATCTAAGTCGATCATATCATATGATAAGTATCATAGATATATCTATGATATCACACATAATATATCATATATGATATAATATATATCATAGATCATAACCCTTAGATAGGAGAGTTGGATGGCTAACTTTTGGCAAGTCACTCTCAGCCAATTCATCTTATAGAGTTTGTATTTGGGGGGAAAATAGGAGGTAAGGGTATCAAATACGTTCCCTGCCTTGAGTTATATAAAAAAAGGTGGGATAAAATATCATCTCCAAAATGGAAGATCATCTAGGAAAATAAGATCAGCATGTAAAAAATAAATAAATGTTAAGATCAGAGGAAAGCAAGCTAGAACAGATGAAAAAAACAAAAACAACCTGAAGTACAAGAAGACAAAAGAATATCTGATCAAGAAATAGCACCTAGAGACAAGAAAGATCAAGGAAGCAATGGAAATTTTAAAAAAGCAGTAGACAACAGCCATAAACAAGACAATCAGCAGATTCTAAACTGGAATTACATATTACAGTTGGAATCTCCCATTTCAGTCGAATCAGAGATGTTTCTATCAATCCATCAACAGAAAAACTGTAATGAATCAGCCAAAACTTGACAAAGAAGAAACAGTGCACTTCTGGGTGGGACAATTCAGAGAAATACAAAAAGATTGCAGCTTGGACAAAGGTGGTGGAGAAGTGGGGAGCAGAATCTGAAATAAAAGGATTTGTAATAGCAACAAAAATTGTAGAGAAAAAGGCAAAAGAGATCAAGAATTAGGAAGAGATGAATTGCATGGGTTTTGATTGAAACACCTAATTGGTCTACACCCATGATGGAGAACCTTTGGTATGGAACACAGAACCATCACTCCAGGCATGCCAGCCATGGCCCATTAGTCTTCCGGGTTCCAGTGCACACATGCACGCTGGCCAGCTGGTCTTTGCACGCACAGGAGCACCAGAAACCAGAAGAGCAACTCCCTGGCCTGCATGCACATGCCAGGAAGCTGAGCTTCTGGTTTCCGGCATGCATCCGGAAGACCAGGTGACCAGTGTGCATGCACATGCCAGAAACCGGAAGCTCAGCTTCCCACCGCGCACATGCATGCTGGGGAGCTGCTCTTTTGGTTTCCAGTGCTCCCCCACATGTGCACGCTCCCATTTCTGCACTCAGTGCCAAAAAGGTTCACCAACACTGGTCTACACCAGTGATTCCCAGTGTGGGGCACATGCCCCACAGGGGGGCAATTTGATTTTTAATGGGAGCAATTGGAACCTTGTTTAAACCAAGTTAATGGCCTTTTAGGCTTCCTCCGTGTGAGTAGGAGGTCACTTTTTGAATAGTAAGAATTATATGTCATGGTGGGGGAGCATCAGGATTTTAGAGATACTTAGGTGAGGCATGGCCAAAAAAAGGTTGGGAACCACTGGTCTACACCCACTCGTTGCAGGCATTTTAATAACATATTGCAAGGATATGAAATTGAAGATTGGTTAACTTCTGATAAAACCTATTTGATAATGAAAGATCCAGCAAAAGGGGCAGCATCCAACAACTATAGGCCAGTTACCTGCTTACTGACAACTTTCAAATTGTTAACCATTCCAGAATTGTTTTCTGACCCTGTTTTTCTGCTTTTTGACAGACTACATTTCCTATTTACTAAAAATACAGATACAAAATACTTCACCCAACTTCATCACCTGACTTGTATGACACAACTTAAAGATTGTTTCAGATATTGGGAGGATGCAATGCAAAGGTTGCTCACATATTGCTTGCATCCTTCACCCATCTAATAGTGCCATCAGAAACCTATATCAGAGTAACAGGATAGGTGTTTCTTGGTTTACTCTTGATTTCTTCAAGAGAAAGCAGAAAGAAATCTGCAGCAGAAGACAAACTGACAAAGCTACATAAATTACTGGCATATACAGAAGATGGTGGAGTGTGATGTCTCATGTGGTTAGGATGCTGGTCTGATGATCAACAGGCTCATGTTTGAGACCATGAGATGGGGTGAATTCCCATCACTTAGTCCAACTCCTGCTGACCCCACTGTTTGAAAGTGGGCAACAGTGAGTAGATGGAAGGGTACCATTTTGGTGGGCAGCTTAATGGGGACATGAAAGAAGCCTCCAAATGGGTGTCCCCTGGGCAACGGTGATGTCACCAGCTAATCCTTTCAACCTGGAAGAGCTACTGCGTTCCCAACATGACTGTAGTAATACCAAAGTGGGAGGGAGGAAGAGAGGGGTTTCTATAGAATACTGCAGATTATATATATATATATATATATATATATATATATATATATATATATATATATATATATATATATATATATATATTTATTTCCAATATTAAATAATGGTAATGGCTTGACATATGCCAATAAAAGCATTAAAAGACAAAATAAAAAATATAATTAAAGCAAACGTCTATATATCTAAACAAACAAATAATACATAAAAACGAGAGCAATAATGAATATATTTTATGACACATTTTGGATGAGTCCACATTTTGGATATTTTGTGACTGGATGCCGAGAGATAGCTGTTTGGTCTGATCTGTATTAACAGACTGGAGCAGATACTTGTCTAAATAAGACTATGAAAGGCCCATAAGTTTACTGGAAGTGTTTCCTTCTAATTTTGCAAAATGTTAAGCCCTTTCTTACTTCTTACACAACTTATTTCTCCCTGAGATATACAATAGTGGTTTCTGTTCATATTTTAAAGAATGTTATTCTCTAATGACTGACATCATTATATCAGCATGTGACCCTGCAGTCCCTTTACTAATGGGGTTGAAGCATGAGTGCTATAGTACTTCTTTTGTAAGTACACAGGGGAACATTGAAACATTGCCCCATAGAGGTCTGTGCTCCCATACTTTGTCCAAAGGACAGAAGTCAAAAGTCCTTGGCACTGAAAGGAAAATATGTACATATTATCTGATGAATGCTTTCCCTGAGCTGTGAATTGTGTCTGTATGGTAGGACATTAAATTGGCTGCAGAAATTCTGTGACTATGACCAAAGATATTTGGGTATAATATAAAATTACTCAATTACGATTAAAACTAAATTAATCAATGATTATTTTATTGCTGCACAGCATAACTAACATGTTTATGATGTGCACAGAATTATCACATCTGTAATATGAATTTGACTTCTACATCCTTGGCTATGTCATAAACTTTTAAATTGTATTTAATCTGTGCTGTGTATATTTGATTTACGCCATCTACAATAGTAAGTGGTGTGCTCAAATTTCCACTGAAGAAGCACCTATCTGGTATGACTTAATTTGCTTCAAAACATCTGTCTCAGTTAATCTCCTTTAGCTCAAATGGCAAAATGATTATTGTTAGTGCAACTGCACAACTTGTGCTCCGGTACTTATGGATAATTAAGGAGGAATCTTAATGTCAAGATGCAAGGCAGTTGATTCTAATAAAAAGCACCCACAGTTTTCAAATAGTTCAAAATAGCAACCTTAACTAAGTCAATCCAATACTATTAATGTGGGATCTTCTTTAGAATCCTCTTATCATGAGCAGCACAAAATATCACAGAGAGCTACTTGATCTGATCTTCTTTTTCAGCCAGGATATACAACTCTTCAGGAATGATATGATGCCACTATCATATGCAGATCATTTGCCAGAGGTGATTGAGACACATAAGAGTAGAAATACAGGATACCAAACTGCCAATTATTCCTCAGGGCAACTTGTTCCCCCAACTAGCTAGAAGGCTGAAAAGGATGTTCCTGGGAGGATTCTACTAGATATGTTATTTATTTTCTGTTTTGAACAGATTGAAGAATGGGGGAGGGGGGACCCTAGCACTAAGCTTTTGAGTCAAAATAATCTCATTTCTAACCATAACAACGGCCTGAATTATATGACTGAAATTTGGTAAAGTATCCACGTTTCAGCAATGTACAATGTTGACACATTTTGACTTTGCTTGTCAGAAGATCACAAAAGGGGATCAATGAGCCCGGTACCATTGCAACCATCATAAATATGAGTCAGTTGGCAAGCGTCTGAATTTTGACCATATGACCTTGGGGATGCTACAATGGTCGTAAGTGTGAAAAACGGTCATAAGTCACTTATTTCAGTGCCATTGTAACTTTGAATGGTCACTAAATGTGGTAAATTGAGGACTACCTGTATTATAACCAGTTTTCTAAATACTTTCTAAACATTTTGAAGATAAAATTGCTTACAATTGAAGAGTTTTTTTTCTGTCAGCCAGTCACATTTGATGAACCCATTTCATAAATTCAGTTCATAGTAGGAAGAAATCAATGCATTCAGGCCTACCGCCTCTTTCCTTGATTGCCTTCCATGGCTTCTGCAATCTGCTTTAATGTTTGTTTGGTTTAGAAGAGAAAGAAAAGAGAGGAGAGTATGTGGGAGAGAGGTATGATTTTTGACAGTTTAAAGTGAGCTAGATAATTTAGTCCTTCTGGGAAACAAATCATCTTGAAACAGGCAGAAGGAAACAACTGCTTGGCTGTTTTAAAAAAAAACTGCCATTTTGTGAGCAAGGTAATCCAACAGCTCTGTATGGGCTTGAAGACATTTTCTGAACCCCCTCTGAACAGGACAGGATTTAGGGACTTGGTTGCAACAATATAATGCTAAAGTTGAACAAATATACTCTAAAGTTTTGTATTTTTTTTTTCATCTAGAATTTTCATTAGCATGTGATTCTATCAGCCACTGAATCTTTTTGGAACAAATGTGACAGATAGCAACATTTCCACACCTATTTAATGTCAGATATGTGGTTACTGGTCCCAATCATGGGATTTAAGATTTGTAACACAGCAATGTTCCTTAAATAAGTTTATGAGTGGAAGGAGACTAATTATTAAAATTTTAACAAGAAGTAAACCGGATACTTTTTAAGATGGAGAGATATTCGTTTACCTTACTCTGAATGTAACACGTTGAGATGTTTCTGGACCAACTATGCTCCTGGATACGACTAGATAGACTAGACTAGACTAGACTAGACTAGACTAGACTAGACTAGACTAGACTAGACTAGACTAGAATTCTTTATTGGCCAAGTGTGATTGGACACACAAGGAATTTGTCTTGCTCTCAGTGTACATAAAAGAAAAGATACATTCGTCAAGAATCATAAGGTACAACACTTAATGATAGTCATAGGGAACAAATAAGCAAATTATCTTTCAGAATAGTCATGGCTACCTTTCAGCAGCTTGTAAGGATAGGGTCTAAGGCAGTGGTGAAATCTAAAATTTGTTACTACCAGTTCTGTGGGCGTGGCTTGGTGGGAAGGGGGTAATGTGACTGGGTGGGCATGGCCAATTTTTTTTTTTACTTTTAAAACCATTTTTTACATGTAAAACCATGTAAAAAATGCTTTCAAAAGGCTCTGACAATCCCAGCTGAGTTGCCTGATCGTCAGAGGGTTTTTTAAAAACCCTCTGTCAATCAGGCAACTCAGCTGGGATCGTCAGAGCTTGGATCATCAGAGCCATTTAAAAGAATTTTTTTTTCTTTTAAATGGCTCTGAGATCCCAGCTGAGTTGCCTGATTGGCTTGGCTTGTCAAAGCTTGGCTTGTCAGAGGCATGTAAAAGAAAAAAAGCCTCTGATGATCGTGTGGCTCAGCTGGGCATGGGGGGCGGAGTCAGGGATTTTTGCTACCAGTTCTCCAAATTGCCCGCCGCCATCGCTACCTACTCACCCGAGCCGGTCCGAACCAGGAACATTTCACCTCTGGTCTAAGGTTAAAGCCGCAGGACTGTCAAAATTGTGCAGAATATAAAATGGGAGATCTTAAGAAACTCTTCTGTGTCATAATTTTAGCTCACTGGGTAAGGCATTGTTTCATCTCGTCTTTTATGGTGGATGAATCTTCTTTTTAATGAAACATATGACATTTTCTGTTGTTTTCTGGCAACTAATCATGATGGGCTCTGTCAATCCATATTTTTTTTTTACTAGCTAATGGAAATTAGTATTTAGTTCTTTCAACTGGAATTTTGCAGATAGGTCTTTTTAAATACTATCTGGTTTGAATTGTTTTAAATCTGACAATGTTTTATTATTGATACTTTTTTATTGTATCATCATGCTATATGAACTTGAAAGTAAAACTACTTGACTGAGTAACAACATTGTAGTTTAGCCTCCAATGATAATTAAGGCAGTTAAATCCTTTGTAGATAAAACCAGATTTTCTCTTATATCATGCCCATTGGATATCTTGATATATAGCTCATTCAGTGACATGAAAAAGCAATAGATAAATGGCAAAATGTTGTAGTAAAAACATACTTTTACTAAGCAATTTTATTACATGCCTTATGAAGCCTCTGCATTCAATCACCAAGAGCTTATTTTAAGATGGAAGCAAGCCAGCCCTTTTGTCTTCCGCAAATAGCTTTGCTGAACTCAGAACCAATTCGTTTTAAAATATTAATTCCAGCTTAAATTTCATTTATGGACCAAAGCCAGCTTTGCTTGTTTACAGATGATAAAACAAAAGTCAACTTAACTGTCAAGTCAAAGACAAAACAGTACATAAAGATTAGGTCTTTATGAGCTCAGTAAAAACAAAAAATAAATCTGTCATTACAAAACTTAATGGACTTTCCTAAATAATAGAGAAAAGCATAGGCTTTGAACGTACTAGGTAATTTATTGAATTCTTGGCAATTCCCATTAATGGATTTTAAACAGCAATACTAAAGGAGCTTTAATCTGAAATTAAATAGAGTCATTTGTGATTACAGGAGATAATACCAGTAGTTGCTTAGGCAGACATGAGACGGCTACTGTCCGGTATATTAATAAAGTCTCCGAATTATTTTTGGTTTCTGGTGACCTCCTGAGCATTCTACCTTAGCTTTTTCCAGAAAGTTTTTACATTTTACAGGTTAGTTTACAGTCCTAGTAGAGCTTCCATCCAAATTCTAACCAGGCATGATCCTGCTTACCTTTCTGGCACAAAGTCACCTAGGTGCTACACCTGTGGAAACAAAAGTCCACCTGTGGACTACTGCAATGCTCTCTACATGGGGCTCCCCTTGAGGAACACCCGGAGGCTCCAACTGGTGCAGAATGCGGCCGTGCGTGGGGGATTATGGGAGCCAGGGGGCGCTCCCATGTGACACCTCTCCTGAATGAGCTGCATTGGCTTCCAGTTGTCTTCCGGGTGCGCTTCAAGGTGTTGGTTACCACCTTTAAAGCGCTCCATGGCATAGGACCTGGGTATTTGCAGGACCACCTTCTGCCGCCGATAGCCTCCCGACCAGTACGCGCCCACAGAGAGGGCCTCCTCAGGGTGCCGTCAGCCAGGCAATGTCGGATGGTGACCCCCAGGGGGAGAGCCTTCTCTGTGGCAGCTCCTGCCCTCTGGAACGATTTGCCCCCGGAGATACAAAGGATATCGGATCTCCGGGTCTTTCGCCGTGCCCTGAAAACTTTTCTTTTCCATCAAGCAGGGCTGGCGTGAACCCCCTCCCCCTTTTTTAGTCTTTTTAGTTTTTTAGTTTTAAATTGTCATGGGGTTTTAAATTGAACTGTTTTAAATTGGGCCAGTTATATAATTCTTTTAACAATTTTAAATTTTGTATTTGCATGTGTTTTAGCTCTGGCTGTTCACCGCCCTGAGTCCACTAGGAGAAGGGCGGCATACAAATTGAAATAAATAAATAAATAAAATAGGTCTCTTGATTCAAACTTGACTCCTGGTAAGTTCATGGAGAAACTAAATCCTGCTTTCTAGCAAATCTAAACTGTGCGGCACAGCTGTTCTCCCCCCACCTCACTGTTCTACTTACCTTAGAAAAGGGTTTTTAAGCCTCCTTTTTCAGCGCTGCATGGTAGTGCCTGTGCTGCACATGCGCACAAAGCGCACGCCGCTCACGTAGCAAACTGGTAGCGAAGCGAACCGGTAGCAGACATCGGAGCATTTCACCACTGCTTAGTGCCCATTTGAACTTACAGTGACCGAGTCTGCTGCTATTTATGAACCTGGATTCAAAGTTCCAATGTACACTCTCTTGTGGTCAATGGACCAAATTTCAGGTGCTCAACAACCAGGCCGCATTTACAGCTGTTTGCAGTGTCCCACAATCATGTGGTTGCAATTTACAATGGTTTAGCAGAAAACTGGCAATTACTTTCAGGTTTTGGCAAAACTGCGCCCAGTGAACTACTGGTTGACTTAATGACCATGGCATTCACTGAAAGACAATGGTGAAAGACAGCTTTATGACTGTGGCATCCCTGCAAAAAAGGTTGCAAAATCAGGTTGGTCACATACCTAATCCATTTTATGACTGCCACAACTTATGACCATATCCATTATGGTCAGAAATCAAAGACTATCTGTAATAAGTTTTATTTGCTTGATATTCTCAGTAAATGCATTTTGTTGATATTAGTTGTTTAATTTAGTTTTTGTTAGAATTAATCCTTCCTTTTTTCCAGAGCATAAAATACCACATGTATAAGATAAATAAGGCTGAGAATATGTCTAGTTCATATTCACTTAGGAGCTCTAATTCACAATCCAACACTTTAAACACCACAACACCTTAGATTTCTTCATAAGCATCAATGAATTAATAATTATTGTCGTCATTTCTATTTCTCTTTTACAAACTGAAAAACGTACTAAAATTTATTTAACTGGGATGATTAAAAAAATTAAATAGTCTTAAAAAAGCCAAAAGAAATTAGACCATCAATGTTTGTAATTTCAGATTAATTACAGATAATTTAATGTTGGTAAATAAATTATATAATGAGTAAACAATTTCAAAAGTCTGGTTTAGAGAATTTTAAAACAGGATGGCAATTTTTTTTTAACAATTTAAGCTGTAGATTGTATTATATTTCAGGTAGAACAATTAATTAAAAGTAAACCTAAAGTGAGGTTTTAAACAGTAGTTTACTTTTAAATAAAATAACTTCTAAATCTAATGGGTACAAGCAATGAGAAAAATACAGTAAAATAAATGAGTCAATAGATGAAAAACCAGTGTTTAATTATTATGTTCTTGGAAATCATTCTCTTAAAAACCAAGTATTTTTATTCCATGACACGTTTGAAGTTCAGTTTACTTATGTCCCTAAAAGCAGACAAACCCAAATCCAAACCTGGATTTATTTTTTAAAATAGACAGGGCACTTCAATGCTGTAAAGACTATGTTTAAAATGTTTGAAGCAAGCAGCCCTAAAATTGTAGTGACTTCTCTGAAATCAAGAAGCATTAATAAACTACCATTCTTTACATGTTACTCACAATAACATTATATTTTGTTAATCTACAATTTCTATTAACAAGATAAAAGGTGTTCATAATTAAATAGAGCATTTCAGTTAAGATTATAA
Organism: Arizona elegans; assembly: GCA_022577455.1. Lineage (NCBI taxonomy): Eukaryota > Metazoa > Chordata > Lepidosauria > Squamata > Colubridae > Arizona > Arizona elegans. The sequence goes on along the minus strand of JAKOOJ010000001.1, from coordinate 214,555,043 downwards.
TTTAGCAATGTTGATTATCTAAAAGAGGGGAGCCTGAGAACTATCATCTAAAGCTCTAAACTCTAAAAAGTCACCTGGAAAAGTCTTAAGAGGTCTTCTGATGTCATCAAGATAAAGATAACAGGAAGCTGTTTTATTTATCACCAATGGATCTATCTTCCCATTTAGTCTCCTGCCTTAAATGTAAGAGCACAGACGAGAGAGGGGGGGGAAGCACTTTGGAGGGTGCTTTACAGTTTAATCTGCATTTTTTCCAACTTTACTCTTCTTCTCATAGGAACAAAAAAAAAATTCATTATTTAAAGGAAAAGACGACGTCTGAGACAATTTTATGGATGGAATACAGGGTTTTTTGCATTTACTTTGGTGAATGTAAGCATCCTGCAATTTGGCAGTTCGAATCTCACCAAGCTCAAGGTTGATTCAGCCTTCCATCTTTCCGAGGTGGGTAAAACGAGGACCCAGATTGTTGGGGGCAATATGCTGACTCTGTAAGCTGCTTAGAGAGGGCTGTAAAAACACTGTGAAGCCGTATATAAGTCTAAGTGCTATTGCTATCCTATCATCAGTCATCTCTCTAGCAATCTGCATCCTCCCTAATTTCCCAGGCCTCAATTTAATAGGAAGGAAAGACTCAGCAAGGAACTCCTTGCACAAGGCTTTTTCAAATCAGTAAGCGCAGGCAGCAAAGTGGGGGTGGGATGCTACAAAGAAACTAATTGTCAAGTAGCAAAGAAATGATTAGTACTTTGTCACTGAAAGAACTCAAATTGTTGAAAGTGAAACAGAACAAATGTCAGAAAAGCTTCAGGGGACTTTGAAATATACCATTTGGCACTTATTTGGTATGGTAGATGGTTTCCAATGCAGGTGGTCCTCAACTTACAACCACAATTGAGCCCAAACATTTTGTTGCTATGTGAGTTATTTGTTAAGTGAGTTTGCCACATTTTACAATTTTTCTTCCCACAGTTGTTAAGTGAATCACTGCAGCTAAGTTAGTAGCCCAGTTGTTAAGTGAATCTGGCTTCCCCATTGACTTTGCTTGTCAGAAGGTGATCACATGACCGTGGACACCACAACGGTCATAAGTATGCCAAACATCTGAATTTTGATCACATGATCATGGGGATGCTACAAAGATTGCAAATGTGAAAAATGGTCATGTCACTTTTTTCAGTGCCATTGTAACTCTGAACAGCCACTAAACTTTGTAAGTCAAGGACTACCTGTATCTCATTTCTGCTACTAGTACAGATTGTAACTCAACTAACTCTAAAATATGGCTTCAACAGCCTTTATTTTACAGGTAGTCCTCAATTTACGACCACAATTGAGCCCAAAATTTACATTGCTAAGTGAGAAATTTGTTAAGTGAGTTTTGCCCCATTTTATGTCTTTTCTTGCCATATTTGTTAAGTGAATCATTGCAGTTGTTAAATCAGTAACCCAGTTGTTAAGTGAATCTAGTTTCCCCATTGACTTGTGCTAGTCAGAAAGTCGCAAAAGGGAATCGCATGACCCAGGGACACTGCAACCATCATAAATGTGAATCAGTTGTTTAAGCATCCAAATGTAGATCACGTGACCACGGGAATGCTGCAATGGTCATAAGTCTGAGAAATGGTCACAAGTCACTTTTTTCAGTGCTGTTGTAACAGTCTGTTTGAAACAGTCACCAAGTGAACTGTTGTAAATCAAGGACTATCTGTATTTGTTTAAAAAATCTATATAAAGTGCCCATTTTCTAATCAACTCTAGGCAGCTCCTAGAGTCAAAAGTTAAATCAACATATAAAACTAAACACGTTAAAGACAACAAAAACCAATTGCCAAATCAAATGTGCAGTTATCCAATCTTGTCCCAGTGCTTTGGGGAAAAGTTGAGTCTTCAAAGCTTTTCAGTTGTTGGGGTGGTCAAAATCTGATGGACTTCAGGGGACAAGAATGATACTTAGGGCAGGGTTTGCTACAGAAGAGGCCTCCTTAGTTCTCATAACAACATTCAGGGGAAGGGTCTAGGAGTACGCCCAGCCTATCTGACCTGGAAGGGATTGTAGATGTCTTTTAGGAAAGGCAGAATGGTCCACCCTGGGCCATATAGGGCTTTAAAGATGAAGACCTGCATCTTGAATTGTACCTGTAAAGAAATTGGAAACAGTGCAGTTCGCACAACAAAAGTGATACATGGCCAAACTTAAGGGCTTTGCTTAGAATGCCTAAATTTGCAGGTTGCTTTAATGTTTTTCCTATTTTGTTATATTTTTCCAAAATGTAATTGCCTTCCAGCATGTTTATTTGTGATTTTTATTAAGTGCCATGTATTTGCACTTAATTGAATAATGGTTAGACAGCAACTTCCCCCCCATAAATGAACAGCCCTAAAAAAAAAAAAAAAAAAAAAAGCTACAGTTATAGTTAATTAAGGTATTTGGCAAAGGCAAGATAAAGTTTAATTTCAAGTTTACTAGAAAGCTGTTATTGTGAAAAAAAAAGACTTTTACTTACATTATTCTTTCAAAATACATGTTTTAATTTTTATCTTTTCGTTTTGGCAGCATGCTTTTAAAAGTACGATAGGCAATGCAGCAGAAATGTGTAAGAAGTTATGCACGTATAGAGAAAAGTAACATTTTTATATTTAACACATAGCACAATGAAATCAGAGCATTCAAATTATATAACGGCAATGTTGTATTTATAGTCCAAACCATTTACCTGGAAAACTAAGTATTTTTAAAGTATAAATGTTTTTGGTGATAACATATATATATTCTCCCATATATATATGGGAGAATCATCTCTGAAGACATCCGGCAATGAAGGGTTCTGACATTATTTGGTTTTTAATATTGTGTTTTCTACAGCAAAAAGTGAATCCAGATTATTCATTTCAGGGGCAGCCCTGGAAGCAGAAAAATAAATGGGTAAACAATAAAATTAATTCTTCATCCTTCCTTCTGCTGGATACAAATACAACTCTCTCTCCCCTCCTCCCCCCAACTCCCCCCATTTCTACAGAGGATTTGGTACCTATGATCTGACATAATATGGACAGATACAGGATTGCCATCTCTGTAACAAAATTATAAATAGAAGGCAAAGAAATCTAAGTTATGCATTAGGGTTTTTTGCAATCTAGATGTAAGCAAACTTTTATAATGGCTGAAATTTATACATACTAGCCTTCTATTATTTTCCCTCGAATCTTATATAATCCTTTTATCTCCTGAAAAAACTTTTTGTGCAACATTTATTGAATTTGTTCTTTTACAGTTGAGTCACATGTTTTCAGAGAAAATTAAATTGCATGAGATGATCTCATGCCATGAATTTTTATTCAGAGTACTTTATAATTTACAGATTATCATATATATATATATATATATATATATATATATATATATATATATATATATATATATATATATGCAAAAAATTAAAATCTCGGGTGTTTTCCCACGTCATTGTAAATAAGTTGGTTAAAATATTTAAAATTCTGGTTAAAATCCCAGCTTAAAATCTTCTAAAAATCCTTACAGAGCACTCTGCAATGTCTTTAAAACCTCAGCTAAAATCCTACCAGTGACTTTAAAAGTGACTTTAAAATTTTTTGCATATGCACACCCGCGAAAACTTAAGAAGACATATATATATACATACATACACACACACACACACACACACACATATATATATATATATTATTAAATATATTAATCTGATAATTAAATATGATAATCTGTAATATATATATATATATATATATTAAAAAGTCAATTGGGGGAGGGTGTATAATCCTATAGTATACATTAAAAGGAACAACTCTAAATGCATGATCTGTAATTATAACTCTGAGCCAAACTTTGCTTTCTGGCATACACATTTGGCTCTCACAGAAACAGAGAAAGTCATCTATGATTATTCAAGATATCTCTGATGTTTGTTTAATACACTTAACATTGTTGAAGCAAAAAGGGCACAAAAGAAGTAATTTGGAATAATAAAAAATCAAAAACTGTTCCTTCCTATCCTGAAGACAACTGCATTTCCAAGAAATGTTCGTTTTATTTAGGGCACATGAACACATCATTATATTGCCATAAAACCTCTGGCAATTTTTTTCCTAGTGAGGGGCACACAGTTTTGACTGATGAAAACCTAATAGCCCAAAGTCATGATTGGTTGTTCAAGACAACAAGGTTTGAAATAATGTGCAATGATTCCTCTGTCAGCAAAGTGGACATAGTCCAAAGCAAACTTAGAAAATCAATGGATTCTAGCATGCCTCCTTCTGTATGGAATCAAAGCCAATGTCATTACCTGGGCGTTCTCCAAAAGCTGCACTTATACGGAAATAGGAATTTGTTCTACAAATAGCCTCCACCCTGTTCAATGAATGTAAATTATGCAAAATTCATATGTAGGGTAGACCTCTGTATGTTTAGGACTTCTAATAATAAACTAAAGTAGTTCAAATTGAAACCATTACAGAAGAGAGATTTTTTTTGTCCAAAAAACATTCCCATTCTAAAGTATATTATAACTTTCACTCCCATCTTCCAACTCTTATTACCACATCACTTAGGTGCCTCACTTTGTAGAAGTTGATTTGGACCCATTTATTTCAATGAACTCTTTTAACATGCAACTTGTCTCTTTGACTTAGGAACTTGGGGAGGGACTTGAGGGAGTGGCTAGGACTGTGATGGCGAACCTATAGCATATGTGCCAGAGATGGCACGCAGAGTCGTCTCTGCTGGCACGTGCACCGTTGCCCCAAGTCAGATCTCCATGGTGTTTCTTTCATGAACTTCTGTTTCCCTGCAAACAACGAAACAAGCTCACGAAAAAAAAAAATCTTACCTCTTGCCGCACTGCCAGTGTTGGGATGCCCCGCCTCCCACTGGCCAGATGGTGTTTGGGTCTCAGCTGTGCATGAGACCCGAACCTTTTGGTTTGGGCATGCGCACATGCAGTCTGGGCATTCTGTGTCTAAAAGGTTTGCCATCACTGGGCTGTAAATATATATGGGATATGTATACGGATTTATTTGTAAGGTCTTTTGAAACTCTGGCTAAAATCCTAACCAACACTTTAAAAGTTTTCTTTTTGGCAGCATTTCCACAAGCTCTCTAACTTGTCATCATCGGGCTCTACTTTCAGTTTAGAAGCTGTGAGTATGCTGCAAAATCAGAGTTGTCGCTTTTCTATGTTCACTGTTGCTGACGTATGCTGGTTAGCCTGAAACTCTGTGTCCTGATTGGAGGGCACAGTTTTTTCTCCTGCTTCATTATCCAAGCTGCAGCCTAACTGCGTGTTAAAGGCCCAGCTTTCTCTGGTTCCCTATTTTATTTACATATGTGTGTGTGTGTGTGTGTGTGTGTGTGTGTATAAAAAAATAAAATCTCGGGTGTTTTCCCACGTCATGTTAAATAAATTAGTTAAAATGTTTAAAATTCTGGTTAAAATCCTAGCTTAAAATCTTCTACACATCCACAAAAACTTAAGAAGACAGAGATAGATATAGATATATGGAAATTTTTGAAGAGCTACAGATTATTGGATAATCTCAAATGATAATTCATTGGATCTAGACATTCAGCAATTTGTGACATTATTTAATAAAGCTGTTTCTAGGGTGATTTTTTCATTATATTGTTACTAAAAGTTTTATTGGCATATTGTAAGAGTATACAATAAAACAAACTCTGACATTATATAGCCCAAAACCCATATAGACCACACACCATATAGCACCTTATTCATTATTCAACTATTGCCTGCATACTCTGAGAAATTCTAAGAATTGCAATTTCAAATAACTCCTTCACCAAAAGTAATCAAATTCGGGAGGGGGAGAATTATTCCTCTCAATGATTGAACAGTAGAGTTTTAACAATAAAAAAGTCAAGGAAAGCAATAACGATTTCTTTCAGCAATCTTTCCTTGATTCACTTTATGTTCAGAAAGAAATTTGATTAAGGAATGGAACACAGAAAGTTCAAAGTTTTTTTCTTTACTTTAGCTATTCTCTTATTGCTCTTCTCTAGAGGATACTGTAGGATCAAGAAATTTTTCTAAAGAGCAATCACCCATTATTTTACCTGCACCCCACTGTACCATCTACTCTCTAAAAATGAAGTACTATTCCATATTTATTGCATTACACTTTGAATTGGTACTTGCATCTCTCACCTTCATTAACTCTTGTACTTGTTTAAGCAAGGAAATGAGGAAAAATTTAGTACATAATTGTATTTATAGGTTCCAATCAATGTTGGGATGTTGCCTGTAAAGAGAACCTTGCATCAAACTATGCATATATCTCTATATCTACACCAATAATGATCAACATGTTATCATTTTATTGTGAATAAAATAAGAATTAACAAGATACAGAGCATGGCTTCTGGAACTCTTTCCAAAGCCTTTACCAGCAGTGGCCATAAGACATATGTTTCTGTGGATTGGGATACCTATTTGGATAGGCTGCTTTGAGTCACATGACCAGGAGGGGGAAAGGCAGGGCTATTAGAAAGGAGCATCTGCTGATATTCTGAGCCAATTGGGAAGCACTGAAGGGATTTTTCACTTTTTTATTCTTTCACTTTTTTAATTCACTGCTTCTTTTGCTAGCTTCTTCTGCCACCTGTTTAATTCTGGGTTTTTTTTTTTCAAATGTAACATTTAAGGATAGTGGGTTGTGATGAAAAAGCACAAATTGTGTCATCTGTCTGCATAGCCTTCAAATGACCCTGACATTTTGGAGGCATCTGGCAGCAGATAAAATATTTCCTAGTTAGTTTATTAAATATTTAAGTACACACAAACCACAGTTTTGTTTTTTATTGCTTTGATCCCAAAGATTATATCTCTCATGAGGAAGAGAAATTCCTTGGGGATGGGCTTCAGCACAAGTCCGAAAGCTCAGAAGGCTAAACTCTGGTCCTGGTGAATGACCCAGATTGGATCCTGCATTATTCCTCTCAGGCATTACCACATTTTCTCTCCACCACATCCTTTTTTTGAATGCAATCATAACCATGACAAACATATCCAGTAGCATCACCCAGACATCTTGGAAAATATAAACAAGCTTAGGTCTTCTTAGCACCAGAATGGGGACGCACCACGAGATCCCTGGGCTAGGAAGTTAAAAAAAAATCTTGGAAGAAGGCATTACAGATAATCCTGGATTTACAAACAGAACTGGATCCAAAATTTATGTTAAGTGAGACATTTGTTAAGTGAGTTTTTCCCCCATTTAATGACCTTTCTTGCCATACCCATTGACTTTACTTGTCAGAAAGTCACAACCCCGGAACACAGCAACAGACATAAATATGAACCAGTTGCCAAGCGTCTGAATTCTGATCATATGACCATGGGGATGCTGCAAAGGTCATAACTGTGAAAAACGGTCATAAGTCACATTTTAATGCTGTTATAACTTTGAATGATCACTAACAATTGTTGTAAGTCAAGGACTACCTGTATTTTAAAGAAAACAACTTGGGCACCAGTGGTGGGTTCCTCCCGGTTCGGTCCGGTTCGGCCGAGCCAGTAGCGGTGATGATATGACGTCACCGAACCAGTTCTCCCCCCCGCCCTCCCACCCCCCACCCCCCCCACGTTATTCTTACCTTTTATTTGGTCCCACCCCCAATCTATTGCTGCCTCCTGAGTCCCATCTGATGACTAGAGAGAAAAAAACTGTTTAAACTCTTGCCGCGGGGCTTCAAAGGGCCGCCCTACAGCTGATCAGTGTTAAAAGCAAACAAATGAGTCAGATCGTAAGTGCGAGGACTGGTTGTAAGTGTGAGGACCTTCCAGAAATGACTCTGACCAGATAGCCATGCCTACCTAGTCACATGACCTCCAAGACACACCCACAAAATAAGCCACGCCCACAGAACCGGTAGTAAAAAAAATTTAGAACCCACCCCTGCTGGGCACATTATGGGATCACCAAGGTCAAGCCTGAATGCCACATAACTTCAAAAATGATGAATCTCTCCTCCAAGTTACCATGAATGAAATCAAGACAAGATCTTTACCATTTACTCCCAACAGCCACTAAAATATAAAAGATATCACATTAAAATACAGAGTGTCCTGGGCCATGAATGCATATGCACAATAATTTATTTGGTGATACAAGATTCTTCATTCTTTAAGTGTTGTTGTATATCAATTGATTGTCTATGCAATTGTTTACATCTGTACATTGCCCAGAGTCCATCCAGATTAAGACTGTAGATAAATCTTATGAATGAATGAAACATCTAATAAATAGCTACAAATATTTTTCCTCTTGTTCCATGAGAAGATTGTAGCTGAAAAATGATTACCTTGTGATAAAAGCTCCAACTCTATCATACTGAAGTACAATTACCTTATTTTTCAGACTATAAGACACTCTCGACTATAAGATGCATATTAGCTTTAGAGGAGGAAAACAAGAAAAAAAAAATCTGCCTCTGCCTCCCAGCCTCCATCCGGTATTCATCTGGCTAGTGTCCTTGCAGCAAACAGCAAACAAGCCTGGTCAGCTTCAGCACGTTATTGCCGCCATGGCCTGTTCACCATGGCCCGTTTGCAGCGGCCTGTTTGCCGCTGCCGCAGCCCATTTACTACAACCCGTTTGCTGTCACGGCCCTTTTGCTGCCACCTGTTTGCCGCCGATCACCACGATTGATGGCAAATGGGCGGTGGCAAACGAGCAGCAACAGCAGTGATAGGCACGGCAGCGGCAATCCCCACTGCCTAGAACAGCTGATCAGCGCCCCTCCCCCCACCGCAATATTCACTGTATTAGACGCACGGACATTTCCACCCATTTTTTTTGGGGTGGGGGAGTGCATCTTATAGTCAGAAAACTACAGTAATTAAAATTAAATTAAAAGTATCACATTGGCATGTAATAGAGTCATTTATATTTATCCTATATTGTGCCTTAAAAAATTTCTACTCTACATGGAACAAACACTATAAATCATAAATATAATCATGATATAAAAGCTTATATCATAAAGAAAATATTCTTGCATGTTATGCATATTATATTTATCATAAAAAGTATAAATTGGAAACAAAGATTGATAGAATACACTATCTCTATTGTACTGTTTTCTTGCCATTTTTGTTTTGATTTTAAATTTTTTTGTTTTTAATATTGTACTATTATGATGATGCCACTCAGTTGCTAGGTGAGTTGGGAAGTTACATAAATGTGATTAAATACATATCTACAAATTAAAAATTAATTGTAAATATATTTCTAATGTATATCAGTGATGTACATTACTAATGAATTGCAGTATACTGCAATATATATGCATTGATGCATGCTTTGTAAATTTGCAGTATCCCTATTGTACATTCCATTCTCTACATCTTGCTTTAAATTTTATATTGAATAAATATAAATAATGCCCAGTAGAATACTATGACCTTTATTTTATTGCAATTAATATAGAGGAACAGTTAAACTTCAATTTGAGATTTAAAGAGCCACAACAACTTAGAATTTGGGTACTTTGATTGAGCACATGGAATATGACTGAATAATATTAATAAAAATTAATTCCCCTGGAAGAAAGAACTCTTCCCTGAATAAATTACTTTTGCTATATTGAAATGTTAAACAGATCATTCTGGTACAAATTAATACTGAACACTGAGCACTGCAATGCTGATATTTTCAGCTGATAATATTAAAAATAACACAGGAGAATATAGAAGTAATTCAAAAATTCAATATTTTTTTTTAAAAAAAAGATTACTGTATTGTCATTTAATATGTGCAATTGCCTTAGGAATTCAATGCCAGTTTTTTCTGCATGTTATAAAACTGGGAACTGAATAAAGCCAGTATTTTCTTGTTTAGTTTTTGCAACATTTTTGCATTCTCTCAAGGAATTAACTTTAGATTTATGCACAATGTAAAATAATGTGTCCTAAATTACTCTACAGTTAATACCTCTAGTCAGCCAAAGAAAGTATTCATTCTGTTGTTGTTGTTTTTAGTGTAGACAAAATGTAAGAGCTACAGAAGCAAAAACCAGAAGTCTTCAACCAAGCTCATATGAAAACAGTATAAAGAATATGAACATTTCAATGATGGTACCAGCATATGGAACTTATTAATCACCTGAGACACATAAGACTCATGCTTCCGAACCCCAAGACACCTATTGATTTAAATAGGGCTACTTGATAGACTGATTAAATGCATGATTGATCTAATTGTATTTAGTTGGTTACAGTCCTACTGTCTGAATTTTATTAGTTATTGTTTATTGGGTGTTAATGCTCTATTATTTATGTTATTTGATTTATACCTCTTCTTTCTTTTCATGTGAATACTCAAAACAGCTGTAATTTTTTTATGAATTGGTAAGCAACTTTGCAGATTTCCTCTTAAAGATACCCTTAAATAAACAAACACAGGCACTAAAGAAGAGCATGTTATTGAACATGTTATTGAAAAGAACAATCATTTCCTAAGTTTTGTCACCCAAAGCCTACATACCAGAATTCTTATAAAGTTAGCTCCTTAGTACATGGTTTAATTTTAAAAACTCAACTCACTGAAAAAAATGAATGATTAAAACATTCATGAACTGCATTCCAGGCAACTTTTCAGGCAAAACAGTTAATCCAGTGAATATTTCACCTGAACAGATAAGAAGCAAAATCGTATCTAATCAACATTGTATCTCCACTGAGACCAGATGCTGATGGGAAGTAAGAGAAACCCTACTCACTACTACTCAGTTCCCTGGCAGTTGGCCTTGAGAGTAGAACAACCACTGTCATCCTTCATCTCCATCAAGATACTAATCTCTTTTTAAAATGATTCAGGTTGGTGCCCATTCTGTCTACATGTTTTGAAAACCAAGTCATAGTTTAGCTATATACTGAATCAATTATTATAACTATTTAAGCACATGAAGCACAGAATACTGAATCACTTTACTTTCATCTGTTCCATCAATTCAGGAGAAGAAAACAAAAAAATTGCTTAATTCTCTTCATCGTTCCTAGTTACATACACCAGTTACTCATCTGCTTTTGCATTTTTTGCTGAACTACAATGGAAGCTTTCGTTATCATGGGAGTTTTCTTTTAGGGCTTCATCATTTGGTCTTTCTTCTTTTGCATCCTTTTTAAATGGAATAATTTCTTCATAAGGTATCTGAGATCACTGAGGAATATAATGACCAGCTCTTATAAGAAAGTTTCATGTTTTGAGCATTTTATCAGTGAATCAATAATCAGTAGTAGTATCCATTTAAATCTTTTTATAAATAGAATATCTGATCAGAAAAATGAAGAATGAACAATCTGATCATCCCTGCAAACTTCCAATATCTGAAGCTTTGTGGGTCTTTCTGGCAGTTTTCAAAATACAAAGCATGATTGCAAAGGGGAATATTTCATTTCCAGAGTAAAGGTTACCTATATATACTCTCACAAATCTAATCCTATGTCAGTATTATTATTTCTAAGCAAAAATATCATTTTATAGTTCTCTTATTCCATTGAAAACTTTATGCAATAAATGGTATATAATGAACGTTCATGGCATTACATTTTTTATTAGTTAAAAATATTTAATTTTACATGTATTGCAGTGGTATTGATAAACTATTCAAGCATACGAAACACAGAATTATGAAAATCTGCTTTTTATTTTACTTGTACTATCTAAAATGACATCTAACCTTTACCGGGATAGAAAAAAATATAATAGAAACATACATTTGGCAAAATTACATATACATCTTCATTTCCTAAGTATTGTTACTTAATATGCTGAGAGAAGTATATTCAAAAGAGGGGAATCTGCTCAATTAAAATTTAATTCTTCCACAAATTGAACAGTTAAAAAGGCACATACATAATCTTGTTATGTGGCCTTCACAGGAATGATTCCTCTACCTAAAGCTCTCTGGAAGAAATAAAATGCAATTTGCCAAAATGTAATAGCGATCAGTCTAATCTAAAACATTTTGTATGGAAACACCAAGTCAACTATTTTCTGTATACAAATATTTAGATTGCCACACGCATTATTTTGAAACCTATTTTACTTTGAAGGAAACCCTACAGCCTCATTCTCAAACCTAAAAGTTCAATCATTTACCATGGATATATTCACAATATGCAAAACAGATATCAGACTGTTGATGTGACTTTAGAACATTTGAAACCACAACATGAAAGGTGCAGTCCTTAGGTCTATCTCTAGTGGGTGAGATTCCCGGTTCCAGTTCACCCTTTTTTAGTATTTGGGTGTTTCTTACAATCAGGGTAACATTCTTAATGCTTCAATTGTGACTATTTCCAAATAAGATCAATTATTTCCAAATAAGACCAATTACTTCCAAATAAAACCAATCAAAGGAGTCTATTAGTCACAATCTCCATCAAACATAGAACTAACTTATCCATCTATCACAAGCATAATCAGCAAACTAACTATAAATCCCTCCATCCCTCCATCTATCCACCCACCCAGTTTTGGTAAACAGGCAATTGGTTTGCCAGCTGCTGCTATTCTATTTAAAAAAAACAAAAAAAACCTGGTCTTTGGGGATTGAAGTGGGTAAAAAGAAGACTGCTTTTCCTGTTGCCATCAGGAATGGGTTAAATCCCACAACTGTTCCCCAAAACAATTAAAGCCTTCAGATGCCAATATATTCTCACATCTCACTTTTTGTGGTTTAATTGTCTTAAAAGTTATCTTCAAGCTTCACAATATGGGACATATTTTTTCCTATTCTAAGGGAGGTTAATTAATGTTGAATGGTGTTAAATATCATCCCTGCCCTTAAAAGGGCTTCCAAAGGGTCTTTAAAGAAAAATAAATACATGAATAATTTAAATTCACATTCTAGTCTCTTTCCCCCCTGCTGTAGACTATATAAAATATTGACCTTTTTCTCATTGATAAATTGACTCTCTGAACCCATTTTGTTCTTTTCCCATTATTTGAAGCCATCAACCTGCATTGTCCCTTAGCTTGACTATAACCAAGTTACTCTCCCACTGTGCCCAACCCGAAAAGTATCTTTGGCACCTCTGCAGTTTGAGCAGCTTCACTTTTTTTCTCCCACACCACTCAGCCTTGGCTGCCCTTAAAGAAAATCCTCACAGAACAACGTGTCAATTTTGCATTCCTTTACAAAGGCAACTTCTATTACAGAGACCAGTAGCTTGGCTCTGCTTCCCTACAGACAGAGAGCTTTGTGACCATGTAGAAACCAGGGGAAAGGAAAACATTTTCTGCATGAAAATGCAACCTTCTTTAGCACAGGGAGCTAGGGCTGGATAAGGAAGAAAATTCTCCCTCTCTTCCCCGCCTTCCTCAATCTCTTATTTTTCCTCTCTTTCCTTGGTTCCAGGCACCCATGTATTCTTTCACCAGAAAAAGTCATTTGTCATAAATTTCTATTCATAAACCCATGTACTCAGTCATTTAGAATGGTAATGTTATTGACATCACTTATCTCAGCACATTTCCACATTTAAGAGCTTTCACTGGACATCCCTAACATTTCACTTTCATTTCTCTGAGAAATTGCCCACATCTTCTTTGTACCTGTTCATGAGTAGCCAGGAAGGCATGTTAAAGGAGAAATGTGATCGAATGAATGGATAGCATCTAGAAAGCTTTATTGTTATTATTATTGTTATTGTTATTATCCCCAAAGCTTCCACCAACCACTTTATTAAACAAGTAGGCTATGATCTAAGTTACTAGATGACAGTCTCCATTTTGCCATATACTTTGCCATATTGAGAACATAATGTTTCTTCTGGAACTTTTCCTATCTGGGATAGGAGCAAACGAGCTTCCGGTTTTACACACTAGATTCTAGAAGATGTTTAATATGTTTGAATGTGGTCACTAGCCAAGATAACCTAGGATTACCTGATATTTATACAGTACCATTAAAGGCCTTTAATAGATGCTTCCTAATCTCAATGAACAAGGGAGGTCTCAGAAGTCATCTCCTTTTAACACCTTTTGGCACAGGGATACTAAATCATCATTAGGTCAATGATGGCTAACAAATTGGGAGTCAAGATTACCCATTCCCTAAACCTCTACGATCCTAGACTATTTGGATTTTTTAACTTTCAATAGTATTTATTATTAAGATTGCCCATATGTGTTTCGAAATACCTTCCTTGCAAAGCCATAGCAAAGGTCACAGGTGAATAACCACATGCAGTAATACCCTTGCAATAAGAGAGACAAGTAACTTGATAACCAACCTGTCAGCAGAGTTCTATGTTTACTGGAGAATAAAATCATAAGTCCTAATTTAATAGAAAAGGAAAGCCTTAGCTAGATTGGTTTTTCTTTTTTTTTTTAAAAAAAAATAATATTTACATATTACATTAAATGAACAAAATTAGATCCTCCCTCTTGGAAGGAATCCAGAGAATGACCAACTGCAGACCTTCAGAAATCCTTTTATGCAGCAACTGGTGTGGAGTGCAACTCAAGTTTGACTTACAGATCATTTAAATTTATTACACGAAGGGGCAGTGGGACAATGGAGCCCTTTTGAAGAGCACCTACCTTCCTTTGGTGGCCGCTTGGCTTCTCGTGTGAGATTGCAGACCTGGGTGGTCTGCAGTTCCTGGGTGAGACAACCTTCTGTCTGCTCATTCAGCGGCAATACGACATTATTGAGCAACACCATGGAATGGTCATTTCCCCCTTCTTCTCCTAAATGCTGAGGGCAGGTGCATTTTGTATACATGATCCCACAGGACTCGGTTCTCCCATTTTCAGATTTCAAGCAGCTCTCCAGCCAAGTGCATAATACATGGCAACCAAACTGGCTTGGGCTCACCTTGTTCAAAACCAAAAATTCAAAGAAAGACTTTTTATCATCTTCCTTTTTGTATAATCCTATGAAATCAAAGGGGTAGACCCGACGTATCTGAATGAAATTCTTATCATATTGCAGAAATACAAAAGCATTCTTGGAATCACACAGCTGCATTATAGAATGATTATTCTTTAAGAGATCCTTAATTTTTTCATGAGAAAAATGATCAAACTGATAAGCCAGCAAGGAAAAATTAGAGCAAGTGAAGTCCTTTTTGGAAAATTTCAGGTAAATGCTATATTTGGTTGGATCTGGGTTTTCCAGCGTCCATGTGCAGTTGGTAAAGTTTTTGGGAAACATTTCACTTAGAGAATACGATCCATAAATGACCCCCTTCACCAGCGTTGAACACCAGAAGTCTTGGGCAGCATTAAATCCAAACATAACCAGGAGATAGGTGGAAAATATATAAATCAGCAAATTACGAACAGCCTTCATCCTATGTCATTTGGCCTGCAGAAGAGGAGAGGAAATCAAGAATGCAGGTCAAATGCTTCATGAAACTCAAATGTCTTCTAAAATTGCAGCCAGATATTTTCAGGATTCCATTTAGAATATATATGTAATTTCTTCCTTAAAAATAGTTTTAAATATATTATTTTAATTCAAGAAATTGTTGGATGCTGTGTGAATAGTGCCACCATGTGGTCAATTTGGCTGACTAATTTGATTTTCCAGATTTTTAAAAATAACGTTATTAACACAAATGTGTCTTTTTGTTTTGCACATGTTCAGGTTGGCAGGTTCTGATTATTATAATTACAAATTGTATCAGACAGATTACAATAGAAACTATTTTTATATAGATCTTCATACAATAAGGAGAAAAATTGAGAGCAACTATTGTTATTCAGCATCTTTTCTACTGTTATTGTCACTTTGAACAATTATTATGAATCACTGTCATAATTTTAAAAATGCACAATTTACTCTTTCCTATACTTTGAGCATTATCTTCTATATGATTGTCACTAGAATAGTAGATTAAGTACCGGTATATTAATATTTTTTTAAAAAATCTGAATAAATCATTTAATTCTGGGAAAAACTTTCTTCCATCAGTAGGAACAAGTTACAATACTTTAAATACTGAAATATCTCTGAAATTCATTCCATGTGGAATACATGGATGGAATTTCCAATAGAAACTAAAGGGGCAACTTGCTTTCTTGAGATACAACTTCCCTCTTAAATAGACCCACATTGATGCTTTTTTTCAAATATGTGTGTTGGGTAATAATGCCATCTCTTCTCTTATTCATTTTATCCTGGAAATAGCACATGCATTTTAATCCTCACAGTAGCTGCAATTTCTATGTATCTCTTTCTAAAGAAAGTGAATTGCAAATATATTTACTTACAGAACATTTAAGAAAAATCGTGTGTGAGAGAAGATATTTCCAGTAGTCGTATTTGTGAAGTTGCTTATTTCTTTAGGTGACCAGTTCTCTGTGATGTCAAATTAATACTTTTAAATGAATTAGTTAGCATTTTTTTCTATTATTTATGTAGTGACAACATACATACAGTTAATGTTTTATATTAATTTCTCTTATTCTTTCAAGCTTTTTTATCTCCACTCTGAATGACCAGGCTAGCATCTCCCTCCCCCAATTGCGTAATGCTGAACAAATCAAGAGATTTTGAGCTTTCCAGATTATAAACCACAAACTCTAAACATGAACAGGAGGAAGCAAACGGCTTAGTTTTCTTTAAATCTGTAAGTTCCCGAAGAAAAATAATAGGGTAGGGAGCAGTGTGTATTGGGGAAAATATTTCCCCAAGAAATGACAATCCTTTTTCTCTTTGCTGAGCATTATAAGCAACAAATGGCTTCTTTGCAAAATGAGGCTGAAAGGATGAGAAGGAACTTGCTTATGAGCAAACCCTAGATATGAGCCTCTACTCCATAAATGTTGCCAGAGCACTTTGTGAGCACTGCAGCCCTATTATTGTTTGCAAAGGTTTTGGCACTGAAAGACAATGTGGGATTAAAAGCATAATTTTGGGAATTTCATTCGTAAAGCACATCTATTTCAGAATGTGTAGTAATTGTGTTGGCCTTATTTAGACATTTTATAAAAATCTGAGGAACTGCAGGAAGAGACTTCAGGAAAATTTCTTAAAAACAGTCAGAGCTTCCACTGGCTGGCTTGTGTTCTGTTAAGACTCTTATAATCCAATGGATATCATTTTGGCTTTCCTGTTTGATCAGGAAAAAGACCATTCTCCATCACTTACACAGGGGCAATCTTTTAAATACACCAAATACAGCAAAAAATAATATCTGGGGAACTGATGCAGCAAATGCCAGTCATTTCAGAAGCAAGAATTTCATATGATTCAGATCATGAAATGGGGAAAGAGAAAGCTGTTTTAAAACCCCTGATTCTGGAGGACTTAAGATCCATGGGAACTCAGTTTCTTCCACTGAAAGACAATCTGCTTCTCTCTCTCTCTCTCTTGCCCCCACCCCAGGTGATACTAGTTTAATCAAACCTAGACGGCGCCATCACTCCACAGATTGGCTCCACCAAGGAAGAGCCACAGACCTCCCTGAAACTTCCCATTAACCTAAGCAATCCCCTTCTTTCTCTTCTTTCCCTGAAATCACCATGTCCTTTCACATCCATGGAGGCAAGATTCCTCTTGCAGCTGGGCTATCAATCCCGATTACTTGTCCACTCGCCAAGGAGAGTTTTTCTAACTTTTAATAGCCTGGATGAAGAGGTTTTTGCAGGTTAAGGTTTGTGTGTCAAGTCCTATTACCTCACCTCGCCTTGCTTCCCAAACAAACAAACAAACAAAAAAAAACCCTCCAAAAAACAGGCTAAGCTTCCCACCCCACCACCCTAGCCTAACTGCCCCTACCACCTTCCCATTTTCCCGCACGACCCTTACCTTCCACTCCGAAAGCAGGCAGCTATGTCTCTAAGAAGATCTTAGCACCACCAGCACATGTCCCAAAAAGAGGCACGGAGACATTCCCCTTCTGGCGGAAGCATCGTTGCCCATTTTCCTCAGCTGGCATTCAAAATCAAAAGCAGAAGAGAGAGGTGGGGGCGGGATAAAAATTAAAATGCTGGGATTTTTTTGGAGGGGGAGGGGGGTTAGAGACACTCGGTTCCGGCCAAAGCGTTTCTTCCAGATCTATAAAATCGAACCAAAGATAAAGTGAGGGAGGGAGGGGAAATTAAAAAAAAAAAACCCAAACCGGATTAAGATGGGGACGGACACTGCAGGGGGGAAAAAGGGAAAGGGATAAAACGGACTTGTTTTTTTTTTTTTAAACAGCAGCTCACTTGTTTTCTTTTACTTGAAAACAGTCTAAACCCTACAGCAGAGAAACCAGGCGAAAGGGGCGAACCAGAAGGCAAACTCAAAAGAGATCCACTTGCCCTACTGCAGATTTGTTGGCGGGCTTTGGCTCTTGGCTATGGTAAGACCGCTTACTCCCTTTCCTCTCTTCGCCTTCCTTCTCTCTCTTCTTCTTCTTTTTCTCCTTCTCCTTCCTTCCTCCTCCGGCTCTCAAATACCTGAGCGAAGAGCCGCAACTGAGGAATGGGGGGAAATGAATCTCTCGCCCGCTCTTTCTTTTTTTTCTCCTTGGCCAAGGATGGCGAATAGCTGTTTCGAAGAGAAGAAACAGGACTCCGTCGAAAGAAAAGAAGAGAGTGACGAAGGTCTGGGTGAAGCGCGGGAAGAGAGAGAGAGAGAGAGAGAGAGAGAGAGAGAGAGAGAGAGAGAGAGAGAGAGAGAGAGAGAGTTACTGTATCTCTATGCGTGCGGGTGAGTCCATGCGCGCCCGAGTTTGTATGTGAATGCGTGCGGGTCAGTATGTGTGTCTGTGTGTGTGTGTGTGTGCGCGCGCGCTCGCGTGCGTGACAGAAAATAGAACTGCTGGGAATGTGTGAGTGCGCTTTAGCGTGCGCCCGGGCGCCCGGCTTCCTCTCCAGTGGCTCTTCGTGAATGTGTGTGTCTGGGTCTGTCTGTGTGTGTGTGTGTGTGTGCGTGTGTGCGGTGTGTGTGTGTGTGCACGCGCTCGCTCCTTTCTTCGCTCTCTTCCCAATGGAGTGAGTGAGCCCCGCGTTCTCCAGAACGCCGGCGCGCCTTTGCGCGCTCCCCAGGAATCTCTGCCAAACCTTCCTCCCACCACCACCCCTCCCTACCCACGGCTCTCCGGTTACAGCAGGGTTTTAAGCGCAACAACCCACCCCCCACCCCGTGCGCGCGGGCGCTCTCTCTCTCTCTCCCTTCGGGGCTTCTCTCCCGCGCCTTTCGGCCAGGCGCGCGCGCGCGCAGGAGGCGAGGGAGGGGGTGTCTGCTTTCGCGCGCGCCTCGCTTCTCCCTCTCAGGCTCCGGCAAGTGGAGCCCGCCGCGGTGCGATTTTACACGTCACAGCTACTCAACCCTAAGCACGTTTTCCTTCCCTCCCCACAGCAAACCTCTCTCCCTCTCCCCCCCCCCCCGCGCGTCTGGGAGGTTTTTCCAGAATCAGTTCCCACACCGCTGTGTGGCCGGGTGCGACCGAACCTCAGAGGCTGGGCAAGAGAAGGGGAGAGCGCGCGCGGAGGAGAGGGGGGTGAGGGTGGTGAGTGGTGGTGGGGAGACGGGGAGGCAGCGCAGGCATCGATCTCTTTTTTTTCCCCCACCTTCCCTTCCTCCTCAATGCCCCCATCCCCCACCCCCCCAAAAAAATACATTGGGGGGGGGATCCTTGGCTCTTTTGAGTACTGCCCTCTCTGTCGCAGCCCCGAGAGCGATCGGTTCGCCACGGCGAAGCAGGTTTCGGTGATCTGGCGCTCCGTGGAGAAGGAAAAAAATAAAAAAACACCATCACAGGTCTCCGCTTTCAAAGTGCCGCCTTTTCTCAAACGGGAACAATGGCCATTTTCTCCGTCTGGCTGTAAATTAAACACTTTGTGCTTTGCCCCAAATCTAGGGTTTAAAATCGGGGTTTACGGCCAAGGAGAGATGCGATCAGCCTGCAACAAGCAAGCGCTTTTGGACTCCAGCGATTCCGGCTTCCTTTCCTCTTTTTAGCCTACCTGTCTCTCACTTTCTCTCTCCCTTAACATTTAACGTCTGTGGGAAGGCAGCGAGGGACGGGAAGGGACGGGTGTTTTATTTCTTTATTTGTCGCGTTGATTTCGTCGATTTGTTCGTGGAGATAGAAGCTTGCCTGCTTTCGTCTCTTTGTCGCGATAGGGGAATGCCTGATGGCGTAAAGATGTAGCCAGATGTTCGATTTGTCTGGCTGCTTTTTTTTTTTTTTACAACTACTATTCTTCCTCCCTTCCCCACCTACCCGCCCCACTGGGATATTTTAACACCGATGACAGAAAACTGAATGGCCATTTGAAAGTAAGATTAGCCTGTCCGGAATAATTCTTGAAAGCAAGAGAGACGCAGCTGAATGACAATAAGCACAAACGGACTTTCTTAAAAAAAAAAAAAATCGGAACTGCACTGCAGAAGAAAGGGAAGGCAGGTCAGCGGTGTTATTGAACCTTGAGATTTGTTGATTGAATTCAAGGAACCCATAGGAGTGCCAAATAGAGTCTTTCTCTCTCTCTCTCTCTCTCTCTCTCTCTCTCTCCTCCCCCTCCCTCTCCCTCTCTGCATGCATAACCAGAGAAATGGAAAACTTCAAAGAATAAATACCAAGGATTTTATTCCAAGGATGAGGGTGATGTAGTCAGAAGAATGTGATGGGGATATCCAGAATACAGCTGTTAGTATCCATATCAAATTTGTTTGATCTGAAATGGAGCCCATTGAAAGGTAAAATGATAGGCTCACAGCAAGTAAGGCTTTGGGAGGAGTGGCAAATGAATGATTAAAACACTTGAGGGTAAGAAGGGATCTTGTCCAGAATGGGGTGTCAATGTGATGACAAAGTAGCAAGCTACTGGAAAAGAATGGGCAGTAATTTGACAGTGAAATAATAGTATTTAGATTAGTGATAGGTGCTGTAGCCCAATGTGACACAACAAAATGGTTATTCCAAATGGGAGGTGACAATAGGCATACTTTGTGGCCATGAGACAGCTGGGACTGAGCAGACCACTGCCAATGAAATGACAGTCACCATCATGGCTTAATAAAGTTTTGGACCCAGAGCAGAGTACAGTGCTATGACTGCTGAGCAAAATGGTGGAAGAATAAGGCTAAATGATAATGGGCTGGTATGGAATTAACACACCACAATTATTCAGAGGCAGCTCTAGGAAAAAGGGTGAATGATTCCAAGCATTCAACTCACTAAGGTGAATTGAAAGAGAAAGTGGAGGTTACTGACAGCACCAAATGACAAAAGGAAGAGAATGCACTTAATGTCAAGGAATCCCTTGAAAAGCTGGGAAGAGATGGATTGATACTGAGAAAATAATAGCAATTGGAAGTAAGAATTGGGATGAATGATAGGATGGAGGAGATCACCGAACATATGTCACCTAGGTTGGCCTTTGAGGAAGAAATTTAGGAATTGGAGGAGTTGATTAAAATGCCTGAGGAACAAATTAATGGGATAATCTTATAAATGCATCATGGAGTTAAAGGGGTCTTCTTCCAAATGTTACTGGGAATGAATGAAATACTATGGGGTACTATAAAAACCAATCATCATTTTAATGACTAATGGGAAATGTAAGTCTTTTGGAAAGCATTGATGTCAAGGACATGGTAGAATGAGAAAACGAACTATAAGGAATTGATAGAATTATTCAATGGATTTATAAAGACATGACAAGGTAATAAAAATATCTTGGGCATAAATTGGTAGACTGATGAGAAGATAACATTTGACAGAAAAGATAGATCTCACTGGAGGAGACAAAATGAAACTCATGGGAAATGTGCATATGTGTGTGAGAGAGATGTAGCCCTAAGAGGAGGTAGAATTGATGGATATTTTGTAAAAAGAAATGTACAAGGAAATTGTATATGTCATATTGAGCTACAAAAGGGATAAATGAATAAGCCGTTATGATTACCACTGATAATCAATGTAGATTTCATGAAAGATAAAAGACAGGTTCTTCCTTTTTGGTACTTCCCAGATACATTGGGACAATTCTAAGAATTTCCTTCATATGTTCCAATTGAAATTGTTTCAACATCTCTGATGGGAGGTACATTGGAAAGTTAGATAAAAGGAATGCAGCCTAAACACACTTAATACAGATTGGTGAACAAAAGTTAATACACAAGTCAGCATTAGTATTATCTGGCATATATGGTACAACATTTGCTCATGTTCATCTGACAAAAAAATCTGTTATTATACTAACAAAACTTCTAAACATCATCTAGAGAATAAAGAAGAACATGAAAATAAGAAAAAAATATGATTTGCAAAAACATAAATTCTTTATTAAAGTACTGGAATTTATTAATTTTAATGAACATTTTTCCCTTCCTCCAGAATTTCAGGACTTATCATAATATTCTCCTTAACATGTTATCATCCTAATACCGTGTTTCCCCAAAAATAAGACCTCCCCAGATAATAAGCCCAATCGGACTTTTGAGCACATGTGCTGAAATAAGCCCCCTCCAAAATAAGCCCTCCCCGAAAATATTTGAATGCATGTGCAGCCGGTCTGGTTAGGGTTAGGGAGCAGAGCTGGAAATCAGGTGAGACAGCAAGAGGACCCCCATCTTGCTCCATGCGCCCCAAAATAATAAGATCTAACTGAAAATAAAGCCAAGCGCTTATTTCGGGGTTCAAAAAAATATAAGACAGGGTCTTATTTTTGGGGAAACACGGTTGTTCAGTGAGATATTTTGGCCAAGAGATAATGAATGTTTCATGTGCTTTAGTCTAAATTTGTATCTATTATTTTATTTAGGAATCTGTTGCTGTGTAAACAAATGCACTTTATAAATAAATGAGAAGATGTTACAAATCCCTAGTTGTTTTTCTTTTATTCTTCCATTATTTTTTACACAAGGCATTTGTTCTTTGGGAAGCAACATTTCATGTTCTTCATAGAGACCACTTTTAATGGAGACATAACTTCATGCAATTTTGTCTGAATTGATACATAATGCTAATCCAGAATTTAATTGAAAGAGTCAAAGCGTAGTCTTAATTGTGTATCAAGTGTCTGCATCATTCCATTATTTTCCATGTTTGGCTTTCTACCTGGCAGAGCATTTTTCTACCAGCCTTTCCATTTGAATAGACCACTAGGATAGGACCATTGGGTTCTTTTAAATCAGGTCCCCAACCCCTGGGCCACGGCCAGTGGTGAAATCCATTTTTTTTACTACAGTTCTGTGAGCGTGGCTTGATGGGCATGGTGTGGCTTGGTGGGTGTGGCTTGGTGGGCATGGTAGGGGAAGGATACTGCAAAATCTCCATTTCCACCCGTCTCCAAGGGAAGGGCACTGCAAAATCTCCATTTCCATCCCACTCCAGGAGAAGGATACTGCAATATCCCCATTCCCTCCCCACTCCTGGGGGAAGGATATTGCAAAATCTCCATTCCCACTGCACTCGGGGGCCAGCCAGAGGTGGTATTTGCCAGTTCTCCGAACTGCTCCAAATTTCCACTACCAGTTCTCCAGAACCTGTCAGAATCTACTGGATTTCACCCCTGGCCACGGCCCATTACCAGGCTGTCAGCTGTTAAAACCAAGCCCGCCCAAAGCATCAGGCAAGCACATGCGCATCCCCCTGGCACAAGCAGTGGCAAGCATGTGCACATGTGCTCCATTTACACACATTTGCCTGCTGCTTGCACAGAACCATCCCCTCTCCTTCCTCGCACCAGTTCGCAAAGCCAAAAAGATTGGGGAACTGTTTTAAATATATTTAACTCATGGCATTTAACTGCCACTCACACTTTTTTTCTGTTCTTGTTTGTTTTCAATGATTATGCAGATATATAAATTATTATAAGTGGGCATTTGGCCATCTATAATTTGTTTAGAATCTCCCTTTTACAGCCTTCCTATTTAGTTCAGGTTGGCTGAAGTTAAGCAACGGAAGAAAACAATGTAGGCTGGAGTGAGGGAAAGGAAGTAATTGTGAGCATGGACATATTAGATTTCTTGAAAATCAGCCTATAGGTGTTTCACTTTTTCTTCTTTCTTGTTATTTCTCCATTAGGTGCCATGTGTTGAAATGTTCATCAGTAACTTCTTTTTTGGAGAAGTTAAAAAGCCACTTAGAATAAGAGTTGTTTTGTTGCTTGTTACTTGTTCTTTTTGCTAAATTAACACAGATAACCTAATATTTAAAGGGGGCTTTGCTAAATCTAGGAGTGCCACCACTTTAAATTTAATTGGCTAGCTGCAAGATGCACTTTATTGGAGGGGGGGGAGGGATCAGGAAAAACTACATTAATATACTGAAGAATGTACAAGCCAATTATTTTAGAAACCATGGGATTCTATTATATATTATCTATTATATATATATTAAGGATATTGTTGCAGTTACACACGCTGAGTAATTACTTTTCACATAGGGTACCAAAGAGGATAATATCTTCACTGTTCCTCAGTAGATATAATTTTAAAGATGTAAAAGACGGCATCTGCTGATGTAAGTGAACAAGTATCTTGTTCCTAGTGATCTGCTCACTAGGAATTCCAGTGACTTTCACTGATGAACAAATTCCATACAAAGTGTTACTTATGTGTAACATATAATTCATTGTATGGACACTTGGCAGAGTCACATTTACTATATCTCTAATCAGCTGCCACAAAATTCTTTTGTCTTTAGAATTCTCGTTTCCACCCAAAATTTTAAAACTATATACTTGTCAGCTATAGAGTAAATGCAGCTTATTATTGGCAATATTTAGGTTGTCCAATGCATTGCATTGAGGAAATTTGCATTGCCGGCTTGCATAGTAGTAGAATAACTATACAATGCATTTTTTAATTTGTTATTATCATCACTTTTATATTGCACTTTTCCACTAAAACTGAAGAGAAAGGGTGCTGGGGTTCTCACTTGATCTTCACAATAGAGGTTGGCCTCAGAAGTAATCACTATTTCCACATCATCTATTACCTCCATAATTGAAGTGGACTAAAACTAGGATGGGAGTGTACCAGCGGTGAAATCCTCTGAAATCTGCTACCGGTTGTGTGAGTCTGCTACCAAGTGAGTGCTTTGCGTGCACATGAGCACCTGAGGTGCGCCCACGCAGCACTAGAAAAGGAACATTTTGAAGCCTTCCGAGTCTGCAAAGGTAAGTAGAACAGCGGTGGGGGGGGGAACCCGCTGTGGCACACAATTTAAATTAGCTAGAAAGTAGGAAATCTGACGATTCTACCTAATATAAATCATGTGTCACAGCTGATCGTCGCCCAGCTGATCATCGGAAATACTGGTTCTCCCGAACCGGTAGCATTTTTTAGTACCAGTTCAGGAGAACCGATCTGAACCGGTAGCATTTCACCCCTGGAGTGCACCATCATAGCTGTTATTAAATCACATGGGTAACCTATATGGTGTAATGATGAAGATATAAGAATAGGAGTGTGAAATTCACCTTAACCATGGAAACTCATTGGGGGACTCTTGATCAATCACTCTTTCTTTCAGCCCAACTTATCTCACAGAGATAGTCTTGTAGGAAAAAATAGGAGGGCAGAGCAGTATGTATAGCACCTTGACACCCTGTTAAAAAAGTCAGGATATAATCAAACACATGAATATTGAGTTATGAACAAGGCATTTAATAATGTCTTCCTCAGCCATCATAACTTACTGTGACACCATAGTACAGTTGATGATATTACATTAGTTTTTATTTTAAAACATGCCATCAGACACACTGCTGTGATTAGGGGTACTCATGGCATTGCTTTTATTTTACATGAATGGACTACTTCTCCACCCATCCTTTCCCTGCAACTTTTTAAGAACTGCTGGAAAAATGAATGCACTGTATATATAGTGAAATCTTAGATAAAGTAACACCGAGAAGAATGGCTCTTAGAATGCTGAGCAAGAAATAATGATCTTGGGATAAATACTTCAGATGATAGTTATTGCAAAGAATATGTACAAATAGAAACCTTAATATGAAAGAAACCTTAATAGTAAACTATGAAAGACGAAAGCATCTAAACATTTTATGTATGCTTCATTTTAGCAACTCTTTAAAGGCTATTACGTTAACAAATGTAGGTGCTTCATATTAGCTCCCCCGCTTTTTTTTTTAATATAATGGTAGCTAAGTAGCACTGTACATAGTTTGAATCAACTACCATGTTTCTTAGTAATCTGCTACTGGTTTGTGACAGGTTAATTTGCCACAATTTTAAATTAATTACAAGGTCTAGGATTTTTTTCTTCATTCTAGGTAAATTTTGTATCAGTGAAATATGATAATTTGTATCTGAAATGACCTATTTAATTCAGCCTACAAAACCAGTAACAACCTAGAGCCGTCCTTCGCAATTGCAGCTCCTGGCAATATATAAAAACTATATTACAACCTTGTAACTTTCATTAAGAGGTTGGCTTTGAAAGCTTCTCTGCATTTCTAAGGGGCTCTTCAGCAGAAATCAATTAATGATTAATGATTAAACGGCAGAGCCTGATGATGATGATAATGATGATGATGATGGGAGTCTGCAACAAAATGTCATAACATCTCTAGCATATTATAAGCTATAAGAAGATCAAGCAGGGCATTTCCTCTCTTGCCAATGAATTTTCGGTTTTCTTCTCCCACTGACATTTTGTGATGGTTATGTGGAACGACCTTGGCAGATTGGAGAAAGCTCTACAGCCAGGGGAATAGTCAGATAAGAGGCTTTTAGCCTGCAGCAGGGATGAGGGCATTGTTTATATCTCAGGAGGGACCCTCCCCATTTTCCTGGGCTGCAAAAGGCGAAGGGGGAGAAATGTATTTTCAGACTTGCAAGATTCTGTTAATGTAACTTTATAATAAAATAAAATTAGTTCATCAGGGTGTGCTTCCTGTCTGTCTGTCTATCTCACAAGGCTGATATATCTTGCCCCAGAAGCAGAAACCGAGACTGAGACCAAGGGGGCAGAAAGAGAAAAGGATGGGGCGGAGGGCAACCCTTGTTAACCACTTTCCTGATTTCTCTCTTGAAAGTTGCTGCATTTTATGCCTTCCTTCAGGGAAACTGGTACTCTTTCTATGGGGAGAAATGCATTTTCCTATTGATTTTCAAAAAAAATTTCCAAAAAAATTGGTGGTCCTCAAGTTATGACCCTCAATTAGGACCATCATTTCTATTGCTAAGCAAAGCAATTGTTAAGTGAGTCATGCCAAACTTTACTATCTAATAAATAGGTGACATGATAGCAGTCTTCCAATGTTTAAAAGGCTGCCACAAAGAAGAAGGGGTCAACTTATTCTCCAAAGCACCTGAGGGCAGGACAAGAAGCAATGGATGGAAACTAATTAGGGAGAGAAGCAACCTAGAACTAAGGGGAAATTTCCTGAGAGTGAGAACAATCAACCAGTGGAACGACTTGCCTTTAGAAGTTGTGAGTGCTCCATCACTGGAGGTTTCTAAGAAGAGATTGGTTACTCATTTGTCCAGAACAGTACAATTCTCCTGCTTGAGCAGGAAGTTGGACAAAGACCTTTGAGGTCCATTCCAACTCTTATTGTGTTAATATAGCATTCTGTGTGTTCAGTTCTGAAATGTTCTTTTGAGAAATGGGAAAGGATCATCCATAGATACTTTTTTATTTAAAGCTGTGTTAAGCTCCGATTTTCCTGGGGACGTAGGTTTTGTCTGTGTTTATTTTTATTGCCTCAATTTTAGCCCCAGTCCTGTAAGCCTCTCCACTAGAGGCCATTTCTTCATAAGCAATTTATTATATCTTCTGGCACAACTCGGCCATCCCTATGGAAATATAAAGTTGGCTCTCATTATTATTATTATTTAAATTTCTATACCGCCCTTCTCCTTTCAGACTCAGGGCGGTGAACAGCCAAAAATAAAACATTTGTACACAAAAGTTAAAATAGTTTTAAAATAATTAAATAAAATTTGGCCCATAATTTAAAACATTTCAATTAAAATCAGTATCAATTTTAAAAACCAATATAAAATCATGACCACTACTACAGCATAATAGTTGGATGAAGCTAGAAGGCTCTCTAAAGTGAGATTGCTGTTACAGAGAGTAAATAATTATCTATTTTTTTTAAAAAAAAAATCATACATAGAGGAGTTTTTATCAGGACAACCACTTCCACATAAGGATTTCATGACAGTTAAAATCCATCTCTGAACATCTATGTTCCCAATAATGTTATAAAGCAGGGGTCTCCAACCTTGGCAACTTTAAGCCTGGAGGAGTTGAAGTCCTCCAGGCTTAAAGTTGCCAAGGTTGGAGACCCCCGTTATAAAGGCAAGTAATATCTCTGACTCAGCCACAAAATATTTAAAAGCCAGAAAACCTATCAT
Organism: Arizona elegans; assembly: GCA_022577455.1. NCBI lineage: Eukaryota > Metazoa > Chordata > Lepidosauria > Squamata > Colubridae > Arizona > Arizona elegans. Next base: position 214,526,698 of record JAKOOJ010000001.1, on the reverse strand, counting down.
TTTCTTTATAGCAATGGAACTCCAAGTTTATAAGTATACTGTTTTCCCATTTGTAGAAATATTTATTTCAATCCTGCTTTCTGGACTTCAGAAGACTTAAATATTTCATAGGAAAGGGGGTTTGACAGCTTTGCAGTTCCACCCTCCCTCCCCAAAGGATCTGTTAAGATTTTAAAATGGATCATTTTAAGAGATTGGGGAATAAAAGAGTTTGAGAGATTGGGGAATAAAAGAGTTTGAGAGATTGGGGAATAAAAAAAAATGGCAATACAGAAATACCCCCGAGTCCCATGATTATTACACAGATGTTCTTGCTTTGAAATCATTGCATTTTAAAATAAATTTTGACTGTACTGTTGCAGCACTAAATTTCTGGATCCATCCCTGCATGTATATGGTACCAACATTTGAAATTCGTATGAAATGTACATGTATGATGAATGTATATGTATATGAATGTATGAATGTATATGAAATGTATTTGTATGAAATGTATATGGTACCAACATTTGAAATCATGTATATGATACCAACATTTGAAATCATATATATGGTACCAACATTTGAAATCATGTATATGGTACCAACATTTGAAATTTGGTATTTATTATTTCCATATGAAATGAAATGGGTGGTTTTCATACAACTGCCAAAAATGGACAGTGGAAAACCCAGTTTTGAGTCATAAGATATATAAATTTGAAATATAAGTGATTAGGGTGCTTTCTAGGGCTGTACAAAGAATTCTAAAAAGCGTAACATTCAAGAATGAAAACAAAGCAAATTATTTTTCAATCATTAAAGTAGCCATTTCTTTGCAAGATTTGCTGGTTTTCATTTAAAGTTATTTTGGCCTGTTTGTTTTGTTTTCTTTCCCAGGTAAGGAAAGTGCTCCATACTAAGCTTTTCTGGAAGTTTTACATACTTGTAATGCTTCTTGCCTTGGCAACTTTGCTTTTCTACAGAAACAGTACCATTTCATTAAGCAACCACACATTGCTCTGCTGTTACAGTATTTAGGTTTGCACTTCCAGAAAAGTGTGAGTGTAAGACACTGCTAAATAGATATCTAAGAAGATGCTAAATAGAGAACTAAGAAGAATCTTATTACCCCTAGGCTTTGATAAAACATCAGCACAAAGCAATGCACATAATCTACTTAAAATTACACAATTTTAAATACAAATGAGTACCCATTGACTAGAAGGAACTTTGGGTGGCACGTTCCTCAAATCTCCCTAGGGAGAGTCAAGTAGTATTCTTTCACTCATTGAAGGATAAGTGAAATAGGGAGGGAATAATTCTGCTCACTGCAGCCATGTGCACTATCTACATCTATTACAGAGAATTTAATCAACCTTGTGGGGAGAAACCTGGTCATTACAGTGCTGTACTTGGATGTCTTACAAATACCCTTTTGTTGGTAGCTGAAATCAATCCTAGATTTCAGGTAACAGAGCAGAAAAGAATAACAGAAGGGACCTTGGAGGTCTTCTAGTCCAACCACCTGCTCAAGCAGCAGACCATTCCAGACAAGTGGCTGTCCAGTCTCTTCTTAAAAGCCTCCAGTGATGGAGCAACTTGGTATGTGCTTATCTAGAACAGTAAAATCAATAGAAATCAGGTTGCCAGCCTCCGCTTTTATATTACTTGCTTGCTATGTCTGCCATTGAAATGGGGGGAGGGGGGATAGTTGGGGAGGGGGGAAGTGAGCTGGTGGAGTAAATTGGAGAAAGTTTTCCTCAGCGTTTCTCTGCAGCTGGGAGACGCGCTGATAACCAGTCAAGGTCAACCATCCTAGCATACCAGAAGGATGGAGCCATCGGAAGCTTCACCCCACATGATCCCTTGGGGGGAGGTGGATTGGATAATCCTGACTGGACCATTGGGGGGAGGGTTTTAAGGATGCTTTGTATATGTGATTTTTGCGCCTATTGCCTCAGACCTTGCTTTTCTTTGGTTGCATTCAGTTCATACTCAGTAAAAGTACCTTTCTCTATGAAAATGGAGTCGGGGTTTTTCTTTCTTGAGTAGTGAAAGGAGGCATACCTGACACAGGTAGGGATAGTGACACAGGTAGGCTAGAAATCAAAAGACAGAGTTCTTGTGCTGCCTTTAATGTACAGTCACTCACTCTCAACCCTAAGAAGCAGGCAGGGGCAAAATACTTCCAAAACTCTTGTGCAGAAAACTTCAGAAACTTTTCCATAGAGTCACCAGACGTCAATACTAGCTTGAACACTCTCTCTCCCTCTCCTTCTCCTTCCCTCCCTCCCTCCCTCTCTCTCTTTCTCTCCCTCCATCCCTCCCCTCCCTCCCCCTCCTTCTCCCTCTCCCTCTCTCCCTCCCTCCCTCCCCACACAGATATCATATTGCACACACACACATATTGAGCTGAGAGTTAAAACGGTTCAAGTAAGTCTGAATGATTTAACAGGCCTTAATTCTGAGTTGCATAGAATCGGATTTATCCAATATGTTGTATTGCAGGAAGAGAACTGGGAGCTCTTCAGGTTCTGCTGAATCACAACTTTTAGCAGTCACTGCCACCATAGACAATGATGAGGAATGCTGGGAGTTATAATTCAGCAATTTATTAGAAGCCCATACTTCTGGTGGTGGGGGTAACTTTTGGAATTAAAATCAGGAAGGAAGAGTCATCAGGCTCACTAGATTATCATTCAGCCTATGTGATTTCCAAGGCTGCTCCAAGAATCATACTGAATAATCATGAACCCCATCCTGACCTTTTAGGAAGAAAGGTAGGATACAAACAAATAAAATGCAAATAAAATCTGAGCTTTAAGACATAGATTTTCTTTCTGCTATATTCTGGAACCCAATCCCTGCAACCGAACATACAGAAGAAATGATTTAATTGGACTACTCAGGATAAAGGGGCTTTTAACTGCCCATACAGTATGTTGGGAGCAACATCACAGTCCATAGAAAGAATGTGTGAATATAGTGATTTTACAATTCCATTGCCATATGGTAGATCTTTCTTCCCTGCAAAGAAAAGGCATGCATTCAAAAGGGAATTGAAGGCAAGTCTCAAAATCCTGAGTAGGAACTGATAGTGAGCCTGACCTCTACAAAATAAAGGGGTGTGTGTATGTGTGTGTGTGTGTGTGTGTGTGTGTGTGTGATTAGATGGGAATAGGAAAGAGGAAAAGAGGAACTAAGTAAGCATTTCTGATACAGAGCTGGTTTTGATGTAGTGATTATGGCAGGAACCAGGTGGCACGAAACTTAGGCACGAAACTAGTTTGGTGACCTTTAGGCAAATCACTTTCTCTTGGCCCTATGAAGGAGGCAATGCAAACCACTTCTGAAAAACCTTGCCAAGAAGACTGCAGGAACTTATCCAGGCAGTCTCTGAGATTTGAACATAATGGAACAGAGGAAAAATACTGTATATATTTTCTAGTTCAATGTAGAAAACACCATTGAATTCTAACTATTTAGCTACTATAGGTCCTGTTTTGGGCAGAATGGGACAACAGCCTCAAGCAGCTCTTGTGGGGTTATGAAAAAACATCATTTAAAAATAAAAGTGAATTTACTTATATTTTTAATAACCAGAGAAAGTCAGGTATTTTAAAGGTTTTCTTATCAGGTAGCAAAATAATTTCGCTGACCTTAGGTTCAGGCTCTTTGACTTGAGGGAAATGTCTCATCTGCTGCTTTGCTTCAGGCAGAAAAATATCTTGGACCAGATCTTGCAATATTCACACCAAAAGTAGCCATTCATTTTTTGGAGTGATCAGAATGAACTGGCAGCATCTCTTCTTGCTACATAGTATTTGTGTTTATTGTGCCCAATACAGTATTTATGTTCTGAGACATTATGAGCGTTCTCTACTGAACATTCTTTTGGTGTGATGTTTCTTGGAGAAATTCACTGAAGGGCAATCATCCCAAGCCAAGTGACATTATTTCACATTACAATCTTGATTTATCTTGGTTGTCAAGAACAGGAAAAAGGTCTGGAATCAGTATACAAATGATACTCCAGAAGAAGAATTTTTTAGGTTTAAAATGTTTTCAGTGAAAGAAAACTTAATGTATTTTTCTTTCATATTGAAAGGGACAAGCAATACTGAAATGCTTTAAAATATTTTTTAAAAATGTTCTTGCTATTAAATGGAAAACTAAATATTTCACCCTCATTTTTAAGAAAAAATAAGCCTTGTTGATTTTGTTGCAGTAATGAATACTAGCATACTGGGAAATTAAATCATTAAAAACTTCCTTAGCTTTTTAAGCCTGGAAAAGTTTCATGTTGCACTCAACTTCATGCTTCAAAAATCTGATTTATACTCTGTCCTCCTCTTCCTCCTCCCCTACCTCCTGCCTTCTAAAACTCAAGCACAGCATTTTTACATTTATTTCACTACAAATGTTGCAATTATTGAATCTATAAATTTTATGAGAATTAATAACTGAATTATAATGAGATTGCTTCTTTTTTATAACACGTTTCATCCTTGAAAATTTTTCAGTGATGTCTTATTTAGCCTCCCTGCCCTAGCAGTATACATTTCTAAGTTGAGTGTGCAGCCAATGACCAGATATATAAATGTCTGAAAATGGAAAAAAGGACCAAAGGGGAAAAATGGTATTTGTCATTTGAGTTCATCACTAATATCGGATTTTACTATAAAATTTAATATGATGTTGCATTCAATGATTTAGGTACATATGACAATAAAACTAAAATGACTTATAAAATGACTTGTTGAGATTTAAATTCCTCAACTGGCCATTGAGAAACAGTCTTTATTAATGGCCATTTCAAAATTTCTAGACTGGAATTTTTTGCCATGGATTTTGTCATTTAAGCTACTGTAATTGTTGCTGAAGTAGATTTTAATATGGGACTGATATAATTTTATTTGATGTTTCAATTGTATTTTTGTGACTTTGTCTGTATTTGTTATTGTATTTTTGTGGCTTTGTCCGTATTTGTTATTAAGACCCACTGATGTCTTGGTGGAAAGAAGGAAAAAAATCATGCAATAAATAAAACAATTAGGAATTTTTATATAAACGTGACTAAGGACTTACAAGAATTACTTCCATGTATAGCTTTTATGTTAACACCTATTTCGATATTTCATATTTTTTAATTTAGTTCTGATCTTCATTAAACAAAACTGAGGTTGAGTGATGAAAATGAACACATAGAAACAGGGCACTATAATACTACTTGCAGCAACATTATGTAGTACACATAACACTAATTTAAATACTTTCTAATATTGCTATATTTTGACTTTTTTCTAGATGAGAGAATAATACTCTTTAAATAAGTTTCAAAATTCAGTGTTGAAATAGATTAGGATGTTTAAAGGAAATGCAGAAAAGTTATTTCTTTATTTTCTTCTTTCAAGTGACTTTTGCTTTCTTTGGACACTGGGGTTATACTGTTGAACATGTTTTGTTTGGAGGTTGTTCAGTAACATCAACTAATCAATGAATGAAATGCAATTATATTACCTATTCCACAATCAATCATTTCTAGCACTCAAGGTGCATTTTCAGAATAACTTCTTGAGCTTCCTTCCTTCCTTCCTTCCTTCCTTCCTTCCTTTCTTCCTGGGATGAAATTCAGCAGGTTCTAACAGGTTCTGTAGAACCGGTAGCAGGAATTTTGAGTAGTTTGGAGAACCAGCAAGTACCACCTCTGGCTGGCCCAGAGTGGTGTGGGAATGGAGATTTTGCAATATCTTTCCCCCGGCGCGCCCACCAAGTCATTCCCACAGAACCAGTAGGGAAAATTTTTGAATTTCACCCTTCCTTCCTTCCTTCCTTCCTTCCTTCCTTCCTTCCTTCCTTCCTTCCTTCTTTCCTGACCTATTGTATTAAGATGCCAGGAAATAAATTCTCATCCCATTCAATACAATACATTATATAGAAAACTCAGTCTCCTTCTCTCAGTTCAGGATGCTATCAGAAGCTGGAAATAAATAGTTTACACTCAGTAGATGGATGACATGGCCTTAAATCTGTCCCTTATTGACTAAGAACAGTTCTACAGAGAAGAATAACATAAAATGGAGGGCACTGTTTTCCTGTTCATTTTCTAAATGCACCCAAATCTTCTTTATATTAAGATTTTTTTTTTTTAAAAAAACCCACCTTTTCCTCTGATATTATTCATATTCTGTAAAATGTTGACTGGTCATTAATCAACCTGAAGTATAATGAATAAAATCTCTCCCTAAAACTCTCCTCTGTGAGTTTGGCTCACTTCTACAAAACCTGAGAAAAATACTGAATCCTTCTTATTTCTTTCTTCATGAACTGTATAGGTTCAGGAAGTGATGTTAGTCTACTGATAGAATTTTTGTAATCCTAAAACATAAATATATTAGAAGAAATGGAAAAGAAAAAAAAAACTTTTTCTATAATTAAAATCATCTGATTCTAAAATTCACATTACATAAAATGGATATGAGACTTAATGAGCACTGCCTAAGGACAGCAATGAGTAACTTTCATTGGCACAAATTTGCATAGATTGGCAGCTACCAAAGGAATAGAAGTAGTCCTCATTTAGTGACCGCAATTGGGACTGGCAATTTATTCATTAAATGAAGCAGTAGCTAAGTGACACTGCTCCTGTGCTTATGATCCTACTCCAGCTCTCTTTTGCTTTACAGACCTGCAAAGGTCGGAAATGCAACAATTAGTTGTAGTTAACTTTTTCATCCTCATCATAACTGCACATGACCGCTGAATAGGGCAGTGTTTAAGCAAAGACTACCTGTTTCTTTCATTGCCCTTGAATTGCATACTACTACTTTTCCTCTTCTCTCTTCCTTTACAATAATACCCTGGTTTGACACCATCCTGATCAGTGGTGGGATTCAAATTTTTTTACTACTGGTTCTGTGGGTGTGGCTTGTTAGGCGTGGCAGGGGAAGGATACTGTAAAATCCCCATTCCCACCCCACCCCAGGGGAAGGATACTGCAAAATATCCACTCCCACCGCACTCCAGGGGAAAGTTGCTGTAAAATCCCCATTTCCTCCTGATCAGCTGGGACTTGGGAGGCAGAGAATAGAGGGGGGTGGGGCAAGTCAGAGGTGGCATTACTGGTTCTCCAAACTACTCAAAATTTCTGCTACTGGTTCTCCAGAACTGGTCAGAACCTGCTGAAACCCACCTCTGATCCTGATGATCTCAAGCAACATTGCCATTACATCTAAAATGGAAAAATGATTGTTTTATTGTCACTTTACTAATCAGGTTTAAGGTAGCTAGGGTTGGAGTGTTTATGAAAGGAAGGATAAGTGAGAACAGGGTTGTTCCATATTAATATTCTAATGCAGTGCTTTGAATTAGCATTGTATCAAATGTTGATTAGGACAATATGTTGGCTTATAGATCAATCATGCTTTGCAACAATGTACTCCTAAATACGTAGAAAAATTGGAAAATTGACATGAGATCAAATTTGTAACCCAGTCTTCATGTGCCAAGTCACCTGTGTAATTCATCTCAAGCTTTTCCTGCAGTCTATTAATGTATAAAGAACAGAAATACTAATATATTGGCTATCAGACACCAGAGAAAACAGCAAGTTCTTCATTGTCTCCTGTCCCTGATTATTGTTTTCACTTTCCATTTTACAAGAATATCCATCTTCCATAAAATGATAAATATTATTTTGGGTGGATAATGGTGTCATATGTGCCTGTATGTATTTTTCTAGAAATTTATCTCTCCCCAGAAGCAATTATTTTAGCATTACTCGTGTCAAAGCTGTTTAAACAGACTGATTCTTTAAAAGTTGGCAACACTTGTTTGAGTTCTCATGCAAATGAAATCACACTGAATTTTAAATGGGATCACCATAATGATGCACTTTCTGTTCTTCCCACTTTTGTCTTTCAGCATGTACCTTTAGAATTTGCCATTGCATTTAAAACCTTTTTTATTTCAGAAAGATTGCAGAACCCAAGTGTTCCTAGTTTTAGGCATTTTAAATGTCTTTATTTTCAAAGATTTGCAGTTATTGTGGATTCATCTGTACAGAGATGATGACAGTTTTGATAAGTAAATTTAAAATGACCTACATTTCATTATTTATCATATCATACATATATCTCATCACAATCACATATAGGATTGTTGGTAGCTCAAAAAATAGCAAAACCAACAGTCAAAAATGAGCACACCTCCATTCCAAGAGCAAGTGAAAGAGACCAAACCTGATGAAGAGTAGCCCAAATTTTCCCAACCAATTCAGATGTTTTAGAGTTCCCAGAAGTTGGAATGAATAAGGTGCTAGGAATTCTGGGAACAGAAATCCAGAATATCAAGAACCCAGAAAAAGAGGCAACTACAATAACATTATGGGAACATGAGATCTTAGAATGGGGCTGGCTATTTGTTCTGTTCACCAGAGCTGTTCTGTGGTCCAATTTTTTTCTCTTCCAAACTTTTGCTCTTTTTGCCTTTTGTCTTCATCTGGTGTGTTTTTTTTTTTTTGTTTGTTTTTTTTTTGCAGATCAATCCAGGTCCAGTCCTTTCAATTCTTCACCCACACTGCTTCTTGCTTCCTTAATTTTTAACCTTTCCACCTGGAACTTCTGCTTCTTAAAATTTGCTTTTATACTTTGACTACATGACTTTTTCAAACTGAGCCCCGACAGACCCTTTTTGTCAGCTACATGGACATTTCATTTTAAGCCACACAAAATGGACTACTGTGGACATTTTGTTCTTGATGATTTCTCTTAGCATTTAGAAAGTGCATAAACATTCACCTTCATCATCATATCTCCGTTCCTGATCTCCGTTCCTTCCGTCGAGGCCTGAAGACTTGGCTATTTCAATAAATAGGCTGATTCAGGTTCTTGGGTTTTATTATTTATTATTATTTGATTTTAACTGGTTTTAATTCAGATTTTTATTCTATGTTTTTGCTTGTGTTCGCCGCCCTGAGTCTTTTGGGAGAAGGGCAGCATATAAATACATGCAAATAAATAAATAAATAAATAAATAAATAAATAAATAAATAAATAAATAAATAAATAAATAAATAAATATCAGTGTAATGAGTGTCAGTTTTTCCCCCTTGTAACACTGCTAAAAATATTATTTATATAATACAAATATAAGAATGATTACAGAGACAAGGACCAAAGATTGAAGAGCTATCATGATAAATAAGAATGCTGTACTTTTACATTTTCCATATGGATTTAGTTGACTATTGTTGGAAACCGAATTCCAAACTAGATTAATTTTGGATTTTAGATAGCAGTCCTCTTATTACCCCAAAAAGATGAAATGTAGACATAAAAAGTATGTTAATGAAAGGTACTAAATACTGATGTAATGATGCCTATCAGAGAAAATCCTGTAGCTGTTACAGAGTATATCCCTCACATATTCAAGTCACTGCTTATTATCTGGCAGGACCCCATGAGCAACCCCACTCACGAAGCTTTTATTTCTCCTATATTTCATACATAGCGGGGGTGAAATCTAAAAATTTTCGCTACCGGTTCTGTGGGTGGGGTTTAATTAGTGGGCAGGGCTTGGTGATCAGGTGACTGGGTGGGCATGGCTTGTTGGTGAGGTGGATGTGGCCAAGTCAACATTACTTCTTTGCCCTTTGTTAACCTACAAAACACAACATGCTCACAACTGGCTCATCCACAATGTAAAAGCAGCTGTGCTAGACCCAAAATGGCCCCTGCAACAAGCAAGAACCTTACACAGCCATAAAAAGTCAAAAAAACCAACTTTCACACTTTACACACACAAAATTCCACATACAGCTTTGTGAGATTTTGTGTGTTTGTGTAGTTAGAGTGAAACACTACAGAAACACACAAAATCTCAGAAAACTGCACAAATATTATTTTATTTTATTTTATTTTATTTTATTTTATTTTATTTTATTTTATTTTATTTTATTTTATTTTATTTTATTTTATTTTATTTTATTTTATTTTATTTTATTTTATTTTATTTTATTTTATTTTATTTTATTTTATTTTATTTTATTTTATTTTATTTTATTTTATTTTAATATAAAAGCAGCTAAATTTAAAACTTCCTAAACTTTAAATGGCTAGGTCTAAAAAAAGAACAACTAAAAAAAACCCTAATTAACTATTTTTTTAAAGCTCCCAAAGGAGAAAAAACACTTACCCAATTGAAGGGACAAGGCAGGCAGGCAGGCAGGCAGGCAGAAAGACCTGCTCACTGATGACCTTGATTGCGACAGGGAGATTCAGTTGCTTGCTGATGCAATGGTTTGCAGGGATTACAGCAAGCGAAGCAAGGCAGACGTTTCAACAAGCGGCTCAGGATTCAGTCCGAAGAGCGAAGGTAAGCAAGCTGGAGGCTGGGGGGCGGGGGGAGAGAGAGAGAGAAAAGGATTTTTGCTACTGGTTCTCCGAACTGTCCACCACCATCGCTACCTACTTGCACGAGCCGGTCCGAACTGGAAGCATTTCACCCCTGATACACAGGCTTGCTTGCCAGCCATGCTCTTCCCTTGGTTTGTGTTCTTATCACAAAGCAACATGTGGGGATACCCCAGTCTAACATTGGTGCATAGGACCCCTTCTCTTCTCGGGAGTGTGCCAAAACAGCCAAAGTCAATCCCCAATCTTCAGCATGTCCCACATGGTCACTGTGAGCCACCACAACTAATTTTTAAGACTGTGCTTCAGTTGATAATGTAATTTCTACTTAGTGTTATGGATTACACACAGCATTTTAATTAAGGGTTCATACTAGGTGGTTCATATCCTTTCCCCAGTGATGAAATCCAAATTATTTTACTACCAGTTCTGTGGGTATGGCTTGGTGGGTGTGGTGTTGCTTGGTGGGCATGGCTTGGCGGGCATGGCAGGGAAAGGATACTGCAAAATCTCCATTCCCACCCCACTCAGAGGTGGGTATTTGCCAGCCAGAGATGGTATTTGCCGGTTCTTTGAACTGCTCAAAATTTCCACTACCGGTTCTCCAAAACCTGCTGGATTTCACCCCTGCCTTTCCCCCATTTATTCTGTATTTTTACTTTGAAGATAAATTTAAAAAAAATATTGCAAACTTGGTCAAGACCTTCTGAGTTGGCTTTTCTGAATTTGGCAGAATTATGTTAAAGAAATACATTAAAGTGATGTCACAGCATCCAGTATGCAGTACTTAAAATTATTTTGTCTTCAAAATTGTGCTGTGTATATTCAATAAATAGGAGATGGAACTTCTCCTCTTTCTTCTAAAAAATAATTTAGAATGCATCTATCATGTGGTTTCAGGTTTTCCACCCTGTTGTGGTAGCTTTTAATATTATTAGTCATGATGTGCTATTAAACATCAGACAGGATGTTGGGGACAATGCAGTGTAATATCTGCTTGCTTCAGGGGGTAATTCTGACAGGACTGTCTTTTGGCAGTCCTTATAACAGTCCTTAGATACTTCCTTAGGGGACTGGAAGCTAAAACATATAAAGAACAGTTGCTGGGATTGGGTATGTCTAGTTTAATGAAAAGAAGAACTAGGGCTGACATGATAGCAATGTACCAATATCTAAGAGGCTGCCACAGAGAAGAGGGAGTCAAGCTATTCTCCAAAGCACCTGAGGGCAGAACAAGAAGCAATGGGTGGAGACTTATCAAGGAGAGAAGCAACCTAGAACTAAGGAGAAATTTCCTGACAGTTAGAACAATTAATCACTGGAACAATTTGCCTCCAGAATTTGTGAATGCTGGGAGTTTTTAAGAAGAGTTTGGGCAATCATTTGTTTGGAATGGTATAGAGCTTCCTGCCTGAGCAGGAGGATGGACTAGAAGACCTCCAAGGTTCCTTCCAACTCTATTATTCTGTTATTTTGTATCTATATTATTCATTCCCCACACACACACACTCTTTTCACCTATGTTACTAGAAGTAACTTTGAGCTGCAGTGAGAGATCATCTTTAGCCTGGGAATAAAGTGTATTTTATCTAATGGCACTTTATTATTATTAGTGTTATTATTTATTATTATTGAAGAGCCGTGGTGGCATGGTGGTTAGAATGCAGTACTGCAGGCTACTTCTGCTGATTGCCAGTTGCCAGCAGTTCGGCAGTTCGATTCTCACCAAGCTCAAGATTGACTCAGCCTTCCATCCTTCCAAGGTGGGTAAAATGAGGACCCAGATTGTTGGGGGCAATATGCTGACTCTGTAAACCACTTAGAGCGGGCTGTAAAGCACTGTGAAGCAGTATATAAGTCTAAATACTATTGCTATTGTTATTTTTGTCATCTGATACTTCTATTTGATATTGATGATGGAGCTGTGAGAAATTATAGGCACAATGAAGACATTGTTGACCACTACAAAGTTTGAATGGAGGACTGGTATTTGCACAATACTGAAAGATATACAATATCCATGACTTTTGTTAGAGTGCTTTGCACAGTTACAGTTAGCATTTCCTGAGCTGGCAACAAATAACCATCATAGCGTTACATTACATTAGTCTGGTGTGATGCTCTATAGAAACTTTAAGAGCAGCAGAATGCTGTTAATAAGTTGTTAAATGGTAGATGGTCTCAGAATTATGTGACTCTCAAACTTAAATCTTACTCTGCTTTCTATTTGTTTTTCCACACTCAGTTCATATAATGGTTTTAATTTTTATTTATTTTTTTATTAAACACATAAACAAAAATACACAAAATTATAAAAAAGCTGAAAAAAAGCAACAAAATCCTAGAAGATGCATATTTACACACATGGTTCCATAAATTGAAGCTTTGATTCATTACAATAAACTTCATCTATATTAATTAATTCAGCAGAACACTGAATAATTGTAGCCTTATGTTTTTGTTTCTGATGCCAGACAGTAAGTCTTTTCATGGTATGTAAGTCCAATTTCTTTGGAAGTCAGCTTCCTTATGATAGAAGTAGGATATAAATATCTGAAAATATTAAATCTCTAAATTAAATTAATGCATATATATAATTAAAGTGTTAGTTTCACTGCATAATTTCACTGAGGTTATTTCTAAATATTTCTCACTGAAAAGAATGTAAGAGATGCAAAATCTTTTGAAAGTTCATTCCTGCTTGAATCTAGTTAGACTTCTGCTATGAATGTATATATAAAATCAGTTTTTCCATTTCCACACTGATTATGCTATATTGCCGTGATGGCGAACCTATGGCATGTGTGCCAGAGGTGGCACACAACAGCCTCTCTGTGGGCACGTGAGCTGTAGCCCCGATTCAACTCCACTGTGCATGTGTGTGCACCTCCCTCTGGCCAGCTGGTCTTTCGGTCTCTGCTGTGCATGCATTTATTTATTTTATTTATTAGTTCAATTTATATGCCACCCTTCTCCAAAGGCTCAGGGCGGCTTACAATGCACTTATTGCAATAGCCTTCATTCTTTTGTATATACCTGCTTATTAGGGCTTTTGGCCCCCCATAAGTGGTTTTCTTCAAAGTCAGCTTATTGCCCCCACAGTCCGGGTTCTCAATTTACCTACCTCGGAAGGATGGAAGGCTGAGTCAACCTTGAGCCTGGTGAGATTTGAACTCGCACTAATTTCAGGCAGCTGGCAGCTAAGTGCTACAGAACAGCACTTAGTCCACTGTACCACCAAGGCTCTGTATGCATGGGGTATGGGACACATGTAGGTTAACTATCAATGCTATATTGGAATGAATAAAACTATGCATGGAGGAAAATGCAAAAAACAATAATAATCAAAGAAGCCAGTTTCCCAGAATTATTCAGAATTTGTTTGGAGTAACAATGTCTTATCGTAAGTCAGGAAGCCCTTTCATCCAGGACAATCCTGTTGAAAGCCATTTTCATAAAATATTCAGCTAAAGCATTCTTCACACTGCAATATTCATCTATCATTTATAGGCATTGGTTGTTTGCTTATAATTATTACTTAAGGGATCAATAGGTTAGAAAAAAATCTGAAGCATGTTATATATTTTTTTCATTGCAAAAAAGAGAAATTTGCATTACCTAGAGTCTGCCTATTTAAAAGAAATGGGCAGAAGCCAATTTGTGGGGTTTGTTCAGCAAGGCAACTGACCTTCAAAGAACACAAATATATAAGCTTTAAAAAAAGAGGTTGTTTTTAAGATTTTTGTTTGCCAAAAAAGACATTTATGTTGCATAAAATGGGATACACACACAGGAAGATCTTCTAACATATTGGGAATATAAAAAATGTGGAGAAATTAACTGATGTATATGATACTTATACAACATAATTTTTGCCAAACTGGAACTGTCTTATTGACTTGGATTTTCAGAATTCAAAATATTGATTTTGATTTCCAGAATTGGCCATGCTGATGCATGTTCCAAGCTGCACCAGGGCCACGAAACCTGGGCTCTCATCATACTTCTGGAAAATTTGTTAGCTATGGGACTGGTGATAAGGATATAGCTATAGTTGTATAATTGGAATAGTACTGGCTACAAATTTCAAAACTATAAGAATAAAACTTTGCTCCAACTTTGTCTCTTAAATGAATATTAGCACAATTACTAAATGATATTATCAGTGCAACCTTGGTTTCTGATTTTGGCCAAGATTTGGACGTGCAACCCTATTTGTTTTATATCCAGCTATATGGTGGACAGAGAAACATATGAGTTAAGAGACTGAGAATAACATAGTACACAAAATAGATCTAGAAAGCAGTGTCTACCAAAGAAAAAATGAACTGGGATATTACGCTATCCTACTGAGGTCTGGAAGAATGCCTGCAATCAAAAATGTCAAATAGCCATTCCCAGACACTCTAGCAAATTAACAAGCTCTTGTATTTTGTTTGATTTGCCTCCTGCTGTGTCTAAGGTGCAGCAATAGAAAATAGTAAGTTGGCAGCCTTTTGCAGCGAGGTCTCCCAAAGGAGAGATTCTGCAGTGGTGCAGAATCAATAGTGAGGCATATTTATACACTGATCACTTTTATTATTCAGAAAAAAAGTTATTTAAGTTGTCTATATTGGTATCCCCATTAAAAAATTCTCTCTTTTACAATGTATATATTAGGAAAAGTTTGATGTGATCCTTAAAGGAAAGGGTAGTGGCCACAATCGTAACAAACTACAGCAAACAGGTATCAATCTGAATATGTACTTTTTCAGTATGAATTGTGAAATCCTGAGTATAGTGGCTATTGGACTGTGTCAAATAAAATTCCCCAGTTATAAGTAACATCCTGCAATATAAGAGAGAGGTATTATCTATGATGGAAATAGCAATAGCATTTAGATTTATATACTGCTCTGTAGTTCTTTACAGCATTCTTTGGGTAGTTTACAATGTAGAAGCATTATTTTCATATTGTCCCAAACAATCCAGGTCCTCATTGTACCAATCTTGAAGGGATGGAAGATTGAGTTAACTTGAGCCAGTCAGAATTAAACTTCAGGCTTTGAGCAGAGTTTACCTGCAATGTTACACTTTAACCACTATGCTGCCAGGACTCAAATCCAGGGGTGGGCTGCTGGGGGTTCGCAGATGTTCAGGTTCAAATTCCACTCCTGGATGGCCCTGCCCACTCCATCCTGCCCCTCCCAGAAGACGCCACGTGGCCAGTGGTGGGATTCAATTTTTTTAACAACAGGTTCTGTGGGCGTGGCTTAGTTGGGGGTGTGGCTTGACAATCATGTGACTGGGTGGACGTGGCTAGCTGGTCACGTGACTGTGTAGGCATGGCTAGCTGGTCATGTGACTGTGTAGGCATGGCTAGCTGGTCATGTGACCGGGTGGGCGTGGCTATGTGCATAGGGACTACTCAGAGGGCTGAAAAAAGTCATTTCTGACTGGGCCTCGCACTTTTGACCGGTCCTCACACTTATGACCATCCTCACATTTATGCCCGTGCAGCTTTCTTAACAACCATGTCACTCATTTCACAACTGCTTCTTTTCACCATGGTGACAAGATAGGGCAAAAACGTAAAATGTGAGGACAGTCGTAAGTTTGAGGACTGGTCAAAAGTGCGAGGACCAGTCAAAAATAACTTTTTCAGCCCTCTTAGTAGTCCATATGCACAAAAGGACTACCCAGAGGGCTGAAAAAAGTGATTTCTGACAGGTCCTCGCACTTTTGACCAGTCTTCGCACTTGTGACTGGTCATCATTTATGCCCATTGTAGCATTCTTAACAACCATGTCACTCATTTCACAACTGCTTCTTTTCACTATGGTGACAAGATAGGGCAAAAACGTAAAATGTGAGGACAGTCATAAGTTCGAGGACTGATCAAAAGTGCGAGAACCAGTCAGAAATAACTTTTTCAGCCCTCTGAAGAGGAGGGATGAAGGAAGGGAAATTAGAGTAGGAGTGAGGGTAAGAGAGGGAGGAAGAGAGGAGGAGGAGGAGAAGGAGAAAGGAAGAGGAAGTAGGGAGGAGGAGAAGAGGGGGAGGAAGGAAAGTAAGAAGGAAAGAAAAGAAAAGAGAGAGGTGGTATGTTTGAGGAGAAAGATTACTGTACAATAAAAAAGATGAAAGGGAAGAAAGCCAACCCCAAACAAATATAAAGATATTAAGATAAAGAATGAATTGTTAAACTTTAAAGAATAAAAGAGAACAAATATGAATAAATAACAATAATTAGAAACACACATACAAACATACAATGTATTTTCTTTGAACAGAGTATTTGGCCGGTTCACAAATTTAAACAGTGTTTAGTCATTTCAATTAAATTTACAATTTCTATATTTCCTTTTTGCCATATTTATTCCTCATCTATTTTTGTAAAAAACCAATATTACCCTTCATCCTCATCTCTAATCCTAACCAAATTCAATTTTTCCCTTCTATTCTATATTGTACCCCTTCCCATTGTCATATATTTTTATATCCATCCTCACATTGGTTAATTATGTAATATTAGTTGTTTAATACAAATTCAACATTTTAATATAAATCAATTAGTTATATAACTACCTTTTTTGTATATTAATCAATATGAACATGAATATTCCAATTATTTCCATGCAATCCAATTTCTTACAAATCAATTAATTATATTTACCAATAATAATAAACTAAATAATTTCCCCCATATATTCCTCCAAACCACAACTTAACCATTTCTGCTTTCAGAAATATACAATTAATAGTATCTCAATTATTACAATTCCTTAGTTAAATAGAGCTTTTTTTCTTTTGTGTTTTAAAATCTTGAACTCTCTTCTTTTTCCCTAAATTTCCCATTGTTTGCACCTACCTTTTTTGGTGAGGAAACAGAAAAGAAATCTGCCTGCCTAATTTTCCAACCTTGCAGCAACAGCAAAGCAGTTTCAGTTTCGTTTTTCAGCATAGCTAGGGGAAAAAATATCTGCTCCAGGACTCTTTGCAAGGAAGCAGCAGAGCCCTGAGCAAATCAGCTGAGACAAATCAGCTGAGAGTAGGGACCCGATCTAATCAAGGGCTAATTAGCCTATTCTGAAGCTCCGTGGGCCAATAAAATTATGAGAGAGGGCTTTGGCGACCCCTGTGAAATGGCCGTTCGACCCCCAAAGGGGTCACAACCCCCAGGTTGAGAACCGCTGGTTTAATGCTCTGGAAGTTTTTCTCTCCCAGGCAAGAAGCAGCAGGGGACAGAAGCAGCAGCCACTGACTTGCAGACCACATGGAGCCGTTCACGTGTTCTCCGGCAAGCTGTTTTCTCCATCCTGCTCTCTTGCATCCGGAGCCGGTGGGAAACCACATGGCACCCCACGTGGATCCCAGGCAGCAGAACTCAGGCTAGGGAAGGGGTGGGCAGTTGTGGCTCTTTTACAACCTGTGGCCTTCAACTCCCAGAATTCCTGAGACAGCCAAGCTGTCTCAGGAATTCTGGGAGTTGAAGTCCACAGGTTGTAAAAGAGCCACAATTGCCTACCCCTAGCTAGGGTAGGCTGGCGCTGCGCGGGTGGGAGGTGGGGCGGGGCGAGGGGCGGGCGAGCCAGCAACTTAACAAATGGTTCCGTGTGCTGCGGGGCCAATAAATTACAAAAAACCACCGAACTGTTTGTTAAATTGCTGGCTCGCTCACCCCATTTATTGGAATAAATAGTAATGCGGAGGGGCGGGGCAAGGGGCGGGGCAAGCCAGCAATTTAACAAAGGGTTCGGCCGAACCCCCTAGAACCGGCAGAATCCCACCACTGCACGTGGCCCATTTTGGATGCAGGTAAGTGCAAGGTGCTCACAGAGGCTCAGGGAGGGTGAAAAACGGGCCTATGGGAAGTTCGGGAAGGCTGGAAATGGGCCTGTTTCCAGCCTCCAGAGGACCTCCAGACCCCGGAGAAGCCATTTTTGCCCTCCTGGAGGCTCGAGAAAAGCCTCTGGAGCCTGGGGAGGTCAAAAACACCCTCCCTCCCTACTGTGGTGCACTAGGCCATGCCCACCATAGCCACGCCCACCCAGCCTCTTGCTAAAATTTTTGAAGCCCACCCCTGATCAAATCACCTGTAAAAATGTCTAATGTCCTTTTATATCTTTCTTACAGTAATGTACCTGCAAGTCACATTCTAGCCAACAAAGAAGTAAAGGCCAGACCAATGGAACAGGTGATAAAATGATTCTTTTACTACCCAGTCATGGTGTCATAATATCTGAAATGCCATTAATGTTAAAAACCGTCATTACCATGCCTCATAGATCATACTAAACCCCACCTTTCATTTCATTTCATGGCAGAGTTCATGTTCGCTCCTGAATGTGGATTTGGGAAGCCTTTCTTTAACTTATGTTTCATGTCCATAATTCCTCTCTATCCAAAAATTTAAGGTCTAGAAACTATGCCAAAATAAGTTGGCAGCAATCCTGATTACAATCATCTCAGTTAAAACCCACACTCTGCTTTCCTTTTTTTAGATTTTTGTTTTTGTGATTTACTTTCAATCATCATCTGTTAATATTAATCTGCATCACAGGGAACAAATAAAAATCAGTTAAAAGCCTAAGAAAAGGCATTCATATCAATCGATCTTTCAACAAAACAGTACAATTTAAAATAGTTTCAGTATGAAAATGAAAGCTTTAATCAGAAAACTACAGCAAATGTTCACTCTTGGAGCAAAATAATGTAATAGTGAGATTGTGACATGGCTTTTATTTCACTGCTCATAGCCTAATTCAGACTGAATTGTATGTCTTATATATGTGATGAAGCAAATATGCTGCCTTGATTTGAAATCTTGAATTTATTATATATTTACAGCAATAATGCTACTATCCCACTATTGCTTCGATAAGATTACAAAATTCATGCACATTAATAATGAAACGTACTGTTATATAGATTAATGACATGCTTCTAATCTTGTGGGTAATGGGTCTTACTGCAGATTGCAGGGAAATTGCCATAGAATTTCCTCTACTGATACAGTATAATAACATAAGGTCAAAGGTAATTTCTTTTTCAAAAGATGAAAGAACATTGTCCTGATTGAGAATAAATAATTCAGATGACCCAGTCTTCTAGGGCGGATTACAACACCATTATCCACTACTCTGATATCAGTTTGCCCACTAAAACTTTCCGTCTCTTTTAGTCGTATGATCACTGAGGACAATTCACCCCAGTCTCTTAGCAAAATATCACAAATCTTTGATGTTGGAATACGCTCCATGTTTCCCTGCACATGAATAAAATTTAACATTTTTAAAACTAACAGGTCTTGTGTTTTTAGAACAGTGTATTTCATGCAAACCAGCACTGCAGATTTTCTCAGCAATGTCTCCCCATAATGAAAGAAAATGTATTTGCGGGATTTCTGTCTGCTAAGCAGTAACTGCAGATACTGGAAAGAAAAAAAGAAAAGAAAAGGATGATAATCCATCTGGAACACTTTCAATGTAGCAGATCACATATTGGAACAGGACATTGGATTATATAATGCTAAGATGCTATTGCTGTGCAGTAGAACATATAGCAACTGTTTTTAAAATAATCAAAATAATGCAAGCAAATCTGTGTTCAGAAAGATAATATGTAGATGGCTTTCAACATACAGTTTTGAGAGAATGCCATCCCTTAAGCAGCTTTTCTAAAAAGTACAGAAAATGCAATATTTAAGTGGGATTGAATAAATCCAAACATTTACATACATGAATCATTAAAGATTAATCACAGTTCGTAGCTTGACATCCCTGCTTCCTCTCACTAACATGCATATAGTGGTGAACAGAATGCAATAGGAAAAGAGATAGAAAGAACCTGAACAGACCACATATTCAAAGCATCTAATAACCATGAGACCAACTGCAATGGCTGCAGATTTATTTGTTTGTTTATCCTTCCTTCCTTCCTTCCTTCCTTCCTTCCTTCCTTCCTTCCTTCCTTCCTTCCTTCCTTCCTTCCTTCCTTCCTTCCTTCCTTCCTTCCTTCCTCAATCAGATTTCTAAAACTGTCCATCTCACAAGAAGTGACCAAATTTATTTCTGGGCCCATTTTAATGTACTCATAATTAGCTTTGAAGTAGTAAATGTTTGGGATCAAACCTGTATCTGTATAAAACTACTTTTATATGAATTGCCAAAGCAATGTTGATCTTAAAGTTTCCATTAATTTTCCCATAAAAATGGTAACACTGATGGGCAGCGCAAATACAGACTTCACAGTTTTAGTCCTTTAAATGGCCTATATATTGAACAGTGCATAAAGTCATCCTGAGTGTAATCCATCCTCAACTTCTGAAGGTAGCCATTATGGACCAATCATTTGTTCTTAGCCTAACTTACTGCACAGAGTTGTCATTGTGGAAAAATGTTGGAAGAGGAAGTGTTTGAGCTTTTAGAGAAAAAGTGGATATACATGTATACATGTGGATATAGATGAATAATTTGCAGAATGTTCTCATGTATGTATGTGTATATGTATGTATATGTGTATGTACATGTACATGTACACACATAAACACACATTCACTGTACATACTGTTTTATTGTCTTCAAACATATTTATTTCCAATTTTTTCTATCAGTATCTGCAGTAACTATTATTTACACCTCTTTAATTTGTGGTGTGTTTTTATTGACTTATTGATTGGGGACAACAAAATAGTGAATTTTGCTCTATAATAGTTTTATATTTTTTATTTTAATTTCTTCCGGTAATGCTTTTTTCTGTTTTCCTTAGACAGCATCATAAAAAAATCTGAAATAAGTAAAACCAGCCCAGCAAAATAAATAGCATCTTCTAAAATATGTTAAAATGTTTCACAGAGCACATCTATCGAAAGGTATTATGGGGCTTCCTGTCCATGGACAGAGGACCAACACAAAGGTATTGGTTGTTTGTTTAACAATATTTATAGGCTGCTTCAATCTACTAAGGTTTCACAGGGAACAGCAAGGCAGGAATGTAACCAGCAAACAGCTGTATTAAACAGAAAATTACAATGATTATGGCCAATCGAGCCTTGGTAGTACAGTGGTCTAAAGCACCCTGTTATTAAGAACAGCTGCCTGCAATTACTGCAGGTTCGAATCTCGCCAAGGCTCAAGGTTGATTCAGCCTTCCATCCTTTTTAAGGTAGGTAAATTGAGGACCCAGTTGTGGGGGCAATAAGCTGACTTTGTATAAATATACAAAAGAATGAAGGCTATTGCTTAGTGCATTGTAAGCCGCCCTCAGTCTCTGGGGAAGGGAGGCATATAAATCAAATTTTAAAAAAATCAACTTTGATCAACAGCATAACAGAATAATACTGTTTTAATGGTGTCATGAAAAGCATGGAGAAAGTGAGGCCTAACATAACTAAGGGAAGCATGTTACAAGGGTTATGTCTGAAGTCTTGGCAGGATTAGTTTGAGATCCATTTCCTGATTCATGAGGAGCTGCCTCCAGCTGCGTCTGTGAGGTATTTCCGGTTCCTGTCATATATAAATATATACCTGCAATGATGGTTTGTTAAGGGCTTTTTACTGACGATTAAATCTATCTGAAACAGCATATTCCAAAGTATATGGATTAGTTCTGGAAAGGCCTGTGACCAGCCAACCTGTACCTTTCAAGGTCCACAAGCAGCTCCTCTCTAAAATGGATGGACAGATTTGACTTTGACACAGTAATTCCTATGTAACCTAGTAACAGAGCTTAGTAGGAAATGTAATTAAAATTGGTCTGGTAGTCTATGGTCAACCACTACAGTGATCATAAATAGGTTGCTACCCTGCAATTAAATGGTTATAAAGAGCCGTAGTGGTGCAGTGGCTGGAATGCAGTATTGCAGGCTAATTCTGCCAGCAGTTCGGTCGTGACTGGCTCAAGATTGACTCACCCTTCTATCCTTCTGAGGTTAGTAAAAGGAGGACCCAGATTGTTGGGGGCAATATGCTGACTTTGTAAACTGCTTAGAGAGGGCTGTAAAGCACCGTGAAGTGGTATGTAAGTCTAAGTGCTACTGCTATTACTATTTTGCAGTTAGCTCATGGGTTGTCTACCAGGTGCAACTTCTGAATTATTTCCAAACGTAATACCATGTAAAATGTCTTACAGCAGTCCAATCAAGTTAAGATATGAATTACAGCCATGGAATACTGGTCTAAGTTAAGTTACAACTGGTGCATCAACTGGAACTGGTGAAGGTCTCTAACTTGCAGATTATCCCTGTTTCAGAATATGTGAATCCAGGATTCCCAAGTTACAAACTACCTCCTTCTGGAGGAAGATAGGCCTTTTCAGATTAACTGAAAAGACTAATAGTTTGACCAGTGTTTACCAATTATACCATACTACACCCCATTCTGATATACAATCTCTCTCCAAAGTTTCATATAACTTATAACATAGAGAACTCAGAGCTCTGTTACATGTTTGAGTAACCTAGGCTTTGAACACTACCCTGCCTCCCAATAACTATTAACTGGACCACACCACTCAGGTAGGAACAGGACAACTGTAACATAGTACTCCCAACTCATCCTTGCAAGCAATCCAGAAAAATACCATGGTTTTTCAAATACTGATTATATTCAATGCTGCCAAGAGGTCAGGTATTAACTGATGGGACAGACTGTCTCCATCAAAGTCCCGAGAGAGTTCATATACTAGCAACAATGCCATTTTCATCCTATGGACCTGAAGCTTAATTGAACAGCATCCTTTTAATTTGCTTCCTTTAGGATCCTTTATAGCTGATTCTTCACCTTCACCTTTTCTATTGTAGGGTAAGAAATAAAGAATGTGATTTGGTGGATTAAGTTATATACTCTACTTTCAGTGTTCTTTCTATGTCTCTCTCTGTCTCTGTCTGTTTCTCTGTCTCTCTTTGTCTCTCTCTCTGTGTGTGTGTCTGTCTCTTTGTCTCTGTCTCTCTGTCTCTGTCTCTCTCAAAAAGGTAATGGAACTATATGGCTTCATAATTACTTGTAATTACAATAGATGGAAGGGGGGTTAACTTCTTTCTTCTCCATGTCACAAAATTAGAGATGTTGATGTAGAAATTACACCAAGAAAACCCTATGTACCTATGTACCAGCCTACCTATAAACCTACCTACCTGACTATCTACCTGCTCTCTTCTTTCTCTTGTGAACCTTCAGTTGAGGTCTTTCTTCAAGATGCCTTATGGAAATAGACTTTTCCTAGATCACACCTTATCCACATCTATTTTGACAGGCTTTTAATTGTTCAGTAACATGGATGTTTATTCTATTGTTAACAGTAATGTGTTTTTACCAATTTATATTCTGTTAGAGTTTGCAGCAAGCCAACCAACCACAAGTAAATAATTCAGCAGGATTCATGTATAAAAGAAACTTCTTTATATACACAGTGGTGGGTTCTACCGGTTCGCCCTGGTTCAGGTGAACCAGTAGTGGTGCATACACAGAAGTGCGCATGCACAGAAGTGCCTCACGTGAGTGAAGTGAGCGTGCACATGAGTGAAGTGAGCGCACATGCGAGTGAAGTGAGTGCGCATGTGCGCTCACAGTTCTGAACCTATAGCGAAGGTAAGTGGAACTCACTACTGTGTATACAGTAATATAAAGCATGATGCATGTATACAATACCCATGCAGCAGAAGCCAGAAGCAGAAATCACAGAAGCCAGAAGCACAGAATCTATATAAACACAGAAGCAATAATGCAAGGACAAACCAACTCTTTTATACGTAACAGTCAAGCTAAGCCATGCCCAGGCTCCAAACTATCTGAGTCACCAAACAGTCCCCATTGGCTGACTTGTTGCCATGTCTATTCCAATTCATTACCTCTTATACAGTGACATATTCTACTGCATTTTGTTTTAAACTTTGTTAGCAATGTGACAGTATGAATCAATAAATACTTTTAATGTTTTATTTAATGTAATAATCCATTTGTCTTTTATTTAAAGTACTTTTCCACTTTTAATATAAAATGAATTTCTAAGGAACTTAGAAATGCATATATTATGGCATGGGTATTAAAAGAAAAGTAACCAACCCATAAAAGTCATTAAAATCATGGAGGAATAAGATTATTATTTTTTTTCCATCTGGCATTTCATGGTTTCCAAGCTCAACATGGAAGGAATAATTCTGCCATAGCCTCCAATCTCTTCCCAAATACCTAGGCCAATATCAGAACCCAATAATCACCTAATAAATTGCTATAGTAGGGATTGACAAAATTAAAGTATAATGGATTTACTTGGTTTTTTATTTGTTTTTTTATTTAATAAGGGATTGCCAGATGATAGGCTTGGATTCTTCAAGGTTCCTAGCAGCTTAGAAGAAAATCAGTTTTTTTTCTTAAAAACATTACCTCAGACATGATAGCCAGGTTTGCACTAACCTTACAGATCAGTTTTTACCAGCTTCCTTTCCTTGGCAGACACATAAAAGTACTACGAATTTTTAAAAAATTGTAGCAATTAAAGAATTTTGTAACAAAATATTATTTTGAAATGAACCTTTTCATGCTCTGTTTTACAGACTTCTGATGTTTATGCTCGACATAGAAAAAAAATGAAAGAATTATAGTTTGAAGATTTTATAATTGTGTCTGTTATAATATTGGCTTGTAATTAATTATAGGCCATGTAAAAAGTTGAGGTTATTACCATATTAATATTTTACTATGTTGGAAAGTGTTGGAAGTCAAACCTTTTGTTCTTTTCTTTTCCTTTTCCCAAAATCTTGCACTCCCTCTTTTTTTCTTGATTTTTACTTTTATTGTGTTTTATATATGTTTTATGTTATAATACATTGTAATAAACAGTTAAAAAAACCTTGTCTCAGACATGGTAGTCAGGCTTTGAAATGAGCCTTTTTATACTCTATTTTTTATAGGATGGCTACTCTTATCTCTTGAAATTAGTTTTTGTGTCAAAAACATCAATATGATTTTATAATTTGCTTTGACTAAAGAATAATGTATTTCATGAATATGAGGTTTTCTACACATCTGACTTGGAAAAACTCTAATTTCTGCGGACAGTAACAAGTGATATGAAAAACTATTATCACATATTCGTGACCCTGACATAACCACAGATAGTTTGGCTCAGCTTTCCTTGGAAATGTTAGTTTGCTCTAACTTTCATAAAGTGGTGTGCAGCAGTATATTCAGATTCTTTAGAGAATATATATATATAGAATTTCAGTAATTTTTACCATATAAAATAATGTTTAGTCTTATAAAATGGAAACATTTTTATCATATGGGTGGTAAGGACAAAGTGAAAAACTATTAATCTGCTAGCAGGGTAAGTAAAAATAATCATAAATCAAGAAAGTGTAACATAATATAGACTCATGGAGTGGGATCTTGGAGGTCTTTTAATCCAATCCAATGTATATCTTTGATTTGACAAGTGTTTTTGTGATTGCAAAAAAAAAAGTACTTGGTGTGTTATTTATTTATTTTACAAGACTGTTAAATATATAAAGCTAGGCAAATAAAAACAAAACTGGAAACAAATCATGAAAAATGTAAGGTTCTCTCATTATTTTATTCAATACATTGCTTAAAAGATATTTTTTAAAATGGCATCACTGAATTGGAATTTTGCTTTATTTACCAGAATACTTTAGTAAAACTTCCATTTTTATGAAATTCATAATTCCAGAGGATCCATTAAAATCCAGTTTCCTGATCAATTAACTTCCAGGAAAATACTGTATATGAACACATCCTAGTCTGAAGAATCAAGATCAATAAATGTGTCCCAGGATAATGTTACAGGATCCAATCTGGGTCGGTCACTGGGACTAGAAGTTTATTCATCTGAGCTTTCGGACTTAAGCTGGAGCCTATCCTTAGGGAACTTCTCTGTCACACACTCCGCTAGAGAGAAGTTCCCTGAGGATGGGCTCCATCATATGTCCAAAAATTCAGATGACTAAACCTCTGGTCCCAGTGACCGACCCAGATTGGATCCTGCAATGCCAATTTGTCAAAATTTTATTTAGTGATGTCAACAGATGTCATTATTTTTGTTCCCAGGTTTAATAAAATATTCAAACAGGTTTCTAAATAGCTTCAACTTGGCAAGATACAAGCTGTGATCTCACTGAAGCATTATATTTAAATGAACTACTTCAGGTATAATTACCTGCAGACACAGAACCTATAGATAAGCTAAGGCATTAATATATATGCTCTGTTCTCGGTAGTTCCATCTGTTCCTTCTATTTTGTGCATTCTTAGTAGGAGAAGTTTAATTAGCTCCACCACAATAACATATGAAAAACCATTTTCATATCTTTCATTTTCATATATTAAAACAGCACATTTAAGGCCATGATACTTCTTGGTTTCAAGCCCTCTCTGATAATTACAAAATGAAATATATTTTGTGAGAATTTCTTATTTTTTAAGGCAGGATCCTTCCCCCCCTCTTCCCCAAATATTAGAAATTCTGCTGGAAATTCTGCGGATCAAAGGAAAACCTGCCCAATTATTTTCCTGCTAAATTTTAAAAAACAGATGGCCTGCTATAGTTCGGTTCAAGTGAATGTAGGTCTCTAGCACAATAGCAGCACCCGATCTTTGTTGTCAACAAAATTGAATTGTTAACAAAACCATGACCGGACAATGGTGATTATGCAAAACATTTTAATTATAAAGGACTCGCTTACTGCAAGCATTTGAAGAAATCTCCCAGCATCTGATCCCTCTTTGCATTAGTATTCCACTGAGAATCTTAGATTTAACTAAAAACGAAACAGCACAACCTAAATTAAATAGTTTAACAATTACAACAGTGCTGAGTTCTAGTTTAAAACGAACAGTTTCTCCAAAATGTCCTATCACCTTTATGCATGACAGAAACAGATAACTAATAATTAGGATTTATCTGTTTCCAGTTTCCCAGAGGCAGAAACATTATTCTCCTTTTCAGCAATCTCCTATGCATCTGGATCTACTGTTTTTTACAGGGGGGAAAAATGAATTCTCATATCTGTGTAGAACTAATAAAAATACATGGCAGAATTCTAGATGCATAGATTACCCAGCATATCTGAACAATAGTCTAAAACTATCAAGAATTGGGTTCTTTAAGCCCAACAAGAAGAGATGAAATGTTTATTTATTCTTGTTTCTTGGTGCTGAGAGTATTTTATGGATTTCACAAATTAGAGCAAAGCAAATATTCAAATTAAGGTTATTGTTTAATCCATGTCCTTAAAAAAAGTACCAACAGAAATATTTACAAAAACTGCAGATAATGAGCAGCAATTTTTTTTAGTTTCTCTCATATATGAAGGAATAGCTCTTCTAAGAAACTGCCTACAGGTAGTCCTTGACATATGACCACAATTGACCCTGAAATTTCTGTTGCTAAGTGAGATAGTTGTTAAGTGTGTTTTGCCCCAGTTCTTGCCACAGTTTCTTGCCACAGTTGTTAAGTGAATCATTGTAGTTGATACGTTAGTACCATGGTTGTTGAGTGAATCTGGCTTCCCTACTGACTTTGCTTGTCAAGAGGTCACAAAGGTGGCCCTGGGGACACTGCAACTGTCATAAATATGAATCAGTTGCCAACTGTCTCCATTTTGATCATATGACCACGGGGATGCTGAAACAGTCATAAGTGTGAAAACCGATCATAGGTCACTTTTTTCAGTGATGTTGTATCTTTGAACGAAAGTACTGATCTGGCTCTCAATTATGGAGGCTCTGACTGCCTCTAATAAAAGGGATATCTTGAAATTCGGCGCGTACAAAGATATATTAGATGATAATGGTATTCTTAAATCACGAGAAATATTAAGTAATCAAGGTTTCAATTTAGATTGGTGGAGCTACCTACAGATAAGCTCTAGATATCAAAAAGATAGGGATCAATTCGGTATAGAGACGAAGTACAACAATTTGGATAAAATTATGTTGGGGATTGAAAAGAAAATGCTAGTGAGATTTTACAACTTCTTATTAGGCGAGGACAGAGCAGAAGGAATAGCTAGGAATCAACTAATTATTTGGGGAAAAAATATTGGCTATAGACTAAATTTCAATGACTGGGAGGAGGCTTGGAATAGAAACTATAATCTGACTAAATCAGCAATTTACAGGCAGAATCATTATAAAATATTTCATAGATGGTATCTAGCCCCAGCTAGACTAGCAAAAATATTTCCCAGTGCCTCAGCAATATGTTGGAAGTGTGGAAAGGAGGTTGGCACCTTCTTTCATATGTGGTGGTCCTGCCCGGAGACAAAAAAGTTTTGGACAAAAATATGAATCTGACTACGAGAAATAGTGGAAGAAGATATAAAACTTTCCCCCAAAATCTTCTTATTAGGAATGATGGGAGATGGACTCTCTAAGGATAAGATACAATTAATTATACATGTTATAACAACGGCCAGATTAACCTTTGCAAAATACTGGAAGGACAAACAAACCCCTCCAGAGATGACAATAATAAATAAAATCCTAGAATGCGCAGAAATGGCAAAATTAACAAGTGCTCTTAAAGACGATGAGAATTCAAAATTTAAGGCAGTAAGGGAAAGGTGGTACAAATGGTGGAATAATAGAACAAGACTTTAGGGATATGTCTATTTCTAATAATGGTAGATTTGAAGATACTTGATATGTACATAATGTAAATATGTAACCGCAAGACACCTCAGATGTTAATGGAGATTTGATGTTTTCTTTTTAAAATTTTTTTAAAATCAATAAAGTATTATTTTAAAAAAAAAGAATCAGTTGCCAACTGTCTCCATTTTGATCATGTGACCATGGGGATGCTGAAACAGTCATAAGTGTGAAAACCGATCATAGGTCACTTTTTTCAGTGCTGTTGTATCTTTGAATGGTCACTAAATGAACTGTTGTAAGTCGAGAACCATCTGTATTATGACTGGGGATCTATCTTCTAACACAGGGTTGTTAAACTGGATTTCTTCGAGGGCCGGATCAGCATTGTACTTCTCCTCCTCAGGCCGGTGGGAGCAGAGGGGAGACAGGACAGACACCTCCTGCAGCATCCTGCTGGTCAAAACGGTGCGGGGGAACCACGTGTGCCTTGTTTTCGGCCTTCATGGCCTCCTGCAGTACTCTCCTGGCTGAAAACGTGGCCCATTTTGGCTGGCAGAGGCACCATGGGCTGGTCCTTTGATATTTCCAGGCCAGCCCCGCAAGCCAGATTTAAGCAGCCCATGGGTCTTGAGTTTGACACCCCTGTTCTAACACATATCTGAAGAAGCCAAGAATCACATATGGACTTTTCTCTATGACCTCCTTGCCACCTTCAGCAGGTTAGGCCACTTCTGTTCCAGTCCCACCTGGATTGTCTTTGACTCCATCCTGTCCTGAATCTGAGCATTCTATCAGTAGCATATGTGGTCCCTACAGATGCATCTTGAAAGAATATGATTTTTAATGAAGTACGAAATAGTAGGATGCTGTGCATCATTATGCTCTTCTTTTAGAAATCTCTGTCAGTCTCCACTAGGTAGGCTCTGCAACATAATAAGGAAGAATTTTCACATAACAAATGTTAAATTCAAATTTCACTTGCTTACTCATTCAGGCGTACTTATGTAACAAATTATTTTTTCACAACCAATAGGAGGATACAACAGAATATGATCTACCAAAGTCATGGTGTTAAGAAAACCATCACATTTCAAATTAAAAAGTTGGGTTTTTTTTAAAGTCATCTAATTTGCTGGTACAAGATTTTAAAAATTTTCCTTGAAATTGATTGCTACTTACAGAGCTTCAAGCCAGGAATAATGGCATTTCAACTGGTTTGGTAAAAGATAATCACAAAATGTGTGGAATAAAACTACGGGAGCCCATTTTCTGGCTGCCCAATGCAGCAGAGGTGTAGAACAGGGGTGGATTCTACTTACCTTTATTACCGGTTCGCAGCAGGAGCACGCACACGCTTCTGTGCATGCGCAGATCACCCATGATGATGTTGTCACAGATGGGTGGAGCCTCCCGCCAGTTTTACTACCGGTTCTATAGAACCGGATAGAACCCATCACTGGTGTAGAATCATTTCACCCTGAATGAAATTGAAAGGGATTTGAATTCCAGTTTTCATTTGTTCCAGAATAAATGCACAGAAGTGGGAATGATTAATAGTGTTCAGAGAATTGCTGGACCAGGATTTTGTATACTGAATTTCCAGGACAATTTCCATTATTTGTGTCAATTGATCTAATTTGCATAATGATACCACACAAGTGATATTAAATGAGGCAAATGACATGATTTAAATATCTTACATAATGACACGATCCACCCACTTGATATATTGTCTGATTTGGTGAACAGTTAAGAATGATGGAATTTTTTTTGCTTCAATCGATCTATTCAATCAAGGTTTTCAGAGTCCTTCCATAAATACCTCTCCCTGCTCTTTAGAGATGTATTGATGATTTCTGACAGCTGAAGAACTGAAGAGATAAGGATATAATTAGATAAAATCTCCTTTGATTTCAGGTTGGTTCCTGGTGATGACCTGTCCATTTTGTCTTGTTGGCAACAGGAGGAACTGGTTTGCAAGTTTGGCCTTCTGGGTTCTTTGTCCTCTCACTGCTTCTCAGTCTAGTGAATAGACATGGGGTTTACTGTTATCCTTCATCCAAATTGCAACTAGGACCATCTTGTGTGTGTTTATTTCAGTGTTTGTGTGTGTGTTTGTGATTGTGAGCTATGTGCTGAACTTTCTCTGTTGGGGACGGTATAACAGTAGTCCAAATCATCCTAGTAGAAAAGAAAAATAGAACGAATCTGTGGATAATGAAATCAATACACTTTTAATAAACTAGTAATGCAATACATGTGATAGGTCTGAAAAAGAACGATCTGTATATCTAAATACAGCCATTCCCTTAAACAGTATCCACCATAGGGGCTGATATTTCTGAATACACATTTGTGCCAGCTCATTTGCACACACACACACACACACACACACACACACCAGTGGTGGGTTGTCCCCAGTTTGCACCAGTTCTATAGAACCAGTAGTAAAACTGGCGGGAGGCTCCGCCCACCGACCCCGACGTCATCAGAATGCTTCTGTGCATGCGCAGAAGAGCGTGTGTGCGAGTGCGAAGTAAGCGGACACGCATGGCCCCGTTGCAAACCAGTAGTAAAGTAGTAAAGTAAGTAGAACCCCCCCACCCCCCCACACAAATCTTTCGGATGGTTGTTATAACGGCCTCCAATTCAGTTGCCAGATGCTACCATTCATAAAGTTTGCTTTTGCTTTTGTGTTTTCAGAACTATCACAATCGTCTCTCTTTGGGATATAATTTATGGAATATTTTCCTCTGAGATACTATTCAAGGATGACTTCTTTTTTTCATCCTGATGTGCTCATCATTATCATGTTCACACACACAAATATGAAAAATAGTAATTCATCCATCTAATAGAACCTCAGTAATGCATTAATTAAATATGATACAGTGCAAAGGATAGTAAAAGTGTACCTTTCATAGATGAGCATATTATATACATGGTTCAATGAAATTCATTCACTAGTTTATGATTATAAATTCCTTTAGGCACTGTGTCAAATCCATCTAAAGTCCCTTAGTGATATATTTTAAATT
This sequence comes from Arizona elegans, assembly GCA_022577455.1. Lineage (NCBI taxonomy): Eukaryota > Metazoa > Chordata > Lepidosauria > Squamata > Colubridae > Arizona > Arizona elegans. The sequence goes on along the minus strand of JAKOOJ010000001.1, from coordinate 214,494,673 downwards.
TTGTAGATGTGTTAAAAATATTTCCCGTGTAGCTCCCTGTGGCTAGACATCTGAGAATCTCAGAAGCACAATGTTATTTCAGATAAAGTTGGCAGTAATTTACACTCAATGAATTGGTTCCACATTTGCTTGTTTCAAATCATTTTTAAAAAAAGAAGCAAAACTTTCAGCTGAATGCATTCACCTTTGGACAAATTACACTTTTTAAAATAGATTTTCCTTCACCAATGAAGGTTACCTTCATTACTAGTTTCTTTGTACAAGGAGCTCCCAATCCCTGTGGGGGGGGGGGCAGCCCATTATTGGGCTGCGGTCTGTTTGAAACTGGACCACGGGAGAAATGGGCAAGAGCATGCGTATGAAGCTCCACTTGTGCAAATGGCAGGCAAATGCGTGCACACTCACGAAGCTCCACTTGTGCGAGCAGAGGGCACTTGAACTCATGAACAAAACTCCACTTGCGCAAGTGGGGAGTGCTTGCACTTGGGCACGAATCTCCATTTACACATATGGAGCTTTGTGCTCAGGTGCCCTCCAATTGCACAATTGATTGATTGATCGATGATATTTATATAGCCACCCATCTCACAAACTTGACTCTGGGAAGTATAATATAAAACTGTATGGTTATACATGTAGTAAACATTGTGCAATGTGATCATTATACTGAAGGGTTCTCTCTCTCTCTTTCTCTCTTCTTTTTTGATCAGAAAAAAATAAGTATAACTCCCTTTTTACAATCCCGTCATCCTTTAATTTGGGGTAGAGTCAGGGCGACTGGATGGAGCTGAGCGTTTACTAGACGGATACCCTTCCTGATACCACACAGAGTTCACAGTAGATTTTTTTTTCTTTTTGTGTTCTAGGAGATAAACATCTGCCACTACCTAGGATTGAAATCTCAACCTTCCAAGTGAGAGATGAGTGTCTTCACTACTAGGCCACCACACCGCTCACTATAGTGCAGAACCATTCAGTTTTCAAAGCATATATTTTCCAGGGTTTAGAAATAATTGAACATTTAAGCATTTATATTCAAGTATTTGGACATGTTTAGAGACAATTTACATGAACCTACGTATCCTTGAGCTGCAATATGTATGACCTATTTTATATGTGTTGCTCTGTTTTACCATTAATATGCTTAATTATAATTGTTAGTTTGGTCTGTAACAATAAAAGTGCACTTAATCTTGAAAATCAGCTCACGCAAGAAACAAACCTTTGAAATCTATATTAAAAATAGCCATCATTGTAAGATGTATACAAAACCATGGGGGGAAAGAGTGTCTATTATTGTTGTTTAAATTGATACATATTTTATTCTTCACTTTTGTTTGTTCTACTTGTATTGCTTGCTCAATTTACACAGATTGCTCTGGAAGCAATCACTGCATCTGACAACATGATGGGAAAAACAGAATCCGGAACAATGCATTGAAAAATCTTCTCATTTTCTAGTACAAATCTATAATTTAAGGGGCGCTTTCCAGTGTGAACAATCAAAATATGCATTCCATGGAGCAGTGCACGTATACAGAACTATTCTGTTAAAATGAAATTGTATCATTCAGGGTTTTTTTTTTCCTGTTAAAAGAGTCACTTTATAGGGGAGACGGGCAAAACAAACAAACAAACAAACAAATAAATAAATAAATAAACAAACAAACAAACAGTACTATCTTACCCAAGGAGAAATCATAGGTTTCTTGGCTATACAGCAAATACTTGCTACTTGCTCTTGAATAGAATTGCTGCTCAAACTCCATAATTTAGTGATTTTGAGGGTACTCGAACCCTCGCTATCTTCTTTGGTAAGTATCATTGGTTCTAGTTCTGGCTAGCTATAAATTTGCGGTGGCAAAGCCATGCAGTACAATACTCTACATCAGCTCGGCTGGCTGAGGAACTCTGGGAGTTGAAGTCCACAAGTCTTAAAGTTGCCAAGGTTGGAGGCCCCTTCTCTATATTACCCTTTGTGGTTATAAACATATATGTATACATATATGTATGTACTACATCTCTTACCAGTCAGAAGGCAGGTTGGTTCCCATTTACATAGGAGATCACTAGGGAAAGCTGCAGGTAAAATGTCAAGTAGGACCTGTTCACCCAATTATCATACTTTGACAAAAAGCAAGGGTTCTACACAGGGTTTGTTTTGGGGGGGGAGGGGAGAGTGGTGTGCATAGTGTCTTGGTTGTACCTCCACTCCTGTGAAACTGTCTTCCCCAGCTTTATAGTGCTCTTCCTGTTGACCTCCAGGAAAGTGATTAAGACCAAGGTCCCTAGTACATTTTTCAGTCTACAACACTGCTTGGAAAAAAGCACCCTAAAAAATTATTCTTTTTGTATTGATGGACTTTGATTTTCTGATATTTTAATTGTGTTTGCTTTTCATTTTAACTGAAGTAGTCTTTCTGGTCTACAAGTATGAAAGCAAACGAACAGGTTTCTTTAAAAAGCAAAATAATAATCCCCCAAAAGGAATGGCAAATCATGTCTCAGTTTTTGCCAATAAAATAATATGGGAATGTCCATAAAGCTACCAGGTGTTGAGACTGACCTAAAAGAGACTTTCATTTTATCCCCCCAGGAATAGACAAATAATAGAATAAAAAAGCAGGCAGTTTAGGACACGGAGCCAATAACTTCCCAACAATCTTAGCTACATCAAGATTGCTTTGTTAGGAAGAATGCTTCAATTTTCCCTCTACGGCTATCTTGATGCAACTAAAATCTCTGAGGGAATGATTGGCTCTGTTTGTATATGTGTAAGAAAGAGTCTAGGTATGTATTGCAATGAAATTTGGCAGACTTTTTTAGCCAGATGTCTCAGTTCAATCATTTTTTCTGATATTTATGTGTGACAGCGGGTGGACTATAATGATGTGATGACACATGTATAATGGTTACATAAGCACAATTACATAATGATATCATTGGGAAGGAACACACATTTCTAAATGATAATCATTAGTGGATCTTGCAGTACCTGGACAGGGAAAAAGAGAAGAGAAAGAACTGGGGGGGGGATCACGGAATATTAAAAAAAACCCCTGCAAATAGTATTAGAATGACTGTGGCAAAAGGAAGCAAAGATAATACCAATAATAATAGGTGTCTTGGGGCAGCCTCAAAACATCTGTGGCACTACTTGACCATCATCAGCATTGACAAAATCACCATCAATCATTGCAAAAGGCATACTCAGAACTGCTTACATCCTGCCACAATACCTTTAACACAGGGGTGAAATCCAGCAGATTCTGACAGGTTCTAGAGAACCAGTAGCAGAAATTTTGAGTAGTTCAGAGAACTGACAAATACCACCTCTGGCTGGCCCCAGAGTGGAATGGGAATGGAGATTTTGCAGTATCCTTCCCCTGCCACGTCCACCAAGCCACGCCCACAGAACCGGTAGTAAAAAAAAAATAGGATTGCACCACTGCTTTAACACCATAAAATAACAACACCTGCCTATCTCAGATCCTTAGGAAGGACTCAATAAGTGTATAAAAATGCTAAGTCCAGTCTTAAATGCTGGCTGATTGTGTGACCAACTGTAATATTTTTATTCTGTCTTTTTGTATATAACCCAAGGCAGCAAACTTACCTACTATCCCACCCGCCTACTTTCCTCACCTCAACAACCCTGGAAGTTGGGGTGGACAGAGAGAGAGTGAGTGGCCCAAAGGCACTCAGACAGCTTTCATGCCTAAAACAGGCCTAGAACTTGAACTCATAGTCTCCTGGTTTCTAGGCCAGCACTTTAATCTTGCTCCTTCTGTCCAGTTCCTGAATGTAACTACTATTCTGCAATCCTGTTTTAGCTACGAAGGGCCTAGAATCCTTCAAAATGGGTTGTTCAATTGGTTAACCAGGGTGAAGCCTAGAAATTAACTAGTCAATCCCCATTTAACACAAGCAATTGAAAGTCTGTTTGAAAGGACTAGAGCCTCATACTCTAGTAAAATATGTAGCAGGGGAATTCCCTTCCAAAAGCAACTGCTGTTGTAGAAGACCTAGTACCTCACTCACATGTCCACTCCATGGTAGAATGCAATCTGGTATGAATGCGGATAGTACCTACAACCAGTGGTGGGTTCTAATCAGTTTTACCACTGGTTCGCATTGGGCACACGCTTTGCACGTGATTGCTGCGTGCATGCACGCTTTGCTCGCATGCGTGCCAAACTTGCACTTCATGCAAGCTCATTGAAAAAAAAAACAGCTGAAGCATGGCAATCCCCTCTGCCGCACCTTACAGCTGACCAAAAAAACAAACAAAATAAAGGTAGGTATAGCACAGAGGCAGCGGGGGGGGGGGGGAAGGAGGGTCCAACTAACATTCAGAGCGAACAGGTTCGCTCTCCTATGAAGATTTCCACTACCGGCTCTCCCTAACCAGGGAGAACTGGTAGCAACCCACCACTGCATACAACCCGGGGTGGGTTCTACTTACCTTTACTACCGGTTCACAATGGGATCTGCGCGTGGCAGATTGCCAATGATGACATCTGGGGTGGTGGGCGGGGCCTCCCACCGGTTTTACTACCGGTTCTTGCAAACCGGTCCAAACTGGGAGCAACCTACCACTGATACAACCACTGTGACAAGCTCTCCTACCTCTTTGAACAACCAGAGTTAAATGAATGTTGAGATTTGATGGCAGTCGCCAGTGATTTCTCAAGCTCCAACACTTCAGCAACGCATGTCCAAGCAATTGCAACTTAGTCCCACAAATATGCAACATTGCTAGATGGGAACCAATAGGTCAGGAAGCATTGGGTGGAAATTATGTGTTACTCAAGATTCCACAGGTGACCCCATCTCTTACACAGCAAATTCACCTTTCTTGTATTCTGGCTCTAAGAACATGCATGCTCTATTTGCATCTTGGCTGAACAACTTCACAGTGACTGCACTTAAGAGAAACAAACACTTTCCTGTCATCATGTGATTGTTAGGTTAGTAAATCAACATATCTTTTGCTGAGGGGAAATGTATAAAATTCTCAATCTTAGAAGCCTCAACCTGGCATACATTCTGCGTGATTAGGGTATTTTCTCCACAATTAGTGGTTTATGGCCAGGGAAAATTCTCCATCCACTGCTATAACAGTGTTACGAGGAGTAGCTGTACAGAGAGCGTCACAACAACACCTCGTTCCAGATGTGTTTTAAGTGCATGCTGTGAGGAGAGCAAAATTTATGCTGCCATTATCTCCTTTGAGCTCTGAGCCAAGAGGAAAGCATAATAAAGCATCTATGTGGATAAGCTTATAGTCTTAACCCACCCATTTTATCCGATTGCCTGTCAAATGCCAACATTAAAATGGCCAACAGTTATTTTGACTTTTGTCTAATGAAGAATTTCAGTGACACAAACTTAAGGGGTAGGAAGGGCTGCCAGGTACCTGTGAACGTGCTCAGGTGTATGTGTCCAAATGCATATGAACAGACATCTGTTGAGGGCTGAAATATTTGCTCAGTTCGGTCCTAAAAGGTAATGACATTGTCTCTGCTTCAGCAATCTAGCCTGAACAGAGATAATAGTCAGACCTTGATTTTTATTGCAGTGTATAATATTTCAGTATCTCCAGGAAATGCAATTTTAGTGACAAACCCCTATTCTTCTGGAAAATAACGGTTTAAAAATAAATATGCAGAAACTGACAGTTTTTATTTGGAAAATGTCTCATGTATCAAATATTTAGACACATTATTTACAACAAAGCAAAACTTTCAGCCCACTGCTGCTTAATTTTTTGTTCATAATTATCCATGCTTTTTAAATGTGGGGTCTTTTAAAAGCTAAAGAGGAAAACAAACATACATAGTGGGGAAATAAGTAACCAACTTGCACTAATCAGTTTTAAAATTAAGGTGCTTAGCCAATCGCAAAAGGTAAGGTAGTCCATTTTTTCCTTGGGATGATAGTTATAGATTTACTATATATTTCTTATCTATGACAGAGTGTGCTTATGTAGTTGAAGCAGTGGTGACATTTTTTTTAACTTCCGGTTCTGTGGTCGTGGCTTGGTAGGTGTGGTGTGGCTTGGGCGTGGCTTGGTGGGCATGGCAGGGGAAGGATACTACAAAATCTCCATATCCAGGGGAAGGATACTACAAAATTCCCATTCCCTCCCCACTCCTGGGGAAAGGATATTGCAAAATCTCCATTCCTACCCCACTCTTTTGCTGGCTCCATTTGCTGGTTCTCCAAACTAATCAAAATTTCTGCTACTGGTTCTCCAGAACCTGTCAGAACCTGCTGAATTTCATTCCTGAGTTGAAGATACCTACAAATCCAGGACTAAAATACCATAACTATCTTTCAAACAAGGTTTAGAAAAGTTTTACAACATTACCTTAAAGAGTTATAAGTCTACAACATGGCCATTAGAGTACTTACCAAAGACAAATTAAAGAGTTAGATCATGCCTATAATAGATAACTCTATACAAATTTCCAGAGGGTAAATGAGTAAAAAATTCTATTGATTTTGGTCTTGAACTTGTCTTGTTGAAAGACAAAATGCTTCTTCAGCACCATCTTTATTTTGAATATCTTTCAGTTCTACTGACCCCAGAAACATTATTTTAACAACAACAACGGTAGTAATGGTAAGTGTCAATAGCTCATATTTTGATGTCCACTGTTCCCAATCTCTGCATTCCTGAAAATAAACAATACAAATAAGAGGGAGTAATTCTGAAAACCTAGGAATAGTGATGTTGCTGCCCAGCTGGACACTTGGTTTTCCTCAAAAGAAGAACACGAGGAAGAATCAGGTACGTCAGGGGCACAGGAACCAAGCCCCTATTAGCTATGAAAGGGAGATGCATTTATAATGCTCTACTACCTGTGAGTGATGCTGAGGATTCAAACCTGAGATTATAGCTAAAGAAAGACAATGGCCTCATTTTGACACGTCAGAAGAATACCACCTACTGTATGTAGAATTAATCTGTGTTGAGAGGCCTGATTAGATGGAATTCCTCTTCTTCTGTAGATGAACCCTTCCCATAATCCTGTTGTTACAAAGGGAGAAATGATGAATTGATTGTTCCATCAGGGTTCCTTGGGAAGGCTTATTTAGTCCATGAGTATTTTTCTGATCCAGACATCAATGTTGGGGCCCAAAACCCTGGAGACTGTGCATTCTAGGTTTCCCTTAGCCATGAAAGCCACCTTGATGACTTTGGGCCAATCCCTCTCTATCTCAGCCCAACCTACCTCACTGGGTTGTGGTTGTAGGGAAAAACAGGAGGCAGGAGTATTAAGTGTGTTTACTGCCTTGAGTAGATGTAAAATAAGGTGGGAAATAATAATAACATCAAAAGGTAGATACAATTGCCTATCCCAGGTCCTTAGGAAGGATTGGATAAATGGATAAAAATATCAAATTAACAACTGGCTGATTGTGTGACCAATAATAATAATTATAATAATTGTCCTTGCCGAACAAAGCAACAATCAACCTCCCCAATGAGACTGGGTTTTACTTTCTACTGATCATAACACCGAGAGTAAGTATTCAGAAGAAGGCAATGAGAAGAAAAGAAGAATAAGACAAGAATGGAAAACTAGAAACATAAAGCCCAAAGAACTCTTTCTAACCATCCTCCTTCTCAGTATGTGCTAAAACTCAAAAAATGTAGTCAAGGAAACTAACCTGAATCCAATAAGTAATTAACTAGGCTGACCATATTGCTTCAATCTGGAATTATCTGAGTCTGACTGTTTCCAGACAATCTCATTGTTGTATATTCCTTATTTTTCCCCGTTCCCCCAATCACCACCTGTTTATATTGGTAGATTTGGCTTCGTTGATTTTAAAAGATATTTTCTCATTAAAACCTTTTCTGTATTATGTAACTACTGCTTATGTTTTAGGACAGGCATAAGCTTTGTCAAGTTCTGTATTTCTGGTTTTTGAGTAGGCAGTTTCAACACGTTCCTTTTTTTTGTTTTCCTAGTCATAAGTTAAAAGAAATCCTAAGTAGAACTAAGAATCTCCTACTGGGTAGAGTAGAAAATTCAACTGATTCTTATTACAGTGGTACCTTGATACTCGGCTTCTTCAAAACTCGATGAATTTGAGACTTGATAATTTTGACATGAAAATATCCCAATACTCAGTCTTTGTTTAGTACTCAACACACTGCTTTAGGAAGAGGGGATGGCTGTGGGAAATGGATAGGAAGTCAGCCATGCTGGGAAGGTTGTTGCAAAAGGAAGGGGACAGTCACAGAGGGCAGACAGAAAGTTGGCCATGCAGGGAAGGTTGCTGACATAGGAAAAGGGGCAGACAGAAAGTTCTTCCCAGCCAAAACAAAGGGTTACATAGAAAGTCCCATAGTTTGTTTGGGATTCATCTTTTTTAATACCCAACATACCTTCCAGAACCAATTAACACTGAGTATCAAAGTACCACTGTACTTTATATGGGAAACAGGCAATGGATAAGAGAGTCAGGGGCTACCATAGTAAAGGAGTGAACACCTAATGGACAAGCTTCTGATGAGAACTGAAACCTTAGAATTTAGATCCTAGCTAAATGAAAATTATAGAGCTTTTATTTGTATCTGAGTGGGGAATAAAGAACACTGAATAATTTAAAATTATTCTGAAGTCTGATGCTGTGTTGGGATAATTTTGGTTGTGGCATATTGGTTAAAATATGCCATAATTGACCAACAGTGGCTTTACTGTTAAATGGAATATTGTATGGGGTACAAGGATGACCAAGGTTAGTTACTTAGTTTGCATTTTCTGAATCTCAGTTAAAAACAAGATTTTGATTAATGGGCAGTGGAAGTCAATATTTGTGATGACTATGACAGGAGGAAAATTATGACTTGTAATATAATAGGTGGCAAAAAGTATGGATTAATAAATAAAATTAATGAAAAAAATAGATACACTCTATGACAAAAAAAGGAAAACTATAATAAATTTGAATGAAGATGGTCAGAAAATTCAGAATTAGACGATACACACAGAGAAGTGAAGATATATGTTTAATAATGAATGAAAGAGGTAAAATATATTTCAGAAAATATGATATTATCTTGTTGCTGACACATATAAATGTAAAAATCCATAGGTTGGTCATAGCTGCATCTATCCTACACTAGTAATAGAAGAACCAAAAATTAATTGAGGGGAAAAATTAGGCAATATTTGGTATGAATGTCCTTTGGGGTAGATATAGAAATCAATTAGGTGACAGAGCAGGGTAGATTGGAACAAAATAAAAGAGGTGTCAGACCTGGAAGCCATCTTTTATGTTTAGGCCTTCAGGCCTGCTACATCTTCTTCTGTGGGAAAATGGGAGGGGGGATTGCATAGAGTGTAGATGATATGTAGTCAAAATAGCATTCCTTTCTCAGAGAGTAAAGGATGCCCTGCCCTGGAGTCGGATGACTGGGAGGTGTCTTCAGTTTGGACAGTGAATTTTTGGACCATGTGATGGACATGGGTGTGATGGGCAGGGACTTGAACTTTCACTTGGGTGGGGAAAACCTGGAAACTTTCAGATTCGGGTTTTCCCAGATGTGCCAATATGACATCTCTAATAAAAAGTAACTTTGAGGAAATCCAAGCCTGGGAGTTTTCTTTCGTTGGGGGTGTTACTTGGAACCCTGACAAGAAGTGATAGCAGGACTCAATAATGAATAAGAATGATGACTGTTTCATGAGTACATATCTTCCAAAAGGGCTACTTTTTAAAACACATAAGAATGAAGATAAATCTAAGTGCTGGATTGTGTATTATGAAAGATTGTGAGAATTAATGAAGCATAGGAGATGAAGGATTCTGTTGGTGAGACGAGCCACTTTTGGTAGTGTCAGAAGTGGATCTTTGGAAGAAGGGAACATAAAAGAAAAGGAAGAAGTCAACAAATACGGAGTAGAATTAAATTATTTATTTATCATATGGCGCAGCATACATGGATTATGGAATATAAATTAATATTTCAACTAGATTAGTAGAGCCCAATGAAATATAAATGTCAAAAAGATCTATATTCAAATACCAATGTCTAGGCCATCTAACCATTCAAGCTCAGCATTGTTTATATTTTAAAAAATCAGATACTGGACCAGTATGTGCCCTCAGCTTATAGCCGGTCACAATGTGATCTACAGTTTGACATGGGATTCCACAGTCACACTGAGGGGATGATACTATGCTCCATTTATACTGAGAGTTCTGGCAGATGCCATGTGAGGTGACAATCCTATTCAGGATTTTCCATTGCTGATGTGGTCGTTCAAAGCCTGGCACCATTTTTGTGAGGTCCTTTATATGTTGAATTAGAATGACTGCAGGAAGAGAAGGTATGAGTTCTGAATGAAAAAAAAAGTACAGTGTAAGAAACTTAAACTCCTAATAGAATGAATGGAAAATGGACCTAAGGAAATAAGATAAGGAAGCTACTTGGAGCTGTGTGAAAAAATGTTACATGGTGTCACAGAATTGTGTGGAGTTAACACTAATGAGAAATGTGAAAAAAGCTGTTTGATGGAATAATGAAGCAGCTGGGATGAGAGAAAATCTATATAAGAGAATGATTGCTGCAAAAAAAATGAGACGAAAAAGATATTCTATAGCAGCTTCAAAGAATATAGTAAAAAAAAAAAGCAAATAATGGTTAGGATTGATAGAGGTAGAAAAAAAATGAAGGATGATTCTGATGTACATATAAAATTACCTTGGAAATAGTGAAAGAAGCCCTTAGCAGTGAATTTGAGAATAAAAATGATCGAATAATTAGAGTGAAACTGAAATGGGATCTACTGAAAGGAATATTCTAGAAATTAATAAGGGATATATAGTGATATATAAGGGATACATAGATATAGATAGAATGTCAAAGAATGGGATCAAAATAAATGTTTTAAATGTTAGTATCCATTAAAAAAAATAAATGTGAAAAGAAAATAAAAACTCACTTCTTAACATTTCTTAGTCCATTTTCCCATCTTTAGCAAATATCCATTTGAATGTTAATCTCTGAAATATAATTTTCATTTGTTAACTCTATTTTCCCTAGAAAGCATAGAATCAAGTATAGAATAGAAGAATGTTACATTTGCATAATAAACTAAGAGGAGCAATATAAAATATAAAAGTCATTTTATATTTAAAATATAAAAGTCACTTGCTTACGGAGTGGCTGCACAACTTGCTTGGTGTATATGTAAAGAGCACAATTGGAGGAATGTGATTATTAGACGCCTATACGAAGGGAATAGTAGCAACAATAAATGCAAAAAACCCACATTTAATTTTTTCAGTCTGTCTGGGAAATCTGGCAAGAAGGATGCTAGAACGAAATTTGAGACATACAGTGAACTTTAATGCTACTATAATATTGCTGTCCCGCAAGTGTTTGGAAAAGGTTTCAATGTGAGAAAAAGATGCACTATACATTTATTAACTAATATAAACCAAACAGCTTTGAATTATAATTTACAGGTAGTCCTCAATTTATGATCACAATTGAGCCCAAAGTTTCTATTGCTAAGCAGAACAGTCGTTAAGTGACTTTTGCTCCATTTTATGACATTTCTTACCAGAATTGTTAAGTGAATCACTACAGTTATTAAGTTAGTAACATGGTTGTTAAGTCAATCTGGCTTCCCCATTGACTTTGTTGGTCAGAAGGTCACAAAATCTGATGATATGAGCCCGGGACACTGCAACTGTCATGACATGTTCCAGTTGCCAAGTGTATGAATTTTGATCACATGATCATGGGGATGTTACTATGGTCCTAAGTGTTAAAAACAGGTATAAGTCACTTTTCTCAGTGTTGTAACTTCAAATGGTCTAAATGAATGGTTGTAAGATGAGAACAACCTGTACACAAATGTGCGGTTGTAGATTGGTTGCTGAAAGCAGTAAGAATGGAAAAAATGTTGTCCTCATCTTACAATCATTCATTTAGACCATTCGAAGTCCATTCTTGTTTCCATGCTTTTCCATATGTTAGAATGAATACAATGTTTGGTGAACTGTGTAGTCAGCAAGACAAGGATATTTTCTTGGTTGCTTAATGTGTACAGGTAGTCCTTGAATTACAGCAGTTTGATTAGTTCAAACTTTGACTGTTCAAAGTTAAAACGGCACTGAAAAAAGTGAATTATGACCATTTTTCACAGTTATGACCATTGCAGCATCCCCATGATCATATGGTCAAAATTCAAATGCTTGGCAACTGGTTTATATTTATGATCATTGCTGTGTCCCAAAATTCTCTTTTGTGACCTTCTGGCAAGCAGATTCACTTAACAACTAATTAGCAGATTACTAATTTATCAACTGAGGCAAGAAAGTTTGTAAAATGGGGCAAAACTCACTTAAAAAATGTCTCACGTAACAACAGAAAGTTTGGACTCAATTGTGGTCGTAAGTCGAGGACTACCTGTATATGGAAAGCTTGTGATGGCAGAAGTGTTTTAATTAGGGAACTCAGTGAATGTTATTTTTGTATGCAGATGATACTATGTTGTTAGCTGAGCATTTGAATTATTTGTAGAAATAATAGAATACATGATGAAAGGAAAAATAATATATCAGAGATCAAGGCAAATGGTATCCTGATAGGGAAATTGGAGTGGACATTTGAAGGTTATATATCAGAACTGAACATTCAGGTGGATGTTTGCTAAAGAAGATGGAGAAATGTTAAAATGTGCAAATGCTGGTAGAAAAAGAATGGGTAATGAGTGAATTTTTTTTTGTATGAATATTTGTCAAAAGAAGTGAAAATTGTTGTGTAAAAGAGTGTAATTTTGTCCACTTTGTTACATGGAAGGGTTTGTCAGGATAAATAGAAAAGTGAGTTCAACATAGTGAGAATGGATTATTTATGACGTGGGTAAAACAAGACCTGAGTTTATGAATAAGTAGAGGCTGAATAGATATTAATGTAATTGACTACAACAGTGAATGATCAAAACTAAAGAAGTATAGTGAAGTGGATTATTCATATAGGATGAACGAATGAGGATCAAACTGCAAAATAAATTTGTGAAGGAAAAGTGAATGGGTCTTGAAGACCAGAAAAGTCATAGCTGGATAGCATAGATAAGATCGTCTGGTATAATGATGCATGAAGAAGAACTGGTTAGACATATAAAAGAGAAAGGTCCAATGCATATTAAAAGGGTTTATAATGTTTTGTTAGAAAGGGATTCAGAAACTGAATTGGTTAAAGATTGCATGATAAAGTGGGCACAAAATTTTGCAGAACCAGTGATATTGGAAACATGGGAAAAAATTTGAGTTCAGAATGTTAAATTCACACAGTTGCAGAATTTGAGGGAAAATTTTTATAAAACGTTTTATAGATGGCATTTAGATCCTAAGAAATTGTTGTGCATGTACCCTAATGTTCAACCAAAATGCTGGAGATGTGATTGCCTAGATGCCACATATTATCATGTGTGGTGGACTTGTAAGAAAGTGAAGGCTTTTTGGATAAAAATCTGGTGGGTTATGCAGAATGTTTTGAAGAAAAAAATTCAGTTTTCTCCACAATTGTTTTTATTAGGTATAGCTAAGGGTTTTACATTGGGTGAAACAAAGTTGATATTGTATATGATAACTGCAGCGAGATTACTGATAGGTCAATATTGGAAAAATGAAGCTATGCCTACTATTGAAGAATGGACTTTGAAGATGGCCAGTTTTGCAGAGATGGCGAAGATTTCAGCATATTTAAAAGATCAGAGACTTATGTATGGGAGTGGAAAAAGTGGATAGATTATGTGCAGAATAAATATCAAACTAGAAATATCAGATAGCTTTTAACTGAAAGTATTATATAGGGATAGAATAATAATAGAACTTTGTGAAGATGTGAAAAATATACAGGGGGTGGATGGGTTCAAGTTTTATAAAAAGGGGATTTTGATTTGGATTACATTTTGAGGAAGTCTGGGGAGGAAGGAAAGGTTAGAGGGGGTTAGGGAGGGTTAGGGAGGTCTGGGAGGGTTGAGGGGGGAAATTGGGGAGAAAATGTAATTGTAAAACTTTTTCAATAAAAAAAAAGATCGTTGAATAGAAAAAGGTAATAATTTTAAAGTACAAAGAATAGAGTAGAGTAGAGTAGAGTAGAGTAGAATAGAATAGAATAGAATAGAATAGAATAGAATAGAATAGAATAGAATAGAATAGAATAGAATTCTTTATTGGCCAAGTGTGACTGGACACACAAGGAATTTGTCTTTGGTATAAGGAGAATAAAATACATTAACCAAGAATAAAAAAATATAATAGTGATAGTCAAGGTTACTAATAAGCTATCAAATCATACTAGGAAACAAATAAAAACAATATAATTGAAAGATGCAAGCAACATGGTTATAGTAATAAGTGGGAAGAGATAGATATTAGTAAGGAAGAGAAGAATAATAGTAATACAGTCTTAGTAAATTATTTGACAGTGTTGTGGGAATTAGTTGTTAAGCAGAGTGAGGGCATTCGGGGAAAAACTGTCCTTGTGTCTAGTTGTTTTGGTGTGCAGTGCCCTATAGCGTCTTTTTGAGGGTAGAAGTTGAAACAATTTATGACCAGGATGTGAGGGGTTTGTAGATATTTTCACAGCCCTCTTTTTGACTCGTGCAATATACAGATTCTCAATGAAAGGCAGGTTGGTAGCAATTGGTGGTTTGTTTTTTTTTTTGCAGTCATAATTATCCGTTGAAGTCTGTGTTTGTCTTGTTTGGTTGAAGAGCCAAAAAAAAAAAAAAGTATAGGAATTGTATTTACATGTCATAAAGGAAAATTGCAAGGTTGATAGTTACAGTGAATGCACGCTTCCACATCTCCACAATTTAATCCAAGAAACAATTTCAAGTAGATCTATCAGTGTTGTCACCATCATGACCCCAGTGCTTGCTATGACCAGGGATGTAATAAAACATCAAAATTCTCTTTCCCATGGTCCATTAAAACTAGAATTACTAGAGAGGCACTTGCTCACTGAAATGGGGATGAGCACCATGGCTAAGAACCATGCTGGCAAGGTGGTTAGAATGCAGTACTGCAGGATACTTCTGCTGATCACTGGCTGCTAGCAGTTTGGCAGTTCGGGTCTCACCGGCTCAAGGTTGACTCAGCCTTCCATCCTTCCAAAGTGAGTAAAATGAGGACTCAGATTGTTGGGGGCAGTATGCTGACTCTGTAAACTGCTTAGAGAGGGCTGTAAAGTACTGTGAAGCAGTATATAAGTCTAAGTGCTATTGCTATTGCTATAACTAGTGGAGTAAAATATACAGGGACATCTCTACCTTTACTTTCTCACTGAAAAGGAGGCAATGAACCAGAACAGGCATGAAAAAAAATAGTTCCCATCCATGAGAGCTAGAAGCAAATCGACAGAATGATTGTACACATAGAGTACAATCCCTGCTGGAGACAGGGAAGAACCATTACCAAGGCAATGAGTAGTTAAACATTGAAGAAACCCAGGCTAGTTATGACTGGCCTTTAAACATCTCAAGCAGAAACTCCCTTGAATTCACACACAGAGAGATAAAACAGAAAGGAGGAGAAGCACATCCTGATTTGCAAGGTTCTGTTACAACAGCTAATTTTAGTAAAAGTAGTTTTGGGCACAGCTGGCATCTGTTTCTAGGTCTGGTCTACCTTGTGGGTCTGACAACTGCCCAAGGCAGCTATCATATCAAAGTACTGGGCTGCTCACCGATTTAGCTGTGGTGCTAAAGCCCCGTGAAAGTGCTTTCAGTGTAATTGAATTAAATACTTAAGCCAAAAATGCTCCTCTTTTTCATGTGTCATGAGAAGTGGTATCATCACCTATCACATCAATCAGCAACTGTTTTTATTGGATGACAAATATATTGTGTGCTCATGAGATAAAATGTTCCCATTTATCATCATATCTCTATTGATTCTTCACATGATAGTGGGTGACTTAATTTTCATTGAAGAATTGGGGAGGGGTTTTTTTCCCCCAAGGTCACATTAATACCAAACTCTAGGTATAGAGGCTCAAAAGGTCTAGACCAGGGATCTTCAACCTTGGCAACTTTAAGACTTGTGGACTTCAACTCCCAGAATTCCTCAGCCAGCTTTCTGGGAGTTGAAGTCCACAAGTCTTAAAGTTGCCAAGGTTGGAGACCCCTGGTCTAGACTACTCTTTGCCTTATTTCTCATTTTATGATTCTACTTAAATGTCTGACTTAACTATCCTCTTCACTGTTGTTTTTAAGTGTATAAAAATAACATAAAAGATAGGATTTTCTGTAAAGTGAATTTTGCCACCTGCTGTTAATTACTTGCAATCAATGAATCCTTTTCCCTCCTCCTTGTGAAATTATTAGTGTTACTTAAGATGATAAATTTACTACAATATTTTTTTCTAACGTTCTCTTCTTTTGAATTAAACACATGCTTCTGAGACTCTAATGTGAGCATACTTAATTATACAGCTGGTGAATAATCATATATAGTACAACCTCTGGTCACGATCATAATTCATTCCATAACTTTGGTCGCAAACTGATTTGGTCGTGACCTGAACCTAATTTTGGAAATTTGGCGCTTACAAAAAAAAAAAAAAAGGCACGGAAGGGGAAATCAGCTGTGAAAAAAGAAGTGAATTTGTTGGAACCTGATTTGGTCATGGTCAGAAGCATTTGTAACCAGAGGTTCTACTGTACTAATAATCAATACCCTCATACATGACATTGGTAGACCTAAGAACTGCAAGTTATGTATTAATACAAGGGGGAAAAAAAGAGCAGTTTGAATGCCCAGGAGGACTTTCATTAGTTTCTTCAGATAATACCCTTTCTTAGTGTGGCATCATTTGTATCTGTTACTACTGAAGCAATAATGGTGACTTTCAGTATGTTCCATTAGCTGCTACCTGAAAGAGGAATTACTCCTGTCTTCATCCAGGGTTACATCTAGTTCTCTTGTCTTTATGTAAACATCCCTTGACTGTCTGTGTTAACCTGTTTTAATGTCCCTGTTAGAACAGCAGTAAAGGAAGCAAGAAGAATTGTTGGCCTGGCCCACAAGAGAAATTTTTTCTCTTGCAGACAAGAGAAAAAATATGACCAAGTTGTTCAGGAACCAGCATCTTACTCTGCCTCTACATGTAAGACTATGTAAGCATGAGGAAGATTTCTTATGAGTAGCATTCAGATTAAGAGAGTTGGAAGGTACCTTGTAGGTCATCCAGTCCAACTCTGCGCCCAAGCAGGAGACCTTACATCATTTCTGACAAATGGCAAGCCAGCTTTCACTGGAAAGCTTCCAGTAATGAAGCTCCCACAACTTCCGAAGGCAAGCTGTTCCATTGGTTGATTGTTCTTACTGTCAGAAAATTTCTTCTTATTTCTAGGTTGAATCTCTTCTTGATCAGTTTCCATCCATTATTCCTTGTCTGACTTTTGGGTGCATTGGAAAATAGCTTGACCCCCTCCTCTCTGTGGCAGCCCCTCAAAAATTGGAACATCGCTATCATGTCTCCTCTGGTCCTTCTCTTCGTTAGACTAGCCATGCCAAGTACTTGCAATCATTCATTGTATGTTTTAGCCTCCAGTCCCCTAATCATATTGGTTGCTCTTCTCTGCACTTCTTCTAGAGTCTCAACATCTTTTTTATAGTTTGGTGACCAAAACTGGATGAAGTACTCTAGGTGTGGTCTTACTAAGGCTTTGTAGAATGGTATTAGTACCTCACTTGATCTTGATTGAATCTCTTTGTTAATGCAATTTAGGATTGCATTGGCTTTTTTGGCTGCCGCCGCACACTGTTGGCTCATATTTAATTGGTTGTCCACTAAGACTTCAAGATCTCTCTCACAGGTACAGCTATTAAGACTGGTTTTACCCAGTCTATATGTGTACTTTTGGTTTTTCTTGCCCAAGTGTAAGACTTTACTTTTCTCTACATTGAATTCAATTTTGTTAGATAGGGCCCAGTGCTCAAGTCTGTACATGTACATTCAATACTGCTTCAAGATTTCTGTTAAACATTCTGCTGAATAATCTCATTTTCCCAGGTATCTTCTCTCTAACAGGGTTCCCATCATCAGGTAATCCATTGTCCATGTGGGAAATTATAAGCAAGCTGTAGGTAGGAATTATGTAAATACAGAATATAACCCAATAATTAGCTTCACCCTGCCACTTAATATGTTTTCATTGCACTACACTAGAATATCTTCTGCAGCAAAGACATATCACTTTTCCCCACTGCTGATTGGTTTCCATTGACCCATTTAAGAGTGAAAGCCTAAGTGACTCAGTTGCTTTTTCAAGTCCACAGTGCTGAGAAAACAAGCCAAATCCTTCAGGTTTTGTGCATATTTAATAAACTATGATATGTTCCAGGGTTTTAGTAATCTGTATTTTATAAATTAAAAATATTCTTAGGGGACATTCTTATGTGCGGAGAAAAACATTATGGAACGCAGCCTGTTTTTGATTTGTACAAGTTGTGTTGTATTAACAGAAGACCAATGCTTTGTGCAGACACGAAGAATTAATGAAAACACATTTCTTATCTCACAGAAAAGGAAACACCAGTATGAGAACATTTGCAAATTGTGACTATTGTCACTCTGCAATGATAAAATATGAATCATTGCCTCAAAACAGGCCTAGTCAATTAACCGGATAGATAAATAAGTAAATAAATCAATTAAGCAAATAACAAAAGAGAACATTTTATTTTACACAGATGCAACAAACTATAATTATTATTTATCCTCCTGTGTTTTCTCTTACAATGAAATGGACTGAGAGCGAGCAACTCAATTGTACAAAGCCCGTCCCTTAAGAAATGTGCCATTTAAGGAAGGAAGATGTAGAAGTAAAGAAATTTACTTACATATATTTATTTTACAATATCTTTAAACTGCCCCAATCAAAAAGACTCTGAGGGCAGATCTTTTTGTGGTCTGCCAGCAGCCTGCGGAGCTGGCAGCAGAGTCGGACAGTGAAAAGGCTGGGGAGGAACATGGGCCAGTCCTGGATTCTGGGGACAAAGGCTCTGCCTCGGAGGCAGAGATGGGGCTAGGGCTATTTGGGAGTTACGTGAGGACTCTGGAGCCTCCAGAGTCAGACATCAGAGAGGCAGAGAAACAGGGGGAGCCTGTTCCTAGTGTGTGCATGCACAGAGCTGCCAGAAGGCAAGAACAGTTAAAACAAAAGGGATGATTTGGGAGTAAGGCTTGGAGATGATTGGCCCCTCCCATAAGACATAAAGGAAAAGCTAAAGCACGTGGGCCTTTGCAGGAAGCAACGTTGTGGATGGTGTCGGTTTGTACTTTGAAACTCCATTTTTGACTCTGTGTTTTCGTGTGGCCTTGCCAAGATAATTGCCAATTAGGTCTTTGGCAGCATATCAAAGAAGATAAAGGTAGTCTAGGTCAGAACAGATCTATTGTTTCTTGGTCCATTACTATAAGGCCATTTGCCATTTCCAAAGTGCAAAAAAGGTGACATTGTCCACCTCCCACTCCAAGCCCATGACACACATACCCCTCACCCATGTTTTCCAGCCTGCAATTGGAAAAATTCTGCTTTTCCAACCTGAGTATTCTCAAGCCTTCAAAACAGATTTTTTTCCCCAGTGCTTTGTGGGAAGAAATATCCATCTGGTTCTTCCAAGCCAGGAGAATAGCACTCAAGACAAAATGGAGGATGGAGGCTGATTGGATGATCGGTTTAATGATGAAGCAGAACCACTAAGCACATGTTTCTGGTGCAGCTGAGCACATGGAGTTGAGAGTGGGTGGCTTTTATACTTTCTCTTGGGCTTTGTTCCTGTGCAAGAACATTTATTCTATTGGCTGTTGTCAGACTCCCATGGGGCCATGTAGGGGTTATGTCAGGGTCATAGCTGGCTCTGTAGGTTGTCTGAACTCCCAAGTTTGGTTGAAGTTTCAGAGGGTGATGCAATGAAGGGGCGTTGGACAATTCCTATTGTAGCTGACGGCTAATCCTACCTTTGTTGGATCTTGGGTGAGGGTATTTGCTTAGGAATAGAGGTATCTATCTCTTTATCTCTTAAGTGCTGACAACTGCTGAGGGCTATTAAGAAAGGTGGGGGCTGCTTTTTGTCTCCAAGAGCATATTTCTCCCTTAAGGGAATATAATATTCTGCCTTTTGAATATTTCCTAAAATGTTTCATTCTTCTAGGAGAGGGGTTGGGTGGTACTTTGTAAAGCTTCATTCAATTCCTAGTAGCATCCCAGCTCTGATTAGTTGAAGATGTCTACCATAACCATCCCTTCCAGCAGCTGCTCGCTGCTATGGACAGCTGTTTTATCTGGACTATGTACTTTCCTATTTAGCAGTTGCTTTAAAAAAACAAGCCAACCTTGAGACTGATCTAACAACGGTTACTAAGCCATCGAGTTATCCTCATCCCTTGAAATTCATGCTCCATCCAATGCTTCCATTTCCCCGTGGACATACTTTTGGGTTTTGTCACGTGTAGGGGAGGCATGTTCCCCTTGCTTTCCTGGTCAACCGTATTGCAACGTTTCCTTCCTCTTCTTTTTCTTTTTGTAAATCGTTAAGTTGCATGCTGGCATACTGCTGCTTTGTTTCTGTGAAGCTGAACTGTCAATTTCCCCTGGACCTACGGAAGGGAAGATTGTACAAGTGAAATAACAACCTGTACTCTGTTGCTTTGTTTGCTGCAGGATTGTATAATGCTGATAGTATTAGAGAAACGATGGTGCCATAACAAAGAGAAAAAAGCGAAATTGTCTACATTTAGTGTCAAAGGGGATAATGTGGGAAGGGTATGTGAATGCATTGATGCATGCAAAAACCTGGGAGATAAGGGGAAAGGGAAGGGAAGGAGAAAGGAAAGGAAAGGAAAATCACTTGGTTGGTGAGAAGGGAACAATTGTCAAAAGGAAAAGGCAGGAATGATTCTTAGCAGAACCACCTAGTACAGTTTTATCTCTGCATGGATAAGAAGGGTAGGCAGCAGAGGAGTGTTACCAGATTTTGCAGGGCCCCTGGTCCGTACCAAGAACCAAGAAAAAATTCCTGGAAGGCTTTTCGTGTCATACAAAATTATGAAACTAGAGCTAGTCACCCTCTGAAGTCTAGAAAGGGTAAACATCTTTTGGATCTTGCTTGTGGATACTGAATTCTCTTTTGATTGCATGACCCTTAATTCACCTTAAGTCACAAATGCACTAGCTTGTCTCTTCAAGGAAGAGCGCAAGGCTCTGCTTGCATTTGGGGAACACTATTTGCTATCAAGAGATTCTTCAGCTGCAATAATCATAATGGTGATGGTCATGTACAGGTTTCACTCTTGCTTTTCAGAGCCCAGTCCTTTCATTTCAGGGCTGTTTCTCCCTCCTAGGTTTTTTTTTTTTTTTTTTTGCTTTTAATTTATATGCTGCCCTTCTCCTGAGACTCAGGGTGTCTTACAATGCATTAAGCAATAGCCTTCATACTTTTGGATATTTATACAAAGTCAGCTTATTGCCCCCACAATCTGGGTCCTCATTTCACCTACCTTTGAAAGGATGGAAGGCTGAGTCACCCTTGAGCCTGGTGAGATTTGAACATGCAGTAATTGCAAGCAGCAGATGTTAATAACAGTGCTTTAATCCACTGTACTACAGGCTCTTGAAATGGATGGAAAGCAGAGCAAACCTGAACAGTTAGTAAGAATATGGTTTTGGTCAATTGAAATATCTGTAACCCCCTTTTTTTTAAAGTGGCAGTTTTATCAAGCAGTAGAAGACAATGCTTGTCTTCAATGGAGGGGGAGAGGGAGAGGGGGGGAGGGATGGAGGGAGAGAGAGGCTCCTGCATTCACAGTTTAGGGTGAATTAAGAGTCATGCAATCAAAAAAGAATTCTTCAGTACACACACAAACACACACACACACACACACAGAGAGAGAGAGAGAGAGAGAGAGAGAGAGAGAGAGAGAGAGAGAGAGAGAGAGAGAGAGAGAGAGAGAGAGAGAGAGAAGCAGACGGACAGCCATCAAATACATTCTTAGATTATTGCATGCTTCATCCAAAAATAGAAAAGATACAGATTACTATGGTAGTAGGAATATGTGAACTAGCACCCATAAATGGGAACATGATTCATTGCTGGCTTGTTTTGTCTTCTCCAACCTGTGGAAGAAACTCACTCAGGCCTGTGATTGTGATACGTGTTGCTGTTATCACCCTACAAAATAAACAATTGTTTAAGGAAATGGGTGATGATAGCTGTACTCTGTGCTCTCTCCGACTCAGCCATGCAGGACTAATTTCCTGGCTGTGTCTGAATGCTTATAAAGCTGCTCTCTAACTACTGCTGACAATGAACTAGTGACTGGAAATAGGAATCTTAAACACAGTCACATCTCCTGACTGTTGAATCTTTTTCAGAAAGCGTGTTGATCTAATGGGCTGTAGTATGGTCTTTTCTCTCTCTCTTTCTGCTTTTGCACACACATAGAGTGTTGGAGAGAGAAAGAGAGAGAGACACACAGAGAGAGACACGATGTGGTAGTAGGAAAAACAAAGTTTTAATACTTGTTCTTCATACAGCAGTTACTAGGAAACCAAAGGCTCTTTAAATAGATCTTCATTACCAGCCTTGCATTATTGATTCTTCCCCCCCTGTTTTTCCAACACCTTCCTCTTCCCCCCCACCCCCAACCCGGAATGGCTGTACATTCTAAATATTAAAAGTGTATAATTTTGCAAGCTATCACCGATGGAACAATTTTCTCCATAAAAGGGATATCTCAGCATACCACTGCCCTCTCTGACCATTTTTGCATCGGTGGCTCCGTGAACTTTGAAGCAGGAGATGCAAACGATCTGTTTGGCTCAAGCAAGAAACAAGCCTTCCTCACTTGCCTCTTTAATTAGCAGCCTGCTGAGATAAGAACCTTGTGAAGTGTGCAAAACTTTAAGCAAGCCCATTCGCACCCCCCACTTTTCGCTCTCTTGCCCCTGAACGAGTGAAATCAGTTCTCTTCATCCGTAAAATACAGAAAGGAAGGAAGCGTGGGAAGAGCAAGCAAATATATGTACACAGTCCTGACTGCCTTTAATACTATTCATAGATTAAGTGCAATGTTTATAAATGCTGACAAGAAGGAATAGAAGTGAAAGCTCTAAGTTCACTGAGATCAAAGTTTATCATCGAGATAAAATGAAATGCTCCAGAGAACTCAGTTCAGCTGTATCCACAAACAAGTATGCTATGCTAAGCTTCATACAGAGATGCAAATGAAGACTTTGGCACTGTCCGAGCAGTGAAGCAGATAGTTTTCAGAAAATGGTGATCTTTGGGGGGAAAAAAAGGCTGGCAGAAGAATAGACAAGTTAAATCAGCCATATGAAATACAAGAAACCCATACTGATTGTCCTCTGAACAATTCTAAGTAACTATTCAGGAAGTCCATTCCTACCTATATGTGGAAAATAATGGAAATATGGAAAATGTCTTTTCTTTGCTTTGGACAAGGCCACGCTGGAATAGGCAATATTATCTATCGGTTTTTAATATTGGGCTGTATGGTTGTGAGTGTTGTGGCCCCGCCCTCTGAGCCTGTCCCATCGGAGGAAGAAAGCTCTGAGCATGAGGAAGAGGAGTCAGCCAGGCCTCCCTCTCCAGGCCCCTCCCCTCTGGCACTGTCTCAGGTGCCGGCCGAGGGACAGGAGATTAGCAGGGAGACAGGTGGCTCGGATGAGAGCGACGGAGAAACATCATTCCTGGACGCACGCCTCCGAAGGCGTGATAAACGATTGCAGCAGCTCAGGAGGCGTGCTAGGGATTAGAACTGAGTCACTGGACCACACCCCAGAGACTATATAATAGAGGGTGGTGGCCAGTGATCCTTGTGACGAACAAAGTAAACCTTGGATAGTCACTAAAGCCTCGTCCGGAACTGCTGAGAGAAATATTTATTGTTGTTGGACGTTTGGATGCTGAATATGTTATCTGTCTGTTTTCTGTGGAAATAAACGCACTTGGCAGACGGTGTGTAAATCGCTGCCAAAGTTGGAGATAAGGACCTGGGTGTGTGCCAAAGTGTTTCCTTAACCCTCGGCTGGCTGTGTGTGTGTGTGTGTGTGTGTACGGGGACAGATCAGTGAGTTGTGATAAAGCAGGAGTGTCAAACATGCAGCCCATGGGCCGGATGCGTCATGTGCTGGCCATGCCCAGTCCCGTTTTAGTGACGGGGAAAGTTGCAATACGTCACGTGATGACAATGTGACACCGCGAGTTTGACACCTCTGTGATAGAGGAATTTAATCCCCCAGTTTTACTTCTGTCTTTGGCCCCTGGGTTTAAATATTTACCTCAGGAAGGATAACAACAGTAAACAGAAATATCAGCTTGCCATTAATGCTATCCACTATGTTCCAAATTAAATGCACATTTTTGTGCTGTTAAATATTTGTTAGCCCTGGAGGCCATATTTTTCTTTGGATCTTCAGGGCTGCCACACTTAGTGCTGTGGGAAAGTGTGAAGAACCCTAACAATATTATTTTTTAAAAAAAATAGAGACTTTTTTGTTTTTAAGCGACAAATAAGCACTATATTGCCTATTGCAACTATAATTTGAGGCACTGAAAAGGATCCATAATTCCTTCTGAATATGCCACAGCTCTGAGTACACACTTGGGCAAATGACATTTGAGTAAAAAATATTACAGACCAGGGAGCATTAAAATAGAACATGACATAGATATCACAATATTTGCACATGAATTCCATTTTCCAGACCAAGGAAGAAGAAACCATGTATCTCTTAGATGCTGCTGAATTATAAATTTCCAGTATCTATTACCATTGACCATACTTGTTGGCATTGTTGAAATTTCTTTAGTTGCGATTTTCTCATCCCTGCGCATGAGAATCCTGCATGCTGAGGGATTTTTATTCACTTAAATGTAAATATATAGGATTGCATCCCTGGGCTTTCCCAAAAAGAAAGCAGTATCAATAAAACAATACCAATATTAAGTGGACCAGATTATGATCACGGGCAAGGAAATACCTCTTCCCCAACACACCAAGGGATGTCTCAACTTGCTTCAAGGTGCAAAGAAAACAAAGGAGGCTATTATCAAGATACATACTATTTGGCAAATACCAATCATGAGGAACTGAAGTGTGAAAATATTAGTTATGTCAGTAAGAAGTTATATGCTGACGTGTTTGGATTTGCTTGTTAGTGGGAAAGGGCCAATATAGCAAGTCAATTGTGTTTTGAAAATTGGATATGAAAAGAACTTTTTAGTGTTAAAAGTAAATTCCTGATTAAAGTGAAATTTCCATTCTAGGGACGTTGTCAGTCACTACTGAATGACTGAGCACTGCAGAAAACAGATGAACAAATAAAGAAAAAGCAATTCCATGAAATCTCTTTTCTATTAAATCACTATTCCTGTTTCACAGCATCCTGGATTCTTTTGCATTATTCTTGTTGCTGTTTGTCTTTCAAAATGACAGAAATAATTGAGAAATGTAATGGAGCCATTATATCATAC
The DNA here is from genome assembly GCA_022577455.1 of Arizona elegans. NCBI lineage: Eukaryota > Metazoa > Chordata > Lepidosauria > Squamata > Colubridae > Arizona > Arizona elegans. Next base: position 214,469,125 of record JAKOOJ010000001.1, on the reverse strand, counting down.
TTTTGGAATTGACATCTTTCAGCTACTGTCTGGCACAAACTGATTGGGCTGGAAGGAGTTCTAGATACATAATTGGAATAAACCTGTTTCATCTAAAGTATCAAAGAAGTCATATTAAATAATATGATCGCTCTGACCAGTGATTAGTTGAAGTTGATTTTGGTGGCCACAGATATGAATGATGAGTTGGGAAAGTGACTTGTGTGTTTCTCACATTACCTTTATGAATTTGGGAGCACTTCTCAATACTCTATTGCTGCTATTCTTGGGAAAGTTTGTTATGAACAGACAATTATTAAATATACAGTGAGTCATTCAAATATATTGGAGTACTTTATGAAAACATTTTTTTAACTAGCCATTGAAAAATATCCCATTTACATATACAGAATGCTGTCATGACAAATCTCTTTCCTGATGGGAATTCTTCTAAAATATTCTATTTTTTTCTCTAGAATTCAGATTGTCCATTTTTCTTAGATTTTTCATTTGTTGAACGTAACAGGAGAAAACTAATGTTATGTCTTCATTTCACACCAAATCATTATTTATCATTTAAATGTCAGTAGTACAGATTGTATAGTGTGAATTTCGGTAAGCATGGGCTATGCCTTTAATGTAAAACAGGATTACTTTTGGATGCTTTTTAAAGATACATTGTAGATTAAGGTTTATTAATCGGATAAGGGGACTTTTTATCCAGTTTAATAACTACGGCAATATCATTCACACAAATTGAAGGAGATTTTTGAAAGTAAAAGGTGGTCAGTGTCAATTCCTTTGCATTTTCTAAAATGTATTCACACATACTATATTGGCTGTATTGATATAGTCAGTGAATCAAACGAGGCATTTGGAAGTCAGAGGAAGTGAATATTGTAAAGAATTGTATTTTACCTATGAACACGTAGGATCACTCTTGCTTGACTCCTTTTGTCAGCAACAGTGGTTAACAAAACAGAGCAGTTTATTTCACCATTTCTTATGTAATCTACGGTTTGTCCACAGACATAGTCTGTTTTTGACTTAATCTTAAGAACGTTTGCTAGAATCAGAATAATAACCAAGTTGAATTTTGAGATAAAGAACCCAAGTAGAATGATCTTGTTTATATACAAGTCAACTTCATTTTTTTTTTAAAAAACAATATTTTACTAGAGTTTCCAAATATAATTACAGGCATCTATCTAATAGCATAACCATAGAAATGTTTAATCTCTTACAACTGTTTTCTATTTCTATTCTTTGAATACTAGCCTTCTTTAGAATTCATTTCAAATGTTCTCAAAATCTATGGTGTTCTGAACCCTTAAAACGAATTTCCTTGACTTCCCATTAACAAAACTATGTTACTGTCCTTGGATAGGGTTCCCATTGTCAGATAGGTTTCCCACTCTACCAGCAGAAACCAGCAGCTGAGCCACAGAAACCCTGTGGCTCAGAGCATAGCGGGACAGGTTTTTTTCCTGGAGAGCTCATGCAAATTCATTTATTACTGGGTACATAGAAGTGAAAATATATCTCTTTATTTATCTCTTTCTAGGGGAGGCTTTTTAATGCCTTTCTATGCCTAGTAATCCCTTTGGGCACTCTACACAAGCTGGACAAGTTTCTCCTATGGGATTGCAATTAGTTCCCATGTAGGTTTGTCTGCCAGGCTATCTAAAAGCAGGTTTAGCACCTGACCTTCCATAGGTAGCCTGATGATCCTTGCATAAGTACATAAATGGCCCTGCTGAGACAATGCAGAGCCCCAATGCAGGATAATTCTGCCCATACAGCCCCATCTCTTGACCTTGGCAGAAGGAGATGCAGAGCTGATGGTAGCTGCTGCTAAAAGTATTAGTCGACACTGTCAACCAGTGCAGGCATCAAAGTCCAATTTGTCATAGATTTCACTTGGAACCCTATTCTGGCCTCACCCACATCATAAAGCTGTTCTCAACTCTCAAGATAACTTTGGCTGAAGCCATATTCTTTTTATTTCGTGTCTTAGTTGCCATACATTTGGGGGGAGGGGGAACTGCAGGGTCTGAGATAATTTCCTCCCAGGTGCCAGACATAACTGTGGGAATCAAGGTCATCTCAACAAGAGCTCATAACAGCTGAGGTAGTAGCTGAGCAGCCTGCCATCTACCTGGTTGGTTAACATGACCAGTGACACTAGGGGTGTGTTTGATATCTATTTCTTTTACTATACTGAAAGCGCGGGAGATATTTAGAGTTGGTTTCACATTTGAATGTGCCGATATGATGTACCCAATAAAATGGATCTTTGAGAAAAGCCACAGCCTCAGAGTCCTAAATTGATTGGGCCATTACTCAGAACCATGACAGCTGTTGTAAGGGATATATGTCAGATGCAAGGAACTAGAAGCAGACCGTGAGATGATTAAAGTTACCAGTTCATTGTTGCACACCTATTTGCAAGAACCTTTGCCAGATTGACTGCCTTCTCTTAGGAATTGATTCTCCTAGGAATTTAGGAATTTATTCTCTTAGGAACAGTCAGATAGGGCTTCAGGGATTCTGGAGCAGGTAAGGCTTGGACCAGTTTCTGCTGTGCAAGAAAGTGCCCCCCTCTTCACACCTCCTCCCACTCTTGCTGGAGATTCCACCACATGAAACCATCTAGAGTAGCCTAAGAAGTAAACTGGGATAATTTCCTTTGGGTGCCATGTCATGTATATGTGTCTCTGTCTCTCTCTCTGTGTGTAATGTAACAACAGGAAAGGAGAAGTCACTGCTATGCTGGGCTCTCCACCCAGTTACAGATTCTGGGCAATGGATGAGGAAGAGTTCTGGAAGGTGTGCTTTCTGGAGAACACCTATTTTTGCTGAGACATGCCCCCATTGTTGCTTCCCTTGGCCTCTGTACCAAAATGACCATTATTTTGCACTCAGCCACGGAGATTTAGGAGGCCCTGAATTATCCCCCTTTTTAGGTAGGGAGGGCAAATATAAGAGACCCAGGAGCCTACAGCCAGCAAATGGCAGGTAAACTAAGAGAGGCCAGATTAAGCAATGTAGGAGTTCTGCCACATGTGGTTGGCTGGCAGGCCTCAAATAGAAGTCTCCAGAGCTGCGCATAGCAAATCTTGAAAAAAATGAGTTCTAACAGGGATCCAGCTTTTGGGTACATATACCTGGTTTGTAAACACACAGCTGAACTGCTGCCAGAGCGTTCTCCTGCTCTGCCTATACAAGCTGATAGCCAGTCTTCTCCAGGTAGAGCAAGTATGACCCACCTCAGATTTGCTCGTGACTGTCTCTCCATATTTTCAAAACCACAGGCATGCTGGCATATTGCAGTGGAATTTGTTTTTAACTCAATAAATACTAACAAATACTAGACAAGCTACCCAGTGCTTTCTGAAATATTGCTGTACATATATGTAATCTCATAGAATTCGATGACTACACAGCCAATGTCACCCATTATGATTCATATTGCAATTTCCGCCTCCTGCAACGTTTCTGCAAAATCTGCAGCAAAAATGAACATGACCAAAGAAGGGGAGTTGTGAATATTTCAAGATGCATAAAGCAACAGCCGTAAGATGCATGAATGCTCAGTGAACAGTAGGAAATCTATCACTAAATAGCAATCAGAAGTGACATATTTAAACAGAATTGGAATTCATTTCAAGCATAAACATTTTTTTTAGAAAAAGAACTTTATGCAAGATTAAATAGGAGTGCTTAAAAAGAGACGTCTTGATAAAAGCACTAGACAGCAGTCTAAAGTCTTCTAAAAATAGGATGACTATTTTCAACAACCTACATGATTTAGTATTTGTTTTTTAATTTGGAAAAAAAATAAACCTGACTCTAGATATATTCTTCTATGCTACTATCACACCTCCTTCAAAAATGTGTCTAAAAACATCCATCTGTGAGAGCTGAAAGCAGGTTATGCAGTGGCAACGCAGTATTACTAAATATAATGTGCAAATACTTATACCTGGTCAGCAGCTTCGGGTGCTGCAAATGGCAGCAGCAGTGTGTGATACAAGGATGTTAGTTGTGTCATTTCCATGATGAATTCTTCCTAGCATCCTTTGGTCTATGCTCTGCTTCTGTGATTAGCCATCTGCCTGTTATCTGGGCTTCATAGGGAGTTGCTATCTCATCAGGCATGATAATTACAGCTAGCTCCTCCCTTCGATCAATCCATCTCTTGCTAGTGATCTTTTTTTGTGTACTAATTCAAAGATCATTTTTATTACATCAGGCTTTCAACCATAGCTAAGTTTTATTGGAGTCTATCTTGGTGGAGAGTTGATTTATTGATTTACTCTTGATTTATTGCAGTTATTTTTTTTATAATTTTGATTTATTTTATTGTTGCATTAATAATTTCAGCTTTTTGTAACATCCTCTCCCAATCTTTTAAGTTGGACACCATAGAAAGTGGAAGATAAACAAATTACAAACAGAGAGCCAAGAAAATCCCAAGAGATATTTTACTTGTACAGCGCCCAAAGTCTCTCCATGAAAGAGAAGGGGAGTTTCTAAATTTGTTATATAAATAAATAAATTGTCAACTCTTGCAAGATTTCACTGACTTAGTGTGAAATCTCATTAGACTTCCTTGAACTCTTATGAAGGATAAAGTTCTTTTAAAAGCTAGGCACAAAAAAAAGGTAACACAGAACAAAGAAGCATTGCAATTTTTTTTTTAAAAAAATAATAATTAACTTGAGTATTTTATCCTACTAGCTATCTGTCAGGTATGAACTCGGTCAGAATCTCCAACCTAAACAAATGGTTAATGGATTTCTGAATATTGATACATTCAAAGATGATAGATAGATAGATAGATAGATAGATAGATAGATAGATAGATAGATAGATAGATAGATAGAAAGATAGAGACACAGACAGACAGACAGACAGACAGACAGACAATGTATCATCAAGTTGGTGTTGATGCTTAGTGACCACATGGATAGATTTTGTCCATGAGAACCTGTTCTTAGGCTGATTGTTTAGGTTTTCTCACCAATATAAAAATATTGATCAAACTATACTGATTATCAATAGCAAAGGAATCTGGCTGCAAACAAGCTCACATTTCATTTCTGACAACTATTGTAAACATTCTCTGCCTGATCTGATAATTTGAGGCTTCTTCTTTCAGCTCTCTCCCTCCACCTCTCTCTCTTACACAGTCTTGTATCATTTTCTGCAGCCGGTTTTTTCAGAAGTTCTTAATATTATTCCCTAGTTTGAATTTCATATCTGCCAACACTGAAGCACACTCTCAAAATTTGTCAAGAAGATGTCAACATCATCTCATACTTGTACACTCAGCATACTTGTGTGTTTCTATGGAAGATGTTGAGATGGGCAGTAGACTCAAATTTTATTTTGTATCTTGGCCATCTCAGCTTGTGGGCAAACTGTATTCTCTTCTCCAGCTGTGGCCTCTCAGTCTCTCACTCCATCTGACTTCTCATGCTTATTGTTCTATCTTTTGTTCCATTGGGTTTTCTTGTTCTTGTCCTGCTTGGAACGTGTCTCTCTTCGATTTCAAAGAACTTAATTCGGTTTGGAGCTCAAAATTATTTATCGTGGGAAACTGACCCTGTGTCCCCATCCAGTTACTGACTGGCATCCTGACTGGCTTATTCTATCTGTCCTCTTTCTCCCATTCCCATTTAATCTCCCAGTCATCCTCTACATCTTTGGTGCTCTGAGTCATTTTTTACTTCTCTCAGGAACAGTTGTTATACAGGTGGTCCTTGACTTACAACAGTTCACTTAGTGACTGTTCGAAGTTACAAAGGCACTGAAAAAAAAAGTGACTTAGGATCATTTTTCACACATATGACCATGATGGCCTCCCCATGGTCACATGGTTTACATTCAAATGCTTGAAAACTGACATACATTTATGATAGTTGCAATGTCCCGGGGTCATATATTATCTCCTTTTGAAATCTTCTGACAAGCAAAGTTCACTTAACAACTGTGTTACTAATTTAACATTCTGCAATGATTCATTTCATAAATGTGGCAAGGAAAGTTGTAAAATGGAGCAAAACTCATTTCTCACTTAGCAATAGAAATGTTGGGCTCAACTAAGTTGAGGACTACCTGTATGAGGGACTGCTCCCCAGATGGATGGGTGTGAGTCCCTACTCATGAGATGGGGTCCTCAAGGGCAAGTGGGGGATACACACCTGATCTCGTTTTTATCTCGGAGCAGTGGCGTAGTGAGTTCGGTACAATTATGTACCAATTATGTACCCCCTGTCATGGACCGATCAATATCTCCTTCGTCTGGATTTCCACTATGCTGCCCCCCGCCACTGGGATGTGGGACCGACCACCTGGTTCCGCCCCAGGCGCCTGATGGACCCTGAGCGGTTCCAGACGGAGTTTGGGATTATACCTGTCTCTCTTTCCCACGCTCCGGTTGAGACGCTGGTGGATGCCTGGGAAAAAGCAGTCGTCGGGGCTCTCGACCGGGTCGTGCCTTTTTGGCCTCTGACTCGACGCAGATCCCGGTTGGCCCCTTGCTTTACTGAGGAGCTCCGGGAGATGAAGCAGCGGAGGAGAGGCCTAGAGAGCTGTTGGAGATCTAGCCGTTCCGAGTCTGACTGAGCACAGTTAAGATCCTTTATGCAAGTGGAGATGGAGGCGGCGAAGCGTCTTTACTTCTCTGCCCTCATTGCGTCCACAGATAATCGACCAGCCGCTCTGTTTAGCGTGTCCCGCTCCCTTTTGAATCAGGGAGCGGGGAATGACCCTATGTGGGAGAGGGCCGAGGAGTATAGCCAACATCTGCTGGACAAGATCGCTCAGATTCGGGACAGGCTGGACTTTGATTGGGCAGGGTCGGTTGAGGGAGTGACGACGGGTCTGGTTATCTGGGACAAGTTTGATCCTATTACTCCCAAGGAAGTGGACAAGATCATGGGGAAGCTGAGTACCACCACGTGTTTGTTGGACCTGTGTCCCACCTGGCTTGTTTATTCGTCTCAGAAGGTTACACGTGACTGGATCCAGGTAGTGATTACTGCTTCCTTGGGTGAGGGGACCTTCCCTGCCACCTTGAAGGAGGCGGTGGTGAGACCCCTCCTCAAGAAACCTGCCTTGGATCCAGCTATATTGAATAACTTTCGTCCTGTCTCCAACCTTCGCTTTATTGCAGTATACCTGGACCCATACCAGTTGGGTTTCAGGCCTGGGTACAGCACGGAGACGCATTGGTCATGCTGGTTGACGATCTCTGGAAGGCTCGGGACAGGGGACATTCCTCTGTCCTGGTCCTGTTAAATCTCTCGGCGGCTTTTGATACCATCGACCATGGTATCCTACTGTGACGCCTTGAGGGGTTAGGAGTGGGAGGCACTGTTTTACGGTGGTTCTCATCCTACCTCACGGGGCGTTCGCAAGCGGTGTTGGCGGGGGGACAGAGATCGGCCCCGAGGCCCCTTACGTGTGTGGTGCCCCAGGGGTCGGTCCTCTCTCCCCTTTTATTCAACATCTATATGAAGCCGCTGGGGAGATAATCCATGGTTTTGGGGTGGGGTATCATCAGTATGCTGATACCCAACTTTTTCTATCCACCCTGAATCAGCCCAGCAACGCCCTCGACGTGTTGTCCCAGTGCCTGGAAGCGGTGCGGCTCTGGATGGGGAGGAACAGGCTTTGGCTCAACCCTGCCAAGACGGAGTGGCTGTGGGTACCGGCATCTCAGTTCCATGGGAATGTTCCACCGCTGGTTATAAGGGGTGAGGTGTTGCCCCCTGTTAACAGGGCGCGCAACTTAGGCATCCTCCCGGATTCACAGTTGTCTCTGGAAGATCATGTTACGACCGTGACCAGGGGGGGCATTTGCCCAGATTCGTCTGGTGCACCAGTTGCGCCCCTATCTGGACCAAGATGCCCTACGCATGGTTACTCATGTGCTGGTCACCTTCCGGATTGAATACTGCAATGCTCTCTACATGGAGCCACCCCTGAAGACCACTCGGAGGCTTCAGCTGGTGCAGAATGCGGCCGCGCGGGTAGTGATGGTAGTGTCCTGACACTCATGTTACACCCCTCCTACATGACCTGCATTGGTTACCGGTTGCCCTCCATCTGAGATTCAAGGTGCTGGTGATTACCTATAAAGCCCTACATGGCTTAGGACTGGGGTATTTGGTAGACCTTCTGCGGCCAGCAACAGCTCCCCATCGCCCGGTGCGTTCCCACAGAGAGGGCCTACTCGGGGTGCCATTGGTCAGACAGTGTCAGCTGGCGACCCCTAGGGAGTGGGCCTTCTCTGTGGGCGCACCTACCCTCTGGAATCAGCTCCCCCTGGAGCTCCGGATGGCCCCCGACCTTTGCTCTTTCTGCTGCGAACTAAAAACATGGCTATTTCGCCTGGCCGGCCTGAACTGATAAAGGTTTTTAAAATGGATTTTAATTGATTTTAGAGATTTTATGTGTAACTTTTAACCTGGAGTTTTTTATTTTTTTTTATTTTTCTGTTTTATTGTTGTGAGCCGCCCAGAGTCCTCTTGGAGAAAGGGCGGCATATAAGTCTAAACAAACAAACAAATAAATAAATAAAATCTTCCCTGACTAAACTATCATTCCTGAGAGCTAATCATCAGAATTAAGACAATAAACAATAAGGTAAAGGTAAAGGTTCCCCTGCACATGAATGCTAGTCGTTTCCGGCTCTAGGTGCGGTGCTCATCTCCGTTTCTAAGACAAAGAGCCAGCGCTGTCCAAAGATGTCTCCATGCTCATGTGGCTGGTATGACTAAATGCCGAAGGGCATTTAGAGGGTTGTTACCTTTCCCACCAAAGGTGGTCCTATTTTTCTACTAGCATTTTTTACCTGCTTTTGAACTGCTAGGTTGGCAGAAGCTGGAACAAGTAACGGGAGCTCACCCCATTACGCGGCACTAGGGATTCGAAGCGCTGAACTGCCAACCTTCTGATCGACAAGCTCAGCATATTAGCCAGTGAGCCACTTCAGTGAGCGTCCCTTCAATAAACAATAGCCTTATCTAATTGGCCTTGTTTCCTTTGTTGTTGTTTTTTCCTTTAAAGATCAAAAAGCAAAAGGGAAAAAAATTATAAATGTGTTGTTTCCAGCATTGGAAGATTCCACCTTGCTGCCCCCCATGTTAGGATCTTAGCTGCCAATGTGCCTACCGCATCCAACCAGAACAGCCTGGATTGATGTATAAGTTATTTCAGTCTGCATGGTTTTGTGCCTTCCCTTTTCCTCCCCTCAACCAGTGATTTAGCAGCAAGGACAACAGAAGGAAACGGCCTCCCTCTTTCTTTTAATTGAAAAATACAAGGGCAGATAGTCAATCTGCAGAGCTCTTAGTATCAAAATGTTTGTTTTAAATTGTATTTACTTTTTTTTTAGAAACACAAAGCAATAAGGGAAACACAGATGCATGTTAGACTTTGAGAAAAAAAAGGATTAGGATTCAAAGAACAAGTGTAAAAAAAAAAAGCAAGTTGGTCCTTCAAAAATGGAAATTGAGCCTCAAGGAAAACAGCTTTGTAAGGAATGGGACAAAGCCTTTGAGCACATTTAAAATAAAATAAAGAAAGCAAACTGATGCACTATATCCAATTGCTTACTTCATCGAGAAGTCTTGGTACATTGGATTTTCTTTCTGAAATCTGGAAGTGGACTCAAGTGGACTCAGCCAGCTGTTCCTTTTCTAGGTAGAGCCTAAGAAGAAAAGCCCAAGGTAACTCCTCCTTGGCCATTTAACACAAAAGAGGAGATTTTTGTTAGCTTATGAATGATGCCGCCTGAGTTTCTATTTGAGGATAGAAAAGATTTGGCTATAAGCAGTGGTGGGATTCTGCCTGTTCTAGGCAGTTCGGCCGAACCGTTTGTTAAATTGCTGGCTCACCCCGCCCCTTGCCCTGCCCCTCCGCACCACTGGGTGAGGGGTGGGCGAGCCAGCAATTTAACAAACGGTTTGGTGTTTTTTTTTAATTTTATTGGCCTCGCAGCTGCCACGGGGCTTCAAAAGGCCGCCCTACAGCTGATCAGTGTTAAAAGAAAACAAATGAGTAGACCGACGCCTGCAAAAATAAATGGGTAGACCCAGTGGTGGGATTCTACTTCGGTAGAACCGGTTGTTAAGTAGTTAAGTAGTTAAGCCAGTGGTTGCCAAAGTGGGCGGTACCACTGGTAAGAGGCAGAAGGGGCTAAGGGGCAAGGAGGGTGGCTCCCACCCTTTGGCCTGTGCCTCGCAGCACTTACCTCCTTGCAAGCAAACAGCAAGAAAAAACAGCCCCTTCAGTTTCAGCATGGTTAATTAGCACAAGCTGATTAGATCGGCCTCCCGACTCTCAGCTGATTTGCTCTCAGCTGTTTTGCCAGGGTTCTGTTGCTATCTGCAAAGAGTGCTGGAGCAGATTTTTTTTCTCCTAGCTATGCTGAAAAAGCGAAACTGAAAGTAAAGCAGGGTATTTGCTGCAACGTGACAAAATGAGGCAGAGAGAAATTTCTTTTTCTTTTTCCTCACCAAAAAAGGTAGGTGCAAAACTGCAAACACTGGGAAATTTAGGGAAAAAGAGGAGAGTTCAAGATTTTAAAACACAAAAGAAAAAAAGCTCTATTTAACTAGGGAATTGTAATAATTGAGATACTATTAATAATTGTATATTGTGTTGAAAGCAGAAATGGTTAAGTTGTGGTTTGGAGGAATATATGGGGGAAATTATTTGGTTTATTATTATTGGTAAATATAATTAATTGATTTGTAAGAAATTTGATTGCATGGAAATAATTGGAATATTCATGTTCATATTGATTAATATACAAAAAGATAGTTATATAACTAATTGATTTATATTAAAATGTTGAATTTGTATTGTAAGGTCCAGAATGCCAAAGAGAGAGACTCAAGATGAGGCTTGCAAAAAAGCAGATTTTATTTATGACCAAAAACAAAATACTGGGTGGAACTATATCCAGAACATACAGATACAATGCATGCGAGGAAATAGCCACACCTTGGCGAAGGTATGGCGTCCTTTTATATCCTCAGAGACATCAGTTTAGTACCCAATTCTGGCCTCCTTTAGGTTTGTGTATTCCTTGTTGCCCTGCAAGGGGGAATAGAAACTTCCCCAATTAGTATTATCTTAAGCATTTCTTTGTTTACTCAATTGGCCACTTAGCCCCCTGGCTCTGGAAGACAGGAGTTTATCCAGATCAAGCATAAATTAGGCTGAAGTGTAAATTATCCCTTTGTTGATGGCTGTAGTTTCAACTGAGATATGTACCATGCTTTTAGATGTCACAAGAAAAACAGGAAGAAGATTGATATGGGTTCAGGTCAAATGGCAGGGACATATGTTTGACAAATACCAGATACATTACAGAGGCCTAATAATAGAGTGTGTTTCTTACAGGAGATACAAATACAAAGGCATATATGTATTACAGGAACCTAATGGTTACAGAATCTAGTATACTAGTATATCATATTCTAGTATTATTTATTATATCCTTATTATTGTTTCCCTTTCAGTATTAAACAACTGTAATATTACATAATTAACCAATGTGAGGATGGATATAAAAATAGATGACAATGGGAAGGGGTATAATATAGAAGGGAAAAATTGAATTTGATTAAGATTAGAGATGAGGATGAAGGGTAATATTGGTTTTTTACAAAAATAGATGAGGAATAAATATGGCAAAAAGGAAATATAGAAATTGTAAATTTAATTGAAATGACTAAACACTGTTTAAATTTGTGAACCGGCCAAATACTCTGTTCAAAGAAAATACATTGTATGTTTGTATGTGTGTTTCTAATTATTGTTATTTATTCATATTTGTTCTCTTTTATTCTTTAAAGTTTAACAATTCATTCTTTATCTTAATATCTTTATATTTGTTTGGGGTTGGCTTTCTTCCCTTTCATCTTTTTTATTGTACAGCAATCTTTCTCCTCAAACCTACCACCTCTCTCTTTTCTTTCCTTCTTACTTTCTCTTCCCCCCTTCTTCTCCTCCCTACTTCCTCTTCCTTTCTCCTTCTCCTCCTCTCTTCCTCCCTCTCTTACCGTCACTCCTACTCTAATTTCCCTTCCCTTCCTTCATCCCTCTCTATTGCTATATCCTTTTATGCATATGGACTACTCAGAGGGCTGAAAAAGTTATTTTTGATTAGTCCTTGCATTTTTGACCAGTCCTCGAACTTACAACTGTCGTCACATTTTACGTTTTTGCTCTATCTTGTCACCATGGTGAAGAGAAGCAGTTGTGAAATGAGTGACAGGGTTGTTAAGAATGCTACAATGGGCATAAATGATGACCAGTCATAAGTGCAAAGACCAGTCAAAAGTGCGAGGACCTGTCAGAAATCACTTTTTTCAGCCCTCTGGGTAGTCCTTTTGTGCATATGGACTACTCAGAGGGTTGAAAAAGTTATTTTTGACTGGTCCTCACACTTTTTACCAGTCCCTGAACTTACAACTGTCCTCACATTTTATGTTTTTGCCCTATCTTGTCACCATGATGAAGAGAAGCAGTTGTGAAATGAGTGACACGGTTGTTAAGAATTCCGCAACGGGCATAAATGTGAGGATGGTCATAAGCGGGAGGACCGGTCAAAAGTGCGAGGACCAGTCAGAAATGACTTTTTTCAGCCCTCTGAGTAGTCCCTATGCAGCTAGCCATGCCCACCCAGTCACACGACCAGCTAGCCACGCCCACCCGGTCACGTGACCAGCTAGCCATGCCCACTCGGTCACATGACCACCAAGCCACATCCCCCAACTAAGCCACGCCCACAGAACCGGTTGTTAAAAAAATTGAATCCCACCACTGGCTATAAGACAATTTTGTGTTGTATTCTGATTTTATGGGGATCTATAAAAGCTCATTTTAACAGGGGTTATTCTGAAATTACAAGTTAATTGAAAGTATTAATAGAGAATGAGATGATGGTGAATACAATAAAAACATCCTACTTGCATGAATTGCAGATTGCTTGCATATTTTGGTAAACATTTATAAAGAACTAAAATACAAATCTAAAGGATAAACAGGGATTGAAAGGACAGTAGAAAGAATGAAGGGGCAAAGTTGGAACCCAAACACAACCAGGTTATGTGAACAATCTTCGCCACAAATACATGTTGACTCTGATCACAAAAGCCTATGTATCTTAACTGCCTCAGGCTTCTAAGCAACCATCCACAAGGGCACAGCAAATCAAACTTCTACAGATTCCTAAATCTAAACCAAAACATCCAAAAAGAAAAAGAATCATTGGACATATGTAAAAGGATGGAAGTCCACATGTTTCAGGAAAGCAAAAGGCAAAAAACAAGGATCTGATAAATATGAAAAAAAGAGGCGTTAAAAGAACCTAATACAATTGGAAGGGTATTAGGCTGAGAATCAGGGCCCGGTTATAAAGCAAGATTCCAGTTTGACCTGTCACAGAGTCACTGAGAGATTGAGTAAGTTTAGATAAACAGAGAGAGATCAGAGTTAAGGCAAACATACAATGGTAGTCCTGCTCATCAGAAAGCATACTATAAATCAGATACACACACACAAAGACCAGGCCGCCAATATTTTATTTTCGATGGGAAATTTAGACACTGAAAAATGCAAAACACATTGTGTACTGAAGCCAGTCTGCTTATGACTTTGAGTTTTTAAATAATTATTCTAAACTAGATCTCAACTATATAGCAGCCTTTGTGAGAGCCCTCCAATCAAGAAACTATTACTGAGTAGATGTAACTCAGTAGTACAAGACATGCTACTGGTAAAACAGAGGCAGCGTGTCGAAAAAAAGGATAAATTATTGTGAAGTGTAGCTGAATGCCCTTTAGAATCCCTCAAAGCCTTCATTCAAGTAAAATTTGATACCATTTTATTTGTTGCTTTTACTTATGTAAGCTGGCCCTGAGTTGCATGCGGATTGGATGGATTTAATAAATAAGTAATTTTTATCTTTTACGCCCCAATGTTTCCGCTCGATATATCTCTAGAAACCAAAGAACTAATCTACCCAGTAAAATTGGGATATCATTAAACTCACCCCAGTGATTTTACTATCCACATATACCATAAATGGGAGGGGGAAAAAATCCTCCCTTCATAAGAGTTTCAGTGATCAAAACCGTGCTGACAATATGGCCTTAATTTTCTTCAGATTAGCTTTGCAAAGACCAAGAAAGTTCCACATTCCTACTTGGATTCTAATCGTAATCCAATCACCTCATAATAAAAAAAAACAACATAGAACACTGACATATTTAATCAATAAGACAGAATTTCCTCCATCTATCCCTAAGATAAAAATATCAATGAAGATCAGAAACGCAGAAATGAAGGTTTAGACAGTTTCCAGATGGATTTTAGATTACAGTTGTTGGTTGGGTCCTTAGATTGCCTTCCCTTTCTCAGGTTTATGGCGGCAACTAACACTGGGCAACTATCTTGTAGCAATAATATTATAGTGCTAGTGAGTTTTAAAAATTCATTACTCTTTTATGCCTTGTTGGTGGGGGGGGGGAAGGTCCTTTCTGCTTCACTTTAATGTATTATGAAGAACTTCACATGTCTTATCTTGTTTTCACAAATATACTTTTGGAATATTAGACAACAAAATAGCTCACAAAAGCCATTCTTTGTATAGTTTCAATAGAAACCAGGAAGGGGAGGGCTAATAGCCACCCTGCTGTCTCTGAGAGTATATGCAGAAATTATGACAACCGCTGCAATGACTCTGCACTGATGAGACAGATACATATTAAAAAGCTGAGATTTTTTCTTCTAATTCATCAGGAACCAAATCTCCTTTTGCCTCTAGAATCCTTTTGCACTTTATAAAATAATATATCCCTCTTCCTCACCGGATGTTTTTTCCAGATGCTTTCAATGAGAATTTCCAGTATTCTGGGGATTATAATCCAACATTTCTGATAGGCACTTCTGGCTGGCTGGAGAGTTTGGAAATGTAAGTCATTATTATAAGGTCCCCCAGGTTTCTAGCTGGGTATTATTAGCTCAAGATCACACAGTAAATTGGATTAATTGATTTGATTTCATTATGTGCCATCAAGTCAGTGTTGACTCTTAACAACCAAATAGATAGACCTACCCCAGGACAATCTTACATTAGCCTGGTCTTCATGTCTTCCAATGGCACATTCATTGTCTTGAGTCCATCCACCTTGCTTTTGGTTGGTGTCTTTCCCTCCCTCCCTTCTCTTCCATCAGTGCACTTCTCCAATGTCAAACCTCAAAGGTATCAATACTGCTTTTTCAAAGTCTAACTTTCACTTTTGTACAGTCTCAGTGTTGGAATGAACAAGCATTTATTTACTTGATGAACTTCCATGATCTAACAATAATCATAGTGAGTCTGTGGACCACCCTTCTCGGTTGACCATGCTGGCTACTGGGAACTCTAATTCAGCAACATCTGGAAGCCACAAGTTGCTTATCCTTGCTTTTCAATTTTCAGTGAGTAGAGATCCAGGCAGAAGAAGAACATCATGGCTTCAAAATCTAAGGGACTGGTTTGTACAAAGCTCAGCAGCACTTTTTTGTGTGGCTGTTGATAAAAACAGGATTGCCAACATGATTGCCAACATCTGATGACGGATATGGCACAACAACAAGAAGAAGACTATATATTTAAAAACTTTAAGTCACACTTATAATGTGGGGTACTGTGAACTTAATGGCAGAGTTTTACATCCCTACTGGATTTTGCTGCTGAATAAGAGCCATTCCTAACAAAATAGATATCTGTGTCTTTCATGCCAGCCTTCCAAAGCTGAATTAAGTAATCAAACCTGGATTATGGATTATGGCTTTCGGCAGCCTAACGTTTCTACAACAAATACTCATTTAGAATGACCAGTCAACATTCAAGTGAAATAAAATTATATTTACAATATCAGCCACTGAAGAGAATAAATGTTTAATGCCATATTGCTTGCATTAAATTGTCAGTTTTAATAACTCTTTTTAATATTTCCTTTTATCCTGAAGCTTGCACTTTATAATCCTCTTATGAGACAGACAGGAGAGTACTTGGCACCTAAATACTGTAGAAGGTAAGTTTCTTTGCTTTTAGGTGAGCAGAATAGACTTTTTTCATCTTTTAAAAAAGAACTTCAGTTCTTGATTAAGCCACTTTGTTGGTTTGTTTGTTTTTTTTAAAAAAAGTGTCATGTTTTTTTCTCTGATCACCATAAAAAAGGTTGATATAGATATTGCTAGATATAGATAGCCCTATTTCATGTCTGAATTTTAATTTTAATAGCCATATTTGCACTGCTCCTTTGGCAATTATACGCCTACAAAAGAGGACGTCTATCAAAATGTTAACAAGAATGGTGTTTAATCCATCTGATTTATTGAAACCAAATACTTTTACAAGTTCTATCATAAATCTTGGTCAAGTACTGAGAACACGGCCTTATTTCCCATAAACCAGTCATTTTATTACAAGCAAAAGTGGCAGACTGAAGAAGAATTCCATCTCATCCGATTTCCATGCATAAATAGAATGGTGAAATTGTATTGTTCAAGGTCTGATTTTATATGCGTCTGCTAAATGTTCAGACTATTTTATTAAAACCTGTAAATCAAATCAAAGATAGGAAAATCAGAACTGAGTATGGCATATGAGAAATTTAATGTCAATAAGAAAAGCACGATATAGATGTGTTGGAATTTTTACACATTGGGTGGCTATTAATGGAATCTGATCTCTAGATGGAAAGTGGGGAATCTCCAGTTCTCCTCATATTTATGAACTACAACTCTACAGCTCAAATCAATGTGGCCAATGCTAAAGGATGTTGGAGACTGTATTCCAGCATTCATTTGAGAATTAATTTTACAGGTAGTCCTTGACTTACAACCATTTATTTAGGGATCATACAAAGTTACAATGGTACTGAAAAAAGTGACTTCTAACCATTTTTCACACTTGGAACTGTTGTAGCATCCCCGTGATCATGTGATCAAAATTTGGACGCTTGGCAACTGACATGTATTTATAATGGTTGCCGTGTCCTGGGGTTACATGATCACCTTGTGTGAGCTTCTGTCAAGGAAAGTCAATGGGGAAGCCAGATTCATTTTACAACCATGTTAAAAAAAAATTAATAACTGCAGTGATTCACTCAACAACTGTGCAAGAAAGGTAGTAAAATGGGAGAAATTCACTTAACAACTGTTTGGCTTATCAGTGGAAATTTTGGGCTCAATTACGGTCATAAATCGAGGACTACCAGAATGTCCCTCCAATTAGCATGACTCGGAGTGGTGTATATTCCATAATTTAGTTAACAGCTTTAAAATAATAAGACAAATTTAGATGGCCACAAGTTCCTGACTGATGCTTGCTCTGCCCCAGAGATATTTGCATTGGCATGTGATTGGAAAGAAGTGACTTCTTAAAATGTTTGTGGTGACTGGGTTTGGACAATCCAGACATGTTTCCAAGTCAAATAGAGCATCATCCATCTCTACTCCAGTGCTTAGATGCATGCTAACAATCTCAAAGCCATCCCTAATACTCTCGCAGCTGAAGATATTATCTCCCCATTTCTTCTCCGATTAAGAGCAAGAAGAAGGTGCATCAGGCAAAAGAAAGGAAAAGATTCTTCCTCTTCTACTCTTTTCTTCTTCCTTTCCAAAGCAAGCACCAGCCTCTAACGTCATCTTATCTTCAGTAATGTCTTCAAGCCCAAAGAAGATGTCACTGGGATAGTAGAGAGAGCACCCTATTGGCTAGTTTGCCTTGCAGGAATTATGGTTGCTCTCTATAGTCACAATCCTGTGGGCTCTGTCCCACTATGACAGCCATTTTGTAAAACTGGCCTTTCTCCCAAACTACCCCAGTTTGTAAATAAGTTCACAAAATGCTCTTCAAATTCAAAATGTGCCTCTTGCTTCACAAGGTTTCTTAAACCTGCTATAGGGCCTTTCCTCATGGAAACTAACGTTCAAAGAATCAACTTTTCATTTTCATTTTTTTCCAGCACTCAGAAGAAATAAAAATGCATTCTGCTATGTTTTGGGACTATCTTCTCCTGCCCAAGTAAGCTTTGAAGCAGAGGTGAGGCTTGGGCAGTGATTCACAACACCAAAAACATCCTGATTTTGCTTGCAAGCTTTTAAGAAAAGTGTTCCTCACCTCTATACAAATGCCACAGGGATACTTGCAACCTTAACCTAGGCTTTTCTGTAATAACTGATGAGTGTCTAAATAGAAACACTATGTTGATTGAATCTCAGCAAACTTTCAATAAAATTAGGGTTTCCTCCTAATAAAATAACCCACGCATGCTGATTTTTTCAGTTCATTTTAATTCCCAGGTCCAAGTTTCCAGTAGACTTTATACTTCATCATCTTACAAGTCAGCAAATGAGGGAACGAAAGCTAATTAGATATTTTTAGGGGTCAATATATTAAGATTCAGCTTTCTGTTTAGTGCCGATAATATATATTCAGCTATTGTTAGCTATTAAACAAACTGTGGCAATGTTCTAACTCTAATGGCTCAATTGAGTACAAACTTAAATCATGGATTTGAATCACTTTCAATTAAACCCTAGAGCTAATCATTAACATTTCCTAAAATTAACAAAAAAGAAAAAGTGCTGTGATGTGTCAGATCACATTTGAGGACTCACACTTCAAACAATGTTATCTGCATTAAGGATAGTCTAAACTGAACTTCCACAGCAAATTAAATGATTGGGCAAAATTCCATGTAGGATGAAATATTCCAAAGATGGCAAATATTTCTTGTATAACTGCCCAGATTATAGCAGGGCAATGTGTTGTGAGGAATACTCTTCCTGCTGGTCCTGCTTATGTGACTTATGCATCTTTTAAATAAAAAACAAAACAAAAGAGAAATATATCCTTCCTAGGATGTGTCCTGCTATTCTATAGTTTTTTTTCTCTCCTTCTAGTGAAAGCATTTGGCTATGTCCAGCTGTCATTTTTAGAAGGATGCAGAGAGAGATTTATCAGTAAAGATGATCTTAGAGGCAGTCATTCCACTTTGCAGGATGCCAGTTTCTAGCTTAAATTTTTGAAATAAAAATAGATAATATCAAGATAAAGTAAGCCAGGGAGCCTGACAGATTGAATCATATTAACTCCCTTTTTATGACACTGTAATCCCTTAGATAGGGGTAGAGTTGGGATCACTGGATGGAGCTGAAGGCTGGATGCCCTTCCTGACACCTATGTGGCTTTCACAGGTGTTTTTTCTTTGCATCCTAAGAGAGAAGCATCTGCTGCTACCTAGGATTGAACTTCAACCTTCTGAGAGGGAGTCGAGTGTTTTCACCACTAGGCCACCATGCTGTTTTAGATTGAACCATATTAACAATCTTAGAATTGTTCATGTCGAATTGTCTGAAAACAACTAGACAATGAGTAGAATTATCACCAGTTCTGATATGTGGAACAAGGATATATGGGTAATGATCTTGCTTTATTTCTGAAATTAGTTGTGTTTCTGGGATCCATAAAACTATGATTTGACAACACATTCTAAGCATTTAGCCTACAGAAGAAAAAATAATTAAATTATATATTGATATGGCTGAACGTTCTCAATTTCAAAAATCAGGATGATACCAGCAAAGCATTCGAGTTTTCTAAGTCTCTTTGCTGCCATCAAGTAGTTGTCCTAATTTTGGTAGCTCAAATCTAGCAGCTCTATACATTAATTCACATTCACACTTCTTCTACGGTGTTAAACACCGTAGTATGTAAACTAGTAAACTAGTATGAATAAAAATATATCAAATAAAACATGCTTTTATTTTCAAGCTATGGTGGTTTATTCTGACTGTATTTATAATTCAGAGCTTCCATTATGCTTCTGAACTGCTGAAAGGTGTACAGAGAAAATATGATTTAGTTAGTATTATGCCATTTGTTGATTTTCTTCAGAGTATATCACCTTCATTAATGGAGAGTTTATTCAAAGTATTATTTTCAGAATGACTTGTGTGATTACTACTTAACTTGTTAGGCTCCTAAGAGACTATTTTATAAACACAAGTAACACAATTTCTAGCAAATCTTGTTCCATTTGTAGCCAATTCCACCTATCCTGTATAATTCCAAAGAAATATTTCAGTTTCAGAGGCAGCAAAGGTCTTCTATTTCTGGAAGAAAAGTTAGGGCAATAACTAAAACATTTGTTTGTAACTGTAATCCTTTAAGGGTTTCATTGTGGACTTTCTTGTTATATTACAGGTGATGGTACGTTGTTCTGAAATCACAAATGGGATGAATATATAACAAAGCACTGTGTTTTTCCATGTATAAGACAATACTTTTCCTTAAAAATATTTACCTAAAAATGGAGGGGTAAATAAATTAGAATTAGAATAACATTAGAATAAACCCTACACCACTTCAGGGGCACATAACCTGAAGCGGTATAGGGTAAATATAAACAGAAGACATAAATGTCTTCTGTTTAATGTTTAAAATATTGCTTTCTGAATTTCGGGTAAAAAAAATGTGTGTGGGGGGGACATCGTATGCATGGGGACGTCTTATAAATGGAAAAATACAGTATTTTTAGGAGATAATTTATTTCAAGAAAAGAGAAGAAAAATGGGATCCCTATTACAGTTGCCCTATCCCTACATCCCCCAAAATTCAGAATAAAATTGAAATGATTGTCTCAATTGTCTTCTTAACCAAATATAAAAATACATAGAATAAAATAGAATAGAATAGAATAGAATAGAATAGAATAGAATAGAATAGAATTTTTATTGGCCAAGAGTGATTGGACACACAAGGAATTTGTCTTGGTGCATAAGTTCTCAGTGTACATAAAATAAAAGATATGTTCATCAAGAATTATAAGGTACAACACTTAATGATAGTCATAGGTTACAAATACATGGTCATAAACTCTTAAGAGAGGCATTGCTGAATTGTTGCTTACAGTGTGGCATCAACAAAAATTACCTGCATTGCAACAAATGCAGGTAATTCCCCCTTAACTATCACTAGTTAAGGGGGGAAAACCTCCTCTGCCATATTGCCTGTTTTAATCTGTTAAAGCTTGAACTATAAAAACCTATTGTTAAATGGTTTATGAAGCAAACAATGCTGGATACACACACACACACAAACACACACACACACACACACACACATTTCCTTTTGGGATAAACAATATTATGGAAAACATAGAAAGGTCATGACAAGTAGCAAGCCAAAGGGATTAAAGACATGAGATAAAAAGGGGAAAAGAAACATGGCTTAAGTAGTTTACATCAACCAATTTATTATACTCTGTATACCTTTCTAACTCTGCAAACCATCCTTGTTTCAATTTACATGCCTGCACCTTTTCCAACACTGTATCTTGTTCTTTAAATTAAATATTTCATCCATTTCCTTTAAAGGATCATATAAATCCCACCCAACCTTGACTTTTGGTCTTTCCCTTGCTCCCAACCCATGCAGTTTTCCTTCAAATATTTATTTTGCAATTCAATCCTCATTCATTCTCTATGACCAAACCAACTATATTATACCGGTCATTCACTTTTGCATTTAATCCATATTCATTCAGCACTCCTTTATTCTTGACCCTATCTCTTTTTGTTTAACCATCACACATTTCTTAAATAATCCATTTCTCCTGCATTCAGAGTTTCTCTTGGAATACATGGGCTCTCATTTCCCTGTAACAAAGTGGGCACATCCTATACATAGCAATTTTTCATTCCTTTTGCCCAAGAGTCATTCCTTGCAACAGGCAACACATTATTCACTATCTTGCTACCATTAGTTGTATGTTTTAAAAATTACTCTCCATCCATATCTCACTTTAGCACTATATTATATTACTAATTTTATTTTATTACTATATATTTATTTTACAAAGATACACCAATTCCTCTTCTTGCCGTAGTTCTTTAATTTTTATAATCACTTATACAACCCTCTTTATGTATTCTTTAGAAGTAATCCAACAGCTATTCCCCAAATATGATTACCTCATTCATCGTTGGTTCTCCAAATGCAATGGTGAGAAACTAATAATGTGATCCATGTTTTTCTTCTACACGTGTAAGATAGACACTGTAACACCTTGTGGCAAATTGTGTGTAAAATAACAAGCTTTGTATTCTAAATGCCTCTGCATATGCACTTAGCAATTAGTGCAAATTAGCAAGCTTTGTGGATTTTAATATTACTCTTGCCTCTGAGATTTTTATTTATATTGTTACCTATACTAGTTAAAGTGGACAACATGAGTTCACTAATCTAATACCTGCTTTTTTTTCCCCAGGGGTGGGCAGTGGTCATCTGAGTTCACAAGATGTGTCATTAGATCATGGCCAGGTGTAGAGATGATGCTTTATTTAAAATATCTCTCCAGCTGTCTGAAGTTGTGAGGAAATCTCTGATAAGACATGCTGTCAAGCCATCTCCAGATGTTATTGTTTAAAAAAAAGTGTAAAAAAGTTGCAAAGGTACTTTGAAGTTCAAGGTAGACTAAAGACCTGGAAAGAAAAAGTGATGCATAATTGCCACCTTAAGGGGATCTGACCACTGACATTTCTTTGGTGTCCCTAGCAAACTGAGTTGTTCCTAGTGTTCCTTGGTGTTTCTAGCAAACTGAAGGGACATGGATTGGTACTGTATATTTCTTCTTTCCCTGCAGTTCTCTTTATATTTGTTCAATGAAATCCATTTAGGATCTTCACTTTGATTTATGCCTTTTGTCTCTAGATCCTAAGGATCTAGAGCTGATCTCTATTGGTGATCAGCTGACACATTGATCGTTGTATGATTTATCCCCAAATTCATTTCTGTTTCTTCTATTATCACCATTTTATTCATCATTCACAGCTATCTCTAACCTATGGTTTCCTGTTTAATATACAACTACAATTTAGATAGCATTGCTTCAAATGTTTTGACATGCGCGTTATTATTTTTATTCATAATTAAACTCGCATCTTTAGTTTCTTGCATACATTAATGGCTCCATGAAGAACAAATCATCTTAATTTAGATTTACAACATCCTTCCCTTTTCTCTTATTCTAAATCCATGATGCTGTTCTATTCTTGTTTCATTTTGTTTCATTTTGTTTCGTTTCTGCTTTTAAGAATATACTCTTTTGACCAAAGTTGGAATCTTCCACACCCATAGAGTTTGTGGTATCAGCCCCCAGATATTCATCTCCACAGCCAATTGTAACTTTGGTTCATCCAGGCTTTTTTTTTTTTTTACATATTGCTTTTTCATAAGAGGAATAAGCTATAGATTGACTAGTTTTGTTGAACCTGTGCCACAGGTAGCATGAATGGCAAAGGACAGTGTATTTATCAGATTTACCATATGTTGGAGTTTATCACAAGTGCAATCAAAGTGCACTTTTACCTCAAGTATATTCACATTCTTTTATGCAATACAGAACTTCTGATCTAGAGACTATTTTGCAAGCCAATGTACTGTTGCTCCATGACACCAGCTTGGAAGTCCTTGCAGTGTACATACACACAGTGTATTGACACAAGCAACCATAAAACCCAAATAAACTGTTCGTTATCAGCATAAAGATAAAATATATCTCCAATATAAACAAGTTTAGAAGGTTAATACATAGGTAAATAAACAAAATAAAATGTTCCTCTTCAACCGTAAAGATGAAATTGCTTCAATATGCAGTTCATAGATTGTGTTTTTTAATATCCAAGATGTTCCTTCCCAGCACAGTAAATTTCCTCCTTTACTAACCTATTTTTCTTTTCATACCAGTTTATCTAGCACTTTCTCCCACTCTTTCTCCTATTTTTACAGCTAGGATGATTCAGATATTTCGGAGTTTATCCATTGATTTGCATTCAGTAGAATGTTTTTTCACACTTTTTGGTACTGGTCTCTGTTTTACGTTTCCTATGGCTTTCTGTTCTCCTTAAGCATCAGTTCTGGTCAGCTACTAATTCTGCTCTTCAAGAATTAACAGAATTAGAACAGTATAACAAGAGTTGGAAGGGACTGTGGAGGTCGTCTTGCCCAACTCCATTCCAGACAAATGATTGTCCAATTGCTTCCTAAAAACCTCCAGTGATGGAGCACCAACAACTTTGGAAGACATTTCAATGATTACCATATTTTTCGGAGTATAAGATGTACCTTTCCCCCCCAAGAAAGAGGATGAAAATCTGGGTGCTTCTCATACTCCGAATGAAGCCGCGCCTAGCTTCTCAAATGGAGGTTTCAGAGGCTGAAAAAAGCATCAGAAACGAAGCTTCAGAAAAGAAGCCCCCAAACAGAGCTTCAGAAAAAAAGCCCCCAAACAGAGCTTCAGAGACTTTTTTTCTGAAGCTCTGTTTCGGAGGCTTTCAGAGGCAGGAAAAATTTTTTTTTTCTGAAATGGAGTTTCAAGAGTTTCAGAGGCAGAAAAAAAAAGCAAAAAAAACAAAACAAGGCACAGAGCTCACAACCAAGGAACCTGTTGCTAAAATTCACCTCTGGGAACAACTGATTGGGGGTATTCCGGGAGGCTGCCAATCAGCTTTTTTCTTATTTTCCTCTCTAAAAACTAAGGTGTGTCTTATACTCCGGTGCGTCTTATATGCCGAAAAATACGGTAATTGTTCTCACAAATTTCTCCTTAGTTCTAGGTTGTTTCTCTCCTTGGTTTTAATCCACTGCTTCTTGTTCTGTGCTTTGGAGAATAGATTGATACCCCTCCTCCCCTTCTCTTCTTTCTGTTCCTCAAATATTGGAACACTGCTATTGTGTCACCTCTAGTCCTTCTCCCCAAAGGGCTTCATTTCCAAACTTGCTCATTCCACAGCTCTAAGCTCTGTTCTTCCTTCAGCTGATAGGCAGCTATCAATTGGCCTTCCTATTCAATTTCTCATACTGTCAATTTGAATCCCCTCAAACAGTCATACTCGAGGCAGCCATAACTGGTTTAAGCCCAGGACACCATTTCAAAGTCAGGCTTCCAGCTAATTTGATTTCATTACAGTCCCACAGAGAATTCATGTACACATTACAACAAAACAAATAAACAAATATAACATTCCAATTTAGCATTTCATCTCCACATGATTTCTTTATATACAAGTGTCTAAAGTGTAAGTTTCAATCGAGCTGAGTTAACTTGTTACATGTTACTTTCCTCATTAGATTTATTTTAGAAAACTTCAGGAGCATCACATCCCCAGGCTGATAACTGCATGATGGAAAATACATATGGGAAAAAGCTGAAATTAGCAACTCTAAGCTATCCAGTACTAAGGAAAAACAAATGGGAATAAAGCTTATCTCAACGAAGGACTTTTTTTAAAGAAAGAGGTACTGAAGAATTGAGATTGCAGAAAATAAATGTGGCTCGGTGTTGGAATATTCAATTATAGGAATTCTCTGAGCATGTTTTTTTTCATTTGCTAACCTCTTGTTATAAGGAGCTGTGGTGGCACAGTGATTAGAATGCAGTACTATAGGCTAGTTCTGCTAACTGCTGGCTGCCAGAAGTTCAGCAGTTCGAGTCTCACCTGCTCAGCCTTCCGTCCTTCTGAGGTGGGTAAAATGAGGACCCAGATTGTTGGGGGCAATAGGCTAACTCTGTAAACTGCTTAGAGAGGGTTGTAAAGCACTGTGAAGCGGTATATAAGTCTGAGTCCTATTGCTATTGTGATGTCTGTACTTAGCATTTTCAGTGATGAGATCTTGAATAAAATGTATTGAAGGGAGTCATAGTCCAGGTGAAGCATGGCTAAACAGTTTGACTCCAGGGCAATAAAGGAGTAAGACCAGGATGTATGTTAACTAAAGGAATTGGGGGGTTGGGGAACACATCTTTGAATATTATAGTGATGGTGGAAGGAGGAAAAAAATAAATAAAATAGAGATAGAAACAAGAGGGGAAATATATATAGACTATATAGATATAGAAATAAAGGGAGACTAGTATAGATCTATTTCAAGCTATTTAGCTCTCATCAGCTAGCCATACCCTTACTTGGATTCGAACTTGGGCTGCCTGCATGTTAGGCAGTTGTATTAACCTCTGAGCTAAATAGCTTGAAATAGATCTATACTAGTCTCCCTTTATTTCTTTATCAGCGAAATATAAATTTGGTATAAAATGGTTTGTTGTGAATGCGACTGCTTGAGGGCTCCTGGATTGGAGCTGAAAGGCAAAAGGGATGCAGTATGCTCCTTCCCACATGCTAGGGTAGACCAGGTGTCTCGCTAGAAAAACACTTTATATATGTGTGTGTATGTATATGAAGTAATGAAAATGAAATGTAATAACTAGGAGTAATAACATTATGTTTATTGTACTGAAATGTATGATACCCAAATATCACACTATTCACGCATTACTATGTATAAACAATATAAAATAAAAAAAAGTTGAATAAAAAAAAGTTACAATGGCACTGAAAAAAGTGACTTATGACCATTTTTCAGAGTTATGACCATTGCAGCATCCCCATGATCATGTGATCAAAGTTCAGATGCTTGGCAACTGGTTTATATTTATGACTGTTGCTGGGTCCCAAGGTCATGTGATCATCTTTGTTGACCTTCTGATAAGTGGGGAACCTAGGTTCACTTAACAACCTGATTACTAATTTATCAACTGCATAAACTGATAAGTCAACTGATTCACTTAACAACTGAGGCAAGAAAGGTTGTAAAATGGGGCAAAAGTCACTTAACAAGTATCTCACTTAACAACAGAAATTTTGGGCTCAATTGTGGCCGTCAGTCAAGGACTACGTGTATTACCTTATTTATTCAAGCTATATCCTGAATAGATGTTGGGGGAAGTTGGATTGGAAGATGAGTATGGCTTTAAAATTGGATAAAATCCCAGTAATAATCTGTGCCATGTTAATGATGCTACAATGACAGCCATATATGCAAATGATCTGCAGGCTCTAAATGTGAATGCACAACATGTAAGTATAACTATAGTTGCAAGGGTAAAAAAAATCATAGGACTATTTCCCTTTTCAAAGGAATTACCATTTTTTTTCTAAGTGCTTGGCCCTACAATTAACTTCTTGCCTTTAGCAGCAAATGCCAGAGAGTTCCAGAATAGAATAGAATAGAATAGAATAGAATAGAATAGAATAGAATAGAATAGAATAGAATAACTTTATTACTCCTAAGAATGTACACTAATTGGCATACATTAAAATGAAATTTCTTTGCATATAGCTCTCAAAGGGTCACTATCTCCAATATGCACTACATAACCATGACAGAATAAATAAATAAATACAAAACTATTCATATAATTTTGTCAGATTCGCCTGATCCGCCAGTTGCGCCCCTTTCTTGATCGGGATTCCGTGTGCACAGTCACTCATGCCCTCGTCACCTCTCGCCTGGACTACTGCAACACTCTCTACATGAGAGCATCCGGAGGCTCCAACTGGTGCAGAATGCGGCCGCGTGGGTAATTACGGGAGCTGCATGGTGCTCCCACATAACACTGCTCCTGCGCGAGCTGCACTGGCTCCCAGTGGTCTTCCAGGTGCGCTTCAAGGTGTTGGTTACCACCTTTAAAGCGCTCCATGGCATAGGACCTAGTTATCTCCGAGACCGCCTTCTGCCACCGACGACCTCCCATCGACCCGTGCGCTCCCACAGAGAGGGCCTCCTCGGGGTGCCATCAGCCAAGCAATGCAGGCTGGTGACCCCCAGGGGGAGGGCCTTCTCTGTGGGGGCACCCACCCTCTGGAATCAGCTGCCCCCAGAGATAAGGAGAATCCAAGACCTCCGTGCCTTCCGCCGTGCCCTTAAAACTTTCCTTTTCCAACAAGCCGGGCTGGCCTAACAAATCCTTTTAAATGATTTTAAATTTGTATGTTTTTTAAATTCTTGGCCAAATTGAGATATTTCCTTTTAATCTGTTCTTAATGTTTATATTATATGTTTTTATCTGGCTGTACACTGCCCTGAGTTCCCAGGAAGAAAGGCAGTATATACATTTGAAGTAAAATAAAAAATAAAATATACCCACATATATTATATGACATGGAGAAACAACACAGTCTAGTTCAGATGTATACATGTACAAGGGGAGAAAAACGAATCTTATGAATTTACCATACGATAACATAGGGAACAAAGCTGTTACAGAATCTGGTAGTCCTGCTAGAAATACTTTGAAACCTCCTCCCAAAGGGCAACAACAGAAACAGACTGTGAGGTGTGCATGTGGTGTCTCTAACAATGCTTTGAGCTCTAAACACATAGCACTTATAAGCAGTATCCTAAATAACAGGAAGTGAACTTCCTATAATCTTCTCTGCTGTCCTTACCACTCTCTGAATGAACTTTCTATCTGAGGCACTGCTGCCACCAAACCAAACTGTTAGATACTGACAGACTGAGGGTTTTTTTTCTCAGGTCCGTTGTTTGAGTGGGAAGAATACTCAAACATGATTGTTTGAACTCCCAGACAGCTCCCTATAGCTGTCATAGAGGTAAGTTGCTGGATTGTACATAGTTATTGAATAAAGAGCTGTTGTCTGAAGCCTGTTTCCAGTCTCTTCACTCACCCAATTTAACACAAACAGTGATGCAGTTTGTTAAAGTGCTCTCAATCATGCCTCTGTAAAAAGTGGCCAGGACAGAAGGAGAAAGATGTGTTCTCCTCATCTGATGCAGGAAATGCAGACACTGGTTTGTATGCTTCACAACAATGATATGTGGAGAGAGCAGAGGTGGTATTCAGCAGGTTCTAACCAGTTCTGGAGAACCGGTAGCAAAAAATTTGAGTAGTTTGGAGAACCGGTAAATACCACCTCTGACTGGCCTCATCTATTCTCTGCCTCCAAAGTCCCAGCTGATCAGGAGGGAATGGAAATTTTACAGTATCCTTCCCCTGGAATGGGGTGGGAATGGAGATTTTACAGTATCCTTTCCCTTCCACGTCCATCAAGCCACGCCCACCAAGCCATGCCATGCCATGCCATGCCCACCAAGCCATGCCCAGAGAACCGGTAGTAAAAAAATTTGAATCCCACCACTGGGAGAGACCAATTCAGATTGTTAATTATCTGCACCCCTAAGATAGTTAATATTGTTGACCACCTGTACAGCTGCATCCTTGATACCGAATGGAGTGTGACTATGCTGGCTCTTTCTAAAATCTACAATGATCTCCTTTGTTTTATCAACATCTAGAACCAGGTTACTTTTATTGCACCAGTCTACCAGAGCCTTCACCTCTTCCCTATCAGGATTGGGGAATTCTGTCAAATACTGAATCTTCCCTTAAAACTTTTTATATTTAAATGTTTTAGGTTTTAGGTGTGAAGGGTTTCATGCTCCTTTGTTTCTAATCCATGGACTAGAAACTCATTTTTGTCTTCTTCACCAAAGCAGATTAGGGAGGGAGCAAACAGGAGAGCAGAAGAAGCATGCTGTAAATATTATCTCTTCTGTTTAGTCAATGGAAAGTAATTTCTGTCTCTAGGAATTTTTTGTTGGTTGCTACTTCTGGATAAATTCATAGATAGGTTCATGTTGCTGTTCTGAAGTATTTTCTTGATAGAATTATAACTCGCAGCCATCATATTTCTGAACATTCTGAAAGATGGATTGAGGTCTGTAATTTAGTGGATGGGTAGTGTATTTCTTCTCTAAATAGGGAAGATTATTATTTGAATGACACTTCAAATTCACATTTAAATGTAACGACACTATTCATAGTTACATTGATGACTGTTGAAGAATGCACAATCTGGCACATAACGTTTTAGGAGTTCATGCTTTGTTGGCATGGGGACAGGCCGCAGCAGGAGATTTAATAGCTGGATAATCTTTTGCTACAGGGTGCAATGCGCAGGACAGAGTTTGTAACAACTTGCAAAAATTACAAGAGGACAAGCTCTGCCTACCGTGTCATGGGATACCCCCGAAAGATGAAGAATTCTTTTGGATGAAATCTTGAAGGTGGCTTTCATGATTACTAAATATGGTAAAACCAGGTTTCCAGGAATGTCATACAAAGTAAAATTTCAGTGATAGTACAAATCTTAACCATTAATTCAAGGCCACTTTCATGTCAGATTGAAGTCTGGTCTGGCATGCCGTACTAATGAGAGTGTAATGAAGATCCAACTAATTAAATTCTGAAAGCTGAAATGCAGTATTATAGTCCCACACCGAAAGGAAGCAAACAACCCAGTCGGTCAGCCAACCAGCCAGCCAGCTCAAGGATTCATCCAGTACTGAGAATGTGAAGAAAAATGACTGACCTGAGAATAACAAACTGAGAAGTCAATTAAATGCACCTGAAGCATCAAATATTTGAAAGCCTCAAATAAACATTTGAAAGCATCAAATAAAGGAAAGGCAGTATTTGTAAAATAAGCTTTGAATAATCAGAATGTATTGTGAAAGGGAGGGGGGGGGTCACCTGTTCCTTTTCAGAACTTTTCGAAACAGTTCTTCTTTAATAATAATAAAAAAGAGGCAAAGTTTAGAGAACACATTTATGATATGTGTAAATGTTAAAAAACAAAAACAAAAACAAAAGAACCTGCTTAGATTGCTTAGTTTTGTCACATAAGGTGGGCTGTTTATTTATTTATTTAAAGATTTGTATGGCCACACATTTTAAAACAGCTCTGAGCGGCTCACAAAAGCAATAAAAACCAGTAACTATAAAACAGAATCATAAAACAATAGAACACTAAAACAATCAAACAAAAACATAAACTCTGGGCCTGAATCACTCTCTTAGGATGTTCCACAGCAAGCTCACATTAATTCCATTTCATCCCATCCCATCCCATTCCAACACCTAGCTCAAAAGCCAGGTTTTGATAACCTTTTGAGAGGCCAAAAGGGGAGAGTCCTGCCAAATCACTGAGGGGAGGGTTTACCATAGGAAAGGGAAGTCATTTCCAACAACTCAATGGGCAGCAGCATTTCAGAGAAGGGATTTGAAGTATGCCTATCCTATCCAATCAAGTGAGATGGCCAAAATTACTTAGGGAGAACTGTGGTCCCACAAATAACTAGACCCCATGCCATGTGGAGCTTTAAAGGGGATCACCAGCACCTTGAAATGTATCTGGAAGGAAACTGGGAGTTGTGATCTGCCAGCAGCCTGCAGAGCTGGTAGCAGAGTCGAACAGTGTGGAGGCTGGGGAGGAACATGGGTATCCTGGAGTCTGGGGAAGGCTTGGATGAGTGCTCTGTGTCGGAGGCAGAGATGGAGCCAGGGCCATCTGGGAGTTATGTGTGGACTCCAGAGCTTCCAGAGTTGGATATCAGAGAGGCAGAGGAACAGAAGGAACCTGTTCCTAGTGCACGTATGTGCAGAGCTGCCAGAAGGGAAGAACAGTTAAAACTAAAGGGACGACTCAGTAGTAAGGCCTGGAGATGATTGGCCCCTCCCATAAGGCTTAAAAGAGGAGCAAAGGCATATGGGCCCTTTGCAGGAAAGCAACTTTGCTAATTCTGTTCCCAGTCGGCATCTCTGTTTGATTCTGGATTCTGTGGAGCTTTGCCAAGTAGGTCTTTGGCAGAGTGTCAAGGGAGATAAAGGTTGGTGATTATCCCGAAGGACTTCTCCCGAAGGACGTTTTGCAACTAATTGGGACTCAGCTGTGAATGAACGTAATTCACAGCTGTTGTAATAAAAGAGGTTTTTGGGACTACTCATGTGTTTTAATGACTCAGAAAGCCTAGGCCACAACAGGAGTCAGTGCAGCTTGCATAATAGAGTTCTAACATGAGTGAATCTATGAACATCCAATACTGTGCAGCAGTTTAAAGGAAGAAGCCCTGGATAGAAAGGTTATAGGAAGAACTTCCCCAGCTGAGAAAACTAAGGGGTCATTCTCATGTTCCCCTAAATCAGGCATGTCCAATCTGTGGCCCAGGGGGTGCATGCAGCTCTGGACAAGTATTAATGTGGCCGCACAAGATCATGAACTTTTAACACTATTAAGTGATTTACATACATTATCTATATTATATATTTTATATGCGACCCAAGATAATTCCTCTTCACTCAATGCGGCCCAGGTAAGCCATTTAGAACCCTTGTTCTAAATGAAGCACAAACATACACCAATAACATGTTTTTAAAGCCATGTCTTCATAACATGGCCTTTTTCTCTTCCCCTGCTTACAGCTAAGTTAGTTTAAAGCCATCTTTGACTGTTCCAGTTTTTGGTGGTCTAGCATGCTTTCACGGAGAATGTGGATGACAGCACATTCACAGGCTATGATTTGTCCAGCTCTGATCAACAATTTTTGGCTTCTTTGTTTCTGATTATTTTGGTCTGGGTACTGAAGAAATAGGACTTCTGGCACCTTTTGCAGAGTCATCTGCCACACCCTCCAGGTCTTAAGCAATCTCTTTTTATAAATGGATTTAATGCCCCCCGCCAACTTTTTTTTTTTTTTTAAAGAAACTTTAGCATTATTGGAAAAGTGTTAGTCCTCTGTTGCTGGTTGGGTGGTTTTAGGTATTCTGCAAGCAAAGCATTTTTCATGGCTATACTTTTTCACATTGTTGTTTCAATTGTGTGTGTGGGACAGGCACCATGTTGTCTACTCTGTAGGCTACTTCCAAGAGCAGTTACTCATGGATTCTCACTGCCACCATTGCTCTTCACTTGTAAAACTGGTCAAGGAGGAGAATCCTTTCATCAGTTGTTGTCTCCTGGCTCCTCTTGACCTACTGTGCCCTCCACCAATTCTATAAACTCAGCCAGACTATTAGCACTGTTTTGGAAAAACTTTAGGCCTCTACTCAGATATAGGCTAGATCAGGGGTGTCAAAGTTGCTGCCCATGGGCCGGATGCATCATGCACTGGCCATGCCACCCGTGGTTTAGCGAAGGGAAGAAAAGTTGTGATATGTCACATGATGACAATGTGTCATCGCGAATTTGACACCCCTGGCCTAGATGGTAGGCAATCGGCCTCAAGCCATCTCCCTGCCTGCAGTCTTTTAGCAGAGCAGCACCAGGTGGCTCTAGCTCAGTCAGAATAGAATACAGAATAACAGCATTGGAAGAGATCTTAGAGGTCTTCTACTCCAACTTCTTGCTCAAAGCAGGAGACCTTATACCTATGTATCCACCAGATCTTTCTGTCCTTATCCCTTCATACCAGTGGTGGGTTCTAACTGGTGTTACCACCAGTTCTTTTCACACACACGC
The DNA here is from genome assembly GCA_022577455.1 of Arizona elegans. NCBI lineage: Eukaryota > Metazoa > Chordata > Lepidosauria > Squamata > Colubridae > Arizona > Arizona elegans. The sequence goes on along the minus strand of JAKOOJ010000001.1, from coordinate 214,435,906 downwards.
TTTACGCACAATTGCCGCGCAAGCATTTTTTAAAAATTTTTATTTATATGCCGCCCTTCTCTGGAGACTCAGGGCGGCTTACAAGGCGTTAAGCAATAGCCTTCATACTTTTGTATATTTTATACAAAGTCATCTTATTGCCCCCACAAACCGGGTCCTCATTTTACCTACCTTAGAAAGGATGGAAGGCTGAGTCGACCTTAAGCCTGGTGAGAATTGAACTCGCAGTAATTGCAGGCAGCTGGAAGCTAAATACTACCTTTAACAGTAGCATTAGCCTGCTGCGCCACTCAGGCTCAGCATATTAGGTTTCTGCCCAGCTGAGGTGCAGCAATCCACTCTGCCGTGCCTATCAGCTGGGCTAAAACACAAGAAATAAAGGTAGGAATAAAGCGGGAGTGGGCGGGAGGGCCCAGCTCCCAGTCAAAGAGAACCGGTTTGGTGATGTCATATCGTCACCACTACCGGCTCGGCAGAACCGGACGGAACCGGGAGCAACCCACCACTGCTCCATACATTCTGGAGAGGTTGTTTTTCTTGCCAGAAGATGACTCTTAGTGGAAGGGAAAACAAAGCTACAATCACCTTTTAAAACTTGTTCCTTATTAAAACAGGAAGAACAATGGTAACTGCCAACCTTGTTACTGAGGCAAAACAGGGAATGAAAATGAGAGCAACATAATTATGCTGGCATACTTTTCTGCCAGCTCACAGGATGGAGGAAAACACTTTAACATCTGGCTGTGCCTTGGTGGGGGAGGGGGAGAAGTGTTAGCAAGTTCAGCTGGATTGGTAGCAGCCTCTTGTAATTATCTTAACTGAGGGGAACCCTTAGGAAAGGCATGCTATTACCCCCCATCTCAGTTTGTAACATCTTTTTTTTAAAATATTATTTTGGAGAAATAGGTAGCTAATAGTATAAACTGAGAATAAATTAGATCCCCCCCCCCCGCCCAAATGAAGTGTTTAATATCACTGCTGCTTTCCTGGGGTGGGAGCCTAAAAATTCATTTACATTTTGACAGTAAATAGAAACATTTCTAGCATTTAGCATCAATGATAGCTGCAGGTCATAAGTAATAAGGAGCAACATACAAAATACAGAAAGAGAAGCTAACAGTAGCCAAATTATTTCTATAAACAAAGGTGTATAACACATGTAACTTAATCTTTATTACTTTTGAGCCAAATAAGCAGAAGAAAAATATATTAGGGTTTTCATTTTGTTTTGCAAATGGTTACCTGCCTAATGCCGAGTGCTATTCTCCTCGGGAAAAACGGAATGCAATAAATGAAAGTAAATGAAATTGTGGCAGGGTGAAAAATAAACACATCTGGTACATTATAATAATTCAAATATTTTAAAGGTACACTTCTGTGTTGTGGAATAATGTAGGTCAAAGAAGTTTTAAAACACAGTTAATATATTTAGCCTGACAATATGAGTGGGCAAAAATACTGCTATTTCTTTTCTCAATATAATTCCTAGCCTAAGACAATTCTTAATATAATAGAAATGACTTACAAATGAAAGTGCTTGATAGGCTGTTTTATCACTATAGTTAGTGTGATATTCTATAGGAATGATGCCAGCAGGGAGACTTGGGGATTGATTCAGTTGATCATTCTGGAGATCATTCCTGCAGCTGGCTGCAGCTGAGAGAACTGAGAGGCCATCCGTTGAATCATTCATCCTGTAGAGTTTCCATCTAGTCTTCAACTTCCCCTTCCTAAGCAAGTTGGTGAAGAAGCTGGTTTGAGCTTCAGGTCTGGAGGATCCTGAAGGAAATAGATTATATGACTTCAGCAACCACCTGGAAAGCTCTACCTGACTCCATTGTTACATCCTCAAACCCCCACAGCTTCAACCTTAAAATGTCTACTGTGGACCTCACCACATTCTTAAGAGGTCCGTAAAGGGGGTGTGCATAAGCACACCATTGTGCCTATTGTCCCTGTCCTCCTGTCCCCATTTACTTGTACTCATTCCTTGTTCATGTCCATGTTTATACCTATACCTGTTCACTTGTACATGTTCAACAAATAAAATAAAATTAAATAAATAAATAAATAAGTATCAGTCAGGTTTCAAAACAGGGTTCAGTACAGAAATACTAGCAATTGTACTTATCAGTGTCCTGCTTTGAGTCAATATGAAGGAGCTACATCCATCTTGGGCCTGGTGGCTCAGCAGACTAAAAGCATTGTGATTAACACCGGCTGTCTGCAATTACTGTAAGTTTGAATCTCACCAGGCTCAAGGTTGACTCAGCCTTCCATCCTTTCTAAGGTAGGCAAAATGAGGACCCAGTTTTTGGGGGCAATAAGCTGACTTTGTATAAAATATACAAAAGAATGAAGGCTATTGCTTAACGCATTGTAAGCCGCCCTGAGTCTCCAGAGAAGGGCGGCATATAAATCAAATTAAAAGAAAAAAAAATCTTGGCATTCCTTGATCTCTCTGTGCCTTTCAATATCTTTAGTCATGATATCCTTTCAAATGAACTTTGGGTGTTGGGAGTCAGAGGTACTGTTTTATGGTTATTTTTCTCCTTTTTCTGGGGCTGGTTTCAACTGGTGTTGGGGTGAGGGACAGTTTGTGCCTACTGACCCTTGCTTGTGACAGATTTTATTTTCCTGGGCTTCAAGATCACCACAGATGGAGACTGTAGCCAAAAAATTAAAAGACGCTTGTTCCTGGGGAGGAAAGCTATGGCAAATCTAGAATGCTTACTAAAATCAGAGACATCACCCCACCAACAACAGTGTGTATAGTCAAGGCTATGCTTTTCCCAGTTGCAATATACGACTATGAAAGTTGGATCATAAGAAAGGCTGAACACCAAAGAATTTAGGCTTTTGAACTATGGTGCTGGAGAAGACTCCTGCAAGTTCCTTGGACTGCAAGGCAATCAAACCGGTCAGTCTTAGAGGAGATCAACCCTGAATGCTTTGGCCACCTAATAAGAAAGAAAGAAAGACTCACTGGAGAAGGGCCTAATGCTGAGAATGACTGAGGAGAAAAGAAGAAAGGTACGACAGAGAATGAGGTGGCTGGATGGAGTCACTGAAGCAATAGGCATGAGCTTAAATGGTCTCCAGAGGATGGTAGAGGACAGGAAGGCCTGGAGGAACGTTGTCCATGGGGTTGCGATGGATCGGACATGACTTCACAACTAACAACAAACAACAACATCCTTGCTTGTGAGGTGATACAGCACTTTATACTCTTTCCCCTCTTGTTTAACATCTACATCAGGGGTGTCAAATGTGACCATATCGCAGGCCATATTGTGACTTATCGGGATTGTTTTTGCCCTTGTGGGGCTGGGGTGGGCATGGCCTGCACAGGCCATATTCAGCCCATGGGCCACATGTTTGACATGCCTGATCTACATAAAACTGCTGTGTGGGATCATCCATTTGAAATCAGGTATCATCAAAATGTCAGTGATACAGTTGACCATTGATATAACCATGTCAAAGTCTTAGCCTAGTGCCTGGAGGCTATGTGGGTCTGGATAAAGAGGAACAGACTCAAGATCAATAATCCTGGCAAGATCCCATGACTTTGTTTGGTTCTCCCAGTTCTAGAAATATTTCAGCTTTAGCCTTGAGGGCTTACACTTCCCCATGTGAAACTGGTATGTAATCTGGAAGTCAAAAAGCAGGTGACAGCTATGGCCAAGAGTGCCTTTCCATATGTTCAGCTGGTGCACCGGTTTTGCCCATTCCTGAACCAGAAGGCTCTTCAGACAATCACTTGGGCCTTAATCACCTCAAATGGGCTTATTGTATTGCACACAACATGTGACTGCCCTTGAAGCGACATCCAGTTCAGAACACAGCGGTGTATGTGGTGATGCAATGGGCATATGACCCACTGTTTTGCAAGTTAATTACCAGTTGGCTTCCAGGTCCAATTCAAGATGTCCTGGCTATTACTTATATAGCTTGCTTGTCTTCATATATTTCTCGCCAATCAGTGAGGTGAGGCATAGTGGGGACACTTAAGGTTCCATCAATCAAACATATCTTTTTATGGGACCCAAAGATCATGCTTCCTTGGTGGCAGCCTTTGGTGTCTGGAATAATATCCCTTCCATATCCCCTCATACTGTTCCCATTGTATTGACTTTCTGTAATCTGTTAGAAACATAATTGGTTTTCTAGACCAAGTTGGTAGTTTGTATGTTTATGCATGATATAAAGTGTATCTTCCAGTTAACTGAATGTTTTTCTTCATATATATATATATTTATTTCTAATGATAAACTAGGGTAATTGAGAAGGGCTTTGAAATTAAATTAATTAAATGAAAAAAATATCTGGTTGCTCAATTTTTACTGTTAATATACAAGAGTGAGAGTGTTGCAATAGGAGAGTGCCTGAACAAGATGTCTCAAATCTCAAAATATCTTGTTCAATTCCACCTAGAATGGCATAAAATATACAGTTTATTTGGGGTTGCCAATAAGTGTGGATTTTGCCCAATGCTTCCAAAATCTTCCGAAAACTAGTCCTAGATATTTATTTTTTGCTGTAAGAACACTCATAGCCGAAAAAGTAAGTATGCTCTGGCTTGAAAAGACTGGAGGATAACGTCTGAAATTGTGCAATGCAGACAGATAATTTTTCCTTCCTTTCCAATTGCCTTAACATGCTAGCGATCAGCATATTGTTACTGATGCATTGATACCACTGGGAATTATGAAGAATAGTTTTCTACTAAGCTCACAATCAAAGCCAGAGGAAAATGGTTCCACTAGGAAGGATCTCATTATGAATGTAGAAATTGTTTGCTTGTTTACTTAGGAGGACTCAGATGGTTACTACCCTTGTCTATATATAATGCATATATTTATGCTCCAAAATTCAGCATTTTTGAGAACATAGCAAGCCACGTTCAACTAAGAATATTTGTATCGTATTTCATTATGCATGCAGTATGAAAAAAAGTGCTGCATGAAGAACTACAAACAACAAAATCTCCTCCCTTTCCTTCCTTATTTATTCAACTGAATAGCACTACCAATCTATTTCATTCTTAGAATATATGCTTGTCTTTATTGCTCAACTTTCCTCCTGAGGCAATGCAATGCAGGATTTTGGCATAAGAAACCATAAACCAAACTCAGCCCAACAGCATGTTGACAATCAGCTATGCTGCGCGATCCTCAGAACCTTTTTTTTTTTACCTTTTGAAAGCATTTTTTACTACTGGTTCGCCTAAACGAACCGGTAGCATTTCACCCCTGATTCTGGTGCTAATCACTTTACGTGGATCACAGCCACATTGGAACTAGATGGGAGGTCACAAATAGATCTCCATCATCCCAAATTAGACTAGATGGGAGAATGTTGAAAAAACCCAAAACTAATTTTGCATGGAATGAAGATTATTTAGAATAACCCTACTATTATAGCGATATAAAACTTGTAATCTGTGATGGATGACTTTCTAGAAGGAAATTACAACTGATAGGCAAGGCAAATTCTCATACAATATCTGAAAATTGTGAATCAGAATCTTTTTTTTTTTTTGATCCTTTTAATCTTTTTTCAGACCCCTGGGTTCAAAATAAATATTGTATTCCCCCCATCTCTCTCGTTCCCATTTTGCAAAATTGAACATCACCTGTCTTTAAGAAAGGAGATGCAAAAATAGTATCGGGGCTGGCCTAAGATGAGTTGTTGCTCAGAGAAGCATCTGGAGCTGTTTGTGGATTCCTATAGTACAGACCCACACACCCCTTAATTCTTCTCATTGACTCCTTCATGAAGTTTCAGATTGATCATTGACCCTCAAATATTCATCATATGAAAATAATTTAATAGATACTTTTTAACAAATAGTACTATAATAATACTAATACTAATATAATAATGGATTCTTGGAGGTCAATATTGACTACTTTGGAGAACCCTGCTATAATATGACTAGATAAATTAAGGCCATGTATACATTTCTATGTATACATTTCTAATGAAAGTTATAATATTTTGGACATGTGATGCGACACCTGAAAAAATACGGCATACTTCACTTAATTCTCCAGGGAAAGATTGAAAGCAAATGAGGTCCAGGCAGAAGAGGAACATCATGGCTTCAAAATCTAAGGGACTGATTTGGACAAAACTCAACAGCACTTTTTCGTGTGGCTGTTGATAAAAATAGGATCGCTAACATGATCGCCAACATCCGATGATGAATATGGCACAACAACAAGAAGAAGATACAATTCTAATATTCAATCCGTGGAAAGAAAATAAAAAGGACCGTTTCCCACAGGGTCTGATAAATATTAAGACAATACAATAAGCATGAAGAACAAATTGTTTCCATATTTGTGGCTGTTCACTGTGCCTTGCTGTATTCTCAGTAATTATTTACAACCATTCGAATGATTATTCCTGTATTACAATGAGGGAAACTCAACATAGCTTCAAAGCTACCTAAGGTTGTACTTCATGGTTGAAAGGCAATCTGAACTAAGGGCTTCACAAGTAACCTGTATTGGCAGATTATGCTGAGCCATTCCTTATGTCTAAATAATGTCCATATTCTTAGGTACTTTTGTACTTTCAGAATAACAGAGGTTGAGCCACTAAAAGAAGGAATCTCCTCTAAATTTAACTTGTAACAGCAAAGAATATCAGTGCTAGATGCCTCATCTAAAATGGAGCTTGGGTAGCATTATACTGCCTTATTTCTATTATATTGTATTCATCTCAGTGTTGATTGTTATGTATTACAAACAATTACAGTCTTTTGTAATCCTGCCATTTTGTGGGATTGAGGAAGCATGCTTTCTCTGTTGTGTCCCCCACCATTTGGACAAGCCACCCTAGATTCAGACAGCATCTGCTCCTCAGGGATTCTGGGAAGCTCTTAAATCCTGTCTTTGTTTCCAGGATTGGAATTATGTGGGTGTGATATATTGATTGAGCCTGAAGTGTTTTCATACTAGCTTTTGTACTAGCTACACGGTTTGTTATTCTATTTCTTTTAATCTAGGCTATCTGTTTTTGTGGCTTTGGTTTTAATTGTTTTACTCTTTTTTAAAAATAGGTTTTAAAGACACCCAGTGTCTTTTTGGAGTGGGTGGCTAAATTAAATTTAAGTAAATCAAACTAAATCAAATCAAACCACAGTAAAGATGACTGAAAAATAATAATTCTGAATACTGCTGTCCAAGAGACATAGACAGAAATGGAAGACAAATCATGGAAAGAAAATATTTATTGGGCACGTCAGATATCAAATCAAGATCAGGAAAGCAGAGTGGATTATTTAGGACAGGTAATAGGGAAAGGAAGCTAGAAAACATGAACCAAAAGGCAAAAGTGTCATTTAAAATTTGCAATAATAATTGTGCAACTGCATAATTTTATATAATTCCAAGCATTCTCATGGAACTGCAAATATCATTAAAGCACAAACATGAATTGTATGTATTACCATATACATATTCATAGTTTAGTCTTTATAGACTTCTTTTTTAAAAAGAGAAGTTTTACTTATTTGTGACAGAATTGTAGAAAGATGATGAATTCTGTCTCATTAGAATTAGAAACTTAAGTGTATGTTGCTCAGGAAATCATTTGGAAAAGAATACTTATGACCCAAGAGATTATTTAGTTTTGAAATATTGATATTTTCTGCTTAAACAAGTGACATTTTTCTAGGAAACAACATTAAGAGGCTTATTCATCAATATTTGACTCAATTGCTTGCAGTATTATTTCTATGGGTACTTGATATGGATGGATAGGTGAGTTTGTACTAATGCAAAGTTATACTTGGAATGCCAGAAAATTTACTGCAGTACTGGAAGGGAAGAATAAGTGATTTAGGGGTTCTTAATGAATAAATGCTGTGATGCCTATCCAATTACAAAATATATTATTGGATTGTAGGAAAGTTCAGCATTGGCTCCCTAAGAGATAGACCTACCACATGCATTCTTGTAAAATATTTCACAACTGGAGGATTCTTCTGGTTGACTGGCTAAGTCACAATTTTCTATGTGCCAGCAATGGAGTAAAGAAGAGGAGACTTTAATAGGTTAAGACAAAATGGTCACAGTTGAGGCTGAATAAAAAGTAGAACATCTCTTTAGGTTTCCCTAATCCTACCAATTCTATCTTTTGCTTATTGCTCCAGAAGATGTAAAAAATGTATGGAAACAGAACTATAATTCAATAGACAGCATCTGTTCTTTTTTTGCTGGATGAGTTTCCTCCATACCATAATCTTAAATAGATCTATTAGGCTAATTTACTTTAATTTAATTTAATTAATTAAATTTATATGCCGCCCCTCTCCAAAGACTCAGGGCGGCTAGAACTGCTGTGTCTTTGAACCCTCATTTCTTTGAATCCTTTTCTCCAAGAACCCCTTCCTCTAGTTTTGTATTTGTGACCTTGCTTCCTTTTTGATTTCCAAAACAACCCCCAGCTAGTCTTGACCTCCATTTGTTCTTTTTCTATTCTCAGTGTATCTCCTCACCATCTTCTCCCTAATTATTTGCTTTTAGGAAACCTAAGACTTTTTCTATTCATGTTTTTTTTAAAATTTGATTTATATGCCGCCCTTCTCCGGAGACTCAGGGCGGTTTACAATGCGTTAAGCAATAGCCTTCATACTTTTGTATATTTATACAAAGTCAGCTTATTGCCCCCACAAACTGGGTCCTCATTTCACCTACCTTAGAAAGGATGGAAGGCTGAGTCAACCTTGAGCCTTGGAGAGATTCGAACCAGCAGTAATTGCAGGCAGCTCTGTTAATAACAGGGTGCTTAGACCACTGTACTATCAAGGCTCTTTTTAGTTTAGTTTAGTTAACCATCAACTTCCCCATCCCACCCCAAATCACTGGCAATTGCATATCTAGACCATAAGCAGCTTGAGCGTGGTGGCCATAAAATGGCCACAAAAGAGACATTTTGACTGAGGAGTATTACAACCAGTCCCTTCTACCTTTCACAGTGATGGTTAGCAACTGTAGAGGATGCTGGAACTGAATTGCATACAGTATTCAACTGTTAAACCCTTAGATAAAGTTATGAATCTAAATGTATATATTTTGCCCTCATTACAGATGTGAAGGCAATTTATAATGCAATCACTTCATTTAACTATTATGCTATAGAGATTACTGGGGTTGATGTAAACATAAATGCAAATGCAGCCTTGGAACCTAAAGTTCTGTTTACTTCAAGAGAAGGAATTCCTTCAGATAAAACCAGTATTATTAGAGAAGGCTTTGTTCTCTGACTGAAGGACTCTATTGATGTAGACCAGTACTGTTTTGAGATTGAAAATTTACAGATTACACCAGGGACTGCTCTTCAGAAAATACGAGTGCTAGGGAAAAACCAAATTTAATTTACATTTAAATTGAGTTCAAATTATATTACAACAATGATATGCAATTAATATGATTATTCATTACAATTGCTGAAAATGATTCAATAATTTTCTCTAATTCATCACAGCAGATGGCACCACTTAGCTGACCTTGGCTGATCCTCAAAACAGCTAACAAAGGTGAGACCTTGTTAGTGGCTGGATGGGAAGTTGTAGAGTAGGCTAGAACAAGCAGTTAAAAGAAAATAAGGCAGCAAGAGTGAAACTATCTTTGTATTGTTCCCAAGAAAAGTACATGAAACATGCCTATATAACTTTCAGGATTTAACATAAAAATTAGTCTTTAATTTTATTGTCAGTTTCAAATTTATAATTTGGTTACAGTTTCCGAGAACCCAACAGCAGTGTCCATCTAATTTCAAATTTATCACTCCATTCAAACATCTAAACTATGACAGAAATGTCTTTGAGTATATTCCATCCCACATAGGGTTTTAATATAAAATTTCAATTTGCATTTAACTCCTGATGATTCCCTGGACACTTTTGTCCTGTTTTCTTCGCAACACTACAAACTATTGACCACTTCTGATCCTAAATTATTCTCCAGAACTAGGATATTTCATGTACTAATCATTTCTGATACAATGCTAGCTTATTTTAAGTTATGTTTAGCTGCATAGGTAAGAAATGTCTCTTAACAATCTTATGTTGTTATTGGAAAGCTTAAAAGAGCTTTCTTCCCCTGCCCCAAGGGACAGCATTTATGTTTTTCATGATATTATCTTTTCACTTTTTCAAACTATTCACTAGCAGTAGTCAGCATGTTGCTATGGAATAAACTGCATTAACATTAGTGGGAAACAGTGATACATATCAACATTCGGGTGTTAAATTTTGTTACAACTTCTACATTTCATCCAAAGCATGCAATGAAAAGATAATTATGGACTTTTTGCTCCACCCAACCTGGTGGGGGAAGGGATTGAAGGTTTTTACATATTGGCAAAACTTTTACTATGGTAATTAAATTATATATGTGTATGCTTCATGTGATATTTTTCATTAAATTCATAATACTTTGCAAATCCGTAAACTTAGTGAGAGCTTCAACAACAAAATAATTGTTTGGGGCCTTTCAGAACGACATTCTTTTAATTTAGTTCTACTTTCCTTTTTTCTTTTTAATAGCAGGAATGGTGATTAGTTTGCAATGTTTCAGCAGATCATATTTTAAAATGTCAAGTAAATATTCCCATATGATAGTTTGTAAATAATATATCCAAATGCATTTTTGGCCTAGATTCTTCCTATTAAATTTTAATGACTTTTAAAATGACTTTTCATAACAAAGCACAGTAATAAAAATTATATTGATCGAGAAAAAAAAGTTTGAAATTCGGCAACACTTTTCTCTTATTCTTGTTGAAACACACACCATAAACTAAATACTTCATACTTTCTAATATATGTATATATAATGTAAGGGTGTTTTTGTACAGTCATAAATATGGAAGAAAAGCAATGTCCTTACACTTCCCAACATTTTTTTGGTAAATCAAACAACACTAATTTTGGACAGAATTATGCTAATATTGACAAAAATAAAAGTTTTGAAGGCTGTAGTAAAATGTTCACACATTCTGTAAAGTCCTTATAAGGTTTAGTTATAGCTTTGTGAACAATGATGGAGCATGATCCATGAATAAAGCCAACTGTGGCATACTCAGAAAACCATGCTTTAAAAACATTACTCTGCACAATTGGGGAGGAAATTAAATAACTAAAGTATATATTCTAGCTTGCAACATTGCTGCAAAGCGTGTGCTTTTTTTAAATGAATAGTTTATCCTCCTTTTCATCAGCCACATGCAGACTATGACTCATGTACAGATTCTGAGTTCTGAGAAAAAACATTGGAAATATCACTTTGGATTGTTTCTATGTTTGAAAATTCTCTCCATTGGGGCTGTCCTCATGATCTTGCTAAATATCTGCAATACTAAAGCATCAAACTGGGCCAGAAATGGCACAGAAGTGAATAATCTGCAGGGAAGAAGTTTTCTTGTTCCATTTTTGCATTTAAAACTGTAAATGAGGCAATTTCTTGAGAGGGCAAATTTTGTGAATCTGATCCATCTCTATAATAATGCCCCAAATTATTTTCTCTCCATTCATCTATTTACTTTACTAGTTCTATCTGTGGAGATAAAGGTTTCTTGGTGACAGGATGTGAAAGGAATTATCTCTGAGAAAATGATACATAGTCAGACATACATTCTCCCCCTTCAAATAAATAATGCAAAGTTTAACTGATAAACCAATGAGTTTTTGTTCTTTTTATGTTCCCTCCTATTTTGAATTCTAAAATAATGTGAGGTAATAATCAAGAACAAGGAAGCGGAGATGAAAATATGTACAATATTAAGACATGTTCTAATATATATATTCATACATTTTAAAATATTGTATTTTCTATGAAGTTGGAAATTTATGTCTATAGCACATCAGTTTTGAATATAATGCTAAACTAAGTACAGTCTACTCATACTCAGATGTGAAGAATTCCTGTTGTTTGAACCATCAATATAAATACATTTGCAGTTCTTTTTAAACCTATCAGTCAGAGTTTAGATATCCCTTAGTTTGCAAGAATATAATGAAAAGAACTATTCCTTAACAAATGAATTTATGTAGTGTCCATTTCACTGTTTTCTCACAATGGCTTTGTTTTCGATCTAAGTGTAACATTTAGAAGTTCATTTTACTTTCTCTAATATCTTTTAATAGCCAATGTAAATATGAAAGTAGCAAATTAATTGATTCTCATCCATTGTTTAGAAAACATACATGCTATACTCCTTAACTGTAGTTTTGGAGATTGGATGTAAACTATTTAAGTATTTAAAAACTTTGTAGCTCTACTAATTTTTAGACTCTCCAGCAGCATATTTGTGAAGTGGTATTGCCAAGAGAATAAGAACAAATGACACAAATTCTTTCTGACAAATGCAGCCAGTACATATGAGTTTATCCATATTTATGTTGACAGGGTCTGGGCTATGTGGATTAATCTGCCACTGTAAACTCCATATACTGTTACCATCTCCCCTCAATGAATCTCGACAGAAGTTACCTATGAGAAATTCTATATGCAAGGAGGGTCCCTGGACAACTAAAGTACCTAATTAAGGGATTAGAAATTGAGTTGGGATACCTGATTAAGCATGACATATTTTCATATGTTGGAACATGGCATTAATGCACACGATTCCATTAATCAGAGATAGGCCACACCGTATACCACTGTATATTAATTTAATATGTAGATGGATTTGTATGTAACTCCATAAAGTTGGAATCTTGATTAGAACTCACTTTACAGTGTTTTACAGCCCCCTCTAAGAGGTTTACAAGATCAACATACTGCCCCCCACAATCTGGCTCCTCATTTTACTGACCTCAGAAGGATGGACAGAAGGATGAGTCAACCTTGAGCCAGTGAGATTCGAACTCCTGGCAGGGGACAGAGTTATCCTGCAATACTGCATTCTAACCACCACAGCTCTTCTTCATGTTATGAGTAAAGAGTAGGAAACAACAATAGGATCTGCTGAGATCTGGATCAAATGAATCTTGATTCAAACTCATGCTTTATTAAGGTGACCAGATTTTAACATTGGTAAAGAGGGACATTGTGGGCGTGGCTTATTTTGTGGGCGTGGCTAGCTGGTCATGTGACTGGGTGGGCGTGGCTAGCTGGTCATGTGACCAGGTGGCCATGGCTATGTGTATAGGGTAAGGTGAACAGATTTTAACATTGGTAAGAAGGACACCATTGTGGGCGTGGCTTATTGTGTGGGCGTGGCTTGGATGCCATGTGACTGGGTGGGCGTGGCTAGCTGGTCATGTGACCGGGTGGCCATGGCTATGTGTATAGGAACTACTCAAGAGGGCTGAAAAGTCATTTCTGACAGGTCCTCACACTTTTGACTGGTCCTCACACTTATGACCATCCTCACATTCATGCCCGTGCAGCATTCTTAACAACCATGTCACTCATTTCACAACTGCTTCTCTTCACCATGGTGACAAGATAGGGCAAAAACGTAAAATGTGAAGACAGTCGTAAGTTCGAGGACTGGTCAAAAGTGCGAGGACCAGTCAAAAATAACTTTTTCAGCCCTCTGAGTAGTCCATATGCATAAAAGGATACAGCAATAGAGAGGGATGAAGGAAGGGAAGGGAAATTAGAGTAGGAGTGACGGTAAAAGAGGGAGGAAGAGAGGAGGAGAAGGAGAAAGGAAGAGGAAGTAGGGAGGAGAAGAAGAGGGGGGGAAGAGAAAGTAAGAAGGAAAGAAAAGAGAGAGGTGGTAGGTTTGAGGAGAAAGATTGCTGTACAATAAAAAAGATGAAAGGGAAGAAAGCCAATCCCAAACAAATATAAAGATATGAAGATAAAGAATGAATTGTTAAACTTTAAAGAATAAAAGAGAACAAATATGAATAAATAGCAGTAATTAGAAACACACATACAAACATACAACTTATTTTCTTTGAACAGAGTATTTGGCCGGTTCACAAATTTAAACAGCGTTTAGTCACTTCAATTAAATTTACAATTTCTATATTTCCTTTTTGCCATATTTATTCCTCATCTATTTTTTTAAAAAAACCAATATTACCCTTCATCCTCATCTCTAATCTTAATCAAATTCAATTTTTCCCTTCTATTCTATATTATACCCCTTCCCATTGTCATCTATTTTTATATCCATCCTCACATTGTTTAACTATGTAATTATGTAATACAGTTGTTTAATACAAATTCAACATTTTAATATAAATCAATTAGTTATATAACTATCTTTTTTGTATATTAATCAATATGAACATGAATATTCCAATTATTTCCATGCAATCCAATTTCTTACAAATCAATTAATTATATTTACCAATAATAATAAACCAAATAATTTCCCCCATATATTCCTCCAAACCACAACTTAACTATTTCTGCTTTCAACATAATATACAATTAATAGTATCTCAATTATTACAATTCCCTAGTTAAATACAGCTTTTTTTTCTTTTGTGTTTTAAAATCTTGAACTCTCCTAAATTTCCCATTGTTTGCAGTTTTTCACCTACCTTTTTTGGGGAGGAAAAATAAAAATAAAAATAAATCTCTCTCTGCCTCATTTTGTCACGTTGCACCAAAGACCCTGGTTTCCGTTTCGTTTCTGCAGCTTAGCTAGGGGAAAAAAACTGCTTCAGGAACTCTTTACACTGAGTGCCTGTAGGGCGGCCCTTTGAAGCCCCGGGCAAGAGTTTAAACAGTTTTTTTTTCTTCTAGCCATCAGCTGGGGCTCAAGAGGCAGAATGAAAAATCGGGACTTTTTTGAAACGCCGCGGGACGCGGGACAAATTGCTAAAAATCGGGACTGTCCCGCCAAAAGCGGGATGTCTGGTCACCTTATGCTTTATGCATGCTCTGAGCAAAACTAGGTATAATTGGAGAACTGAGGCCTGCCAGGATCTTAATAAATTGTAGGTCAAATTAAGCAGAAATTTTAGTTTTGAAGAATTATAGCCTGACCAAACAGGAACCATGGCTAAACCAAAAACTGTTTTAAGAAGACATATGTCAGGGTTCCAAGTAACACCCCCAATGAAAGAAGACTCTGAAGCTTTAAGTTCCTCAAAGTTCCATTTTATTAGAGATGTCATATTGGCACATCTGGGAAAACCCGAATCTGAAAGCTTCCACGTTTTCCCCACCCATAGAAAAGTCCATGTCTCTGCCCAGCACCCACATGTCCATCACGTGGTCCAATCAATGCACCATCCCAACTGGTGATGGTTACACCCCTCCAGGTACCGGGCAAGATGTCCTTGACTCTCAGCGAAAGGAATGTTATTATGACAATATATCTCCCCTGCTCCATACATCCCCCCTCCCAGCTTCCCACAGCACTAAATGTGGCAGACCTGAAGATCCAATGCAAAGATGGCTTCCAGGCCTGACAACATAAGGAGTTTCTATCCAGGTGAAAAATGCAGACTTGTGAAAATGAGACTGGAATGTTTCAGTGAACTCTAGAAGAAGTTTGAATTTCCAAGTTCTATCTTAAACAAAGAATCTGCGTTCTGGATGAAAAATATGTTTGATTAAACCATTTTATACCAAGAAGGAAAACATTTTTAGGAATTGACACTTATTTGGTGGAACTGTCAAGATCTTAGGCTAGAAATTTCCTTTATGGATTTGTAACTTCTCATCTAATCCTAAAAGTTATCTATTTTTTTTAAAAAAGTGGAGCAATAGATAGAAGCCTTTCTTTATGTTTAAATATTATTTATCACGTTATTTGTATAATTTATATATGCTTTCCATCCTAACAGGGCTGTAATGAATATATAGCAGTAAGTAAAACAACAAAGATAAAGCAATATCAATATAATGAAAATAATGATCAGTTAATATATTGTCACATCCTCCAAGAGTCCTTCAGAAAAACAAAAAAAGTTTTAACAAGTTCCTGGAAACCCTGAAAGCAAAAGCCACTTAAATCTCTAGAGTACAAAGGGGAGAGAGACAAGTAGAATGTTAATTTTCCTATGAATGGAGTTATCAATTAATATATTTTTTATTGATTAAATATGCCTCTTACCATTGATAATTCTTGGATTAGTTCTTATTTATTTTTGTATTAATAATTTTATGCTATAACTGATTTATTGGGGATCAAACAGATTTCACATTTTTACTGTTTCAGTGATCTGACACCATGTTGCATATTATTCAGATAAACTGCAAGCAGAATTTCCTTTACATCATGCCATTGATTTAGTAGTCTCTTTCTACAAAACCACCAGTGCAACCCAGCATAAAGCAAATAAAAGACCCCAGGTTTCGCTAATAAAGCTCTAAATGACATTTTATCATTTATCATTTATTTTCTGGCAAACCACATTCAAAATTTTTGGATTCTAGTTTTTAAGACTGCTTTTTCTGAGTAATATGTTTGAAGGAGACTATCAACAATGAATCACCTATTTTTATACCATTTGACTATAAATTCAAATGAATTGTTCAAAGGGCAGCAGCTCCCAAACAGCTTAAAAATAGCTTGTTTTATTGTTATACTCACCTTGCGAGAATATCTTGGAAGCTTGCAGCTGGCAGTGCCATTTTGAGGTCAATAGGAACTAAATGACAATGTGATAAGCTTTCTAATTTAAGTGATACAATCTATCATTTGCTACTTTCTGCAGGATTTTTTAATTGTGATTTGTTATATCTGATCCTTATTGGGAAACATAGCTATTTTAAAAAGTTTCTGTAATTTTTTTTTTTTTAAAAAATGATACTATAGTGATTTGAAATTGGTAAGCCTCAGTAATCAAAGCAAATATGTTTTTTGGTTGAAAAATTGCTCTGACATGGCTAAAGTTTGGACAAAGAAGTTTGGATTTATCTTAATCAACACATTAACCAGACAGTATACAAAGCAGAGGTGAAATCCAGCAGATTCTAACAGGTTCTGGAGAACCGGTAGCGGAATTTTTGAGTAGTTCGGAGAACCGGCAAATACCACCTCTGGCTGGCTCGAGAGTGGGGTGGGAATGGAGATTTTGCAATATCTTTCCCCCAGAAGTGGGGAGGGAATGGGGATTTTGCAGTATCCTTCCCCTGCCACACCCACCAAACCACATCCACAGAACTGGTAGGGAAAAATTTTGGATTTCACCCTGATACGAAGGACTTTTGTTACGTACTCTGGTCTTTCAGATGTAGAAGAAGTTTGCATATCAGATATTCTTCAGTTTTGGGGGCAATTGCGATATCAATTGTATTGACTTTTTAGTACCATGCAAGGAACCTACCATGTGCTGCAGGGGGTTATATGAATTTTCTCTGTTTGGTCTTTATTTTTCCTATAACTGCTCTTTGTTTAGATATAACTAATCCCAGGGACTTCCTTCCTGTCTTTGACTTCCTTCCTGTCTTTGACTTCCCAAGTACATTCTGCCTGATACAACTGGCTAACTAGGTGCTTTTTCTGCCTCCTTCATGAATTTCTTATAATAAATCTTTGTGTCAGAGCTCTGCCACTGATCTGTTCAGAATAAATTTCCACTCTTCTGGAATGTCTAGATTGTTTTCCTCAGCAATTCTGCCTTGTGTCTTAGGCAAAAGAATAGTATGGCTGATAAGATGGAATGGTTTTGGGTATGGGAGCTTATCATCTTTATTTCTAGGTAGGGTTGCACTACCCCAGAAAGACCCAATACGCATTCAAAGGTGCTTTTTTCAAGAGGCAACTGGACTTTCTTGTTTTTCTTTGAAAACATTTCGCTTCTTATCCAACAAGGTTCTTCAGCTCTGATTGGATGGTGGTCCCAGTCAGAGCTGAAGAAGCTTGTTGGATGAGAAGCAAAACATTTTCAAAGAAAAACAAGAAAGTCCAGTTGCCTCTTGAAAAAAAGCATATTTGGGACAACCATGACTTCGATGACTGAGAATCTCTAATGTGCAATTTAGGGTTTTCCTAGTCTCATGAATCCTGTTTAAAGAACAGGATTGTTCAGCCATGGCAGTCATGGCTACCAGAGCAGGGGTGAAATGCTCCCGGTTCGGACAGGATCGCCTGATCCGGTAGTGATGGCAGCAGGTGGTTCGGAGAACTGGTAGCAAAAATCCCTGTGCCCCCCCCCCCCACGCCCAGCTGAGCCACGTGATCATCAGAGGCTTTATTTTTTTTTACTTTTAAAAGCATTTTTTTTATAACTTCTTCGGCTGAAGAGGTTGTAGGGAAAAAAATGCTTTTAAAATCCTCTGACCATCCCAGCTGAGTTGCCTGATTGTCAGAGTCTTTTAAAAGCATTTAAAAGTCTTTTAAAAGCATTTTTTCTACAACCTCCTCTGCCGAAGAGGTTGTAGAAAAAATGCTTTTAAAAGTAAAAAAAAAAAAAGTTGCCACACCCACCCAGTCACATTACCCCTCCACCAAGCCACGCCCACAGAATGGATAGTAACAAATTTTACATTTCACTCCTGTACCAGAGCCTTTGGACAGCTTCATGTTGTGTGCCAATTCTGGAGGCCCCTAAGGGTGCACTTTTAACACCACTGATGCAGAGACTGAGAAGACACCATGGCTGCTCCGCTCCAAACTTGTGACCTTTGATCTTTTGTAAATCTTGATCTTTTGTAAATTTTAATCTGTTTAAACAGATTTTAATCTGTTTTTACATTTATAATTGTTTTTATATATCTCTTTTTTTACAATATTGTAAGCCACCCAGAGTCACCTTGAACCTCAAGATGGGCAGCATATAAATTTAATAATTAAATGAAAAAAAAACAAAAAACAGAAAACTATTGAAATGCTTGTTTTGCAATAATGGTCCACATGGGAACTTGTGAATTTGTATGTTAGAGATGGATATTGATCTTTTTCATATTTTGCTGAAATAATAAGATTGAAACAATAATGTTACAACACAAATCTAGAGTATACTATGTATTTAGATCCCCAACAATTGTTAATAAATACCCCTCCAATTGAATAACATTACTTTAATGTAATGTAATGTAATGTAATATGCTGAATTCCATACTTTTGGAAATATTTGGAGTTGATATGTTCTTCATTCTTTTTTTCTTCTTCTCTGCTGCCAAACAGGAATATTTTGGGGATCACAGGAGTCTCAATTTGACCTGGGAGTGGTGCAAGTACTGGCTTGCATCAAAGAGCACATTAACTCAGATTTACCTGCTGTTGACTTAATATGATATATGGATCCTGCCATTGTGGTTTTTAATTTATGAAATGTTAATATAAATTGGATCCACTCACCTGCTGTATTTGAGTCAATGTTCATGTTCATGAAACCACCATTTGTACTGCAATTACAAACAATCATTATAAAATTGTAAGTAAAGTTAGTTGTCCTTGAGAAAGGAAATAGATGCTGCTGGCCCAGGATGTCCTTTACAAGATGTCTTGTAAAGAAAAGCACTACTGTGCAAGGCTGGCATAACAATGATTAAATATGGTAGAATTTATATAGAAGCATCTAACATGATTTCATTGCAGATAGTTACAAAAATAAATCAATATAAAATAAAGATACATGTTTTTGTAAGCAATGAATTGTACTGGAGTTGTGATAGCTTGTGGTGCAAAGTTATTTCCATTAATTGTTCTCAGTATTTCTAGCATGGCAGAAGTGAAGAAAACAATTGCAGCTAGGAGAGAGGGAGGGAGAGGGAAGGAGGGAGAGAGAGAGAGAGAAAGAAAGAGGGAGGGAGAGAGAGAAAGAGAGAGAGAGAGAACCAATGTGATCTCTCTCCTCAGAGAGTTGGAAGATTCTGAGTATTATGAGTATCAAAATATTCAGCTGAGAGCACATTTTTCTTTGAAAGTATATTGAACTTACTGGAACCAGCATGGTGTTTTCAAAAACTACACACAGACTTCCCTTGCTTCAGAATATTAATTCGATCCTACAGTCTGAATTGTGTATCATGATAAGCCTTGATTTGACAATAGTTTAGTCAACAAACCACCATTTGATGAGTTCACATTTCACATGAAAAACATAAGCCATGATTTATAAATCACAATGAACAAGATTGTAATCTGAACAAATAAGCAAGTGCATTAGAATGAAATGTGATTCATCCTTCTAGAACGCCAGAATTTCACTTTCATGTGATCACACTGTGGTATCCTCAGTGAGAAGATGGGAAACTTTTTCACATTATGGAATAACCTGTGAAAAAAACACAGAGTTCATTGTCTAGAAGTAACAATACTTAAAGCAATGTTATGTTCTATATCTGATTACTGGGTCCTTTCAAGGTATTAGAACTTCTCCAGTATCATGATAATCAGTTATGATTATGATGGAATGAAAAAATGAAGAAATAATTCTTAGTGAAGAAAAGTTGCTATTTGTTGGAAGTGTAAAAATAAAGAAGGGACTTTTTATCATCAATGGTGGACATGTGATAAAGCAAAAAAAAAATGGAGTATGATTCACATTTTAATATAGAAAATTCTGAAAATGGAAATAAAAATGAAACTTCCCTTTGGGTCTAATGGAAAAAGAACTGGAGAAAAAAAATGGAACTTTGTTATTATATATGTATGTTGACAGCAGCAAGACTATTGTATGCACAAAAATGGAAGGACACTTCAATACCTACCATGGAAGAATGGTTGAAGAAGTTGATGGAGTTGGCTGAAATGGCAGAATTCACTTACTTTGATTACTAAAAAGAACACAAGTACTTTTGTTCCCACATGGAAACCACTTCTGAACTTCATGCTTGATGTGGAAAAGAATGAAATTTTGACTTTGGGTTTTACAGATTAGACTGATAGATCTTTATAGAAATGACTTGTTCATATTATTATGGAAAAGCAAAAAGCTGTAATTTGATGCTCATGCCTTATTCTACTGCAACAGAGAGAGTTGGAAGTCAATGCTTCTTTTTCTTTCCTTTTTCCTACCTTTCCTCACTTTTCTTTCCCTTTTCCCCTCCCCCCTCACTGCTCTTTTACTTACTTTTGTATTTTGCATTTTGTAACTTTATAACTTAATAAAAAAATGTTTGAAAAGAAAAGTTGCTATCTGCTTCTCAGATTGGAAGTGGACTAGGTGCTGAAAAAAAGTGGTTGTTATATATGCAAATAGCATTATGCCTAAATGTGACATTGAATATGAACAAATCAAAGGGGAAAAAAGTGACTAGCATAAACAAAATGGACAGGAAGCAATTTAATTTACTTAAATTAAAGCAAATTAAAGTACCCTTGGAGAATCTTTTCCTTAATTCCTTGCCTGTATCCTCCCCCCCCCCCCCCCTTTTTAGTGTCCCTTGCAGTTCTTTCTTGGTAAATCCTTCTTTCATGAATGATTGATCTTTTTATCTAAATTACAAGCTTAATCAATCATCATCTAATGAGAAACATGACTAAGTCTGGCGACATAGTGGGCCCGCAAGGTCTCCAGCCCCCACAACATGGAAATGTTAAAGAGAAACCTTTGATCCCAATAGAGTAATGCAGGTACCAGAATTATGGACTCTTCTGAGGTGTCTTGGAGAAGAGCCAAGATGTTTCTCTTCACTCTCACTTTACCTTAATCCAGTGCATCATCTTCCTTTTTTACTGCAGCAGATGCCAAAGCACAGAAAGAGATGATGACGCTCAGATTGCCCACAGCAGACGTTTTAAGGAGAAGAGACTCTGGAGGCTGCTTTGGCAATATGTTAATACAACCCAAAGTAGCACAGCATGTTCTTAGTTGTAGACTAAAGTGTAGGCAATGTGATGTCTTCAGGCACAGAGCCGCTCCCTTGATCCCTGATCACTGCTTGCATGGTCCAGTTCCATTCTCCCACCCTGGGCTGCCAAACTGTAAAGGTTGGGGACCACTGTTGTAGATCCTTCCATCCACTGATATTGAAATGCCAAATGTGCATTTAGTCTAAAAAGTTTATCTAAGAGCCCTGGATGTAGCCTGCCAGTTGCACTAAAAGACCAAGCAAGCCTTAAGAACAAATGCACACAAGGCCAGGATTGAGAAGATAGCAACAGAGAGCAAATTCCACCTACGCAAAGAAGCAGATGAAGAAGTGCACCACATAGTTACTGTGTTTCCCTGAAAATAAGACCTTATCTTATATTTTTTTGAACCCTGAAATAAGTGATTGGCCTTATTGCCATGCACTCAAAAGCCCGATTGGGATTATTATCAGAGGATGTCTTATTTTGGGGGAAACAGGGTAGCTGCTATCAGACAATCACAGACTGACTACAAACAACAGCATGAAAAAGTAGCAACGATGGTCCACCGGAATGCAAGGAATATCATTTGCTTGTAAGCAAGAATTGATGGGACTGAAAAAATAGAAAAACGTAAGAGAAAATGAAGAATCTAAGATGCCTGGTGCATCTGCCACACAACACTCCAGACTTAACAATTGTTGACAAGAAAGTCAAAAAAGTCTGGATACTGGCCATTGCAATACCTGGAGACAGCAAAACAGAAGAGGAAGAACTGGAAAAAAGTAACAAAATATAAAGAACTGCAAATAGAAGTAGAACAATAGTGTGGAAAAGACAGGAAAGATAGTATCAATAGTAACAGGTGCCTTGGATGCAATTCCAAAATATCTGAGCACTACTTGAATACCATTGACAAAATCTCCATTGCTCAGTTACAAAGAGAATTTTACTTTGAACAGTTTACATTCTGCAATGTTTTTAATATTAAAAAAAAGTAATCTACCTATCCTAGGTACTTGGAAAGGACTCAATAATGGGACAAGAATGCCAAATCTAGTCTAAACAACTGGGTTACTTTATGAACATCATCATCAACAACAGTAATAATATACCATCAGTCAATTGCAGAAGATGGCTTTACTTGGAACAGCTTCCATCCTGCGACAGTATCTGTAACACTATATCTGCCTATCCCAGGTCCTTGGTAACGACTTGATAGGTAGACAAAAATGCCAAACCCAATCTGAACATCTCGCTGACTGTGCGATGATTAATGATGATGATGATGATGATGATGATTTTGTTTATACCTAATTATTTAATTAGTTTATACTTAGGATGCTGGCAGCAACCCGTATCCACCATCAGCGCCAGTCAATGATATGTGCGATATATTTTTAAATGTTCGGTTGACTTAGTTTCATGTTTAATGAATAAAAGACATAACAACAACAATAATAAATAATAATAATACCCATATACTCAGATGTTACCTTAACAGCTCTTAGGTCCTTGATTAGGACTTCAACTGTTAAGTTTTTACCAGTCCCAGACTGTGAATTGAATTGAAGACTAAATCATAATAATTCAAAAATAGAATTATCAGATTTGGGCTGAAAATAATTGGATAACAACCAGATAACAACAAATAATTAATTTTCTGTATCTCTTTGCTATCGTCTAGTGGTCATCTAGAGTTTTGTTATCTCACATTTGCTAGCTCCACATAAAAAAGGTTTAAAGTTAAACATTTTAATCTGATTTATGGAATCTATTAAACTGACCTCAGTGGGACTTAGTTTGGCATCTGTGTAAAAGTTATTCATAGTTTAACTTAAATCACACTGATTTCAGTGCCTACTAAATGCTATCCACTCTGGATTCAATTCATACAGCAGGTGCAAGAAATGAAAAGAAACTGATTTTAAAATCAAATGCATTAAGGAAATTTAAAATAAAAGATGCTTTTTTAAATACAAAAAATAACAATTGATTTTCTTTCTATATTTATATTTCCAAAGTTTTTATAATGATGCAAATCATTTTAACCTTTTCCCATATGTTGTGATCATAGAGATGGGGAGAAAGATCTGCCTGAAGCATCCCACTCAAGAATATTATTTATTAATTATTTATCTACCATATTTATGTATAGCAACCTATATTACAAATAAAATGACCATGAGCAGTGTATGACACAACAGTTAAAAACTCTGCAACAATCTAAAAACAATAATAAATAAAATAAACATATTAAGTCTATATATAAAATAAACAAATAAAACTCAAAAAAGCAGAAGAAAAAATATAATTGTAAGGTCTTGCCTCTCCAATCTTCCCAAGAAAGCAGGATTCTTGAAACTGCAGTGGTTCCAAAAGGAGCTTTTATTGGAAGGTTTGTGAGAACAAGAGATCTAGGCAAGAACTGAAGCTTCTCATTTAAAACCAGCTATTTAAAGCAATGCTAACCAAACCCCTCCCACACTAACAGAAACAGAGACTTCAAATAGAATAGAATAGAATAGAATAGAATAGAATAGAATAGAATAGAATAGAATAGAATAGAATAGAGAGATTAACACAGAAATGCAGGAAACAGAAACTGGAAACAGAAACTTCATATACAGACCATTCCATTCCACCCCACTTTCTCCCACCAAAATGCCACGGTCCTTGTAGAAATATCTGGGACCTGACAATAACTTAATCTTCTACCGCTACTTTGAGAAAGCCAAGTTTTAAAGGACTTCTAGAGGGCTAACAGATGTGGGGCTAACCTCATTTCAGATTCCCAAGGTTGGTGAGAAAGCCACATTTTAAAGGCCTTCTAGAAAGCTATCAGATATGGGGCTAACATCAACTCAGGGGGAAAGATATTCTAGAGAGTGGGGTCACATCAGAAAAGGCATATTGCCTAGGTCTGGGATGGCGAACCTATGGCATGCGTGCCACAGGTGGCAGGCAGAGCTCTATCGGTGGGCATGAGAGCATTGCCCTAGCTGAGCTCCAGCACGCATGAACTCCTAGAAAGCCTCTGGAGCCTGGGGAGGGTGAAAAATGGGCCTTCTGGTCCCACCAGAAGTTGAGAAATGGGCCATTTTCACCCTCCCCCGGCTCCAAGAAAGCCTCTCGAGCCTGGGGAAGGTGAGAAACAGGCCTACCATGCCATTGCATGCCAAAAGCAGGGGGAGCGCGGGGGGGGGGTCGCATGTGCGGGGGGTGGGGCGCATTGAATTTTGGATGTGGGCACGCAAGTGCACCCCCCCGTGCGACTCCACTTTTGGCACACGATGGCAAAAAGGTTAGCCATCACTGGCCTAGGTCCAACCAAATGGAGTTCCTTTGGAAATGGGATCTGCAGCATACCTGTGGTGAAATGTAATCTGGACTTACAGGAGAAAGGTACTCTTTTTCAGAGGGCAAAGACACAGCAGAGCTTGGAAAGTCTGGTAGGCAGGAAGAGAGCAAGTTTGGAGCCTCCCTAACAACTCACAGAGTACATCTATAGTTAATGCAGAAAATTGCTTCAGTCTGGCAAGATTCTGTTTATCGGTGAACAGCAGTAAAGGAACTATTCAGAAGTAACTCCACATGTCTTCTTTGGATCTTTGGCCTGACAATACCTCCCCTGCCTGACCTGGTGGGATGAGTAGATATATTGCCATTCTGCTGCTGAGTGTAGTGGGAGTACTTACAAAAAAAGCATGGAATTTAACAACAAGTGAGAAAGTGGGGAAATCAGATGGTACTCCATTTGTATTCTACCTGATGGAAGGAATATGGCTATAATAACACCTACCAGAAAAACAAAGGTTTTTAAAACAATGCCTGCAGGTCTATTTTTAAAATTTATATAATTCTGTTTCTGGACTCTCTAAAATAGGCTAGCTGGTATAAATCCTGGTTGCTCACAACCTACAAAGTTTTTACCAGACTAAATATGCATGGGCAGGAAAAAAAAATTGTTACATGTATCCAACAACTGCATGGGTTTCCAATGTAATGAATCACAACATAACTGACAATAACTGATATTGTCACAAAAAAATGTAATGGACAAAGTTTTGATTCAATTTGATTGATATCTGAGCCATGGTGGCGCAGTGGTTAGAATGCAGTACTGCAGGCTACTTCTGCTGCCTGCTGGCTGCCTGCAATTTAGCAATTCAAATCTCACCAGGCTCAAGGTTGACTCAGCCTTCCATCCTTCCAAGATCAGTCAAATAAGGACACAGATTGTTGGGGGCAATATGCTGACTCTGTAAACCGCTTAGAGAGGGCTGTAAAGCAGTGGTGGGATTCAACCGGTGTAACAACGGGTTTGCTGAGCAGGAGCTTTGCGCACACAGGCTCACTTCACACACGCAGGTTCGCATGCACGCCAATCGCATGCTGTGCACACACACACAATCCATTTCAAAACACCATTAAAAGTTACCTTCTACCAGCCCCAGTGAGTGAAACAGCTGATGCGCAACAATCTGCTCTGCTTTACCGATCAGTTGGGCTTCAAATGAAAAAATATAGGTAGGTATATCACAGAGGTGGGCGGGCAGGCCCAAATGACAGTCGGAGCAACCGGATCTCTTGAACTGGACCGAATAGGCTGAATCCCACCCCTGCGGTAAAGCACTATAAAGCGGTATATAAGTCTGTACTATTGCTATAATTAATTCTCATACAGTTAATTTATCATTGACATGACAACATTTGATCTACATATCTTCCTTGGAAGTAATTTTTCTTAATCATATTGCTTTCTGATGCATCAATGAAACTCATAAATAGTGATCACAGAACCAGATTTAATTTTAGAGCTGCAGTTAATTTAGTTTGGTGAAGCAGCTTTTCTTTCTGTTTTGAGAACCAAAATGGAGGCAAGTTATGAAGTTATTTCTCCTAACACATTACCAGTAGCGGAACTCTAATCATTGCTTATTGAGGGAAGGGAATCCTGTCAGATCCATACCAATTTAGAAAGGAGAAAAATCAACTATTGTTATACAAAGTACAGAAGTCTGGATAGTAATAGTTCATGTTATTTTCTTTAAAGCAAGAGCATGTTATTCATGTTATTTAGGTACACATTTTTAAAAAGAGAGATCCAATATAAAGATTTTTTTTTTGTTTGACAAAACAAGTTCTCCAAATAACATGGCTGTGTCCAAATATTCATCTACCAATAACTACAAAATTGTTAGTAACACAAGCATCATTAAATTCTGCAACTGTGCAACATTACACATGAATAACCAATTGCTACATGTTATTTATTCAGGTTTCAAAAACTACCTCTTTCTGGATTTCTAACTATGCTTCCATTAGATGATATAATTGGTTTTAAAAAAATCCAGATCCATTTCTCTGGCATCAATAACAACATTTATTTTGTTTCTCACACTTACAATACAGACTTTTTTTCTAAAAGGAACAGTTCAGTTTCCTTTACTGTCTTTAGGGTCTTATATTAAATCCCATCTTCTCTTTCTCACTTTCGTTTTATCATTATATTTCTCCAAATAGTCTTGATATCCAAAACAACAACTTCAACAGATATTTATATATTTTATTCAGTCTATCACTATGGTGTTTCAGTTGGGTTTGAAATTTTTCCTTAATCCTTTTCTTTATAAGAGACGCTTTATGCTTCTTTTGGAACTCACATATAATTTGTATAGAAGAATGGCTAATTAAGTTGTGGGAGTATGGATTGATGTAAAAAAATGTATCTACAAACAAATCTGATATAGAACTCAATTTAACTTTTACTAGATTATATTGTTACATATAAAACTTGTACTATATCCAAACTTCCTTTTAACATAAGGCTTTAACACTTTTTCTGATTATCTTAATTGGAATAGAACTCTTAGATGAGACAGACATGATTATAATCTCTTATTTTGATATATAATTCATATCATGCAATTTTTCATTGTTAATCATTGTATACTGACTTGATTTTAATAATGAAGTTCTAAACTGACACAAGGTGTTCTAATATGCAGGACTATACTAGAATTACTAGAATTGAAATTATTTCTTAATTTAAGAATTAATATAATGATTGTAAATCACTCTCTTAGTAATAGTTTTGCTTTTCTTTTTGCTTTTTGATCATCTTTTAAAATATCGAACAGAATTAATTTTAGAGAACAAAATGAAAAGAAGATATGGAAATCTCTACAGTTGGATTGCTTTCACTTTCCAAAGCCAGTTTATCTCATAGATTACTATGGGTAGAAGTTTCTCAAACTCTTAATCAAGGCTTCTGTGGGGTGGACCAATTGTTCTTTTGAATGGTAAGAGGAATGCTAGCCACCCAAAATGGAGATTTCTCTCCAGCTCTGAGCATGCATTCCATTATAGCATTAATTTTGCCGTTGTCTTAGTGGCATGTTATTCGGTGTTCTCATTGATTCTTTCAATTGTGTAAAACTGCTTAAATATAGAGCTTTACTCTTTGACAACAGGAATCTCTCTGTTAACCTGTCTGTTAACAGCACATCAGCCCTTTTGCTTTAGTCATCTACTGATAGGTTTCATCAAATTGTTGCAAAAATCCACATATGACACCTAAGTAACCCATTAGAGTAAGACAATTACAATCACTACATCTAATTTTGTTTGACATGGAACACCTAAATGAGGAGTCTGAAAGCGAATATTTTCAAGTCTGTGTAATTACATAGATGACTTCCTACATGCCTGAATGATGTCAGTATTAGATTGCATTTCTCCAGAATAGGCTGGCAGTGTAAACTGGCAATAATGTAAGTCACAGCTAGAGAATGTCTACACTTAGCCTTTAGGCTGCTCCGACTTGTACTTACGTTGTTTTGGCTATCCATGTAATATTTTATATTTGTATAAAACTTTAAAATATAAAAAAATGTTTATATCTAATGCTTGTAATTTTAATTGTCCTTATATTTATACTTGGTTTTATAGTTCTATTTTTATTACATTGTAAGCCACCCAGAGTCACTTTGGATAGTGAGTTGGGCAGCATATAAATTTAATAAAAATTAAACAAACAAATAAATAAATAAATATAGGTAGTCCTTGACTTATGAGCACAATTGAGCCCAAAACTTCTGTTATTAAATGAAACATTTGTTAAATGAATTTTGCCCCATTTTACAACCTTTCTTGCCACAGTTGTTAAGTGAATCACTGCAGTTGATAAGTTAGTAACCCAGTAGTTACAGTAGTAGCCAAAATTGTGGAAACCTTTTGGGAAAAGTATATTTTCTAAAACTAGCTTAAAACACCACCTTTTTGGGGGGAGTAGTACCATAAAATTATACATCAATGGAAAGATAATTTAATCAAGAATGTAATGCAATAACTTTTATGAAGGCTTTGCTATTAGAATAGCAGTTACAGTATAAAAAAGAAAAGTGAAACACATAGAAAAAATGAGATATACAAAAATTATCAGATGTTAATACTTAGTTGGGTAACCTTTAGCATGAATTATGGCCTTACAATGTCTTCCCATGGAGTAAATCAAGTATTTTAGTCCTGTAGCTGTTATAATGTGTAACCAAGATTGAATGATTGCTTCTATTAACTGGGTTTTATTGCTGGGTCACTTCTGACTAACAAGTTTCTTTAGTCGGCTCCATAGATTTTCAATTGGGTTAAGGCCTGGGCTATTCCCAGGCCATTCCAGCAGTGGAATATCATTATCTCGAAACTCCAAAAAAAGGTGGTATTATTAGCCATCAAACCTCAAAAAAACACTTTTCCCAAAAGGTATTCCACAATTTTGGCCACTACTGTAAGTGAATCTGGCTTCTCCATTGATTTTGCTTGTCATAACAGGTGATCACATGACTTTGGGACACAGCAAAGGTCATAAATATGGACCAGTTGCCAAGCATCTGAATTTTGATCACATGATCATGGTGACGCTGCAAAGGTCATAACTGTGAAAAACAGTCATGTCACTTTTTTTTGGTGCCGTTGTAACTTTCAACAATCACTAAACGAATGGTTGTAAGTCAAGGACTGCCTGTAATACAAAGTTGAAGCATCAAAGGACACATATATGCAGATGCAGCAAGCAGTTTTTATTTTTAAATCCTTTCTTACTTTCCTGTTGGGTGTCAATGTCTTTTATATGGTGTTTCTCCCCTCTCCCCCCATGTTTGGGCTACTTGGAAATTGGGCTTGCAAACTTCTATTTGAGGTCATTGGAAAAATGGCGACAGGGTTCACCTCTGTATTTATTTAAATATGCATTGATGAGGAGATATTTGAATCAAATGCCAGCTGCCCAAAGAAGAAAATGGGACGAACGGGTAATGAGTAAGGATCTTCTTTTCCCTTTATCTTAGAGCTAAAAGAAAAGAGCTGGTGAGTTCTTCCTTAAGCAAGATGAATGGGAGGCTAATGGGAAATTAAAATACATTCCTTCCATTTAGTGATAATGTGAGCCCACGGGGAAAATTGTTCTGCTAGATCCATTTCTAAACTTGGGGCATCACTCCTGCATTTAAAATGGTTTCTACTTCACAGATAATTTTAAATTGGTAAAAACGAAACAGCGTGTGCCACCTATCTTCTGATGTAATAGCTAGGTAATAATTTTATCCCCTCCTGTGCTCAGGTTCTTAGAGGCAAGTGTTTTTGCCCAGTTCCGAAACGCTTTCTAGCACTGCGCTCCATATTTCTTTCTAATTTTAAGTGCTTTTCAAGTGTGGTACAATTATAACTTATTTTGCTGTGTGATTAAAATGTTGAGTATTCAAACTGGCATCCATTCAAACATCACAGTTCATTAAATTACTCTGGAGACTCTTGGGCTGCAGTTGGAAAAGCCCATGTGGTAAAATGAAATGTTATATTCATCAAATTGTACCCCGCTGTGCTATTCATTTGGTAATAAAAACTTTCTTTTCTCCACTTGTGTCCTCTCTTATTCATGAGATAAAAAGCGTAGTCAGGTAGCTGATTTGTGTGAATACATGAATAATTGAATAATCAATCACTGACATGCAATATATAGGGGAAAAGGCCATAGAAGTAAGAAAAGCTAGAAAGCTAGGGAACATGTGTGCAGGATCAATATTTAATTTCTCAGGTCTGTACAGTTGTCAGAAAGACTGTAAGTTCGTATGAAGGAGAGAGAAGGATGAAAACATATATATTTCTCCCCCACATCCTGCTGTACAGCTGGAGACTATGAGTTCAATCCTAGGTAGAGGCAGATATTTCTCTCTCTGGGCACAATGAGAATAAATCTGCTGAACAAATCTCTGCATTGGCCTCAAGAAGGGCATCCGGCCAGTAAACACTCTGCTAGCTCCATTCCGTTGCCCAGACTCCACCCTGTAGGGGATTATGGGGTCAATGATGATCCTGCTGTACAGCCAAATTGTGTTTATGGTGGGTGTTCCTGACCCAATGGGCAAAAAAACCCACAAAAGGATATACAGTCCTTGATTTACCACAGTTTGTTTAGTGATCTTTCAAAGTTACAACTTCAGTGAAAAAAGCGATTCACGACTGTTTTTCACACTTATGACGTTTACAGCATCCCCATTGTCATGTGATCAAAAGTCAGAGGCTGGCAACTGATTCATAGTTATGATGGTTGCCGTGTCCCAGGGTCATGCGATCCCTTATGTGACCTTCTCACAAGCAAAGTCAACGGGGAAGTCAGATTCACTTAAACAACTGTGTCACTAGCTTAACAACGGCAGTGATTCACTTAACAACTGTGGCAAGAAAGTTCGTAAAATGGGGCAAAATTCACTTAACAAATGCCTCACTTAACAAGAGTAATTTTGGGCTCAATTGTGGTCATAAATCGAGGACTACCTGTACCAAGAATATATATTCCCAACAGAGACACACTGTGCATTAAGGTTATCCCAGCTTCCCAGTTAAAGCAAGCAAATACCTATACTGCATAGCAGTGATAGAAGAAGACGTTGGAGAGAGAAGATTATTTTAGCAACAACAGTCGAGGCAACCTTTCGTACCATGTGGGAGAGAGCAATGGCAAGCCATTCTTTTATTTTTCCAAGAAAACCACACGGATAATAAATAAATGTGTTGATGATGTGATGCTGGTTGATGGGCCTCTCAGCCCAGGGTAACATGCAACATGCTACTAAGGAAGAGCTGAAAGTCTTTCAGAATACTAATGTTATTTAAGACATAGCTGCATTAAAGCCTTTGGGGTGGCTAGTTTCTGATGTTGCCATTATCAGATATATATTGATGGTCGTGCTCATTTGGTTCTATGAGGAAGTTATTTGGTCAATACAGCTTCAGATTCAAAAGGTTGTTTTTATTATTTATAAATATATACATGCATACGATAATGAACAGGGTGTCCTGTTATATTTTTACCCTAACTGTTTGACTCAGATGTTGAGAGGAGAGAGAAGTTCACGTGTTGTCTCGCTGAGAGATAGAGGTTGTAAAAGAGCCACAGTTGCCCACCCCTGGACTCACCCAATTAGAATTCATGATTTCCCGGTTTCTAGTCTTATGCTTTAATACTACAACAAACTGACACTTTGTTTAAAACATAGGTGGGTATGGTAAAATAACTATTTACATTGGTCTCTGAGTCTGTCATTTTTTATTGCAAGATAGATGAGAGAGAGAGAGAAAAAAGGGGAAGATATCCAAGTGGTTTCTAGGTAAGAGTCCAATAAGAGAGTTCATTGGCTGATATAGTCACATGTGATGTCTGTAAAGACTTAACCCCTTCTAGTCTGTGGTGCATTATATGCAGGCAGTATCTGATAGCCATGCAGGGGGGAAAAAATATCCAGAGCTGCAAAGAACAGAATTATTGTGGGAACATGGAATTTCCAAAGAACCATGAACAAAGGAAAGTTCAACTTAGAGAAAGCTAAAATGAACTGATAACATATTGATATTTCAGACAACTACAAATTGCAATGGATCGGAATTGGACTATTTCAGTCAGGAGATCACATTCTTTACTGTTTAAAATACGAAAAACACAGAATGGCATTGCTTTCATAGATAGAAAGAGTATCACAAAAATAATACTTGGCTACAATGCAATCAATGACTGCATATTATCGGTTAGACTGTGTGTACAACTATTTAATATGATGTTTATTTATGTTCCAGGTCATTGATGAATTTTAGGATAAAGTTCAATTTGGAATCAAGCAAAGATGGAGATTGAATGCCAATATCAGAAATATTAAGGAGGTAAAGTGTAGTTGGGCTCAATGATCTAGAAAACCACAAGGAAGGAGAATGACAACTTAACAATGTCTGCCAGTCATATTATTTCTTCATCACTAAAGAAACATCACTGTTTCTCAAACGACAAAAATGAAACCTATATTACATGGGCATCACCATATGGAGTACATAGGAAACCAATTGATTGTATTATTGGTAGAAGGAGATGGAAGAGCTCAGTTCTAACAGGAAAGGCATGTTTGGGGTCTGCTTGTAGAACAGTACAGTAACTGTTCATGTGCAATGCTAAAATAAGTTAAAATGTAAGAACAAACTTAACCAATTCCACAATATGGTCTTTTGCATTTTCAAGAAAAACATCAGGAATTGGCCTGACATCCTGAACTTAATGCATAGGTAACCAGAGGAACTGTGGAATGTACGTAAAGAAGTTGTTAAGGATTAGCGTGAAAAGAGACTGCCAAAGATCAAAAAAACAGAAGAAAGCAAACCAGATGTTAGAACAAACAGTGGACACTGCCAAGAAGAGAAGAGAAGCCAAAACCAAGAAAGACGAAGATTTCAGGAATGTAAAAATAAAAATAAAAATATAGAGCTTTTAGAAAAACACAAGAAGCTGTTATCCCAACAGCATCTTTAAAGACATTGACATCTTTTGCATAACAGGAGAATGATTTAAAAAAAGAGCTGCCCAAAGAATTAAGGATATAGAAACACATTTTTTTTTTACCTATCTTTAGTAAGATGGGTAACGTGAAATGGCCGAGCAAATACAAACATACTTTTCAAATAGACAGCTATTTGAAGTTACAACTGCCAAACATCTAAGGGAGATATTTACGTGAGTGAGATTCAAACAGCTCGACACAATGGTCAGATATGGGAGATTCCATTCTATACCCTACAATGAACGTCTCTGCATTTGTGGAGCGGCAGAAGTAGAAGATCTGATTCACATCCTATTTGTTGCCTGTACAAGAGGGTGAGAGACAGGTACCTCGGTCTATATACCAAATGAATGATCCATTGGGCTCCCCATATCGAAACAACTTACCTTAGGTGCGGCCAGAATCTGAAAATAACAGTTAACACAGCACAGTACTTAACCAAAATGGTTCAACTGAGATTGGCATAGGTGAAATTGATTGGGGTAGATTGTCAGGGTGACACCGAAATATAATTTTATCATATTTTACCTATATCTTAAATTATTGTATTCTATTCCAATTTCATTTTAAATCGTATTTTATTCCAATTTCATTTCAAATTGTATTTTATCCAATTCCATTTTAAATTGCTTTTATCAATTTTTAGTAATAATTTGTTTCTGGAACTTTGCACTTTGATACGGCCCAAGGGCTAATTAAGAAAGACTCATAGTCATTGTCATTGAAAAGGAAACATGTGGACTACTGAGTGCTGAGACAACTTTGACCAAACAAGTTTGATTGAACCTCATTTTAAAGGCAGTCACATTCAACTTTTGTTGGCTGATGGACCAACTAGGTCTTGAAGAGATCCACTCCAAAAATAGATGCTAGGCAGAGGACAATCTTCAGTTTACTTATTATCTCTATATAGCTTTACCTATTTTGACTGTCCTCCTTTCAGAATAAGCCCTATAACAGTGATGGCAAACCTTTTCCAGACCGAGTGCCCGAAGTGCATGTGCATGCGTGTGAATGCGCACGTGTGCGCTTGAACCCCCAAAGTGCAATGCACGCATGGGCCTTGTGCATGCACATGCGGTCCCCCTACATGTGGCCAACCCCTGTGCATGTACCCCACCCCCTGCACATGTGCATGTGCCCCGCTCCCTGCATACTCACTCTCCCCCT
Organism: Arizona elegans; assembly: GCA_022577455.1. Taxonomy (NCBI): domain Eukaryota; kingdom Metazoa; phylum Chordata; class Lepidosauria; order Squamata; family Colubridae; genus Arizona; species Arizona elegans. Next base: position 214,401,179 of record JAKOOJ010000001.1, on the reverse strand, counting down.
GCATGTGCCCTGCCCCCCCACATGTGCGGCAGAGACCCAACAACCAGCTGGCCGGTGGGAGGCACGCGCGAATGCATGGAGGAGCTGAACTGGGACAATGGCTCATGTGTCCACACAGAGGGTGCTGCGTGCCACCTGTGGCGTACGTTCCATAGGTTTGCCATCACAGCCCTATAACATGGTCCCATATTACTTTTTAAAAATAGATCCATTGAAATCCCCTGGTTTTCACTAAGCCAGCCTGAGTATTTTTTATGTATTTGTTATTTGGTGCCTACCTTGCCATAGTGTTACTCTAGATGGCTTACAGTAATAAAAAAGAAATATGTATATATATATATATATATATATATATATATATATATATATATATATATATATATATATATATATATATATACATATATATATATATATATATATATATGTTTTCTCAGGTTTTCGCGGGTGTTTGTATGTAGGTCTTTGGTTATTCGGGTCTTCTCCCACGTAAAATTGGAAGTGTCTTGGCGACGTTTCGACGAAGTCTCATTCGTCATCTTCAGGCTGGTGTTCTCGGCTTCGTGCTTCCAGGAGCAATGTGAGATCGCAGCTGTCTCTTCCTTTTAACTGCTAGTGGGGGTGTGAGCTGATTGGGTGGGAACTTGGCTGTGTTCTGATTGGGTGGAGGTGTGTTCTGATTGGTTAGGGGCTCGGCTGTGCTCTGATTGGATGGGGGGTTGGTTGTGCTCTGATTGGCTGGGGGTGTGTTCTGTTTGGGTGGGGGCTTGGTTGTGCTCAGCTTAGTCTGAGTTGCAGGGGGATTTGAGCTGGTGAGCTGCGTTGTTGTTGTTTGGCTTCGTGTTTGTGGCCGTGCGAGCTCTTCATGGTGGGTGTCAGTCTGCTTCATGTATGGATTGGAGAGGTTTAAAGTGGCTAATGATGCAGCTGCAGTCTGGCTTCTGGTCCTTGGTCGTGGCTCATTATCAGTGTGGGTTTGAGTCTGTTTTCTGCGTGGATGTGTGGTGGTGACATCCTGTGTGGCTCTCGTGAGTGTGGGTCTGGTGTCATTCGTCATGTTAGGGACCCGTTTGTCAATAAGGGCGGGTTTCCAAATGGCTGGTAGGCGGGAGGTATCGTCTCGTTTGTTCATGCTGTGTGGGCGTTTTTCTATCTCGATGGCTTCTCTGATTATTCTGTTGTTAAAGTGTTCAGTTTTGGCGATAGTTCTGGTCTTTTTAAAGTCAATATCATGTCCTGTGGCTTTAAGGTGTTGGACCAGGGAAGAAGTTGGTTCTTCTTTTCTGACTGAGTTCTTGTGTTCTTCTATGCGTGCACTTATTCGTCTGTTGGTTTGTCCGATGTATGTGGTGGGGCAGGCGGTGCATGGGATTTCATATACTCCTTGATTTTCTAACTCAATTTTGTCTTTGGGGTTCCTTAGGATGGTGGATATTTTTCGGTTTGTGCAGAATGCTGTCTTGATGTTATGTTTGTGGAGGATTTTGCTTATTCTGTCTGTGGTGCCTTTTATGTATGGGAGGAGGGCTTTGCCGTTTTCTTGTTCTGTGTCTTGGATTTTAGTGGGGGTTTCTTTTTGGATTAGGTTGGTGATCTTATTTCTTTGGAATCCATTGGATGTTAGTACGTTAGTGAGGGTGTGTAGTTCGGTTTTTAGGTGTTGTTCGTCAGCTAAGCGTTTTGTTCTGGAAATGAGTGTCTTGGCTACAGAGTTGATTTGGGCAGGGTGGTGGTGTGAGAGTGCGTGCAGATAGCGGTTTGTGTGTGTTTTCTTCTGGTAGATAGTGTGTCCTAGGGAGCCATTGGATTTTCTGTAGACTAAGACATCCAGGAAGGGAAGTTGGTTGTTCGCTTCTGTTTCCATGGTGAACTGTATTTTGGGGTGTAGGCTGTTGAGGTGTGTGAGGAAGTTGTCCAGTTTTTCTTTCCCATGTGGCCAGATTATGAAGGTGTCGTCCACATATCTGAGCCAGAGTTTGGGTTTATGATCAGATTTTTCTAGAGCTTGGGTTTCAAAGTATTCCATATAGAGGTTGGCAATGACCGGTGAGAGGGGTGATCCCATGGGTGCTCCTTCTGTTTGTTTGTATTTCTGTCCATTATAGATGAAGTATGTGTTGGATAGGCAGTGGTTGGTCAGATCTAAGATGTGCTTGGGGGGGTTATATTTGTTTTGGATAACTGTCAAGGCTTCTTTGATTGGTACTTGGGTGAAGAGGGATATGACATCAAAGCTCACGAGTAGGTCACTGGGCTGTAAGTTTTGTTGCTTTATGATGTCTATGAACTGGAATGAGTTTTTTACGTATGAGGTGATGGATTCTGCATAGGGCTGTAGTTGTTTGGCGAGAAATTTGGCTAGGTTTTGTAGAGGTGAGCCTATGGAGCTGACTATGGGTCTAAGTGGGGTTCCTTCTTTGTGTATCTTGGGGAGACCATAAAGCTTAGGGCATCTGGATGATTTCTCTCTGGGTATGATTCTTTGCTGAATCTCTTCGCTGATGGGGGAGGCTTTTATTTTGGATCTGGTGGTTTTTTCCAGGTAGGTGGTGGGGTCTGTGTTTAGGGGTTTGTATATGGAGTCTTGGAGTAGGTTGGTTAATTTGGTTTGGTAGTCAGATGTGTTCATAACCACCGTGGCATTGCCCTTGTCTGCTGGTAGGATTATTATGCTGGTGTCTTCTTTCAGGTTAAGTAGTGCTGTCTGTTCCTCTTTGGGTAAGTTACTTTTGGGTGGCTTGCTGGTGCAGAGGATGTTGGTGATTTCGAGTCTGATTCTGTTTGCATCGTCGGGGTTGATTTTGGTCAGGCTGGTTTCAACTCCGCATATAATGGTTTCAGTGGGGATGCTTTTGGGAGCGATTGCAAAGTTGAATCCTTTGGAAAGGACATTGGTTTTGGCTTTGGTGAGGATCCTATCTGAGATGTTATGTACTGTTTGTTTCATGTGTGGCTGTGAGGGTGGAGGGGATTGTTTCTGGCGTTCTTGTAGTCTTCGGAATTTGTTGGTGTGTGTGTCTGTCTTGAGGGTGGTCTGTGTTTCGGCTCTCCAGACGGCAAGTTGTTTGGATTTGTCCCAAAGTGCGGGGTGGATCTTGTTGCTGAGTTACAATACAAATACAAACCCCTAAACACAGACCCCACCACCTACCTGGAAAAAACCACCAGATCCAAAATAAAAGCCTCCCCCATCAGCGAAGAGATTCAGCAAAGAATCATACCCAGAGAGAAATCATCCAGATGCCCTAAGCTTTATGGTCTCCCCAAGATACACAAAGAAGGAACCCCACTTAGACCCATAGTCAGCTCCATAGGCTCACCTCTACAAAACCTAGCCAAATTTCTCGCCAAACAACTACAGCCCTATGCAGAATCCATCACCTCATACGTAAAAAACTCATTCCAGTTCATAGACATCATAAAGCAACAAAACTTACAGCCCAGTGACCTACTCGTGAGCTTTGATGTCATATCCCTCTTCACCCAAGTACCAATCAAAGAAGCCTTGATAGTTATCCAAAACAAATATAACCCCCCCAAGCACATCTTAGATCTGACCAACCACTGCCTATCCAACACATACTTCATCTATAATGGACAGAAATACAAACAAACAGAAGGAGCACCCATGGGATCACCCCTCTCACCGGTCATTGCCAACCTCTATATGGAATACTTTGAAACCCAAGCTCTAGAAAAATCTGATCATAAACCCAAACTCTGGCTCAGATATGTGGACGACACCTTCATAATCTGGCCACATGGGAAAGAAAAACTGGACAACTTCCTCACACACCTCAACAGCCTACACCCCAAAATACAGTTCACCATGGAAACAGAAGCGAACAACCAACTTCCCTTCCTGGATGTCTTAGTCTACAGAAAATCCAATGGCTCCCTAGGACACACTATCTACCAGAAGAAAACACACACAAACCGCTATCTGCACGCACTCTCACACCACCACCCTGCCCAAATCAACTCTGTAGCCAAGACACTCATTTCCAGAACAAAACGCTTAGCTGACGAACAACACCTAAAAACCGAACTACACACCCTCACTAACGTACTAACATCCAATGGATTCCAAAGAAATAAGATCACCAACCTAATCCAAAAAGAAACCCCCACTAAAATCCAAGACACAGAACAAGAAAACGGCAAAGCCCTCCTCCCATACATAAAAGGCACCACAGACAGAATAAGCAAAATCCTCCACAAACATAACATCAAGACAGCATTCTGCACAAACCGAAAAATATCCACCATCCTAAGGAACCCCAAAGACAAAATTGAGTTAGAAAATCAAGGAGTATATGAAATCCCATGCACCGCCTGCCCCACCACATACATCGGACAAACCAACAGACGAATAAGTGCACGCATAGAAGAACACAAGAACTCAGTCAGAAAAGAAGAACCAACTTCTTCCCTGGTCCAACACCTTAAAGCCACAGGACATGATATTGACTTTAAAAAGACCAGAACTATCGCCAAAACTGAACACTTTAACAACAGAATAATCAGAGAAGCCATCGAGATAGAAAAACGCCCACACAGCATGAACAAACGAGACGATACCTCCCGCCTACCAGCCATTTGGAAACCCGCCCTTATTGACAAACGGGTCCCTAACACGACGAATGACACCAGACCCACACTCACGAGAGCCACACAGGATGTCACCACCACACATCCACGCAGAAAACAGACTCAAACCCACACTGATAATGAGCCACGACCAAGGACCAGAAGCCAGACTGCAGCTGCATCATTAGCCACTTTAAACCTCTCCAATCCATACATGAAGCAGACTGACACCCACCATGAAGAGCTCGCACGGCCACAAACACGAAGCCAAACAACAACAACGCAGCTCACCAGCTCAAATCCCCCTGCAACTCAGACTAAGCTGAGCACAACCAAGCCCCCACCCAAACAGAACACACCCCCAGCCAATCAGAGCACAACCAACCCCCCATCCAATCAGAGCACAGCCGAGCCCCTAACCAATCAGAACACACCTCCACCCAATCAGAACACAGCCAAGTTCCCACCCAATCAGCTCACACCCCCACTAGCAGTTAAAAGGAAGAGACAGCTGCGATCTCACATTGCTCCTGGAAGCACGAAGCCGAGAACACCAGCCTGAAGATGACGAATGAGACTTCGTCGAAACGTCGCCAAGACACTTCCAATTTTACGTGGGAGAAGACCCGAATAACCAAAGACCTACATATATATATATATATATATATATATATATATATATATATATATATATATATATATATATATACATACACACATATATATACATATATATATATATATATATACATATATATATATATACATATATATATATATATATATATATATATATATATATATATATATATATATGAAAAGGTGTGTAAACAGAAGTAAAATAATAGAACAATAACATAAACAATGACAAAGGAACACTAAGAGAATAAATACGTCAATATTATAACCAAAAAGATGGATGGATGAAGAGCAGAGAACAAGGGGTGGGTGGAAGATCAGGCAGCCACTTCAAAGTGTGGAACTCCCACATTTGGTCCCCAGGCGAACAGGTAGAGCCAGGTCTTCAGGCTCTTGCAGAAGTTTGGGAGGGTGGAGAAATTGTCATCTTAGTGGGAGAATCTACCTTAACCATCACATAGTTTAATAGCAGGGACATAATGGGAAAATAGTCCAAAGGTGTTTGGGCAATCCAGTCTGCCTGGCCTTTCTTATATGATTGTTTTTATTTATTTATTTATTTTTATATGCTGCCCTTCTCCGGAGACTCAGGTTGGCTTACAATGCGTTAAGCAATAGCCTTCATACTTTTGTATATTTTATACAAAGTCAGCTTATTGCCCCCACAAACCGGGTCCTCATTTTACCCACCTTAGAAAGGATGGAAGGCTGATCTCCACCTAGGATGGAGCAATGAACTGATTGTTCTACCCTCAATGGATGAACATCTATTAGTATGGACAATTGCCATGGCTCACCTCTCCTAGGTAAGTATAGGGCACTAATCCATAACCTTGCAATCATTTTGGTCACACTGGCATCTGTTCATTCTTTCTTTAAAATCCAATCTGTGACAGCCTCAATACAGGGTCAATAAGGGACTTCCGGTTTCCCTGTCTTCAGCGACGACGGTGCCTTTTGAAGCACCGCCAGCCCAGCCGCTTGTAGAGCCGCTTCGCGATCGAGAAGCGGCTTGAAAACTTCAAAATCCTTAGGATTCTTGGAGGAGAGGCAGCAGGGCACAGGTCGAGCCCCTGTAACCCCCCAGGGAATTGTTTCTGGGGAGGAAACAGGAGCGGCTCCCTCCCAACCTGCTGAGACTCCGGGCGGCGTGGGACGATTCTGCTTTTGCAGAACAAGCCGGCTGCAGGAAGCATTAAAAGAGAAAGGAAATAACCTAAACAAGCAGCGGAAATCCACCTGAACCCTGAAACTCGGAATTGCAAGTATTAGCGCTTTGCTGACTTAACTTGAGAAAAAAAAATGCGAATGAGTGAAAGTGACTTGAAAAAATATGGCGCTCAGCATTAGAGTGAACGAGCTAGCGAGTGTGGATTGGTGAAGTCATCTTGCTTTGTTACAAAGTTCTTAAGTTGCTATAAAGTTGCTTCCTTGTAACAACAGAAACAAGAGAAAAATTTCTCTCTTTTTAGTACTTGACTTTGCATCACCTCAGTTTTGATTTGATTAAATCTGGGGGACTTTTTCAGAAGTCTTTGTGGAGGTGGGAGAGGAAAAGGAACTTCCCTCTTCAGAAAAACCAGCATACGTGGCAGGATGGCCTCAAAGAAGCAGGAAGGGAAGGCACCAGGGGGGGGATCCCCCACATGTAAACATGAAACGCAGATTCCTCCTGCTCAACAGTTACAAACTCAGAAAAAAGATTTTGATATGGGAGATTTAAAAGAATTTATTTCAAAAATTTTGGATGATAAATTTCAAAAATCCCAACAGGAAATAGATGATAAAATCCAAAAGTCTCAACAGGAAATTATGCAGGAAATTAAACAGAATCAAAAAAAGGTGACCAAAAAAATATCAGATGTGGCGTCTGGCCTGGCAGAATTTATTATTAAAGTTGATTCAAAAGTGGATGAATTTAAATCAGAAGTCAATGTTAAGATGAAAGATAATGATCACAAATTCTTTGATGTTGATGATAAAATGCAGAGAGTTGAAAATGAAATTGTTATGATGCAATTCAGGGCAATGGAATTCGCTATACGGCTTCGAGGAATTAGAGAAGAGGACAGACAGGATTTGAGACAGGTCTGTGCTGAGGCTTTGGCTGTGATTCTAAAAATTAATCCTGATATGGTTTTTTTACAAAATAGACAAAATTTACAGAGTGAATTCCTGGGTGGCCAGACAAAGACAATTGCCTAGAGATGTGGTCATATATTTTACGGATAGAGCAATAAGAAATGATATCCTGCAAAAATCTTTTCATACCTCTGTGCAAGTAGGGGGTTTGCAAATTACAGTCTACAAAGAGTTACCACCTAAAATGCTGAAAACCAGAGAAGACTTTGGCTTTCTTGTTAAAGAATTGCAACACCAACAGATACCATTCCGGTGGGATGCTCCAACTGGTATAATTCTGAGATATAAGGGAGAAAGATATCGTTTGAATACTGTGGAGAAGGCGGAGCAATTTTACACTACCATCTTTAAAGAAAGAACACCATCTCCACGTACATCTACAGTTTTGGAGATTAAGGAGAGTGATAAGAAGCAACTTCAACAAGAACCGCAAGAACAGTCTAAGCAGGAATCAGAGGAAATGAAGGGCGCTGAAGGAGGTTTTTTGGATGAGCCTTTGTTGGAATCTTCTCCAATTCTGGACCCGGTCTGGATGGCTGAAGTTAAGGATCAGCGTATAACCCGAGCAAAATCCAAGCAACTCAAAGAAAAACAACAACAGGAAAGACAAGAGAAAAAGGGAGCTAAGAGTACTACACAAGAGACTGGAGCCATGGGGAATGCAGGATCGAAGATTCCGGGAGACATCCGGTTATTCTGCTCTTTGCTCCAGAAAGATAATGATGATGATTAAATGCTCATCTTGGAATGTGAATGGGTTGAATTCAGCACAGAAAAGGAAGAAATTATTTGCATATTTGAAACAATTTAATAATGACATAATTTGTTTACAAGAAACGCATATTACAGTTCAAGATCAAAATTATTTGAAAAATTCTAAATTAGGAACACACTTTATATCTTCAACTAACCAAAAAAGGAATGGTGTGGTTATTTATGTAAATAAAAAATTAACAGCCAAAGTTATAGAAGCAGATCAAGATGGTAGGTTCGTAGCAATTGAACTACTTACAGCAAATGGCCAAATTCTTTTGATTGGAATTTATGCTCCCAATCAACAACAGGACCACTTCTACAAAATGTTACATACTAAAATACTACAATGGGATTACAGATCTATTTTAATTATGGGAGACTGGAATGGAGTAATTGATTCTAAATTAGATAAAAAGAGTTTGGCGAAGTCAAGGATTAGACTACCACAGACTTTTTTTGATATGAAAGAAGATTTGGAAATAAAAGATATTTGGAGAATACATAATCCAAAAGAATTGGACTATACTTTTTTTTCTGATAGACATAGATCCTTCTCTAGGATTGATTTTATTTTGTTGTCAGATGATTTACTTGTCAGGACAAAAAGAACAAAGATTTTACCAAGAACTTTGACTGACCATAGCCCAGTATGAATAGAAATTGAGATAAGTAAGACTGAGAGACGCTCTTGGAGATTAAATGAAAACTTGTTCAGATATGAAAAAAATATAATAGAACTTAAAAAGTACTTGAAAGAGTTTTTTGAAATGAATTTGAATAAAGGCACCCCAATGGAAATTGTGTGGGATGCAAGCAAGGCTTATATGAGAGGGGTGCTTATTTATATGAACTCTAAACACAGATTGATTCGACAAAAGAAAAGACTTGAATTGGAAGCAGAAATAAAGAATAAAGAACAGTTACTTATTAAAAATCCAACAGATGAAAGAATACGTGGTGTTATAAAACTTTTGAAAGATCAATTCCAAATGCTTATGGCGGAACAAGTTGCAACAAATTTACAATATGCGAAGCACAATACATTCTGTAATGCCAATAAACCGGGCAGATGGTTGGCCTATACATTGAGGAAAAAACAGAGTATACGGACTATTGATAGTATCGATATTGGAGGGAAAGAAATTTTTCAACAAAAATTAATTAAAGAAGCTTTTGTGGATTACTACACTAAATTATATGCTAAAGATGAGGTGCAGAATGGACTTATAGAAAAATACTTAGATAATAAAAGAGTTATAAAAATTACTGACCAACAAAAGGAAAGAATGAATTATCCTATAACAGAGGAGGAGATAATAGTAGCAATCAAACAACTAAAAACAGCTAAAGCCCCTGGAATGGATGGTCTGACTGCAGTGTATTATAAAACTTTGCAAGCAGAAATGGTGGAACAACTCAGAGACTTATTTTGTAATATACAAAAAGGAGGAAAAATACCCCCATCATGGACAACAGCTTATATTTCTTTGATACCAAAAGAGCAAGCAGGTCCTAAAAAACCGGAGAATTACAGACCAATATCTCTTCTGAATACGGATTATAAAATTTATGCCAAAGTATTAGCCAACAGGTTGATGCCAGTAATTCAAAAGGTGATTCATGATGATCAAGCGGGATTTATCGAGGGTAGATACATGAAGGACAATGTAAGGCAAGTAATAGATTTATTGGAATATCTTGAGAAGAATAAACAGATCCCTGCAGTGCTGGTTTTCTTGGATGCAGAGAAGGCCTTTGATAGAGTGGATTGGAATTTTCTATTAAAGACTTTAAAAAAGATGGACTTTGGGGACCAATTTATACAGGCGGTCTCAGCAATTTATCAAGAGCAAAAGGCACAGATTATTATCAATGGAAGTTTGACAACAGAGTTTAAAATTGAAAAAGGAACAAGACAGGGATGTCCGTTGTCCCCACTTCTATTTATTTTAACATTAGAAGTCTTGTTAAATACAATACGGGACTCTAATATCTTGAAAGGTATAATGATAAGGCAAGAGGACTACAGAATAAAGGCATTCACAGATGATCTGGTTGTTACCCTAACACATCCAATGGAATCAATAATCCAGATGAAGGACATTATACAAGACTATGGTAAAGTTTCAGGTTTTAGACTGAATCAGAAAAAAACAAAGATGATAGTCAAAAATATGACTCAAGATCGTAAACATGAGCTTGAAAGAAGGGCAGGTTTTGAGATTGTACCAAAGGTAAAATATCTAGGAGTTCAGGTTGCAGAATCAAACACAAAATTGTTTCAAAATAACTATGAGGTGTTGTGGCGAGAGGTGCAGAAAGATATGGAGACTTGGAAAAAACTGCAGTTGTCTCTACTTGGAAGAATAGCAGCAATTAAGATGAATATTTTGCCAAGATTTCTTTTTTTGTTTCAAATGATTCCGGTGCTTAATAGTGATAAACAATTGAAATTGTGGCAAACTGGAGTGAATAAGTTTGTCTGGAACGAGAAAAAGCCGAGAGTGAAAATGAAAATTATGCAAGATGTTCCAGAAAGGGGAGGTCTTAAACTTCCAAACCTACAGTTATATTATGATGCAGCAGCTTTGACTTTAACAAGTGATTGGTTTGGAGGAAAAAAGACTGGAATATTGAACGCAGAAAGTTTTGATTTGGAATTTGGATGGCATGCCTACTTATTTTATGATAACAAAGTGGATAAAGTATTTAAAAGCCATATACTTAGAGATTCTTTGATGAGAGTTTGGAAGAAGCACTGATTCAAATGGGATTATAAAATACCATTATGGCTGGATCTTGGTCATACTTTGTGGAATACAAATATAATGTCACTTGGCGGGGTGGGGTTTATACAAAGAGGTTCTTTTTACAGATGCGGGCAGATGGCAGCTGAAGACATTACAGACATTGTTGGCTGAAGGGATTAACTTAACTTGGTTACAATATAATCAATTGCAATTGAGATGGAAAGAGGACCAAAAAACTGGTATTATGATGCATGAGGAAGAATTGGTTAGACATATAAAAGAGAAAGGTCTAATGCATATTAAAAGACTTTATAATGTTTTGTTAGAAAGGGATTCAGAAACTGAATTAGTTAAAGATTGTATGATTAAGTGGGCACAAAATTTTGGGGAACCAGTGATGTTGGAAACATGGGAAAAAATTTGGGTTCAGAATGTTAAATTTACACAGTCGCAGAATTTGAGGGAAAATTTTTATAAAATGTTTTATAGATGGCATTTAGACCCCAAAAAATTGTCGTGTATGTACCCTAATGTTCAGCCTAAATGTTGGAGATGTGATTGTTTAGATGCTACATATTATCATGTTTGGTGGACCTGTAGGAAAGTCAAGGCTTTTTGGATAAAAATTTGGTGGGTCATGCAGAATGTTTTGAAGAAAAAAATTCAATTTTCTCCACAATTGTTTTTATTGGGTATAGTTAAGGGTTTTACATTGGGTGAAACAAAATTGATATTGTACATGATAACAGCAGCAAGATTGTTGATAGGTAAATACTGGAAAAGTGAAGCATTGCCCACGATCGAGGAATGGACTTTGAAGATGGCCAGTTTTGCAGAGATGGCGAAGATTTCAGCATACTTAAAAGGTTGTTCACAAGAGACTTATGAATGGGAATGGAAAAAGTGGATAGATTATGTTCAGAACAAATACCAAACTAGGAAGTATCAAATAGCTTTTATTTGAAAATGTTATATTAAGATAGAAATATTTTAATGTAATGAAGATGAAAATTTACTTGAAAATGTTATATTAAGATAGAAATATTTTAATGTAATGAAGATGAAAACTTATAAGGGGGAGGGAGGGGTTCAAGTTTTATATAAGTTTTATACAAAGGAGGGTTTTTCCTTTTATCTGATATGAGTATATTGTGTGGAAGTCTTGGGGGGAGGGGAGGGTTAGGGTGGGTTAGGGAGGTTGGGAAGTTTGGGGTGGGTTGAGGGGGGGAAAGGGGTGAAAATGTAATTGTAAAACTTTTGCAATAAAAAAAAATACAGGGTCAATAAGAAAACGAACATCACCTGCTGTCATTGGTCTGTACCGCTTTGACATTGGCCTTGTTTATCTGAAGCCACAACAAAACCAGTCCTTCCTGTTACAGTATATCACTACAGTTTTGTGGATATTGTGGGTGGTCTGTTTTCTCATTTCTCAGTTTCAGGAACTCTTTTGCCTTGTTTCCCAGATCTTGAGCTTGTTGGTCTCTTGCTGTCTTTTCCACAGAATTTCTGGGCCCTGTCCTTATCTCGGTTTCTTCTTATGTGCATTGTTTAGGACCCTTTTCCTACCTCCAGGCAAATATGCTTGATTGCAAAATGGCTGGCATGTTCTTATGTCTTCTTCATGGAGCTTTATGGAGCTTTATAATGCACCAGAAGAAGGGTAGCAAAGTAGCTAGGAAGACGTAGGAGGATGTGAATGGGTTTGTTTCTTGGTTTGCTTTAAAGCCAGCCTTTCCTCTCCTAGCCTCCCATCTTCTCAGATTCTATTTTGCTAGCCACCAGACAAATGCAGACAAAAATATTTTTTCTTTTCCTTCTGTTCAGTCATGTTTGATTCTTGGAAACTAGAGTCCCTGCAGTTTCTAAGAGACTGCCTGGAAAAGTTCCTACGGTTTTATTGGCAGGTTTTTCAGAAGTGATTTGCCATTGTCTTCTTCTTAGGGTTGAGAGAAAGTGACTGGCTCAAGGTCGCCCAGCTACTTTTGTGCCTAAAATGGGACTAGAACTCACAATTTCTCCATTTCTAGCCCGATAATTTAACTACCACATCAAACTAGCTTCCTTATGAAAGAATACTGAAAAACAAAGTGACTGATATGGTTGGAGGTAATAACTGCTAGTGAGTAAATCCAGTGTGTGTATCAGTACACTGGATCCTAGTGACCTCTGTAATTTGAGGGCATCAGAATGCAAATATGGGTTAGTTTCAAGCTATGTTATGAGAGTAAGGGGAAATTACCATTGATGTAAGAATATTCTCAGTTTCAGGAGATTTTGCTGACAGCATTTAGCTGAAATAATAAGAGTTATGCAGGCTTGATGATATCTGCCTTTCTGTTGTGGACAACATGGTCTTGGACATACAAATTAGTGCCTGGGTTTTGATTCAGGATTCCTTCTCAGGACAAGCCTAAGAAGCCCTTCTCCCTGACTTAAAATAAAAATTCCATTAAAATTCAAGTCATTGGCATGATTGATACTAACATGAATGAGGTATGGTGCACCTTGATTAAAGAAATATTAAAACAGGAATAAAATCGCAAATTACATTCCAAGTAAGCCATACAATGACAACACTTGTTATGAAATTTCAGAGAAGTGCAGCAATCCAGGATGAAAAATGAACCTTCATAAAATCTGATAATAAATATAAACTTTTTCCATTAGAAGTGTGCAAAGGGCTGAAACAAAATGAAATGGAATAATTTTAATGTAATATTTGAGCATCGCAATAAGGAAAGTTATACATATTCCATGGTTAAAAATAAAGACTCTGTATAGCAACATTTTTATAAGGAGGAAGAGGAGAAGTATACATCATCCTTAAACCATAACTTTATCTGCTCTGATTTGGAGTTAAATCAATACTCTGTATTGTGACCTGTGCCAAGAGCTTTTATATGACAAAGTTCATCTTTATGTATTAGTCAAGGCCTCAGGATCAGCAAGATGGAATGGGGCAACTTGTCACAGCCAAGTCACCCTGGCCAAATTTGCAGGACAACTCATCAGGGCCAACTTGTCATGGGACAACTTGCTGCAATCTAACAATTCTATTTAATCTAACAATTCTATTTAATCTAACAATTCTATTTAATTATTTAAAATAAATAAAAATGAGTTGCCCTATGTGAGTTAGTTTTGACAAACTGGCCAGCACTGAGTTGGCCATGGCAAGTCGGCCATGGTGAGTTGGCTGTGGTGAGTTGACCATGGCAAATTATAATAGACCCTGTGAAAAAGAACACAGATGAATAAAGATGCCCCTTTAAAAAGCCACTTCTTTGAGATGAGGAACCAGGTTGTGAAAATAGCTATCTCAGATAATTCTTAAAGAATCTATCTGGAACAAATTTAATCACAATCACACCTTATTGATTTAAATGCTCTTGTATTTCAGAAAGCAGCATAACTGTTTCTTCAGAATAAAGCGAGCACTAACAACAATAAATCAAACCAAGGGATGTCTTTCAAACTTCATTCAACTGAAACCATAGTTAGCCCTACCTGGTCTCCAACTCTAATTCATATCGTTTTATTGCCAACTAATCTCAATGATCTCAAGCCATGCTTCCCATTGCTCAGAGCCTGCCTGGAACAGATGGCACAGATAGTCTTAAGCTGCCTGCCAGAGGGAAGTGAGTTGACTGGATTTGCTTGCAGGAATAATAAACAATAAAAGTGCAGCAGGCTATTCCAGCATCTTCAACAGCCAAAGAGAAGCAGGGACTGCCAATGGGGGTGGGGGAAGGAAACAGTTGGGGAAGGGGAATGGTATCTGGCACTATTCAAGAAGAGAAACAAACTATTAGATCTTTCCCTCTTCAATTAATGGCTTGATTTCAATGTGAATTTTCTGTTTAAATAACCCACCTGTGAGGAAGGAAGGAGGGAGGGAGGGAGGGAAGGAAGGAAGGAAGAAGAGAGGGAGGGAGGGAGGAAAGAAAGAAGGAAGGCATGAGTGAGTGAGGGAGGGAGGGAGAAAAGAAGGAAGGAAGGAGGGAGGGAGGAAAGAAGGAAGTAAGGGAGGGAGGGAGGAGGGAGGAAGGATCTTTTGCAATTAGTTTTGCTAATAATTCTGATTTATTTTTTTAAACCACACAGTGGAGGGCAACTTTTCATCTCAGTGATTTCTGAAGAACTTCTGTAGAAACTAACAGTTGTTATTCAGTTAAGTCTCTGTACAGAGCACTCCCCCCCACACACACACATAACCTGTACATTTTCACATTTGCACAAAGGGATTTAGTTAATAATTCTTTTTAACCCACTCAGGCGTCTGCTGGCTAATACAAATTGTGTCTCAAATTGAATATCAATAAGAAGAGATAAAAGTAATAAGCCTTGAACATTTTCACCTTTCTATGATGACCACTCCTGAAATTATTACTTTGATTGTTCTTGAAATGAATATACAAGCATGTGAAATTAATCTTAATATTAATTAAATGCATAAAGACTGAATTTAATATTTTTCTTTCAAAACATGTATAACTTAATACCTCAATGTATTAGCACTAGGCTTACTTAAAGTGTAAGTCTATTTATTCTTTCTTGGAAGCAAATCCCCTTGGGTTCATTGGAGTGTATTTAGGATGCCAAAATTACTTTATCATATTATTTATAATTTATGATATGTTTTCACTTGTAAAGGCATATAGAAGAGGTAACTGAGTTTTGCTTTAAATAAACTAGTATTATATCTGTTGTTGGGGGAAAATATTGTTGAGAATAGAGTTCCCCATTCAATCCAGCATTTGATACCATCATCATTACATCACACTTCTTTTTTTTTAATTAGATTTATATGCCGCCCTTCTCCGGAGACTCAGGGCAGCTTACAATGCGTTAAGCAATAGCCTTCATTCTTTTGTATATTTTATACGAAGTCAGCTTATTGCCCCCACAAACTGAGTCCTCAATTTACCTACCTTAGAAAGGATGGAAGGCTGAGTCAACCTTAAGCCTGGGAAGATTTGAACTTGCAATAATTGCAGACAGCTGAATGTTAATAACAGGCTTTTAGTCTGTTGAGCTATCCAGGCTCCTTTTTTCCCAGCCAGATGTGGAAAACTATCTTTCTATACCACAGGTGTCAAACTATCTTTCTATACCACAGGTGTCAAACTATCTTTCTATACCACAGGTGTCAAACTCGAACGTGTCATGCGATGTATCATGATGTTTTTTGCCTTTGCGGAGCTGGGGTGGGTGTTGTTCTGACCTAGGCTCCCTTAAAAAGCAGGAGGCAGGAACTGGTCCCGGAAAAAACCTCTTTTATTTACACGACTGTGAATTACGTTCATTCACAGTCAGCAAGGTTTGTCCAAACAGTTTTGTTATCTCAACACACCTTATCTCGTTTGGCAAGCTGCCACGTACCTTGTTTCCAACCACAGTACACGGCAAAACCCAGCACAGAGTGTCTCAGAGTCATGGAATGAACAAATTGTTTTCTGCAAAAGCCCACTCCCTGTTCACTCCTCTTTTATTTCCTACGGAAGGGGCCAATCACCTCCAAGGTGTGGCTTTACTCCCGAGTCGACCCTGCTTTCTGAGTTGTACTTGTCGTCTGGCAGCTCTGCGCATGCACACACTGGGAACGGGCTCCAGCTGTTCCTCTGCCTCGCTGCTGTCTAACTCCCTCTCTGCCTCCGATGCAGAGCCCTCATTCAAGCTTTCCCCAGCCCCCAGGACTGGCCCAAGTTCCTCCCCAATCTCCTCACTGTCTGACTCTGCTGGCTGCCGGCGGGCCACAACAGGTGTGACCTGTGTGTGACACATCCGGCCCATGGGCTGCCAGTTTGACACCCTTGTTCTATACTGATCAGCCAACTCACATTATATTTCTCACAAAATACAAAACATTACTAATGTGACATAACTGTGAATTGTGTTCCGCTTAAAGTGGGAGAATTCTGCTCCACCCTCAGCCTCAGAAGTTGACTTTGGGCCACACTCTCTCTCTCAGCCCAAATTACTTGACAGAGTTCTTCTGGTGAGGAAAACAGAAAGCGACAATAGTATGCTGTTTTGAATGCCCGCACAAATGTCTTTTTCAGCTTCATTTGGTTCTTGTGTATCCATGGATCACGGTTGTATTTGTGTGCTTTGATTGGAATTTCACCATAATAATAGATTCATTCACTGATTTCTATCCAATCAATGCTAGGATGACCAAAAAGAATATTTTCTCATTCTAAAAATATTCTTATTTTTAATTTTTATATCATTTATTTCTTGCTTGTGTGATGTTGGAATGAATCGTAGGTCTTTTTAGAACCCTGTTGCTCTTGATGAGCT
This sequence comes from Arizona elegans, assembly GCA_022577455.1. Lineage (NCBI taxonomy): Eukaryota > Metazoa > Chordata > Lepidosauria > Squamata > Colubridae > Arizona > Arizona elegans. Next base: position 214,383,996 of record JAKOOJ010000001.1, on the reverse strand, counting down.
CTTAAGTAGATATAATATTACTTCACTTTTTCTTCTCAACCATTTCTCATTTCCAGCGGCCAAATCAATGGATTAAAACCAGCCCTCACCACATAGCTTTTCCTGCTACTGTTTGTTTCTCCATGATGCAACTAAAATGCTAGTTTAATGTTAGTTTGCTGGAGTAGGATGCCTTTCTCCTACCTGAATTTAAGAGCTGGGAGCTTTTTTGTGGTGTTTATATCTGCAAGATATTCAATGGCAACAAGCGATCATGCCAATTTGTCCAGGATTGATTCTGCTGTGTCTTAACAAATGTGTGAATTCTGTAAAAGTGATGCTTTCAAAGCAACCACTCACTGCTCTTTTTCTTCTCTGGGCTATCAAATTGTCAGTTCTCATGAGACTTATCCGGAGAGCAATTTTCATCTCGAGAAAACAGGTCAGAGTCAGTGGAACCTACTTGGAAAATTCTGAGGTCTTCTTTTGAACGTAGCAGATTGTCTATTCCTGATGACAAATTCAATTAATGTACTTTTCAGAACATAATCGATAAAGCCTTTTCTTTATACACATCAGTGTCAGGGGTCAATTCACATATTGTACCTATTTTCCACAGAAGAAACTTTTAACTAGAAAGAACAAAGTGTGTGTGTGTGTGTGTGTGTGTGTGTGTGTATAGGCAGAAAGGACACCCATGCATTGTCTCTCATGTAATGAGAATAAGGAAGAACCTAAACTGAACTGAAGAATATAAATGTCTATGGAGATTCTCAGTCATCCATGTCATGGTTGGCCCACAGGTGCTTTTTCAAGAGACAAGTGGACTTTCTGGTTTTTTCTTTGAAGACATTTCACTTCTCATCCAAGAAGCTTCTTTAGAGCTGAAGAAGCTTCTTGGATGAGCAATGAATCATCTTCAAAAAAAAAAAAACCAGAAAGTCCAGTTGCCTCTTGAAAAAGCACCTTTAGGAAGAGTATAAACCATTTAACCTTAACATGCTTTTGTGGCATACTATATTAATTTAATTTAATTTAATTTAATTTAATTTAATTTAATTTAATTTAATTTAATTTAATTTAATTTAATTTAATTTAATTTAATTTAATTTAATTTAATTTAATTTAATTTAATTTAATTTATCACATTTCTATGCTGCCCAGCTTCCAAGGGACTCTCAAAGTATTAAAAATACTTTGTATGAAGTTGGCTCCAAAATTCATATGGTCTAATAATGAAAATAGATCAGACACATGAATTTTATTGAAGTCTTTTTTTAATGTCTAACCAAATATTTATTTTTTAGATTTTGTTTTACTGGAATTTCACCGTAGTAATAAATTCATTCACTGATTTCTATCTAATCAATGACAGGATGACCAAATGAATTGATTTATAATAGTCTATGTTGGTTCCAATATATATCTAAATCTAATGAATTAAAAGTGTTAAGGAAAGTGTTGTTTGATCTTTCTTAATATATTCAGTAGCGTGTTTGTCAATCTATTTACTAAAATACTTGTAATAATTTTATATACATGATTGATTTGAGAAATGGGCCTATAGGAATCCCTTACTTCTGGGTTTTTGGTTTGAGTGACAAGCCTATTTGCATTTATTTCCATGATTATTTATCTATTTATTTATTTAGCACATTAATTGATATGACAGCCCATCCCTCAAATGTGACTCTGGGTGGCTAAAGACATGCTAAAAAGGAATATGAATCACTCCCCAGATTTGCTTGTCAACCATGGTGCTCCATCCTAGGTGGAGATCTTTCAAACATATTTAAAAAGTTAAAGAGAATGTTGAGCTACAATATCATAAGATGTTTTGTAGAAATCTCCAGGAAACTTGTTGACACCTAAAGATTTCCCAGATTTCAGTAGGACTTCATTATATTTGTTTAAACTAATTAAGGTGTTGAAAGAACCCATATGGTCCCATTGGACTCAACCCATATTGAGTAATACCAGTTAAAAGAAAATTCCTTAAAATGAGTATTGCTTACTTGCCGAGTATCAATGAAACAATTATTTTTTTATCAGTTTTTGAAACTTAAAATATTGCTGTGATTTGAAATCAGACGTATAACTGGAAGAATCCATGTTTATTCTTGGAAAGAAACTTTAAAATCTACTTGTGATAATGTTACCTTCAGAGAAGGAATTTAAAGAATGTAATATTGTTTGTAGGAATTCTAATTGGCTAGAATTTAGGCAATAGACTGAACCAAATGTAGTAATGATTTCCTGTTTTTTTATATAGATTTTTATCCTACCATTATTATTTTTATAAATAACTCAAGGTGGCAAAAATCCCTCCTCTTATTTTCCCATAACAACAATCTGTGAGATGAGTTGGGCTGAGAGAGAGAGTGACTGGCCTAAAGTCACCCAGCTGGTTTTCATGACTAAGGTAGGACTAGAACTCACCTTTTCCCCAGTTTCTAGCCTGGTGCCTTAACGTAACTTTCAATTTTCTTGGCCCTTGTACCAGGGATGAAATCTAAAAATGTTCGCTACCGGTTCTGTGGGCGTGGATTAATTAGTGGGTGGGGCTTGGTGGTCAGGTGACTGGGTGGACGTGGCTTGTTGGTCAGGTGGATGTGGCCAAGTCAACGTCACTTTGTTGCCCTTTTTTAACCTACAAAACACAACACAACACAACTGGCTCACCCATAATGTAAAAGTAGCTGTGCTAGACCCAAAATGGGCCCTGCAACAAGCAGGAACCTCACACAGCCACAAAAAGCCCAAAAAACCAACTTTCACACTTTACACACACAAAATTCCACATACAGCTTTGTGAGATTTTGTCTGTTTGTGTAGTTAGAGTGAAACACTACAGAAACACACAAAATCTCAGAAAGCTGCACAAATATTATTTTATTTTATTTTTATTTTTATATAAAAGCAGCTAAATTTAAAACTTCCTAAACTTTAAATGGCTAGGTCTAAAAAAAGAACAACTAAAAAACCCCCAATTAACTATTTTTTTTAAAGGTCCCAAAGGGGAAAAAAACTTATAGGCAGGCAGGCAGGCAGGCAGAAAGAGCTGCTCACCGATGAGCTTGATTGCAGGCAGGGAGATTCAGTTGCTTGCTGATACAGGGATTACAGCAAGTGAAGCAAGGCAGGCATGCAAAGGTAAGCAAGCTGGAGGCTGGGGGGGGGAAGGGATTTTTGCTACCGGTTCTCCGAACTGCCCGCCGCCATCGCTACCTAGTCACCCGAGCCGGTCCGAACCGGGAGCATTTCACCCCTGCCTTGTACCCATTTCCCAGAGTTTATAAAACAAGGTTGGTCTAATTTCAATTCTTCACCATTCTGTTATGTATTACCACTTAACAGAATGTAACCTGTTTTATTTTATTTTTATTTTATTTTGAATTTGTATACCGCCCTTCTCCCTGAGGACTCAGGGCGGTGAACAGCCAAGTAAAAACATCAAGTACAAATATTAAAATACAGTTAAAAATATACATATATAAATTTGGCCCCGTTAATTAAAAACAATAAACAAAACACTTAAAAACACTTTAAAAAAATTAGGCCAACCCGGCTTGCTGGAAAAGGAAGGTTTTAAGGGCATAGCGGAAGGCACTAAGGTCTTGGATTCTCCTTATCTCTGGAGGCAGTTGGTTCCAGAGGGTAGGTGCCCCTACACTGTTTGGCTGATGGCACCCCGAGGAGGCCCTCTCTGTGGGAGCGCACGGGTCGATGGGAGGTCGTCAGTGGCAGCAGGCGGTCTCGAAGATAGCTAGGCCCTATGCCATGGAGCACTTTAAAGGTGATAACCAACACCTTGAAGCGCACCCGGAAGACCACTGGGAGCCAGTGCAGCTCGCGCAGGAGCGGTGTTACATGGGAGCGCCAAGCTGCTCCTATCACTACCCGCTCTGCTGTGTTCTGGACCAGTTGGAGCCTCCGGGTGCTCTTCAAGGGGAGCCCCATGTAGAGAGCGTTGCAGTAGTCAAGGAGAGAGGTGACGAGGGCATGAGTGACTGTGCACAGGGAATCCCGATCAAGAAAGGGCCGCAACTGGCGAATCAGGCGAACCTGACAAAAGGTCCCCCTGGTTACCGCCGTCAGATGTTCCTCCAAGGACAGCTGCATATCCAGGAGGACTCCCAGATTACGAGCCCTCTCAGTGGGGGCCAACGACTCGCCCCCAATAGTCAGTGATGGAGTCAACTGACTATATTGGGATGCCGGGAGCCACAGCCACTCAGTCTTGGAAGGGTTGAGCCTGAGCTTGTTCTTCCCCATCCAGATCCGCACAGCCTCCAGGCACTGGGACATCACTTCAAGGGCATTGTTGGGGTGGCCTGGGGTGGAGATGTACAGCTGGGTGTCATCAGCGTACTGGTGGTATCTCACCCCAAAGCCACGGATGATCTCGCCCAGCGGCTTCACATAAATGTTGAACAGGAGGGGCGAGAGGACTGACCCCTGAGGCACTCCACATATAAGAGGCCTTGAGGTCGACCTCTGCCCCTCTGCCAACACGAACTGCGACCGGTCGGAGAGAAAGGAGGAGAACCACCGTAATACGGTGCCCCCCATCCCCAACTCTTCCAACCGGTGCAGCATGATACCATGGTCGATGGTATCAAAAGCCGCTGAGAGGTCTAACAGGACCAGAACAGAGGAGCAACCCCTGTCCCGAGCCCTCCAGAGATCATCAACCAATGCGACCAATGGCGTTTCCGTGCTGTGCCCAGGCCTGAAACCCGACTGGAATGGATCTAGATAGGATGTTTCCTCCAGGAATTGCAGAAACTGTCGCGTGACCACACTCTCAACAACCTTCGCCAGGAAGCGAAGGTTGGAGACAGGACGATAGTTGGCCAATATTGCTGGATCCAGGGACGGCTTCTTGAGGAGAGGCTTCACCACCGCCTCTTTCAAGGCGGCGGGGAAGTGTTAGCATCCCATAAACATGTTTTAGCATCTTAAATATTAAACAAACCAACAATTGCATTGTTCTAATTGTCCATGGTACCAATAATTTTATTCTCATTAAGTTATTCAGAACATTTCCTTTCTTTATTCCTTCCCAAACCCTTCCCCCTAATTTGAAATATATTTATCCTAAAATATGCTTGTAATGTGTTTTACTTTATTTTAATGTGCCCAACATTGTATAAAAATCCCTTTTATAACCCTGTAATCCTTTAATTCTGGGTAGAGTCAGGATGATAGGATGGAGCTGAGCATTTACTGGTCAGATGCCCTTCCCAACTCCACATGATGTTCTCAGCAGATATTTTTTTCTTTCCGCCCTAGGAGAGAAATATATGCCGCTTCAACCTTCCAAATAGGAGACGAGCATTTTCACCACTAGGCCACCATGCCGCTCAAGGACCCTAAATTGTAGACTGCCTTATATTTTATATTTAGGATTTCAACATGTTTTCCCTGTTTCAATATTATCGAAGTGCATTATTCTGTATTGTAATCTACTTTTAACTAGAGAGCTGATAAAAAGTTTATAGTGCTAAAATACAGGCCTGCTTAAACATCTATGTTGTTATATATTGCCATGGCACATATCTTTAATAAACAAATCAGAATAATCTTGAAATTAAGCAAAGGTGATCATATAGAAGTTTTCAAACAAAAAGCCAGTCAGACAGAATCACTGATCATGTGATTCATCGACAACACTAAGATGGTTTATTGAACCTACATATGTTGGATAAATTAAGTTATGTGGCACCAACAAATCTGAGTAGGTGACGTTAATTAATCTCTTATTTCGCACGCAACTGGAAAGAACAGAATGACTAGAGTCACAACTCAGGCAGGAAAGGAAGGCCAATGTATAACAGGATCAGCTCTTATGGCAAAGAAACCACGGAGCCCAAACACCTCCAATATTAATAGCCACTTCACTTGAATGGCAAACCAAACCTATTTCATTGCAAGAACATATGGCATCATGCAAATGACTGAAATTGAATGACTAAACAGGCAGAGGGGACATTTAAATGCAAAGCACAGAGCCTGTAGCCTTTTCAAAATCAGAGACGAACACTCATTCTAAAAGCTAATGAAATCAGAAGGAAGCTCCCCTCCCGCCCTCTGAAATGAACAGAGAGAACTTCAGGATGCTGAATATGCCCTGATTACTTCAATTAGTTCTAATGTCTGTACATTTTTAGTTCTTCCAAACCAAGATAGGAAATTATTAACAAAACGATTTAGCTGACTGGAGCATATGAGGAGGGATACATGTGAAAAAAGGAAGAAGAAAAGTTTATTTTTAGGAAGAAGTTCAACCATTGGAAGGATCATGTATTCCTTGCCCAATACAGTATCTGTTATCTTCACTAACTTCAATATCTTCCCTGCTGCAAGGCCATACATTATGTCCAGTGGTGGGATCCTGCCAGTTTAACAACCGGTTCAGTGATCGCGCACTTTGCGCACATGCACAGTTTTACGAAAATTTATCTTCCGTGTTACTGCTGGGGAGTAACACAACTGGGGAGCGGCAATCCGCTCTGCCGCGTGAATCAGTTGAGAAGATATAGGTCCGTAAAGCACAGGAGTGGGCGGGTGGGGCCACCTGATCATTGGAGTGAACTGGTTCGCTCCCAGCTGATTGTCATAGCTATCGGTTTGCCTGAACCGGTCTGAACTGATAGAATCCCACCCCTGAAATTTATGTCAAATAATGTTAGGAGAAGTTATGTCAAATAATGTTAGGAAAACCCAATAAAATGGGTTTTATTTACTGAGGAGAAAGAGGAGAAAACTGACCAAGAGATGATTATAATTACTTATACCAGAGTAGAAAGACTTCAGTTTCAGGTTTTCATAGGGGATGGAAAATGATTACTATTCAGGTAATCCTCGACATACAACCATTTGTTCAGGGACTGTTCAAAGTTACAATGATACTGAAAAAAGTGACCTATGACCTTTTTTCAAACTTACAACCATTGCAGCATCCCTGTCATGTGATCAAACTCTGGCTGCTTGGCAACTGGCAAGAATTTATGACAGTTGCAGTGTCCCGGGGTCATGTGATCAGCTTTTGAGACCTTCTGACAAGTAAGGTCAATGGAGAAGCCAGATTCATTTAACAACCATATTACTAACGTAATAACTGTAATGATTCACTGAACAACGATGGCAAGAAAGGTAGTAAAAAGTGGACCAAAATTCACTTGAAATGTGTCTTGCTTAGCAATGGAAATTCTGGGCTCAATTGTGGTCATACATCAAGGACTACATGTATACAAGTTACTCTCTATAATCTGAGTAATTTATTTTTAATGGTATAATAGTTTTTATTATTAAAGTCTACAGTAAAATACAAATAAAAATGGAAATGGAAAAAAATGGGAAAGGGCAAAAGGAAAGGGGGAAGTATAGAGTGAAGAGGGGAAAAAGCATTAATTTCCGATTCTTTTCAGCCCAGTAGAATGAAGATAATAACATCAATTTTTCACTTTGCGTAATATATACTATTATATACTATATATAAATATATGCTATATATAAACAAAATTAGACATATTCTTCTCTTTGATTAAATCATTTATTTGTGTTCCATTAGCTTCTCCAACGATTCTTCCATTGAGAGAATTAATATATCTTCCCATTTTTGCTCATAAAATATTCTTGCTGCTGTCAACATGCATAATAACAAATTCCAATTTTTTTCAAGTTCTTCATCCATCAAACCTAAAGGAAAAGTATCTAGTTTAATTTATCTATTTGTTTAGGAATCTTCTGTATTAAAATATGAATCTCCCCCCAATATTTCTTTGTGTTGATATAATTCCACCAAAGATAGTAGAACATTCCTTCCTTACATTTACATTTCCAACATACATTTAAAGTATCTCTGACAATTTGCTGAGTGTTAAATACCAACAATACATCATTTTATAAAACTTTTCTTTTAGATTATAATGCAATGTAAATTTTAGATCCCTTGTCCAACGTTCCCATTGTTCAAACATTATATTATACCCAAAATTCTTGGCCCATTGAATCATACATTGCTTCACATACTCATTCTCCAAATTCAATTTCAATAACAGTTTATACTGTAAATCTTGGCAGTAACAGGTTCATCATTACCACACAATACAGTTTCAAATTTATTGATTCATTGATTTTCAAATTCATAATTTAAAAGTACCAGTAGGTTCACCTTGAATGAAAATTATTATTTGGCCACAAGTCTACCAATCTGGGCTCACCTTCCTGGGGTGACACCCAAAGAGATACCTTTATAGAGAATCTTGCTTTATATTTATTCCAAACCCTTAGGATGGCACATCCAACAAAATGATTCTTAAAATCATCATCCATCTTAACCTTGTCATTCCATAAGTAAGTGTGCCATTCACATCTTAATTCATGGCACTTTAATTTGAATAATCTCTTACTTTGCAGAATCACCCACTCTTTCATCCAAAGCAAGCAGCAAGCAGCAAAGTTTAGTTTCAAATCTGGTAACCTTCTTCCAGTACTTGAGGGGCTGCCATAGAGAGGAGGGGGTCAAGCTGTTTTCCAAAGCACCTGAAGGCCAGACAAGGAATAATGGATGGAAACTGACCAAAGAGAGATTCAATTTAGAAATGAGGAGGGCCTTTCTGACATAATCAACCAATGGAACAGCCTGCCTTCAAGAGTTGTGGGATCTTCATGACTTGAGACTTTCAAGAAAAGATTGGACTGCCATTTGTCAGAAATGGTGTAAGGCCTCCTGCTTGAGCAGGGGGTTGGACTAGATGACCTATAAGGTCCCTTCCAACTCTGTTAATCTGTTAAATCTGTTAAACCTTCTCTTTCTTTGGTGCCTTACAGTAATTTCTATCTTAATTCTCATCTTTTTTCCTCTTGCTAAATTAGTTTTGAAATATTCCTTTGCCATTGTTTAAATCGGGTGTCAGTTGTCAATACTGGTAAAGCCTGAAATTAAAACAACATTTTTGATAAGAAATTCATCTTAATTACAGAGATTCTATCTAATAGTGATAATTACAAATTATCCCATCTTAATTTGTGCTCACTTTGGCAGCACATATACTAACATTGGAACGATACAGAGAAGATTAGCATGGCCCCTGTGCAAGGATGACATGCAAATTCATGAAGTGTTCCATATTTTGGGAGGGATCTTGGAGTCCTAATGGACAATCACTTAAATATGAGCCAGCAGTGTGCTGCAGCTGCCAAAAAAGCCAACACAGTTCTAGGCTGCATAAACAGAGGGCTAGAATCAAGATCATGTGAAGTGTTAATACCACTTTATAATTCCTTCGTAAGGTCACACTTGGAATACTGCATTCAGTTTTGGTCACCACAATGTAAAAAAGATGTTTAGACTCTAGAAAGGGTGCAGAGAAGAACAACAAATATGATTAAGGGATTGGAGGCTAAAACGTATAAAGAACGGTTGCTGAAACTGGGTATGTCTAGTCTTATGAAAAGAAGGAATAGGGGTGACATGATAGCAGTGTTCTGATATCTCAGGGGCTGCCACAAAGAAGAGGAAGTTAAGCTAGAACTTAAGTAGGAAGGAAGTAATTTAGAACTAAGGAGATATTTCCTGATAGTTAGAACAATTAATCAGTGGAACACCTTCCCTCCAGAAGTTGCAAATGCTCCAACACTGGGAATTTTTAGGAAGATGTTGGATAACCATTTGTCTGAAGTGGTGTAGGGTCTCCTGCCTGGGCAGGGGGTTGGACTAGAAGACCTGCAAGGTCCCTTTCAACTCTGTTATTCTGTTCTGTTCTGTTCTGTTCTGTTCTGTTCTGTTCTGTTCTGTTCTGTTCTGTTCTGTTCTGTTCTGTTCTGTTCCGTCTTTTCTAATGTCATTCCATACAGCTACAAAATTGTTTTACAACAGTTTGGAGTTTGTATTTGTCAATGTAACCCCAAAGTATTTTAACCATTTTCTCCACCTTAAAACTCAACTTTCTTGTCAACATTTCATAATCTTGAGAAGCCATTTTCTTAGCAAGCATTTTTGTTTCTCTTCATTTATTTTGAACTCCCTAAAGCTCCAAAGTCATTTAGCTTTTTCATCAAGTGTTCTATACCTGTTTTTGAATGTTGCAGGAATATAACTAAGTCATCAGCGAAAGCTCTCAATTTATAAACTTCTTGTTTTAATTGTTATGCCCCTTATCTTCTCATTTTCTTCGATATCTCTACTCAAAACTTCCAGCCTTAATATAAACAACAGGGGAGATAGAGGACATCCTTGGCTTGTACCCTTTTGAATTTCATATGTTTTGGTTAAATCTTGATTAATGATAATGTTTGCTTGCTATGACAAGTATATTTCTTTAAACCCTTGGATAAATTTCTCTCCAATAGAATCTCGTAATTGAGAGCAAAATTTTATGTAAGATAAAATATGTGAATCCTTGAATTCTGAAAATACAGTTGATTGCCAAAATATCTCTCAAATAAAGAACAGGAAGCTAGAAACAAAAGATATCCACGGGACTATGATACTGCTACGAACTCTGATAGACATGACAATAATACCTATTTTCTTATGATGGCTTCTAAAGTAGTGAATTCAAGAGTTCAACTTTGTGCAAGTTTAGACATATGTGTCAACTCAACCTGCAATGGATGAGTCTATTGTCTCTTAGGCAACTTAGGACAGCTGCATTCCTGTCAAACAGGCAACAGGTGGTCAAAATAGGAGTGCCCTATCAAACCCTGCACCTGTTAATAGTGATGTCCCCCAAGGCAGCATTCTAGGACCAACTCTCTTTATACTTTACATAAATGACCTTTGTGATCATATTAAAAGCAACTGTGTTCTCTTCGCTGATGATGTAAAACTATTCAACACCACCAACAATGCTGCTCCTCTTCAAAAAGACCTTGGCTATGTGTCAGAATGGTCAAACAATTGGCAACTTCAAATCTCAACTTCTCTGTCTTATATATTGGCAAAAAAATAAGAACATAAAATATAAGCTGGATGGACATGACTTTATAGATGACCCTCATTCTGTCAAAGACCTTGGAGTACTCATCTCTACCTATCTAAGTGCCAGAGCCCACTATAACAACATTGGCAAAAAGGCATTAAGAGTTGTTAACCTAATCTTACGTAGCTTCTTCTCTGGTAATATTGTAATACAAAACATTTGCTAGACCAATTCTCAAATACAGCTCATCTTTCTGGAACCCACACTGCATATCGGGCATTAACATAATTGAGAGTCCAGAGATATTTCACAAAAAGAGTCCTCCACTCCTCTGCTCTCAACAGAATACCTTATGACACCAGACTTGAAAATTTGGGTTTAGACAACTTAGAACTACACCACCTTCAGTCTGATCTAAGCATAGTACATAAAATTATTCACTACAATGTCCTACCTGTCAATGACTACTTCAATTTCAAACACAACAATACACGAGCACACAATAGATACAAACTTAAAGTAAACCACACCAAACTTGATTGCAGGAAATACGACTTCAGCAACAGAGTTGTCAATGCCTGGAATGCACTACCTGACTCTGTGGTTTCTTCCCCAAACCCCCAAAACTTTAACCTTAGACTATCTACTGTTGACCTCACCCCATTCCTAAGATGTCTGTAAGGGCACAAACGTGCCTACCGTCCCTGTCCTAATGTCCCCTTTTATTTCATGTATTAATAACCATGTTTATATCTATATTTGTTATATAATACGTGCTTGACAAAATAAATAAAATAAAAAATAAAACCTTTCCTTCTGAGGCATGCTAAGGTAAAGGTTCCCCTCTCATATATGTGCTAGATGTTCCTGACCCTAGGGGGAAGTGCTTATCTCTGTTTCAAAGTCGAAAAGTCAGTGCTGTCCGAAGATGTTTCTGTGATCATGTGGCCAGCATGACTAAATGTCAAAGGCGCACGGAACGCTGTTACCTTCCCAAAAAGGTGGTCCCTATTTTTCTATTTGCATTTTTAATGTGTTTTCAAACTGCTAGTTTGGCAGAAGCTGGGACAAGTAATGGGAGCTCACCCCGTTACGTGGCACTAGGAGTTCGAACCACTGAACTGCCGACTTTTCAATTGACAATCTTAGCCACTGAGCCACCGTGTCCCCAATGAGGCATGCTAGTGCTTTTTAATTTAATAATTCATGGAGGTTCATGAACAAAGCAATCAAATCCCTTTTGATCCTGGCACTCTATTCAACTTCTCCCACCTAGTTTGCTTTCTCCAGAATAAAAGAAACCATAGATCTTGAGTGATGTTAGACAAAACAAAAGACATCAAAGTTTAGGGAATCAGCACATCTACATTTTGTATACCAGTATAGTGATAACATCAAGCTCTGATTCTTGGTATCAGGTGATACTGAGGGTCATACTAAGAGTACAACATACCATTATCTCAATTCATTTAGGCTAGATGAGCCTTGACTCTAGCCAGATACATTTAGTTATTAATACATAAGTAGTTACACTTTGACCCAAAATTACATAAAAAATTGATGCTGTGGAATAATTTAAATTTGAAGATAATATGGAATAAATTTTATTGGAAGTGTGGACTAAACAAGTTGATTTATAAAGGTGGTTTAAAGTTTTTTTGATATTCTATCAACACTATTCTGATGTCAAAACACAAACTCTAATGGAGAAAGTCAAAGATATAAAAAGATGGGATTATGAATAAATGTAAAGAAAAACCAGCCTAATGACAACAGACACCAACTTCAGAACTGACAATGAAAACTTCCACCTTTTAAGATTGGTTAACAGCAGTTAAAGAATGAATAGTCAATATGCTGCAGCCTGGTATTTGGTTGTGTAGGAAGGAAAAGATTGCTTGAAAAAGATATTCAAATGCTGTGAAGGATCTATATCTACAAAGAGCAGATTTGTGTAGGCAAAGATTTTCCCTGTGACAATTTATAGTGTCAGGGTTGGGCCTTCAGGCCTGCCATATAGATTGTCAATGTTAAACTTTGAAAAAGCAAGATAGAAAGAATATTGACACTTTTGAACTTTGGTGTTTTAGAAGGTGCTTAATAATGAATGCTATGGATAGCCAAGAAAACAAACAAATGGATTATAGAACAAAATAATCCAGTGTTCTCACTTGAGACACGAATGAACAGTTCAAAGCATCACATTTTGGGCACGGTATAAAAGACTCAGCTCCCTTAAGAAATCTGGGAAAGGTGAAGGGACTGGGAAAGGGAAAGGGAAAGGGAAAGGTAAGAAGAAGATGACTAACAACAAGGGTGATGAAAACTATTATGTAATGATGAATGTACTATTGGGAGTGAAGAATGAGTTTGATGATAGATAATGAATATCTGGCTATGTGGTTGCTAAGAGTTGACATTGACCTGTTGGCACAAAATCAATGACTTATCTATAATTTCAGCTTAACAATATATACAATAAAAACATGTACTGACAAAGAGATGTTCCAAACAATTAGCAGCTTCAAAGTATCATATTTCCTAGGATTGCTAGAATTCTTAAGACAGTGTGCACTTGAAGTGAAACCAAAAATTCAATTTTACATTGAACTAAAAATAGAATGAACGTTAGCTTTAGTTATATGTCTGAAATGTGAAGAAAAGGATACTGCATCCGATTTTGATATTTGGAAAACCAATGGGTCCAACTCTCAATAAATATAAACTATGCTTCTTATGATTTAAGAATTAATTTAATCAGAAAATAGGGGTTCATGCTTATTGGAATTCCAAAAGAATGTTTGACTGTACATCAGATTATTATTTTTAATAGACAAGAATACATGTAGCTCATGGTTAAATTGTGGAGTCTTTGCTGATCTCTGAGCTTGGTTATTTGCATGGAGACATCTCTTTATTCATTTCATTAGCCTCCAGAGAATCAAAGTTCTAAAAATAGAACAAGTTGAAATTATGGCTTCAATTGACGTCACAGCACCATTTCCATCCATAGATCCAGAACTAGTAGAAGACTCTATTTTCACAACACACCCAACCTAGCCAAATTGATTGAACTATCCAGAATTATGGATCTCATCAACCTATGCCTCACTACCTACTTTCAGTTTGATGGACAAATATACCAAAATCAGAGGAGCGCCCATGGGAATCACCACTCTTAGGATTCATAGCAAAACTGTTCAGATGTACACTGCACTGTAGCAAACCCAAGGACCAGGAAAAGGAAAAAGACCACTTAAATAATATATTCCAACAAAATTGTTACCCACACAATTTTTTCAAAAAGTACCTGACCACTTAACCCATTACAGCACAACCAACACAAGCTATGAAAAGGATAACATTACTATATATCAAAAACATCTCAAAAACAACCATCAGACTATTAAAAGCATATGACCTCATCATAGCACATCAACCAACTAAAGCCCTTCAAAATATCTTAAGTAAACCAAAAGATCCAATAGCCCAAGAAGAAAAAACAGGAGTTACCTACAACATATATTGTTAAGACTGTAACAGCCACTATGGCAGCAAGCGGAAGGACAGACAAGCAGAAAACTAGCCGAACACATCCCGAACACCCAACTAGCAGTCAAAAGACATGATGAAAATTCCTTAATTTTATAATACATAGACAGAAATCTACCATAGTTTCAACTAGGAAACTATGAGCCTCCTAAACCAAACTAAATCCAAAACGCTAAAGAATTCCTTGAAGCTTGGCATTCAGACAAATCAGCCATCAATAGATATATAGACATAAACTACATTTACTCACCATTTCAAAGAGACAATAAAAAAGCTAAGAAGAAAGGAAGGAAGAAGAAAACAAAAAGATCAGAATCCATCCTCTCCAGCAGCCTATGTCCAGATATGCAGGGATTAATACTAGACAAGCAATCAAACAGAAAATAATACCCTTATCAAAACAACATATTAATTACAAACTACCAAGGCGAAAACCACATCCTCACTATCACTGGCAGGGCATGTTACTGTATATAAATAGTATAACCAGTGGTGGGATTCAAATAATTTAACAACTGGTTCTCTGCCCTAATGATTTCTTCCAACAACCAGTTCACCAAACTGTTCAGAAAGTTAACAACTGGTTCTCCCGAAGTGGTGCGAAGATTTTTGGGTTCTTTTGGAATTGTTGTTGTGGGTAACTTTAATTCATATTGTCTGTTATATATAGAGTTACAGTATAAGAGTATTCTCTCTCTCTCTCTCTCCCCCCCCCCACTCTCTTTCCCTCCCTCCCTCCGTCCCCTCCTTAAAGAAATATCTGAAATATCACAGGATTCCCAGTAGCCTTGAATAGCCATAAATAGCCCTATTTGCTATCAATTACAGCATATGTTAGTACAATTTTAATAGTAAATGTTAAATATATGTAGATACTGTATGATTTATTTCTAAGATATGGAATCTGTCATTTTATTTTATTTTTTCTAACTTCTATTTTATTTTTGTATTTAATTTATTCAAGTGTGGTTTGTAAGGTTGTTTGTTATATCTTACCCTTAACATTTTAGAACATTTTTTTAAAAAAACAATGGGTTGAATGAGGCCAAGTGAAGGTTAATTCAAATAAAATGAAATGCCGTCTGACAAGTTTTTTCTTCAAGAGGTTTCCTTAAATTTTAAATTTAAATTTTAAACTTTATTGTCATTGTATGTGTATACACAGTATACACATACAACAAAATTTACTTGACACTCAAAGACCAGGTCCCACACACATAATCCCCAAACACACTCCCACCCACCACAATTCCCCACCCCTAAGCCACCCAAACATCCACACAACAGAACAAGTAATACTGTCCAATAGCTCACTGATGATGGCCCTTTAGTTCATTGTTGAATGCAATTATAGCTCTGGGATAAAAACTATTCAGAAAATGTGTGGTCCGAGTTTTAATTGTTCTGTATCTTCTGCCAGAAGGCAACAGTCCAAAAAGATTGTAAGCAGGATGGGAAGAGTCTCTGAGAATGTTATGCAACTTCCTCAAACAGCGAGATTCGAAGATGTTGTCCAGGGCTGGTAGCTGGAGTCTTAATGATTCTTTGTAGAGCTTTTTTGTCTGCTACAGAGCTGCTCCCATACCATGCAAGAATGCCGTATGTCAGGACACTCTCAATGGTGCTGTGATAGTAGGACAGAAGTAGATGCTGAGATAGATTTATCTTCCTGAAGATAGATTTAATCTTCCTTAAGGGACATTTATACAATACAGAGTTCTTAAATCCAATACATCCAGACTTAATAACCCAGAGCATAATTTACCAGCTGATCTAACTTTTCCTAGATAAAAAAACAACAACAATTCCAATAAGAGTCATCAACACAGATGTATGGTTGTAATAAATTATGTACAAGATTGAATTTAAAGATTATTCAAAAACCACAACTAGTATCAGCTTTACAGCTATAAAGCCGATTGTGCCCTTGGACAAAGCATTGAATGATCCTAGAATCATAGCTAGTCCAAAACTCTGTTCTAAATGTTATCACTGAATTTAGTTTTAAGTGGTGAATAATTCAATATACATGAAGGAGTCACGCTAATTGTATATGAATCATCAAATGAAAATCCAATTCATTTAAATCTATGTTATTGTTAGTCCTGTTCCTGCTCACCTTTTTGCTAACAAAACTATGTTTTATTTTGAGAGCAAAATATGGATCTCAGCGCAGAAAAAAACTGTGCACTTTTTGTACTCTAAGACAATCATGTTGGCTATTTCTTCACTACTGTGTATTGTTAAAGATGCTGATATTTGGTTTTAAGCCCTAAATGGTTTGAGACTCTGATCCTTGAAATAGGATCATGGTGCCCATAATATATTCTGCCACTCAGTTGTAATGATAAAGTAGTAATAGTCATAGAACTAATAGTAAGGTATATTGCACAAGTGACCACGGCAATATCTTCACAATTTTTACTTATTTCTTCTCTCTCCCCTCCAAAAAAATAAAGTGCAACATTAAAACAGCATATGGTATATAACAAAATGTTCTAGTCTTTTCCTAAATGATTTTCTTCATCCTGTCTAACACAAATTTTTATTCAACCTTAAGCAAAAGGCAATCAATATTCTCCTCCTTAATCCTATCAACATTTATGAAGACATCTGTCAATACATTTCTGAGCATGAGATGTTTAACATTATTTTAACTTTGAACAACTTAAAATCAAATGTAGGCTTCACATAATTTAACAACTGGTTTGCCTAGTGCGGAACCAAAAATGTGCGCGTACACAAATGTGCACACCCTTCGTGGCGGGGCGAGCAAGCAAGAGAGTGAGATATATAGGATAGGATAGTGCCGGGGCAGATAGGCAGGCCTAGCCAGTGGTCAGAACTACTGGTTTGCCCGAACCAGTCTGAACCGGTAGCAACCCGCCTCTGCTTAAAATGCAAGGATAATTCCTGTACATAATTGCTCTATGTGAAGAAATGTGTGTGCATATTTGAAGACACAGCTGTTAAAACAGAGGGGGGAAAGAAAGTACTTGATAAGTTGGGGATTCTTGTGGTCCACCAGCAGCCTGTGGAGCTGGCAGCGGAGTCGGACAGTGAGGAGGCTGGGGAGGAACATGGGCCAGTCCTGGAGTCTGGGGAAGGCTCGGACGAGGGCTCTGCATCAGAGGCAGAGATTGGGCCAGGGCCATCTGGGAGTTATATGCGGACTCTGGAGCCTCCAGAGTCAGACATCAGAGAGGCAGAGAAACAGGGGGAGCCTGTTCCTAGTGTGTGCATGCGCAGAGCTGCCAGAAGGCAAGAACAGTTAAAACTAAAGGGACGACTCGGAAGTAAGGCCTGGAGATGATAAGGCTTAAAAGAGGAGCAAAGGCATATGGGCCCTTTGCAGGAAAGCAACTTTGCTAATTCTGTTCCCAGTTGGCATCTCTGTTTGATTCTGGACTCCATGTGGCTTTGCCAAGTAGGTCTTTGGCAGAGTGTCAAGAGAGATAAAGGTTGGTGATTATCCCGAAGGACTTCTCCTGAAGGACTTTTTTGCAACTAATTGGGATTCAGCTGGGAATGAACGTAATTCACAGCTGTTGCAATAAAAGTGGTTTTTGGGACTACTCATGTGTTTTAATGACTCAGGAAGCCTAGGTCACAACAGGTTTTTTTTTTTTTTTTAATTTGATTTATATGCCGCCCTTCTCCGGAGACTCAGGGCAGCTTACAATGCGTTAAGCAATAGCCTTCATACTTTTGTATATTTATACAAAGTCAGCTTATTGCCCCCGCAAACTGGGTCCTCAATTTACCCACCTTAGAAAGGATGGAAGGCTGAGTCAACCTTGAGCCTGGCAAGATTCGAACTAGCAGTAATTGCAGGCAGCTGGATGATAATAACAGGCTATTAGTCTGCTGCGCTACCAGGCTCTTAAATCAGCACTCCTGTTGACTGACAAGGGGCCCATTTCCCAGGCTTCAATCACTTCCCTGGCTGTTTTTGTGCCTGCTCTCCCAACAACCTTAGTAGCTGCAAAATAGAATGTATGCCCTTTGTTCATTGCAGTATGAGGCCACCAATGAGTTTGGGACTCCTCGTCTGACCACTCACTTGGGTTCTTGCAGACTGGTGGTTAGCTTCTTCCCCGTTTGTCCTACATAGTCACTGACCTGTATACCTCAAGGATTATGGTGGTACTCATAGGACAGACCAGGTCATCTTTTCTGCTTTAGTAGGTGATGATTATTGGGAAAGGACCATTTGCATTTGTCTGTTTCCCCAGATGGATTAGGCTTCTATTCTTTCTGTTCTGATCTTCTTGCTCATGTACCTGATGTATATTGAGGTTTTCTTAATACTATTTTGTAAAAAAAGGTGAAGAACAGAGCTATTCACGGGACAGAACAAGGTCAGTCTTTGGCTGTGCCTCTCATGGATGATGATGTAACTCCTTTACAGGTCACTGTTCTGATGTCTAGAAGAATACTTTATGGTAAGATATTTCCAATTATAGGGAAGGGGCCCTTTAAAAAAAAACACACATATAAAACCAAGCTTTCTTGAAGCATGAATGAAAGATGAAAATGGAATTGGACGAAGTACATGTGTTAAAACAGGCATGACTTCAGAGCAAGTTTATGGTGCTTGTGCAAAGTACAGCCCAAACCCTGCACCAGTGGTGGGTTGCCCCCGGTTTGGACCAGTTCGCAAGAACTGGTAGTAAAATCGGTGGGAGGCTCCGCCCACTGACCCGGACATCATCAGGAAGCTTCTGCACATGCGCACGTGGCCCCGTTGAGAACCAGTAGTAAAAGTAAGTAGAACCCACCCCTGCCCTGCACCCTAACTCTAACCCGTTTACCACCACATAGCTTGCAATGTCAGTACTCTGTACACTTGTAGTTTAAGAAGAACATTTGCCGCAGAACAGCAACAGACTTAATTTTTTTTTAAAAATGGAGGTTTTTTTTAAATGTCTGCAGGTGACTTCTATCAACTTTTCTAGATTGTTTTTGCCTGGCAAAGTGGATTTCCTTTTCAGTTCCTGATCATGCCCCCAGTGATAAGGCAGCCTGTGTTGTTACAGGTGTTCCTTTTGCTTGAACCTAACCATTGTCGAGGTGTCATCTTTTCTCACTCAGTAAAAAAAGTGCCATCAGCAGCATGTTAACACATGCTAATTAAACTGCACCAAATTAATCAGCAGCAACTCAGACAGATTTTTTTTTTTTTTAAAAAAAAAAGCAAAACAAAACAGGTAGAAAGCACTAATTATCCATCCGTGGCATATTTCGAAGTCTAATGGGGAAAGTATGCATTACTGAACTTGAATTGCCTCACCTTAGAGTAGTTGCTGTTTCAGGAGGTGAGACAAATCTCATCACCGGTATAAGAAGAAAGGAAAAAGAAAAAAAAACCCCTGCAAATTGCAATTACTTCAAAGCTTTTCATTTTTTGCAGGGAAATGAAATAAGTAAATTAAGGAGCTATTTGCATTCATCTTTGTCTTGCCTGCTCCTTTGTCTATAGGGTAATCTGTGTTCCACAGAGAACTGAAGGTACCGCTGTTGGCTTTGGTTTCAAAAGCTTATAAATTACAGCAGATTGACTTAGACCTTCATATTTCATGGCTAGAGAAACATCTTCATCTATCCGCATTTCTCTGGAGGAATCAAAGTTTACGAAGGAGTATATAAAATAAGAACGTTGATTAAGATTTAAGCAACTTTGATACCTTACATGAATTCTACAGTAGGATTGTAGAACTAATGATAATAATAAGCCATCCTCATCACTGACTATAATCACTATATAACTGGTGGAAATCATTGCTCAGCAGCATCTAGAAGGTCACGGTATTCAGAAATTCTCTTGGGAAAGATAAGAAATCCCTTTCAGTCAAGTCAAGCTCAACTCTGGTAGCTTCATGGAGAGGTCCATGTAACTTTCTTGATAATGTTGTAGAACTGATTTGCTACAAATGAAGGTAAATATATGTGTCTCAGGATAATGTTGCAGGATCCAATCTGATCACCAGGTCCAAAGATTTAGTCTTTTGAGCTTTTGGATTCATGCTGGAGCTCATCCTCAGGGAACTTCTCACACATAGAAAGAGATGTTCCTTGAGGATGGTTTGAAAGCTTGGAAGACTAAATCTCTGGTCCCAGTGACCGATTCAGATTGGATCAGTGGTAGGTTGCCCCCCAGTTTGCACCGGTTCTATAGAACTGGTAGTAAAACCGGCAGGAGGCTCTGCCCACCGACCCCGATGTCATCAAAACTCTTCTGCGCATGTGCAGAAGCTTCTGCGCAAGCGAAGTGAGCGCGTGTGTGTGGCCCCGCTGCAAACCGGTAGTAAAGGTAAGAAGAACCCACCCCTGGATTGGATCCTGCATCTGGGTTGCTGATGGCTTCTTCCGGGAGAACTTTTCAACTTTCCATTCTAGCCTGCTGGAGATTTGAAATTCTTTCATCTAAGGACTAACTAGGCCTGGCCCTGTTTTGCTTCTGAGATCAGACAAAATAAGGCAGGAGTTACCATCTGCTAAAACCCACTAAGTTACAAAGCCAAATACTTGAGAAAAGACCCTAAAAACTTGTATGTAGTTAATGGTTCTTTTTTCAAGTTAAGTCAGTCAGGTAGCAAATAACAATGAAGCCCTTTATTTTAGCAAATTGCTTCCAAGGCTTCAATTTCCAAGTTCTCATTCTCAGTGACCCTCTTCCTCTGTCTCTGTACTATTATGTCGAACCGCTCTACTAAATGCTACAATTTGTGCTTTCCCTCAGCTTTGCCAAATTATACTTCTTGCCTGCTACCTCAATTGGCCTTTCTAGAACTATAGGCCTTGGTTCAGCATCTTCCTTATGTGTACTCTTTCTATAGTGTTAGTAATATAAATTAATTTTGTACATTACTATAGTAATTTTTTTTTGACTCTTCATGGCTTTTCAGGGAATTGAATTTTGAAAGCAAATTGCATGAAAGATGCTGAACCAAGTACACTTTTGAAAGTTTTGAAAATCTCACAAACTTTTAAAACAATTATTAAATTCAAATGATAATATGCTATAGTATATATTACAGGAAACAGCGGTTAAGCTGCTGATTGCCCAGTAAATCTAAACAGCCTTAGACTTACCTATGTTTCATATAAATACGTTTTTCATGATTTTAACATATTTTGTTCTGGAAGGACACATTCAGGCTTTGGAAGGTTTGGATGTAGTCTTCAAAAGCTTCCAAAATGTATTAGCAACCCATGTATATACTAATAAAAGTTTTGCTGTCATGACCATGTAAACTGGGCAAAATGGTGCCTTATATGGCAACAATGTTTGAACCAAGGTACCTCAAATGGCTAATTTATAGAATGTATCTAAAATTCAGGATCCATGACCCCTGAGAGAATTAAATTTGGGGATGTTGTGGCTGTTTCAGTATTCTAACTATTGCTGCATTGCTGGGTTGCTTATGCAGTCACATGATGTTCATTTTCTTGTTCCATGACAATTTCCCAGCCAGTCTTGCAACCCATTGTTCTCTCCCCCACCCAACAGCAGTCACTTGCCTTCCTGCTATGAAGGGAAGGAATGGGGGAGGAGGGAGGAAGAAAGGCTGGGAGGGAGGGAGGGAGGGAGAGAGGGAGGGAGGAAGAAAGGGAGACAGGAGGGGAGGGAGAAAGAATAGAATAGAATAGAATTTTTATTGGCCAAGTGTGATTGGAAACACAAGGAATTTGTCTTGGTGCATATGCTCTCAGTGTACATAAAAGAAAAGATATGTTCATCAAGATTCATAAGGTACAACACTTAATGATAGTCATAGGTACAAATAAGCAATCAGAAAACAATATCAATATAAATCGTAAGGATACAAGCAACAAAGTTACAGTCATACAGTCATAAATGGAAGGAGATGGGTGGTGGGAACGATGAGAAGATTAATATTTATTTATTTATTTATTTATTTATTTATTTATTTATTTATTTATTTATTTATTTGTTTATTTATTTATTTATTTATTTATTTATTTATTTGGACTTGTATGCCACCCTATCTCCACAGGACTCAGAGCGGCTCACAACAATTAAAACAGAACAGACAAACCATTAAAAACAAAATAATATAGTGCAGACTTAGTATCCTGGGATTTCCTTCCCAGCTAATGCTACCCACATATACTCCCCTAACCTGTGCCGTCCTCTTGCATGACTTCCATGAGTCATTAACCCTCTCCCACACACCTATCAAACCCATGCAGAACCTTTTGGGTACCCCACTCACCTTTCCTGACCTGCACTGCCCCCCGATATATCATTCTTGACCTGCACGGCTCTTCTTGCACACCTCTGAGCAGTGGTGGGATTCAGCCAGTTCGCACCAGTCCAGGAGAACCGGTTGTTAACTTTCTGAGCAGTTTGGTGAACTGGTTGTTGGAAGAAATCATTAGGGCAGGGAACCGGTTGTTAAATCATTTGAATCCCACCACTGCCCATGAGCACTCTTCCCAACCTATGCTACCCACCTCACCAATCGACACATATAAATTCTTCCTAATCCACATGGCACCTCTTATGCACACCCTTCCTGATCTGCACCACTGCACATCTCATAATTCCCTTTCCCATCTGCTATTTACTGGCCTTGGACTTGCAACTTCCTGCTAAAATTCCTGATGGCTTCCCCATTTACTTTGCTTATGGCAAGCTTGCAGGGTCAAAGTCAGGAGGGAAGTTGTCAGGAATTTTAGGGAGGGAGAGAGGGAGGAAGGAAGATTTCTGATACTTCCTGCCAGTTTCCCTCAAGAAAAAATAATTGGGAAACTGGTAGGAAGTCGGAAGTCATTCTTCCTACTGTTTTTTTTTGTTTTTGTTTTTTTTGCTCAACTGTGATCATTCTGTTTAGATAAGGAAATATCTCTGAAATGATAACCTATTGGGTTATCCATTGGGACACAAGTTGCCTGGTAAATGTTAATATTTTATTATATGCATCACTGGAAAGTAATTGTATGCATTATTTAATTTTGTTTATGTATGTGTGCATGTATTTAATGACATAAAACCCCATGTACACTCATAGTAAAATGCATGTAAATGATAGGAATTCTAATTCAGTTTTGTGTCTGGGAATTAAAAATGAGGTGGGAGAAAAGTTAAAGATGATAATAACTTGATGGGGCAGAAAGCAAAAGGATGGAAGGCACAATTCTATGTTTTTGTTTTGTTTTCAATTTTTTTCTGTATCTTTATTTCTTTTTTTCTATCTTTGTTCTTATTTCTTTTGTACATTTTACTATATTGAAAAAATACTGTATATAAAAAAAGAAATTATTTCTCTTTTTTGGGTTAATCCTTGGGTAAGCACTCAGTGGTGGAATCTGATCCTTCCATAATTTATTCCAATGGGAACCGGACACAAACCAAGATATTTCAGACTTCCTTGCCCAGAAGGAAAAAGAGCCTTTCTCAGAGCCAAATCTGATGTTTTACCCTTCATAGTTCTTAATGGGAGATTTACTAAATTTCTCATGTAGATGAGAACCTATCCATATAGCACAAATGTTACTAAGGCTATCATAAATGTAATTTATGCTGCCCCTATTACCAATGTAGTCCAGAAGCTTTTGTTCTTCCCTTATTGGCACACCTTATAGATCATCATGAAAGCTTTCTACTTGATTTTCTCCCTTCAGATCAGGAAAAATTTATTACCTTAAACACGACTAAATTTTGCCTAGCAGCAATTAAAATTAACTGTAGGAGAGGACCAGGCTGAGCCTGAGGGAGGGGGAGTCAAACGTGTCATAAATCATGAGTCCCTGCGCGCCCGCAAGAGATTTAAGCCCAGCCTATGTTGAATGCCTTTCTTATCTCCGCTCATTTCCCTTGACCGTTAGTTGGTCAGATTCTTGTAGACAGATTAAGCTTGCAATAAATCTTTATACTTGTTTGAACTACCTGAATCTTCTGATTTTCCAGGTGCTTGAGATTTACAGACAGATAATTAAGAGTACTGGCTAAGGGTAAGTTTACTGAGAGTATCTCTTTAATGATTGTTTATTTTTAAACCTGATTTAATATCCTTTTGGGGGGCCATCAGAGTCCCCCCTCCCTTATTTTTGTCCATAGTCTTTATGTTAATATTGAGACTAGCATTCAGCCAGGTTATTGACGGACCACCTGTCTCCTATAGTATTTACCTGGCTGTTCTTATCTGGCAGGGTTGGTTGGCTCCAGGTTGCTTCAGTTCAACAATACCATCAATCAAAAGCCCAGAAGCATGCCTTCTCTGTAGCAGCACCTGCCCTGTGGAATGAGGTTCTCCTCTAATTCAACCCTATTGTTGTTTAAAAGGGCCCTGAAGACTTGACTCTTCACCCAGGCCTTTGGCAAGGGAGAGTGAAAACCCTTTGCTTGGTTTTTGTCCAATCTGTCTAAATGCCATTTATTGGCTTCTTTGTTTGTTTTTAATAGGCTATTATTGAACGTTCTGTGTTTCAGTTGTTGGGAGCCAAGGGCATACAAATTTGATTAACAAATAAATAAAAGACTTTTATAGAGATGTTTTAGAATTTTAATGTTATTGTGAATGTTCCGAGTAATCACTCATTGAAAGTAGAACTCTGAGGCAGGTAGAGTTCTCTAAGAACATGTTTATTGGATACATCATATTGGCACAGCCAATGAAAACCAACTCTGAAAGTTCCCGTGGTTTTCACCTAATTAAAAGAATAATACTTCCCCTGCCCCCAGTGTCATCAGTCACATTGTCCAATGAATATGGCTGGCAGGCTCCTCTCCTCCTTCACCAGCCACCTGTTACAATGACCTTGGTTCCCACAGGAAAACTTTTTATTTTGACTGCAAAATAAATGGGCTATCCTCTTCCTCCCCTCCCCTTCTTTCTCAGGCTTCATGGCAACTGTGAGGCAGGACAAGATGGCTTCAGCCAGGTTCGTGTCAGAGTTGACAGTTATACTGTAGAGTTGCATTACAAATATCTTAACTTTTAGTTATTTTTTATCTTTTATCAGTGATAGTGTTGTTAATGAAATGGGTATGATTTTTCCAGATTGCGTTATATGTTGATTTATGTTCTGAGCAAGCCTTCATGAGCCCCACTCAACAGCCTACTTGTGATGAGAAACCAGTGGTGAAATGCAGCTGGTTCTATCCAGCTCGGGCGAACTGGTAGCGCCGGTAGCGGGAGGCTCTGCCCACCCACCCGGATGTCATCATATCCCGTTTTTGATGCTCTGCGCATGCACAGAAGGTCCTGCACATGCACAGGTGTATCACACATGAGTGAAATGAGCGTGCACGCATGAGTTCCCATTTGTGAACTGGTAGTGAAGGTAAGTGGATTTCATCCCTGCGAGAAACCCCTGAATGAAACAGAGGTTTACCTTTATCACAGATATAAATATTTAAATGTTCCTCTGGCCTGGACTGTACTATTTTATTTTAAAATAGGGGAACCACTGGTGATTTGAAAATTTACAAGTTACATTCCAATTTTCCTTTTCTTCTGAAACAGAACTTTTCAGAATTTCAGCTATTAAAAGGAGCTGCTGTATGAGCATTGTATGCTCCCACCCACAAGTGTACCTTGATAATGTGATTGCAGAAAATTCTGTTCTCCCCACCCACAATACTCACTTATGCCTTATATTTTATTCTGAACCATGCTGTATATGTAAATATACTTCTTATGACTTCTGACCATCTTGAAATCTACAAAGAAGATGGCACTTCTCAGCACTTGCAATGGGAAAGTCATGGTAGATGAAAGCAAGTAGGTGGCATTTGGCATTGTGCCAATACATTTTAGAGTACATTCTCCAATTACATAAACTAAGCCAA
Organism: Arizona elegans; assembly: GCA_022577455.1. Taxonomy (NCBI): domain Eukaryota; kingdom Metazoa; phylum Chordata; class Lepidosauria; order Squamata; family Colubridae; genus Arizona; species Arizona elegans. Next base: position 214,357,713 of record JAKOOJ010000001.1, on the reverse strand, counting down.
GTGTTATTATTGCCAAGCAAGAGTCATGCTTTCTTTCACTTCCCCAAATAGAGAACTTTAATTAGAGAACAAAATAGTCAATGATTAAAGTCATGGCAACTTTCATTGTAGCAGGAGCTGAAATTCAAAAGGAACCGGGACAACTTATTTGTTATGTACATCATCCTAATTGTTGCTTTTAGGTTGCATTTAATTTTTTAAGTATACATTGTGCACTGATACATCATGAGTCATTCTAACTCAAGACTAGGAATAAGTAGATAAAGGTCACCCATTTGTTAAACTTACCATATTTCTGTTAAAGTAGGTAGAACCATTAAATCAAACAATTAGGTCTTCTCAATGGAATTTCCGCAAGAATTCCCCTCCCCCCAACTACATATATGGTAGATCAGGTGGCCAATGAATGAAAAATAGTAGTCCATGTTTCATAGTGTTCTACTATAAATAACAGAAAATGTAAATATGACTGGTAGCAGCTGAAGGATCTCATTGTCAGTTTTCTGAAGCAAGTTCTGTTTCTTGAAAAGGGTAGAGTCTTGTGTCATGATTCTGCAATGCTGCATTTTTCAGTCTGATTCATCCGGTCTCTTTCATGGATACACCTCAATAGAGTTCATGCTGTTCATGTTCTATTTCAATACACCTATCCAATAGAAGTGCAAATTTATTTAATTACATTTTTTTTAATATCAGGAGCACAATTGCTCAGTAAAAAATGCTGAGCTTGTCAGTTGGAAAGCTGGGTTCAAGCACTGCATGATGGGGTAAGCTGCCATTACTTGCCCCAGCTCCTGCCATCTAGCAGTTTGAAAGCATGCAAATGCGAGTAGATAAATAGGTACCACTTGGGTGGGAAGGTAACAGTATTTTATGCACCTTGGAATACTTGGTCATGTGGCCAGCATTTAGTCATGCTGGCCACATGACCACATGAAGTGTCTTTGGATAATATGGACTCCCTCGGCTAAGAAACAAAGATGAGCACCACCTCCTAAAGTCAGACACAACTAGATAGAGAAAACCTTTACTTTTATTTTTGATGCCATTTTGATCAATCAAGTTTAGACAGTCAGCAAAGGGGGAAAATATGAACATTAACAATCCAGTTATGAAACTACCCCTCCTATCATCACAACCAGTATAATGGCTCCATTCCTGAGGTCGCCATTTTCATCTGCGCTGTCCTGCAGTTTCTATGTTCACTTTTATGATATTTAGCAATTGGGATTTGTTTGTTTGTTTTTTTGGGATTTGTTTTGTTTGTTTTTTTACATTGTATATTGTATATATTGTATATTGTATATTTTTGTTTTCATTTATTTTTATTGATTATTGATCACCATCCTGAGTGGTGAAATGGGCAGCTATATAAATTTGATTGAAGTAATGGTATGCCATAACATAACATCATAAGTTAACGTAACCAATTTATCCCACTGAATGTAGGAGAACTCTATTATTTTAAATTAATTCTAGAATGCTATCTATTGAGAAACTATTGCAACAATTCAAGTCAGTTCAGTCATGGGGAATATAGTGAGGATTTTCAAATAAACTCCTGACAAAATATTTCTGGATGCCTAAATTCCTCCAAAGATCTTCACAGGTTGCTGCTAAAGTTTGCGGTGGGATTGTAAATGCATTCAGCTGACTATAGTTAGCAGTAGTGGTAAAGTCAAATTCAACTTTTGGTCATGACTGTAATAAAAATAGTAATGAAAGGTCGATTCAAAATAATTAGGAGCTCTGCTTTATTTTTTAAGGGAATGCTTGTTAGAATCTTCAGCAGAATACACTACTAATTCTTCTGCAGATCACAATTTTCCTTGTGACTTATAAAAAAGGTCTTTTTTAGATTCTAAAATCTGTTTATTCTCTCTCTTTTTGCCCCATATACTTGTATCTGAAACCCTGTTCAAGGGCTACAATCATCAATACACTCCAACAGTCTTCTTGCTCATTCTCTCTATCTCTGTATGTGTGTGTGTGTGTGTGTGTGTGTATGTATATATGTATATGTATATCATCTATTATCTCTATCATCCATCCATCTCTCTCACTCTCTCATCTATCTATCTGTCCGTCTGTCTCTCCCTCTATTCTCTCTCATCTATCTATCTATCTATCTATCTATCTATCTATCTATCTATCTATCATCTTCTGCCACCGATAACCTCCCACCGGCCAATTCGGTCCCACAGAGAGGGCCTCCTTAGGGTGCCGTCGGTCAAGCAATGCCGACTGGTGGCCCCCAGGGGGAGGACCTTCTCTGTGGGAGCACCCGCCCTCTGGAACGAGCTCCCCCCAGGAATACGACTAATCCCAGACCTCCGTACCTTCCATCGAGCTTTAAAGACCTTCCTATTCCAGCAAGCTGGGCTGGCTTAAAATTTTTAAAGGGTTTTTAAGGGTAATGGGTTTTAATACTTCGGGAAGCCAATTGGATTTAATTCTGTTTTAAATTATTTTAAATTTTGTATTGTATGTATTTTAATTTGGCTGTACACCACCCTGAGTCCTTCGGGAGAAGGGCGGTATACAAATTTAATAAATAATAATAATAATAATAATAATAATAATAATAATAATAATAATAATAATAATCTTTGATGTAAACATTATTCAACTCTATTGATTAAAGGAAATCTGTTTTAATTTCTCTTCATGTATTCTCTTCATTTATTTTCATTAATTAGTTTTTCTTTTTAAAAAAATCCTATGTCATCAGAAAAGGTAATGTACAATAATCTGTGTATTTTTTTAACTAACAATAATCTTTTTTGGATTCCTGTAACCTGGGGCACCTGCATTTTGTTAATTTTCTATTTATCTCCTCTTCTGTTCCAGAGGGATTCATCCCTAAGGAACAGCCAATTGTTATTGCCTGCTAGTGCAGAGCCACTGTGAGATGTAAGTCTGTGTTTTGGGTTGCTCACGAAGAATGCATTTTTAAATAAAGAATAAGGAATAGAGCTTAAATAAGCAACTGACTATTAAATAAGAGGCCTTCTCACTTTAAATTCTCTTGTGGAACTAACAGAAGGCATTATGTATGATCAGATACAACCATTAATTTACTGTAATTAAAATATTTACTGCTCAGCCACTACCCAGAGGATCTTCTTGTGGATTACAATCCATCCATACAAAATAAAACTATAAAGCCAAGTAAAATAAAATAAAATGAAATAAAAATCTAAAACATTGAATTTAAAAGAAGTAATAAAACATAATTAACCAGCAGTCTAGGGACAACAGGCAAGTGAGCATGGATGAATAACCCTTTTGATTAACAGAAAAAGTATTCTAAGCAAACACCCCTTTTCTTAATACAATTTTGAATGAATGAATAAATGAATGAATAGGATCAGAGTATTGAACTCATTTCACCTTAGAATTTCTTAGCTATTAAATCTGCATGCCTTTTGTCCTCCTTTAATTTTACTCTTCTCCTGGTTACGAAGTTCTTGCTCAGAGCCATGATAGACTTCAAACACTTCACTTAGAGCTGATTTAACTATACACATATTTAATTGGATCTAAAGCTTGGGAGGTTTCAGTTATTTTAAACTTGTCTCTGAAAAGTGACAGCAATATTGTTGAGAAATGCCTATTTTTCATTAGTCAATACATTTTATGGGTGAATGACTGATTGTCATTCAAATTCATCATTTCACTTAGAATGTTAAACAGCTGAAAGGTATTTCTTTCACGTATCTCCAATTCAAGTCACAGAGAGGCCTGTTATGGGAAAGCTATTAAGTGTGGGGAGAAAGAAATGGAAAAGACATTGTTATATGGGAGAAATTGCTAGCTTTTGTAAAAAGGGAAGTTTTAAAGTTTGGTTAAGTGTTTTTACTTCTTCTACTTCATGTGAATTATCTTTGCACGATCTGGATCTCAGGCATAAAACTAAAGGAAAGACAATAATTTCCAAAGGCACTTATTGCTGTTAATTTTGAGATAGGTGTTAAAAGAAAGCCCAGAGATGATTTTAGATGTATAATTGAAGGGTGCAATCTAATCATAGATACTTGATTCCCATTAGAGGCATAACTCATAGCGAGTCACGAAGATGACAGAATGGTGAAACATATGTTCACAACAGAAGCTCCACCTTTTTTGTATTTCTCTGTGACATCCATCCATATTTATTTAAAAGCAGAGTTTGCACTGCAAAGTTGCAAGGCACAGTTTGTCGTTTGCCTTCCATTGTTCTCCTTCTATGGATGCTCATTGATCCTAGTAACTCTCGAGGGTGATTCCCAGGATTTCCTGAGCACCTACACTAGAGGTGGGTTTCAGCAGGTTCTGACCAGTTCTGGAGAACTGGTAGCAGAAATTTTGAGTAATTCGGGGAACTGGTAGTAAAAATTCTAACTGGCCCCACCCCCATCTATTCTCTGCCTCCCAAGCCCCATCTGATTGGGAGGAAATGGGGATTTTGCAGTAAACTTCCCCTGTATTGGGGAGGGAATGGAGATTTTACAGTATCCTTCCTCTGGAGTGGGGTGAGAATGGAGATTTTACATATCCTTCCCCTGCCATGCACACCAAGCCACATCCACAGAACCGGTAGTAAAATTTTTTGAAACCTACCACTGACCTACAATCTCGTTTGTCAATAATATTGAAACTATTCACTATTGCCGTATTCTAGGATGTTTCTACACTTCAGAGACTTCCTGGTGGTTCCCATTCAGTGGTGGGTTCCTCCCGGTTTGGACCAGTTCGGCTGAGCTGGTAGCGGTGACAATATGACGTCACTGAACTGGTTCTCTTCATTCGGGAACTGGACCCTCCCACCCCCTCCGCCCCCCCCCCATGTTATTCTTACCTTTTATTTGGCTCCACCCCCAATCTATTGCTGCCTCCCAAGTCCCAGCTGATCGGCTAGAAGGAAAAAAACTATTTAAACTCTTGCCGCGGGGCTTCAAAGGGTTGCCCTACAGCTGATCAGTGTTAAAAGGCAGTGTGGTGGTAGACCGGTGCCTCCAAAAACAAATGGGTAGACCAGTGCCTCCAAAAACAAATGAGTAGACTGGTACAGCTCTGCAAGCAGTTAAAAGTCTGGTATACCAGTACCTCTGCTAAATCTTAAAGAATTGTCACATGATCATCAAGCCACACCTACAGATTAAGCCACACCCACAGAACCAGTAGTAAAAAATTTAGAACCCACCCGTTTCCCTTTCTACCGCTAGCCAGGTCTAGACTTGTTTAGCTCCTTGAAATGAACCAGAGAGAGTTAGAGATCCCATCCAGCACAAATTACAGGCAATCCTCATCTTACTACCACAATTGAGCCCAAATTTACTGCTACTAAATGAGAAATTTGTTAAGTGAGTTTTGCCCCAACTTTATGCTCTTGCTTGCCACAGTTGTTAAATGAATGACTGCAGTGAAGTTAGTATGGTTGTTAAGTGAATTTGGCTTCCCTATTGACTTTCCTTGTTAGAAGTTCACAAAAGGTGATCCCATGACCCTCGGACACTGCAACCGTCATAAATATGAGTCAGCTACCAAGCATCTGATTTTTTGATCATGTGACTATGGGGATGCTGCGATGGTCCTAAGTGTTAAAAACAATCATAAGTCTCCTTTTTCAGTGCCGTTGTAACTTTGAGCAGTCACTAAAGGAACTGTTGTAAATCAAGGACTATCTGTATTGGATTAACATTCTCTCCAAGTGATTCTTATACATATTCAGTTTGTTAAATGCTTGTCATTTGCACATGTCCATTTTTTTTTTTAATTTGATTTATATGCCGCCCTTCTCCGGAGACTCAGGGCGGCTTACAATGCATTAAGCAATAGCCTTCATTCTTTTGTATATTTTATACAAAGTCAGCTTATTGCCCCCACAAACTGGGTCCTCATTTCACCTACCTTAGAAAGGATGGAAGGCTGAGTCAACCTTGAGCCTTGGAGAGATTCGAACCAGCAGAAATTGCAGGCAGCTGTGTTAATAACAGGGTGCGTATACCACTGTACTATCAAGGCTCTTTTTTTTACATACCTGATTCTTGCTTGACATCATTCAAGGGTTTTGCCCTGAAGCTTTTACTCTGCATTTTGATGTGAATGACAGTAGTTTCTTTTGAGAAAAGGCTGGATAAAGTCATTGGAACAATCGTCTTGTATGGAACATTTGACTGCCATCTTTCCCTAAACCCACTGCACACATCACGTAGAAGAAAAAGTTGACAAGCAGTGAGGAAAAAATAGTAAATCTTAAAAGATGAAGGATGGGGTCAGAAAGGAGCACTAGATGAAGGATACCATTACGGTAGATGCCAAGGAATACAAGCCAGATTTCAAATCTAATGAGAGAATGTAGGTAGAATGGGGTCAGATTGGCCAGCATAAGAATAGCAATAGCAATAGCACTTAGATTTATATACCACTCTATAGTTCTTTACAGCTCTCTCTATTACAGAGTCAGCATATTGCCCCCAACAATCTGGGTCCTCATTTTACCGACCTCAGAAGGATGAGTCAACCTTGAGCCGCTCAGGATCAAACTCCTGGAGTGAACAGTGAGTTAGCTTGCAGTACTGTATTATAACCATTGTGCCACCACGACTGCTTCCATATTAAGAATGATGCTACAATCTGGGACTCAGATGCATGTGGTACATATTTTTACCATTTGGTTTTTGCAAATGTATAGTATATAGGGCAGTCTTATGAGCTGTGATTCAGAATCTGTAGGTATTTCACCCCTATTTTCTTGATAAATAAGTCCACCAAAACTCATCTGATTTGAAACTCAAACCTTTCTTAAGACTACAATAATTTCATTTTTCTTTGCTGTGTTAGCTCTAGTGCTGTTTATTTTTTTTTTTTTTATTTGATTTATATGCCGCCCTTCTCCGAAGACTCAGGGCGGCTTACAATGTGCTCAGCAATTTTAAGAGTCATTTCTGGTTAATAGATACCTGACCTGCTTTTCAGTCCTGGAATGTGTAAAATCTTATTTTCTAATTGCTTTAGAGTATTGGGCTGTCTGCACGTCTGGGAAAGTGGGGGGGGGGGGGTTTCTATTGTTGTACTGCTATTGGATTAAGAACATAATGTTTACCATTTTTGTCTTTTCTGTTACCAGATTTCTTTTTAAATAAGTTTTCTTTTGTTAGAAAAAACAAAGATTAAACGATTAAGATTAAAAGATAGATACAGCTGAGGAAGATAAGGCTCTACTTAAGCAAAATATTTTATTTATTTATTAAATCTCATGCAAAACATATGAGGTATGAGATTATTGTTGCTATTGTTACTTTTTTGATTGATTAAGCATGTCTGTAATCCATGTTGTTCCATCACCTTGGGCTGCCTGGCTCTTTGGGAGTTCTGGAGTCATAGTAGCGCTTTGATTAGAGTGTGGTATTGCAGGCTGACTCTGCCCACTGCCAGGAGTTCGATCCTGACTTGCTCAAGATTAACTCATCCTTTCATCCAGGGCACCATCTGCTTTTTTGATTAACCCCAAAGTTAATCAGAGGTACATTTCTAGATTTGATCTAGAAGCAAATCCAACCACTTCCCAAAGTTTTTCAAATAATAAGCCTAGGAAGCAGAAACTCTTATACTCTGTGATATCCTGGGCATCAAGAATTGATTTAAAAATCTAATCAGAAACAGGAATTGGTAGATGAGCTAGTAATATGAACCTTCCCCTTATGTTCCATCTGAATATATTTCTAAGTAAATTATACATCATAGATAAAAGTGTCCAGTGATGTTCCTCCAGAAAATCTGAACTTCGGATGGCAACCTCTCTTTAAAGCTTTCATTATTTAAAACCAAGAAAGCAGATGGTACCCTGGCTTATCTCCTTCTCGACTCTGCTGCGGCTTCCTTAAAGAAAATGGCAAAATGAGAGTTTTTCACACGTGCTCTGCTTTAGTGATATTTGAATATCATTTTGGGGGACAGTATTGTTTCCAGTTCAGCAGAGCCAATGATTGCTCTCAGATTCTGAATTTTCTGAAAACAGCATGAGATAGCACTTACGGCAAGAAAGTGCTTAACCAAACCGAAGATCAAAGTACGAAAACGGGAGGAGGCATCTGTGATTTATAAGACATTATCAATGTTTTATCACGCATCACATTGCAATGGTGCATTAACTCTGTTATATTTTGCATCTCAAAATGTTCTAACAATTAGTCAGAGATTTCTCATTTATGTATTCCAGATATGACTAGACTACTGTACATCTGGAGGTTGAATTTTTCAATTAAAACTGAATTTAAGCAAACCCTCCCACCCCAGATATGTTTTAAATAAAATAATCATGAATACATAGTAAGAATCTCATTTCTGAGCAATAAGGATTTATGTTATATTTAAAGGAATCTAATATCTTCAGATTACAATTGAACTTAATTGTGATTCGGGTTCTTTATTTTTTATACTTTAAACCAGGTCACATTTCAAGGGCTTACAGGATAAAATTTAATTATATTTTTTAGTTTAAATTATATATTATCATTTTACTATGTCCAGAACTAAAATAAAGATTTTAATAAGCGCTAACAATTAGCACCACATACCACATTTCTGTAAATATGTAAGATTTAATATAAATCCGAAAATACCTCTGGAAGAAAAAAAAAACATTTTTCAGCAGCCAATCATGGAAAAAATGTAGATAAAACAGAAAAAGTTAAATAATCTTCTGTTGACAGTGAAGTCATGCTTTCATTTTGTTTTTACATTCAGCATACGTAGGACATACTGGATTATATGAACATGATATTTTTAAAAAATATTAAAAACTATTTTTTTTTAAAAAAAAAACTGTGATAAGGCATAACAAAAAATTAATCCACATTCATAGTGTATCATACAACCAAGTTAAGTAAATGTATATTTACAATACAAAGGTAGTGTCAAGTAGTTATGTAATTCTTTCATTGAAATAAGGTAGGTTAAATATTTTTAGGTTTGGTTTTTAGATGTGCAGTATATATGGCCTATCAATATGTCACTTAGGCTTTCTGCAAAGTGACATGCAAATATAAACATTACTCCCTTCCTATATTATTTACTAGGACAAATTGAGACATGCGTAGTATATTGCTTTTTCTGACTGAAAAAATGAGTATCGTCTATTGCTGGCAATAAACTCCCAGAGAATATAATAGGGATCATCTTCTACCTGGAAAAAATGATGCCTTTTTAAAATATTAAAAAGGCTTAAAAAAACTGTAATCAAGGCATTTCTCACTGCTTTATTGGGCGCTCATAAGTAAAGGAGTGAAGAACAGATGCTCCCCATTTCAAATATCTGTTTATCAGATGGTCATTTTAAGACTGCTCTGTTTATGTTGTAAATTCAAGATTTATAGATACCCATTGAAGGCTAAATATATTAATGAACGTTGATTTGTCTGACATAATATTGTGTTTGATGCTAAATTTCATGAACCAGTTAATTTGGGCAAAGTCCAACCAATTAATTCTTTCCCCCCTGATTTTGCTGATCGATTTAGGTTTTCACGTAAGATACATATATTTTTACAGTGCATGAAAGTTTTAAGTGTGTGGGTGCTCTGATTATGTCTTCCACATTTCTCTTTATTTTTAGACTTTGCATTGCACCCAATATTGTATCAAAGCAGCTGAATTATCTACAGCTCTGAAGAAATCTTTTGTTAACCTCTATAAACATCTAGAGTGAAGAATTTTGTCTCATTGCAGAACATCTATAGCAGTAAATTTTATTTGAAGGGACAAATTTTACAACACAGATTTAACACACTAAACTTAAGAAAGTGTCAGTCCTGTTTCAGCTTAGGCATTTAGAAAAGAAAGACCCTCGACTCCATTTGTAGCAAAAGGTATAGTTTTACTAAAGCCAAGTGGTTACAGCATAAGCAAAGCCAGATGTGAATATTCTTGCGGAAACCCAGTGTTTTTCCCTTTTCCTGGGTCATCTTGTTAATGCTCAATGGTATTCAAACTAGCTGTTTTGGTAACAGTCCTAAAGTTTGGCACCTCTTTGGTGGTTGTTTGCCTTCTATTTTCATGCCTATGTCCTTGGATCTTTCAACTGTTGTCTCTGGTGGGCACTTCTGGTTCCTGCCATCTCACCTCCTTATATTCCCCCAGTCCCATTCCCCCTTTTTATGGCAGGATGCCATCAAAATGAAGTAAGGCTGAAGCAGTGTGATGGCAGATCTTCAGCTTGGTCAAAAGCAGCCCTGAAAATGGAACTGCTCATAATAATGGATAAACTAATGTCTATGGAGATTCTCAGTCATCCAGGTCATGGTTGTCCCAAAGATGCTTATCCCCTCCCTCCCCAAGAGGCAACTTGATTTTCTGGTTTTTCTCTGAAGACATTTTGCTTCTCATCCAAGAAACTTCTTCAGCTCAGAAGAAACTTCTTGGATGAGAAGCAAAACATCTTCAAAGAAAAACCAAAAAGTCCAGTTTGCCTCTTGGGGGAAAAAAAAGCACCTTTGGGACCTCCTAATTATGGTTAGCAAAGAAGTAAAGTCCTTATGACAAGAATCGGCAAGAATCGGCAAGACATGGCCTGCAGAATTTCCTTTGGTGACCATCAGATTGGATTTATTTATTTATTTATTTTGGCCTAGGAAAGGGGCATACTTCAGGGATGAAAGCCATATTAAAAATGCAAAAGTACATGGGGCTTCTGAATGGCCTTGCCACCTCTTCATACCTTCTTTAAATTTTTCATATACATAACTGGATACAAACCAATCAACAAGCTAAAGCTAAAAGCAAAATCGCAGAGCTCAAATTTGTGAGATCAACCTTATCCACCTGAACGTGTCTCTGGGAGCTTGATGCACAACAGTATGCAGAAAGGAAGCTGCTCCACCCTAGAAATGTCTTTAGAAACATTTTGCTATGCTCTATTTCCCTCCTCCATTCTTTTTTCCCCCATTCACCTCCCTTAGATAATGATACTAAGCTTTGCAATCATTTACAAAACTTCAGATACTCATTTTTGTAATTTCCTACTCAGCCAAATAAAGAAAGCATTTAACTGCGACACTTGGTTTGGTTCTTAAACAGAGTTTACTAAAGGAGCATTAGAGGTATAGTTTGCTGTTCTGAGAAGGACAGGGAAGTATGTGTGGCATACATAGCCACGCCTCTGCCCAGCAACATGGAAGTGTTGCCTATTGGCTGTGAAGTGACAGCTCGGCCGGCGGGAGAAATGAGTGCATGTGATTGGCCACCTGTTTGACAGCTGCTGTATAAACAGCAGCCTTGGCAGAAATTGTTGCCTGGTTCATTCGTTCCTACTGTAATGGGTGTTTGCTGTTGTTATGGCCTGAGGCCTTGCCTAATAAAGGACATTGTTATTTAACACTGTCTCGCCTCTTCTCACCTCGCTTCAAACATAGCAGTATGAGTAAGACCTACAAGTCTTTACAGTTTCCACTGACAAAGATGATGTTGCTAGCACTGATAACATTCCCAGTTCGGTGATGAAATGTCTGCAAGAAAACCACCAACTTCAGAGAGCACCAAGAACCCCATAATGTTGTTGCAATATCCAGAGAACAGACATAGTGGAGATATCCATGAACTAGTCCAGGACATCTTGGGGCTAATGTAATAGAATTAATTTTCATAAACTCTTGAACCAGATTTTAACAAGGAAGTCTATGTTTATGCCTTTATAATGGAATTCCAGGTTTTGAATGGTTAATTGAATTTTAACATGGATTCACTAAATGTTGTGTAGAAGAAAAGCCTTATGAGTCAATCCTGGCATCAAAATTGGGCATAATACTATATTATTTTATTTACAAGAATGTCTTTGCATCCATACAGGCTCCATAGCTATTCTTAGAAGTTTTCCCAGAATTCCCCAGCTGGCAAGGGAATTCAAAAAGCTAAAGTTCACACATCTTCAAGCTGCCAAGGTTGAGAACACTATTCTAAATGTTCAGAAGGCTCAGGGTTTTTTTTTAGAAAAAGGTCAAGAAAAGTGAAGAACTAGAAAACATCCTGAGGGCATAATTAGAATGTTAAAGACTGTTTTGCAACATGCCACATCAAGAAGCAGCCATTTTGTGAATGGGCAACACCCTTGGGCAGCCATTTTGTAACCTATGATGTACTCTCAAAAGTTCAAACATCCTTACCAACACCCCACATATACTTTGCATTAAGTGTTTGGATTTATTTTTGTCCATAGAAACATTCAAATTGTTTGTTCTGCACTTAACCCCTAATTTTTTGTTTACAGTTGCTAAAAAAAGTGTACGGATCCTTGAATGTTGGGCGTAATTCAGCATTCAGCTGAACATATCCCCTGCAAGATTCAACCCCTGAAATATTCAGGTTTTTTAAAAAAGAGAATTTAAGATGTCAGAGCCGGCAAAGATCCTTGCCTTCAAATGCACTACTTTGAACAGATTACACTAGATATACCAAGGGTTATGTGGCAGCCCTTTTCCTGTAATGTTTAGATTTATTTCTTCTTCTAAAAATACAAATATTTCACAGATATTATCCAACATAAAACACTGAATACATAATTCAGACTTGCAGCTTTTGAGATTTATAAAAGAAGAACTATAAAAGAATGCCAACATACTTGCAAATAATTACAGGATTGCTTTCTATCTCTGGTTTAACAGATGCAGCAATGTCTGATTTCTCACTCCTGCATACAGTATTTGCCTCCCCCAGACTCAAGTATATTGGATCCAGAATTAAATATCAGTTCTGTTCTTCACTACCTAACAGTACATTTAAATCTGAATGGATGCCTTTTTCTTTGCAAATCGTAACTGCAGAATCTATTCAGGGCTTAATGAGTTTCATAGATTCAATTGTAATTGAATCGTCAAGCCTTTCTGAATTGGCCAGCATATTCACAAGAGCTGGAGTTACCAGAAGGAGCTCTATTAGAAGAAGAAACAGTTGGATATTTAACAAGAGTCAGAGGTCATAGGGATGGAGTACAGTTGTCCAATATTGATGCTATTTCTTTGCCAAAGCTGTGTGCTTACTGTTGAGTATTGAATGGCAGATTTGAATGGACCAATCAGGGACAAGAGCGGGAAATTCATAGGACCGTCAGTGACTGAAGCCGCGGACAGCTCCTAGCTATAAAAGGAGCTGCCACGGCTAGCATTGCCATTGCAATTTATGGAGCTAATAAAAGTGTTAGATTCTACTGCATGTCCTGTCCTTTTCTTGTGCCCACGACTTAACACTGGCAACAAAGGTGGGATTCTAGGACAGAGAATGAAACACTAAACCTCCACAGCAATCACCAGCCACCCCGATCAATGGCCACGAGAATCGGTCAGATCATTGGCTACCACTATGCCTTCAATCAGCCCACCCGACCATTCAACCCGGCTGGATAAGACTGGGAATCTTACATGGAAAGATTCTATATGTACATGGAAGGGAATGACCTCTTAAGCCTGTCGGAGCAGAGGAAGAGAGCCATATTCCTCACACACTGTGGAACCGCAGTGTTCAAAATGGCAAAAGCACTCGCAGCCCCTACAGAATTGAGAACGATGTCCTGGACGGATCTACAAAACATCCTCAAGGTGTGCTATACTCCCCAAGCCTCTTCCCTGGTAAGGAGACACAAGTTTTACTGGAGGGACCAGAGGGAAGGCGAGTCAATCAGTGAATTCGTCGCAACCTTGAGGGAGATAGCCGCACCCTGCGATTTTTTAAACTTAGAAGAGACTATGAGGGACTGGCTAGTATTGGGACTAAAAGACCTTACACTGCAAAGCAGACTGCTAGCCAAACCTCAGATAACATTCAAGGAGGCACTGGAAGAAGCCACAGCCTCAGAAGCATCTCAGAAATCCGTGGCAGCCATGAAAAACTGAACAAAGGGTCACAAGGGAAAGAGGAATCCGGGGTCCACTGTGAGGAAGAGGATGAGGTCCACCACCTACAAACGGGCTGGAGAGACAAGCCACGAGGAAAAGGGAGGCTAGAATTCCATTGCGCAGGCTGCAAGGGAAATCACCCCAAGGCAAAGTGCAGGTTCCGTGATGCCATATGCCAATGGTGTGATCAAAAAGGGCATATAGCGAGAGCCTGCAAGGCATCTCAACCAACAGCCCGAAGAAAAAGCCTGAACCGTCCGCCAAGCTCACTGCCACCCAACCGGTCATTCAAACCAAGCGGAAAAAAGCAACTGTTTGGAAGAAGTCACAGAAGCGAGGACTCCGGATCGGAGCGAGGCGAGACACACCAAACGTTAACAGTGGGTCATGCGAGTGCGGGAAAGTCCAACAAGATGGCGGCGACCGTACTCATCGAGGGGAGACCCTGCAAAATGGAGGTCGACTAGGGGTCCTGCCTATCCATGGTTTCCTGGACAATGATACAACAGCTGGTTCCAGGCATCAAATCCAGTGCACTCAAGCAACAAAGATTGACTCTCGTAGACTACCAAGGGAACCGAATCCCAGTAGTTGGCACGGGAAGATTCAACATTGCCTACAAAACCTTCAAGGCAAAGTTACCCCTCACCATCGTGGACCCGGACAGACCTAGTCTATTGGGTCTGGAGTGCTTCAAGCCGTTAGGACTGGCAGTAACAGGCATCGACCACATCAACAACTGCGGCTGGGAAGAAGAACTGATGACAGAATTCACAGAAGTATTCAACGGCAAATTAGGCAAATACACAGGGTCCCCAATATCCTTTAACCTAGACCCTCAAGTTGCCCCTGTCCGGATTAAACCCAGGAGGGTCCCTTTTGCTCTAAGGCCCAAAATAGATGAGCAAATAAACAAGCTAGTTGCTCAAGGAGTATTAGACCATGCGAAGTGGGAGACACCCATCATCACCCCAGTTAAGCCAGATGGGTCGGTGTGCATCTGTGGTGACTACAAAAGTACAGTAAATAAGGCCCTACAACAGAGCGCTTACCCGGTACCAGTGATGCAACATCTGCTTCACTCATTGGGCCGTGGAAAGATATTTGCTAAAGTAGATCTGGCACAGGCATATCAGCAGCTGCCTGTAGATGATGCCATAGCCGAAGCCCAAACAATCATAATGCATAGAGGTGCCTTCAAGTGCAAGCGATTACAATTTGGAGTCAGTGTAGCCCCAGGATTGTTCCAAAGTCTGATGGAATGATTACTACAAGGGATTGAAGAAGTTGTCCCATATTTCGATGACGTACTCACCTCAGCAAGGAATTTAGACCAGCTGAAGCAACGCCTAAGAGAAGTGCTATCTAGATTCCTAGAGATGGGGCTCAAAGTGACAAAGAATAAATGCAACTTGGCAGAAAAGCAAGTAGAATTCCTGGGGTACTTAATTGATGAATCAGGAATAAGACCCACTCCTGGACAGCTAAGGGCAATTAAAGAGGCACCCACACCAAAAAACAAAATGGAGCTGCAAGCTTTCTTAGGATTACTGAACTTTTATAATATCTTCCTACCACAGAAAGCTACAACTGCTGAACCACTCCACCGGCTACTGGATAAGACAACGGAATGGAAGTGGGGGAAGAAGGAAGGAACAGCATTCCAAGAAATAAAAAAACTACTAACATTGGACAGAGTATTAGTCCAGTACAGCGGAACGCTGCCGATCTGTTTGACTTGCACCGCATCGCCTTTCGGCATCGGAGCTGTACTGAGCCATTGCATGCCAAACGGAAGAGAGGCCCCCATAACATTTTACTCCAGAACGTTGTCCAAGCCAGAGAGGAACTACAGCCAACTAGATAAAGAGTCATTGGCTCCAGTAGCCGGAATAAAAAGATTCCATGAGTATTTGTACGGCCGGAGATTCAAACTCGTCACCGACCATAAGCCATTACTGGGCATCATCGCCGGACACAAACCCAAACACCCCATTCTATCACCAAGAATGCTTCACTGGATAGCGTTTTAACAGCCTACAACTACCAGCTGAAATACAAGCCTGGCAAAACAATTGACCATGCTGACACCCTCAGCAGATGCCCGCTTCCGGTAATAGAAGAAGATCCAGCCCCAGTATCAACCACACTGCTCATTGAGACTATGGAAAGTGCTCAAATCTCTGCTACAGACATCACGAGAGCCACCGTGAAAGACAAAACCCTGGCACGCATTTTAAGTTGGGTCTGGAAGGGCTGGCCGGAAGCGAACATGGACACAGAATTTCAACCATTCAAATCCAGACAAACCAAACTGTCGGACTCAAGGGGTGCATTTTGTGGGGGGACAGAGTCATAATTCCTGAGGTGCTGAGGCAGGAAATTCTAAACTTATTACATGAGGGGTACCCGGGAATAGTGAAGATGAAGGCGTTGGCAAGAAGCTATGTATGGTGGCCCAGAATGGATAAAGCGATAGAGGCCTAGGTAGCAAAATGCACACCCTGCCAAGAATCATGACCGGCGCCACACACTGCACCCACACACGATTAGGAGAACCCAGGAACACCCTGGGCGAGGATACACATAGACTTTGCAGGGCCATGCCAGGGCAACATGTTCCTAATCATAGTGGACACATTTTCAAAATGGTTAGAAGTATTCCTGATGCCTTCAACAATCACGGAAGCCGTTATCCGAACATTGAGAAGACTGTTTGCAATGCACGGGTTGCCGGACTTGCTGGTATCGGATAATGGGCCCCAATTTACCGCTAACAAATTTGAGATGTTCCTAGCCAACTAGGGAGTCCAACACGCATTATCAGCGCCGGGAAAGCCGTCCACTAATGGGCTTGCCGAACGAATGGTGAGAGCAACCAAAGAAACGTTGGCACTGCTGGGGCCCGGGGACATGCAAGCCAAAATAGACAAGCTGCTCACGATCCAGCACATCACGCCAAGCGCATCCACTCACCGAAGCCCAGCGGAATTGCTGATGGGAAGAAAGCTGCGATCCCCATTAGATAGATTGCACCCTCAGTACAGCACCAAAAAACCCATGGACTCCACGAGCAAGATCCGTAAATTCCAAGTGGGGGACAAAGTTTATGCTAAAAATACCCCCTCTGGATACCAAGAGAAATAACCCAAATCACAGGATCACTGTTGTACAGGTTGCAGACCGAGGATGGCCGACAGTGGAAACGCCACATCGATCAGCTCAGGGGCAGAGTGACAAGGAACAAACTGGGCCCACCAGACAGAGACCAGACCCTACCACAGGCACAAGCACCAAACACCATGAGATGAGACTCAACCCCGAATAGAGGCAGCAGACACTTACCTGAAGTCCAGGAGAAGGAACCGAATGTCAGCGACAATCTACCATGTCGTCCAGGGGAGGAAGGGAGTAACACACAAAAAAATAATTCTACTCTGGTGAACGAGCTCAAGAGAATTCCAGAGGCGGAGCCGGCAGAGCCACGGAACTCGACCTCTCACTCCAAGAACACCGAAACGACTGAACTGCGCAGGTCAAGTCGCGAATCAAAACGACCCGCCTACCTGCATGACTATGTTGCCTAGGAACTTCAGGATTGGTTATGCTAACTAGAGGGGAGGGGTGTTGAGTATTGAATGGCAGATTTGAATGGACCAATCAGGGACAAGAGCGGGAAATTCATAGGACCGTCAGTGGCTGAAGCCACGGACAGCTCCTAGCTATAAAAGGAGCTGCTGGGGCTAGCATTGCCATTGCAATTTACGGAGCTAATAAAAGTGTTAGATTCTACTGCGTGTCCTATCCTTTTCTTGTGCCCATGACTTAACACTTACATCTTGAATAGGTAGTTGCAAGTAATTTATAAACTTGATCCATGTGACTATCTTATGCCCAATGCATATATACATACCCAACTTGTTAGAAAAGGAAGTGAGATGAAGCAAATCTAGTTTATATTAATACTATTCCTGATGCATGCCCATATCTATCTATCTATCTATCTATCTATCTATCTATCTATCTATCTATCTATCTATCTATCTATCATTTCAAGGTATCCTTGCTTCCATCATATAGCAACAGCACTTAGACTTACACATCGCTTCATAGTGCTTTACAGCACTCTCTAAGCTGTTAGAGTCAGCATATTGCCCCCAACAATCTGGCTCCTCATTTTACCGACGTTGGAAGGATGGAAGCCTGAGTCAACTTTGAGCCAATCAGCATCAAACTCCTGGCAATAGAATGCAGAGTTAACCTGCAATATGCATTCAAACCACTGTGCCGCCATGGCTGTCATATTCATATTCCACTTCATACATTGATTTTATTAAACTTCTCATCTCTTTCTTTCTAAACATCTCCTTAGCTTCTCCCAATTATAACTCTTCCACTCACCCATTCACTCATCCTTTGTGTATTTGTTTTGCAGTTAGATTCTCATTCATTTGTTCTCTAAGAACAAGCCACTTCAATGTACTTTTGTTCTGATCACTCACTTTTGTATTCAGTTCACCCATTCACTTATTCAGCATCTATTCATTCTGAAGCTATGTTTTTTTTGTGCATACCTATTCACAATTCTGTTGTTTAACATATCACAAACATTCCCATACACATCTCTTAAATAATCATTTTGGAGTCATTCCATTTTCATTCTAATTTCTTTCACTTTTCCCTTTCCTTGCATGTACATTTTATTTTTAAGGATTACTCCCAATACTGTCAATTAATGATCTGTCCAAAAATGGAACATCTCATATTCTTTTCTGTATCTCATTCTGTCACTAAAAATAAAACAAAAAACTGTTCCATGCATCCATTCATATCATTCATAGAATATATTGTTTTTCACTCACTCACTCACTCTGCTCTAAATTTTCCTCAAAATTCATTTGTTTCCTCTATTAACACCTAACTGTCATCATCTTATGGATTTTTAGTATAGTTATTTAGTTTTAAATACATCCACAAAAACCATAGGCGACTCCAGCTCATTCTTTCTAAAATAAATGTTAGCATATAGCAATAGCACTTAGACTTATATACTGTTTCACAGTGCTTTACAGCTCTATCTAACTGGTTTACAGAGTCAGCATATTTCCCCAACAAACTGAGTCCTCATTTTACCAACCTCAGAAGGATGGAAGGCTGAGTCAACCTTGAGCCTGGTGAGATTCGAACTGCCAAAGTGCTGGCAGCTGGCAGATAGCAGAAGTAGCCTGCAGTATTGCATTCTAACCACAGCACCACCATTATTATGCATTCATAATTAAACTTTCATTCAAAAATAAACTTTCAATTTTTTGCATGTGCTCATCCACTTCAGAAGACCAATCCACTACATTCAGATCTGTTACTTCATTGTTCATTTACCTGCATGCTTTTATTTTGAATATGTTATCCCTTAAATCATAGTATTTACCATTTGCTTGTACTTTTCAAGTCACAATCTTCCATATGTTATGGAAATTCCTATATGTGCCCATAAATACTGACTACTGCTCTATCTATCTTCCTCAAAAGAAGGAAGGATAGGGTGAGGTTGGAGTCCAGAGATTGTTCCGTGTCTTTTAAATGATGGTTGAGGCACCAATTAGTCATTATCATGATTATATATACAAAACTCTGACATCTCAGTTTCTTAACTAGCATTGGCCTTCATATAGCAATAGCACTTAGAGTTATATACCACTTCACAGTGCTTTACAGCCCTCTCTAAGCGGTTTACAGAGTCAGCATATTGCCCCCAACAATCTAGGTCCTCATTTTACCGACCTTGGAAGGATGGAAGGTTGAGTCAACCTTGAGCCATCAAATTTTTCCCAAAAATCTGAGATGTTTTAATGAATCAATGTGGAATATCAGTTAATCCAAGCAGTGTGGTCTGTTGTAATTGACAGATGGAAATTTTATCAATGTATACATGTTATTATTTATTATTATACTGATGCAGCCCAAGATTTTTGGTATAGCACCCAGCATGCCGAAAAGCACTGGGACCACCATGGCTTATTTATTCCTAATCATTCAATTTTGGTTTTCATTTCTTGATAGGTTGTGAAAAGTGGGAAAGTGAGTTTTTATTAGCACTCTTTGCTGTTTGGTAGGCAAGGTCACTGAAAGTCAAAACATAGCAATGACAAATAATAAAGGTGATAATGAATCATTATTAATAAGAATTGTGCCTTGTCACGCACTCATCCAGATTTGGCCTATCATGTCCTGGAACAGGCAGATGTTGTTAAAGATATCATCACAGGATATAAGTTGATCCAGATAAAGCTGCCTTTTGCAATTGACTTACAATTACTATTGTTTTTTTTCTTTTCTTTTGTCAGAGACATTCTACTTCTATTTGTAGATCTTTGTATTTTGTAATTCCCCCCACCTCCCAATTCTTCTATTTTGCTATCTCTGGGTACTGCAGTGTCCACTCTCCAGACTTTTTCTTTTTTCTTTTTGTCTTTCTTATCAACAATTGTTAAGTCTGGGGTGTTATGTGGCAGGTGCTTGTTTGAATTCTGAAGTCCCAAAGTACTTTAGCTACTTTATTTTCTATTACTTTTGTCTGTTTTGTGATCCCACCAGTTCTTGCTTGCAGGTAAATAGTATTTCTTGCAGATATTCCAATGCACTCTTGTTGCTATTTGTCATGTCGTTGTTTGTGGTCATTCTATGTGATCCTCTTGCAGCATATAAGAAACTGTTTCTTCGGCTACTTTACAGAGGCAGCATTTTCTGTTTGTTGTTGTCTTGTTATTATTATCTATCCTGAGTTGTGTTTCTGGTCCTTTGAGGTAGAGAAGGGGGTTAAGTGATAAATCACCTAACCCCCTTCTCTGCCCCAAAGGACTAGAAATATGGTCTCCACTCATTCCAATGATATCATAATACTCCCCTACAGGGCAGCATTTTTTAGAAGAGGATTTTAGCCTCTGGCTTTAAAAATATTACTCATCTTTGTATTAAAATAACTCACTAGATGCTTAGACATTTTACCTAGAAAATTACTTTGAAATATTTTGTAATGAACCCATGAATGAATGAACAACGTAATAAAATAAACCATCAAGTCCTGTGATTTTGGTAAACTTAATAAAACTAAATTATGAGAGGAATTATATTTTTACATCTGGATGCTATCTAAGTGGGTAAAAATAGGAACTCTATATCTTTGCCATTATATATACTTGCCATTTTGTTATAAATAATGACTTATTAATGAATACAGTATATGCTATATTGACTAACATATGTCAAGTTCTGTTAGACACATTCAAGGTTACTCTATTACCAGGGACCATAGGATTCTAGTCCCAATTGAGCCGAAGAATAAACTAATCAAAGTTTATTTAATTCAGGTAAACATGGTTCCTTCAAAGTAAGAACGAGAAATTTCAGTATGACTTTGACTGAAGGAAATAAGTCTAGGGTTGGATTCTCAATGTTTTGTGATCACGAATTCTCAAGACCCCTTCTCAAAAGCAAAATAGGTTCCAGAAGAAGTCACTTAAGAAAATAAAGCATGAGACATCGAGCATTATTAGGTTAGGAAGATTTACCTATACATTAAATACTTATGGGGTAACTAATATTGTTAGTTTTCTTGACTTATTAATGCAATTGAGTATACTTGTGATGAGAAGAACATGACTTTAACACTTTCTTCAGATCAAGATATGTTGACAATTACTTTTCCAGGATCACACTAAGCCCCTGGCTCAGTCTTTGCCATACAGTTTTTCAGAAACAAACAGAACAGTTTCCTACTGATGTTTTTGCCACAGCTTCTCTGGATCTATCTGCTTTTAAGGGAGGCATTTCCCCCGCTCCTTCTAAAGATCTGCAATTGTCAGTAATTGCTTGCTTGACAGTTTCAAAGTTATTTTAGAAGAAAATAGGATGAGTTCCTCTGTAAGCCAAAGAAAGAAACTGAATAACATTTTGAATTAAAGTAAGCTTTCTGCTCCGTTTTTGCAAACTAGCTTTTTCTTCTTGTGAGGGATCATTGAGTGGGAAAGTTGGGGCTTGACAAAGGAGGGAGTACCAGGTTCAGCTGAAATCTGCAGATGAAACCATTGGATGTGATTTCTGGTCCTGGGCATCTACACGAGGGGTGCAGTGTTATTATTTGTGTTATTATGTCTTTGTCTAAACGAATGTTATGATATTTGCATCTGTTGGATCATGTGCGACTAACAGAAGCTGCATGAGTCCTGTCATTTGTGTGATGGTATTGTGGTTTCTAATGGATACCTATGTGACAAATGTCAGCTCTTATATTTACCTGATTTGACTGACTAGTCCCCAACATAGAGTAACAAGAGTTGAAAGGGACCTTGGAGGTCTTCTAGTCCAACCCCCTGCTCAAGCAGGAGACCTTGTACCATTTCAGACAAAAGGCTGTCCAGTTTCTTCTTAAAAACCTCCAGAGATGGAGCTTTTAATAGATGATAATGACTTCAGTGCAATACCCAGTCAACACTGATATTAAAACCTGTGCTCATAACTATTTTATTGGACTTAAGGATATTTGGGTCCAAATAATTGATTTGGATAGTGGCAGAATAAAATGTGACAAACAAACAGACCAATAAAATATGCTAGAAGATGTTATACATTGCTAGTGGAAAGGGATCACAGCTACTTTAAAAAACAAGTCTTTTAAAAAACAATTCTAACTATGGGAACGCAATATTCTATTATTATATTGTGTGATGTACTACGGGGATGTTCAGTCAGTTGGATGCAGAAGCAAACAGAAGAACAGATATTCTATTCAGTGGGGTCTTTAGTGCTCTCTGAGCTTCGTGATTTTGTTGCAGATGTTTCATTACCAAACTAGGTAACATCATCAGTACTAAAAGGGAGTGGGGTTTGGTCTTATTTTTATTCTATCACATCTTATTATTCCTTCCTGCTCTTAGTATTTTTCAGCAGAGAAGAGAGGAAGCAAAAGGGAAACATTTTAACTGCAAGTAAAACGGTCTCTCTTTTTGTCCCAATAGGTTTCTTCAGAGAAACTAAGCAGGCATCAGATTGGCTTTGTAGCTTGGTTTCCAGTTGATATTCTCTTTAACCAAACTAATACCAAATGCACGATTTAGAATTCAGTCCTTGTCATTCAAGAGGATCCTCAGCTTTATTGTTGGTCCCTCGACTCCCTCCTCTTTTCTCCTCCCCCAAAATGAACAAAGAAGCCAATCCAGTTTGTATTCAAATCAATGGTCATATTTATTTATTTGATTTTCATTCCGCCTTTATTACTACATAAGTAATTCAAGGCAGTGAACGTACTTAATACTCCTGCAGCCTCCAATTTTCTCCACAGCAACAACTTTGGGTGGTAGCAGTTTGAATCAGGAAAAGGGGGAGCATGGTGTTGACATAATTCAGTGAAGCATGTGTAATTTTTGACTTCTGCAAAATGGCTCTTAGTAATTTTTTCCCCAGGTTTGGGGCAAAAAGTTTGCATAGGCATAGCTTTAATATGTTAGCTGATATAGCATATTACATGGAAATATGTAATATGCTATATCAAGGTTGACTCAGCCTTCCATCCTTTCTAAGGTAGGTAAATTGAGGATCCAGTTTGTGGGGGTCAATAAGCTGACTTTGTATAAATATACAAAAGTATGAAGGCTATTGCTTAACGCATTGTAAGCCGCCCTGAGTCTCCAGAGAAGGACGGCATATAAATCAAATATATATATATATACATATACATATATATATATATATATATATATATATATATATATATATATATATACACACACACACACACATACACACACACACACATTATATATATATATATATATATATATATATATATATATATATATATATATATATATATATATATATATATGTTTTCTCAGGTTTTTGCGGGTGTTCCCACCCAATCAGCTCACACCCCCACTAGCAGTTAAAAGGAAGAGACAGCTGCGATCTCACATTGCTCCTGGAAGCACGAAGCCGAGAACACCAGCCTGAAGATGACGAATGAGACTTCGTCGAAACGTCGCCAAGACACTTCCAATTTTACGCGGGAGAAGACCCGAATAACCAAAGACCTATATATATATATATATATAAAGTTAATATATATATATATATATATATATATATATATATATATATATATATATATATATATATATATAGTTAATATTTCGGGTTTCTTCCCGTGTAATTGTGGATATATCCCTAAAAGGGTAGAAGCGACGTTTCGACAGAATCCCACCTGCCATCATCAGGCTTATCCTTTTAGGGATATATCCACAATTACACAGGAAGAAACCCGAAATATTAACTATACACACATACATACCCGTGAAAACTTACATAAACAAATATATATATATATATATATATATATATATATATATATATATATATATATATATATATATATATGTCTTTTTCTGTTTTTCGTAGGCTTTTATGTGCATATTCTTTCTAGCCAGGTTTTACCTACGTAAGCTAGGTTGTTCTGCAGCTCTGACTGTGTGAAATCTCATTCACCATCCTCAGAGCTCCTCCTCTGCTGACAAACTGCAACTCTACGTTGCTCTCTGGGAGACTCAGATAGCTATTTCTGCCTTATAAGGCTTCTGCAGAAATAGCTATCTGAGTCTCCCAGAGAGCAACGCAGAGTTGCAGTTTGTCAGCAGAGGAGGAGCTCTGAGGATGGTGAATGAGATTTCACACAGTCAGAGCTGCAGAACAACCTAGCTTACGTAGGTAAAACCTGGCTAGAAAGAATATGCACATAAAAGCCTACGAAAAACAGAAAAAGACATATATATATATATATATATATATATATATATATATATATATATATATATATATATATATATATATATATATATTTATTTCTTTTAATTCGACTAGAATAATTTCTAGTCAGTGTTTTTTTTCCTACATAGCTCAAGATGTTTGTATAGCCATAGCGGGGTGATATCTCAAATCACCACTTTCAGGCTTTGTCAGACATTTTGTGTTGTCTGTTGTGAGACTTAAGGGAGACTGGGATAGTACTATTTCTGTCTTATGAGACTTCTTCGGCCAGCCACACCCTTATTTTATGACTCCTCCCTGTAAAGGTCAAATATTTATTTTTATTTTGTTCTTTTAAAACCCTGACTAGAAAAGTATTATACATATGAACCTACGAATTAAAAGAACAAAATAAAAATTATATTATATATATATATATATTATATTATTGAATGGAGAATTAACTAATGTATTTCAAATTAGAAAAGGGGTCCGACAAGGGTGCCTACTATCCCCACTTTTATTTATTTTAGTGCTAGAGGTACTTTTGAGAAAGATTAGAAATAATAATGAAATAAAGGGTTTAACAATCAGAAAAGAGATATATAAAACAGATGATTTGCAGATGATGTGGCATTAATCATGGAAGAACCATTGGAATTAGGCACTAAAATTTTGGAAGAATTGGGTAATTATGGAGAGGTAGCAGGCCTTAAAATAAATTAATCCAAAACTAAATTATTAACAAAAAACATGACGGAGGTAAGAAAAAAAGCACTGGAAGAATTAATGGAAATCCAAACCACCAAGAAGGTGAAATTCCTGGGGGTGTGGATCTCATCAAGGTGTTCGGCCCTCAGAGAGGAGAATTATTCACCATTAATTAGAAATATTAAACAGGATTTAGAAAAGTGGGGAAGACTACATATATCGCTATTAGGTAGAATAGCGGCAATAAAAACGAGTATATTAACCAAGTTATTGTATTTATTCCAAACAGTTCCCATTAAATTAGATAAAAAATTCTTCTTGGAGCTTAATATTATCATTAGAAAATTTATTTGGGAGGGAAAGAAACCAAGAATAGCAATTAGGAACTTACAGGACAAGAAGGATAGAGGGGGCTTTGGACTACCTAAATGGGAGTTATATCAAAAAGCTGCAAGCCTAGTCTGGCTGAAAGATTGGGCGACCCTGAGAAATAAAAGATTGTTAATGTTAGAAGGGCACAATCTACAAAAGGGCTGGCATGCATATCTCTGGGATACTGGGAAGAAGATGAAAACCTATTTCCATAGACATAAAATAAGGGAGATCTTGATACAATTATGGGGAGAGATGAGACAGAAGCACTATAGGAAAATTCTGAGATGGCTTTCTACCATGGAGGTCATGATATATCCAAATGTATTAGAAATGGGTAAAACAGTCAGATACAATGAATTATTAGATGGGGGAGGGAATCTTAAAACAAGGGAAGAATTGATAGAACAAGGTATTTCTATAGACTATAGAAATAATCAAATTAAATCCCGATACAAAAAAGATAAAGAGGAATTTGGCATAGAGACGAGTATAAATGGATTTGACAAGATATGGATGGGTACAGATGACAAAATTTTAGCCAAATTATATGATTATCTATTGGAGTATGACATGGCAGAGGAAGTAGTTAAAGAACCGATGCTAGCATGGGCCAAAAATATTGGACAGAATATAAACTTGAACGAATGGGATTCAATATGGAATAATAATCTTAAAATGACGAAGGCGACAATCTACAAAGAAAATCAATATAAGTTGTTTTACAGATGGCATATGACCCCAGCTAGGATTGTGAAGATCTACCCCAATTCGAGCCCTAAATGTTGGAAATGTGACCACCAGCAGGGTACTTTCTATCACTGCTGGTGGACTTGTAATCAGGCACAAAAATTTTGGAGGATGATATGGACGTGAATTAGAGAAATAATAAAAGAAAATTTTGATTTTGAACCAAAGGCCTTTCTCCCGGGAATCTTGAAAATTGAATATGTAAAAAAGAAAAAGTATTTAATTATACATATTCTGACAGCCACTAGAATTTCCTTTGCCCAGTACTGGAAAGAAAAACAAATACCACCTCAAGAACATGTTATTGGGAAGATACTGGAGTGTGCTGAAATGAACAAACTGACTTCAGAAATCAATGACAGAGAAGATTCGGAATTTTATAGTGTGTGGGACATGTGGTATGAATGGATGGAGAAAAGAAATAAAGAAGGAAATAGAGTATAGATATTAAGTAATAACTAATAAACAAAGTACGCAGAGAAATGAACAGTATTATATCTATCTGTAGAGATAGGAGTACTATTATCTCTAACTGTCTTAAAACAAAATTTAGCTTTAAGAAACAATATCAAACAAAAGACAAGTAAAAATGCATGTAGATATTTATATGTATGTATGTTTATATGTATATATTTGCACCACTGAACTGAAAATGTATTGAGTGTATTACTATTTGCAATAATAAAAATCTATAAAAAAAAAAAAGACAGAAATAGTACTATCCCAGTCTCCCTTAAGTCTCACAACAGACAACACAAAATGTCTGACAAAGCCTGAAAGTGGTGATTTGAGATATCACCCCACTATGGCTATACAAACATCTTGAGCTACGTAGGAAAAAAACCCTGATATGAATCCATCTCTTTATGTTAGTTCTGTAAACACAAATACTGTATTTAATTAAACACAACTAACAGAGAAAGCTTTTGTGTTTACTGCAGCACCATCCTCAGGCTCACATTAATTTTATTAGCTTTTGAAAGCCCTTCCTTAGGATGTTCAGCAAGTTCACAACCCATATAGAAAAGGGACAGGGCTTGTGTTGTTGCAAATACACAATACTGTGTTACTCAGACCTCTCCTGTTCCCTTCTACCCTTTCCTGTTATTGGGGATGCCAATGCTTTGCTGACTTCATAAGGTAAAGTCTGTCCAGTTCCATCTGAAATTTGGAATATGAACAAAAAACTCTTTTATATTAAAAAAAAAACATTCAAACCTTTTTTTAAAGTTTCAAGCCTTTAAAAAGAGCACAGGGCATTGAAAACCGAGAAGATGCATCTGTATTACATGAAAAACACTGGCGAAGTTTTATATCATTCTCATAACAACCATGACTCTATCCAAAAGTTTCTCTTCAGGAGAGCCCTTGGATTCAGCGTAGAAACTATAACAGCTGGATGGGGGAAATCAACAAGGAAGGGAAGGGAATCCAATGGAATTACTGCTTTTAAAACACATTTTGGGTCGGGGAAACCATATTTGCAGTTTTACTGCAGGAAAGGAATCAGTTTAAGAATATGAGATACTCAGAAAGTGGTTACATCAGTCAATATTGCAGCGGTTCTCAACCTGGGGGTCGCGACCCCTTTGGGGGTCGAACGGCCATTTCACAGGGGTTGCCAAAGCCCTCTCTCGACCCCCCCAGGCCTTCACTCACCCTCACTCTCTGCTCTGTTGGATTGCCGGCCGTTCGTTTATCCCACCCACTCCCAATCTATTGCTGCCTCCGATGGCTAGAGGAAAAAAAACTGTTTAAATTCTTGCTGCGGGGCTTCAAAGGGCCGCCCTATAGCCAGTGGTGCAGCCGAACCGTTTGTTAAATTGCTGGCTTGCCACGCCCCTCCGCACCACTATTTATTGCCAATAAATAGTGGTGGGCGAGAGGCGGGGGAGCCAGCAATTTAACAAATGGTTCGGTATTTTTTTGTAATTTTATTGGCCCCCGGAGCTTCAGCATAGGCTAATTAGCCCTTGCTTAGATCGGCTCCCGACCCCCAGCTGATTTGCTCTCAGCTGTTTTGCTCAGGGCTCTTCTGCTTGCTTGGAAAGAGTGCAGATTTTTTTCCCCCAGCTATACTGAAAAACGAAAGAGAAAGTAAAGCAGGCTGTTGGCTTTGCACGTTGGAAAATTAGGCAGGCAGATTTCTTTTCTTTTTCCTCACCAAAAAAGGTAGGTGCAAACAACGGGAAATTTAGGGAAAAAGAAGAGATTTTAAAACACAAAAGAAAAAAAGCTCTATTTAACTAGGGAATTGTAATAATTGAGATACTATTAATTGTATATTGTGTTGAAAGCAGAAATGGTTAAGTTGTGGTTTGGAGGAATATATGGGGGAAATTATTTGGTTTATTATTATTGGTAAATATAATTAATTGATTTGTAAGAAATTGGATTGCATGGAAATAATTGGAATATTCATGTTCATATTGATTAATATACAAAAAAGGTAGTTATATAACTAATTGATTTATATTAAAATGTTGAATTCATATTAAACAACTGTAATATTACATAATTAACCAATGTGAGGATGGATATAAAAATAGATGACAATGGGAAGGGGTATAATATAGAATAGAAGGGAAAAATTGAATTTGATTAAGATTAGAGATGAGGATGAAGGGTAATATTGGCTTTTTACAAAAATAGATGAGGAATAAATATGGCAAAAAGGAAATATAGAAATTGTAAATTTAATTGAAATGACTAAACACTTTAAATTTATGAACCGGCCAAATACTCTGTTCAAAGAAAATACATTGTATGTTTGTATGTGTGTTTCTAATTATTGTTATTTATTCATATTTGTTCTCTTTTATTCTTTAAAGTTTAACAATTCATTCTTTATCTTAATATCTTTATATTTGTTTGGGGTTGGCTTTCTTCCCTTTCATCTTTTTTATTGTACAGCAATCTTTCTCCTCAAACCTACCACCTCTCTCTTTTCTTTCCTTCTTACTTTCTCTTCCTCACCCTCTTCTTCTCCTCCCTACTTCCTCTTCCTTTCTCCTTCTCCTCCTCTCTTCCTCCCTCTCTTACCCTCACTCCTACTCTAATTTCCCTTCCCTTCCTTCATCCCTCTCTATTGCTGTATCCTTTTATGCATATGGACTACTCAGAGGGTTGAAAAAGTTATTTCTGACTGGTCCTCGCACTTTTGACCAGTCTTCGAACTTACGACTGTCCTCACATTTTACGTTTTTGCCCTATCTTGTCACCATGGTGAAGAGAAGCAGTTGTGAAATGTGTGACACATTGTTAAGAATGCTACAATGGGCATAAATGATGACCAGTCATAAGTGCGAAGACCGGTCAAAAGTGCGAGGACCTGTCAGAAATCACTTTTTTCAGCCCTCTGGGTAGTCCTTTTGTGCATATGGACTACTCAGAGGGCTGAAAAAGTTATTTTTGACTGGTCCTCGCACTTTTGACCAGTCCTTGAACTTACGACTGTCCTCACATGTTACGTTTTTGCCCTATCTTGTCACCATGGTGAAGAGAAGCAGTTGTGAAATGAGTGACATGGTTGTTAAGAATGCTGCACGGGCATAAATGTGAGAATGGTCATAAGTGTGAGGACCAGTCAAAAGTGCGAGGACCTGTCAGAAATGACTTTTTTCAGCCCTCTGAGTAGTCCCTATACACATAGCCATGGCCACCCGGTCACATGACCAGCTAGCCACACCCACCCAATCATATAACCTCCAAGCCATGCCCACAAAATAAGCCATGCCCACAGAACCGGTAGTAAAAAAATTTAGAACCCACCCCTGGTTGGGGGTCACCACAACATGAGGAACTGTATTAAAGGGTCGCGGCATTAGGAAGGTTGAGAACCACTGCAATATTGCATGATTACACATTTTTCCCTCTCTCCCTCCCTTCCTTCCTTTCCTTCCTTCTTTCCTTTTCAGACATATCCATATCACCTGCATGTTCAGTTTAAATACATTTCTACCCATCTTCTGAGCAAACCAAAATAATTCCCATTGTAAGCATTCAGCAAGAACAGAAGCTACTAAAATGAGAAATACAGACCATAGAAGGAAGAAATGCCCAGCATGTTCCAAAGTGCTTTGGTGCTAATGTCTATCAATTGAAGTTTGCTGCTAACATCTGGCCTCGTATGGAAACAACCCTGTTCTTCCTACCTGTGGCTCTTTCCTGGCCCATCAGAAGCCAATCATTTGTCTTGGCAATGAAAGCTAATTTTCCTGGGCCTAATGGCAGTAGCACAGTGAGCTCCAAGATACAATTACAGAGAGCAGGCAGAGTAAATCTAGATTCAGTTTACAACAATTACAGCAGTTTATGGGATTCCTTGCCGAGCCAATCCAAATGAACTTATAATGAAAGTTTGCACGGTTTGCAAGGACTTCCAGGATCTGATTTTGGAACAGTTGGTCTGTTTACCAGTTTCTGAAGGGAAAACAGAACACCTATTTAGCACCACGAGTGTACCGAAACATAAAATAAAATGTAAGAAGGTTTTATATATACAGTATTTTTTAAAAACTTGTATTATGGACTGCAATGCATCCAATCTGCCTCAATAAGGTACATAGCCTTGCAGAAATCTATCACTTTGTCTCAATGCAGAGAAACAGCTGGTTGGGGTTAGAATGCCTCAACTGACTGCTTTGTCATCAGCTACTTTTTATGAGTGGAATAAAGTAATGCAGCTGCTTCCTTCTGCCTCTCAAAAGTGGGGGTGTTCCAGGGCTTTCCAGTAAAGCATTAAAGCAAACCACTGCTCAAATCTTTGTTGCAGCCAATGATTCCTCCAAAATCTGCTTAACCTCATTAAATTTTTACAAAAAGTCTTTCTTTAAGCCTTTCTGCCAATTATTTGTATCCGAAATTTCCTGTGGAGTAATTATATTCTATAGAAGGTCACTTGGTTTGTCATTTGTGGGCATTAGAGCTAGCAAAGGCAACTGCAAACCCGCTTTAGACGATTGTCATTTGAACAGGAATATCTAAAGGTCTCTGTGTCAATCATAGCCAAACTCAGAAACCCTGCCTAAGTATCCCAATGTGCTTCGTGAACTTCAAAGATGATGGCACACCTTCTTAAATTTCCATTGATGCTGATCAGCTTCCCCATCCTCATTTTTTGATTCTGTAGTATCGTGACGATTATGACATATTGAGATTGTAGCATAAAAGCTAACCATGGTAGGTATCTCCTAGTCCACGGGTGTCGAACTCACTGGGTCACATTACCATCATGTGACGTTGGGCAACATTCTCCCTTCATGGACCTGAAGTGGGTGTGGCCTGTGTATGACGCATCTGGCCCGTAGGCCGTCAGCTTGACACCCCTGTCCTAGTCCAAGCCTCCATTATTGTAAAGGGGATATAATTAATTGACTGGTATTCTTCCACTGAAAACCCATTGGAAGTAATGAGAGTAGTGAAAATAACCGAGAGATTAAAATAAATGCTAGCCACAAAGTACTGTAAGCATGGAGTGGATTATGAAAGCAAATGGAGTGGGTTGCAGAGAATAATAATAATAATAATAATAATAATAATAATAATAATAATAATAATAATAATAATAATAATAATAATAATAATAATAATATTTCTATGCCGCCCACTCTCTGAGGACTCTGGGAAGCTTACAACAATTGACAGTATACTAAATAGCATATTGCCCCCAACAATCTGCATCCTCATTTTACCTACCTCGGAAGGATGGAAGGCTGAGTTAACCTTGAGCAGGTGAGATTTGATCCGTTGATCTGCTGAACTAGCAGTCAGCTGAAGTAATTTCAGTACAGCACTCTAACCACTGCGCCACCTCGGCTCTCTGATAAAACACATGAAAACAAAATCCTTCCCATCCCCTCCAAAAATGAAAATTCATAATAAAGAATATTGAAAGTGTGAGATGATAACCTTTAGGTATTTTTTCCAGTTCATGAACAAAATAAAATAAGTGCATTTCAGTTACAATAAAAATACAGGTAGTCCTCAGTTTAGAACAATTTATTTAGTGACCATTCAAAGTAACAAGAGCACTGAAAAAAAGTTACTTATTACCATTTTTTCACACTTATGATCGTTGTTGCAGCCCCATGGTCACGTGATCAAAATTCAGATGATTGGCAGTTGATTCGTATTTTTGACGATTGCAGTGTCCCGGGGTCATGTGATCCCCTTTTGTGAACTTCTGACCATCAAAGTCAATGGGGAAGCCGGATTCACTTAACAGCTGTGTGACTAACCTAACAACTGCAATGACTCATTTAACAACTGTCAAAAAAGGTCATAAATTGGGGCACAACTCACCTAACGAATGTCTCACTTAGCAACATCAATTTTGGGCTCAATTGTGGGTCATTGGGCGAGGACTACCTCTAATATGTTCATAAGCATTTTTACTTGAAAACAAGTCCTATTTCCAATCTACCTTCTGTAAACCCACCATGCTTAGAAATTTGTATCTGCTTCTCAGAAATCATTGACTTGTACTTTATTTCTATTCAGTAACATTTTGTCAACATTTTAGACATATCCATTGTCAGGGTTCCAAGTAACACTCCCAATGAAAGAAGACTCCAAGGCTAGAAATTCCTCAAAGTTCCATTTTATTAGAGATGTCATATTGGCACATTTGGGAAAACCCATATCTGAAAGCTTCCGGGTTTTCCCCACCCAAAGAAAGTCAAAGTCCCTGCCCAGCACTCAAATGTCCATCACATGGCCCAATCAATGCACTGTCCCAACTGGAGATGCCTCCCAGTCACACTAGTCCAGGTGCAGGGCAAGATGTCCTTGACTCTCAGAGAAAGGAGTGTTATTATGACTATATATTTCCCCTGCTCCATACAATCCCCCCTCCCAGTTTCTCACAGCACTAAATGTGGCAGACCTGAAGATCCAATGCAAAAGATGGCTTCCAGGCCTGACATCCATATCATCTGCATTAGCCGTAGTAGTGCAGTGGCGTAGTGGTACAGTGGTTGCAGACAGCTGATTGCAGCTGTCTGCAATTTAGTAGTTTCAGTCTCACCAGTTCAAGATTGACTCAGCCTTTAATCCATCCTTTGCAGCAGTCTTCTCAGGCCTATTTAGGAGTGCACCATTAGTATCATGAGCTATGGTGGTGCAGTTGTTAGAATGCAGTACTGCAGGCTACTTCTGCTGACTGCTGGCTGCAGTTCAGCAGTTCAAATCTCACCAGGCTCAAGGTTGACTCAGCCTTCAATCCTTCCGAGTTTGGTAAAATGAGGACCCAGATTGTTGGTGGAACCATATGCTGAATCTATAAACCATTTAGAGAGGGCTGTAAAGCACTATAGAGCTGTATATAAGTCTAAGTGCTATTGCTATTTTCTTTTAAGTGTGCTATCACCATCCATTGTAAATGCACTCACATTAAAAAAAAAAAAAACCCAGAAAAAACCCAAGAGTGAGATAGCTGAAATAATTTAGCTATAAACATGTATTTATATGTTTTGCTTTATATTACAAGTGCTAATGATATGAACCTCGGGATCTCAGAATAATGAAATAAGAACCAAACTCACAATTGTACCAAAATGACGTTAATGTACAGTGATGTACCATGGAGAAAATGCAATCTGAATTAGCAGTGGAAAAAAATATAAAATCAAATGTAACTGCCAAGAAACAAACTAGCTAATGTATAGCATGGCTACAGTTATAACTGTATATCTGGGATTCACAGTCAACAAGGAAGGGTGGGGGGAGGCAAGAGTTCATCCCCCAAGTGGAAAATCAGCATTTGCTTGGAGAAGTAGGATACATTTCAAAATAAAAAGCTTCTCATGAACATTCCAACTTTTTGAAACGATGTTAGGCAACTGATAATCATTCTGTTAGATTGAGATGTTGCACACCACGATCTCTCTTAATTTTAACTAATAACAACAACCTTGCTAGGTTGGCTATGGTAGAGTGATTGGCTCAAAGCCACCCACCAAGTTTCTACAGCTGAGAGTATTTCAGTCCTCCAAACATATTTAATTTAATTTAATTTAATTTCCAATTTATATACCGCCCTTCTCCCTGAGGACTCAGGGCGGTGTACAGCCAAGATAAAAAACATAGAATACAAATATTAAAACATTTAAAAATATATATAGATTTGGGCCGAAAGTTAAGAATAACAAACTAATTAAAAAATTTAAAATTTAAAAATTTCTTCTAAGCCAACCCGGCTTGCTGGAAAAGATGGGTTTTCAGGGAACGACGGAAGGCATTGAGGTCATGGATTCTCCTTATCTCCGGGGGCAACTGATTCCAGAGAGTGGGAGCCCCCACAGAGAAGGCCCTCCCCCTGGGGGCCACCAGCCTACATTGTTTGGCTGATGGCACCCTGAGGAGGCCCTCTCTGTGGGAGCGCACGGGTCGATGGGAGGTCGTTGGTAGCAGCAGGCGGTCTCGGAGATAGCTAGGCCCTATGCCATGGAGCGCTTTAAAGGTGATAACCAACACCTTGAAGCGCACCCGGAAGACCACCGGGAGCCAGTGCAGCTCGCGCAGGAGCGGTGTTACATGGGAGCGCCATGTTGCTCCCATCACTACCCGCGCTGCTGCATTCTGGACCAGCTGGAGCCTCCGGGTGCTCTTCAAGGGGAGCCCCATGTAGAGAGCGTTGCAGTAGTCAAGGCGAGAGGTGACGAGGGCGTGAGTGACTGTGCACAAGGAATCCCGATCAAGAAAGGGCCGCAACTGGTGAATCAGGCGAACCTGATAAAAGGTCCCCCTGGTAACAGCCGTCAGATGTTCCTCCAAGGACAGCTGCCTATCCAGGAGGACTCCCAGATTGCGCGCCCTCTCCGAGGGGGCCAGAGACTCGCCCCCAATAGTCAGCGATGGAGTCAACTGACTATATCGGGATGCCGGGAGCCACAGCCACTCAGTCTTGGAAGGGTTGAGCTTGAGCCTGTTCCTCCCCATCCAGATCCGCACAGCCTCCAGGCACTGGGACATCACTTCAAGGGCATCGTTGGGGTGGCCTGGGGTGGAGATGTACAGCTGGGTGTCATCAGCGTACTGGTGGTATCTCACCCCAAAGCCACGGATGATCTCGCCCAGCGGCTTCACATAAATGTTGAACAGAAGGGGCGAGAGGACCGATCCCTGCGGCACTCCACAGATGAGAGGCCTCGAGGTCGACCTCTGCCCCCCTGCCAACACAAACTGCGACCGGTCGGAGAGAAAGGAGGAGAACCACCGCAACACAGTGCCTCCCACCCCCAACTCTTCCAGCCGGTGCAGCATGATACCATGGTCGATGGTATCAAAAGCCGCTGAGAGATCTAATAGGACCAGAACAGAGGAATAACCCCTGTCCCGAGCCCTCCAGAGATCATCCACCAACGCGACCAATGCCGTTTCCGTGCTGTGCCCAGACCTGAAACCCGACTGGAACGGATCTAGATAGGATGTTTCCTCCAGGAATTGCGGAAACTGTTGCGCGACCACACTCTCAACAACCTTCGCAATGAAGCGAAGGTTGGAGACAGGACGATAGTTGGCCAATATTGCTGGATCCAGGGACGGCTTCTTGAGGAGAGGCCTCACCACCGCCTCTTTCAGGGCAGCGGGGAAGTGACCCTCACTCAAAGAAGCATTAATGACGCCCTGGAGCCAGCCTCGTGTAACCTCCCGGGAAGCCAGTACCAACCAGGAGGGACACGGGTCCAGTAAACATGTGGCCCCACTAAGTCTCCCCAAAATCCTGTCCACATCATCGGGAGTCACAGCATCAAACTCCTCCCAGATAACATTCTCAAGACTGTTCCTCGTCACCCTGCCCTGATCTACCCAGTCAGAGTCCAGATCCCCCCGGATCTGAGCGATTTTGTCATACAGGTATTGTCCGAAATCCTCCGCCCTGCCTTCTAAGGGATCCTCCCGCACTCCCAGATGGAGCAGGGCGCGGGTCACCCTAAACAGGGCGGCCGGACGATTCCCTGATGACGCAATAGAGGCGGAAAAGTAGTTAGACTTTGCCGTCTTTATCGCCACTAGGTAGGCCTTAATATGCGACCTTACCAGTGTTCGATCAGATTCAGCGAGACTGGCCCTCCAACCGCTCTCCAGGCGTCTTTTCCGGCGCTTCATTTCCCTCAGCTCCTCAGTAAACCAAGGAGCCGCACGGGATCGGCATCGGGTCAGAGGCCGCAAAGGCACAACTCGGTCCAAGGCCCCACCAGCCGCCCGATCCCAGGCGGCTGCCAGGTCCTCGGCCGAGTCATGTGCTAGATCCTCAGGAAATGGCCCAAGCTCCGTCTGGAACCTATCAGGATCCATCAGGCGCCTGGGGCGGATCCATCTAATTGGGTCCGCCTCCCTGCGGCGAGGGGTCGCGGTTCGAAGATCTAGGCGAAGGAGTGAGTGGTCAGTCCATGACAAGGGTTCCACGTCTATATCCCCTATAATAAGACCACTCAACCACTGGCCAGAGACAAAAATCAAATCCAGAGTGTGACCTCCCCTGTGAGTAGGGCCATGAACTAACTGGGTCAGGTCCATGGCCATCATGGAAGCCATGAACTCCTGAGCCACCTCAGACGTTTCACCGACGGATGGCAAGTTGAAATCACCCATGACTAAAAGCCTGGGTGTATCTACCGCCACCGTGGCTATCACGTCAAGTAGCTCAGGTAGGGCTGTTGCCACGCGGCAGGGAGCCAGGTACGTAAGCAACAAGCCCATCTGAACCCCACGGCCCCACCTCACAAGGAGGGACTCACATCCGGCTATCTGAGGCACAGTGGTCTCCCTCGGACTCAGATCCTCGTTAATAATAACCGCCACCCCCCCGCCCCTCCCCTGGGCCCTTGGCTGATGGAATGCTCTGAAGCCTGGTGGGCACATTTCCACCAGAGGGACGCCACCCTCCGGGCCCAACCAGGTCTCCGTAATACCCGCCAGGTCCGCTCCTCCCTCTTGTATAAGATCGTGAATGAGGGGGGCCTTATTGACCACGGACCTGGCATTGCACAGCATCAGCCGAAGGCCCAGCTCCTGAATATCTAAGCCACCTAGTATCCGAGCGGAGCCTTGGGGACCGGGGCAAGCAATTGCTCTCAAACAGCAAGTGCGAGCCCCCAACACCTGATGTGGTCCCCTGCTCCCGCCATATCTGCCCCTCCCATTCACTGTGCCGATGGTACAGCCCTAAATTATGAAAACATTCACAATTTAGAATTCTGCCTAATTCTTCATTTTGATTTGTAGCTTGTTGGATCCCAAAAGCTGATATTAGGTTCCCGCAATATAAAAACAAACAGCAACTATCACTGCTTTCTTAGGATCTGAAATCTAAAAACTAAAGGTTATCAAATATATTTCTGTATAGTTTGCATTCTCCGAATAGTATTTTCAATAAAATCCAAGGCTACAGTTCCAAAGAATGAAAAACAAGAGAACCATCCCAAAGTTTTGATGTTAAGGACAATATAATAAATAATGGCTCTTCTCTAGGACAACTATATCATGGTTGCAAAAAATGATGACAATTAATAGGTAAAAGAAACTCAATGTTTGATTTTCACCTAGGAGTAACCCAGATTTTTATAGCCCAGATATGCAGTTCTGTCCTTCTACAGGTCCTTCCCCAAGTCATATTGTATAAGACCCACGTAATTATTTTGGCTATCTATGACAGGACACTATACAGCTTTGTCCTCCCTTCTATTGGAGTAAAACAAGAACAATCCTATCATAGCTAACCATGAGAAATGGGTTAAGTTAGAAGGAAGGATTGGCCCAAAATCATTCAGCAAGAGCTATCACTGAGATACAATACAATACAATATTCTTTATTGGCCAAGTATGATTGGACACACAAGGAATTTCATGAATGAAAGCAAATATGCATGTCCCAAGATAATGTAGCAGGATCCAATCTGGATCAGTCACCGGAACCAGAGATTTAGTCTTCTGAGCTTTTGGATTTATGCTGGAGCCCATCCCACTTCTCTCTACTGGAAAGTGTGCAGGAAACAACAACCAATAGCTGGCCAGCAACATACTAATCAACCGATAGGAAGATGCCACATAAATACGACACATAGGATATCCCAAAAGTGCTTTTTTTTTTATCTAAGTGGCAACTGGACTTTTTCTTTGAAGAAGTTTTGCTTCTCATCCAGAGCTGAATGCAAAACGTCTCCAAAGAAAAACCAGAAAGTCCAGTTGCCTCTTGAAAAAAAGGCACCTTTGGGACAACCATGGATGATTGAGAATCTCCATAGACACATGGAATAGCCCGAAGCACACATTCTGGTAGAGAGAAGTTCCCTGGGGATGGGCTCCAGCAAGAGTCCAAAAGCTTGGAAGACTAAACCTCTAGTCCCCGTGATTGACCCAGATTGGATCCTACACAAGGAATTTGTCTGCAGTGCATAATCTCTCAGTGTACTAATGGAACTAGAATTTGGCTCATCCCACTCCTGGTCCAACCTTATACTACTTTGGTTCTTGTTATTGTTGGTTCTTGTGTTCCACAGTGCCATAAAAAGTATCTGAGAGTTAGAAAAAATGCCCTATTACTGAATCAAACCCTTGTTCCCTCCAGCTTCCTGACCATCAGCAGCTCCATCAAATCTATATTGGCACTGACATACAAATTCAGGTCTGTTTAATCTAAACTACTAAAACATAGTCCATTGCATTGTAGACATACCTCTACCTAATCCGCCCCTTATACTATAATGAATGCAACAGTTAAATATACCTCAATGCCTCTTTCATCTGACTAAATAATACTACAGATCAATTACTATAGCTATCTGCAAATTGTTAACAGTTAATGGAACAACAGAGCATATTCCTTTGGGCAATAATTCCTGGAATTTTAAAGCCTTCACATCTTAACACTTGAACTGTTTGACATCTTCCTTTAAGCAAGATTTTAGTAACCGGGCAAATATAGGTACAGTGGCATATTGAAGTAAACATATTATAATTAACTGATTATAAAAGAAACATATGCATTTGGCCAATTATATGCAAGGTGATAGATCTTTCCCTCAGGCAGGCTCATTCTCATTTTGTTCATTTTATTTGCATTCCATTCTTTTACTTTTCTTTCAGGTTGCTCAGGATAGACTTTCTGATCCTTGTAATAACCTCTAAGTTTGATTGAAAGTGAGTCACTTATTTGAAATGACTCAGATGCATGGCAAAATTGGAATTTATGAATCCTGGTATCTCTGAATCCCAGCCAGCCTTGTGCTTTTCCTGATAGGGCAAGGGAAGAAAAAAGTTGCAAATAGCTGAGGGCTATTGCAGGAGGAAAATCAATGGGCAGTGAAGATTTGCAGAAATTTCTCTGCCCTCAGAATTCCAGCAAATGAATTATTCCTGGGTATTTTCCTAAGATCATAGAACCATTCTGATCCGGGCATAGAAAAACCCCATCTTGAAATGTGGAGGGGAACAACGGAAGATCCTAGGACTCTTTGTGTCTCCCCAAGACCCCCCAAAAGTGTTTCCATTTCTTCCCAAGGCAGCCGTTAGCCTCACATCTGAGCTTTTAAATTTTTTTGCAAGAATATCACCTTGATATTTGGGGTTTTAAATATATAGTACCCAGGAAGGGAAGCAGTGGGGAGGGCGCAGGGGTGCTATTCATCAGGTTCTGAAGAACCGGTAGCAGAAATTTTGAGTATTTTAGAGAACTGGCAAATACCACCTTTGGCTGGCCCCAGAGTGGGGAGGGAATGGAGATTTTGCAATATCCTCCCCCCAGGAATGGGCAGGGGATGGGGATTTTGCAGTATCCTTCCCCTGGAATGGGGTGAGAATGGAGATTTTGCAGTATCCTTCCCCTGCCACGTCCACCAAGCCATGCCCACCAAGCCACACCACGCCCACCAAGCCATGCCCACAGAACCAGCAGTAAAAAAATTTGAATTCCACCACAGGGGGAGGGAGAG
Source organism: Arizona elegans (assembly GCA_022577455.1). Classification (NCBI taxonomy): domain Eukaryota; kingdom Metazoa; phylum Chordata; class Lepidosauria; order Squamata; family Colubridae; genus Arizona; species Arizona elegans. The sequence continues at coordinate 214,317,287 of JAKOOJ010000001.1, read as the reverse complement.
GGAGAGGGAGGGAGGGAGGGAGGGAGGGAGAGAGAGAGGGAGGGAGGGGGAGAGAGAGAGAGCGAGAGAGAGAGAGAGAGATTTATTTCTAAAATATAATAAAGGATCCTTTAAAATAAAGCCATCATTTTCTTTCTGAAAGCATGTGCTCTTCCTGAGGAAGAGACCTGTTTTAACTCATCAGAGAAACACCCCCTCCATGTTCTCCTCCTCTTCTGCATCCCAATGATGAGATGGGACAGGCCGAGCATTACAATTTCCATCCCTCCACACTCTGCAGCACTCTTGTCCCAGGAGGGACCACGATTAATGAAATAATTTGGGGCCTCGCTGGCTGCTCTGTCAACTCTCTTTCTAAAGCCTGACCAGTAAAATGACTCATTAAACAGTGTGGAGGTTCACCTCACATTCAATTACATGTGCCTGAGGCAGTGTGTGTAAGAATCCAAAGGGGGGGTGGAGGAAGGAAACGAGCCCCCAATAAAATTACACTCTACCTTCACTTTTGCCCTCTCTGCTTCTTATAATGCCAACTAGGCTGAGAAGGCAGCTTAAGGTAAGTCAGCAGGACATCAGAATAACAGAATAACAGTTGGAAGGGAACTTGGAGGTCTTGTAGTCCAAACCCTGCATAGGCAGGAGAGCCTGTATAATTTCAGAGAAATGGCTGTTCAATCTCTTCTTAAAAGCCTCCAGTGATGGAGCATTCACAACTTCTGAAGGCAAGCCATTCCACTGGTTAATTGTTAGGAAATTTCTCCTTAGTTCTAGGTTACATCATTCTGCTGCTCTGAGAAAATGTGAGCATCCCGGAGTCTCGATGAAAGATAGAACTAAAATAAAGGACACCAATCCCTAAGGTGAATGGAGGAAACATCTGGGAAAGCTTGCAAACAGCAGAAGTAGAAAGTTCTGTCCTGGACCCTCTATCAAAAAAGTTGTCTAGATTTTTAGAGGACACAGCATGATTCATCTTCAGATCCACTCCAAAATAGAAAATTAAAGTGACTTTTCTTCATCACCCCCCCATATTAGGTAGGTAGGTAGGATTGGAAGAAAAGTGGTAGCAGCCCAGAGATTGTTTTTTTTTTAATGTGCCCATGTTTACAATGGGTTTATCAGCAAGTTCCTTTCTAAGTCAAGAAAGCAAATTACTGGTTCGTGTGCATGGAACTCATTAGGACTAAGGCAGTAACAATAACAGCGTTGGAAGGGACCTTGGAGGTCATCTAGTCCAACCCCTGCTCACACAGGAGACCTATACGAGGGATTCAAACCACCAACCTTTCTGATCGACAAGCTCAGCGTCTTAACCACTGAGCCACTTAGGGAGCCACCATGGAACATGCATGAGGAGAAAACGTGCCAACAACATAATCTTAAACCAAATATAGATTTATGTCCGTCTGTGTGTGTGTGAGAAGAGAGAGTGAGAGTGAGAGAGAGTGAGAGTGAGAGAGAGTGAGAGTGAGAGAGAGGGAAAGGGAGAGAGAGAGAGAGAGAGAGGGAGAGAGAAAGAGAGAGAGAGAGAGAGAGAGAGAGAGAGAGAGAGAGAGAGAGAGAGAGAATTTTAGTTGAATCAAATTTATCAGCCATGGCTGGTTGGGTAGCAAGATATAATGGTGGCAAGACAGGTGAGAAGATATAATCTTTCCATCGCTTTTAAAGCAATCATGAACTCACTGTCTCAGAGCTATCTCATAAACCCGCTTCCCCTCCTACACACCTAGCAACTGCCTTTTTGCATTGTGTGATTCACTGCCTGGAAGCTAAAGTTCTGCTAAATAAATAAATAAGCACGTAAAATAAGTGGTTGCCATAGGAATTAGAACACTGTTTAAAATGATGGCTCTTGGTGACTGCTGCTGCTGCTGCCGTACAGAAGGAGGCATTTATATTATTGGGGTGGGGGGGGGTGGGGAAATGAAGTTTGAAGAGACCAAGTTAGATGCTGGAAATCCTGCACCGTTCTCTCCAGAGGCCGGCACAAAGCTGTGAATGAATGGGTTTGGGCCCATGCTGTTTTCTAAAGCTCAGGCAGTTCCCACAGGAAATGCCCGCTAAATGCCTCCCGTGCAGCAGAGGGAGCCAGTGGCGGTGAACAAGCCTCTCAGTGCCTGGCATCAGAGCATCTTTCCTCCTGAGGGAATTGTAGCCTGAATAGTTTCTTTACACCAAGATGTCTCTGTGGATTTAATCAATCAGCTGGATGTCTTTCCTAGGACGGAATCTCAGGCTGCTATTGATGCTGCTGTGGTGGCTGCATCATCTGGGAGAGACTTCGAAACATTCGGGCACAACAGAAACAGCAGAAATAAATGCTTTAGGACAATGAATAAGCTACCTTTTCCACGGTCACCTTTCAGCTGCGCTGTGAAACTTCTTGCATCAGTCCTACAAGCAACTCAACTCAATAGACTGAGAGTCAATAAAAGCTAATTTGGGTGGACCTCAAGATCCTAAGAAAGGAGAATATTGTAGAGAATATTTGGGTTGAAAGAGGGGTCCTGGGTGTTCTCTGAGCTGGGCTGTTTTCTTGCAGATGTTTCATTACCTGAACTAGGTAAGATCATCATTGCTGGTCAGTTGGCAGTGAAGGAGTAGCACAGATGATGTTACCTAGTTTGAGTAATGAAACATCTGCAAGAAAAGAACCAAGCTCAGAGACCATCCAGGACTCCTCAGATCTCAAGCTTGTGGGATCAACTTTTCTTTTTAATAGAATCCAATTAGACGTGGACTGGGGTGTGGTGGGGATGCTTCATGCATTGTTGAATTATTGAATTGCAATACTGTTGCAGCCAAAGGCTTGCAACATTTGTGTGCATGACATGAAGCTGAGGTGACACAGTGGTTAAAGTGCAGTACTGCAGCTACTTCAGCTGACTGCTAGTTCATCAGATCAGTGGATCAAATCTCACTGGCTCAAGGTTGACTCAGCCTTCCATCCTTCCAAGGTGGGTAAAATGAGGACCCAGATTGCTGGGGGGCAATATGCTATTTAGTATACTGTCTTTGATGTAAGCTGCCCAGAATCCTCAGAGAGTGGGCGGCATAGAAATATGAATAATAAAATAAATAAAATAAATAAATAAATGAAGAGGTTGTTTTGATGCCATTGCCATTTGTACTGGATGTCTATGCAAGCAGATGCAAAGCACAACTCATTTAATTGATTGATTGATAGGCTGCCTTTCTGCTCAAAATAAACTGGAGCACCAAAACTTTCTCATCCCCACTTCTTGCCAAAAGGGAATAAAATGAAACCAAACAACATGCTAGCAATCCTTCTCTGCTTTTGATGGAATATAGGCTGTGCTTTTTTTACTGATTTTCTGAGCATTCTCTCTCTCTCTCTCTCTCTATAAGCAGATGCTATACATGGATGGTCATGAAGCTACTAACAGTATGTCTCAGTTGCATTTAAAAGCCTCTCACTAGCTGTGATAGTAAAACAACATGCATCTTGGCAATTTTCAACTAGATACTAGGGAAAAATGAGAAATACATGCAGGAAAATGAAAGTTTAAGTTTAATTCCAAATAAAAGGATAAAAATGTCAGAAAGTATGAATTCATGTCATTTATTGACATGGCAAAAAAAAAAAAAAAGGAATCAGTAAGTTGGTGATAGTTGTTATGTTATGCTGCAGTACAGAATACTAATAACTGAAGACCAGAATTTAGCTTTTGGAAAAATTGTGCACTATTGTGAATAAATGTGATTCAGTAAAAGGGGGAAAAAAATCTATTAAGTCATGTGACTGATGAGTGGGAATGGTAGAAGGATGTACAGATAAAGTGACTGGGCCATTTGGAATTCTAAGAGACAATAAGAATAGTGATTTCTGATGAATATCTCTTTAGAAAATACCTTTGCTAAATATAAGTTTCTTTATTCCTAAACATGGCAATGGAATACATAGAAATGCAAAAACATTATTAATATTTTTATAATGAAATACTGATAGAATTAGTGGAATGATAAAAGTTTCTGATTATGAAGAAAACATTATTTGATATTATTAAAAGTGGATCTTGGGAGAAATGAGAAAGGGAATGGTGAAAGAAATGAGAATAAAAGTAAAATGACGAGGTAAAAAAGGAAAAAAGAAAGCATGAATTCTGAATGAAAAACAATTCGAAGGTCCCATCAAAATTAATGAAAAGAGAATATAAAGGGGATGTGGAAGCTGCTTGGAACATAGCAGAAAGAACTATATTACAGCAATTTGCAGAGTAAGCTAATGGGGGAATATGAAAAAAGAATGCTTGGTAAAATGCTGAAAGAGGCTGCAAGTGAAAAAAAAATAATACAAGGCAACGATTACTGTAACAATGCAGATGAGAGAAAGATTCTGAAGTTTGTATAGAAGGTAGCTACAGTGGATATTCTCAAAGAAAGTAAGGGATGGTAAAGATTAAAACAGGATAAAATAGAGAGTGCTGTTGGTGACATTCATTTTGGAAGTGGGTGAAACAGGTTAAACAAGGAATCTTCAGCAGAATGAATAATATTAAAAATAAAAGAAGTTAAATTCTTTGAATGACACTGGAGAGAAAGCATTTTAGAGACATTTGCAATGTCTCAATGAACACCCAGTTATAGAGAGACATATAAAAGACCCTACAAAAAAGGTGCCAGGCTTTGAGCTACCGCACCAGCAGTGGACAATCCTGAATAGAATTCTTACCTTACAAGGCATCTGCTGTGAGTCACTCAGTGGTGGGATTCAAGTAATTTAACAACTGGTTCTCTGCCCTAATGATTTCTTCCAACAACCAATTTGCCAAATTGCTCAGAAAGTTAACAATTGGTTCTCCCGAAGTGGTGCGAACTGGCTGAATCCCACCACTTGGACTCACTGTATAAATGGGGCATAGTATCCTCCCCTCAGTGTGACTGCAGGTCCCCATCTCAAACTGTAGATCATATTGTGACCAGCTATCAGCTGAGGGCATATATCGGTTCAGTATCTGACCCCCTCCATATAATTGATGCTGTGCTTTAGTGGTTAGATGGCCTAGACCCGTGATGGCGAACCTATGGCATGTGTGCCCAAAGTGACACATGGAACCATGTCGCCTGGGACTCACGGAATCACCCGTTCCTCTTCTGGGTTTCTGGAACACATGTGCATGTGATGATCAGCTGGTCTTTTTGCATGCGGTAGTGCCAGAAACTGGAAGAGCTGGTCTTCCATTTTCCTGTGTGAGCATGTGCGCCAGCCAGCTGATTGTTGTGTGTGCATGCATGCCAGAATCCCAGAAGACTAGCTTGCCGGTGTGCATGAGGGCACCGGAAACCAGAAGTTTATTTTCGACACAAGCATGCACCCTGGGCAGCTCCTCTTCTGGGTTGTAGCTCAGACGCATGCATGCACATACTCCCTTTTCAGCACTTGGTGCTGAAAAGGTTCACCATCACTGGCTTAGACATTGGTATTTGAAAATGGATCTTTTAAACATTTACATTGTTTATGATTTATTAATCTAGATGAAATATTAATATAGATATATTTCTAGTCTATGTATGATATGCCATACACCAAGTAAGTCAATAAGTAAGTAAGTAAGTAAGTAAGTAAGTAAGTAAGTAAGTAAATAATAAACGAATGAATAAATGAATAAATAGAGACATATACAGCATGTGTATGGTAATAAAATGTTTAAGAGTGAACCGAAAGAAATGATGTAAAAGTTAGTGCCCCAGACAAAAAGAAGTGGAAAAGTACAAGATGTTGAAAAAGAGAAAGCTACTGATGTAGATGGTCTAACTAGAGAAATGTGAAAATATAGATGTGTTCTGCTTATGACCAGCAGCTGCTGAATGTGTGCCTCAGCTTACTGTTCACTACACCAAGAAAAGGACGCAAGAATGAAGATTGTAACTGCTAATAAGGATTGACTTTTTAAGTGTGCCTGAAAAGGTATTTGGCAGGATTGAAAGGGTATAAGAGGTAATAATAAGCCAAATTGGAAAGTGCAGTGCAGTTATACGCAAACAGAATGTGTCCAGAACAAATAGTCGCTATTTGGTAAAGCACTGAGAAATGAGTCAATGTGAAAAGAGAAATGTGCTGTAGGATTGTCCCTGTGACTATGTAGGACAGATGAGGAGGAAACTAACCACCAGATTGCAACGACACAAGTGAGCAGTCAGACAAGGAGATCCAAACTCATTGGTAGCCTCACATTGCAATAAACAAGGCCACAGATTCAATTTTGCAGCTACTAAGGTTTTGGACAAGCAGGCACAAAAACAGCCAGGGAAGTGATTGAAGCCTAGGAAACAGGGGCTGCTCATCAATCAACAGGAGTGCTGATTTAACCTCAGCTTATCAAGTATAAGCTCCAACTGGTCCAGAATGCGGCCGCGCGGGTGATTATGGGAGCGACATGGCGCTCCCATATAACACCTCTCCTGCACGAGCTGCACTGGCTCCCGGTGGTCTTCCGAGTGTGCTTCAAGGTATTGGTTCTCACCTTTAAAGCGCTCCATGGCTTAGGGCCAGGGTATTTACGAGACTGCCTTCTGCTACCGATAACCTCCCACTGGCCAATACGCTCTCACAGAGAGGGCCTCCTCAGGGTGCCGTCGGTCAAGCAATGTCAGCTGGCGGCCCTCAGGGGGAGAGCCTTCTCTGTGGGAGCACCCGCCCTCTGGAACGAGCTACCTCCCGGAATACGGCTGATTCCGGATCTCTGCACTTTCCGTATGGCCCTGAAGATGTTTTTATTTCAGCAAGCCGGCCTGGCCTGAATAGGTTTTATGGGTTAGTTTTTAATTGTATAGCTTGGGGTTTTAAATTGGGAGGCCGGTTAATTTAATTTATTTTTAGTTATCTTAACTTTTATATTGTATGTTATTTTAATTTTTGGCTGTTCACCGCCCTTTGGGGAGAAGGGCGGGATATAAATTCAATTAAATAAATAAATAAATAAATAAATAAATAAATAAATAAATAAATAAATATTTAGGAGGCGAGGGCTTGGCACCACAAGGAAACAACAGCCAATGATTTAATAGCCAGCCGTCAACACCCCAATCTACTTCTAAAAAGCTACACAATAGGCATCACAGCCCAAAGCACATAGAGAAGTTTCTTCAGGATAGGCTCCAGCACAAGTCCAAAAGCTCGGCAGGCAAAACCTCTAGTCTCAGTGACTGACCCAGATTGGATCCTGCAATGTGTTGTACATTTATTGATTTACAGAAAGCATACTGTAAAGTGATTAGGCTAGTATTATGGAATGCTTTGCAGAATGTAGTGTCGAACCTGTTTGCTGATTGTGATAACTATAGGACAAAAGTAACAGTTATATGACAGACTAAATGGAATGCTTAGCACATGGTTCAAAACTGAGCAGGGAATAACACAAGGCCACAGGTCTTGACAAATGTTTGTGTTGGACTGTTGAGTGGGGACATAAATGTGCAGACGTTTTGGTGTGCAGATGATGCCATGTCATTTGTTGGCTGAGAAACTGAAATTACTCACTGGTAAATGACAGAAGGTTGGTCACCACCGAAATGAGATGTTTGAAGAAAGCTGCCAAAGTGATCAGAAGGGATAAAGTCAAAAGTAAGATAATAAGAGAAAGAATTGGCATAGAACCAATCTTAAACTACATATAAAGACAGCAACTTAAGCGGTTTGCTCACCTGCAGAGAATGTTTGTGGATTCTACACCATACAAGGTATATACAAAAAGAGGAGACACCCAAAGAACACAAGGCAGATCCAGAAGAAGATGGAGAGACAACATAAAAGATACAATACAACAACATCAATTAACAATGGTTGAGGCTGCCAGAAGTACAAGGATCAGAATGTTGTATATCTCTCTTTACTATCACCTGAAATAGTAAAAGAGGAAAAAGAAGAAATTATGCAATAGCAATACACTTAGACTTATATACTGCTTCACAGTGCTTTTATAGCCCTCTCTAAGCGGTTTACAGAGTCAGCATATTGCCTCCAACAACCTGGGTCCTCATTTTACCCACCTCGGAAGGATGGAAGGCTGAGTCAACTTTGAGCCTGGTGAGATTCGATCTGCCAAATTGAAGGCAGCCGGCAATCAGCAGAAATATCCTGCACTACTGTATTCTAACCACCGCGCCACCGCAGAAGGAAGAATATGGAACTAAGAATGATTGTATCAAAGATCAAGCTAATTGAATTGGAAAATGGAGTGAATCATAGCAAGTTTTATATAAATAAATGGTGATAAACGAGATAAAAAAGTAAATGGATTTAAAGTTTATTAAAAGTAAAAAAAAATGAATGTTTACTGAAGAAGCGTAAATGTTAAGAATTGCAAAGAGAGTAGGGAGCATGTGGGCCACTGTGAAGAATGAAAACATGGCAAACATGGAAATGGAAAACAGCGTGCCTCTACCGACCTTTTATATTAAAGGTGAGAGAGTTGGGTACATTAGGGTAAACATAAAAGTTGAGTGCAGTGAGAATGTAATTCTTACTATGTATGGTAAGTGGCAAAGAGAATGAATGGATGCTGAAGGAATAGTGAATACAAATGTCAGCCATCAGTATGAAAGAAGCATGGTGAGATCATTTGGTCTATAGAAAGAATGAATTGAATAGATGTTGTTATTTCCTCTTTTTTCTCACTTTTAATTTATTGGGCTTACAGTTTCTCATTCTTTTTCTCTCTTCTGCAAATCATTGTTTCTCTTAAAAGGGAACAGCATGCTGGCTATTTACGTAAGCGTGCTTATGGTACTGCATGGTTGCATATTGTTGCGGTGTGTAGAATGGAGGCCAGGCGAAGGTAATTCTAAACAAGGTCTCCTGAACATCAATCTGAGCACATTCAGTTGCTGGGTTGTGGGCGCAGATGGGGTGTGGAACGGAAGAAGAAGAAAAAAAAAATTCACTAACCACCCACTCGACGTAAAAGTGGAAGAAAAGAAAGCATTCGCATCTCTTTTTTAACCTGGGGTGGAAAAAAAAGCATCCTGACATTTTGCACATGCCTTTACTTTTTGAAAAAGAATAGAGAACGCAATTCTGTCTTAATTCTGAAGCAATGCAAAGTCTTTGAAGAAATGCAATAACCTGGATGGCCACCAAATTGTAGCGAGGGATACGGAAAACTCTAGGTGGCTCAGGGGCTAAGACACTGAGCTTGTCAATCAGAAAGGTCGGCAGTTCGGCAGTTCGAATCCCTAGTACAGGTCTCCTGCATGAGCAGGCGGTTGGACTAGATGACTTCCAGGGTCCCTTCCAACTGTATTACTGTTATTAAAACTTGCCTCTTTTCTTCGATTCCCATTTTTGTAGGCCAGGTCTGGTTTCCATAGAATAGAACACCCTGGATATTTTTCTCCACAAACAATGGCCATTTTAATCACAGAGACAGACTTAGTAGAGTTCTAATGGCTGGACTGAAGTAAGTAGCCTCTAGAGCTCTGGAAAAAGCATTGGAGGCTCCCTTTTCAATAATCCACAAGTAAGAAGGCTTACTCAGTTTACAGCAATTCATTTTTGCCATCTTTAGAAACAAAATCACTTCAACAACACCTTCCCAAACCAAAGCTCATATTTCATAATACATTGCCATGGTACATGCACTGAACCAGAATTTAATAAACAGATTTCTCCTCTCCCCAAATTGACGTGGTTACCAGGGGTGAAATGCTGGTTTGGACCGGATCGGCTGATCTGGTAGCGATGGTGGTAGGTGGTTCGGAGAACCAGTAGCAGAAATCTCTGCCCCCCACATGCCCAGCTGAGACGCGCGATCATCAGAGGCTTTTTTTTTTAACTTTTAAAAGCATTTTTTCTACAAATGCTTTTAAAAGTAAAAAAAAAAAAGCCTCTGATAATCGCGCGGCTCAGCTGGGATCGTCAGAGCCTTTTAAAAGCATTTTTTCTACAACCTCTTAGGTCAAAATAAAAGTAAAAAAAAAGGTTGGTCACGCCCACCACCAAGCCATGCCCACCACATAATGTTAAGGATATTGTTGTTGTGTTACCAACCAGCAGAGTGTAGAGCACAGAGAAACATTGCTGAGAGCAATGAATAAGAGATGTGCAAACTTGTTTATCAAAAGTTTACTTTATAGTGAAAAAACAATCTCATAGTCTTTAAATCAATCCAAGTCTTTGCCAGTTAAATCAGTCCAGTGATACAAAATCTTCTTACCACACAAACAGTAGTTGGTTAGAATAACAAACTCACTCTGGTAATAAACCACAATGGTAGCAGATCCATCCAACCGATGATAGCACAATGGTTGCAACTCCACACACTATGGTAGCTTATCATCAACTGAATACTTACAGTACCTTTCTTAAATACGTTCACAACTAATTACAGCATGACTCAGCATTACAATGAATCAGCAGTAAAACTTTAAAGTCACACAATACATATTCATATTAAAGTCACAGAACACATTATTGCCTGGACAACTTGTTAGGCTCAAACCATATCCTAACAACCACCCACCAAGCCACACTATAGAACCGGTAGTAACAAATTTTACATTTCACCACTGGTGGTTAGTATTGGTTCCCATTTTTACTTGAAGATACACAGACTGTCACTTCCTCTGTGTGCCTCTGGTTCAGTCTGTGGGATCAGCTGCAAGATCTTTTTGCCATGAATTCCTTCCTATTGAACAGTCGATAGAAAATCCCATTTATAGAAAGCACACTGGCCTTCACAATGCGTCCACTAGGCTGTCTCAACAGCAACTGGCAAAGAGATGAGATGGAGGTGGCATTGTCTAGACCAGGGGTCGCCAACCCCTGGGCTGTGGCCCACTACCGGACCATGGCCTATTTGGAATGGGGCCACACGAGCAGCAGTCTGGCACATATCAAGAGCATGCAGCTTGAATTGCGTGAGTGGCAGGTGGCACACATGCATACCTGTGTGTAGCTCAACTTGTGCAAGTCGAGTTGTGTGCAGTGCGTGTGTGTGCACACTAGCCCACCACTCACGTGGTTGGTGGTCTGATTCCCCTCTCCTGGCCTGGCTCGGTGGCCTTGTTCCCCTCTCCTCCTCCCCCAGCCAGGCTGCCAAGCCACAAAGGTTGGGAACCACTGGTCTAGATGTATTAGCTACAAATGGTAAGTGGAACATCTTTGCAGTATTTCACACAGGTCCTGACCATATTTCAAATACAGGTAGTTCTCAACTTACAACAGTTCATTTAGTGACCGTTCAAAGTTACAATGGCACCGAAAAAAATGACTTATGACCACTTTTTACACTTATGACCGTTGCAGCATTCCCGTGGTCATGTGATCAAAATTCATAAGTTTGGCAACTGACTCATATTTACGACGGTTGCAATATCCCGGGGTCATATGATCACCTTTTGTGACCTTCTGATAAGCAAAGTCAATGGGGAAGCCAGATTCACTTACCAACTTAACAACAGCTGTGATTCACTCAATAAATATGGCAAAAAATATGGCAAGAAAAAATGGAGCAAAATTCACTTTACAAATATCTCACTTAGGGACATAAATTTTGGCCTCAATTGTAGTTGTAAGTTGAGGAATACCTGCATTGTGAAGTTTTTTGTTTTTTTTTAATAGCCCATTCATGCAAAATAGGGTAGGATAGATAGATGGATGAATACATGCAAAAGCATTCATGTTTGTATTTGACATGGATTGTAAATAGGGAGGTTTGCTCATTACTGCGTGACAATTATGTTAATAGATGTTTAACTGCCAATAAAAGGGTGTTCCTGATGTAGATAGATACATCCGCAGACCGATAATGTATTGAAATGAGTGAACTAAAGGAAACAGCATATACAAAATCAATGCTACTTTGGTGATAAAGCTGAGTAGACCTTTGAAAACCCTCCTAACTGCTCAACAGATGCTGCTAAGTGTTAAGAAAGAGCTAGTAAACATTACAGCAGCAGGAACTGCAGTCTGTTGTTCGGTAGCACAAAACAAATTCAACTCCTTGGAACTTAAATGACTTTAATATTCTGACTTTCTCCTTGTTTTAGGTGAAATTAATGTGTCATGGAGCCATAAAAACCACCAGTTAGATTTAGATTGTTGTACAGTTTTCACAAAGCAGGACAAATCACCTCTATTCAATGCTGTACAAATTTTTGAATACCTACAAGGAGTATTTCCCTAAAATTCCTATAGCAACAGACAGGGACAAGATCATTTTTGTTATACCATACACCAGGGCAACAGGGAGCATTTTATGGCAAGGCCCACAGACATGAGGGGAAACTCTGTCCTGATTACCCACAATGAAACACCTGGAAGCTGCACTTATTTTGCACTAGAGCTGTATTTAATACTCACTCTTTTAAGGAACAAAATTGAGAGCTTCTTCTGGAGTTGGGAATTATTATAGTCTACCCATAATCCTTTAATCCATTTTGGGGGATGGAGGTTAATTGGTTAATTGCTCGTATCAAGTAATAGGTTGATTGTAATACAAATGCCTAAAGAATAGAAAAGTGTATAAGTAAGTAAGTAAGTAAGTAAACAATTAATTAATTAATTAATTAATTAATTAATTAATTTTGGGTATGGGATGGAAGGTGTTATGTCTTTAAGATGACTTTATGTAAAGTGATAGGATATATATATATATGTGTGTGTGTGTGTGTGTGTGTGTGTGTGTGTGTGTATGTGTGGGGGTCTTTGGTTATTCGGGTTTTCTCCCGCATAAAATTGGAAGTGTCTTGGCAACGTTTCGACAAAGTCTCATTCATCATCTTGAGGCTGGTGTTTTCAGCTTCGTGCTTCTAGGAGCAATGTGTGATCACAGCTGTTTCTTCCTTTTAACCACCAGTGGGGGTGTAAACTGATTGGGTGGGAGCTTGGCTGTGCTCTGATTAGATGGGGGTGTGTTCTGTTTAGGTGGGGGCTTGGTTGTGCTCTGGTTAGTCTGAGTTGCAGGGGGATTGAGCTGGTGACCTGCGTTGCTGTTGTTTGGCTTCGCGTTCATGGTCGTGCCACATCTTCATGGTGGGTGTCAGTTTGCTTCATGTATGGATTGGAGGGGTTTAAAGTGGCTAATGATGCAGCTGTGGTCTGGCTTCTGGTTTGTAGTTGTGCCTCATCGGTGTGGGTTTGTTTTTTGCGTGGATGTATGGTGGTGACATCCTGTGTGGTTTTCGTGAGTGTGGGTCTGGTGTCATTCTTTGTGTTAGGGACTTGTTTGTCAATGAGGGCGGGTTTCCAAATGGCTGGTAGGCAGGAGTATCATCTCGTTTGTTCATGCTGTGTGGGCGTTTTTCTATCTTGATGGCTTCTCTGATTATTCTGTTGTTAAAGTGTTCAGTTTTGGCAATAGTTCTGGTCTTTTTAAAGTAAATATCATGTCCTGTGGCTTTAAGGTGTTGGACCAGGGAAGAAGTTGGTTCCTCTTTTCTGACTGAGTTCTTGTGTTCTTCAATGCGTGCACTTATTCTTCTGTTGGTTTGTCCAATGTATGTGGTGGGGCAGGCGGTGCATGTATATGAAATCCCATGTTGCCAGGGCACCTCCAATTTTACGCGGGAGAAAACCCGAATAACCAAAGACCTACATACAAACACCCGCAAAAACCTCAGAAAATATATATATATATATATATATATATATATATATATATATATATATATATATATATATATATATATATATAAAATTAATAATAGAGTTCTTGATAAGAAAGACAAAAAAAATCTGGTGACAGCAGAATGGAAGAAAATGAACTGGGGAAAAAAATCATAAAAACTAAAGACCTGCAAATAGAAGTAGAACAACTGTGGCAAAAGAAAACAAAGATGGTATCAATAGTATTAGGCACCTGGGGTGAAGTTCCAAGAATTCTGTAGCACCATTTGGACACCATTGGTATTGAGAAAATAACCATCAGTCAATTGCAAAAAGGCAGCTTTATTTGGAATAACTTACATCCTACAACAATACCTTTAATATTATTAAAGAACAACACCATCTGAGCTTCTTGGGAAGAACTCAATAGGTGGACAAAAATGCCAAATTCAATCTAAAAGTCTGGCTGTGTAATCAACCATTATAATAAAAGTAAACTTGAAATGAAAAGTTGGAAGCCTTACAACAATGAGAGACTGGATATTGGATTTCTATCCTTAGTTATTAGTAAAAGGAGGCTCCTTGAGAAGGAAAATCCATCCTTCTGAAGTTGACATATAAGAGATAGGAGGTCTGGCTTAATAAGATCATATGGCTGGTACCTCTGGAAGGTAAGTGGCTGTATAGGAATGATAATATAAGGGGTGGTTGAGTACTTTTGTTTTATGAGTAGTTGGTTGGAAATTTTGAAGATGTGAATGTGTACTATAGGTGATGATTTTGTTACATACATGTGCTTGGGAGAATTTGATTATGAAGATTACATTCTTGGTGGATAAAGGCAGAATTATCCTGGTGGTGTTGGTCAAGGAGAGTGGGAATCATGCTGGGTGATGTGTTCCAGGGATAAGAAATCAACAAGATGATGTTGGTCTTCCCCTTCATGTTCAGAGACCTTTATCTTGGTTCTGGAACTTGGATTGCTGGTAATTTTTACTTTAATTTGCTATTAGTAAACTCAAAATCCATTCATAATAATAATAATAATAATACCACTTTCAGTCAAAATTTAAGTGGAGATGAGTGGGTGGACCTAGCTTGCCAGCTTGGGCAAGATGTCTGTCAAGCTCCAAGAACCTGGAGATGCACATGGAATTACTACTGAGCAGTTTCCTTTATTGTTCCATAGCTATGGACAGAAATCTTGCACTATTTCCATCACTATAAATACACTGTGAGAATTTCTAGGGAGAAGCCTTCTTTACTCTCATTCTCCTGTCTATGTTTCACTGCCTTATTGCTCTGTGGAATTCAATTCCTGGAAATCCAGACTACATTCCACTACTGGAATGTAATGTGTCCATAAAGTATGTTGCAGCTGGAAAGATGGTGGGAAGTTAGGTGTTGATCTTATGGCACAATTTCTTTGCTATCAAGGTTCATGCTGTTGACGTGGTGGGGTGTAATTCAAATCAGCTAGGCTGTAATGACAAGCAGAGTGGATCTTTCTCCTGGCTGCTTGATCTGATCTCTGGACTCATATTGGAGTCCCTTAACAAATAGAATTGGATAACTTCAGTCCCTATGCCCAGTGAACCATATCAGAAAAATGCAAAGGGTCTATGACTTCCACAGTGACCAGGAGGTTTGTCCCAGTAAATCTATGACTGATTTTCTAGATTGGAAATTAGGTTGGAGGAGGGCAGTGGTGTGTTTCAAATTTTTTTACTACCAGTTCTGTGGATGTGGCTTGGTGGGCATGGCAGGGGAAGGATACTATAAAATCTCCATTCCCACCCCACTCCAGGGGAAGGTTACTGCAAAATCCTCATTTCCTCCCGATTAGCTGGGACTCGGGAGGCAGAGAATAGATGGGGACGGGGCAAGTCAGAATTTCTACTACCAGTTCTCCAAACTACTCATAATTTCTGCTACCGGTTCTCCAGAACTGGTCAGAACCTGCTGAAACCCACCTCTGGAGGAGGGTTAAAATGGTGAAGTTGGTGATTATGACTGTGTAGTTGAATACCTATTACTTTTTTTATGTATGTTGTATACAGGAGACAATAAAAGAGATGGAATGTTGATCAGGTGGTCATTTCTGCCATTTTATTTTATTTTATTTTTCTACCTGTAGACACCTCTGCTCTGGAGAAATCTTATTCTCTGTAAACTTTACTGGTGGATATCACTATAAACCAACTTTCTAAATATGGAGCTGCTTCTGAAAAGGCATGCTTTGGGATTAGCAATAGGAAGAGAACCAGCAAGAATCCCAGGATGTGGCAGTATATAAACTTAAATATGATGCCAATAATCAGGGCTTATTTCTTTTGGAAATATTGTATAGTATATGCAAAGCTGGACAAATATTATTGATGAATTATATGTATGCCTAATGTAATAATGTACTGTCACTGATTTATTACAATCCAAAATTAACCTATTGCTGAAATGACTTTAAAAGTTTAGCTGTTCTTAAGTGAATAAATAAGGCTGGACTAAAACTATTGACCTGGCTTGAAAATATTTATTGATTTAAAACTTACATATACTGACCTTTATTATTAGACATTCTAGGATGGTATATTAGCCAACCTAAGCAACCTATCTAGCCATTATACTTTGTCAACAAATTAATAAAGAGATGATTTATCCCATAATGTAAAAACCAATCAATAGCATCCCCAAGGAAACATGTCATAGCTGGAATGGTTTAGCTATTTATTTATTTATTTATTGTATTTATAATTTACTCAATAATCAAAGTTCCCTGTGTAGATTACATTAAAGAAAAAAAAAGTGATGAGCTTGCTACAGATCAGATTTGGGCAAGCTAAAAAGGCACTTTCCCAGAAATGCAGTTAGTGTTGCAAATTGATTGCTTCAATATCGGTCTGGATGGGTGCTTCACTTCAATAAAGCTTCAGACAAAATTCTTGGTCAAGACTGTTTTGTGCAATGAATTATCCCATTTTGAATAACACTGAAACAAAATGTCCAACATTGGTCTTCTTTGGCTTCCCTCTTGACATTTTCCCCAAAATCTCCTACCACATGAGTAAGAAGGAGTCTCAGTACAGGACTCCCAGACTGGATGGTGGGAGAAGCAGAAAAAGGATTTAAAACAATTAATCCCTTTTAATAATTTAAACAATACAGCCAAAAGACGAACAGAGGTAGATGCAAGCATTTTGTATTGACTCATCAGTACCTACATTACAATAACATGGTTAAAATCAGCCTCAAATATAAGATCTAGCAAGAGCATTAATTAAGCCTGTAATGTATGCAGGAAAGCAACCAATAGCAAGCCTTATGCCCACAGAAGGTATAGATTGACATAAACCCATTTCTACACGCACACGGGAAGCTTCAAGTGGTTAATGGCAACCATCTCAGCAAACCACAGGAAACAAGAGTTACTGTGGCACAGTAAAACTTTAAATGCAGAGTTTGGATCCACCTGGTGGCCCATAGATAGTAAGTTTCTCACAATAGCCAAAGAAGGCATTTTATAGCCATGATTTGCTGCTGTTGTTGGATTATTCAGCCTTGACTTCAACTGCCCAGGAGTCTTCATGAAGTCCATGGAGTCTTCTCAGCAATCAGAAAGAAGTCATACATGATATCTTCGCCCAATTCCATTGCCCAGTCTTGGGGTCCCCTTAGCCTTGGTACTGGACCTTGGTGTGTATCAGATATTTTATGGTGTTGCCTACTTTGGTAATGAAATGTCTGCAGGATAACAACCAACCTCAGAGAATGCTAAGGATCTCACAGTTCAACTCTGAGCTACAAATATTCTCTTCTACTGGTGCTCTGTCCATGGAGATCCTGTTGCTCAATCCTGTTCCTGTTGCATCAATCCCCTGCTTTAGCATTTCCTAAGAAGGTTTCAGACTACTTTGATATACTGTCAGGTAACAAGATAGCATTCTTTATATACTACTTCATTAAGGTGTATCGCCTCATAGAATCCAAGAAGCATGCTTTCTTTGCCAACCTACTTTCTGGAGCATGACACCTCCCCTATCTGGCCCTCATATTGACTGTGTTCAGAGATACAGATTCAATCAGTAAAAAATCCATGGAAGATTATTTTAATATATGTTTACTGTGGCAAGATTACTATATGGAATATACGCAATATACGAGATGGAAAATTGGATAGTACCCACTATGGAGGAATGGTGGTTTAGTTGACAGATTTTGCTGAAATAGATAAATTGACTTCTTTGATTAGAGAAAAGGCCCTGTCTACATTTATTGATGGCTGGAAGCCTCTTATGTAGTTTTTGTGTAAAAATGAAAAAAAGAAATGAACTTGTGAGATATAGTTTTGATGATTAGATTAGACAGATTATAGAAAGAAGAATAATATGATCTAACTTTAGAGAGAGAGGCTCAAATATATTTGTACACATAATTGTCGTGAATAATATCAGAAGGCACTTTATATCTTTTTTCTTTCTTTTCTATTTTTCCATTTTTTTCTTGTGCTTTTTTCTTTTTCTTTGATATCCACCTTACTTTATATTACTCTGTATTTTGGTTTAAAAGTTTTATTAAAAAATATATAAAAAAACATATTATATTCAAGAAAAGTTCTGAAACCTGGACTCTTTCCCAACTTTTCAGTTATAATAGAAGGAGGGGGCAGGGAGGGCATACTGCCTGTGGGTCTATCTTTTAATAGTTGTTTTTCTTTTAGTGTTTTTTTTTTTTAAATCTTCTGGTTTATAGGGAGTGCAATGACTCAGCAGTTAAAGACGCTGAGCTTGTCAGCTGGAAAGATTTAAGACCCAAGCACCGCATGATCGGGTAAGCTCCCCTTACTTGCCTCAGCTCCTGCCCACCAATGGTTTGAAAGCATGCAAATGAGAGTAGATAAATAAGTACCATTTCAATGGGAAGGTAACAGTGTTTCATGCACCTCAGCATATAGTCATGATGGCCACATGATCACAGAAATTTCATTGGATAATACTGGCTCCTTCTGCTAAGAAACAGAGATGAGCACTGCCTCCTAGATCGAACTTGTCTGGATATGGGAAACCTTTACCTTTTTATTCTATTAATGTTTTACCTTATGCTACCAGACTTGCTGTAGAATTGGGTATCCATTTCTAAAACCAACAAGTAGGTAAATGTGAATCAATCTGATCAAGTAGAGATAACATCTGGCATCCCCTAGTTAAGGAGTCAAAAATCAAAGGTGGTGCAGATGTCAGAGAAAATGTGTCTCAAAATCAATGGCTAAAAGACCCCCACAAGGAGTCATACTGTATGGAATTTACCAACTAAAGATAGCAGCTGGGCAATGTCTTTTTCACCATTATGATCAAGTATTCCCAGTGTCTCTGATTGCTATCATGTTAAAAAGCTTTTGGCTCAGTCTTATAAGAAGCAAGGATATCCCATCAGAAAGGTTCCTGATCATTTAACAACAGGGGGTCTGCTCAAATGCTAAAAGAATCCTCAAGCAATTTGTGCAACATTTATCCACAGGATTACAAAAAGGGCTTAATCTTTAATACTTGTCTTTAATACTTAATCTTAATGTCTTACTTATTGGAGTTCTGAAACCATCTTCCCACCCTTTCACGGATAAGAGTTAGAATGGCAAACAGAGACGTTTGAACTAGCAACCATTTGTCTTTTATCTTCCTTTGTTCCAGAGTTTTCTTCAGATTTCTCCTCTTCCTTTGAATTTTCTTGGTTATATTTGGTAGAAAAGTAGAACATTTCAAAAAAGAAAGATAACTCTTTCCCCTTTTGTGGAAAATCAATATCTCAGATGGCGTTTTAGCTTACGTGGACTTTGTCATATGTTTAACCTACCCCAGAAAGCCCTTCTGATGTTCATCAATTATCGTTTTTACTTCGAGCGAGTAAGAAATAAATATTCTTTTTTACTTGACAAATGATGAAAGAAATCAGAGGCATTTTATTATGGTGCACTTAAGACATGAATGCTCCTAGGCTAGATGGCAAAGAGGAGATTTGTCAGCATTTTTGTAAAATATTGTGTGTTGTGCAGATTTGATGTCCTTTTGGAAGCAGACAATAGGGGGAAAAAAAACAATATTGATTTCTCAACGACGCAATACGGTGTTTCCAGAGTAAAAACCTCTATAGTGAGGTGACATTTCATTTAGAGCACCATTTAGTGAGTAAATAATTTTTCATCGTTCTAAGACAGCAAGACTACATACATTTCCTAGAGGAAAAAGTCATGCTGAATTTCCTGGGTTTTATGTGCAGTACAATCCTAAACTGTCTATTCAGATTAAACATTTAATTGTAAAATATCAGGCTGTTGCATACTAAATGCATGCGGGAGCCTACAAAGGAGAAAAGGTCAAACCCCATTGACATTGGAGGTTTTCAAGAAGAGACTGGACAGCCATTTGTCCAGAATGCTATAGGGTCTCCTCCTTGACCAGGGGTTTGAACTAGAAGACCTTCAAAGTCCCTTCCAACTCTGTTATACTATGTTCAATGTTCTAATGGAATTGAATAGGAAGTGGAATATTTCCAGAGCAGAAAGGGTGACAAACCCATTTGGCATGCATTGAAACTGCCTCACAGGAATGTACAGAGAAACTCTTTGTCCAAAAGGCAAACCTCTGGAATGCAGCCCCTCCCTCCTGGGAATCCAGATTATATTCCACCCCAGTTAAATAATGAAGAAGCCATTCTCAGGAGTGGAAAAGGGCTGGCAGATGAAATCACTGGAAGGGAAACCAGATTCGAGCTATAAAAAGTTAGGGTTGCCCTAATCAAGTATGCATTGGGACTATCTGTCTGCTGTCTGCATTCAAAGCTAACCGAAGGATGCTTCTGGGTTGAAACTATTTGATTGTGCCAATACAGCTGCCTGATTGCCAAAAGTAATGAAATCTTCAGGGAGGATTTCCTATGATTGCATTCCCACCCCTTCTGCTGTCCAAGGCAAGGGCTTAAATTCCTCTTTGGATACCTGCCAGCCAGGTAGTAAAGCATGCTAATTTGTCTGTTTATAAAGACAGAAGAGTGGATGGGCCTTTCCGTACCTGTGGGCCCTAAAATAGCTATCAATCTTGCTTCTATTATAATTGTTATGTCTGCACTATATTTACTGCAGCTACTTTCTTTATACTGTATTTAATAAAAAGAAAATCATCTTATGGATAATAACCTGCTCGACCTAACAGCTTTCATTTTTTTTATTTCCAAAAATGATGTGTGTGAGATCCCTTTATGAAGGATTCAAGCAGGATTTCTTCAAGGAGGAGGAGGAGTTTGTGCTAAATAATTCACTTCCCAGCAGTATTTCCTAAATAGCTCTGAAAAAGGTTCTGAATTTCTGAAGCAGCTTTTCAAGGTTGCATAAAGGAGTTAAAGGTAGAGTAATCAGTTAGGGATGATCAAGCTTATATTATGTTTCTAATGGGAATCCCCGACTGGAAATCAGAATCTGAAGATGTGTCCATGGACTTTAGATGAACATCTCAATGAACAGGGGAGAAACAGCAGGAGAGGGATTTGGTGGCGAAGTACATGTTATTGCATCCATATGGAACTCTTACTTAAATATTCAGCAACTCTGACTAACAATTTTCACCTGGGAGGTTCCTGTCTGAGACTTTGTGGATCAACTGTTCTTGACAATGAAACTAGCAGACTAGAGGTCTATGGAGATCCAGGCAGGGGTGGAATTTGACTGGTTCAGACCGGTTTGGGCAAACTGGTAGGGACAATTTGAAGTGGTTCGCCAAACTGTTAAAAACCACTCCTGGTTGGCCCAGCCCACCCCACCCCATCACCACTCATCCCTTCTGATGCTCGCTTGCCCCTTCCAGCTGCTCGCCCCACCCATCCACCACCCTGCCCTATATATGTTGCCTTCGCCATGCAGCCCAGCTAATCGCCTTGCCAGTAGCCTCGCCCTCTCAGCTCACCAAAGGTAAACAATGCATGCCGCCCACTCGCCCTTCCCCTTGGGTGGGGATGCCATTCCCTGAGGCCCCAGAGCCGCTGCCCACCTCAACCAGGTTGGGGAATGCCTCATTCCCTGGTTCTGGCCTTGTCCCAGAGCCGCCGTCCATTTGCCGCCTGCTCTCCCTTCGCCACTCAATGCATCCTTACCTTCCTCCCATGGCTGGCTGCCAGGGAAGGCAAACCAGAGCTGAGCCATCACCACTGGGCTCCCCGCCAGCCCGCATTTTGGCTCCTCTTGTTGCGAGATGCCTGCAACCACCTCCTCTTTTTTTCGGTGTGGCTGGATGCTTCTGAAAAAGAGACGGCGGCTGCAGGCTTCTTGCAGCGAAAATCACTGGAACCACTCTGCTTCTTGAACGTGCCACCAAGCCACGCCCACAGAACCAGTAGGGAAAAATTTTGAATTTCACCCCTGTATCCAGGTATGGTTTCCCAAAGGTGCTTTTTCAAGAGGCAACTGGACTTTTTAAAAAATTTTCTTTGAAGATGTTTCGCTTTTTATCCAAGAAGCTTCTTCAGCTTCTGAAGAGCTGAAGCTTCTTGGATGAGATGTGAAACATCTCCCAAGACAAACCAGTAAATCCAGTTGCCTCTTGAAAAAGCACCTTTGGGATAACAGACTAGAGAGAGAGACAGAATATAATTTAACCCCATAGAACCAAAACTTGATTCAGCAGAAGTGAAACCTAATTTTATGAATCAGCATAAGAGGGCTGAAACAGGAATCAAAAGAAATTAATGGCAAGACCCCAAATTTCTGCTTTTACAACTAATGTCTTGAAAATAGACATGGAAAGCAGCTAATGTATATACATCTCTCTGCCTTAATCCTATGTATGACATAAAAGAGGAGGCATATCCCTGATGACTCAGAAACGTGATATTTTCTCCTGCGACTCAAAATAAATGTGAGTTCAACTCCAGGTTTGTTTGGTTTTTTTTGGCTTGGTCTACTTTTAATGAGCACTTTTCAACTATATTGAACTTTAGCCTACTGTATTCTATGCAAAATACTTGAGAACTAATGAATACAGACACCAGAAACAGTAACTTAAGACTGAAAGAATAGCAGGGATATATAATATTTCCTTTTTTTTTTCTATTTAGGGAAGCCAGTTAGACACAGACCCATACAGACATAGACACATAGACCCACACATATTAAAATTCAATGTTTCAGCTGAGTTTTACACAAAAACTGAGCCTCGGTTAGCTAAACAGTTATAAAGGAGAAATGTGCTTGCTTATAGTGCCCATATTTAATATATATATATATATATATATATATATATATATATATATATATATATATATATATATATATATATATATTTATAAGTATTTGGGACTATATAAAATGTATGCTTGCAGACTTAACTAAGAATATATCTCAAGGTTTAAACATTTTATTAGGTTATAAGATAACATACAAAATACAAAAGTAAATACAAAAGCAGTGAGGTGAAAGTGTGTGGGGGGGGGAGAAGAGAGAAGTTAGGAAGGGTTGGAAAAAAGAATAAAAAGCATTGACTTCTGACTCCCTCTGCTGCAGTAAAATAAGGCATTAACATCAAACCACAACTTTTTGTTTTTTCATAGTAATATAAACTAGCCATTTCTATAAGCATCTATCAATCTAATCAGTAAAACCCAAAATCAGAGATTTCTTTTTTTCCACCTCAAGCACAAAGTTCAGAAGCGGTCTCCATGTGGAAACAAAGTACTTATATTCTTTTCTTTAATCAAAATAGCCAATTTAGCCATTTCTGCCAACTCCATCAGCTTCGGCAACCATTTGTCCATCGTGGAAATTGAAGTGTCCTTCTATTTTTGTGCGTACAATAGTCTTGCTGCTGTCAAAATATATAAGGTCAAAGTCCTCCCCAAAAAAAACAAAAACAAAAAGAAAACAAAACCTAAAAATATATCTCATTGAGTTAAATGAGATTTGCAACTGAATAGTCACTCAAGAAAGGTTTCATTGGGTAGACACATGCAGTCAACCCAAAAGAAATCCCACTAAATTCATCCATAAATTATGAATGACCTAAGACTGTAATCTTATATATGAATCAAGGACTACAGAACTCAGGGGAGCTTACTTCTGAGTAAACTAGCATGAGGATTGTCCTCTCAGAGATACCATTTCACTTTACTGTCCTTTGAATTCTATCAGCTTTGTTAAAAAAATAACAACCCACCATTGTGACTGCATTTGATTGATGGCGGAAAATAACTGGGGAATGACACACAATAGTGTGTTCAACTCCACTCAGACAGAATACTCTGGAACCCATAAAGACACAGCATGGATTTATTTATATATGTATGAGTTAACCAAGAGCCTTGGTAGTACAGGGGTTTAAGGCACCCTGTTATTAAGCTGGTTATTAGGACCAGATGCCTGCAATTACTGCAGGTTTGAATCTCGCCAAGGCTCAAGGTTGACTCAGCCTTCCATCCTTTCTAAGGTAGGTGAAATGAGGACCCAGTTGTGGGGGCAATAAGCTGACTTTGTATAAATATACAAAAAGGATGAAGGCTATTGCTGAGCACATTGTAAGCCGCCCTGAGTCTCCGGAGAAGGGCGGCATATAAATCAAATTAAAAAAAAAAAACAACAAAAAAAAACAACAATGATTTATATCCTGGCTTTCAAGATATTAATCCTCCCAAAACAGCATGTGAGCAATATAAACAGTTTATAAAAATGCAATAAATATTATGTAAAACCAAACCAAGAAGGAAACTTTTTGGATCTTTCTCAAGCTTGTTGATGGAAACAGCCCACAAGAAGTGATGGAATTAGCACATCAAAACAGAACTCAATTTGTTATTAGTTATTTTAAGAGGCATGCGTTTCAAAGCATAAACGCTGATTAAGAATAATTCCCCCCCACATGAAATTGAAGACCATGGACTAGATTAAAATCAAATATAATTTTTCCAATAAGGAATTTGTTGGAATTTATTTGTCCACTTGGATCACAGTCAGAATCCAAACATATAAAGTTCCACACACATTAAGTAACATCTAGTCCAGCTCTATAGCCTTCTCTTTCATAAATTGTCCAAATGAATGAAGAACCTGGTGCTCAGGAACTCAGAACCTGCTTTCCATACAGAACGTTCCAGATTCATGTACTACCATTGGTGGCCATGCTACATACTATAATTCAGTTCACCTACCTCCTTGTAGATTAGAGAGAAAGTAAGGGAAAATATTTCTCTGGTAAGTTTTTTTTTGAGGCACAGTTGCTCTAATAAAATGGACATTCCTTTTCAAAAATATCTGTGCTCTACAAATTACAGCACAGATAATTAATTGCAGTGCATTGTATTATAAAGAGTCCTTTCTAATAATCTTCAAAATTTATTTATAGAATTAATGTTGCCACTGTGTTCAGATCTCCTGAAAAAAGCTTTTACGCAGAGAATTGCCAGGCATTCAACTTAAATTTAATGTGCTGGTAAATGGATAACATGACATTCCCCCCTCTCCTCTTTTTTAATATCATCTCATTCCTCTCAAATTATATGCATATTGGTTCAGTCTCATTTGTAAGGAATAGATATTGTAAATAATATTCCTTCCTAGTGCTGTCTCTGAGAAATGATTGCTTGCCTGCACTCATTATAAGAAACCCCTTGTTGTAAATATGCCGGGTGAGCCTGGAATGTGCTTTATATATTTGGTGAAATGGTCTCTATTATATAAATCATTCTCCATATTCACTAAGACATGATTCTTCACCTTTAATATCAAAAGCATTTGCAATTTCCTCTTTGCATTCTGTGGGCTTTTCTGTTCCCCAGCTTTCAGCTGCTTGTCTCCCGTACGGAAAATGGCTAGAAATGTCCTTAGTCTAAGAAACCCCTTTCCTGATTTCAGCTTCTTCCTCCATTTTGACCACAAAGATGATCAGATTGTTTTAAAAAACTACTCTGCATTGATCACAGTTCTTGATTGGTGGATTCCCCTGCTTTTTTAGTTTAACCTGGAGTGGTAAAACAAAACAAAACAAGACCTCAATATTATCATTTGTCTTGTCCTGTGTGCTAGAAGGAGAAAGTGGAAAAGTCATTGTCAAGTTGCTCACCTGGTTAAAAATACAAGAAGAAGATGCATAGTAGAATATTTTGGATGCATAGCAGAAAAAAAGATTGATGGAGTCAGCCATCCTGGTGCACTGATGTAGTCCTAACTTCAAGAAATGATCAGTGGTCTGCCCTGTCCTTGGCTGAGACTGATCCTGTGGATCAACCCTTGGTAAAATTTTGTGATCTGACTTTGGCCTTCTCAGTTATTAAGTATTGTAACTTCTTCCCTGAATTTCCATTTTAGTACTGGGCAGTACTGATGTCCATACAACCAAGGCATAACTTAAACCACATTAGTAATGTGCAATTAAGTGAACAATGTAGTTATTTAAATTATCCCTCTCTTGTATTATTTTGGCATCTTTGATGAGTTAACATCTCTCACTTCTAAAATCTTATCTCTAAAAATCCAAAAAAGAAATGGATTGAGGAGAGCAAATCTCAGATCAGTGTCACAGATTAAGAAAGATGAGGAATGTATGCTCCCATTTATTGGAATTTCAGCTCTGTTTTCCTTCTCTTTCTATGTCTTTCATCTTGTTGGGGTCTGAGAATGATTTGGAGATTCTGCAGATCCTTCACCTGACTTGTTTCCAAGCAGCCAGAACTAGCAGAAACAGCTTTAGAGTTGCCAGAAATGACCACCCCTCCTCACAGAATGATTGCGCCAGAAAATTTCAGGATTCACGTCTGATGACTTTTCTCTAAAGCTGCTCAGGGTTTATTGTTATTTCTTCAAGGTAGTCTGGACGAGCACAACAATACATGCTAACTATCTTTATTGTAGGGTTACGTTAACAGAATCTTGCAGTATTTCTCTCCTTCTTTCCTTTTATACTCCAGAAAACTAAGGAGGGTTCCTTCTGAAATGCTTCCCATATCTCCTCTTCTTCTGTGAGCTGAAACGTCTTTCACGTGATGGTTGTCTAGTCTGCAGCTTTTCCTTTTGTCCCTCAAGATCATTCCCACAAACCATTATAGTTTCAGAGCCAAGATGATGATGATGATGATGATGATGATGATGATGATGATGGTGCTATCCTAACAGGTCAAGTCCAACCCATACTTATAATTAAGTTTTCTCTTCTGACCTGCAGTCATATTGCCCTCCCGCCCCCCAAGTACAGGCAACAGTAATTCTGAGAAGACTAAGAAATCTTTGCAGAGTACCAGACTTCCTACTCTGTACTAAGGGCCCGCTTTATACTAAGAGGTTCCCTGGCTATACTGAAAACTTACATACAAATGAAATGCTCACCTAGATGCAAGCATTCAGCTTTTCTTCTTATGGATAAATGGGGTATGTATTTGTAACTGAATTGTAAATGGGAAGGAGAATATGTTTCTCACTGCTGTTTCAATATTGCACAAGGTTAGAATTGAATAATGACCATTTACCTGTTTATTTGCAGGCATAGGCAACCTGGGAAAGATTCAATATTGTGCCTTCTCAGTGAACTAACAGCTGATATGAACAGTTATGATATTAGTACTCAAGTGAACATGGCTGAATTTTTCAGTCATTTTTGAGGGTGGTGAAAGTGTTTCCCAAGGAAGCTATAAAGAACAAAATGGGAAACATAAGTATTATGGAATCCATTTGCCTCTTAAGTCTACAAAGAAATTGACTCTCTGAGGAATGAAATGGTGTCATGGCATCCTTAACCTAATATTTGACCTATCTTAGATAAATCAAAATTTATCTGTTTTGTGAAGGCTCTGTGGGACCAGAAAAAGCTTGTTAAAGGCTCCGTGAAGCCTATGGAAAAATGCACTCTCCTTGTTTATTCAGAATTTTTTTCCTAAAACACTATTAAAAAATTATTTAAAAATAATTAACAATGAACATGGCTTGCTTATCTTAATTTCATCTGACTGTTTCTCAGAATATTCAAGATCAGAAGAGAGTGGGAAAAGTGTCAATAAGAAGGTGGTTGCTTACATTTAAAAAAAAAGAAAAGTCTGTAAACAACATTTTTCTTTAATTCTACTATCAATATTTATTTATTATTATACCCTCCACTCTATTTTGCATCTTTACTGTTCAAGAAGCCATGTTTCATTTTGACCAATTTAAGTTCTAGATCATGCTATTTATCTTTTATTGAAGACTATAGCATGGTTATAAAAATGTGAAGGCTTGTGTTGAAACTGTAGTCCAATTACAAATTTAGGAAGTGGAACATTAGGTGTAAATTTTCAAACAACATTTGTTTTGTTAAACTGAATACTCTCAGACCAATGTGGAATTTTTAAGCATTCTTTCATATACTCTAATCCTTCTCTCCCTCTCCCTCTCCCTCTCCCTCCCTCCCTCCCTCCCTCCCTCTCCCTCCCTCCCTCCCTCTCTCTCTCTCTCTCTCTTCTGTGAATGTCTATGACAAATTTTGGAAATTCAAGTCTACATTTAGCATTCAAAGATCAAATACAAGTTTGATTTGATTTCTTCCGATCCTTACAAAATTTCCAGACTGAATTACTTTTATTTATAGTGTTTGTTGTAGTTCTGCTAGAGCTATAAAATTCTTTGATAACTGAACCATTCATCTCAAATGAACAAACAGAAGGAATCTGACTTTGCTGCTTTTAACATCTCCAAGGAGAAGTAAGTCTTTACTAAATTGACCATTGCCGGTGAGGTGGGTGGAGAAACTGCCAAGTAAGCTTATTTCTGACATTTCCGAGGCATTCAAGAAAAACAGTAGAAGAAAAAGCCATCAGAGACAAATCCTTACCTAAAATAGCACATAGGAGTTCAATGCAGAAATGGTTGCAACACAATTTTGGAAAATCTGCATTCATTGCTCTTTATAGCTTTACCTAATAGAGCATTTTATATGCAGCTGTCCCTAACATACAGAATTTTATATCCAGCTCCCATATCTACAGCTTTTTAAAAATGCAAGTTTGTGACACTCTTTTGTCGGCAACCTTCTTAGAGACACCTTCAGTTAGAACTAAAGAAGCTTCTCGGACAAGAAGTGAAACATGTTCAAAGAGGGGACAAACCCCAAGGAAGTCCAGTTACCTTTTGGGAAAAAAGCACCTTTGGGACTTTGTGGGATGTTTCATGAATATTAATAGTTAGATCACCACCTTGTTCTTTGTTTTTCTTGCTCTTGTTTTTCTTGTTATTTATTTCATTTTTTATTATTTGTCCTGTATTGTTATTTTGTGTGTCACCCAGAGTTGAAAGGACTCAGATGGCACCTAAATTGAAGAAATTAAATTAAATGCACTCTGCTATATACCCAGAGTGGCAAATAATTTTGAACAGGAAACTAAAGATTACACTATACATCAGAAGTGGAAGGAGGTTGTGATAATAGTGGACAAAGCCAAAAGTTTTTATTATTCAACAAATGAAGATAGATAGATAGATAGATAGATAGATAGATAGATAGATAGATAGATAGATAGATTCATTCATTCATTCAGTTAGTCAGTAATTCATTCATTTATTCATTTGGAAATTAAGTATAATGTATTGCATATACACCCACACAAACACATGTGGAATGATGGAATATTGTGGTGCTGCTTTTTAACAACAACAACAATAGGATAGAATTAAATTTAAATAAGGAAGCAAATGAAGACAGATTTATATGCAATCCTACCTTTTGACACATGAAAAGAGGCCTATTATAAATTGCATCCACCACAATGACTTTGCTAACTCTCCCCAAGGATGCCCCTGGTTTTAAAATGGGTAAATGGGTTGTTACTCACTCCTGCTCACTCACTAATAGGAAGCATATTTAAATTGATATTTTCAGTAGCTTAAAAGGTAACTTTGGGTAGGTTTATTTATAACTGCAATCCCCTAGTTATAGTTAGGAGATTGTAAGAAGGTTAATTTGTAGAAGAAATAAAGGAAATGGGACTCTGGAGATAGGTCACGATAATTAGGATGAAAATGATCAGAGGAAAAGATAGACTGTTGTTGCAATATGGAGAAAGAGAGAGAAATAAAACAAGGAAGAGATAAAAAGAAGGGTGTGGTTAGGATTAGGACTATATAGCCAGTCCAAAATAAATAAATAAATAAAAATAAAATTGGAGCCATAGCAAAGGAAGGGGGTGGAGATTTAGGGAAACAAGAGTTGGGGGGAAAAACGGAGCTTGAAAAAGGAGAAATTCTTTCCACAGCGATGAGGAGTCCAGAGGATACAATTAGTTGGGATTCCTCTCTCTGCAGCCATGTAAGAGCACAAAGAACCAGATGTTCTGGTTGGCAGAGAAGAGTTAACCAAGGGAAGAATTGGCAAGGCATCTAGACGCGGGGAGGGGAGTCCCTTGAAGAATAGTTAGCTAGGTCTGGTTCTAGAGAAGCCAAGGCACGTAGGAAGAATAGGAAAACAAAAAGCAGAGTTCATGTGGGCCAGCATTCTCAATCCAGCATTCAATCCAGCATTCTCAATTCAGAAGTCTAGGAAGTGATGATCAAACCCAAACCAGAGAGACAAGAGAAGTTAGGTTGATCAACCTGTTGGTTATGCCCTTTTGCTTTAAAGCAGAAGCCTCCACTGAGAGGCTGGCTCCAAAAGGATCAGGGTCAAGGAGGTGACTTGAAGTATATATGAGTATCCATTGAATGGGTGCCCAGGGAAGCTAGTTGATGATGTTACCTAATCTAGTGATGAAACATCTGCAAGCAAACAGCCAAGCTCAGAGAGCATCAAGAGCCCCACATTGCTTTCCCTACTTTATATTAACACATATAAACAGATCTATAAATGCTCATATTTTGGAGCCCTGAGAGGAAAAAAATCAATAAAAATATATCTACCTCATCCATCTCTTAGTTGACAGTCTCCAAACCAGCCCTGAAACTGGTTTGGAATGGATATGAATAATCAGCCCTACCTAGCATTTAGTTCTGAAGCCAGTACGAATGTCTTCATCTGAGCAAAGAGTAACATATTAACCATCTGATAGCAATCATCCACAATAATTAAATCTAAATTCTGTTTCTTCAATTAATTTAATCTCTAAGCATAATTAATTTAATTTCTAAACATAATTTCCAAATTATGTTTCTTCCTGAGCCAGTTTGGTCTAATGGTTAAGACATCAGGCTAGAAATCAGGAGACTGTGAGTTCTAATCTCTTCTTAGGCATGGCAACCAGCTGGACCACTCACACTCTCTCAGCCCACCTCAACTCAACAACTCACAGGGTTGTTGTTATGGAGAAAACAGGAGGAGGATGGAGTATTAGAGAAGTTCACTGCCTTAAGTTATTTATAAAACTAATCAAGGTGGGATAAAATCTAATTAAATAATAACAATAAAAAGGTATCGCCATCTTTTGTCTCAATACAGTAAGGACTGCAGTTTTCCTCAGAAGCAATTAGCAATTCTACAGTATATCTTAAAATTAACCCTGACTGATTTCAAGAGCTAGATTTTGAAAGATCAAGAAAGCATACAACACAACTTTCAAGCAGTTTCTCCTTGTGCAATCAAGCAAAACCTATATTCTACTGTGTTTCCCTGAAAATAAGATCCTGTCTTATATTTTTTTGAACCCTGAAATAAGAGCTTGGCCTTATTGTCATGCGCGCAAAAGCCCGATTGGGGTTATTATCAGGGGATGTCTTATTTTGGCAGAAACAAGGTAGTTCAAGCACATGGTACATTTTGTCAGAATATAGCATCTAGTGTGTGTATGTGTGTATGTGTGTGTGTGTGTGTATGTATGTGTGTGTGTATGTGTGTGTGTGTGTGTGTGTAATCTTACAAGTTTATGATGATCTTTGTATACTTAGTAAGCCAACTGTTAAGCAATTACAGAATGCTTCAGTTTTTAAAATAGTTTGCTCTCAGTCAAGCATTATTCCTTTTAAATTCATTATTTAATAGATAATCTATATTGCTGGGTATATGCATTATTTAATGAAGCATTGTTCTAAGTTACAGTAGCTAGAATAACTATGGATTTTTTTTTAACATAAGGGAAAAATGCTGCTTGTACAATAGGTTTTCAGTATAATATCACCACTGTTCCCTGAAATAGCTACGGACTAGCATTTACTGTATATAAAAAGGAGTTTTACTGCTTCAGTATATTTTGTAGGAACAGGAAATGCCAGACACGGAAGCTGCAATACATATATTCTGCAGGGTCATGAAATGTTAAAAATAAAAATCTTCCATCTCTGATTTTGGCCTGCCACAGAGATACACATCTGGCAGAGCAGTCGGTGAAGCAGATAAGCATTCATCCAAAGAAGCTGGATGGAACAAGAGGGCAATGGAATCAGGAAACCAAAGTAGGTAGTTTGGAACTGGGACTTAGTCTGGCATGATAAGCTTTCTAGTTAAGGTTGGATGATGGAGTTCATTTCTGTTGATCTTTCTGTTTGCTATCCTCTGGAGGTTAGTATTCAGTGTTGCCTTAATGTTGGAGACAGAGGTTCAGAATGATTGGCTTTAATTTCCTGACCCTGCATGATCTCATTCATTGGTTTTAGAGAACTCCCAGAAATATGCCCAACAAATGCTTCAACGATTCTGAGGCATGCAAGCTCTCCTTATTGGGAAGGAAAGCATTTCACTCTGGCAGAGAATACCTTTTGGTGTGGGTGGTTTTGTGTGTGTTTGTGTGTGTGTGTGTGTGTGTGCATCAGGGGTGGGTTCTACTTACCTTTACCGGTTCGTAACGGGATTGTGTGCACGTGCAGATCGCTGATGACGACATCCAGGGCAGTGGGTGGGGCCTCCCACTGGTTTTACTACCGGTTCTTGCAAACCAGTCCGAACCAGGGGCAACCCACCACTGGTGTGCATGTGTTTGTGTACACACATCTATGTGTGATATCTGAGTATCATCTTTTGCCTCATACCCAAAAAAGGAACCCTCCTAAAAAAAAGTGAGGGTTAAATATTTATCCTGGATGCCACAAGATAGTTCCATTCTCAGACAACTGTATGAAAACATTTATTATAGGAATTATCCGAAATAAGCAAAACAATTGTGTGTTTGTGCATATATAACAGCTAGCATATACAACATTCTCTGCCTTATAGAGAAAAATGTTTTCACACTTCAGTGAGCACAACAAGTGACATGTTCATCATAATGCAAATGATACTTCTTTTATATTTGTGTCAAATAGGACAAGGCAAGTATACAACTACATTATTTTTGTGATGACGTTATAATACATATGCCATCCTTTGGATGTCAGGGTGGCTCGCTACAGACATCTGTGCCCGCTAATGTAATTTTGAGATTTGGGTGCACCAGTAATGATGGTTACTGTTGAGGGGGCTGATTGCAACTGCCATTGCCAGATGGTGACTGGCTGGAGACAATGGAAGTGACAGCTCTCATAGCGGCTATAGTGGATGCCGTTGTTGGAGATGCCATCAACATTGCAGGACTGAATGCTGGTGGAGAGTGCAGCATCGGTGGAGCAATAGCAATGGTGGAGCTGGACTGGCTGTAAAGCAGAGGAGTGAGGTGATCATTGCCCTCAGGTGCTGGTGGGCTGGACACCAATGGCAGCAGTGGTGGAAAGTGGCAGCTGTTATGGTGGTCATGACAGAGAGAAGTTGGTCCTGCTGTCTTTGTGTAGCTTAGAAATCATCTGCACAGGACAAGTTACAGCAGGGGTGTCAAACTCGCATCGTCATGGTGTAATCACGTGACATATCATGACTTCCCCCTCCCTTTGCTAAACTGGGTGTGGGCGTGGCCAGCGCATGATGCATCTGGCCCGTGAGCCATGAGTTTGACAGCCCTGAGCTACAGGGTCTTGAGAGGGATGGCAGGAGCACTACCATGGTGAGAGTATCCTGCTACAGTGACTCATGATTTTGCCAGAGGCATAGCGTGCTTCTCAGTGGACATGTTTGTCCTTTGGAATGGCTTAGAAATCAGGTTGACTTTCCCTTTAATTGCTTTCTGGAGTTGCTTTAATACAGAGAGTTTTTTTTACAGAACATTCGGATTGTGATGTCATCTTGGCTAAGGTTCATAGATTGGTTCTTAGTGAGGTTGCTTATGTTTACATATTTATATAGCTTATGCTTCATTGTTAATCAGACGGTGTTAAGTTTTCACTACAATTGCACAGCATATCTTTGTGAACTGTGGATGGACACTTCAAAGTACAAAAGTGATAAATGAATGAATATTGATTTCTTCACAATATTCAAATGAATATTGAAGTCTTCGCCGGGCACCTCTTGCTTCCTCATCTGCGCGGGGGGGGGGGGGGGGGTCTCTAAGTGCTGAAGAAAATCTGGCCCACAAAATGGGGATTAAAGTGGATCAGCCTGGATTACTTGACAAATCCCTGATTGGTTCTGCTTAATTTTTTTAAGTGAGAAAAACTTAACAACTCTAAAATAGGGCATGATGCTTGGCAGTAAATGATCAATATAGAAGAAAAACAAGAACTGGTTGTGAGATAAATATTTTAGCTCTTTCTAAAGGTGAACTTAGTTTACCAACTTGTTAGTAACTTTTATAAAGAAATTTGGAAGATTCTATACAGAAACAATAGCCTCTGAGAAACTTGACCTACTAAAATTTTAAAACCATTCAATCCCTTTTATTTATTTATGGCACACATTTTTATGTCATTGCCATCAAAATGATTCTCAGCAGCTGAGGAAATTTGCTATGGCCATCTGTATTCCTGACAACCAGTGCAATTGCTAAACTTTGGCCTACCATGTCATGTTGCTTGCTATGCTTCAAAACATCCTTTTAAGTGGACTTCCGTGAGGACGCATGACAAAATAATCATCTGCAAGGGAACAGAGATTCCACTGTGGCAAGATCAGTGAGCAGATGGCATTTTTCTAGCCAGCCAAATCTCTCTTGATAAAGGAAAGATTGTGAGATCACCTAATTACACTCCAAACAGCTGCTCCTCATGAGTAGACTGCAGGAACTGAGTTTCTTGTGGTCAGCTAGTGAGTCAAGTGGCTGGGAATTGAGGGATCTCACAAACACAAAATAGCTTTATAGACACAAAGTTTTGCTGAGCCTAATTTCTTACTCACTTTTGGAAATTGCTTATTAATTTCATTTAAACCATTAAGAACCTTCCCATCAGTGTGTTTGGTAAGATACATTGGGTAGATTTGCTTTAATCCTTGATGAAAGAAGTTTTAAAGATAAGTTTAAGAATATTTTTAAAAAATCTCTTTTTGAAATAAACAGAGTGATTAAAACACATTGATTTTGGAAAATTATAAACAGATGAGGGATACAGATGGGTTTGGAATAAGATGTTGAAATTGATTGTGGGAATCCTTCTCATGGGAAAATGCTGTTGTTTTGAAATCTTCAACATGATAGAATTGAAACATGATAAGATGAGAGTTTGAATTCTGGATACCTAAGGAAGCCAGAGGGAATTAAAGATTACAAGCAAAGGAGAAGAACATTTAAATTTGACTTGCTAATGGAGCAAAATACTTTAATACTGGATGTATTCAAGGATCTTTGTGAGCAATGGATCCAGAAGTTAATTTTAAAAGTTTCTGCCTTTATAATGCCATTTGTTTTGACAAAACATCTGAAGCTTCTAATGATCAGATCAAGAACATTATAACATTCATTAAAAACAAATATAACACATTAAAGGTCCGATCCAAATTAAAGGGAAGAAAAATTGAACTGAACAACAAGGGCTCCCGCAATGTCGGTCACAGACTTCAAAATGGGAGATGCAAACAAAACATTGAAACTCTGTCTTTTTTTAATGCATGTTATGTACATACCAACCATTCTGAACTTTAGTGACTATGACTGTGGATACTCCTAATCCAATGACACTTACTTTCCTAACTGAGCCCTGCCTAAGGGCCATCTCTCAGAAAAGATGGTTCCTGTAGGAATAGGTATCTCCAACCATTTGGTGCAGATCAGGAGTGGTATTCACTTACCTTTTGGTTCGCAAATGTGAGTGCGTGCACTACCTCCACACATGTGCAGAGCCTTCTGTGCATGTGGAGAGGGTCAAAAATGGGACATGATGACATCTCGGTGGGTGGATGGAGCCTCCTGCCACCGGTGCTACCGGATCGTGTGATCCGGATAGAACTGGCTGAATTTCACCATTGGTGCAGATACATTTTCTGAAGCTCCTTTGCTTCTAACCTTTTTTTTTTCATTTTTATTAAACTTGTCCCCTGCAACAACAACAACAAAAAAGGAAAAATCCACAGGAGCATCTTTTTTTATCTCCTACAATTTATCATCTCAGGGAATTACTCAATGACTTCAATAACGCTTAGCCTGCTGCTGATAAGAACATCAGCTCCTGGTAGAATTAACCTTGTGGATAAGGTCAGGAGGGGAGAAATGAAGTTAGGAGCAATCCACAATGTAAAGGGAATGTGGCTTTGTACATCTGAGAAAAAGCCAGTTCACCTAGGAGGGTGGGGGAGCCCAAAATCCAAAATCAAACCAGGAAGAATGCAGTAGCAAAAGATTTCTCTGTTGTTGTCAAGGAAACTATATGGACATGGCGACAACATTTAGATGAGTGTGGGTGCCAGATGATGAAGCTTCCTAGTCAGCAAGTACTCTGGTTACCTGTGAAGCATATTGAATTTTAATGAGTCACTCTGGAAGAGATGATGTGGCAATCCCAACTCCATAACAGAGTCTGAAAGAGGGGCCCCTTGTTTTACAAGGATACATTCAAGGTCAACATGGAACATGTTGCAAATCAAGGAAAGCATGAAATGGACAACATTACATTAAGCTTTAATAGGATTGAATATTTTAGGAGTACATTGTTGTGGCCAAAGCTTAGCTCACCTTAAGCAACCAAACCACTTTGAAGATACAACATACATTTATTTAGCATGCAAGCAACTTACACTGATCATCCATCAAAGGGTCCTGAGCAAAAACAGAACCACAACTTATATGTCATTGTCTGACTACATTGCAAAGTCAAGTCCAAGGAAAAGGCAGAGTGTAAAATTACAGCATGATGTTGGAATGTTGTTGATCAACTCATTTGGGTGACTTCTTATTATTTAGCCCTTCCTAAGAGGTCACCATATCAGCTGTTACTATCTCAGAGTGATGGTCAGTGAATATAAACAATTTGGTTTGTGACTGATTCTTGCCCCTGTTGCCACTCAGGATCAATTCAGCTTGCTGTGAATGTTGACTTACAAGGTTAATTTAAGATGTTGACATGTTGGGTTGGGTTGGATGATCTCATAGATTTGCTCATGAATGCAGCTTGTGTGTGTGTGTGTGTGTGTGTGTAACTTTTACAACTACATTCCCCCATTTCTTCCCCTTCAGATGTGCAAATTTATGGAGGGCTTAAAGCAGCCAAAAAGGATACTGTGATCTTGATAGCAATGATTACACTGCATGGAAAAGAAAGAACAACACAATTTAGAGCAACAGGAGACATGCATATGCAATAATTCCTAAATTAAGAAACACAAGATAAATTAGACAACTCCTTATGCTCTAAACCAGCTTCTATACTTTCTACCATACTGTGTTTATATACTGTACTATAGCATTGTCAATTTTGATCATTCAAGGGGCATACTTTAATTAGGTGTTTTTCTTGATTTCAATTAGTGTCAGTGAGATCATGAAAAGCAATTCTACATATAGACATTTACAAATTCTTTCTGCAAGTTTTAAGCAATAGTATTCTCAGAACAAAGTATTCTTTTGCTGTAATTCAAGCAAGGGCTTTCTAAGAAATCAAAGATAAGGAGGACTGCTACAAAATACAGTTAAGAACACAAACCAATCCTGTGACCCAGTAGCCTATCTGGGGTCTTCAACATAGACACATATAAAGTATAAGCATGCAGAAAAACCATATAAATGGAAGTAAAGTGAAGCAACCTGCAAATCACTTATTTCTCTAGACAACACATAAAAATATACAGAGACAAATACTTACAAACAGGACAGATACTGATTAATATACTCACAAAGACTTGTAAACTGTTTGTGTTTGTGCCCTTCATGGGATCAATCAGCAAAAACCACATGTGTTGTATATTGGTGTATGTGTGTGTACCTTTTACCACCACAAAGTGAATTTATACACCGTTTTAAATTGCAATATTTACATGATAGCCTATTCAGAGAATGAGGCCATACAAAAAATGAAGGATCTTAGTCAAGATCAACAAAAAGAGAAAATTAACAAGAAATATGAGTTTGAATGTTATAAAGTTATAAAGGGACTAACGATCTGATAAAATTTGAACCTATGAAGTTTTACAATAAAAGGAATTGGCTTGTGCCTGAGCTTGTGTTATGGTCTGAGACAGAGTGACTGGCCCAAGTCACCCAGCTGGCTTTCATGCTTAAGATAGGACTAGAACTCACAATCTCCTGGTTTCTAGTCTGGTGCTTTGGCCACTAGATCAGCAATGGCTAACCTTTTTGCCGTCACATGTCAAAAGCATGGGGAGCGGGTGGGGGGAAGGGTGTCACACGCTTATGTGTCCATATCCATAATTCAATACACCCTGCCTCCCATGCATGTGCGCACAACGCCCCTGCCCTCCCCCCACTTTTGGCATGCGATGGCACGGTGGGACTGGAAGGCCCATTTTTTTTACCCTCCCCAGGCTCCAGAGGCTTTCTTGGAGCCTGGGGAGGGCAAACACAGCCTTCCCCACTCTGCCAAAGGCCCTTCGTAGGCATTTCCGGCCTCTGGAGGGCCTCCAGGGGTGTGTGGGGAAAGCTGTTTTCACACTCCCCAGGCTCCTAGAAAGGCTCTGGAGCCTGGGTAGAGTGAAAAACGAGCCTCTGGTCCTACCCAAAGCAGGCAAATGAGCTGTTTCCAGCCTCAGAAGGACCTCCGGGGGGGGAGCCTGTTTTTACCCTCCCCAGGCTCCTAGAAAGCCTCTGGAGCCTGGGGGGAGCAAAAACCAGGCCTTCCTCACCCACCCAGAGGTCCTCCGGAGGCCGGAAACAGTTTGTTTCCCAACTTCCGGTGGACCTGAAGGCCTGAAAATCGGGTGGCCAGCGCGCCAGAGTTGAGCTAGGGCAACACTCATGTGCCCAGTTATATGGCTCCGTGTGCCACCTGTGGCACACATGCTATAGGTTTGCCATCATGGCACTAGATCAAACTGGCTCTGAAAATAAATATTAAGACTGTTAAAAGTAAAAGGAAGGAATATAATGTTGATTTATTTTATCAAGATTAAGTAACAAGCTATGTTGTTATCCTGGCAACCTTTTACTGAAAAGATGATGTTTCATGGATTTGTTTATAGGTAAGAGATGAGATGCTGAATATAGAGAAGTTTATAATCTTAAGGGGGAAAGGCTGTTTAGACTATGGTTTTATTTATGTATTTCTATTTCTATTTATTCTTATGCCTTTATGATGATGTTGTAAAGTAGAGTCATGTAGGTGAAATTCAATAGATAAATAAGTGTGGATTATCAAACTGATTTTTTTAAAAAATTAAGATTAAAATATATATGTTAATATTTCTAGTAACTCTTTATAAAAATAGCATTAGCACTTAGACTTATGTACTGTTTCACAGCACATTACAGCCCTCTTTAAGCAGTTTACAAAGTCAGCATAGTGCCCCAACAATCTGGACCCTCATTTTATCGACCTTGAAAGGATGGAAAGCTGAGTCAACCTTGAGCCATTGAGAACTGAACTGCTGAACTGTCAGCAGTCAGCAGAAGTAGCCTGCAATATACTGCATTCCAATCACTTGTGGCACCATGGCTCTTAATAGAAGTTTGCTGATTAGGACTGAATGATGTGGTTTTGCAATCTGATAATCGATAAGGGATGAGATATGGGAAGAAAGTTTTTTTTTTAAATCAAGTTTTTTAAAAAAAAGTGTTTATACTTGTCTCGGGGGGAAGATTTATCTTTTATGTGTCTTCTTTTTCTTTTTTTCTACTTCTTTTAAATTTTTTTTAAAAATTCTTTTTTTAACTTTTTGCATTTTTTTATCTTTGTTATTTGTAAACTGTAATAAAATTATTGAAAAAAATAAACCTGACATAACTGCATCAATCCAAAGGGTACCACAGAAGTTCATGGTTGCTGTTTTCACATATACAGTACTAGAATAGAATAGAATAGAATAGAATAGAATAGAATAGAATAGAATAGAATAGAATAGAATAATAGAGTTGGAAGGGACTTTGGAGGTTTTCTAGTCCACCCCCCTGCTTAGGCTGGAAACCCTACACCACTTCAGACAAAAGGTCATCCAACATCTTCTTAAAATCTTCCAGTGTTGGAGCATTCGCAACTTCTGGAGGCAAGTTGTTCCACTGATTAATTGTTCTAACTGTCAGGAAATTTCTCCTTAGTTCTAAATTGCTTCTCTCCTTGATTTGTTTCCATCCACTGTTTCTTGCCCTGCCCTCAGGTGTTTTAGAGAATAGATTGACTCCCTTTTCTTTGAAGCAGCCTCTGAGATATTGGAACACTGCTATCATTACCTTCTTTTTATTAAAAAAAATCTAGTCTTTCTCTTCATTAAACTAGACATATCTAGTTCCTGCAACTGTTCTTCATATGTTTTAGCCTCCAGTCCCCTAATCATCTTTGTTGCTCTTCTTTGCACTCTTGTCTAGAGTCTCAACATCTTTTTTACATCATGGCAACCAAAACTGAATGCAGTATTCCAAGTGTGGCCTTACCAAGGCATTATAAAGTGGTATTAACACTTCACGTGATCTTGATTCTATCCCTCTGTTTATACCTGTGTGGATCAGTCCCAAATAAGCAACCCCTACTCTCTAAAGCTGTCCTTTGCTCTTATCAGAAACATAATTTCCCCCAGGTATTCTTTTATAGCTTTCAATTTAGCTTCTAAAAGCCACATCATTGGAATACAGCAAGTGTCCCAATCATACAGGATTCGAACAGCGGTCTTCTTTTTAATAGCATCCGTTACCTTGGGACAACATGCTTGCGGATTAAATATTCCAGCCTCCCACCCCCCACTTCTTCCAGTTTGAAAAACCAACAGATTACATTGCAAACAGTAGCTGTTCACTCACTCACTCACTCATATATTTGTATAAGATATTGCACTTAAGATCACACATAGCGATTCGGTTTTCTCAACTTGAAGCTCCTATAACAGTACTTGAAAAGATTGCCTTCTTATCTTTGTGTATGTGAGAGTGGGGATTTAAATAAAGTAGTTGATCTGACATTCTATCAGATGGATAGCCTGTAAAATTAAATTGATCTGCACTACATGAAATCCCAATGTTGTTTGCAAACCTTTGGAATGTAGAGTTCTGTCAAAGCGGCTGCCTGGCCCCCATCAGGCATTCTTTATATTTATAGATCCTGATAAGCAAGATCAGTTTTATTTCAGTCTTTTATAACTGCCCGCAGAATGCTTCACACATAGACGACGAGCCAGCGTAGGTCTTTCTGAATCATTCAAAGGGGGCTTAATTTTAGCAGCCTGACATTTACCAGCAGCACGGTGGAGATAAAGCAAGTAGGAGAGGTTGAGCCCACATCATTCAATGGGAAATAAGGCTCAAAAGACATTCTGATCCTTTATTGCATCATCCACCACTATTGTCTCTCTCCTGTATCACCTGCATCAAATACATCTTCCCTGATGTTATAACAATTCAGGGAAAAAACCAAAAGCTTCTTTTCTGTCTTCTGTCCCATTTTAAAGGCTGCAGTGATATGACCATAACCTATCACACAATACCCAACCAGTATCATTTTGGTGGATTACAGGCTACCTTCTGGCATGAGGGAAGAACCTTAACGCTCACTTTTTCTGTCCTATTTATTTAATTTATTCTATTTGTATCCCACTCTTATGAATTTATAAGCAATTCAGTTCAAATTTCACAGGCTCAAGGTTGACTCAGCCTTCCATCCTTCTGAGGTCAATAAAATGAGGACCCAAATTGTTGGGGGCAATATGCTGACTCTGTAAACCACTTAGAGAGGGCTGTAAAGCACTGTGAAGTAAGTAAGTAAGTAAGTAAGTAAGTAAGTAAGTAAGTCTAAGTGTTATTGCTGTTTTGGCACATTCTTGACTCTGCACAATGTAATGTAGCCATGGATTTCTCAATGAACTTGAGATAATAATAAAATTATTATTAATATTTAATAAAAGGATTACAGTTGGTAGGCAAAGACCAATTAGAAAACTGTATATGAAGGCTCAGGGTAAGTGAATGAACCAAAAATGAGGCAATTGAAATGAAGTAGAAAGGTCTTACAGATTTTGACAAAATAAAAAATGATCTGATGAGCTTCATGGCTGAAAGTTTCTTTAGGACATGAAAGCTAAAACTAAGAAGATTGCTGTATTATTTACAGATGGAGGATTGAATAGACTTGCACCTACAAAGTCTTTTCTGCTGGTCAGCAAAGCTCCTTGCTTAAAAAACAAAACCAAAAAAGAAAAAAAAGAAAAACTCTCATGCATGTCACAAAAATTAAGAATATATAAATCCCAGATGCCTCCTATCTGACAATCTTGTGTGAGAATGATACTGAGTGAAATTAGAAGGTAATGACTGCTGATTAGATGTTGGCAATTATTTTTGACTGGACAGATAATAATTTGCAGTGGCACTAATATGCTGTCACATTACACTTTTTGTCTAGGGATGGCTTTGTCTTCAGAGGGGCCATAGAGTTTTCATTCTCTCATTAATTGCCAATGCCTTGGGATGGAGATATATTACATTATGCACACATTACAAAGGTAACATTTCCAATCAAGTGGCATCCTTTGTTATTATGTCATTACCTTAGATAAACTCGA
Organism: Arizona elegans; assembly: GCA_022577455.1. Classification (NCBI taxonomy): domain Eukaryota; kingdom Metazoa; phylum Chordata; class Lepidosauria; order Squamata; family Colubridae; genus Arizona; species Arizona elegans. The sequence continues at coordinate 214,274,861 of JAKOOJ010000001.1, read as the reverse complement.
TGACTTCACAAGTTTTACCAGTACACCTATGAGGTTTTACTGAAAATCTGTAGATCTTTCAGAGCTGCTTCAAACAAACGTTTTGTTAAGATTCTAAAATAATCAGGTGTGAATCAGGTAGGCAGACTCTCAGGATAAACATAATAAAATGATAATGAGCTAAAAGGGAATTTTAGTAATTTAAATAATATGTTCTAAATATGCCTCTCTGGGTCTGTGAAAATAACAGATGCAATTATATTAACAACTCCATAATAAGATATTAATAGATAAAATCAATAGACTTGGAAGCGATTATTATGAGTAGTTTAATTCACACAACCAAATATACATTGAGTTGAAGGAAAGAATACAAGAAAGGAAACAAAGAAAGTGGTTAGCATCCATCTGTTACATAATTGAAGGTTTCCCCAAATTCTTTTACTCAAATCTCAAAACCTTTCAATAAACAACAAATAGCTTTAACATCAAAAGGTCCACAACTTTTCACATTATATTTGTGTGACAACATTAACTCAATCAGCTTGCTCTGAAAACTTCATGAAAAATAGTGGTTTTTCTTCGTTTAGGTCATCTTTCTATGAATTTTTTTTGGTCATTTTATAACTTAAGGACCCAAGACTGCAATATTTCTTAAAAGCGTTGAAAATGTCTCCAATTCCTTCCAAAAAGTTTTTACCTGGATGATTTTCTTCTATTGGATTAAAAAAACAAACAAACATTAAAGCCTTGAAGAAACCTGGGCAATGGGACACAAAAGAAATGAAATTAAATCCTAATGCAACATTTTAATAAACTAAAGATTAAGACTTTTCTTTTTTCCTTCCTAGTGTTTTCTCACAAGGGCAGAGTCTGCTTTTATTCGATCAGCTGAATGCTGATCCATTGGTTGTGACAAGGATTGACAAACTGGCTTGTCGCCTGTGCTTGGCATTTTGAGCTGAGAGAGAATGACCGGCTCAAAGTCACCCAGACTGCTTTCATGCCTAAGGCAGGACCAGAACTCACAATTTCCTGGTTTCTAGCCTGATGCTTGTGTTTCTTACCAATTTTGAATTGTTAACATGACAGAATGAAAAAAAAAAGTACTATGTATAACTCTTTTAGTATTATAAATATAAATGAATCAAGCTTAGTTTTTCTCCTATCCTTCATCACCTCACATCCAAACCTGGCCCTTGATTTACTCACCTCAAACCATGCACATCCCTGCCTTATGAATATGCCCAATGAAGGCTATGTAATGATACACTGAATTTCTCTCTGTAAAGGTTCCAGAGCTCACAATTAGCTGAGAGATGGGTCTATTGGCACTCTTCCTCTTTTGTTTGCTGCTCTCCACAGCTGTATGGCCCAGAAATGCAGCAAGATTTCCCCCTCAATCCCTTGCCAGAACAATGGCAAAAGAGTTTCAAACACTGCTTACTGCAGCTGAAGATGATTCCAGCCAGCATCTTTGTGAAACTAAATTAAAGCCCTGGAAACCCATTGTCAGGGCAAGAGAGTTAGGTCATCCAGAACATGAGACTGTGGTGCTTCTGAGCCCCCTGAGATCTGCGGCTGGAAATAATACTGCCTGGCATTCGCTTCCTTGCCTTCCTTTCAGTCAACACTCGCCACTAATCCAACTCTTGCAGGAATTCAAGCACAGATTAAGAGAGTAAGGAGGTAGACACCAGAGCAGCCCCGCGTGCACAAATAAAAGAGCTAAAACTTAATGGACTTGATAAAACTAATCAGTGCATTTCTGCTCAAATAGCTCAGTAAATCAGGTGACAATAGGTAATTTGGCTGACTATTATCAGGAGGAAAAGAGATGCCAAGCCAATCTGTTTGTGTATTTAAATATGCCCCTTTTCAAGAATCGTGACGGCAGCTCAACCCCCTCTCCGAAATGGAGATATAAAACCATCAAACAAGTACTACAGCAAAACTAAAACATTCAGACACATAGACAGAGTCAGTAGAAATCAAATCTAACTAGCCACTTCTTTCTTCAAAAGCTGCATTACATACAGAGCCCATACCCCACAAAACAAGCCAAAGATCCTTCTCGGACCTTGTCTACTGAAAATCTTATTAAGTTTTCATTTCATTCTTTTGAAGACAATGGCTTAGAACCTGACTGAGACCATAATCTGAAGCTCACCTGCTGGCAAACAAATCCCATCTTCTCAGCAGTGAATGGCTTCTAAACTGATATGTATAGGCTGTATAGCAAGGAGGTTGCATCTTGGTTCTTCTGAAATCCCTGTAACCAATTCTGGGTCCAACCACACACCTTCCAGGTGGCTTAAAATAGGCCTTACATTCCAGCTGATTCATGCTATAAAATGTGTGTCAAAAATGCAGAAAAATGTTCAGTGGGGAAATCTATTTAAAGCCTTTTCCCCACCTATCAAAAGCAGGCAATGACCTAATCATATATTCTCTAATCCCCCTTGGAACCAATGCTACAATCTGAGCAATGCAAATCAAAAGCTTCTATCCTCATGCACATCTACTATATATCTGCAGGGGTAGGAACAAAAGGATCAATATTTTTAAGCAGGTGTGTTTGGCCAATGTATCCTTGAGATACTATCACCAAGACAATTTAGATCATTAATGATCCAATCCTTTGCATGCACGTTTACACAACATTTAAAAGAAACTGGTAAACAATGAAGTTAATACACATGCTACTATAAGACTTGCCATTTTACTTATTCCCTTGGAGAAAATCTATGAAGTTGCTAGGAGCTGAAAATTAGTTGATGGCACATAATCATGATCAGGACTACAGTTCTTGGACTTCTCAGCTAATATTGATAAAGGAGCAATGGCTGAAAATTTGGGGAGCTGTATTTTCCAACTATTAAGAAATCATAGGTGGAAGAGAGCTGGAGAAAGGATAATACAAGAAAAAAACCCTATAACTTTAATTACAATTATGAATGTATCCAGAAGGCTCATAAAATATAATCCTTACCATTATGGAAGAGTGTAACCACATCTAGAAGCAGCCATTATCTTTTCTTTGGCCAAATTTATTTTTTCCTTCTCTTTATCTAGTTCATTTCATTTCATTTCATTTCATTTCATTTATAGAATTTCTATGCTGCCCAACTCCCAAGGGACTCTGGGAGGCTTACAGCAAAAATAATGCAAACAATGAATATAGAAAAATTATTTAAAAACATTATAAAAACATTTTAAAAACATTAAAAGCCCATGCAAACCATTCATGGCCGGATCTCGCAAGATTGCAACAGTGAGATCAACAGCCCCAGGCCTGCCGGAAAAGCTAGGTCTTCACTGCTTTCCGGAAGGCCAATAGGGTGGAAGTAGTCCGGATCTCAGGAGGTAACTGGTACCAGAGAGCTGGGGCAGTCACAGAGAAGGCCTGATTCTAGATAACTGCCTGATTCTAGATAACTGTTCTAGATAACTGTTCAATAGCACCCTGAGTTTATTTCATCTGGGTGAAATAAAAAGGAGATGACAATTGAGTTTTCATCAATATAGCAATTGCACAACTTCTTGACTATCCCAACAACACTTTCTGCTTGTAGCACTTTCTGCGGTGCTGAAATATGAAAACTTCATTGGTCAAAGGATATATTTGATATTTGGGCGATAGGCATTTTTGGGAGGGAGGGAGAGAAGAGAGGAGGGAAAGAGAGAAGGAGAGAGAGAGGGAGGGAGGGAGAGAGAGAGATGAGGAACACAAGGCAAAGGATAAGAGTAGGTAGACCCATAACAACAAAACTTAATATTTATTTATTTGTATCCCACCTTTATTATTTTTACAAATAACTCAATGAACATATCCAACACATATTTGTCTTCCTCCTATATTCTTCCTCAAACAATATATCCATCTTCTTCCTATTTTCCCCACAATAATAACCCTGTGAGGTGGCTGAGAGTGACTGACCCAAAGTCACCCAGCTGGCATTCATGGCAGAGGCAGGACTAAAACTCACTGTCTCCCAGTTTCTATCCTGGTGCCTTAACTACCCTGTTAAGACCTCCCCAGATAATAAGCCCAATCAGGTTTTGAGCGTGTGCACTAAAATAAATATTAATAAATATTTATTTCCAGCAGAGCTGGAAATCAGGTAAGATGGCAAAAGGAGACTCATCCTGCTCCATGCGCCCCAAAATAATAAGACCTCCTCGAAAATAAGGCCAAATGGGGTTCAAAAAAATATAAGACAGGGTCTTTTTTTCAGGAAAAAACAAACTAGCCCTTTTAATGTTAATTAACATGGCATTTCATTACTTGTACTGAGCCATGGTAACACAGTGGTAAGAATGCACATTGCAGGCAAACTCTGCCCACTGCCAGGGGTTCAATCCGCACTGGCTCAAGGTTGACTCAGCCTTCCATCCTTCTGAGGTCGGTAAAATGAGGACCCAGATTGTTGGGAGCAATATGTTGACTCTGTAAACAGCTTAGAGAGGGCTGTAAAGCACTGTGAAAAGGTATCTAAGTCTAAGTGCTATTGCTATTTAAAACCCAGCTATTTCAAATATCTTATGGCGTTCTGGGGCCTTAGGTTGATGAGCCCTAACATATGCAGTTTATTTCCATCAACTCTTTCACATGGTTTCATTTTCAAGTAGAAAAGACCTAAATACAAATATTGTGCAGTAATGAGTTGATTTCATCAGACTAAAATGAAAGAACACAGTCTGGCCTGCCCTACTGACTTCAAGGTTTTATACCAGTGGGATGAATAATATAATTTGCCAGGATCATACCAATTTGCTGTTGAAGTCACAGCTACATACTGGCAACTACAATTAGTAAGAATGGTGATGGGCTGTGTATTCTCACATTAATTAATCTGCATACTAATAAAGGTGCTTGCTTTCAATCTTGCTCTGATCTCACCCAGAGGTCTATAGATGAATTATGGCTGAGTGAAAAGTGGTCTGTACATGTTAGAAATTAGAGACGGTATTGAGAAAGAGAAGAAAAAACAGGAAATAAAGAGGATTGCAAAAAGAGAAAGTAAAGAAAATAGAAAAAGAATATACTGTTGAATTTCTTTGGTACTTGTTAGGATATGGTTTGAGCCTAACTATGTTGTTATCTGCTAATCATCATTTGATGGATCTGCAACCATCGTGGTTTGTGAACCAGAGTGAGTTTGTTATTCTAACCAACTACTGTTTGTTGGGTAAGAAGATTCTGTAACTACTGGGCTGATTTACTGGCAAAGACTTGGAATTTGTTTAAAGACTATGAGACTGTTTTTCTACTATAAAGTAAGCTTTTGATAAACCAGTTTGCATATCTCTTATTCATTGCTCTCAGCAACGTTTCTCTGTGCAATCTACTCTGCTGGTTGGTAACACAACAACAATATCCTTAACAGTACTGATACAAAAGAAAAAAAATATCAATCTCTTACTCTAAGATTAATGTTAGTCTACGTCATTTTTAACTTTGTTTTGAAACATCAATACAGTTAAATAAAATAGAGACAACATGGCTGAGGCTAAATACAAGATTCACAATGAGGTAGTGAAGGAACTGGAGGAACATATACAAAACTATTTGTTAAGGCTGCTGACAAAAATTATGGCTAACAGCTATAGCAGCAATAGGCCAAAAGTTATTATCCCTAAAATACATAACCAATAATTGTTAGAATGTTATGGGTAGCAATTGATAAATATTTTTGAGAAATATAGAACACAAACTAATTGTAAAAAGTAATTATTATGTAAAAACAATAGAAAAATATTCTTCTGCAGGTAGCATGAGAGCTATTCTTCGGCTGAAGAGGTTGTAGAAAAAATGCTTTTAAAAGTAAAAAAAAAAAAAAGCCTCTGATGAGGTGGGTGGGATAAGTGAGCGGTGACCGGGCCAGGGACTGGTTCGGAGGCATGGCCAGCCAATGTTATTACAAGTTCTCCAAATTACTACAAATTTTTACTCCCGGTTCTTGCGAACCGGTGTGAACTGGGAGCAACCCACCACTGAACATATTCCCTTAATTACAACCGTTATATTTCTATCAATCCTACCCAATTCGGTTTTAATATGATAAGAGAAGGTAAGAAATCTACTTATATGATGCTGGTCAAGCTACTTAGTCTTTTTTTTTTTTCCTTTTACATGAACACCTGAATCACAATGTATTCAAATTTATAACATGAATGAAGGTGAATATACATGTCCCAGGATAATGTTGCAGGATCCAATCTGGGTTGGTCACTGGGCTGAGAGGTTTTGTTATCCAAGCTTTCAGGCTCATGCTGGAGCCCATCTTCAGCTTCTTTCTAGCAGAGTGTGTGCTGTTCTGTGTACAGTATAGTATTTATAATGCCTGTTGTAAGTGGCTTTTTAGATGTTGATTGGGGTGTGTTGATGGCTGGCTTTTAAATCATTGGCTATCATTTGGTTGCGCAGCCCAGCCCTTGCCTTCTAATTACTTGATAGCACTCCTGTTGACTGACGAGGAGCCTGTTTCCCAGGCTTCAATCACTTCCCTGGCTGTTTTTGTACCTGCTTGTCCAACAATCTTAGTTGTTGCAAAGTTGAATGTTCATTGAAATGTGAGGCTACTAATGAGTTCGGGTCTCCTAGTGGTGTTCTTGCAATCTGGTGATTACCTTTCTCCGCATCTGTCCCACATAGTCATAGGGCAATCTATGTAAAGGATTTGGTAGATTACATTGGAAGAATCTTTCACCTCCAAATGATCTTTGCAATGCATAATTTGTCCTTGTATGGAAGCCTCTGGCTGATGTGCATTTTTCTACTTGCAGATCTCGGAAGCTGCATTCTACAGTTTCCAAACTGTTTTTGATGTATGGCAGGATATACCATGTGATTGGTCTTGTACCTTGTTTCTTCCTTTCGCTTCCCACTGTGTCGTGCAGACATCTTGTGATGTCCCATTCTGCTTGAATTGTTCACATACTGTAGGTACAGTACCTACTCTCCAGCTGTTTGGCTTGCTAGGTACTATAGTGGGGTCTCCCCTTGCCATTTAGTGTTCTGATGCAACTTTTTTTGTGTGACAGTGGATGGTTGCTGTTGAAATTCAGAATGTGTGGAGTGCATTGGTGGGCCTGCACTATGCTTTCTAGGCTTTCATCCTGTTGTCTGTTGACAAGTACATCTAAAAATGGTAATGGCCTAGCTGCTGCTTCTTCCATTATGAACTGTATGTCAGGGAAGATGGAGTTCAGTATGGTGTCAGGTTTCGATGTCATCTCAAATAAAATAAATTGCATTTCCAAACAGATAGTCTTTGAAGAAATCTTTCATTTTATTAAACACAACAACCTGTCCCCGATCGTGGCGTAGCCAACTCTGACTTCCTGACCCCAAACCTTCCCTTTCCGTTCCCCAATTCTCTGTGTCTCATTGGCTTTCTTCCAAATCACTTTCCCTATATCTACTACTTCAGCTCCCAGGAATGTCACCCCTCCCATCTCATCTCCTACGGGAAATTATCTTCAGGGAAAATAAGTAGGTGAGAAGTCAAGCATCCTCTTGCCAGCTGCCCCCTCTTCTCCTTCTTATGTCAGCACTAGAGTAGATGCAGGTTGAAGTGTTGACATATGGTATGAAAGTCTTTAAGTGCATTTCTCTCGATGATGATCAATGTGTCATCCACGTAGTGGCACCAGAATTTAGGTGTGTAATTCTGAAATGCGTGGTATTCTAATTCATGCAGGACTGTTTCTGCGATGACTCCTGATACTGGAGATCCCATGGTGGGATCCCCTTTTTTTGTTCATACATTTTGCTTTTGAATGTGAAGGAAATGTATTGACCATATTGAAGTAGTTTCGTGATTTGTGTCCTGGTTAGGTTGTTCTGATCTGTGTTGTACTCTTCTTCTAGTTTTCTATCTGTTACTTCATATGCTAAGTTGGGAGGGAGGGATGCAAATAGGAACACTACATCAAAGGAGACCATGAGCTCATCCAGGAGCCACATTTAAGCTTTGTAGTTTTGTCAGAAATTGTGTGGATAATATGCTGTTCAAGGATTGGGTCAGGAAGCTTAAGTGTTGTGACACCCATTTAGCCAGGGCCAGGTTATACATAGGAATGTCTTGTCAATAGGTCTGAGGGGGACTCCTGTTTTGTGCAACTTGGGGAGTCGATAGAATCTCATTGGGGCTGTTATCTGTTCCTCTCATTTTCCACCATTCCTTCTCTGTTATACAGTTATTTTGTTTGAGTTGGCTGAGATAAGCATTCAGTTGGGTGACCATTGTTCTCATCTCTGACGTCTTTACATTTATAAGCATGATGCCATTCAAATTTAAAAAAGGAACAATGCTTTTGAAGAATCTTCATAAGAACTTTAGTATCAATCTAAAATGGAGTGGATTGTTAATGCCTTTGGAGAACTTGTTTACATTGGAAATGAATCAGTATCCTAAATAAGTAATTTCAACAGATCCCGTTGAAGTGCATTGGTTTGGCACAGTGCAAAATATTTAAAAATGGCAGCTGATTAAATACAGATGGTGACTGCATTTTATTTTCCCGTATAATGAAAGCTCTACATAAACAATAAATTGGTAAATAGAATTTGGAAAACCGAACTGAATTAGCACATGGTACAAATTTATTTTGCACCACACAACCTTTTGCTCCTGAGGATAGCATTTGGGTTTCATCAATGTATTTTTCCGAGTCACATTTTTCCAGCTGCCTAATTTTCTTGCCTGTCTTCTTTTCAATCAAATGCAACTTAAAAAAAAGAAAAAGATGGTAGAGTAAACAGTAAAAGTAAAGAGAGCTAAGGGAGCTGACAGAAAAACAGTAAGTTAGGTAATTCCAGCATTGCTTTTCTTTGAAAGGAGAGACAGGATTGTTAAATTTCTCTTTTCCCTTCCCGAACAGAAAACACAATATCAACTGAGATTGTAGCAAATGCTGCACTAACCTTAAAACAAAAATTAAATTAAATTAAACTAGTTGAATTTCTGGGTGATCAGTAGATGGTATCAAAGAGAGCCAATTGTGGGGGAAGGGGTTTACCTATATTATTGTAGCCAAGAAAAACAGACCTCTCCAGTATTTTGTGTGAACCCAGCCTTGGAAAACATTTAATTGGCTTCATCTACAGCAGTGGCCAAAATTGTGGAAACCTTTTGGGAAAAGTGTATTTTCTAAAACTAGCTAAAAACACCACTTTTTTTTGGAGTAGTACCATAAAATTATACATCAATGGAAAGATAATTTAAGCAAGAATGTAATGCAATAACTTTTATGAAGGATTTGCTATTAGAATAGCAGTTACAGTATAGAGAAGAAAAGTGAAACACGTAGAAAAAAACGAGATATACAAAAATTGGCATGTCAGTTAATACTTAGTTGGGTAACCTTTAGCATGAATTACGGCCTTGCAACGTCTTCCCATGGAGTGAACCAAGTCTTTTAGTTCTGCACCTGTTATAACGTGAAACCAAGATTGAATGATTGCTTCTATTAACTGGGTTTTATTGCTGGGTTGCTTCTGACTAGCAAGTTTCTTTAATCGGCTCCATAGATTTTCAATTGGGTTAAGGTCTGGGCTATTCCCAAGCCATTCCAGCAATGGAATATGATTATCTTGAAACTCCCCCCAAAAGTGGTGTTATTAGCCATCAAACCTCAAAAATACACTTAACCAAAAGGTTTCCACAATTTTGGCCACTACTGTATATGCTTTCCCCAACTGACTCTGCCTTAACACAAATTTCCAATTATGGTATAACTGCCTTCTGTTAGCACTTCTTCTTCCATGAGCTACAGCTTTTTGTTTTTTGGAAATAAAGAACAGGTTCCTAATTATATTAAGGAAATAATTCATCTTTATGAATAGCCATACTTCTCTCAATTGCTGAACTGCAGTTCAGAGGCAGTCCATCGACTTTGTGCCTTTCTAGTTTCACAGAAAGTCATTCATATGGAAAGTGGGCTTTTGAACTATGCAACCAACATTTGGATTCTAGGCAATAGAGTTGCACAGAATATTTGAAAGATGCTTCACTTGGTTTTTCCTCTCAGACTGCTGGTGACAGTTCCAACAGCTGGCAGGAGCAAATGGGCAGAAGCCTCTTTCACCTGTTGAAACTACTGGTTGGGTCCATCCTAACCACCACATTACACGCAGTGGTGGGATTCAGCCAGTTCGCACCACTTTGGGAGTACCGATTGTTAACTTTCTGAGCAGTTTGGCAAACTGGTTGTTGGAAGAAATCATTAGGGCAGAGAACCAGTTGTTAAATTACTTGAAGCCCACCACTGATTACACGCCCTAGCAATTCTTTTCCTACCATGTCCCCATGATGTCCATCTCATTCTTGGCTCATGACTGCTTGAGGGTTAAACATAATTTTGCAGTGTAAATAGAGAAAATGTCCAAGAAAAGGAAGAAAAAATGTGCAGGGCTGAAAATCGCAGGTGTAAATCTCAAAAACCTGAAGAAGAAGGAAAAAGGGACAAGAGGGTACCTTTTTGAAATTCCTAACAAAATCAGAAGATGAGCCACACGATAGGGGTATGTGTGTCAGAATATAACTTTGCCTAAGGCACTGAAATGTCTCGAGCTGGCCCTGAACAGGAGGAAACACACAGAAAGGATGCTAGAGATGATAGATAATCAGACCAACCCCATTCTGGCTACAGTGCCCTGACTGGCAGATGATTTTACTACCAGATGATTATGTGCTCATAAGACAGAGCAGCAAAACCTGAGGATTCAATCAATTCCTTTGCCTACCAAGCCCTGAATCTGGTTAATCAGATCAGCAATATTTAGGGGTGACTCGCCACAGATATCCTGGCAAAGGAAGCAAGGCATTTCATGCAGGTATCACTTGTTACCGAACGAAGGGAAAATGGATAGCATTTGAATTCAGCAGCGGGAAAGGGCTCAAGGAGACATCATGAAGCATTTTGTCAAGATAAATTACATCACCTCAGCAAGGAGAATTGAGCTGTCCCTGTCCCTGATGCGCAAAGCGCTGTGTGCCTTATAAAGGCCTACTGGGTATCAGTATTCTCAAGACAGTAACACTTCATTTACTTGTACTTAATTCCTATAGATAAATATAAGCAGGACTGTGTGGATTTAATAGAAGTATATAGAACAAAAATATGGTAATTATTACAAAATAATTTTTCCATGCCTCATATAGGAAGAATCCCTGAAGAGGGAGGGAGGGAGGCAAGACCAACATTGTCATAGAAGCCTGCACAATTGGTTACTATTCTCTCCCTCGCTGGTCATTGCTGTCAATTGCTCTATGGTAGTGATGGCTAACCTTTTTGGTGGTGAGTGCCCAAAGTGTGTGCGCGTGTGTGTGCACGAATGCACGAGTGCCCAAAGCACACTCATGCAACCCCAAAATACAATGCGAGTGTACCCTGTGCATGTGCCTGCCCCCCCATGCATGCACCCCCAGCGCATGCACACACATCCTTGGTGCATGTGCCCCAGTCCGCCTCACCCATTTTTGGCTTCCAGGTTGGTGCAGGAGGCTTTCCAGGCCCAAAATGGGGCATGAGGGGGGGCTTGCGAGACACCCCTGTGCCATGTTTTGGCTTCCAGGTTGGTGCAGAAGGCCTCCTAGGCCTAAAACAGGGCATGGGGGGCATGCGCATGCGCGCAACCCCCCAAAATGCAATGCAAGTGCCCCTCACACATGTGTCCCACCCATCGAACATTGTCCAGGAGCCCACATATGCATGGCAGAGACCCGAAAACCAGCTGGCCAGTGGGAGGCGCGTGCACGTACATGTTGGAGCTGGGCTGGGTCGATGGTTGGCATGCCCCCAGAGAGGACTCTGTGTGCCCGCTGTGGCATTCATGCCATAGGTTCACCATCACAGCTCTATGGGAAGGTTCAGAAGAGGTTCTTTACCTAACAGTTGCTGTACCTTTATTTGCAAATGTTTACATGACCTGTAAACACCTTGCGGAGGATTGTTTTCCTGAAAGTCTGGTTAGAAATAATGGTAACAAATATATACAGGGAGCAAGGTCAAGATAGGGATGATATATTTGGAATTTCATGTTGCCTCTCTGTCTGTGAAGATAAGGATTTGGGAAGGGAGAGAGAGGGAAAGGGAGAATCCAAGATATAGTTATACATTTTTGTTTAAATTGTGAAGGTGATTAAAAGTATTGTAGGAAGTTAGCACCCACCCTTTCCTGGAGGAATGAAATATTTTAGGAAATATTAAAAAGGCAGAATATTATATTTCGCTGGATGAGAAATGGAGAAACATGTTTTAAAGACAAAGCAGCTTCCTGCCTCCCCCACACACACACACCTTTGTTAATGGCCAGAGGCAGAAACTCAATCCTTTGTCAAAGGACCATTATCTGCAACAGAATAGGACCCATCTAGGACAGAAACTCACCACATGGCACCTGGGAAGATTACATCAGCCAGTAAGGCTAGCTAAGACCTCCACCCCCTGGGAGTCTGACAACCAATCAGGATACTCTTTTGGGCCCCCAGGAAGTTCAAAGCCAGAGAGAGCATAAAACCCGGGGACTTGCAGTATCTCACCCTTTTTCTGTTCAGGAACTCAAGCCATGTGATCCTGTCCACCATTAAACCATCTTTCCAAGCAGTCTCCATGTTTCCAGTGTCTTTTTCCCCACTTGGAACTGAACCCAGAAGGATATTTCTTCCTACAGTATCAACAACTGGTCACGTCATGTCCTGTCAAAACTTAATGTGGGCATCTTTGGAACACTCCTACCATGGGGCAAAAATGACTACTTACATGTGACCTGCTGCAGCCTCTTGCTATTTTATGTTATTTTTTTTAAATTTTCTGAGTTTATTTTTTTTTTTTATGAAGAAAGAAAGAGATAACCTTGATGAAGATGTACAGGAACTGAGAAACGAGGAAAGGGCAACTCAGCCATGGGAAAGGGACCAGTGTGAGAAAGAAACTCAAAATAACCTCACTTTGATAGTGTTTGGCAGATGTGGCCAGATAGAAGCTCTGACTAGCTTTCAAGATTCTGTTATTGTACCCTACAACAAGAAAAAAGAAAACACAAGATTTCAGAAAAAAATAATAATCCTCACTTCATTTTGTTTAATACAAGATAGGACAGAGAGAAAACCCGAGACACTTTCAAAATTCTGTTATTCTATCCTACAACAATAAAGTAGCATTACTGAAGTTCTTGCAGGTCTGTTTCCTTATTTGGCCTTCCTCAGAAGGTTGACAGCTTTGCAGTGAACTAACTTCCTGTTATCATGTACTTAGAAGAACTTAAGGGTATAAAGCAACAAAATCAGGTGATTGGCATGCATGTCAGTTCAGAACAAGTAGTAGAAAGACTGAGAAATTGTTCCTCTGGTAAGCTTTGTTCCTCAGCCAATTGCTCTGAAAACAGCTTCTCAGAATAAATAATTTTTGCAGGAGGAGTTTGGAACTTGGAGGACTAACTGGATTGATCATTTAAAAACCTGACCTGGGGTAAGAACAATAACTGATATTTCCACATTATTTTTTAAAAAATGTTTTAGGAATGCACACAAGCCAAACAAACTAAAGGATTACCAGACATATTGCTCCAAGATGAACCTAAAGAAGGATCATAATATTCACATGAAATATTTCCATCACTGAATTTTTCTTGTCTTGGATTAAATTTTATTAAGCACTAAATGGAAAGGAGAAGGAGTTTCTCTTCCTGCTTCTGTGTAACCTGCCATGATGTGAATATTAAAAACTAAGTTTCCAGAAGCTGACACTAAATTACAGTAGCACATGCAGGAGGTACCCAGAGCCAAAGGTTCACTCTCTTTGAAGGTCCATCAATTCCTCCAAAGCTTCCTGAAACAACTTTGACTTCTTCTTAGCAATAAAGACAGTGATATATTGAGGGGCTTTAAATCATGTAAATTGCCATCTGCAGGTCAAAAGAGGTAACTCCTGCCATCTTCCAGTAAAATTAACCCCAGACATTCTGTCTGACCAAGTGTGCATCAGAAACAAAGGCTTTAATGTCAAGAAAGTCCATTCTGAACCCAGAAGTATTCAAGTGACATCCAGGAAGTATTCAACTGTCACTTGAATACTTCCTGGATGCTTACTCCCAAGGCTGGGACATCTTCCTGGATGCTTACTCCCAAGACTGACATTGTATAGTTTTCTTTTTTAAAAAACAATCGCTTTTAATTATAACAAATATTAACAGACGGGCAGAAATATGTCTCATTGTGGCAGAAAGAAATCACTGTTTTGGAACATCATTAATGCTAATAAAACCAGTTGAATGTAAAGTAGGCTTTTAAAGTAAGGAAAACAAAAAAGAGGGGGAAAAATCCTTGGCAATTAGCTCGACTTTTAACTCCAGTGTTTTAGTGTAGATTGTTAGCTAATCAAGTTGGGAAATTGGGTAAAAAAAAAGTGTACAAAAATGGTTGATTATTAATATTGCAAGAAGGGATTGTGAACTGTACCTGCTTTAGTGCTGTAATAATATAAATAGTGAAATCAGCATTGCATTTATTGAGGTGTAATTGTACAAATTGCTAGCTAATCAGATGGAGAAAATTGAACCAGATCTTAGCAGAACAATGTTATATGTGCTATTAACTTTATGCATTTAGCTAAGTATTTAATGAACTTTTGAGATAACACCACAGAATGGTGTTTGTGCATTTTTAAAAAGATGGATCCCTGCCTCAGATTAAAAGGAAGGATTCAATATCATTTTCAGTTAAGCAATGTAAACCAAGAATAATGCAATCAAACTCTGTGGAATTAAAGCAATGTAAAAAATTGGCTTAAGCCAAGGATGAATCAAGCCCATAGCTTTTACAGCTGAGCCATAGGCATTTCATTAAAAATGTAAAACTGGACAAATACATAAAATCCACTGAAATAAATAGTTCAGTTTATCAAGCCAGCTGTCGTTAGCAGCTTAATGTATTTTGACATCCTCAACACAGCAGGGACTTAATGAGAATGGTGGAAACTGGGCTCAAGGCTTGTGAACTTTTCAAGAAGTTCAGAATGAAAAAGCTGGGTAATTCATAAGACTGAGAAGGTTTGTCTTGCTCTGTCACTCCGGCAAATTTTGTTTTATTAAAAGATTTGCATGCTGTAGTATGGTGTGATCAGGTGTGAACTATCTAACTCCAAAGACTGATAGATTTGGAGGTTTTTAAGGGGAAACAAAAAACAAGTTTTCACCTAAGACGCAAGTTGAATTACTGGATTCACAAAAATACACGGTTTTAGAATTTTCAGTAGCTGTAGCCAAGAATGAATTTGATACTTAAAAATGTATACATGCACACATGCACACACAAATAAACACACATACAAACACACACAGAGAGACACAAATTTTATCTGTTTTTCCTGTTAACTATTTTGCTATTGATGTAGTATATAGATGGCAGACTAAGAATATGTTTCAGTTTCAATTTCAGTTTATTTAGATTTATATACCGCCCTACTCCCGAAGGACTCAGGGTGGTGAACAGCCAAGATAAAACACATACAATATAAAATACAATATAAAATGTAAACAGATTCAGTGGCTAAGTAGTTTAAAATTTGCTGGTCTCTTTTGTAAGGGGTGGGAGATTAATATTGTTGTATTATATTTATCAGCATTAACTAGGGAGGTGGTTGTGTGTATATGTGTTAATTTTTAAGGCACTTTTTAAATGTGTCTTTTCTTTTTCCTTTTTTGTTTGTTTTCAATATTTTGGAGTTTTGTATTTTAACTTTTCTTGAAGAAATTAAATATTATATTTTTTAAAAAAGTACAAAAACCTACACTGAAGGGTTGAGAGGAAGGATTCATTCTTGAGACTTTCAAGATAGGGATAAATAGTAGCAGTGAGGAGTTCCTTCCGGTTCGGTCCGGTTTCGCCGAGCCGGTAGCAGTGACGATATGATGTCTGCCGGTTCTGCCCCGGCAGAAGGGAAAAAAACTGTTTAAACTCTTGCCCCGGGCCTTCAAAGGGCCGCCCTACAGCTGTTAAAAGAAAACAAATTACCTGTGCCTGCAAAAATAAATGGGTAGACCAGTGCCTGCAAAAATACATGAGTAGATCAGTGCCTGCAAAAATAAATGGGTAGACCAGTGCCTGCAAAAATACATGAGTAGATCAGTGCCTGCAAAAATAAATGGGTAGACCAGTGCCTGCAAAAATAAATGGATAGATCGGTACAGCTCTGCAAGCAGTTAAAAGCCTGGTAGACCAGTATCTCTGCTAAATCCTAAATAATTGTCACATGACCATCAAGCCACACCCATAAAATAAGCCACGCCCGCAGAACCGGTAGTAAAAAATTTTAGAACCCAGCCCTGAATAGTAGCTTTCTACAAAGCAAATATGATCTGCCTTGGTCCTTTGATATAAAGGTTGCAGCTGATTATGTCTTTCTCAGCATTCAGAATACAGCATCAGAAGTTGTGTGTTCCACCTTACAACAATGCCTCCCTAGCATTAAGATTCTGCATCAATTGGTTGTTTCCTGTCAAGGCATCTAAAAGACCAGTGAAGATCAAACTGAAGAAAGCTTGAATGAAATTGCCATTTTAAGGATTAATTAGTATACATTAAACAAATTTATTCAGCTGCCCAACGCACACACACAGCGACTCTGGGTGATGTACAGCATGAAAAATCCACAGTTAAAAATCCACAATTTTAAAACCACCCACCCAGCCTGTAGTGGCAAAAACAGAATCAAACAAGCTATTTTATCGGATTTGAATGGGTGCCCAGGCCTGCTGATAAAATCATGGATTCAAGGCCTTGCAGAAAAGCAAGAAAGGGAGGGCCAATCTTATCTCTAGGGGAATGATGCTCCAAAGAGAGGGAGCTACGACAGAGAAGGCCCTTTTCCTAAGTTCTATCAAATGTACTCCCTTAATAGTTGGGACACACAACATGCCCTGCTCTCCAGCTCCGTTAGGCCAGGTGGATGTAATTGGGGAGAGATGCACTATCAAAATCTAAATATTTCAAGTGAACATAAAGAGCTGTGTTTCACAGCAGAAGCAAACATGGTTTCCAAACTTGATACAAGACAAGTGTTATTGTCAGTTGCATTGAGCATTATGTTTGGTAGTAAGGTGGAACAGTCATTCTCCCAATAGCTCTGTCATAAATTTGTTAATATGAATTATGTCTTCTGTGAGATTATGACATTTAATTCATATTTCTTCTTCTATATTTCTCTATACAAGGTAGTAGATAGCCATCTACACATCTATGTCAAATCCATCATTCAAGTTATTTTCCATTTTATTTTTAATCTTATTTTTGTATGATGCATAAGCAATAAGTTTACCTCAAATGTAAGATTTATATGCTTTTTATTCAAACATTCAGACAGTTGATGTTTTTGATTTTAAATCAAAGTATTTCAAAGTCTCTACCTGCATTTGTTGTATAATTTTTATCATATGATAAGGAGACATTGAAATACCAATTTGTGAATACCTTGACTGGTTTTTCAGACACACAATTCAAAATAATTGCATTATTATTGGTCTGATGGATCAATATCACATTCTTGAATTTAATGATATAGAGTCAATAATATTAAAAAATAATCAAGTCTAAAATAATCCTGGCACACACTTAAATAGACTGAATATTGCCTTTTAGTTGGATACCTCAAAAGTAAGGGTCTATCAATTTCAGTTCTTCCATATATACAGAATCTTGATTGTTTCCCTCAGTAACTTTTTTTTGGTTTTGTACCAGTATATTTCTGTCCAGGTCATGATCCAATATTTCATTAAAATCTCCTCCTGTTACTACTTTATCATAAATGCACTCATTCAAGGGTTGAAAACATGAACAGAAAATATGGACTATCAAATGAGGTTTTAGTAAGAAAGGATTCATTAGAGAGGCGAACTAGTCTGCACAATTGAATTTGCATAGGACAACTTGGGTTTAGTGAAGATTAAATCCAGTTTGGATTAAAAACAAACAAACAGACAGGCATTGAGTAAAGCAAGATACATGGTATTGTGCTGAAGCTGAGTACAGGAAAATGAATCAAATTCTCATTTGTACTACCCATTTTTAACTTTGAAAAAAAGTAAGGTGAAAGAAAAAAGAAGGTACCTTCCCTTATATTCATTTCATTTGCTGATAAGTCTAAAAATATGTCAGCAAAAACATTCATAAAATCATAGATGTAATCATAGATGTAATCCACTCTTTTTGAAGATCTGCAGAAAACAAGTCACCATATCATTTTACAGCTGTTCTGTTGGTTGACTGTTCATGAGGTCAGGAAGTTTCTGAAGTCTAGCCTGAAACTCCTTTGTAATTTTAATTCATTGATTCTAGTGATGCCTTCTGAGGCAAATGAGTCCAATCCCTCTTTTAAGTGACAATCTTTCAGATATTTGAAAACTGCTATAATGATTCCACAGTTACCATATCGATAAGTTAAACAACTTTTAACCATTTCTTGTAGCTTATGGAATCCAGGCCCTTCATTAACTTGGTAGCCTTCCCCTCATATTGCTCTTGGTCACGGTCTTTTTGAACAGTTGCACCAAAAATGGGGTCTAAATGAGGTCTAACCAGGGCAGAATAGAGTAGAACAATTATTTCAGGTACTCTGGATTCTATATTCCTGTCGATACATATTTGTGCATTGTGGAATTCACATACCAATTAACCATTTCTCTTTGCCTTGTTTTTATCTGTATCATACTACTGATTCATGTTTAACTTTTGAGGGGACATCCAGATCTCCTTAACATGTACTACTGCCAAGCCTTGTCTGCCCATTCTACACTTGGTCTTTCATTTTTTCCTATTCAGATGAAGCATATGATATTGATTTCCTAAAAATTCCCCCCTTTCTCTCCTGTAATTGGATTAAAGACTTTCTGATGGACCATCCAAAAACAGTGAGGGCTGGGTCTTTCACACCTGCCTCCCTGAAGCTCAGCACTGGCTCTCTTCAGGGCTCTGTGCTTAGTCCCTACCTGTACTTGTTGTATACACACAATTGCATGTCTTCTGATCCATCTAATATGATAATAACGTTTGCAGATGATACCACCATACTGGGTCTTATTACAGGAGGAGACGAATCAGCATTCAGGGAAGAAGTCCAGAAGTTATTTACATGGTGCTCAGAAAACAATTTGCATCTAAACACCAGCAAGACAAAGGAGATGGACTTTTGGAAGCAGAGAGAGGAACCTGCCCCATTCTACATCAAGGGGGGCTGTGTGGGGAAGGTCTCCTCTTTCAAATTCCTGGGAGTGTACCTTAGCCAAGATCTAATCTGGAAAAATAACACATCCCAGGTGGTCAGGAAGGCTCAACAGAGACTTCATTTCCTTAGGGTCTTGTGGAAAAATCAGGTGGAACAACGACTGATGATTTCCTCTTACCAGACTACGATAGAAAGCATCCTCACATATTGTATTACAATATGGTATGCTGGCTTGACAGCCGCCGACAGAAAGGCATTACAGGAGGTGATGAGTGCAGCACAAAAAAATCATGGGCTGCATGAAATTGCCAGGACCCGCTTCCTTAGCAGAATGAGGAAAATCCTCAGGGATGATTCACACCCTGGTCAGCACTTCTTTACTCTCCTACCATTGGACAGGAGATATAGAAGCATAGCCAATGAACAGGCTGAAAAAATAGCTTTTATCCATGGGCCATCAGAGTTTTGAATGCAACCTAACACCACAATCAGGTTTAATATGATAGGCTTGCAGGGCCAGTGCAACATACAAAATGTTTATATCGGTGTAATATAATGTTCCCATATATGTATATGGGAATATGTGCTAGTTATTACTTATTTGGATTTAGTTATTTCTTTCTTTTTTATTTATTTATCAAGTTATTGAGATGTATTCTGTGTTTTTGGGGAGGGGGGGCTGCACCAAGGGAGGCTCATTCAATTTCATTGTACACATGTTGTGCATTGACAATAAAGATTTGAATTCATCCTGCTAATTTCAACCTACTGCTTAAACTTATCTAGATGTTTTGAATAGCTTGTCTCTTTTCCTAATTTCAGCCATTTCTCCCAGCTTTTTTGTTCCATGACAAAAGTTGACCTATATATGGCAATATTTCATTTATCCCCTCAGTCATGTTTGTTTTCTGTGGAATTAACATACCCAGATCCTTTAACCATTCCTCTTAAGGCTTAGATATCAGAATGCTTAATATCTTGATTACCAATCTCTGAACGACCTCCAAATTACAATACAAGAGTTGGCTCACTGGTTTCCCTTCTTTCTCTTTGTTAAAGTAATAGACTATCCAGTCACAATTAAGCCTGTTCAAAATCTATTGATTTCAGTGAGAGTTTAAACAGGCACTGATGGGTAAGCTTAGCAGTTGTAATGTCTTTGCAAGCAGAAAATTAGAAAATGTCTGCTTGTTCCTTTTCATCATGTTTTTCTTGCAGTGTGTGAACTATTAAGTAGAGTTCATGTCAATATTGTATTTGTGCGTGTGTATGTGTAAATCTCTCTCTCATCTATCTATCAATCAATCTCTCTCTCTCTCTCTCTATCCATCCATCCATCTATTATCTATCTATCTATCTATCTATCTATCTATCTATCTATCTATCCATCCATCTATCTATCTATCATCTATCTGTCTGTCTGTCTGTCTATCATCTATCTATCATCTATCATCTATCCATCCATCCATCCATCCATCTATCATCTATCTATCTATCTATCTATCTATCTATCTATCTATCTATCTATCTATCTATCTATCTATCTATCTCTGTCATCACTGCACATTAAAAAAGTAGGGATTTTTGTGCAGTATTAGATGATGTCTTGTTATTTTTGAAAGCTGCCCCCAATGGACAGTTCTGTCTTTTTCTCCCTCCCTCCCTCCCTCCCTCCCTCCCTCTCTTTCTTTCTTCCATTCATTGTTTTAAATCAAAATGTATATGTATTTAAATATAAATAAATAAATAATGTATTATATTGCCTTTTAAAAAATTTGAACCTTGAAGGTGGATTTTCTGACCATGACCAAGTGCGTTCCTTTTATCTTAAAGACCTGGAAATCCAAGAATGTCACCTTCTCATTCCATGCTCATTATCATTTGGTTGTGCCCCAGTTATTGTGGAAGGTAATTAAATTGTTTAATCCTCAAGCCAGGTTGTTTTAGCCATTGTTTCCATCTATCAATACTGAATGATACTTAATTCCCATGAGAGTAATTGAAAGTGAAAGTTTATCTTGCCTTTGCATAAAGAATGAGCCCAGCCGCATTCTAATGAGTAAATAAACCATTCAACACTTTAATCATTGTTGTTGTACACCTTGAAACTGCTATGTAAACTCTATAAACACCTCTATGCTCTGCTACATATGTCACTTTCATTTTCTAGTAGCTACATAGATTGGCAGCTGAGAAACAAAACTTTTTTTTAAAAAAAAGGGAAAAAAATCACATTTTCTTTCAGGTGGCAGAAACATGCTGATAAATATTCTTCATTAGCAGTGGTGGGTTTCAAAATTCTTTACTTCCGGTTCTGTGTGTGTGGCTCGGTGGGCGTGGCATGGCTTGATGGGCGTGGCTTGGTGGGCATGGCAGGGGAAGGATACTGTAAAATCTTCATTCCCTCCCCACTCCAGGGGAAGGTTACTGCAAAATCCCCATTTCCTCCTGATCAGCTGGGACTCTGGAGGCAGAGAATAGATGGGGGCGGGGCCAGCCAGAGGTGATATTTACTGGTTCTCCAAACTACTCAAAATTTCTGCTACCGGTTCTCCAGAACTGGTCAGAACCTGCTGAAACCCACCTCTGTCCATTAGTACTAAAAAGCTTGCATGGTTAAGGTAGGTCCTATAAAAAGGCAATGGGAGGGCAGGATTCCAACATCAACATGATTATTATGGGGAACTCTGGGAGTTGCTGGTAGATTACTGCAGCTTTATAACATTGTCAGTTGGAGTAATATATATCTATAGAGCTCTATCTCTGTAAAATCCAGGGCATTTTATTACTTCCGTTTAGTGGCCATATGTGATTTTATTTCTGCATCCTCAAGCCAAAGCAGATTAATGGCTTTCTAAAGGTGTGTTATTAACTGAAGAGTAGAGATAAAACACACAGTAAAATACCACTAATTACTGTTCATTAGGAAGCTACAATGGACCAAACACATAATAGCTAAGGTAAAAACAAAATACATATACAAGGTGTCACTTCTTGATTAACAGTGACAATGCCAAAGGTTAAGCAATCGCATGTTTATTTGATAGTTGTCTTTATTTTTACCCAGATAGTATTACCTGAGAGAAAAATAAAAAGTGAAACCTTGCAAATTAAATAGCTCTATTCATTCTGCACCTCTGAAATACAATTTGTTGTATTTTAACTATCCCAACCTGTCAGGCACCACGCACACTGCTGAGGAACCGTCAAAACGATAATAACACTTCTGTGGCTCAGTTAAATGAAGCACTGTATAAAATGACAGATAGAAAGTTCACATCTCTAATTTCGAAAACTATATTTTTTTAAAAAAAACCCAAAAAACTGATTTTTCTTACAGAAGGATGTCCTTGCCCAAGGATTTTAGATAGAGGTAGTCCTTGATTTACAACCACAACTGGGCCCAACGTTTCTGTTTGTTAAGTGAGACATTTGTTAAGGGAGTTTTGCCCCAAGTTACGACTTTTCTGGCCACACATTTTAACTGGTTCACCGCAGTTGATAAGCTAGTAACCTGGTTTTTAAATGGATCTGGCTTCCCCGTTGACTTCCCTGGTCAGAAGGTTGCAAAAGGTGATCCCATGACCCTGGGACACAGTGAAGGTCATAAATAGGAACCAATTTCCAAGCATCTGAATTTTGATCAAGGGGATCAAGGGGATGCTGTAATAGTCGTAACTGTGAAAAATGGTTATTAAGTCACATTTTTCAATGGTGTTATAACTTTGAACAATCACTAAATGATCTGTTGTAAATTGAGGAGTCCTAAGCTTATTTCCTTTCCACTGCACTCTTATAATACATGAGTGAAAGCATTAATACCTTCAACAGAATTTTGTCCCACTGAATTTGGTGGCATTTACTTCTGAATATGCACAGAACTGCAGAGCAATTGACTGATGGTGCAGTCCTACCAAATGATGCCCATTTATAGCAGTTCTTTTGATGTGGGACATGATCATTTGCTTAACCTCCTCCCATTAAAATCACAGGAGCTGTTGTGTTCATTTTTCAAATTCCAAAAGTTGGGTATCTGTGTTAATTCCACTCTCTCCCCATTTATGCTAATAGTGACATCGTATAAGATGAATTTATCAGACATGGGAAACTGTTACTCTAATACCAGGTAGTCCTCGACTTACAACAGTTCGTTTAGTGATCATTTGAAGTCACAGCAGCACTGAACTAAGTGACTTGTAACCGTTTTTCACACTTACAATAGTTGCAGCATCCCCATGGTCACATGATCAGAATTCAGACACTTGGCAACCGGCAGGTACTTATGATGGCTGTAGTGTCCCAGGGTCAGGTGATCAACTTTTGCGATCTTCTGACAAGCAAAGTCATTAGGGAAGCCAGATTCACTTAACAACTGTGACAAAAAAGATTGTAAAATGGAGCAAAACTCATTGAACAACTTTCTCACTTAGCAATGAAAATTTTGGGTTTCTTTGTGATCATAAGTTGAGGACTACCTATAATTTATTCTGCCCTGCTATTTGCTAAAATAAACTGGCACGATAGAACAGATAGGTAGCCTCCTGCTAACTTTGTGTGGTATACATCTGGGAGCCTAAAATTAATGGTAGTTGGTCATAGTGGGCATAATCTGACATGAAACTGTGAGGGCTGATATGAGGAAGACTGAAAGCATAGGCTCTGAGAACAAACAAGATCATTATCAAAATTCAGTCACTTCCACTTGTGGAACTGAGAACTGAGCAGCAGGAAATCACTTATTACATAAGGGGAGGAAGAAGGCACACAAGATTGAACCAAAGGATTGTTATGAATACATGAGCCATGGGAAGAGAATCTTGTCTTGATAGTCTTTGTTATTAGGCCTTTTTCTATCTTTGTTATTAGGCCTTCTTCTATCTTTGTTATTAGGCCTTCTTCTATCTTTGTTATTAGGCCTTCTTCTATCTGCAACCCAAGCAACTGAGCCGACTCCCTAAACCTTTGCTGTTCTCTCTGTTCACAGCAGAATTCAAATACTGTGAATTTGAATTCCTAGAGACAAGTTTATTGTCATGCTTTAGCTCAGGAGTGTCAAACTGGTGGCCTGAGAGCTGGATGTGTCATCATATGTGTCATCATATGTAGGCCACGCCCACCCCAGCTCCATGAAGGCAAAAAACATCACAATATGTCTCAATATATCACGTGACGCGATCAAGTTTGACACCCATGCTTTAGCTGAAGTTCTGACAGGACCAAGGTGATGAAACTTTCTCTCTGATCTTTCCTGTGAGCATTTAAAAGTAACCTGGGGGGAAAGGGGGTTTTCATACAGGAAGTTGGGGTATAGTTTGACACTGTGCTTTCAATCCAGATGATATGAGGAAAATATAATTGTTGTGGTCCCAAAGATGTTTTTTCGAGCGGCAACTGCACTTTCTGGTTTTCTCTGAAGATGTTTCACTTGTCATCCAAGAAACTTCTTCAGCTCTGAAAGTCCAGTTGCCTCTTAAAAAAGCACCTTTGGGACAACCATGACCTGGATGACTGAGAATCTCTGTAGATAATTGTTGTGGGTTTTCTTCTGAAATGGGATACAATCAAAATGACCAAACCACCAAATAGGCAATTTTTCAAGCAAGTCCATTGTGCTCCCAATTTTCCCTGTGTTATAACCAATAATAATTATTTGTATACCTCATTTGTTTACATTAGCACATGCTCTTATTCATTTATTAATATATATACATATACATGTGTGTGTGTGTGTGTGTGTGTGTGTGTGTGTGTAGTTAATATTTCGGGTTTCTTCCCGTGTAATTGTGGATATATCCCTAAAAGGGTAGAAGCGACGTTTCGACAGAATTCCATCTGCCATCATCAGGCTTATGTCAGCAGTCTTTTGCAGTAACTGCCGTTGCTATTTGAAATCTGGTGCTGGTATTCTGGGATGGCTCCACCTTTTCATTCTGATTGGTTGGGAGTCCCAGTATGTGTTTATTGGCTTGGCTTCAGGTGTATGGTCGGTTTTTCTCCACTAGGTGGCAGGGCTTCATCTTTGTGGCTGGTTTGAATATGATTTGGTTGGGATTTGTTTTTTGATTAATGTTTGGTTTATGTTTTATATTTGGTGTTAAGATTCGTCTATCTATGAGAGCAGGTTTCCAAATAGTAGGCAGACGTGAAGTGTCATCCCGTTTATTCATGCAATATGGTCTTTTTTCTATTTCAATTGCTTCTCTGATTATCCTGCCATTGAGATGTTCTATTTTTGCAACTGTTTTTGTGTTATTAAAATTAATATTGTGTCCTGGTATATTTATGTGTTGAATTCAATGCCTTAGAAAAAACTGTTAACAAACCAAAATTATGGCTCAGATACGTTGATGACACTTTTGTGATCTGGCCACATGGAAGAGATAAATTGGAAAACTTCTTAGTATATTTGAACAGCCTCCATCCCAAAATAAAGTTCACAATGGAGATAGAATCAGAAAACCAGTTACCTTTCCTCGATGTATTAATTTATAAAAAATCTGATGGCACCTTAGGACATACCATCTATCAAAAGAAGACACATACGAACCGCTATCTCAACGCCAAATCACACCACCATCCAGCACAAATAAACTCTGTTGCCAAAACATTAACCACAAGAACTAAACGTCTGGCTGATGAAGCACATTTACAAACAGAATTATATACACTAACTAATGTACTGACATCAAATGGGTTCTGTAGAAATAAAGTCATCAATATGATCAAACATACAACACCAAGACAGAATAAAAAACAACAAGAGGAACAAAACAATGGGAAAGCCATCTTGCCCTATATAAGAGGAACAACAGATAAAATTAGCAAAGTACTACATAAACACAACATCAAAACCATATTTTGCACAGATAGAAAGATATTGTCCATTCTGAGAAACCCTAAAGATAAAATAGAATTAGAAGATCAAGGCATATACGAAATCCCGTGTGCTTCCTGCCCATCAACATATTGGACAGACCAACAGAAGAATGAGTGTGCGCATTGAGGAACACAAAAACTCAATACAAAAACAAGAACACACATCATCATTAGTTCAACACATAAATACAACAGGACACAATATTAATTTTAATAACACAAAAACAGTTGCAAAAATAGAACATCTCAATGGCAGGATAATCAGAGAAGCAATTGAAATAGAAAAAAGACCATATTGCATGAATAAACGGGATGACATTTCACGTCTGCCTACTATTTGGAAACCTGCTCTCATAGATAGATGAATCTTAACACCAAATATAAAACATAGGCCAAACATTAATCAAAAAACAAATCCCAACCAAATCATATTCAAACCCGCCACAAAGATGAAGCCCTGCCACCTAGTGGAGAAAAACCGACCATACACCCGAAGCCAAGCCAATAAACACATACTGGGACTCCCAACCAATCAGAATGAAAAGGTGGAGCCATCCCAGAATACCAGCACCAGATTTCAAATAGCAACGGCAGTTACTGCAAAAGACTGCTGACATAAGCCTGATGATGGCAGATGGGATTCTGTCGAAACGTCGCTTCTACCCTTTTAGGGATATATCCACAATTACATGGGAAGAAACCCGAAATATTAACTATACACACATACATACCCGTGAAAACTTACATAAACACACACACACACACACACACACATATGTATGTATGTATGTATGTATGTATGTATGTATGTATGTATATATATATATATTGCTTGCATCTTCTAAGAAGAAGCATCAAACCATATTCTTTAATTATAAATACAAGAGGGAAAATTGCAAAACATAGTGGAGGAAAGCCATTCTGTAAATACAGATAAAATTCAGTATTTTTTTCCTCCACTCTGGAGCCCTACTTTGGGTTAGTTCACACAATCCACAGGCTAAAATATGATTGGCTAATTTAGTTTCCATGTGTTGGCCCACCCTACCAGCATACCTCATTCATTATTCCATCTGTTGTGAAAACACAAGCAATTGGGTGAATGAAATTGACCCAGATTAGTGTGCTGTGCTAACATGGGGATGAAATTACTAGGACTGTGTGAAGTGAAGAGGAGATTCAGTTGCCTTGGCAAGATGCTTCACATCACTTCTTAGTCTCTGCCAGGCACTTGAAGAAGCTGGAAGAGGCTTCTGTGCCATTTCTGTACACAGGCAGAAGCTTCTTCCAGGAACTGAAGAGGTTTCCTGCATGAAAGCCTCTTCTGGCTATAACAAATGCTACCCGGCAAAGTAGGAGAAGCAAATATCACAGCTGCACTGTGTTGCTATTAGCAGGAAGGGAACCATGTTGCTTTACAAGCAGCTGCAAAAGGGAGCTTTGGTGTAACCTTTGTCAAAAATTTTAAAGATCTGCACAGCCCTAGGCATTTCACTATCAGAGCCTGCATTCTAATTCTCTTGCCATTCCAGAAGGATTTTACGTTTAGAATATTATGTTTCTCCTTATCTGGAGATTAATTTCAATACCACAGAAATAATAGAAGACTTTCTTCATCAAAGTGAGCAAGCCAAACTTTCCACATTTGTAGCAACAGAAGCTGCATCAGTTACACTTCCATTAAAAAATGAAAGAACAGGCCTCCTGCATGAAATTGACATGCATATTAGCATTAACATTTCAAGATTCAGCTGGTGATGTTTGTGTGGAAAGGCAAAATGGCAAAAGGGCTTCAGCGCTTTATGGCCAGTTATTTAGAATCTAAGTGTGTTTTAATTTTTGCAACCTAATTGCATGCAAGTAGCAGGCAAGCAGAAGAGAAGATACTGATCATTAGAATTTTATTCCATTACCAGCCACAGACCTCTCTGTTAGCCATCACATTTCCCTATTTGTTAATATCTGCAATCGGGAAAAAAAAGAGATAGGGTCAAGTAACTTGTAGAGAAATATAGCAGTTTTGACAATGTCATTTCTAATTATAAAATCAACATTTGATGGAAAGGAATCTCCCTAGGAAAAATCTAATCAGCGTTCTCAGTATGACCCAGATAAATGGCAGCTCACTGAATGTGTCTTGAGCACATTCTTCAGATCAGAATGTGTCTTCAGCATATTCTGAGCCTATAACCCAGAATTTGTTAGTATAAATGTAGGAAATTCATGCAGCTATGGAATTTCCCTTCTATTTCCCAGGCTCCCTGGTGGTAAGAGTTGCTCTACACAGATATTGAAGCCTTAATTAGAGTATTTTTGTTAGTTGTGGTATCTAAGTCATGATCTCTTCCATAAGAATCAGTCTAGAAGGGAGAGCTCAAGTAACCAAATAAACAGTAAGTGGCTAAAACTACATTTTACATTTTTTTAAAAAAACACTCATTTCTCTGTGCCAGCTCTCATATGGCCAAAATGTCAGAACTTTCATCTAAGAGATAACATCTGTCTGCTTTAGGGGAATCCAAAATTTATGTATATTATTTTTAAAAAAAATCAGAAGCCTTTTCCAAATAAGTGAGGACTGAACATGTTTAACAGAGGGAGATGGGTCACAAAGCAACAGAGAGGAGGTTATAGAATAAAGAATGTGAAGAAAAGCTGACTTCTAACTAAACACTGGTGAACAATAACACTATCTACTGAATAGTGTTTTTTGGTTTTTTGGGGGGTTGCGGTTGTTTTGCAGATACCAGCTGTCTAGCAGTATTAATTTATAAATCATATAAATTGGGTGTAATCATCACATTTGTTTCAAGTATTTGATCTGACAGATTTCTATCCCTTATAATCTGGTACCAAGTAGTAGAGAACCATAAACAAGCCGATCAAGATCTGCCTCAGACACTTTGCTGGGTGATGTGACACAGCTGGCCTCACCTTTAAATCAAAGTGCACCATACACAAGACCAAGTGAGTTTTATGGTGCCTGAGAGGCAGGCCACCTTGACACCTGGATAGTAAAAATAAATTCAAAACAAATAACTGACAAATGGCCGCCATTACATAATACAAACATTTCTGCTGATTCTACCTAGCAGTAAAGTCAGAAGTACTGATCCCAAAGGTAAATACTGGCAGATCTTGATAATGTTCAAAGGGCTTTGTGAATATATTAGGGGTAAATAATAACTCAAAAATTGAAACTGAACATTAAATGAGAACATAGACCTCATCATCATCAATTGTACTTGGGTATATGCTAACCTGAAGATGGGGCATAGAATAAATCAATTTACTTCTCATTAAAGAAGCAAATTCTGTGTCTAGTATTAGTAAATAGGAATTGGGAAGTAGCCTAAGTAAGAAGTTTTCCTTAGAAAATAATATCAGTGCACCAGGAAAAGTTGCACACCAAGGAGGACTCTAGCTAGCTTTTTTTTTAATTGTACTTTTCCTATTGTTTAACCAATGCCATATTGCTGCCTGGGTTACAGGCATATTCAAGATTTCAAGATTCTTCCTAACACCACTTT
The DNA here is from genome assembly GCA_022577455.1 of Arizona elegans. Classification (NCBI taxonomy): domain Eukaryota; kingdom Metazoa; phylum Chordata; class Lepidosauria; order Squamata; family Colubridae; genus Arizona; species Arizona elegans. Next base: position 214,245,249 of record JAKOOJ010000001.1, on the reverse strand, counting down.
CTTATATTTGTAATGTCCTCCTCCTCCTCCCATTCCTCCTCCCTCCTCCTCCTCTTCCATTGCCTATTAAAAACAAACATTTCTGGTGGGATCATCCAAATTTTAAAATAAGCATCCTAATTTTTTTTAATATGATTGTATTTTAAGTGAGGTAGCAAGTGAGACATTTGAATTCCACTAAGGCTGGTAAACTCTTCAGTTATTCTTATCCTTTATCCATGGTTAAAATGTTAACTAAAAGCATACTAATACGCTTTGATGATTGACAAAAATGATTTATGACCAGTAGCAGTATACTTTACATGTATAGTGTGAGGCTATTGGATTTCACACATTAAGCAAGATCTTCCCAGGTGGACAGACTGCCTGTCCAAATCACAAAATGGCTGCAGGCTGTGATGATCAACCCTTTGAAATGGATTCAGTTTCAAACCTTCTTTTTCCTTTCGAAATAAAATTAGCAAGTGGTAAGATGTTACCGATTTTCCAAAAGACTTTGCAATTAGATTTTAGCATCTTATCACAAAAGCACTAAATGTTCTGCAGCTCCCATTCTGACTTCTCCAAGAAGAATGGCACATCAACTTCACAACATAGGTTGAGCCTGTTTGATCATGGAGACCTCTGAATCCAATTTTAATATTCACCTAAGATAGTGTTTAAAGGCTATTTGAATATGAATGGGAAGGAATAGACTCAGGATCAATCCTGATAAGACCGAGTGGCTGTGGGTTGGGGTTTTTTTTCTTTCGGTGGCCCCTGGACCTGGAGATTTGCAACTTTGGTCTTGGATAGGTTTCACTTCCCCATTCAAGTCTAGGATGCAGTCTGGGAATTATCTTAGATTCACAACTCCTATTTGAGAAGCAGGTGGCAGCTGTGGCCAGGATGCATAGATCTATCGGGTGCTCTCATTCCTAAAGGGGGAGGCCCTTCAGACAGTTATGTATAATTACCTTACGGATGGACTATTGCAAACAACTCTGCATTCTCCACCACCTGTAACTTCTAAGTGGTCCAGAATGCAGTGAGTGTGCCATATCTTGCCCATGTGTCATAGCTGCTTTGTGAGCTAACTGGTTACCAGTTTGCTTTCAATGTAATTCAAGCTGCTCTTTATCATCTATAAAGGCTTTCATGGCAGGGAGCCTAGTTATTTGAAGGTTTCAGCCTGTCCAGCAAAATTGAGCAGAGTAGGCACACTTCTGATTTCTTTAATTAAAGAAATGTTATCTGTCAGGCCCTAGGAACTATGTCTTCTCTCTCATAGCACTTGCCCTCTGGAATAGTCTTGTCTCTGGAGATCAGTAGAGCTTTCATCCTGCAGCTGATCCTCAAGTCATTGAGAATCTGACTCCCAGGCCTAGGGTTGTGATGGTTGTTGCACCTCTGTTTGTATTCTTTTGATGTATTGGATTATTTGTTCTGGACATGTCCTTTTTCATTTTATTATTTTCGTAAACTACCCAGAATTCCATCAGACACTGTAGCCTCTAAATCCACAAAAATTTCAGTGAAAAGGCCTTTCTACTGCAGTGGATTGATTTGATCTGATGAATAATAACATTTGTGTGTGTGTGTGTGTGTGTGTGTGTGTGTGTGTGTGTATTTGGATCAGGGAGTAATTTGCCAATCTGTGGCTTGGACCAAGAATTCAGTGCAATATAACACACATATGTACAAACCTGTTATAACACTATAGTGAGCAGTTTTATCCTTCAGTATAGTGAGGAACAGTTTGAACATATAACTCATATTTTCTACCTGTATAATTTGCAATACAGATATTTTTTTTCTTTTTCCCATTAAACACAAAGTATGCATTGAAAATAATAGAATAGAAAATAGAGAATAGAGAATAGAAAATAGAAAATAGAAAATAGAAAATAGAGAATAGAGAATGGAGTAGAGTAGAGTAGAGTAGAGTAGAGCAGAACAGAACAGAACAGAACAGAACAGAACAGAACAGAATAGAATCTGAGAAGACAGCTAAAGAGAAATGGTAGATTAGCAGGATATCAGAATAATAGAAAACAGAGTTGGAAGGGATGTTGGTGGTCTTCTAGTCCAACCCCCTGCTCGGGCAGGAAACCCTATACCCGTGATGGCGAACCTATGGCACGCGTGCCACAGGTGGCACGCGGAGCCATATTGGTGGGCATGCAAGCTCAATTTTTGGGCCTTCTGGGCCCACTGGAAGTCAGCAAACAGGCCATTTCTGGCCTCTGGAGAGCCTCCAGGGGATGGAGGGGTGGGGAAGGACGTTTTTGCCCTTCCCAGGCTCCTAGAAAGGCTCTGGAGCCTAGAGAGGGCGAAAAACGGGCCTACTGGGCCCACCATGCCATTGCATGCGAAAAGCGGGGGAAGCACGGAGGGGTCTCACACATATGCACGAGAGCAAGGCATATAGAATTATGGGTGTGGGCACATGTGTGTGTGACCCCCCGCAGTCCCCCCACTTTTGGCACGCAATGGCAAAAAGGTTAGCCATCGCTGCCCTATACCATTTCAGACAAATGGCTATCCAGTGTCTTCTTAAAAGCCTCCAATGTTAGAACACCCACAACTTCTGAAGTCAAGCTGTTCCACTGGTTGATTGTTCTGTCAGGAAATTTCTCCTTAGTTTTAGTTCTCCAGTCAGCCATGGTTGTCAAAACCTCACTTTTGAGAAGCCAATGCATGCAGCCTCCAAAACTGAGGCAGGAGCCACATACTCTTTACACAATTATTTAAGACAGGGGTGTCCAACCTTAGCAAGACCTCAAAAAAGACATCAATATCATCCCTTTCCAACTGCTCATATAGACTCATAGGAGAGGCTAAACAAACAATGAGAGGCATTTTCTGTTCTTCCCTTTTGCAAATCTTTGCTTGTGTTTGCAAATTTATTTGAGGAGCAACTTGAAACTTACTGTGGCTTTCTTCCAAGTAAACCCATGGTTTATAAGTAAAGGAAAGCATGGGGCTGAATTATCTAAATCCAGGCAGGAACTGAAAATCTGGAGTCTGCTGCAGCTTTAGAAGGGCAGATCCACTCAAATTGACAAGCCTGATGTTTTCCCCTTTTCTTCGATTCAATTTGTGAAACCTAGCAACAGGCAGCCTTAAATGAAGGAGAGAAATATACATAAAAATCCCATGATAGGCCTTGTTAACTTTTTAGTATTTATAATCTCTGGTTCAGTAGTGCATTTTAGTGCAACGTCTGATTGTGTGAGTTACTAAAATAAATTTTATTTTAGTAAATGTTTAATAAATTTTAGAATCTAACTTTTCTCTCTTTTTAATCCAGTAAAAGAATAGGACATTGATCAATGAAAGCAATAATGTTGTCATGGACAGGAAAGAACATTAGATAAATGCCTGCTGTTTTAGCTTTGGTTGAAAAACCCAATATGTGATGAGTCAGTAGCAGGGTCCTCCTCCTGTTCTTCTGAAGTCCCATTGAATCCTAGGAGGCTTTGTCTCATTTAAGAGTTACAATTTCAGATTGGAATTTTGTGTTTCCTCTGCTTACGCACATTACCTCTAAAGAGTGCAGTTTTAAAAATTTCATAACAGTAAAGTATGAGCCAGAGTTCTACAGCAAAGCAGCTATTGGTCTTGGCTTGAATTAGGTGGCTATCTGATCTTGATGCTCAATGGCCAGTCTTTATCCAGGAGTTCTGCCTAATTTTGCCTGATTTTGCCAAACCTAGGTCAGCTTTGCTGCCCATTCCTGAGGCAGCTACCTAAAACATACAATATTCTGGCAATATCTCTTTTGTTTTTGTGCTGTATTCTCCCTCCCCTCCTCTCTCTCTCTTCCTCCCTCCCTCCCTTCGTCTCTCTCTCCAACCTTTGCAACTGGGAATTCTGGGAGTTGAAGTCCATAGGTCTTAAAGTTGCCAAAGCTATGTCTAAAGTAGCTTAACATTGGCTTAAAAGTTGGCCCTTCCCTGTTGAGCAGTATCTAGATGTAAGGATTTTAAGGGATTTTAGTACAAGAGTACTAAATCTGTGACATGGCCTGGCTTGCAGCCAACCATTAGATTTATTTTTATCTTCCTTAACTGACAAGTTGTAACTATCACCAAATTTCATCTCAATTTTGTTAAGACAGAGGAATCTTTTCCTTAAAATATATGTCAACTTGAAAAGCTGGCAGATGTGCCAAATCATTTTGCATGTTTTAAATCCATCTCAGTTGATTAAAAGCCTCCAGGGATGGGGCGTAGAAGGAATTCCACATGGAGGGAAATATTTCTTGAAGACACGTGTTGAGCAAGTGAAGCTGTCAAGATCCTACCCCAATGCCCTGAAGGCTGGGTGATCTGGATGGTGAATAATATGGTTTGGCTCAATCCTACCAAGTTTGAGCAATTGTGGATCCCCGATCCCTCCACAAATCTCAGAACTGGAGATTTTGCATCTTTGATTATGGATGTTGTTGAACTTTTCTGCCTAGACATTGTGCTAATTTTGAGATTCCTTTAGGACTTACAAGTGATAACTGTGGCCAGGAGAGCATCTGTACAACTCTTGTGCACTTGCTAAGCCTATTCCTGGATCAGAAGACCCTATTTGCTCTAACTCATGCTTTACTCACTCCTGTTAGACTCTCATGGTCTATGTAGTATTGCACTTCAACACCTTCTGGAAGGTACAATTGGTCCAGAATGAAGTATAGTTACAGGTGCACCTAATCATGCCCGCATACCATCACTATTTCACAAGTGGAACTGGCTTCCTATAGACTTCTGGTTGCAATTGAAGGTGCTGCTTATCACTTAACCCTAAACATTGCTGATGTGGATTATTTGTGGCACCGCCTCTTCCTAGTTGCATCTTCCCATCTCATAAGCTATAACAGGGTGGGTCAATGGCCTACTAGCAGTTTTGTTTTGATGATTTGTCTATTGATGTTTAAATAGCAACCCATCTCAGACGAAATGACCCTGAGCAGCACACAACTGAATTAAGCACCAAATAGAAGAAAACAATTGTCTTTTTCCCCCATATTTTATTTGTTTTATTTATATAACATTCAATTTCCATCAAACAGTATGTGATCTGGGTACAGTTATTTCAATCATAATCCACATATTTGTTGTAGCATTCATTACCATAATAATAAGAATATAATAATATAATGACGATAATACTTAACATCATCTTTTTTAACAACTTTCACATTAACATTTCCTCTTTGTATATCTCCTCCTTTCTAACTTCTGTTTCTATTGTCTAGCCATTGATAGAATATATCCCATATCAAAAAATATTCAGTTCCTTCTTTATCCTTAATAGTAAGAAAACAATTGTCTTTATCATTTGCTTATTGTCTCTTTTGTTCTTGGTTGGTCTTTGCTCTATTGTAAGGTGCACAATGCCAAAGCATTTCAGGTGGGTAGTCACATAAATTTGTTAAACAAATTTTTTAAAAATATTGTTATAACCATTACAGGTGACCTTTAACTCTGCACTGACTCCAATTCATCAGTTAAAGCCAACGTGGTTTATTGCTGAATATAATCCAGGCCTTATTGTTACAAATCTATTGTTCTCCAAAAGCCTGGGTTTTCAGGATATGTGCTGTGCATTGTCACCTGAGTAACCTCTCTTCAAATCAAGCTGTGTTATAAACTTCCCCTATAGAGGATTTTATTGCTAAGTATCCTTCCATAAACATCCTGTAGAAAAAAGAACTGAGAACTGTGTCAGAACTGAAACTACTCTTTTCCTGTTAGTGCCTGGAAACCACGACTACTATAAGAAAGAACAGTGAAACTAAATGAACTCAATTCCTTTGCCCTCTTATGAGTTTGTGTCAGAATTACTAAACTGTATACAAGTAGTCCTTTACTTATGACAATAACTGAGCCTGAATTTCCCTCCCCACCCAGGATAGTTGTTAAGTAAGTTTTGTCCCACTTTACAATCTTTCTTGTCACAATTGTTAAATGAATCACTGCAGTTGTTATGTTAGTAACACAGTTCTTAAGTGAATCTGACTTCCCCATTGTCGTGGCTTGTCAAGGTCACAAAAGGTGATTACGTGACCTGAGACATTGCAACTACCATAAATATGAGCCAGTTGCCAAAAGTCTGAATTTTGATCATGTGCCTATGGGAGTGCTACAACAATTGTAGGTGTGAAAAATGATCATAAGTCACCTTTTTTGGTGCTGTTGTAACTGCAAATGGTTATAAGTCGAGGACTATCTGTAGCTAGAAATTCCTACATTTCCAAATGCCAGTAACATATTTTCCTCTTGGTATAACACTAAGATTTAACAGTCTTGACATTTTTGCCTTCTACTTTAAAAGATCAAAACTCATGGTGGGAGTTATTGTACATAATTTAGGATTTATACTTCAGAATCTAGACTAGGAAGCTTCAGAACAAACTATTTAGATTTATAATTTGAATTCAGCCTTGGCTTCAACAGGGAGCCAAACTCAAGCACCATGGCTGCTCTCACCAAGTGGTTCATGTGGCCTATGACAATACAACTATCTATTACAAGGATCTGAAAACTTGACAATTTTTAGACTTGTGGACTTCAACTCCCAGAATTCCCCAGCCAGCATGACCTTTATATTGGTGGCACCGCAGCCACCATTTTGCCTTTATAAGATTCACCTGTTCGTACAACCTTGAGCTGTTCTTTCTGTCTGTCAGTATATCCTTGTTGAATGTATGTTTATTACACTGCTACCTGGGAAAATGTGAGAGATTACAAATCAAGTTTGATTTGAGATATTATTCCTTTTAATACATTATTTTTGCTAGTTTTCCAGCAAGCATTTGACAGCTCCCAGAACAAAGAGTGTAGTATGTATCTGGTTATAAAACCATTAATGTTAAATAGGTAAGGTGTTTTTTTTTTTTTCCTGAAAAAGAAATAAGGTATAAAGTGGCTTTTATGTTTCCTCCTGCTCACCCCCACATCACCCTCACATTTAGTACTTTATTTAAAATATATTTTCCAGGAAAGTCAGTTAAAATGAGCCTCCCACATCTGCTTTAGTTTATCAGTGTGCTGACCACATCAGGTCAGGATATAAGGAATAAATATTTTCAGGTCTACCTTTGTGTAATATCTACTCTTCATTCCTGTCTCTTCTCTCACCCATCAAATCAATTATCCACATTCAGAATTAAAAGAAAGACAAGTTATGACATTAGTTGCTAATTTAATTCTCTTTCCCTGTGTCCTTGAAACTTCTAACCAAAACCTGCAATTGCTCAGAATGACTTAATGCACAAAATATCAAAACACAAAGAGATTTCAATAGTTTCTCAAAATTAAATAGGCATTGATTCTGATCTAGTCTTCTGTTTCTTTTATTAACATTTTCCTCTGTATACGAATGGAATTTTGATGTAAGACAGATGCCTGACTGGGTTGTTTGTGGTTAAATAGTTGTCATTGTTTTTGTATGTTTGAAGAGGACACTCTATTTATGCAGAAGATTAAGAATATATTACGCTAATTTACTCTCCTTTAGGATAGGAAAAAATAGTTTAAGTTTCTGAGCACGTGGAAATATGTAGCTCAGCCCCCTCAGTAAGGAAAGCACTTAATATTTCTCAACACAAGTTAAATTCTTCAATTTCTTCCTCCAATTTTCATGATATCTTGCCCTTGGTTTGCGCATAGGAAGCATTAACTGGTCTGCTCAAGCAAAGTGAGTCACAGACCTGGTTCAAAATAGGTGTGTTCCTCCTTTTCTTTCATTCTCGTTGCCTAATTTAAGAATGGGGCCCCAGGCTGAGGTGCACAAACCAATTTCCTGCTGCTCCCTTCTGTTTTTTGTCCACCCTTTTCTTTATTTCATATTTAGTGGACATGGAATAAAATTATGACAGATTGCCTGGTATTAATTGCACCAATTTCAAAGGGTGGCTATGTCTATTTGCAATACACAATATTAGTTTAATTTAGTTCTTCCACATGATGTTTGTTGAACTGTTATTAAATTAATTATGTTAATTAATTAATTAATTAATTAATATCCCACCTTTATTATTTTTTATAAATAACTCAAGGGAATGAACATACACTATACTCCTCCCTCCTCCTATTTTCCTCATAACAACAACCCTGTGAGGAGAGTTAGGCTGAGAGAGGATAACTGGCCCAAGGTCACCCAGCTGGCTTTCATGGCTAAGGCGGGATTAGAACACACAGTTTCTTGGTTTTTAGTCTGATACCTGAATATGGTATAAAAAGATACAGACAAACTCTCTCTCTCTTTTGCTTTCTTAACTTACTTTATCTACATCGTAGCTTGCTCTTCATATTTTCAGACTACAGAACATGCTTTATCTTGGCTGCTCAGTAGCCAGATCAGCAAGCTATAAATTAGACTTAGACTTAGGTTGACTTTATTGTCACTTTGAATGTACACTAACTGGCATACATTAAAATGAAATTACGTCGCATACAGCTCTCAAAGGGTCTCCACCTCTACCGTAAACATGACAAGATAAATAAATAATGAATGAATGAATAAATGAATTAAAATAAAACATGAATTGCCCCTCTGTTCTTCTCAATATATGGGATGGCTTCTAACTGATTGTGACAACATAGGTGGCTTACATTGTACTGGAATTTAGTTCACTTTCTATGGCAGAGGTGTCAAACTTGCGTTATCATGTTACATGACATATCGTGACTTTTTCCCCCTTTGCTAAACCAGCCGTGGGCATGGCCAGCACGACCCATCCGGCCCGCGGGCTGTGAGTTTGACAGCCCTATTCTATGATGTCAAAACATTCCTTCCCTCCCTCCCTCCCTCCCTCCCTCCCTCTCTCTCTCTCTCTCTCTCTCCCTCTCTCTCTCTCTCTCTCTCTCTCCCTCCCACCCCCTCCATTCTGCATGGGGAATGCTGGGAGTTGAAGTCTACATATCTTAGAATTGCTGAGATTAAGAAAGACCGGGCTGTGAACCAAAGTCCATTTAAAATGCTGACTATGAACAGTTATGCATTATGAAATGGCTTATTGTTATTGGGGCTTGATACCTCACGTTTTGCTTTGCTTTAGTTTGTAATCAAACATGCAGGGGAAGAGATAATATTTTCCCTGTTTTCCTCCCTAGCAGCATTCTTCTTCAGGAATATAAAAGCATAGCCTGGAGTGGCCGTAATTTTTCTCAGGTGAGAGAGGTTGGTTGAAGTGTGAGGGAAAAGCAGACATCTGATATTAGTCAGAAGAACATTGCTTCCCACGTGTGGCTATAAATGTTAATCTCAAATAAGAAAGAAACTGAGAGCAGGTTTATTGGCAAGCATTTATTTCAAGGAGCACACAAATCTGCTCTGAAGACTGCAAATGAATGGAGGCAGCAGAGATCCTTTTATGGGGATAAAGAGGTTTTACATTGCGAACCTTGCATCATTCCTGATTGGTTTTTGTTTTTTTTTCTGTCTCACTGCCATCACAATAGCCCATCAAGAATGGAGGAAGAGACATTTTCTTGCTATTGTAGAAGATATTCTAGGGAAAACAAAGATCAGCATAGTTTAAATGTGTTGTAATTGTAGTTGGCATGAGGGCTTTTATGCATAGATATTCAGCTATGTATTGACATGATTTACAATGTTATTTATTATGGAATGATCTTTCATCTTTTCATCTGCTACCAGTTGTAGAGTATGACCACAATCCAGCAGAAATATTTTGACATGCTTACCTTTCAACTGTTTTTCAATAAACTAAAATACCATGTTTTGTTTGGCAGATTAGAGAGAGCTGTGTTTCTTCTTACTTTTGAACCTTTTGGAAGAAAATGTAAGGGTTTCCTAGGGAAATTTGATTAATCTTGTTGAATCAAAATGTTACATATGTTTTACTTGAGCATGAGATACTGACTTCTAAGCATCCCTTCTGTACTGCATAAATTTCAGTGGCAGCACTCAGAGATTGCCAAATGTTACCATACCAGGCAGGAAGTTCTTAAAAATAGAACTAGTGGCAATTAATTAGTTATAACATAACAAATCAAATTTAGTTTTTCTCCTAGCACTGTCTACTGCTTGCCAGAGTGCAGTCTCTGGCAATGTAAATGAAGTCATGATCAGCACAGCATTTCTGCTTTGGGGGAGCTTCTGCCTTTGGAGAGCTGCTGAATTTCCTTGAGAAATGTTTCTAATCGTATTAATGCCCTCTCTGTGTATACGTATTCGAGTCTTCCTTTAAATATTCTCAATCTTATCAGTACAGGGGTTTTAATATTTGCTATGAAATTTGCTGTGGATGCGGCTGAAAACTCTACGTGCCAATGCGAATAAAGATCAAACTAACCCTAGCACCAACCTCCTCTAATTATGGCTGATGATGATTTAAGGTGAATTCCTGAGCTATTTACTAAGTGCTGTCAATATCAATAGCGTTATAAAAGAATAGAAGTGCTCCTATTTAAAACCAGAGGTCGTTCCCCCCCCCCCAACATTTCATAATTACAGTGTGCCAGCATTCTATCACTTATAATAATCCTGTCCACTCTCCTGGAATATTTATACTTTTCAATAAGATTATTTGTTTTGGACTCACATTTATTGTTTTGATGGAATTTCAGGAAATGCTTTATGGAAAATCATTGAAGAAAAATCATCAGGGCTTCTTAAGTACTTAGAAAAGTTCTTTATGTTTAATACCTGTCTGATTTCATTCCTCTTCTGCTGGTTGTGCATCTATAGAGCCAAATGTAAAAAAAGAAACCACACACATCAAAATATATATGAATCAACAAGTCTTTACATTTTAAATGGCCCAGGATTTAGAGGCATCTTAAATTATGTTTCATTGCTAAGTTTACTTTTGAGTCAATATTTATAATATCATACATATTGTTTTAATTACATGTGATTGGATAATAATAATCTGATTCTATAAAAGTTTACCCAACGAGGAGATATTTAATTCTGGTACAGCTAATAGCCTTACTTAAAGATATAAACTATTGGTTGAGAGTGGGGACTAACATTTTCAGACCCCAAAGAGCTCACCTGTATAAAATGTTTCGCTATGGTAAGCATACGTTTTAATTCACAACTAATACAAGTAGTCCTTTTTTAATGACCACTCATTCAGCTACTGTTAGAAGTTATAACTGTGCTGAACAAGGAGACTTAAGATGAGTCCTCAAAGTTGCAGCATTTCCATAGTCATGTGATCCCAATTGGGGCATCTGGCAACTGGCTCGCAATTATGGCAGACACAGAATCCAGTGGTCAGCTGGCTTTCAACAAGCAAAGTCAATGAGGAAGCCAGCAGAAGATTGAAAATGACAATCCCGTAATGCCATGCCTAACAGCTGTGTGGGGTTCACCTAACAACTGCAACTGGAATTGTGGAACTGCTCTTCTAAGTTGGCCCTGTCACATAACCTCATGCTTTACAGTGCGTCACTTCATGATGGAGTTTGCAGTCCCACTTACTGTTAATAATGGAGGACTTGCCTCTATTTAATGATCATGCAATTTCTTTTATCACTATGTAACTAAGTGGCTACCTATTACACGTAGTCGATGAAAGTGAAACTGAATTCTAATATACGAAGAGAATATTCTGACTAATGTAGTATGAGAAAGTCTTGAAACAAATGATGATGTGGCAACATATGGTAAGACTTGGAAAATTAGATGCAGAGAGTGTGTATGGGTACTCCTTGATTCAAGATTGGTCACTTAGTGACTGTTCAAAGTTACAGTGGATCCCTAACAGGTAGGACTTAAGACCTGGTTCCAAAGTTCTGATGACCACTCTCCCCCTTCTTCCTGTGGTCACATGACCACATTTCAGGCACTTGGTAACCAACCCACATACATGGTCATTTGCAATATCCCTGCAGTCATGTGACCAATATTTACAACATTTTTTTTTTTTTGCCAAAAAACAATGTTTAGTTGTTGGCAGAAATGGCCCACATTGAACAATGAATTTGCTTAACAATTTTGGTGCTCGTTTAATGACCACTGCAAGAAAAAGGTCATACAATCAAGTTACTAACGAGAATGACCCACTTTATGATCGTTATGACATATGACTATAATGGTCAGACTGCATTACAGTCATAAGCTGAGGTTTACCTATACAGATTTTAGCTTTTGTATTTGGTTTTTTTTTTTTAAGGTAGGTTTCTTTCAAGGTTTTGTTTTTCAGCTTATTGCTTCAGCTACTTCCTTATAGATCAATTTATATTTATAAATGTATGTAATTTATATCCATTCATTATGTAGATAACTCCCCATCCCTGTCAAAGTTGGTATAGTTTCCTATTTTCTTTTTCCTTTTTTAAAGTATTTTGTACATGTTTTATCATTAACTGTATGCATAATGTTTAAATGCTTAGAGCTCATGTAGCAAACATTACAGATATAGAGAAGAGAAGAAGTAACAGGACTAACTTATCACCAAACTCCAGGAACAAGCTACAACTGTATGTCTTTATTTAACCTTATTAAAGAGTAGCATACATTCAATGAGTTTGGAACCGTAAAACGCAGCAGGCAGAATCAAAATTGGAGTTGGTTGAACCATGATGGTAGACTGAAGTATCAGTCAAAAGGAAGAATCAGGCATAAGCAGGGGTGGGCTTCAAAATTTTTACCTAGGGGTGCTCTGTCCAGTTGCTGGGTGGGCGTGGCCATGGTGGGTGTGGCCTAGTCGGCTGCCTGCACCATGGAGGGGGGTATTTTTGCTTTTCCCGGGCTCTGGAGGCTTTCCTCAAGCCTCTGGGAGGGCAAAAATGGCCTCCCCAGGCTCCAGAGGCCCTCTGGAGGCCAGAAACAGGCCCATTTCCAGTCTTCCCAAACTTCTGGTAGGCCCGTTTTTCACCCTCCCCGAGCCTCCACATGCATCCTGCACTTACCTGCATCCAAAATGGTTGCATGGGGACTCCTGGGAGAGGCGGGGTGGGGGGGCCAGCTAGGAGTGGGATTTGGGGGTTCTCCAAACTGCACAGAAACTTAGCAAGAGGTTCTCCCAAACCCCTGCGAACCCCCAGCAGCGAACCCCTGGGCATAAGCCAAGACAAAAGACCTTTCCAGATGAGACCCCAGGTTTGCCTTTGAACACTTAACAACCCTCTTACCACATAGACATTCCCTGTGCTGTTACTAATCACATTTGATTGGGCAAGTCATGACTTCTTGTTCCAGGTTCAGTTTGTTTGTTTATGTGTTTATTTTGCAAACAGGAAATGTCCATTCAGAAGTAGTGGCTGCTGCAGCAGAAGTTCTATTTTGCTTTGCTCTCAGATGTTGGACAATAGCTAAGGAAGGATTTGTTGGGATACCTCAAGGAAAGGCATTGGCTGTTGGTTCCCTATAATCACTGCACTTTCACAGTATAGAAAATTACCCATAGAATCTTGGTCCCTTTAACAGTTAAACAGCCACCTCAAAGTCTTACTCGATTTCAAGTGTGAAATTAGGAAATGTGGGTGATGGAAAGCCTTGTCACTTCAACAGTTCTACAGTCTGGAACAATCACCCATCTGGAACACCAGAGACTGAAGGTGACTTTGTTTCAGTTGATTATTTAGGGAAAGTATTAGTAGCCTCCCAACCTACATATTCCCACTAGCCTAATTTGTGCAGCTATGCTTGCTGAATGACCATATTGCCATGATAGTCACAACACAGATGGTCATGGAGACCAAAGGCCTGTGGCTCATGCCATTATCAATGTAGAGGTATTGTGTAATGCCTCTGGACCAGGGGTGAAATCTAAACTTTGTTACTACCGGTTCTGTGGACATGGCTTGGTGGGGGGATGGTAATGTGACTAGGTGGGCGTGGCCAACTTTTTTCTCCAACCTTAAGAGGTTGCAGAAAAAAATGCTTTTAGAAGCCTCTGACGATCAGGCAACTCAGCTGGGATCGCCAGAGGCTTTTAAAGGCATTTTTTTTCCCTACAACCTCTTTGGCTGAAGAGGTTGCAGAAAAAAATGCTTTTAAAAGTAAAAAAAAACAGCCTCTGATGATTGCGCGTCTCAGCTGGGCATGGGGGTGGGGGCCGCAGGGATTTTCGCTACCGGTTCTTCGAACCACCCACTGCCATCGCTACTGGATCGGGCGATCTGGTCCAAACCGGGAGCATTTCACCCCTGCTTTGGATGCTAAAAATCAAATTATTCCAGTTATAATTATTGAGTAACTTTTATTTGAATTTTTCAGTAAATACTTGCTCTGGATGATGTTGTGCTTGTGAAGCAAGTAACTAAACCTACAAGAGAGAAAACTGGAGGCCCAATTTCTACTCATTAAGAAACCTTCCACTCTTCAGATTCTGGTTTTCTCTTCTGACTTGAGGCAGCAGCTTTGGTGGTTCCTGCTGTCAATAGCAAATTATAGGGTGTTTACTCACTTGGTAATATTCCAATGAACTCTCATACCTGGTACTGCCTTTCTGGGGATTAAAAGATAAAAATACAAGAATTTCTCTAGTCCATTTTCTGTCTACACTAAGTGAAAGAATATTTAACTCTTCTTTTTCCAGTTCAGGAGATAACCCAATCTCCACAGTAGTATCCACAAATAAATAAATAAATATCTTTTTTTAAAAAAAGAGAAAACATAGAATATGAAAATACCTTTTGACTTTTAATATAATATTCCTATTTATATACTGTATTAATCTACTTTGTAAAAGTTGACTGGTGCTTGGCTCTGCCCAGAGCTTCCTAGGTTATGGAAATACATTAGTTAAGCAAGAAAAATACTCTGGACAAATGTGAGTTTTGATTTGTTTTGATTTGTTACAAACCGAACACTCTCAGTCAGAATCTTCAGAAATGTATTGGAAAAGTTTCAAATTATGACAGATTTCCAGAAGAAGCACTGTAACTTTCTGTTTCTAACCTGAATGATGAATAAAGGCTGAAACTGCACCTAGTTCCTCAAAACTGTACAGAGAAATAAGATGGGATACGGAGTCTGAGTGAGGTTTAGGAAACAGTAGGAATGGAGAGGTTTATTGGGCATATGGTTGGTCTATCTGAGGCTGCTTTGCTTTGTTTTGTTTTGTGATGGAGCAGACAAGGATGTCTGGAGCAGGGAGGTCTGCTGAATCACGGTTGAAGACAAGGATGATCCTGGGTCCTAGCCACAGGCTGACAGATCACTGTGCCCCTTTGGATAAGCTTGACCTACCTGGGCTTAGGAAGTCCTCTTTGTGAGAGATATAAGTCCTTGATGCATTGGTTCATATCTTCATCACCATTAGGCTACTGCCACACATTTTCCATGTGTCTGCCTTTAAAAACTGCCCAAATGCTTCAACTGGTGCCAAATTGGTGCAGTACCTCAAGTGCTCAGCAACATTAATCAATGATTATCAATGATATTAACCATTTAGGAGCCGTGGTGGCGCAATGGTGAGAATGCAGTATTGCAGACCACTTTTGCTGACAGCAGACTGCCAGCAGCTCTGCAGTTCAAATCTCACCGGCTCAAGGTTGACTCAGCCTTCAGTTCTTCTGAGGTCAGTAAAATGAGGACCCAGATTATTGGGGGCAATATGCCAACTCTGTGAACCACTTAGAGGGGGCTGAAAAGCACTGTGAAGGGGTATATAAGTCTAAGTGCTATTGCTATATTGCACCTATATTGTAGACCCTGTTTTGTGTCCCTATTAACTTTTGCATGCAAGTTAACAGACTGCATTCGACCTTTGATGATGTTTTCAGGACCATATCTCTCCATAGGAATCAAACTGAGCAATTTGATCATGCAGGGGGAACAGATTGTTTCCCCCCATTTTCAGAATCGTTTTCCATAGAGGGCTGGCACCCTGGAATGGCTTTTTGTTGGCGGTTTCAGGGATGAAATCTAAATTTTTTCCCTACCAGTTCTGTGGGAGTGGCTTGGCAGGGGAAGGATACTGTAAAATCTCCATTCCCACCCCACTCTGGGGCCAGCCAGAGGTGGTATTTGCTGGTTCTCCAAATTACTCAAAATTTCCGCTACCAGTTCTCCAGAACCTGTCAGAACCTGCTGGATTTCACCCCTGGGCGGTTTGTTTAGTTCTGACCTTGTTTCCTTCTAGAAGAAGCTGAAGATGGAATTTTTCCAGAGGGTGTTTGGGATGTGATCGTGCTTAGATGTTTTAGATATTTAGCTTTTTATATGCTTTTTTGGTTGTTGTTCTAAGCTGCTGAAGTCTGCTTAGATTGTCGCAGGATAGAAATTTTGACGGATAAATAAACAAACGAATAAATTGCATGAGATTTAACCTGAGACAGAAAAGAAAAGCAGAAAGTCTAGAGCAAAGTGTCCGATATGTGTTTCAACTATTTCTACAGAAATGGAAGCTTCTTAAAGTGATGTTCCTCTGTTTTAATTACTTAGATGTCTTCAGCTTCTTGGAAATTCCAAATTATTAATTAGAGGCAGCCTGGGAAGTAGAAAATTTTGATCTTTATCAGCCTCTCTCTCTAGAGAACTCTCAAGTGTTCTACCTTTGTTTGAAAACCCTATGTTCTTTTTCTTTTCAGCATTTCACAGGGCTGGGATCAACTGACTTTGTATACAATCAGGAGCCATTACTCATTCATGGGGATGTGGCAGTACATGTGAAGACTGATATGCAGACTATATTCACAACAGCTTGAGATGATCTCTATTGCAAAAACCTGGAGCAATCTGACCCTAGCGAAGGTAGTTTTCTTCAATAACAAGAATAATTAATAATTGATTTTTATTGTAGCCTTCAGTTTGTCTGTATAATTTGAGACTTTAATCCGTTATTTACTTTCAGTAGCTGATGATAGGTATGAAATATGTAACTGAAATGTATAACTGTCCAAATTGTTTTATTTACTCTTTTCCATTTTTAAAGCAAATCAGCAGATGTGCTGTTTCACTGACTTGGAGTAAACAAAACTGATTTATGCCATCTGCACATAATATGATATCCTCTCATTCCTCCTGCTTTTCATTTCTCTCATTTATATAATCTCATTTATACAGTAAGGCAAATATATTGATTTAATAAAAGAAGTAACTTTAATCTGCAGATTAAAAAAAAAAAAACATCAGAAGAAATTGAAGAAAAATGACTTTTCCTGAACCTACCTGTATTTATCATTCAGCTAATAATTATATTTTTAAAAATCAAGATAACAATGCAGCCCAGATTTTGTTAGTTGGGTATAAGAGACAAACCAAAAAAAACTCACCAGCCATATGCCTCCTTGTGGATGATGGCCAGTGAGATTTTAAGTATGTATGTATGTATGTATGTATGTATGCATGCTGTATGTATATATATATATATATATATATATATATATATATATATATATATATATATATGTGTGTGTGTGTGTGTGTGTGTGTGTGTGTGTGTGTGTGTGTGTGTCTTCTCAAGTTTTCGCGGGTGTGTTTATGTAGAAAGTTAAAATTTCGGGCGTTTTCCTGCGTCATTAAAAGTCTGTTCGTTGAAATGCTTAAAATCCTGGCTAAAATCCCAGTTTAAGATCCTCCAAAATCCCAACAAAACACTTTGGTCTTTTGAAACTCTGGCTAAAATCCTAACCAACACTTTAAAAGTTTTATTTTTGGCAATGTTTCAACAAGCTCTCTAACTTGTCATCATCGGGCCCCTACTTTCAGTTTAGAAGCTGTGGGTATTTTGCGAGATCGGAGTTGTTGCTTTTCTATGTTCGCTGCTGCTGACGTATGCTGGTTAGCCTGCAACTCTGTGTCCTGACTGGAGGGCAGCATTTTTTCTCCTGCTTCATTATCCTAGCTGCAGCCTGACTGCATGTTAAAGGCCCAGCTTTCTCTGGTTCCCTATTACTAACTGTCAACTGCAAAGAAGGAAGGATTCTGGTAGGCATCACAACACCGCTGATTGCTTGTTGAGATCTCAGCCTATCTTTTGGCTCGGTTCTCTCTCTCTCCCTATTGCTAGTGATAGCTAGTGATAGCTAGCAATAGGGAGAGAGAGAGAACCGAGATAATCTCAATCTTACATGCACCAAAACTTGCATACCTCTACCCGTGAAAATCTATGAAAACATATATAGCTCAGATTATATATATTGTTATCAGCTATCTCATCAGTTAGCCATACCCTTACTTGGATTCAAAGTTGGGCTGCCTGCATGTTAGGCAGTTGTATTAACCTCTGAGCCACAAGTTCTCCTCCCTTCATGGATTCGAACTCGATAGAAAAACACTTAATCTCTCCCCTGGCTCAAGCTGATGAAGGGAGGAGAACTTGTGGCTCAGAGGTTAATACAGCTGCCTAACATGCAGGTAGCCCAAGTTTGAATCCAAGTAAGAGTATGGTAGCTGATGAGAGCTAAATAGCTTGAAATAGATCTATACTAGTCTCCCTTTATTTCTTTATCAGCAAAATATAAATTTGGTATACAATGATTTGTCGTGAATGTGACTGCTTACATAAATCACCAAAGCTTTCAGAAATGTAGGACAATAAGTAGCTTCTCCTTGCAAATTATAATAGTTTGGGCTGGTGCTGGTTGGGGTTTGAAGTCCTGTAGATATGCATGTGTTGCATCATAAAGGGCTTGATGAGTAAAAACCAGCATCTTAAATTGTTCTCAGAAACCAATCAACAGCTAACAGGCTTTTCAAACATCTGTTTTATGTGTTCTAAGAGTCAAGGGCTGGTAAATACATGAACCACTGCATTCTAGACCAAATGCCATTTCCAAGTAGTCTTTCAAAACAGTCTCATGTAAGACTCACTGCAGTAATCCTTTTTTCTTCTTCTGATCAATTATGCCTGAGTCTTGGAAACTGCCTGGACAAGCCCCTGAATTTTTCTTAACAAAGGTGGTTTTTTTTTTTTTTTTGAAGTAGTTTGCCTTTGCCTCCTTTCTATGGTTTAGAGAAAGTGACTGGTTCAAGGCCACCTAGCTGGTTTTGTGCCCAAGGCAGGATTGGGCAATGGGACTCCTGATGCCTTAACCACTATACCAAATGGCTCTCCAGTAATCTAACAGGATGATAACAAAGGCATGAGTTGACAGATTAGCATACCACTCAGGGCTGGACATGGCTTCCACCTGCTGTTCAAGCATGAGCTGTGAGTCCAAAGAACCTCCCAAATCCTAATCTGCTCCTTCACAGAAAGCGGCTGCCCATTAAGAGGCACCATGGTCACAACAGAGAATTCTCTCTTAGTTGGGTTAAATTTCAGCCTAATAAAGGAGAATATTTGTAGCTCAGATTTGACATGAGGAGTTTTTGGTGTTCTCTGAGCTTTCTTGCAGTGCTTCATTACCCAAACTATGCTATTGATGCTAGCACTGATGATATTACCTAGTTTGGGTAATGAAGCACCTGCAAGAAAGCAAGCAAACTCGGAGAGTACCAAGGACTCCTCAGATTTCAGCTTGTCATCTCCCTTTAAGCAATGGTAAAGGCTCTTACTGGTATTTACCTCATGCTTCAAGATAGAAATAAACAATTGTGGACATCTACACACTGATGATTCTGTACCCCAATTGTTGAATTTTCTCAATGTGAGATTTCATATAGATTTTAAATACTGGGAGGGAGGATGGACGCCTGTGGCACCCCACACATCAAAGGATACCAGATTGAATTTTCTTCCTCCATTACAACAGATTTGAACTTCCCTCTGAGGAAAGAGAAACAGAACCAATTCTGTTTGTCAGCATCTCACACAGTGAGATCATTCACACATGGTTTGATAAATACAGCACAGTGGATAAGTTAAGTCATATATTAGTGTTAAGGAACCAAAATGGCTCGTATGAAGTAAAATCCAAACAAACAACATTATGGCTCAGCTTGATGTAAATGCATTCAATTAATCTTATGACTTCTTCCAAAAACCTCTTACCATACATCACATAATTTCTCTTAGTTTATATTTCAAGCTCCAACATGATCAAGTATTTATATAAGATCAATTTCTGTCATGCTGCCAAAGGTAAATCATTTTTACTTGTGTGAAATTTTCCTGTCCCTACCCCTCATTTTCTGTGAGATTATTAGTGCAGTGATTGCCCTTTCGAATATTACAAAAACACCTAGTATTCGACAATGAAATACTAGCTATTCTGCTACTGATAGTAAGCAACAATGAATGGACTTGGAATGAAAGCTAAGGGTAGCCATTATCCTCATTGTCATCAGTTGTTATAGCAGGGTGGAAAAGCAGTTCTTTGTACCTACTCTTTGAAAGAGCACAAGAGCACAAGAAAGTAAATTTCTGCAAAGCCACAGAAGGACAGAAAAGGATGCATTAATAATAATTACATCATTCCCTGATTCTTCAAATGCACTTGAAAATGCAAATTTGTGTAAAAGGTGAGGTCTTAAACCAGAAGTGAGCAATCTGTGGCTTTCAGGCCAATGAGATGTCTGCCTAATTTCATGCAGTCCTCTGACTAATTTCAGATATAATTTGCAAGCAATACATTAAGTTCTGTGGTAAAAAGTGACCTGCCCTTTCCTTGGCAACTTGTTGTATATGAAAAAAAGAGAGTGAGAGTAAGTGTTTGTGTGTGTTTGTGTATGTGAGAGAGAGAGGGAGACAGACAGACAGACAGACAGACAGACAAGAGAGAGAGAGAGAGAGAGAGAGAGAGAGAGAGAGAGAGAGAGAGAGAGAGAAGGAAGAGGAACAAAAAAAGATATCAGAAAACAGGAAGTAATGGGTGTCAGACAGGAAGAGAATAGATGATTTCCCTTTGTTGGATTCTTGTTCTACTCACAACTCATTTCAGTTCCATTTGGCAGTTGACTGATGGCCTCATCATATGACACCTGAATAATGAGACCTTTTATAGAAAGAAAAGGTTACCTATCCCTACCTAAAGCATTTATCTTTTCCCATAAAAAGTCCACAAAAGCATATCCAGTTCAACCTCTGATTCAAGGTAGCATCTTTTGTGTGGCATGCAAATGTAGCATCTCTGACAGATGGTCTCTATTTATGGATCTCCAGCAAAAGGCAGCCCTCAACCTCTCAGTCTGTTACCCCCTTGGACATCTTCTTCGATTTAGAATCAGTTTTCTTGAAATCTTTGCATCCATTAGTTGTAGATACAAAGTTCTATTTTTTGGTGGGGGGGAAAGATGATTGTGAATGCAAAGGTCTATCCTGAAGGAAAAAAAAAATAGAGACTAATCCTAATGGGAGACATGTGTACAAGGTATTTGTGCCTCCTCTTATTCTTTTTCTTATCCAGGTTACAGATATTAAGCTTTTTCAACCATTCCATATAGGACTCAGTTCCAAGAACATCATTACAGCATAATAGCAATAGCAATTAGACTTATATACAGTACCACTTCACAGTGCTTTACAATCCTCTGTAGGCAGTATATAAAGTCAGTCTATTACCCCCAACAATCTGGGTCCTCATTTTACCAACCTTGGAAGGATGGAAGGCTGAGCCAACCAGCCAGTCAGGATTGAGCAATGATTTAGCTTGCAGTACTGCATTCTAACGACTGCAACACCACAGCTTTGGTTTATCAATGATGTCCTTAAATGGTATCATCCAACAACGGATTCCATATTGTAACTACAGTGAATGGCAAGTAAATAACATAAAAATAATAAAAGGAAAGAAAAGAAAGAGACAGTTTGATCTAGCGATTAAGGTGCTGGTCTAGAAACCGGGAGACTGGAGTTCTAGTGCTTCTGTGAAAGCCATCTAGATGACTTTGGGCCAGTCACTCTTCTTAGTCCAACTCACCTCAAACATCATCGAGAGAGAAAAAGAGGAGGAGGAAGGAATATTACATATGTTTGCCATTTGAGTTAACCTATAAAGTAATAAAGGCGGGTTAAAAATCTAACCAATGAATAAGTAGAAGCATACATGGTTAGTGTTTGCTTGTTTATCAGTCACATCATACTCCCTAGTTGCATCCTGTAAGTAGAATACTTTAATCCTTTTTATAGGCATAGCTGCCAAGCCAAGAATGCCTCCTCCTGCCATTCTTAACTTTATGCCTATACCTTTGATTTTCTCTACCTAAATGTAGAACCTAAGCTACCTGCTACATCTTTTTTCAGGGTACAATTTACCATCATCCCTGACCATGCCTTTCCTGACTTGTACTTCAAAGCGAAGGGTTCATCAGTTTCCCCTCAAGGTTTTGTTTATCTTTTCCCCTCGTCATCATCTTCTCCTAACCTAAAAGTGAGGCATCTTTAGTTGTACAATTTTAAGGAAACATTACCCTTTTATTTCAGTATTGTGCATGGGGAGCCTTGAGGTGAGTATAAAATGAATTTGGCTTTGCTCCTTTGAGTTAGGAAATCTACCTGATTTGGGGATGAATGCAGAAGTGCTTGTTGGATGTTTTAGGCTGACGTGAATATGCCCCTTCCATTCTGGTACCCTGTTATTTTTCCCTGTTGCCATTGTGTTAATCAGTCCTGAAGGACCTAAACAAATGTGTATGGATGCACACACACATGCATACACACACAATTTTAAATGGAAGACGAAGCCACAGAACAGCTTATTGGAGCAGCTGGGTTTTTTTTTTCTTCACCTTTTCACCCGTATACCAAGAAAATATATTTTATGTATTTAAGCCTATGGAGACAAGCTTTTTATACTGTATTTCCTTCCAAGATTACCTAAATTGGATGTATTGCAGTAAGGAACCAGGAAAAGCAAATTTCCTCTTATTATCAAAGAACATATTAAGGGCCTTATTTTTCAAGGCTATTCATTATTGGTTTATATTTCTTTCCTTTCCTTTCTCCTCCTCCTACTTTTTCTTCCAAGCCTGGATAGCCTAGTTTTGTCAATTCTACTCTGGTTAATGCTAAGTTCACCTTGTTCATTTTCAAGAAAAGAAATCTGTGGTTGCAGCGTATAGAATGAAATGGATCTCTTTTGTTTGATGTCAAAGGAAGAAGGCAGTTCAATAGAAAAGCAGGTTTTTAATCCTTTTCTTTTCTACCCTTATGTCTCCAATCTTTTTCTGTACATTTGGGGGAAAATCGGATCAAAGAGGCTCAGTTGCAAATGGTTTTACTAAGGTCCTTATATCTTTGACTCAACTAACAGCTGAGACATTATGATACCATCTATGAGATCTTTGGGGTACGGACAGTGGTGGGATTCAACAAATTTAACAGCCGGTTCTCTGCCCTAATGATTTCTTCCAACAACCAGTTCACCAAACTGCTCAGAAATTTAACAACCAGTTCTCCCGAAGTGGTGTGAACTGGCTGAATCCCACCACTGTGTAGGGACAATCACTCTGCCCCCAAACAAAGGGACTCATCTACATTTCTAATTTGCCTGACCTCATCCTTCCAGAATTGGTGCAAGGTGAAAGGGAAATGATTAAGTGTAGAGTCAGGAATTACATATGCAAGCTAACTGCCTAACCAGAATATAGCTATATCAAAATATTTGGTTCCTTCATCTGTTTGGTTCTCCTACCATCTTCTGAGTATGGAAAATATTATTGGAAAAATCCAGATGAAAATTCCTTTGTTTTCTCTACCAAATGTAGAGAATATATATATAAGATTACCCTCACACACACACACAGTACATATACATGTACACTTACACATATATCTTTCTCCCTCTCTCTCTCTCTCTGTGTGTGTGTGTGTGTGTCTGTCTGTCTGTCTGTCTGTTTATATTTATCTGTCTGTCTATCTATCTATCTATCTATCTATCTATCTATCTATCTATCTATCTATCATCTATCCTATCATCTATCATCTATCATCTATCTATCTATCTATCTATCTATCTATCTATCTATCTATCTATCTATCTATCTATCTAATCATATTTTTAAAGAATTATTTGGAACAAGCACTTTGGCTTCATACTTCTTTGTTATTCATAATTTCTTTCATTTCTTTCAGCCTCTTATGGAAACCATACTATATAGCAATTTGAGTACTTTCCCCATGACCTGGAATTATTACATTTCTGACAACCCTAACCCCACCCACACCATTTTTCCCACCTGTATTACTAACTTTGCTGTCATGATATATTTCTCTCTTGTACTCTCTGTGTTGACCTAGAAATGCTACATGGATTCTGATAGCTGTTTTGTCTCACAGAACATGTATATTGGGACATGTCTTAAAATACTCCTGCTTGGAATTACCTTTTTTGCTAATATGCAACAGTAACATGATTTAGGTCCCATCCACCTAGTCTCCATTCAGTTCAGCCAATCAGAAATTGTGCCAGATTGTTTTAGTCAGCCAAACTGACTGGTGGATATTTTCTGTACTAGTAAGGGGAAGTAAAGTCATAGGACTCAACCAGTGGTGGAATTCTATTTTTTTTACTACTGGTTCTGTGGGCGTGGAAGGACACTACAAAATCTCCATTCCCATCCCACTCTGGGGCCAGCCAGAGGTGGTATTTGCTGGTTCTCCAAACTACTCAAAATTTCCACTACTGGTTCTCCAGGACCTGCTGGACTCAACCAATCACTTTGCCTGCAGTGTAGTGTTCATGCATATTTCCAAAACAGTTTAGCACTGATCCATAATGGAATCCAGGATAATGGCCAGCAAATGGCCATAACAATTTTCATCTTGCAGGGATGGGTGAATAGCACTACAGTTCAGTCTGGGGGAAAGGCCCTTAGCAAAGAGTCTGGTGATTTGAGTTTATAATTTATTGGTTCATTATTCAGCAGTAATGACACTTGTAATATATAATCCTAATATTTTTAAATACAAGAATCAGATCAATAAAATGAATGCTGCCAAAAGTGTAATCTTAACAAAACAATCAACACAAAAGCCCTTTTGGAGGCATCTATACTATTACTTTAATGTGTTAAAATAATTATTCCTTATTAATTCATTTTATTGACCCAGAAGCCATCAAATGTTCCATGCTAATCATATAGTTCACTGTGCTTAGTAGTACTATTTTCATTTTCAAGTTTTTTGAAAGGATACAATTCAACATTCTGCAATGTTACATGAGAAGTTGTATTCATGCAAGTTAGATCTATATAAGACATAAGAGCAAAGTTGTAACTGGCACAATGATTTATACTTTTGGACAATAGTTCACCAGTTCCATAGAAGTACTACAAGTGCCAAAAAAACAGACCTGAGAAGAGACTCTTATAATGGTAGACTATCCACAACTGCTGAGTAGATCATTTTCGAAACCTTGGCTGACACATGACTCTGGAAAGGGAATCAAAAGTCTGAGACTTTCATATTGGGAAAAAATTTGAAGCTATGTGAAGTTTCCCTCTTTTCCTTTATTTAATAAATAAGGGTGACAAAGAAGCATGTTAGCTCAGAATGAGTTCTAGACTTCTAGACCTTTCTTAATATGAAGCAAAAATATGTCACTAAAGAACTCAAAATAATAATGGTCTTCTGCATAGCTACTACACAGTGCCTGTGGCTGACCCATTTTTCTTTTCTTTCTTTTCTTTCTTTTCTTTCTTTTCTTTCTTTTCTTTCTTTTCTTTCTTTTCTTTCTTTTCTTTCTTTTCTTTCTTTTCTTTCTTTTCTTTTCTTTGTTTGTTTTGGCCCTCTGGCGGGGCAGAAAGGTAAACAAAGCTATTTCTTCCTGACCTGCTTTTTTTTTTTTTTTCACACCATAGGACATTCTTAAAAAGTGCTAACTGCAAGTTAACAAGCTGAACTCTATGACCTTAATTAGTGGATTAAAACTCTCCTGCCAGCTCCCACTGCTGTCTGAAAGCGATCAGATCTTAATCAGATTCATACTGAAGGTTTCGTTGAAATTTGGTCATAAATGTGCTCATTGGTCCAAAAATGAATTTTAAATTACCATTTATTACCATTATATTTGTGAATGGTCACCAACCAAGCTAATCATTATAGGAAGAGTGGCTGTACTTTAGAAGTCAGCTTGGTAAAACATGTTATAATATCAAGAATGAATGGATACTGAATAAATGTATGTTAAATATAAACACAAGTGACCAGTACAAAAGAAGTCATATAGAGAGAAGGAAGGAGAAGTGAATCACTAGACAACTGTATGAAGAAAGAGTGGACAAGTGGAGATGAAGGGGAAGACTACAGAAGTCATAGTTAGTTGGAATTGATGAAGATGCTCAAAAAAGAGATGTAAGAAATATAAAGAACAAAAGGCAATGGAATCAAGGATAGTTTGCATGGGTGGAAAGGTATGGAGAAGTATGTTGAATGGTGTGTGTGTTTGTACAGGTATATGTCCATACATATAAATTATTTTCTGTATTGCAGCTCATTTCAAGTGGACTGGTTGGTTAATCTGATTTGAGAGGCATGCTGCACACAGAATCCAAGAGTAGTCTTCCTTTTGTTCTTTCTCCTCCCCAACAAGCACTGTCCTTACTCGGGACAGTGAGATGAGCAACATTCTCTCTCTCTCTCTCTCTCTCTCTCTCTCTCTCTCTCTCTCTCTCTCTCTCTCTCTCTCTCTCTCTCTCCCTCCCTCCCTCTCCCTCCCTCTCTCTCTCTCTCTCTCTCTCTCTCTCCCTCTCTCTCTCTCTCTCTCTCTCTCTCTTCCTCCCTCCCCCTCTCTCTTATCTCTCTCATCTCTATCTCTATCTCTCTCTATCTCTATCTATATATTTGCTTGATCAAGAGCCAATTTTTTAATGTTTTTTCTTCCTACTTCCACCTCATTAAGCTACCTTGGGCACTGAGTTTCCAAGTCATCTTAGAAACTCATCCAAACCACTGAGTTTCCATGATGGGGGAAAAAAAGGTGGAATATAAATCTATTAGGTAATAAATGCACATTTTAATCTTTGTACAGTGCTTGAATGAAATCACAGCAACAAATCATGCTTTGAAAAGTGTAGATTAGGTTAGGAGTATGTTCCAGTAGCATGGAAGTAATTCTGCTGAAATAGAAGAAGGAAGGAACATTCAGTGCAATTCCAGCTGCTACTTTTTATACCTTTTCTGGGTTTGGTTTCGGCTGTGTTCTTTCCATCGCTTCTTAGAAATGTGCATCACCCATCCATGTATACTCTCTTTTAATGACAATTGAGACACCAGCGAGGGCATGCCATCACAAATATAACATGGTAATTATGGAGCGAACCCTTGAATTATTTATTTTGAAAGCAAGCAGTATGTGGTTAGTTTTGCTATGAAAACCAAGAAGTAAATAGTGCTTATAATAAAAAGCTAGCACTCATTAGTTATGGTACATGAACAGTAATTATACCTTTAGTAAAGCTTTCTCTGCAGGCTTAGGAAATCAGACAGATTCCTTGGGTGCTGTTTTCACCCACACTGTCCATTTTACATATTTTTAAATGTTGCAAACACATTTTACTGATCTGGAGAAAACTGCAGTATCACTTATGGAGTGTAGTAATATGAAACTTTGTGATCTTTCTTAGTAAATTTCCTTGGCATACTTCCCCCCCCCCTAACTATATATATAGGTCAATGGTTGATTTATTTGGGTGGGGTGCATCCTGCTTCTCATTTTATTCATGGGAGTCACTGTCCAGATCTGTGTTTTTCTTCTTACATTCATCCCAGGAATTAAGTTGCCTTTTAAGATCAATTTAAACAATAGAGTGATTCGCTGCCAATGTGCTACCAACCTCAGTTGACTAGTAAAATTGTCTTATCTGTTATGAACTTCACATTTTTTTTAAAAGAAGCTCGCCCATTATGAGAAGGAAAACTCAATAAACCAAGGAAATTAAAGAGCAATGAACTATAAAAGCTGAAAATCTGCTATGGCGACCTCCATATTTTGGGATTAAAACTCACCATATTCCTACAAATCCTGCTAGCTGTGTGTTGAAACTCTTATACCTCTGGGAGAAGCTAACATTAGCTTTCATTTCAATACAATCCTGATAGTATGACATTATCGGAGTATATTTTTATAGTCAAATTCCAGTACATCTTTCAACACAGAGCAAGTATTCGTCTTCCATATGTACCAAGGTGATCTTTAAGTTTTCTCTTTGGCTGTGCAAATAGTGTGTATGATCCTTTTGAAAAGAATTAAGATAGGAATCAGGAATCAACTGGGAATTAAGGAAAAGCAAACTAGGAACTAATTAAGTAACCACATCTACTGATTATTGCAGGGAGCCTAATTCATGGTAAAGGCCATCAGTGTAATGCAGAGATCTCCAAACGTGGCAGACAGCTGAGGAATTCTGGAAGTTGAAGTCCACAAGTCCAAAAGTTGCCAAGTTTGGAGACCCCTGATGTAATGGGATCAATGGCTTGCAAAGTGTTTCAACCATCTCTTGAAAAGATTGGATTTCAATCTGAGCATACTTTAAATATGTGATATTTTCTCCCATACAAATATCAAACAATGGATAAAGTAATGGTCCAAAGTCTTGCTTCTTTTAGACAGCAGATTGTCATGTTTTGTGTGTGATGATTCACCAAAGTCAAAGGACAGAATATAAATGAAATAAATAAACAGCCGAGTGAATTGGAAATCTAGTGTAATTGGAAATCTAGTGTATTGTTCTCCTCTTTTCCTAGTGTCCCCTATTTCTGTCATCAAAGTTGTAATCTAATGATTGAGACCTTCTTATTTTATTAGTTTTATATTCTATCTTTTTCACAGGGGTTCATGGAAGTATGCGTAGTAACTGCTCCTCCATTTAGGTGGAATTAAGAGACCGTAATTGGCCCAAAGTCATCCAGTGAGTTTCTATGATTGATGGTGAATTTCAATCTAGAATGTCCATAATAAGATGATGGACACTGTATATTGAGCATATATGGAATTGTTGTATATGTTAGTATACATGAAAGAGAATATGGAACCTCTTCTGTTTATGCCTGTCTGGCATTATCTGGTTTTGTTTAGAAGTTAATTGCTGGAAGAGAGTTTGATTTATTTCAGTATACTTATAAGATCATTTTGTGTGTTATACATTCAATACCCCAGAAAGTTTTCAAGTAGACTGTTGGCTTTATTTGTTGTTAATAATCTTTCAGGATTTTTTTTTTTCAGTAAATAGCAAAGGCTTTTTATGAGAATGGTATTTTTAACCTAAAATGTTTGTCTTATTATCTATAGCTCCCACATCTCATTGAGTTGTTGCAGTACAATTGGACCATAAATAGGTTTCTTATGTGGTAATGAAATACACACTTAAAATTTTATTATATCCCAAGAGTCAATTATCTATACACAGAAATCAGCACATGTAAATGAAAAGTGAGTAAACAGTAAACCCACAGACACTTGTGTAACATTCTTATAACCTGGTTTGAGAGAATTTGATCCCCTTTAAAAGAAATGGCAAAGTTTTTGGTTACCACAAATAAAGAATATATTTTCAAACTGTTGGTCTATTTCCCCCCATAATTC